>OX401416.1:17065277-18437777 GCA_947846245.1 Cerastoderma edule
GTTTGTTTGGGACTTAACGCTGATGTCAACACTATTCTAGTCATTTTGATGACTTTTTCATCTGTTTTATTTTCCACGTAGAGCAATTTGATGGGTTTGTCCAATGAGACATGTCGCATTGACTTCTTATACCATTACCAAACAATAACGACATTTGACCAGTTTGTTGGAGGCGACTTTGGAAAAACGTTGTGGGAAAATGAGAAATAGTTCTTCACCAGCAATTCCTCCTTCTCCCACAATGTTTTCTCCTCTATCCCAAGATTATTTTTCAAATTCATCGCATTTAGAAATGGCGTCTGAAACTCTTTCAGTTAGGGACTCTCTAAACTATTTCTCAACTATTTTTGGTAAAGGGTTAAACAAACAAAAGTTTGATCTGGCCAGGTCTCAGACTTCAGACTCCAGTCTTCCAAGTCATGAATGGACAATCCAATGAACAAGTTAGCATACATTGAAAACAGTGTGTGGAAAAGGACTTGTGTAATGAGTAATGTGAACTCTATATACATGTATGTCAAACAATAACAAAGAAAAAAGGAGACAATTTTGCCCATCTTTCCCCCATGAGTAAACTTGCTGTTGATCCCCTTACTCTGACTTTCACGGCAAACTATTCTAAGCAGCAGCGAGGATAAAGAAATTGCCCATTCATAAGGAGGATTTCAATGCTTTGGGTGGAGTCGGGTTTGGGGGGATCGGGTTTCTGGGGGGAAGTTACTCTGTGCGGATATGAACATATACACCAACAGTCTTGCCAGATTATGGGTAAAGGGTTAGCAATCAGAAACATAATAATCAGTAGAATTACTCAATGAAACACTGTAGGAAAAAGGGACAATGACTTATTTGATTATCTCCATATAGAAATATTGATCGGACGGGTCTCGAACAAACGACATTCTGGTTAACGTGGTAAAATCAGAAACATCGTCTGCATACTTCTTTAGAATAGATTGCCTTGAAAGACTGAATCCCTAATTACCCTATTTCACTATCATAAAGTACCGATACGTTTCAAAGTATTTTATTCTGTCGCTCGGTTTGTTTTGGACTTTACGCTGATGTCAACAGTATTCTAGTCATTTTGATGACTTTTTCATCTGTTTTATTTTCCACGTAGAGCAATTTGGTGGGTTTGTCCAATGAGACATGTCGCATTGACTTCTTATACCATTACCAAACAATAACGACATTTGACCAGTTTGTTGGAGGCGACTTTGGAAGAACGTTGTGGGGAAATGAGAAATTGCTCTTCACCAGCAATTTCTCCTTTTCCCACAATGTTTTCTGCTCTATCCCACGATTATCTTTCAAATTCATCGCATTTAGAAATGGCGTCTGAAACTCTTCCAGTTAGGGACTCTCTAAACTATTTCTCAACTATTTTGGGTAAAGGGTTAAACAAACAAAACTTTGATCTGGCCAGGTCTCAAACTTCAGACTCCAGTCTTCCAAGTCATGAATGGGACAATCCAATGAACAAGTTAGCATACATTGAAAACAGTGAGTGGAAAAGGACTTGTGTGTAATGAGTAATGTGAACTCTTAATGCATGTATTCAAAACAATAACAAAGAGAAGAGGGAGACAACTTTGCCCATCTTTCCCCCATGAGTAAACTTGCTGTTGATCCCCTTACTCTGACTTTCACGGCATACTATTCTAAGCAGCAGCGTGGATAAAGAAATTGCCCATTCATAAGGAGGATTTCAACGCTTTGGTGGAGTCGGGTGTGGGGGTCGGGTTTCTGGGGGGAAGTTACTCTGTGCGGATATGAACATATACACTAACAGTCTTGCCAGATTAAGGGTAAAGGGTTAGCAATCAGAAACATAATAATCAGTAGAATTACTCAATGAAACACTGTAGGAAAAGGGACAATGACTGATTGGATTATCTCCATATGGAAATATTGATCGGACGGGGTCTCGAACAAACGACATTCTGGTTAACGTGGTAAAATCAGAAGCATCGTCTGCATACTTCTTAGAATAGATTGCCTTGAAAGACTGAATCCCTAATTACCCTATTTTACTATCATAAAGTACCGATATTTTTCAAAGTATTTTATTCTGTCGCTCGGTTTGTTTTGGACTTAACGCTGATGTCAACAGTATTCTAGTCATTTTGATGACTTTCCCATCTGTTTTATTTTCCACGTAGAGCAATTTGGTGGGTTTGTCCAATGAGACATGTCGCATTGACTTCTTATACCATTACCAAACAATAACGACATTTGACCAGTTTGTTGGAGGCGACTTTGAAAAAACGTTGTGGGAAAATGAGAAATTGCTCTTCACCAGCAATTTCTCCTTTTCCCACAATGTTTTCCGCTCTATCCCAAGTTTATTTTTCAAATTCATCGCATTTAGAAATGGCGTCTGACACTCTTCCAGTTAGGGACTCTCTAAACTATTTCTCAACTATTTTTGGTAAAGGGTTAAACAAACAAAACTTTGATCTGGCCAGGTCTCAAACTTCAGGCTCCAGTCTTCCAAGTCATGAATGGGACAATCCAATGAACAAGTTAGCATACATTGAAAACAGTGTGTGGAAAAAGACTTGTGTAATGAGTAATGTGAACTCTCTATACATGTATGTCAAACAATAAAAAAGAAAAAAGGGAGACAACATTGCCCATCTTTCCCCCATGAGTAAACTTGCTGTTGATCCCCTTACTCTGACTTTCACGGCATACTATTCTAAGCAGCAGCGTGGATAAAGAAATTGCCCATTCATAAGGAGGATTTCAACGCTTTGGGTGGAGTCGGGTGTGGGGGGAAGTTACTCTGTGCGGATATGAACATATACACCAACAGTCTTGCCAGATTATGGGTAAAGGGTTAGCAATCAGAAACATAATAATCAGTAGAATTACTCAATGAAACAATGTAGGAAAAGGGACAATGACTTATTTGATTATCTCCATATGGAAATATTGATCGGACGGGGTCCCGAACAAACGACATTCTGGTTAACGTGGTAAAATCAGAAGCATCGTCTGCATACTTCTTTAGAATAGATTGCCTTGAAAGACTGAATCCCTAATTACCCTATTTTACTATCATAAAGTACCTATACGTTTCAAAGTATTTTATTCTGTCGCTCGGTTTGTTTTGGACTTAACGCTGATGTCAACAGTATTCTAGTCATTTTGATGACTTTCCATCTGTTCTATTTTCCACGTAGAGCAATTTGGTGGGTTTGTCCAATGAGACATGTCGCATTGACTTCTTATACCATTACCAAACAATAACGACATTTTGACCAGTTTGTTGGAGGCTACTTTGGAAAACGTTGTGGGAAAATGAGAAATTGCTCTTCACCAGCAATTTCCCCTTTTCCCACAATGTTTTCTCCTCTATCCGAAGATCAGTTTTCAAATTCCTCGCATTCAGAAATGGCGTCTGAAACTCCTCCAGTTAGGGACTGTCTAAACTTTTTTTCAACTATTTTGGTAAAGGGTTAAACAAACAAAAGTTTGATCTGGCCAGGTCTCAAACTTCAGACTCCAGTCTTCCAAGTCATGAATGGACAATCCAATGAACAAGTTAGCATACATTGAAAACAGTGTGTGGAAAAGGACTTGTGTAATGAATAATGTGAACTCTTTGTACATGTATGTCAAACAATAACAAAGAAAAAGGGAGACAACTTTGCCCATCTTTCCCCCATGAGTAAACTTGTTGTTGATCCCCTTACTCTGACTTTCACGGCATACTATTCTAAGCAGCAGCGTGGATAAAGAAATTGCCCATTCATAAGGAGGATTTCAATGCTTTGGGTGGAGTCGGGTGTGGGGGTCGGTTTCTGGGGGGAAGTTACTCTGTGCGGATATGAACATATACACTAACAGTTTTGCCAGATTATGGGTAAAGGGTTAGCAATCAGAAACATAATAATCAGTAGAATTACCCTATGAAACACTGTAGGAAAAGGGACAATGACTTATTTGATTATCTCCATATAGAAATATTGATCGGACGGGGTCCCGAACAAACGACATTCTGGTTAACGTGGTAAAATCCGAAACATCGTCTGCATACTTCTTTAGAATAGATTGCCTTGAAAGACTGAATCCCTAATTACCCTATTTTACTATCATAAAGTACCGACACGCTTCAAAGTATTTTATTCTGTCGCTCGGTTTGTTTTGGACTTAACGCTGATGTCAACAGTATTCTAGTCACTTTGATGACTTTCCCATCTGTTTTATTTTCCACGTAGAGCAATTTGGTGGGTTTGTCCAATGAGACATGTCGCATTGACTTATTACACCATTACCAAACAATAACGACATTTGACCAGTTTGTTGGAGGCGACTTTGGAAAACGTTGTGGGAAAATGAGAAATTGCTCTTCTCCAGCAATTTCTCCTTTTCCCACAATGTTTTCTGCTCTATCCCAAGATTATTTTTCAAATTCATCGCATTTAGAAATGGCGTCTGACACTTTTCCAGTTAGGGACTCTCTAAACTATTTCTCAACTATTTTTGGTAAAGGGTTAAACAAACAAAAGTTTGATCTGGCTAGGTCTCAAACTTCAGACGCCAGTCTTCCAAGTCATGAATGGGACAATCCAATGAACAAGTTAGCATACATTGAAAACAGTGTGTGGAAAAGGACTTGTGTAATGAGTAATGTGAACTCTATATACATGTATGTCAAACAATAACAAAGAAAAAAAGGAGACAACACTGCCCATCTTTCCCCCATGAGTAAACTTGCTGTTGATCCCCTTACTCTGACTTTCACGGCATACTATTCTAAGCAGCAGCGCCGGATAAAGAAATTGCCCATTCATAAGGAGGATTTCAATGCTTTGGGTGGAGTCGGGTGTGGGGGTCGGGTTTCTGGGGGGAAGTTACTCTGTGCGGATATGAACATATACACTAACAGTCTTGCCAGATTATGGGTAAAGGGTTAGCAATCAGAAACATAATAATCAGTAGAATTACTCAATGAAACACTGTAGGAAAAGGACAATGACTTATTTGATTATCTCCATATAGAAATATTGATCGGACGGGGTCTCGAACAAACGACATTCTGGTTAACGTGGTAAAATCAGAAGCATCGCCTGCATACTTCTTTAGAATAGATTGCCTTGAAAGACCCAATCCCTAATTACCCTATTTCACTATCATAAAGTACCGATACGTTTCAAAGCATTTTATTCTGTCGCTCGGTTTGTTTTGGACTTAACGCTGATGTCAACAGTATTCTAGTCATTTTGATGACTTTCCCATCTGTTTTATTTTCCACGTAGAGCAATTTGGCGGGTTTGTCCAATGAGACATGTCGCATTGACTTCTTATACCATTACCAAACAATAACGACATATGACCAGTTTGTTGGAGGCGACTTTGGAAAACGTTGTGGGAAAATGAGAAATTGCTCCTCACCAGCAATTTCTCCTTTTCCCACAATGTTTTCTGCTCTATCCCAAGTTTATTTTTCAAATTCATCGCATTTAGAAATGGCGTCTGACACTCTTCCAGTTAGGGACTCTCTAAACTATTTCTCAACTATTTTTGGTAAAGGGTTAAACAAACAAAATTTTGATCTGGCCAGGTCTCAAACTTCAGACTCCAGTCTTCCAAGTCAAAGCATGAATCCACACCACCCCAGCCTACCCCCTTCCCCATTTTACTGGAATATTAATATTCCTCCTTAAAACTCATTTCTTTTAATTTTTCAACAATAATGTATGCTTAACATCTCCATTAGGACCAGTCAATTGGGCATTTAAGGGGGAACAGGTTAATCTTTGTCAATATTCCAATGGACCGAACTACACCATGTCAATCAAACAGCATCATACAAAGTAGTTCGGTTATAATCAGACATTCTTAGCAAAAATCAAACGATAATGAATGCACAGCTTCTAGTGATACATTCCAATGAATAAGTTAGCATATGTTCAAATATGGCTTATATTATCATTTCAATCTAATTAATATTACCAAATTACATTTGTTTGAAGGACTATTTTTGGGTACTACGACCCGGAAGTATTCTGAAAGCACTCTGGAAGTACTTAATTTCTTAATTTCCCCAAAACGATAAAAATATTCAAAATGGAAAACATTGAAACTAAAGTGGTCATCGTTAATACATTTGTAATTCGTGAAGAATGATGCGTGTATCGTACACGGCATCACGTCATGGTTAACATAAATACCTCCATAAACTATACCCGTATTATGATTCTTATTGATTTATCATAATCCGATACTTGTAAACTTGTGATCTTGACATAATAGGCAATGCTTGCTGAATTCAGCTTGACTTAATCAAGACATAATAAATATTCATAAAGAAAAAGGAAAGAGAAAAAACTTACATTACAGCCACATTTAGCCAGGAACTTGTCCTTCCCTATATAACCTCCATGTTTTGTGAAAAAGGAATTACAACGGTGTAATTTTTATTTATGAACAAACACGCTCACACATGTGACGCGTCTTCTGCAACAATGCATTTGTAATTACTATATACACATAATCATTTCACAAATGCTGTATAATGTCCAGATAAAATAAGTCCATGTTCACACGAGATTGTATGAAAATACATGTATTCTAAACCATCTTCATCGCGTACCAAATCAGAAACAGATATGTTAGGCAAGTCTATTCTATAACCGCAATCATAATTATACATATATATATCAACAAAAAGTTGTCTGCGCGAGAAAAGTAATGCGATTCAAACATCACGTGCGGGTGACCCAGATACAGTTTAAATTTATTTAGTTACAAATGCAGACGCTCGCGCTACAAGCCTGTCTTAAGAGAAGCCTTATAATATAAGAATGTGTCGTCTTCTTTTCAAAAATCTTGAATATCTACTTGATTTTGATGAGGAAAGATACTCAGAGTAGCAGACAGATTAGATCACAGGCCAGTCGCCAAATGAATTGGCGGCTGGCCTGGATCTAACCTGTTTGCATAAGCATGAGGTCGGTTCCAGTACTATAAGGAATAAGAATGTTATCCTACATAAATTATGGACGCTGAAATATATTAGATGTGTTCGTATTTGCTTATTTCATTGAACCTTTTGTCAAACAGTGTTTACAGGCTTTTCTGACAGTTTTACTTCTCTGAATAACTCTTGACTAAAAGAAGGAAAGACGGAAATAGTTTAATCCAAGCTTTACTTAATCTTCCAAAGTACGATTCCTTACCTAGGAATATTTACTCCAATAAACAACTGCATAGATTCTACGTATTTTCCATTTTATTTTGTTATGTAGGTTAAAGGCACGAAAACCAAGTGTTGGGACC
Organism: Cerastoderma edule; assembly: GCA_947846245.1. Classification (NCBI taxonomy): domain Eukaryota; kingdom Metazoa; phylum Mollusca; class Bivalvia; order Cardiida; family Cardiidae; genus Cerastoderma; species Cerastoderma edule. The sequence continues at coordinate 17,072,571 of OX401416.1, forward strand.
AAAGTCTGAGAATTCAAGGATATAATGATGTAACCAGGATTGAACCCAGCATTCTTCTTTAAGGGGGAGATTGTCTATTAATAAAAATATCAAAGCTGTGATATATGATAGTCTCAATAATGATCCGTTCGAACGAAGCTTATTTCATCATTTGGACATTTATCGTGCTTCGCTACCGAAGGCGTCAGTCATTGAGTCAAAATAGCAATAGCCTTCGAGACCAGTTATCTAGAATATGATATCTGAATGCTTACTTTGAACCAAAGACTGTGGACCAACGCTAATCGAACTCCCATCTCCTAGGTTAGACCAATTCAAACAATACAAGAACTCTGCATCCATGTATACAATTTCCATTTGATGTCAGGCGAGAGTGCCTGCTCAAAATTACTGTAGACCATAGGCTCGTCTATTCATAACACTGTAGACAATCTTTTTATAAAATGCCACCATAGAATTAATATAGGCCTATGGGTTAAGAAATTGTTAATGCTTAGTTCCATCTATCAGTATAAGAAGTAAAGACTTTTGAAGATACTTGGGCTTATACACAAGACAATAGTAAGTCCTTCTATACACGTGAATCACACATAATTTAAGTTTTGTAATGAACCCTGGTATACTTCAAGATCTGTTGGGCAACCTGCAATGGCAGTGCTCCTGGTGTATTGCTTTAGAATATTTAAAGCATCGATCCTGATGCATATATTTTAAACGACAAATGCGTGCCCTACGCTACTTAACGACTTAGAGAAAGTAAAAATCATTTCAATATCCTAAAACAAACCTATGTTCACTTACAGCGGTTGATTGTCAAAACTGACAGGAAGGTAACACCGTTGAACCATAAATAAAATATGCATGTATTTGAACACTTACTTTTTTTCTTTTCTTTTCTTTCATCTGTAAGGTATGTAAAGTATTTTCGGATCCCAAATACTTTCTGTAATCACTAATCACTTAACACATAATTAATTCCATTCATTCGAATATATTATGCACATATTAAGATTTCTTTAATCACGAATCACTATACACACCAATTCCATTCATTTGAACACTCTAAGACTATGCACACACACAGACATGATTTTTCTACATCTTTAAACTACGCATTCCGATGACAGAATTTCGATATCTTTGGGAGACAGTCTCCCAAATGACTTACGGAATGCCGATGTTTCTATCCGGATTGACCAGCCCTTATGAGCAGTTATGTATGTGGTTTTCCTCCATCATTATGAGTCGGGCATCACAACATAATTGAAATAATGTTGACGCAATATAAAATCCATATAATTGAATGAACTTAATTATGAATCACTTAACAAATAATTAATTCCTTAATTTTAACACTTTATTCACAAGCTTAAATGATTTCTTCAATCATTTACGAAGCACTAAACACATATTTAATTCCATTCATTTGGACACACCTAGAAGCACCGATTCACTTTTTGATATTAACTTTTTAGGCACACTCGTCTACACGCGAATTGCGTGCAACACGTGATTGGGACGCTAATACACACGTGTACATAAGTAAGGCCACTTCTTTTTCTTTCTTTAGTTTCTCGGACGAATTTAGATAAATGTCGGCTCAGGAAGATGGTAAAAAAGAAGAATCACAAATGATGATGCATTTTCAAATATTTTAATTTGCATATGGCCTTTAAAAGACAACGGTGTTTCATCATCAGACATCTGTTTGTTCATCTAAATATCAGTTGGATTTGGTAATTATTTTACATGGTAATTTTCAGACTAGCTTTGCTATCAATTAAATTAGATTGGAAGATATTTCGATAGCACAGGTATATTTTTCTGCTTTTTGGCACATCCGGTAGGCGGCCTGAATCCTTTCCTGAAGCAAGTATCACAAATTGGCCGAACGATTGAATGTTTTCTCTTGAGGTCTTAAACTCCATTGAGTCACTCAAATCGGTATCCCAACAGTAGAAGTACACATTATAAAGCATGGGAATGAGTCCGGTATGAAAATGTGAGGAAAATGGAAAATAATCTTTTGAAGGGGCAGAAAACATTGTGGGAAAAGGAGAAATTGCTCTTTACGAGCAATTTCTCCTTTTCCCAAAATGTTTTCCAGACTCGTCTGCAACAAACTGGTCAAATGTCGTTATTGTTTGGTAATGGGACGAGTGGTAGTAGACATTAGGCCGCGGAAGTTAAGGACCCCTAGTGCGGGGTATACCTACGGGCGCGGACCCCGGGCTATATAGGGTATGATTATTGGGATTGTGTCATATTACATTGCATATTCGTAATCGTAATAAAAACTGGCTTTTTTTTCTGAAACCGGCTTTCAAATCGTAATGGTATCGCTATTACATACATATTTATAACATGTTATTTATGTATCTGCGGTCGTGGAGGGCATTGGTCCAGAGTTACCGTTCTACTAAACAACTTATGAAAAATATTTGTGCAAGTCAAAACTGACAAGCATGTACAGTATCTTAAAAGATCATACATCATTGCAATGTGATACGTCATTGGAAGCGTCTCAGAGAGACGTTTCCAATGATGTGTTACTAAGGGTGTACAGACAATTCCCCACTAGGACGATTCCCCACTAGGACAATAACCCACAGGACAATTACCCACTGGACAATTACCCACCGGACAATACCCCACATTTGTGTCAAATAGGACAATTCCCCACTGGTGAAATGAAATGGTCACAAAACTCTTATCTTTCAAGAATCTGAATTAAAGAATTATTCAAATATATTTTCAAACCGTTATCTTCAATTTACACATGAAAATATATTTATACTACAATAGCCAAACAAATATCACATGGTTGAAAAAAGGTCAAAAGATCGGTCCATTCACAAACTTTTTTGTAATGAGAATGTGGACAATTTCTCACTTTAAATAAATAAAAGCAATAAAATATATCTTTTGATATGTTCATGAATCTTTACTATTGAGGCAATAAATTTAAACTAGATAAAAATCAGTGATCATGTATTTAAGCATATTATTTGTGCACAATGATAATGTAGAAAAGAACGGATTGCAATTCAATTATCCAATGAAAAATAATCAACCCATTTATTAATTTAGGCAATTGAAAACAGATTTATTGATAAATTTATATTTTGGTAAGCTTTTTAATTTTGGATTTTGATTGAATAATGATTGTTTTGCTTCACACCTCTAATCAACCTTTGGCTAAACCTTGCTAATGAGGTCTTTAATTGATATTTGATATATCAATAATGTACATGTTTTTCAGTCTGTGTTGGAATTTTCACATCTTAATTTTTCATTTCTTTTAAAATTTGGTTTATTATCCCTATGCTTCCTTATATTATATCCCATTAGAACCCACATTCCATCTACTTGAAATATGTAAGCATTTAAAAATCAATATCATAAGAATTCACAAAGATTCTTTTAATCAGAATATTCAATATTTGCAAACTAAAGTATTTCATGTTAGGTTAAAATTTTGAATCAACAGTCCAATTAATTGCTATTAAATTTACTTTTGCAACACTATTGATAATAAATTGTTACATGCATTCTGTACAATTCTTTTATCAGTATACAGTTTTGCAGACGAAAAAGGAACAATGCTTCAAATCTCTATTTTGATAATTTCCCACTCTTATTTTCATTGTTAATGATAACAGATAACGTAAATAATGCAAAATCTATGTTATAAGTATAAAAACATAATTTATTTGAATAAATGTTTTATATCAAATAGTGGGTAATTGTCCCAGTGGGCAATTGTCCTAGTGGGTAATCGTCCTGGTGGGGAATTGTCCTGTGGGTAATTGTCCTAGCGGGGAATCGTCCTAGTGGGGAATTGTCCTACACCCGTTACTAAGCAATATTGCTTGGCCCAACATTGAAATAAGAATGAATGCTGTTTTTAACTTACGCAAATATTTAGCATATAATGTTTAGTAAAACGGTACCCAGGGGTAGAGCGTCGGCTTCTGGAAACGATGACTGTGTGTTGCCTTGCGAACTTTCATTAATCCGCATTCGGAGCGAGTACTGGTTATGTATCCAGCAAGCACAATCAAGAATGGTTGCGTTTAAGTTTGGTTTTATGAAGTAAGGGGTTGCAGACTCTCTTTTGTTATCCACTAAAAGTATCATCATGTTAAGCCCAGAAAGTCAGTAGAGGCTTCTCTGGGGCATTCGAAATGTACATCAGTGAAACATTCCTTCACGTTGTTGCCAAAAGACTCTAAGAAAATGTTCTCCGGCATCAGGTCTTGTAAACTACAAATCGGGAGACATATCCATTTGACAATAAATAGAATACGCTTTTATAAAAGAAGCACTCCTACTCGTGAAAGAACAGTGCCTTCTTTTATCGTAATGCCTAATCCAGTGAGTACTGCTTTTTTGCACTTAGAAAGAAACCGCAGAAAGTGGAATGCAGAAAGACATTGGACTCCTTGTTCAATCTCATTGAACAAAATAGTCTTAAATGTCTCGAATGTTTCTAATTTGAATAAGTAACTGTTCACAATGTATTTTGTTACCATAATGCGACTTAATTAAAGATGACATATAGAAAATATGAACAAAGCAAGGGTTATTGGATATTAATAAATGATATTTAATATTTTTCACACCAGTACAGCTTGCAATGCTTATGCAAATTCTCCATTTTCAATTATATTTTAATGCAAATTATCATGTAATTAGTCTCAGAGAATTTGACTATTCAGATTAGATCCAATTTACAATAATTTGATTAAATAAGATGATGAAAAATCAGCATAATTGTTTAAATTGCATTTTTCATATTGTGTTCATTATGTGTTAGGAGGCTATGTGTCCACAAGTTCAAAGAGTCATCTTCACACATTTCTTGAACAATTGCTAATTGTCATTTTATCCTCTTGCTGACAACCCACGTGTGAAGTTGTTACACTTAGAGGATTAGGGGGCCATAAAATACAATTAAGCGCAAAGAATACAGTCCAAGTGTGAAGTTGTTATAATTAGGGGATTAAGGGGACCATAAAAACCAATTAAGAACAAAGTGTCACACAGCCGGACATTATAGGAAAGGATATCATAATACACATAACTTATCCTGCCATACAATTACAGTGTGCTAAAGACACAACACCCTCGGATGTCGGGCCACCCATGGCCTGTGTGGATCATCATTCACCGTTAAAATAAAATATAATACAAAATAGTCATTTCCATCGTTATAACAACAAAGTAAAACATATAGCTATGGACTGTGTATCGATCTCATGCCGTCCGCTTTTCCCCTCTATATTTGCTTTCGTCCGCTTTTTCCTTCTTTGTGTATATGGTCCGCTTAAGACGTCCGCATTTTAGACACACCCTCAAAGAATCCCTTCCTTCCCTCGGCAGTTAAGCTGAGGAATGAATTGTCAATTTAAATGACTAGAGCATAAAGCTTTGATGCCTCCAAGAGGGGCCTTAAAGGTAGATCATAGACAAAGATGTGTGCCTTTTATGGTTTTCAAATGAACACTAAAACAATATGCTTGGCGAGTTTCAAGCTTTTTTACTTCATATCATTTGATATGCGTATGATGACAAGATACAGAAATGATGCAGAACACAAACATAATCCATTGTTTTTACCACAACAATGTTATGGCAATGCATAGGCTTATAATATGCACAGACATTGATTAATCTTTAATATCTTTGTCACTGGTATTTAAGAAATGAACACTATGAGGCTTTGATAAAATTGATTATGATACATGGAACAAAAACCAAATTGACTAGCTTTGTTGAGAAGGATAACTTGAATTCGGACGAACTATCATCGTATGGAATACGGCAAAGACCTACACAGTAAGAAAGAGAGGAAGAAAGCCATCCGTCATTGGGAACCCATTTATGTCACGGACCATTTTCAATCCAAACCTAATCCGAATGATCGAGACGTATATATATTTCATTCAGCTCTGTAACACAGTTACAACCTAAATCATCCAAGTTACTCCAAACCGAAAATCTATTTCGGAAAATATCATTCGGATCGAAAAGGCTCCGTTTTCAAGAGTTATCTCCCTTTCCAAAATGGCCGTCTCCGCCAACGGGCTAAAAATTTTGGATGACAAAATGTGAATTTTATGTTATTTTAAACATTTGAACGGTTTATTGAAGCGATTTTATGTTATTAACCTATGTATGCACTAATTTGAATGTAAATTTAATTAGTAAATACGAACAGACAGTGCGTGATAGAGGCAGATTCCATGACGTTTAGGATTTCAGATTTTAATGGATTTTATCAATATCAGGCTAGCGGGGACGCGATCTGTTTATACAGCAATTAACCGAAAGAACTAAACAAATGTCAAGACACTAGTTTGAAAGGATCACTTATTTTTTTTTATATAATTTGACACACAATCATCTAAGACTTATTTGTACATCTATGTCAGAAGGTGTTTCAAGTTATTTAATGTGAGTGACCATCTAAGAGTAATTGAGTTGTTTTTAAACAGGACAGAGGGAATGGATGGTCATGCCAGATCCCGTCGTAAGGCCCTTAAAGTGGCTGTTGGAGCCCTGTGTACAGAAGTGGGTTTTGGCTATGCTGAGGAATCCGTTTTGGAGACCCTTACAGAAATGCTTCAAAGCTGTAAGAACTGTGTGTTTGTTACATAGTGGTTTAGTCTTTAGACCTTTCCATCATTCTCATTTTAACACACCTGGAGTTGAAGACTTCAGAAAATATTTTGGCAAAAAGATAAATTTTCCTTGAATTTAAACTTATTTATCTTATGTCAATTGTGTCCCTAGGCCCACACTGTACCTGTGGCCCACTGTCCTTCACAGAATTGCTCCATTATGAGCAATTTCTCCTTCTTTCACTAATGCTTTGCCTGACAAGAATAGTTAGAAAAAACAGCAGAAGAAAAGCTATTGTTGTGACAAAAACTTTTGATCATCTTGTTTCAAAAAGAAATGGCATTATAGTGACCGATTATTATGCAAATTTTTTCCATTTGTCACTACAACATGATTTGTGCTGCAAGGGTATACAAATACATTTGTGTTAAAGAAAGAGAGAGGGGTCAACATATGAGCAGCAGACATTATTTGAAAAGATCATGTCAAATTCAGAATTTGCCCCCAAAAAATGCCACCACTAGCATTTTTAAACACATTTTTTTTTTCAAACCTATTGACTACTACTTTGTAAAGACAAAATAGTTCACATTAATGATGAATTGAATATGCACAATGAAAAATTGCTATAAAGAACTTAGATGATTTTTTTCTTGCAAATGCTTATGTTTTTGTTGAAGACAGGAAAAATCTTACATATTAGAACTTTTAAAAATTTCATATAGAATGCATTGATCAGTCATAATTTGTGTGCGTCATGTAGGTACGTTCTCAGTGAACCCCTATAGATATGTATCTAACTATAATCAATAACTTTTTCTATGGATTAAATTCCAGTATTGACAGAAGTAGGACGCAGTTCAAAGGCATACACAGAACTATGTGGACGCACAGAAGTTTTAGTGACAGATGTTCTTATGGCTTTGATAGATCAGGGTAAATATCTTTTTCAATAACACTAATTAAGCTATTTCTAAATCTTGCTAGTGATAGTTTTAATGCTCTTATTTATTCATATATGGGTTTTACATGCTATCAGCATTATTTTGAAAAATCAAATGCTGTTACCGGTATTGAAACCTATTATATGCATAGAGAGGCTATATTGTATCATTGTTTCAAGTTTTGTGCTCTAACCCCTAAGCCATGGAGGCCCTGCTTAATATTCTGCCTTTATGGTTCATTCAACTGCTATGTGCTTAAAACTCTTTTTTTCTCTCCATCTACATTAAACTATCATATTTCTTGAAATTATTAAAAAATTGTTTGTGTCATGAAAAAGTTTGATTCATGAGGAAAGTCTGTCCCAATGATTATACATAAAATGTCATGCCAGTTTTTTTAGTGATCTAAAACACAGCAACCAGTGTCGTGATTTACCTTTAATGACTTAATGTATACATTACTAATATAGGCATTGGTCCCTGTGATCCGAAGTAGTTATCAGAAAAGTAATTTTATGTTCAGAGTGCTAATCACAATGGTTTCTGATAAAACTAATGCTTAATTGTTGATTTACAGGTATCAATGTGGAAGGAATCCCTGCCCATGCTCACAGACCAAACAAATCAGTCTTTATACCACGTAAGAGAAGTTTTTTTTATGTTCATTTTAAACATGTCATTCATTATCTTTTGATATGGCATTTCAAAAATATGTTCAACTTTATTGTAACAAAAAATATATATTGATGGATACAAAACTTTTGTCTGAGTATGATAGGGACATGTTTAAGAAAAGAATAACAGACCCAATTTAAGAGCACCAAGCTACAGCAACTGTATATTTTAAGTTAGATTAGGTTTATGCATTGTAAATATGAAATTGTTTGCTTTCTTGTTAATTTTTGGAAATGTTTGCTATAGATTTGATAAAAAATTGTCAAATGACTTTTCTAGATAAATTAAAATGTTTAACTGTCTGATGCAGAAGTCATTTAAAGTTTTGTTTGAAAAGGAGATGGAACAAGTTATATGATCCTGAAATGAGAAAAAAATTGAAACAGGAATTGACTGTGAGACCTACACTTGTAGTAAATGTTTCCTCTCCTTATATACATTGTATGCATCATGTTATGTGAAATAGAGGATAATCAACTCCTTTCGATTGATATAAAAAATATGTCATGAGAATGGGTTGTTATCGTGTTGAAGAAACGAGTTTGAAGATCGAGTTTTTTCTACATGATAACAACCCATTCAATTGAATGGAGTTGATTATTCTATTTATTTTATTCCACTATAGTAAATATATTTGCCAAAATACCTCCATAAATGCCAAATGGAATATAAAATGGGAGGAGCAAAGCAGTTAACAACGCCAATGACATCATTTTTGTGTCATATGACGTCATTCATGCGTATGGATACATTAAAGAATACAAATATTTAAGTGCCTTGTGCAAAAATGCAGCAATGACTTTAATGCAAAGGAATGGTAAAGAAAGTAGTTCCGTCAAAACTGATATCATCACTAGTGATGATATGACTTTTTGATATCATCACTAGTGACGATATTCACTGTGACAAAATTGAAAATTTATACACTGAGGAATCCCTGTATTTTACTGATAGGAATATAATAATATATATTAACACACCAATATGTTAGATATCTGATTAAAACGGCTTTCATTCAAATCCATTGAGTGAAAAGGTAAAACCTTTGCCTTTTTACCAAAAATTGATTTTCTAATCTTATTTCGACATAATTTGTCATGTGAAGGCTCTCAATTTTTGGATGATAAATGAACTATTTAGGAGTTAACCATACACTTGACCACTCTTATTTGTCAGCGGGCCAGAGCATTCCACAAGTTACACAGCGTGTCCTGTCAGTGGGTGAGAAACAGGACAGACCAAGCCATATACCAGATTATCTCCCTTCATTTCCTGACCCTCATACATACATCAGAACAAAGGTATTGATATTTTTGGTATAGATTCTTAAGAACTGTTTAAATATGCTTGGCAGACAGTGATTTACCTCTTTACCAAAGGTTTCTTGTATTCTTACTGCTTCAGAGAACCTTTGTTTGTGAAAAAGAAATTTAATAGCTAATTTAAGAATCTTCTAACAGCACAATACATGTATTATTACTCATAACAAAATAAAAATTGTGCTTTGTAAATCAGGTAAATTTGAAAACAGGATAATGGAAGGAAAACTTGCTCATGACAATAAAACTATCACTATCATAATAAGATACCACATACTGTAAAGTGTATCTACATTTTGATGAACTCTTTTAACCACAGCCATTCAAAGCTACCTAGCTTAATAGATAAATAAAAACTCATCCAGGCTCAGCCGTTCTGGCTGGTACCTATCATAGACCAGAGAGCATGTGAGCTTTCATAACATTGTCACAAGCAACCAGCTCATCTGGATAAAAGGCATCATCTTGCTACAAAATATGTTATTTGGCCTGTTTTGTTAATGATACAGGATATATATGTTCTGCATTTCTTTTCTTTGTCAATACTTACTTGACTTTCAATCCATTCTTTCCCTTCCAGACACCTAAACAGCCCATAACAGAATACCAGTTGATACGAGAGAAGGCTGCCTCCCAGAAACGTGATGTTGAGAGAGCCCTGACCAGATTTGTAGCAAAGACTGGCCTGACCCAGAGTTTATTTAAAGACGACGCTTCATCATTTCCATGTAATTTTTATCTCTCATATTTATTTCAACAGATTTTAACTCATTTCCTCCTTATTGAAAGATGTGATTTGACCAAATTAAAAGCAACTGCAGGAAACAACAAAAAACAACCAGGAAAAACATATTTTTCTTAAATTATGATTTTAATTAGAAATCATTGTGGCAAAAGGATAAATTTACCCATTTAAAAATTTTATATTTTTGTTGCAGTGGTTTTTAAAGTCTACTGCAGGTTATTTGGTTTTAGACTAGAGCTAGGTTGAAGGGCCTTTATCATTTTTGATTGATCAGGTTTTGACTGTAGATTATTAGAACTGTTTTACAACCTGAAATAATCTTTTACTCTGCAGTTGTTGCTATGAAATTGTTATTTGCAAGCTTAATGTATAAGCAAAGAATGCATTTAACCATCTATGATTACGTTTATTGTTACAACTGGAAGGGACTGAAGAAAAATGACAAAGAAACTGTTTGTAATAAGCAATTCATCTTTTTATTCACAATATGTGTCTTTTTATTCCAAAATAAAGATCATAGTTCTGAACCAATATCAAAGCTGTCTGCATGTTTTTAAGATATGATTATGAATTACAGTCAATATTGTTTTTGATTGACATTAGTAAAAGGAGATAGGATCGTGTTGTACAAGACAACTAACAGCTAATTAAACTTATTCACACATTAAAATTCTGTTTAGTCAATCTGCCAACTTAAACGTAAAAGAATCTAACAATTTTATCATGCTCTCTTTTTTCTTCAGTGATTGCAGTGCAGCGGACACCCCAGCCCTATTTAAACGCACTGTTACCTAAGGACCAAGATTTAGACACCCAGGACTCATCAGAACTTCATGAAACTTCACCAGTTGTCAAAAAGGTTAAGACTACATCATCTAATGACCCCACACAGAAAACAGAACAAGCAGATGTGGAAGCAATAGACAATCCCTATCTTCTACCGATTAAACCGCCTAAATATCGAAAACGGAAAATCTGATGAGATGATTTATTGTTTCAAGGTTTTTTGCTGGCAGCTATTGATGATACGGATCACTTCTGTGCTTAGGAATTTACAAAATGAAATTCTCTCCATTGATTTCCTTGTTGACAGACCACATAGAGGGCTCAGTACAAATAATATAGCAAGTCCTTCACAAACATCATGCATTGGTCACCAGAAATGTGCTCTTTTTAATAAAGTCATGACGTTTGAGGTATGATGTGTTGGTTGCTTTCAAGCTCTCTCTGATGATCTATTGATCTATCAACAGTCTAACAGGTGCAATCATACAAGCTTAACCCTTTACCAGACGCCAAAGTTTTGAATGTCCCAAATTGAAACAGTTTGCAGACGACATTTCAAAATGTGATAAGATTGGAAAGTAATCTTCTGATAGAGTAGAAAACATTGTGGGAAAAGGAGGAATTGCTTGTTTAGAGTCTTGAACAAAGTGGTTAAATGTCGTTATTGTTTGGTAATGTGTTAAAAGTTGAGTTGAGTGTTGCCCTCTTTTAATATTGGGCAGGTGTGTAGAACATAATGTATTGATTGTAACATTTATGAGAATAAAGAAGTAAAACATCTAAGCTGTTTCATCTTTCATTCCATTTTTTGTTTGTTTCCGTTTAAAATTACCTTATTATAAAATATTTAGTGTGCTTATATGCCCATAAAAGTTAAAGATAAGTTGAATTAAAGTATATCTTGTTTCAAACTTTCAGGATTATCCCGTATCGGAAATTGCATTTGATAAACAAGCTGGTTCCCGAGTTCTAATTCAAAGTACTGCGATTACGGGAACCATCGATACATGGTTCTCGGCTTTACAGTAAAAACAAATCGATATTGACTCGAGATCGGCAACCATGTGCTAAACAAACATCAAATTCTCGCAGAAAATAGTCGGCGCCAGGCACTTTCGCCAAATTTGTTTTTCTGGCGCCAATTTCTTAATTTTGTCGCCAATGGCGCCATTTGCGAAGGCCAGCGTGAACCCTGATTCAAAGGATAATTCTTTAACTGAGCTAGAAAAAATATTAAGACTGAGGCTGTCTTTTTTAGACAAGATGGATGTCATTCGGAGAGCTCCTACTGGAGCTTTCTGAATGACTTGTGTCTTTGTGAAGCCATTAGTTTCTGTCTTTTTAACAATGGTTGCTTGAGACAAGATTTACTATTTATAAAAATTGTCTTCTTTGATCAGATTTTAACATTTTTTACAAAAAATGAATTCCACAACATGGTATATATAAAACTTCATGAAATAACCCAGATAGACCCAGTTGTTTTTCGCTGTATCACATCAATGTTTACAGTTTCTAATTTCAGCTCATTGCCATTATCTTGTCAGTCCCTTGGCTACCAGTATTAGGCTAGGAAATGTATGTTGTCAAAGGCCATTTAATGATGAATCAAACCGGGGTCCATCTGTCTCTAGGCTTTCACCCTAACCATGACGCCACCACAAAGCCCTTGAGTTGGTCTTTTGAATGGACCAGTAAGAACTAATTATAGGCAACTTCTGAAAAGTGACTTGTAATGAGCTATATATGTTCATTAATGTTTTTTTTAAACAAACGGTTTGTAGTTAACACAATTGACTTGGATGACATAAATATGACAACCAAATAGTCTAGTATATAGGGTACTAGCATTTGTGCTTCATTTTTCATAAGTTGATTAACACGAAATAAGCAATTCATATACAATGTGTTCTTCAGTCATTATCATTGTAATCACACTTCATGGACCCTTAACTATAAGTATGGCGTTCTAAACTTGCAAGACTTAAAGTTTTGGGTTGGTGAAGTTTGACTTGAATTTTATGGTTAACCTGTCTATACATTGGCCAATCAATAGAAGAAATGCTAAGTGACTTTGAGTCAGCCTCAATAAGAATATGCATAAGTAAATTTGATTGCTTGTTAAATTGAATGCGTACATGTCATCAACAGTATTTCAATGATATTGTGCTCTCCAGCTTATCATTGAAAAAGAAAGGCCACTCGCGTAACTGTCTGCAAGGGCTGAACCATTCTCGGAACGTTTATGCAAATAAGGTCACCTTATGCATTGTTATAGAGAACACATGGGTATATAAATAGACAAAACAACTGATCAGTGGATGACAGTCTTTTTCACTGATTGGACGTGATTGTCTTGTAAAAGCTTATTTGCCCCTATCTGCTTGATTTGTTACAGAACCATTGGCATTCCTTTACTCTACCGAGACATGTTCACAAGACTGAGATCAATATGTGAATTACTGAATCAATAACATCCATATGATAACCATAGGTTCAGATTTCAAGCATGGATTCTTACTGCTTATTTTTCTCTTTATGGTTCAGACTCGAACAACATTTATAAGGTCCTAGTAATAAAAGAAAGACAACAAAAAATGAATAAGTGTCAAATTTTTAATTTTTGCATGTTTACAGTTTAAATTTGAGAATACAGATAATACACGCATTTCATATAACCTGATAATCTTGATAAACAATAATTGGTGAGAAGATCATGTTTACAGCAACAGTTTCATTTCTTTAGTCTATGCTTATTTTGTAGAGGGAAGTTATTTTTTGTACAAAAAAAGCATTATCTTATGACCATTTTTTCAAATTTTCATTAATTCTGGCCAGTAAAGTTGAAGAGAATGTTGACTGAAGCCAAAACTTCCATCGTACAACGAAGCATGATAATTCTTTATATCTCAATATCTCAACTTTGCACAAAGAAATCTCAGCACTTTTTTTACGGCTCAAGATTAAATACTTCAAATCAATTAAATAATATGAAACAATAAAATATTTCGATACGATATAACTTTAATAGACATCTATTTGAACTAATTGCACTTTTTTTTATACCGGACAAATACATTTAGTAATATCTAAAGAAAATAGTACACATTCATCATTAATCCTTAACAGCCTATAGAAGACTTTTGGTGTCTGTAAGCAAGATAAAAATTCCATTCAGGGTATTAAAAATCAAGTAAACATAACATGCAGACAATATCTTTGGTAAGTCTTGCATCCTTTTTGGTAAATACTAACAGCTTTCTTTCATAAGATCAAATACATTCATAACATATCGAGGATTCAATGCAAGACTATAGAAACTCCTATACAAAAGTGAAGGAGTTGCTATAGTCTTGCATTAACCCTTTCCCAAACAATAACGACATTTGACTGCTTCCTGGATACTAAATCAGTACTAGCGCCAATTTTGGGGTAAGTCCCGACAATTTTCAAAGATGAAACCCAGGAATCTCAGTACAAGAGGCAGACGCTCAACCAATGCAGCAATTTTGCCCTTGGAAAAGTTGACTCATGGTGAGCAAACTCTATTTTCTTCCTCAATATTACTTATAGTTCCCCTTAAAAACACCAAAAGTTTTCAACAGACCATAGTTACATCTGATTTGATATATTTATCAAATGCAGATGTTTCATCCACAACAGAAAAGGCTGTTGCTGTACAATGTCCCTAGCAAATAAATTCTTAATCCCTTGTTGATACCCACTTATAACAAGACATATACATCTATCATAAACATAACAAACGAGGCAGTGTATAAATACTATCATAATCCTTGATTGAATAAAGATCCAGCAAACATTGAAATAAACTAACCATTAAAGATACAAACATAAAGAAAAATAGCAACAAAAAAACAATTGCATAGTTAATTTAACAATCATAGAAGAAATGAGGATTTTTTAAAGACACATTAATCGAGAAATGCGGATTTTTTAAAGACAAATTAAACGTAACTCTATCTTCAATACTATCTGCTTATTAGGTATTTCAGAGTTATCATTGTTAGAAAAGGGGTTAAGCAAATCACTAATGCCATTCATTATGGAGAGAAGATCAAAGAGCAAGTTCAGATGGGTAGTTTCACTTCTAACTACTTATTTCTCATCCAAAGCCTATATTGTTGGAGCACACTAGATTCATCTTAATAGAATCAAGAATTTCATGGCCTGACTCACATAATGAGAATTGTTTGGTAAAGATAAACACTATTTTCTTGTTTTAGTTAGTTTAATCCTTTACCATCAACAATTTTTCGACTGTCCCAAATTGAAAGAGTTTGCAGACAACATTTCAAAATGTGATGAAATTGGGTAATAATCTTCTGATAGGGCAGAAAACATTGTGGGAAAAGGAAAAATTGCTCGTGCAATTCCTCCTTTTCCCACAATGTTTTCTAAAGTCGTCTGCAACAAAGTGGTCAAATGTCATTATTGTTTGGGAAAGGGTTAAACTTATTAAATTTATATTGATTGTGAAACAAGTTTTTACAACTTAGATTAATCAAACTTGATTCTGCTTCCTGGATACAAAACCAGTCCTCTCGCGCCAAATGTGTATCAATGAAAGGTTGCAAGGTGGATCTGGCTAATCACGAGATTAGGGACCCATGACCTTTGTATCCAGAAAAAAACGCTGGACCACTCGATACCGTAAACAATACTGTTAACATGGAATTACCCATAGGTAAGTGTCTGTGTTTTTAAAATACTATTTTTATTTAGGTCCTTGCATATGTTTGACTGCACATGAACCATGACATCATTTAAAACTGCGACTTCTGTTTAACCCATTCCTTCAAAGGGAAATACACGACCAGCCCTAATTGAAAGCAATAGCAGTCAATAATAAAATCGAAAACTTCCTATTTTGCAATGTCTAGTGGTAAACCATTGTGAAAATATCAGATATTGCTTGCCATCAGTAATAATTGTTTTTGTCACAATATTGGATCCTCATTCATCTTCTGGAAATAAGTGAAATACATACTCAAGAGGGAAGTATGTTATACCAGCTGTTTGAAGACATCAGGAGCAACCAATAGGAATCTTACAACATAAAACCCTACCCTGACAAATATGAACACAATTGCCATTCATTAAGTAATAATTATGTACAAAGAAATATGAAAAGAGAATTGAATCAAGACTGCTATATGTTTACTGGCCACCTTTCATGGCAGCCCACTGAAACATTATGGAACACATAATAATACCCTAAACAAACAACCAAAGGGTTGTCTGAGCGTACTGCAGACCACTTTTGAAAATGGTGTTGGAAAAAGAAAATATGCTCATAAATTTTACGATTCTTTTTCAACAAATTAATTTGTATCCTCCCAATAGAATATCTAACAATTCTGATTTTCATCTGCTATCTCTTTCAATTTCGGGAGATAAACATTTATTGATATTACTATTATAAAAGAAATAATAAAACAGCTGATTGACTATAAATATGACTAAGGCGGAGCCTATAAATTCTTATGTAAATAAAGGATACAAATACCATCAAATTATCATCAACCCCTTCACTAAAAAAGTGTTTCACAATGCAGCTAAGCACTTGACATGTTCGCTTTTCAAAATAATTTGAAGCAGACAATAAAAGAGACAATAATCAAACTAGTGACATAATCATCCGTAACCAAACTGTTCTATAAATAATTAAACATTGTGTTACGCTTATCATGAGGAAATACTCATTTTGGCATACTTTTGCTGTCAGCTTTAGAGCCTTCATACTTACAAGGGAAGTGTTCAACCCTTATAATGCTGGAACCGACTTCATGCTTATACAAACTTGTTGGATCCAGACCAGGCGCCAAGTAAAATGGCGGCTGGCCTGTGATCTAACCTGTTTGCTACTATGAGTATCTTTCCTCATTAAAATTAACCATATATATAAGGTTTTGGAAAGCAGATGGCACCAAAATCTGTTTTCAGACAATTATCCCGCATTGTAAGAGTTAACTTATTACAGGATACAGTTAAATGCCAAACCAGCAGACTATCTGTTACATAAAATGTTACCAAAAGAGAAACTATGATTGCTGATAGCACTTTCTACTTTTTTTTTTCACTAAGAGTTTAACATATATATTATAAATATGATTTATGGACATTATAAACACCAAAATCAAACTCCTGCTTTTCATAATTCACTGGCAGAAAACTTCAATTTGGTCAAATCCCATAATTTCATATTTAGTAATTAGTCTAAGGCAAGGAAAAGTAGTCAAATATCCATAATCTATATGGGAGGACTCATTTGCCTCATCAGCAGTCTTCTATTTCTCGTCTTGGACACAGCCTCCAGAATATCAGTCTGGTTCTCAAAATATTTCACCAAGGCCGGTTCAGTCAGCATGGAGGCCAAGAATTGTTCAAAACTGATGGACCAGTCCACGTCCACCTTGGATGAAGCCGTAGATATTGTTCTTTCTCGAGGAGGGATGGAGACAGATGAGACGTCGCTTGTAGCACTTGGGGGTTCGGTGACATCGCCTGTGTTTTTAATCTCTGCCGTAGAATCTCCCTTTCCTTCCGCATTAACACTCAAACCTTCCATTGCTTCTACAACATCACTATCATTATTCCCCTGTTCATCCTTGTTTTCTTTTTCTATCTCCTCATCATTTCCTTGATTCACATTGGTTGACTCACCAAGTACTTCAGCCAATGGGATTTCATCTACTTCACTAGGGGTACCGATGCTTATATTATCAGCTTTGTTTAGGTAGAATTTCTTTCCAACTTCTCCGATTTCCAATAAAAGTGTTCCAACTGTTGCTATGGCATGATAAAGTTGTTGTTCCTGGTCGTGACTTCCAAATAAGTCATAAAGGGTCTTCCACATTTGTATAAATTGTGCCTGAAATATCAGAAAAGATGAAAATTTCAAAGAGAGTTCAAAATCGTAATGCTTCTATGAACATCAATAAAGAATCAGATAATAACATACACAATCCCAGCATTAATGAGCAGTTTTTAATTCTTCTTTTGCAATATCAATCTATAATTTGATCCTACGATAAAAAAATAATTCACCTGTATCTTTCTTAGATTGAATTTTTCAAATATTGACTGTTTCTTAGCCATAGCTTCTAGCGTGTTTTTGTTTTTGGGGTGGGGGGCATAAGGACCCCTACTTTCCTTATTCCAGGGGTCTGCAGAGGAACATATCACGTTTTGCATTATGGGATTATAATATAAGTTAACCAACCTGAGTAAGTCGGGGGATGTTTCTGAACTCCTCTTTACTACCGGCACGTTCCCTAACGAGATCCTTCTTCCATTTATATTCCCTCATCGGGCTCACAGACACAGACATGGCTGAAGTCTCTGTAACATAAAGACAAGAGGTCTTGGTGCTATTTGACATTATAAACTTTCCTCGGGCAGATGGCTTCCTTATGAAAGTTGATTTTACCAAAATACTTTGTTCGACAAACATATAGATTTAGATGTTTAAAAGTAATTCTCTACAACAATTGCCTTACAGAAGAAAGTTGTTGCAACCAGATTTCTTAACTTTTCCCCTAAAGTCAATAATTAGAGTAAGCATTATAACCATCTCTTTTAGACAATTAATGTGCCAGTGACTGAGACTTTTGGCCCAAAGTCGTCAAATGGCGTCATGGAGAAAAACGCAATTTAAAGATGACGTCAGCATTTTACTAGTTGCTCTACTTATTGAACAAAGTTCACTGAAATACGGTAGATAGCTTTTTACCACTGAAATTGATAAGCACCCACTATTTTGCACATACTGATGCAATTTGAAATATAATGTATGAATTTTATAAATTCTATTTATTTTAAAAAGGAATATAAGAAAATGTGTGACTCTTGTTGTCTTAGTAATGCTATGCCAATAGCTATAATTCCTCTAAAAATCATGCTTGGGCAAAAATTTGAATTGGATCTCATTCCACAGACCTTATAGTGTCTAGAAATGATAATAACACAATTTCGTCCATGTACTCACTGTGGGCCATTTTTCTCAGACAGTGCCACATTTAACTGGCTACCCATAAAGACCTCTATGTTACTTCTTCATTACTTCATTCAATCCTATGTTGTGGGTACTCGTTAGAGTCGTCTCCATGAGGCCATTCTAATGAGTGCCCTAAAAGGAGTTTTTCCCTAATTCGTAAATGCTGCTTTTAAAAACACCCCTACACACATCTTTCATAGAGACTACTACTAAACACTCTTTGAATATTTGTGTCTGCAGCAACACCTCTAGAATTTTCATTATTCATCATTGTTAAAAAATGAAAGAAGAAATTATGAGTCCAATTTAGAGTCAGTCATAAGTTGTGTGTCCAGTAAAGGGTCAGTCATCAGTTGTATTCACCTTTGTCTGTGCTTTTATCCTTGACAGACTTCCCTCCATCGCAAGGGCTGGGCGGGTCTGAATCTGTCAAAGATGACACAACACTCAATGACATGGGCAGAGATTTGGCAGTGGGAATGGCCTGGGCTGTAGAGGTGGCTGTTTCACTGCCCTCCAAGGCCTCGTCTGGGACACTGGGTAGTTCTATATCTGTTTGAAATAAATAAAACAATCAAAGGATATATCAAGGGTTCAATGCAAGACTATAGTATGTGCTTCATGTTCATGAAGCACTTAATATAGTCTCGCATTGAACCCATGATTTATTACATAAGGATCTGGGTATCACTTTACTAAACAAATTAAGGAAAATATTTGTGTAAGTCAAAACTGATCAACATGAATAATTTCTTAAATGAAAGTACAATATTGCAATGTGATAAGTCATTGGAAGCTGTTGCAGAGACTATTCCAATGGTGTGATACATCGGAATATTGTTTGGCCCACTATTGAAATACATTGTAAAAGGGAATGATGATTTGATCTAATGCAAAGTCAAGTCATAAAATATTTAATAAAACGCTACTTTGGTGCAGACAATTTCTGAACAGTATTGTGGAAAATTGAGAAGAAACTGCTTATTCTTTTCTTTTTTTTATGTTGAAATTGTAGTTTCTTTCATTTTAGACATTTCACAAAATTCTCTTCAAGGGAATTAGTTGAATAACTTGCGTTACTTGTGAACTACTTATATAACTTTAATACATGGACTCCAGACTTTTGACTCATGATATTGGGAAGAAACCATTGTGAAATAAAAAAATATTTCTCAATGGCCTCAGAAAATCATTCAGTGTTTGTTGGCGTCTACCAAGATTTGTAGACATTTGCCAATCTTTCATAGGGTTGATATACCTCAAATAACTTACCATCAAGATTGTCTAGAATCGGTGTTGTAACATCCTCTGTAAAAAATGCAGTGGCTTCACAAGCACTTTCTGTTGAATCTATGAAAAAAGAAACGGGAAAGCTTATTTAAACTTGAATTTAATTCTTATCACCCAATCCTCTTATTCTGGAAAGATGATAAATTCTGATATCTTGACAGGTAGACAGATCCAAAAAAGAGAGCTCTTTACAAGGAAAAACAAATAAAAAAAACACGTCTGTAGTAACCCATAAAATCATGGAACTGTTTAGTTATCGATTTAACTGTGTGGATTCTACACAATACCACAAAGAAAATGCTTTTTCTTATACTTTTCAAATACTTGTCAATTGCCGTCTGCTCGTGCTTTTAATTTGGACCAATACCAAAATTAAGAGGGAGTGAATTGTTTATGTATAACCTGATTTTGGAGACATTGCTTCCTCGTCTTCCTCCCCGTCAAGTTCTGTATCAGTTTCCAGTAGACAGGGTGGCTGGTGTAGTCGGTACAGCAGTTTGATCTTCTGTGTGTAGTCTGCCTTACACATGATCCCCAGTACATCTACAAACTCCTTAAAGTTGATCATGTTGTCCTGATTTGTGTCTATGTACTGGAAAAATAGTAGACATTGATGAGCTTTTTCATAGAACTGGTATTTCTTACCCTTTACCAAACGCCAAATTTTCAACTGTCCCAAATTGACAGAGTCTGCAGACGACATTTCAAAATGTGATAAAATTGAAAGTAACCTTCTTAGGGCAAAAAACATTGTGGAAAAAGGAGAAATTGCTCGCTAAGAGCAATTTCTCTTTTTCCCACAATGTTTCCCAGAGTTGTCCGCAACAAAGTGGTCAAATGTTGTTATTGTTTGTAATGGGTTAAGGCAATCAACTTAGTTTGTCAATATGTTATATTGCGATCTTACAGCAGGCATGTCAAGCATAATCCTTTACAAAACTGAGTCGACTTTACAAAGCAATGAGTTACCTACAGATATACAATAATTTGAGTCAACTTATAATAGAAGCAGTTAATAATCTTAGGATGTGTAAGAAATGGACTCAACTTTAACGAGCAATGAATTACCTACAGATATCAAAGAATTTTGAGTCACCTTGAAAAAGCAATGAATTATCTACAGATATAAAATACTTTTGACTAAACTTTAAGAAGCAGCGAATTATCTACATGTGCAAAAGTACTGCATTGAGCCCTTCCATATGCCAACACTTACTCTGAATGCCCGTAGAGCAAGCACTCCACCACTCTGACCTTTGGCCCAGGGTGAGAGTGACAGAAACATAGTCTTGAACTGGTCAAAGTCCACCTTATACATCTCATAGTAGGGTCGTGAAGAGTCGTATTTATCTGTTATATCCGCCGGCTGCTGACTGGTACGCCAATAGCAGGAAGTCAGATACTCTTCCTTAAAAAAGAAAAGTTTCTTTGGGTTGTATGGGTTTTAATGCCATGTCAACAATATGTAATGTTACCATACTGGAGAAGACTTAATGAATTATAATTATATTATCATTTTGATCCAATCCATTTCAATTCATTGTTTGTAATATTTATATATGGTGTTTCTTTTTTTAACAAAATGATGTTTAAAGTTAACAAAGAGGCTTTTCTCTGATTCACTAGTACTATGCTAAGGCTATAAAATGTTTTGCCAAAGGACGCTTCCGTAAAACCAGTGATACTGGTGTGGCTTGAACCCAAGGACCTTGAATTTTAAGTCCAACACCATAACCATTGTTTCATGCTGAGCCCTGAATATTCAAAAGTAATAAATCATTAATCAACTTATTTACTTCCTAGAAAAAAACAACCTTTTTTTCATAAAAAGAACACATTACTTTGGTAAAGAATTACCCCATTCATTACAATGCCGAGTTACAATTGCTTTCTTTATTTTAGGGAGACAATGCATTAGTTACCTTGAATAGCATGTACAACTCCTCTAGTTCTTTCCCTTTAATAAGCGACTTCTCTGCCACACTTCGGATGATGTTCTTCATTGTATGGTCCTCTATTGTCTGCACAACGCGTAAACGGAACTTCAGTCGCAGTCGGTCAATGTGCTGGTTGTCAAGGTTACCGAATAGTCGGTAACTCTCCTCGATCAAATCACAAACATCCACTGATGTCTGTAAAAATAATATTTAGATGTTCATGCTTGTGTTCACTTTGGTTTGTTGATACATTATTTCTTGTATTTGATGTATAAGCAACAGACCCATTGAGAACTACCATATGTGCAATAGTTAAAATAGTTTTTTACAAGGATACAGCTCTTGTCTTTTTGGCAACAAAAAAGTTCACCAACTTTTATACCCTAACATTATTATATACAGATACATTTAAAATAGAAGCCGCAGCAAAAAGCTGTATTGTATGATCTGATAAAAAGGCTGCCTCTGCCCTAGACAAACTTCTTTATGTATTTTTTCTGATCATTAAAACATAAAAATAACATATGAAAAAAACAATATATTTTATTCATAGGTAGAAAACCAACTTCACAAAAAAGCAAATCTAAGAATGAAACAGTTATATTTCAGAAAATCAATATATAACAAATAACAGCAAAGAAACCTTTCGGAGTCTAACAGAAAATGAGACTATTGCAAACCATTTTAAACTCCTTCTTCCTTTAAAATTAAACAAAATAATCATTCTAAAACTCAACACCTACCTTTTTTGGTTCGTTGTCACCAGCCATCACGTTAGTGTGTGTAAGGTTAGGCATACTGGTGTCCCTGTTGCCCACAGAGTTGAGGTATTCACTGAGAATGGGCATAGCCTCCGCATCATCCTGGCATTTCTGTAACTCCTCCTTGTTGTTGTCAAGTATCGTCAAGGCTACTTGGAACACAACCTGAATAAAGGGAGGTTACTTAAAAGGACTATCTCACAGACTTGGATTTTAACTTCTAAGGGTATTTTTAGATACCCTCATCATGCGGGTCATTGAAAATGTCAAGCTGCTCTTGTCATGTAATATTAGCAAGATGCGCAAGAAGGAACTCATGCATTATTTATAAACCAGCAATCCCAGCTGTGATGCAAAAAACTTTTTTTTAAGAAAAGGAGAGTTACATATAAATGCAGATAATTTGCAAAAATATAAGAAAATGAGTGGTTATCCATGTGATATGTTTCCAAAAAACAAATACAAAAGACAAGAGTTTAAATCAAATTTACTTTATTTAAAAACAGAGAGAAAAAAGATTTAAACAAAAATAAAAACAAACATACTTTAGCACCATCATAGAAGAAGCAGTCCAAAATATTCACAGCACAGTTGAATGGCATAACACTGAAATAATAAACAAATGTGGACAATAGGCATCACACTGAAATAATAAACAAATGCCCCATACCCCATCATGTAAATTTGCAACTAGTCCAAATTGTAAGCAACAGCATGCGATTAACCCTTATAGTGCTCAAACCAACTTCATGCTTGTGCAAACAGGTTAGATCATAGGCCAGTCGCCAAGTTAATTGGCAGCTGGCCTATGATCTAACCTGTTTGCTACTTTGAGTATCTTTCCTTATCAAAATTAAGCAGATATTTAAGGTTTTGGAAAGCAGACAACACAAAAATCTATTTTTAAAAAATTAACCAGCATTTTAAGGGTTAGACTTTTGAGGGAAAGTTGAGTAACATAAAAACATAGACAATCTACTAAAACATATTGATGAGAAAAAAATCCATTTGATTTGTTTTCAAAAATGCAAAAAGAAAAGGCAACAAATGTAAGACTAGACACATTTTCCTTGGGATATTGGGAAGGAACCATAGAGACAAAGTATATATCGCTAAATGTAGCAATTTATCCACTACATCAATGGTTTCTAATGTCTTCTGCAGCAAAGTGACTAATTAGGGTTTAAATTACTCTCTGTAGCTAAGAGCTATATATATACTTGTTTTATCACAATTACTCCCCAGTAACAAAAATCATTTCTTTTCATAGTAGAAAATAGTTGTCTACTTGTAAGACAAAAGGGCACCCAGCACTTAATCCTTTATGGTGCATTCAGCGTTAGACTAACTATAGTGTTATGCATTAAAACAGCAATATTTACTTCAGTCAACCCTTTACCAAATTTTCGACCGTCCCAAATTAAAAGAGTTTGCAGACAACATTTCAAAATGTGATGAAATTGAAAAATCATCCTCTGATAGGACAATTTCTCTTTTTCCCACAATGTTTTCTAGAGTCGTCTGCAACAAACTGGTGAAATGACTCTATTGTTTGGTAAAGGGTTAATACACTATATCTACTAGTAGGACCAAACCTCAACCATCAAGAAATCTTTAATGGGGCATTCAGTGCTAGACTAACTATAGTGTTACACATTGAACCCTATATTTTGACTTTAGTTAAGTAAAAGACTTTCTATAGTCTTACATATTACCCTGAATTGAAGCAGATGTAATAAATAGGGAGTGCTTACCTGAGAAAAATTGTCAAAAACCATGAGAGTGAGATCATGCTCAGCAGACCAAGGGTTTCGAGTTTAAGGTGAAGTTCAGGTAGATTCTCCTTAATTAGTTCTTCAAACACACCTAAAATATATAGTAATGTAATGTAATAGTTATGTATCGAAGTAAGAAAATAACTTTGATATCTATGTTGTATGCAGCTGTATTGGAATGTTTGCGCTTTTATGTTATTATGTTTTTTCCATGATAAAATTTCATTCTATGCCTGAAAACATACCAAATGAACTCAACAGTAAATCTATAGTATAAATAAATTGGGGTCAACACCATGTTCAATAATTTTCTTTGCAAGCTCATATATTCATACTTTTACAGTAACCTATCAGTACAAGGCTATGACTGTAAAATAGTGTCTTGCCAGACAACACCCGAAAATCATACACAGTTACTCCATTTAGGAGTTCCTTGACAACATTAATCAATGGTACGTAATTTTGATGAAGTACGGAAAAAAGAAATGTTTATTCTGGTATCATGTAATAAATGTATTTGTTCCTTAAAGATGAATTCTATGTTGAATTTTACAACAAAGTAAAATCTTCAAATAAATGAGAGTCATAATTATATGCACAATGCTTCATTGAAATATACTATAAAATACTAAAGAAAAAACACCTTCTGGTATTGTTGAAGCAATGTTACAAATAAAATATTCCATTGCACATCAATGAAGAGTGTATAATGATACACTTGTGTCCTACATGTTCTCTCTACTCAATCACTTCTAACACATACATTGATACACATTTGTGTATTATTACATGCTATTCACAGATGTAAGATGGTTTAATCTATATACATGTATTTAGAACTCGTACCCTGATCTATTAGGGCCCCGACCACCCTGGTGTTATAATAATCGGGCAACATCCGTTCACACAGGGCTACCAACAACCAGAACGCTTCCTCCTCACTTGTGTACAACAACAACACACTGGTCACTATGTTCATGGCTTGACAATAACCTGTAAAGGGAAACATGCAAGCTTATCAATGTACATATACACTCATTTAAACATAACTGAATTTAAAGATTGAAAACTCTTTGTGATAAAAGGAAAACAAAATTGAAAAATGCTTTTTTTTGTCATTATGATTTTTAGCCAATATCACAATGGAAATGTCAATTTTCAAACTTCTTGATTGTCAGCTGTAATTTCAATAAAGTCCATAACAGTATCTTTATCTATAGTGTTTTAACATTGCATCAAGAATTTTTCAGTTCAATTTCGTAACTCATCATGGATAGAGGAAGACAAATAACATAACCGCCCACAAACTTCAAACACATTATATTAACTCACCAATACTTGGGTTTCTCCATGCATATGCTGTTAAAACCCGTCGTAAAGCTCCAATACCCAAATCTGATTGAAAAGCTGGATGTTCCGGTAGCGACCTGCAAAACCATACAATACAGATAAATATAATTTTTTTCCCATGATTACTGGTTATGACGCAATATTAAGAGTGAATGATACAAAACTAGACTCATTATCAATGTTGAATGAACAGGCCAATAGCACACGTCACTTTTTAAACTTATTCTCATAATCAATGCTGTCAGCTATTGTTTTTAATTTTTGCATGCTAGAAAAGGACTAAAATACATTGTATTTGGATAGTGATTAGATATATCATTTTGGTAAAAGAATTCCCTTGTCATAGTAAGTGGTAGATAAGAGGGATTTTAAGTATCAGGTTTAATCCTGTATCAGCAACATTTTAGTTATTACACTGGTTTTTTTGGATTAACTAGTACAAGGTAAGTGCATAGAAGTGTCTTGTGAAAAGACACTCACAGAGAATCAGGTACACATGATACCGTAATCACTGGACCACACAATACTAAATAAGATGTAACTGGTTGAAAATTGGGCTCATAAGTTACCTGTGCAGATCCCTCTCTATCTCCTCTGTTGCCATGGAATATTTTCCAGAGCTCTGCTGGACCACATCAGCATAGTAACCAGAATGGGTGGACATCTATGAGACAGAAAACACATTAAGACTCTTGTTAAAAACAACACATTTTTTTCTTAACTTAATCTCCTATGTAGGAAATTTCAACTGGTATGTATTGAAAGGTAAAGCAGACAATAAAGTATATGAGATAAATACAATATATTTTGGAGAAACCATTATGACAGATGGTTAAATTGCTCTTTAGTAGGAATTATCAAAGAGAGCAATTTGCCTTTTGTCAAAGTGGTTTTCTGCAGCAAAAACAGTTTTGCTAACAAAAATTATCGAGTGTGAAAAAAGCCTGATTTTTAGGGCTAATTAGAAATAATTGTGGCAACAGGAACAATTGCTCTCAACAATCACAATGTTTTTTCAAATCTTCTACTGCAGGTGTGTCTAAAGACTTTTAGACAGAAAAAATTGGCTATTCACTTCATTTAAAGCCCCAGAGAATAACATCCACATCTCCCCGCGGTATTTCTCTGGAAGTCCCTTCAACATCAGTTCACGGGTCCTGTGTGTTCTGTACATACACATACCCCTGAAAATAAATAATTAATCATTGTAAACAGGCTTATCATACACAGCTTTTCACTGTTTATAAACTGTTTAAACAATTTGTTGATCGAGTTATTTTGCTATGCATTAATAGTGGACTGTGGACTATGTTAAAAATCTTTTTGACACAAATGCTGATTTTATTCAAAATGAGCAAGCACTCATTTCAATAATTATTATTAAATATGCAGTTTTTTCATATTCTTTAGTTTGATAAATGGTTTATATCCTATTTGTCGATACAATCCCAAATAGGCTTTTTACTCAACAACTTTAATATTATGGCACAAGAATTAATTGATCTATACAAACATTTTTTTTTTCTTTCACAACCGCTTCTTTCCATGAAAAAACTTTACTTAACATGGTATTTGTGAGGTTCAAGAGATCTGTCAAGTAAACTTTATCAGTCACCTTCCATATTCTGTAAAGTACATATCCCAGAGGTGTTCCTTCACAGCTTCTTTTGCTGTCAGCTCATCTGATCCCCGCCGATTAAACAAACTTACGAGAGCTGGTTGAAACTGGATTTCTTCCTCTGCAAAAGAAAATTGGATCTTAACTTATAATAAGCATTTTCTTTTTTGCCACACACTTTAAAATTGGAGTTTTCTGTTGGCTTCAATTTGGATAGTATAATTACATTTGGATTCTATTGAGTACCCATAATAAAGGATTTTAACCATGAATTATATAAAGGATGATCAGCCCTTATATAAGGTTAAGTTTGAGGTCTAACGCTATCATTTAAAGGATGGATATTTCAAAATAACTGAAATACTGCTGATGTGATTTTAACAAAATAAATAAATAAAATTAGAAGATATGAATTGATCAAGAGACTTCTGTAAAAGTTAGATATGGCTAATGCAATGCTGAAGTCTTCTTGCTGACTTAAACAACAGCTTTGGTTTAATAAAGGATAATAAGCTTCAATGGAAAGTTATATTTGGGTTATCCCTCCATCATTTAAACAAAGGACATTGCAAGATAACTAGAATATTGTTGACATGACGAGTTTCAAGTTTTTCTTTGGTTTAACACCCTGTCAACAACTTTTCTGCTATGTTACAGCTTTCCAGGGTTCATAAGTACTAGGCTAATATTCTAAAGTGTCATGACAAAGGATGCTCTCACAGGGAAAACCAAAGTAATAAGACCACCACCTTATACCAATGGGCCAACTTAAAACCCTTGATGTGATGTAATATCTCATTAAAACAAAACAACTAAAAAGGCTACCACAAATGTCCTTACCTTCCACCACATTCTCTTCCTTATCACTGATAGTAGAAATTTGACTGGTCAGTCTGCGAGGACGATGGGACTGCTTGGACAGACAGTCTGAGATCTTTTCCAGGATCAAATCGCGCTGACCAATTTGAGCAAACATGATTGTAGACTGAAATAGGACAAAATATTAATCCTTATCATTTCCTAATGTGTTGTGTTGATTTCCACTTTCAAAAATTCCTTTGTCTAAAATTCATTGCAAAGGGAATTTAAGATATATATTTCTATAAAAAAATTTGCAATTTTCCTGTTGAAGTCTTAATCAAGTTAACTGGCAGAATTAAAACTTGTTTTTAGCCAATTTTTGTTTTCATTGGTTTCCTATTATTACAAAAAACTTGCATTTCTCATGCTTTATAAAAGTCTTGCTTTTAATACGGACAAGTCAGTAGATCCCTAACGGAAAATTGAACAACTCTCAAATTCGTTGTGTACTCTTGCTTAGAGTAACTTCATTAGTTAAAAAATATATGCAATCAGACAATAACGTATTAAGGGTTAATGAAAGACCATGGTAAGTCCTTCACAAACATGAAGTACTAACTAAAATCTTGTATAGAACTCTTGATATTGCTTATTAAAATTCATAATTTCTTTTGAATGTTTTCAAACTTAATCATTAAATTGATTTTTTCTTTATGAATTGCATGATATGAATGGATAATGCTGTTTATCTACACTTTTTAGTTTATGAATACATGTACAACCCAGTTATCCTTGATCCTACACAATAAAATTTATTGAATTCTTCAGTCTGTCATCTTACAGTTAGTAATGGGATGTATGGTATCCACTGACTTACCCTCCCTTTTGTTGTTACAACAAGCGCATTTGTGTATTCTCCACCCACTGGGTTCTCTGTCTTCTCCACTGTATTGACATCTCGGAGAGGGATGATAAGTGTTACCAGACCTCGCACCTGTATAACATTCATTTTATTTCAACTGAAGCATTTACAGCTCATGGTTGACAAAGAATATGACAATAAAGTCATCTTCACAAAAACTTGTAGAAATGGTTAAACATAAATACACACACCAACGCACAAACCCAAGCTCATATGTACACACACCAATCCTTAAGGGTTTTAAAGTGGAAAATGACTTTATAAAAAGATTCAAACTTTTATTCATATACATATATGCATATATAATTATATCAACAGTTCATCAATTATATTGCATAGGCTGGTCATTTTAGATGGAGAACAAACAAGCTTTACTGCACGTAAGAGCAGATAAAGCTGGGTAGAACCATCCGCTTTCTGTAAGTTAACCTCTCTCATGAGGATCAAAATTAACTGCAACCATGTTTTGAATCCACTCAATAAAGGGTCTTGTGATTTCAAGCTCTTTAGTCTAATCACAAGGTCTCAGATGCCCAAGAGATGCCTACAATGCAGTTTATGACCATCATTAGAAGGAGTATAGTTTAAAGGCACATAAAAGGAGATAAGTACAAATAAATTACTGAAAAAATATATGGATTTCTTTTATTATGTTCATAAAAGTCATGAGAATTAATTTACAAATGCATTTAGACCTTATTAAAAAGATTCCTTTAACATAAGTTATTTTGTGCTTGAAATATAGTTGTCTCCAAGTCAATCATGTTTATCAACAACCTGTTTGTTTACATATTCAAAATGAAGAATTCTGATTGGTTGGTTCAAATATTTGTGTATCAACTGTCATGGTCAGGGGTGAAAAATGAGGCAATCTGAATAATTAAACTTGCTTATCTAGGTTATTTCTGGTAGATTTTCACATTCAAGTTTTGCTGATGTTTTTTTTTGGTGATAACTAACTTAATCTGATCAAAAGTTTACCACATGAAATAGTTTGATATATCATTAATCTCCTTTTATGTGCCTTTAATGAATTCAAAAGGATCAATTTTGGCTATATTGATGCAATAGTAGAGCCTCGACCTCTTGTTCTGAGGGTCCCAGATTCAACCCCTGTAAACGAGGTGAAAGTTGCTGGGACGAGCCCACAAATTGGCGTGAATACTGGTTTGGTATCAAGGATTCAGTTATTGTGAGTGAGCAAGCTTCCGTCACAACGGATGTTAAATAAATAAGATAAACTAATACGATTCCCTTTCTTATGATGTTAATCATACATTTCTTTTTCATCATCAGATTAAAACATGTTTATCTGAAGGGAAGGGTTTAAACAGGAAAATGTGTTTATCATCTAATACTACTCACTCTGCTGGCAAAGCACATGTAGTTCTGAGAGAGGTAAAGACGTCCCCAGACATAGTGTTTGTTGTAAGGCGTAAACATCACACATTCTGTGTCACCATCTAACTTCTCCTGTATGGGGAGGTTAAATGCCAACCTGAAACGAAATGTTTCTTAAAGTAACATGTCATAGCTATTTAACCAAAAGGTAGCAGGGCAATGAAGAAGATATAATAGTTTGGTTTAAGAAGAACTCATGAACCAATTCACTTGGATAAGTACCAACTGTTTCAACATTTTATCATGAAAAATATAATCATCTTCAATAAAAAACCCTTGGTTTCAATCTTTCCAAAAGACCACTATATATTACACCAAATCAAGACAAACAAAGGCTTTCCTCTATACAAACATTATTTTGTTAGACCCACACTTTATACAGGGGTTTGAACGTTGAGTAATGAGTTCAATTAAGAGTACTCTCTTCCGTCAAAATGAATTCAAAATTGAGATAATTTCTAATGGAATTTCTGAATCTAAAAGCAGTTCAAACGCAATTCACCTGTATGCATCACTCCTTGCCCTTGCGTCTAAATCTCTCTTGATCATGGACATTTTCTTTGGTGTCTTTTTCCTGGAAGAATAGCAGAAATGTGGACTTGTCTAACCCATTGTCTTGTAATGCAAGTCCATCAAACTGAGGTTTTAATGAGTAAGGAATTACATTTTCTCCTTGAAATCTTTGTTGCACCTTTATCTAAACAGACTGTGAAAAATACATTGGCTGATCTGGAATTACATTTTTCATTAACACATTCTCAACCAAATCACCAATATGGATTAATCTAAATTCTTTTTATAACAAATTCTACAAACTTTTTGTACCTATATTAATCAAGTGACAATTGAAAAGGGTGCAAACACACAACCATTAATTCCAGAGGTACACAATATATTACCAGGATCACTTTCCTGCAAAATCACCCAAGATGACAACCACTAGTCATTAAGCCAATGTGCATGACATAATTGGCTTTTATAGATAAATTGTCTTGACAAAAGAATAGAACTTTAATAAAAACCAAATATCACTTTGCTACTATGAATTCAATGTTTATCAATTAATCATGCAGTGCTTTTTTAGGAATTCTTTTATAGCTTGATTATCTCATAATTCCATTTTTAAACAGTAAGCTATAAAACATGCCAATATATTTTATTCCAAATCAATAAACATGTTATATTGTGCAATGTCTGTGCACACCTTGTCTTCAGGAAGGAGTGAGATATAAAGATTAATTAACTGGATTCCGATGATATCAGAAATCTGTCACTCATATAGGTGATATCGTGTTAAAAAAAACTTGTTTCGAAAAAAACATACTTGGTTCTATCAAGGATGGTTTTATCCTCCTGAAAACCTCCTTCTAACATCAACTGTTTCATGGCCATGTTGGTCAGCTGCTCCATTAGTCGATAGGTCTCATTGATTTTCATAAACATTGAGAACATAAACTGGAAATAAAAAGAAAGAAATATCAAATGCTACCGCTTTACCAAGCATGTATTTAAAGCCATGTTTTAAAGTGGTTTCACATTTAACAAAAAAGCTTCATTTGCCATAATTTCAAATCTCAGTTGAATAAAGTGTTTTGAATCTGGACTAGGAAACATAATATTTTAACAACCACGCTAACACAAGCACGAAGTCGGCGTATTCCCTCATCAGTACTGCAAATATTCTTTCTACTTCCAAAATGAACATAATCAATCAAAAGTTCGAGACGAATAAATCATTTCTCATTGACTTTATTAAACGTCAGAGAGAACATTGTTTGAACTGGGTCTTGGAATCCAATTCCTTATCAGCCACCCTAAAAAACTGAGCTTATGAGGCTTGGCTATTAATGAGGTAAAGATAGAAATGGTATTGGATTAAACTTTACCTCACTATCTCTTGTTGATACTTTGATGCTCTCTGGTAACAGCATATTGTTTCCTCTTTCTAGTTTCTGTAATAGTATAAACCTGTTATATAACCAATCTTAACTGAAATTCCCATAAAGCAGAAAAATCGACAAAACCTTTGTCAAAAAGACAATGTCAATGTAATGTATACTAATGTTGCTAGTTTCATCCAAATTCACAATAAATGGTTCCATACTTAAAAATCATTTAGCTATAGAACTGAAGACTTAAGAGAAAACACAATGACAAAAAATAATTTCCTTTTCAAAAATGTTATCAATGTCTTTTAACCTATATCAAAATTATCAAGAAAAAATGTATAAAAGAAAGAAAGAAATTACTTTGGTGTATTGAAATAAGTTTTGTAGTCATATGTTGTATCAAGTTACTACAGTATTAGGTCAGGGGCTAAAGCAGGAAAAATCCTATCTTAAGACATGTCAACATTGGCTTCATTTCTCTAGAATGAATTTCATTTAACCCATTACCAAACAATAACGGCATTTGACCAGTTTGTTGCAGATTGCAGACAACTCTGGAAAACATTGTGGGAAAAGGAGAAATTGCCCTTAACGAGCAATTTCTCCTTTCCCCACAATGTTTTCTGCCCTATCAGAAGAATGTTTTTCAATTTCACCACATTTTTAAATGTCGTCTGCAATCTCTTTCCATTTGGGACAGTCAAAAATTTAATGTTTGGTAAAGGGTTAATGGGGTAAACTATATAAACACCACATACCGTAATGTCTGTCCACCTGATAATGACTTTGGCTTCCTTTCCCATCAAGAATGAGTAGAAACAGACGTGATTTACACTCAGATACATCCATCCCTGCCTAGGTACCTTCCCTTTCCAATAACTACATGAATATTCTGCAATAATACACAATAGTTAAAATGACGATTGGATGGAGAGATACATTAAAATACACTCAAATGCCTAATATACTTGTTTGAGAAAAAGGGGAATATATTTTTGCAAAAAGTAGAAGTTTCTCATATGAGCAGTTTCTCCTTTTAACAACAGAAAATCATACCAGAACATTTTTGTTACATGTAAGCAATTTCTCCTTTTTTCAACAGTCCTATAACACAAATATCTTGTACCTGGTATTGTATTGGTAGATTTATCAAGGAATGAATCAATGACTTGTGTCGTGCAGATGGGTTCTACCTGAGCCGGGTACCGCAATACAACTTAAACACCTAATTAAAAAACCGTAACAAACACATACACTGACAGTCTGATGCTAATAAACCAAAAATGTCATAAATATCAAACTTCAATATATATACATTAAGATGTTTGTAGTAACTTTTATATCATTGCTAGATTCCAACTATGATATCCAGTCTTGTCATGCCTGCTTTAAGATTAAAGGATAAGCAACATCAAAAAATTCAAACTTACGGTTCACTAATTTCTCTTCCTTGGGCATGTTGAACAGTTTCATGAACTTCCTGGTGGTGGTTTTCAAGCTCTTGGTCTCTTGGTCATCTAAAACAGAAGTGCAAATGTTTAGACATATTAACCCATTCCCACATTATTTGAAATTTGTATCTTGTCCAAATAGGAAGCCAGAGCAGACAACAAAAAAGCGACAAGAAAATAAATAAAATTTCTCAATGATATAAGGCGGAAATGATAAGGCATTGTGATAAAAGGACAACTTTGTCATTTATCTTTTAGTCAGGTTTTTTTTTAAAGACTTCTACTGTAGATGTAGCAAAGTAAGCTATTAATGAGTAAGGGCTTAGAGAAACTATCAAGGGAAGTTACAAGAGATGCACATGTCAAAATAGTTTAGATTTAACTGAATGATTTGGCAAATACATTTGACGCGGAATTTTCTGTTTGGTGATTCACAGCTTATGGTAAAGAAACAAACATACAAAAGAACATCAGTTAAGAGAAGCAAATGAGCTAATGAATTCCAGCTTTTTAGAATTTAAAGAAGCAAGGGACAGGTTAGCTAAGGTAACATTCCTTATCCTGATCTCTGGCTTTATTACATATCAGTTAGTCCCTTACCATCTTTGTTTGGGTCCACATTGTTTGCCATCATACTCTCTATCTTACAATATCCCATATTCTGATCTCTGGCTTTATTACATATCAGTTAGTCCCTTACCATCTTTGTTTGGGTCCACATTGTTTGCCATCATACTCTCTATCTTACAATATCCCATATTCTGATCTCTGGCTTTATTACATATCAGTTAGTCCCTTACCATCTTTGTTTGGGTCCACATTGTTTGCCATCATACTCTCTATCTTACAATATCCCATATTCTGATCTCTGGCTTTATTACATATCAGTTAGTCCCTTACCATCTTTGTTTGGGTCCACATTGTTTGCCATCAAACTCTCTATCTTACAATATCCCATATTCTGATCTCTG
Organism: Cerastoderma edule; assembly: GCA_947846245.1. Taxonomy (NCBI): domain Eukaryota; kingdom Metazoa; phylum Mollusca; class Bivalvia; order Cardiida; family Cardiidae; genus Cerastoderma; species Cerastoderma edule. Next base: position 17,107,850 of record OX401416.1, read on the forward strand.
GCTTTATTACATATCAGTTAGTCTCTTACCATCTTTGTTTGGGTCCACATTGTTTGCCATCCTACTCTCTATCTTACAATATCCCATATTCTGATCTCTGGCTTTATAACATATCAGTTAGTCCCTTACCATCTTTGTTTGGGTCCACATTGTTTGCCATCCTACTCTCTATCTTACAATATCCCTTATTCTGATCTCTGGCTTTATTATATATCAGTTAGTCCCTTACCATCTTTGTTTGGGTCCACATTGTTTGCCATCAACTCTCTATCTTACAATATCCCATATTCTGATCTCTGGCTTTATTACATATCAGTTAGTCCCTTACCATCTTTGTTTGGGTCCACATTGTTTGCCATCATACTCTCTATCTTACAATATCCCATATTCTGATCTCTGGCTTTATCACATATCAGTTAGTCCCTTACCATCTTTGTTTGGGTCCATATTGTTTGCCAACCTACTCTCTATCTTACAATATCCCTTATTCTGATCTCTGGCTTTATTACATATCAGTTAGTCCCTTACCATCTTTGTTTGGGTCCACATTGTTTGCCATCCTACTCTATTTTACAATATCCCATATTCTGATCTCTGGCTTTATTACATATCAGTTAGTCCCTTACCATCTTTGTTTGGGTCAACATTGTTTGCCATCCTACTCTCTATCTTACAATATCCCTTATTCTGATCTCTGGCTTTATTACATATCAGTTAGTCCCTTACCATCTTTGTTTGGGTCCACATTGTTTGCCATCATACTCTCTATCTTACAATATCCCTATTCTGATCTCTGGCTTTATTACATGTCAGTTAGTCCCTTACCATCTTTGTTTGGGTCCACATTGTTTGCCATCATACTCTCTTTCTTACAATATCCCTTATCCTGATCTCTGGCTTTATTACATATCAGTTAGTCCCTTACCATCTTTGTTTGGGTCCACATTGTTTGCCATCCTACTCTCTATCTTACAATATCCCTTATTCTGATATCTGGCTTTATTACATATCAGTTAGTCGCTTACCATCTTTGTTTGGGTCCACATTGTTTGCCATCCTACTCTCTATCTTACAATATCCCTTATTGTGATCTCTGGCTTTATTACATATCAGTTAGTCCCTTACCATCTTTGTTTGGGTCCACATTGTTTGCCATCCTACTCTCTATCTTACAATATCCCTTATTCTGATCTCTGGCTTCATTTACATATCAGTTAGTCTCTTACCATCTTTGTTTGGGTCCACATTGTTTGCCATCCTACTCTCTATCTTACAATATCCCTTATTCTGATCTCTGGCTTTATTATATATCAGTTAGTCCCTTACCATCTTTGTTTGGGTCCACATTGTTTGCCATCAAACTCTCTATCTTACAATATCCCATATTCTGATCTCTGGCTTTATTACATATCAGTTAGTCTCTTACCATCTTTGTTTGGGTCCACATTGTTTGCCATCCTACTCTCTATCTTACAATATCCCTTATTCTGATCTCTGGCTTTATTATATATCAGTTAGTCCCTTACCATCTTTGTTTGGGTCCACATTGTTTGCCATCATACTCTCTATCTTACAATATCCCATATTCTGATCTCTGGCTTTATTACATATCAGTTAGTCCCTTACCATCTTTGTTTGGGTCCACATTGTTTGCCATCCTACTCTCTATCTTACAATATCCCATATTCTGATCTCTGGCTTTATTACATATCAGTTAGTCTCTTACCATCTTTGTTTGGGTCCACATTGTTTGCCATCCTACTCTCTATCTTACAATATCCCTTATTCTGATCTCTGGCTTTATTACATATCAGTTGGTCCCTTACCATCTTTGTTTGGGTCAACATTGTTTGCCATCCTACTCTCTTTCTTACAATATCCCTTATTCCGATCTCTGGCTTTATTACATATCAGTTAGTCCCTTACCATCTTTGTTTGGGTCCACATTGTTTGCCATCATACTCTCTATCTTACAATATCCCTTATCCTGATCTCTGGCTTTATTACATATCAGTTAGTTGCTTACCATCTTTGTTTGGGTCCACATTGTTTGCCATACTACTCTCTATCTTACAATATCCCTATTCTGATCTCTGGCTTTATTACATATCAGTTAGTCCCTTACCATCTTTGTTTGGGTCCACATTGTTTGCCATCCTACTCTCTATCTTACAATATCCCTTATTCTGATCTCTGGCTTTATTACATATCAGTTAGTCCCTTACCATCTTTGTTTGGGTCCACATTGTTTGCCATCCTACTCTCTATCTTACAATATCCCTTATTCTGATCTCTGGCTTTATTACATATCAGTTGGTCCCTTACCATCTTTGTTTGGGTCAACATTGTTTGCCATCCTACTCTCTTTCTTACAATATCCCTTATTCCGATCTCTGGCTTTATTACATATCAGTTAGTCCCTTACCATCTTTGTTTGGGTCCACATTGTTTGCCATCATACTCTCTATCTTACAATATCCCTTATCCTGATCTCTGGCTTTATTACATATCAGTTAGTTGCTTACCATCTTTGTTTGGGTCCACATTGTTTGCCATACTACTCTCTATCTTACAATATCCCTATTCTGATCTCTGGCTTTATTACATATCAGTTAGTCCCTTACCATCTTTGTTTGGGTCCACATTGTTTGCCATCATACTCTCTATCTTACAATAGCCCTTATTCTGATCTCTGGCTTTATTATATATCAGTTAGTCCCTTACCATCTTTGTTTGGGTCCACATTGTTTGCCATCATACTCTCTATCTTACAATATCCCATATTCTGATCTCTGGCTTTATTACATATCAGTTAGTCCCTTACCATCTTTGTTTGGGTCCACATTGTTTGCCATCATACTCTCTATCTTACAATAGCCCTTATTCTGATCTCTGGCTTTATTATATATCAGTTAGTCCCTTACCATCTTTGTTTGGGTCCACATTGTTTGCCATCATACTCTCTATCTTACAATATCCCTTATTCTGATCTCTGGCTTTATTACATATCAGTTAGTCCCTTACCATCTTTGTTTGGGTCCACATTGTTTGCCATCATACTCTCTATCTTACAATATCCCTTATCCTGATCTCTGGCTTTATTACATATCATTTAGTCCCTTACCATCTTTGTTTGGGTCCACATTGTTTGCCATCATACTCTCTATCTTACAATATCCCTTATTCTGATATCTGGCTTTATTACATATCAGTTAGTCGCTTACCATCTTTGTTTGGGTCCACATTATTTGCCATCATACTCTCTATCTTACAATATCCCATATTCTGATCTCTGGCTTTATTACATATCAGTTAGTCCCTTACCATCTTTGTTTGGGTCCACATTGTTTGCCATCCTACTCTCTATCTTACAATATCCCTTATTCTGATATCTGGCTTTATTACATATCAGTTAGTCCCTTACCATCTTTGTTTGGGTCAACATTGTTTGCCATCCTACTCTCTTTCTTACAATATCCCTTATTCTGATCTCTGGCTTTATTACATATCAGTTAGTCCCTTACCATCTTTGTTTGGGTCAACATTGTTTGCCATCCTACTCTCTATCTTACAATATCCCTTATTCTGATCTCTGGCTTTATTTACATATCAGTTAGTCCCTTACCATCTTTGTTTGGGTCCACATTGTTTGCCATCCTACTCTCTATCTTACAATATCCCATATTCTGATCTCTGGCTTTATTACATATCAGTTAGTCCCTTACCATCTTTGTTTGGGTCAACATTGTTTGCCATCCTACTCTCTTTCTTACAATATCCCTTATTCCGATCTCTGGCTTTATTACATATCAGTTAGTTGCTTACCATCTTTGTTTGGGTCCACATTGTTTGCCATCATACTCTCTATCTTACAATATCCCTTATCCTGATCTCTGGCTTTATTACATATCATTTAGTCCCTTACCATCTTTGTTTGGGTCCACATTGTTTGCCATCATACTCTCTATCTTACAATATCCCTTATTCTGATATCTGGCTTCATTACATATCAGTTAGTCGCTTACCATCTTTGTTTGGGTCCACATTATTTGCCATCCTACTCTCTATCTTACAATATCCCATATTCTGATCTCTAGCTTTATTACATATCAGTTAGTCCCTTACCATCTTTGTTTGGGTCCACATTGTTTGCCATCCTACTCTCTATCTTACAATATCCCATATTCTGATCTCTGGCTTTATTACATATCAATTAGTCCCTTACCATCTTTGTTTGGGTCCACATTGTTTGCCATCCTACTCTCTATCTTACAATATCCCTTATTCTGATCTCTGGCTTTATTACATGTCAGTTAGTCCCTTACCATCTTTGTTTGGGTCCACATTGTTTGCCATCCTACTCTCTATCTTACAATATCCCTTATTCTGATCTCTGGCTTTATTACATATCAGTTAGTCCCTTACCATCTTTGTTTGGGTCAACATTGTTTGCCATCCTACTCTCTTTCTTACAATATCCCTTATTCTGATCTCTGGCTTTATTACATATCAGTTAGTCCCTTACCATCTTTGTTTGGGTCCACATTGTTTGCCATCCTACTCTCTATCTTACAATATCCCTTATTCTGATCTCTGGCTTTATTACATATCAGTTGGTCCCTTACCATCTTTGTTTGGGTCCACATTGTTTGCCATCCTACTCTCTATCTTACAATATCCCTTATTCTGATCTCTGGCTTTATTATATATCATTTAGTCCCTTACCATCTTTGTTTGGGTCCACATTGTTTGCCATCATACTCTCTATTTTACAGCGAACAAACTCTGTAGCCTCGTCCTCAGATTCAAATGCACCTTAAATGTTAATTGTTATATTCATTTGACTGAATCCTTTTCCATATAAGTGTTTTTTATTGGCAGGCAACATTTTAATGTATTCACTTGATGCAAATTTCAACTGGTCTAAAGTGAAAGCAAGAGTTGACAGCAAAAACTACCATAAAAAAATTCTTAACGCAAGAGGGTAGAACTAATACACAAAAAAAAATTCTTCATTATGTGCAATTTATCCATTAGTGACCATAGCTTCTAAAGACTTCTGGATATGTATGACTTTGTGCAAGTATGCAATAATTCCTTTAACAGTGAGTTTAACTTTGTAAAGAATAACCAATAATAATTCACTTTCTCACCAATAAACCTTGTGCAGTAGTTGCCTTATATATATACTACATTATAATCAATGTTTTGTTTTAAAACTGCAATTCACTAAATTTTCAGTATCTTCAGATGAAGGTACTGTTTATGAGAAAACAAGAGAGATGAATGAAGAAGGATAGAGCCATACTTACCTAAAGTGGCCATCAAGTTTGCCTCAACCCATTCCCAATCTCGTGTTATATCCTTCTTGTTGTTAGCAGCAGCAACAGCTGCAAAATAGTTTAATGAAAATAACAACATTATATCAGACAGACAAAAACATATGACATAAGAAATTTACCACCATAATGATCTTTTTTCATAATTAATCAATTGATTCTTCTTGAACATATTTTACGAACATCGTATTCATTAATTCTGCTGCAAATTGCTTTTAGCAGGGATATGGCAAAATAAAAATTAAAAAAGTTAATTAAGACGTGTAAATCCCTCAATATCCCATATCTGTGAAGAAAATAAAAAATAATGATGACTTACAATAACTGACTTCAGATCCAGGTGTCTGATGAAGTATCCTAAAGGGCTGGGTCTGAAAGATAACAATACATGGTACAGATGGTTTGGGTGGTCGGTTTGTTAGACTGGAGTTTAATATAATTTCAACAGTTTTTCAATTTTCGAGGGTACAAGGTTTTATTTCCCTGTTAGGTGAGGTGAAAATTGCCAGAACTAGCACTCAAATTTGTGAGAGTACTTGTTAAGTATCAGGCAAGCAGTCATTAGGAGTGAATTAAATAAGCTTCAAGCTTCCACCACAATTGATGAAAAATAATCTTTAAAAAAACCTTAATAGTGCTGGAACCGACTTCATTCATATGCGCACAGGTTAGATTGTAAACTGTAACAACAACTGTAACAAGTAAATTGGCACCTGGCCTGCGAACTAACCTTCTTGCTACTCTGGGTATCGTTCCTCAACACAATAAAGCAGATATTTAAGGTTTTGGAAAGCAGACAACACAACAATCTATTTTGGAGAATTATCATTCTAATGATTAAACTTAATTAAAAGAACCTTGAGAAATCTCATACCTTGTTATCCAGGACTGTGTCCAATGTCCCCACCAACAACCCTGTAAGTCCTCCTCCCCCATAACCCTTTCTTCGCTGGAGTAGGAAGAATGGATTAGCTCTCTCTGTCACCCTGAAATAATCAGTTTAACACATTCTGTCAAAATAAAAGCATTAGGCATTTTGGTCTAAATTGAAAGAGAGCTTTGATCAATTACATGTACCTGGTTTCTAGTGTTAACTAACATGTCAATTTTCTTTTAGATACGGAAGAAACCAATGGCACAAAGGATAACCAACTTCCCAGTTATTATATGATTGCATCTGCTATCTGTCATTCTATGTCTCACAGTTCACGTTATAACATCTTCTCTTCTTCCTCACCGATCACCCTATGTACAGGGACAGATAAAATGGATAAAACAATCTCGGTATTTAATTGGTGAAAGCACTGGACAGCTTTTCAAAAGGAAGAATGATGATACAGTAATACACTGAGATTCCTGAGTTGGGAATGAGGAATCTCTCTGAATGACAACTAGTGGATCATACAGTGGCTGACAGTAGTGCAGAGGTCTAGCCTCGGCCTGTTGATAGAGGGACCCTGGTTTGATCCCTGTAAGCACAGTGAAATTGCCTGGACTAACCCCAAATCGGCGAGAGTACTGGTTTAGCTCCAGAGAGCAGTCATCAAGAATGGATTTAACAAGCTTTAAGCTTCCTACACAATTGATGTTAAACAAATAAGATAAGATTACAGTTGGCTGCAGTTATGGAGCGGTTAGTTTCTCCTTTAGGTAGTTCACTATATATATGTAATACATGTATGTCATGACCACTATTGCCATGATGCACCTAGGCAAATGACCTCAAATGAGAGCTTCAGTGCTAAAGCGTAGACCCTGAATATCAACGGGAAGAAGAGAAAACAACTGACTAGTCTGCTATATTACATAAAATTCTGAACTTGGGTGTTGGGATAAATTGTGAAAATGCACAATGTGACACATCAGTTATTTAACATAAATACTTTATCTGTAAGTATAGTTCACAATAGTATTCGTGATCACAGATCATACATCATTTTTTTCATCCTGGAATAAATTCGATCGATTGTTAAGAATTGAGTGATAAAAAAGACAACAACAAAATGAGTGTTTTGATAGGATATCAGAGAAATTTTATAAAACAAAATTGACATGATAATGTATTGCGAGTAGCATTTTACCATAGGGCATTAGCCAGCAAGACTTCTTCTGGCTTGACCCACATTGCAAAGTGGATTTGACAGAATCTTTTAATTTTTTGGTTGTTATTTTGATGACGAACTTCCGTACTGCAGCAAGTGGTCATCCGCCATTTTGTTTAATCACATGACCTACTTTAATTGCACAAAATACTAAAACTTTATCATAATAAAAAAAGAATTGGAATTTATCTTATTTTAGATGTCTTTTTTTATTCCATAAGTTCAGTTTTAAACATAATAAAGAAATCATTTGATGATACGGAGCTTGCAGATTGGGTGTCTAAATTTAGAAATCACGTGATACGTATTATATTGTTCAGAATCAAAAGACATAGAGGTTACAATCATCCGTGTTCCTCTCCACTCGTCCCCATTATACATCTATAACTTATCGAAAGATCAAGTGACCGAGGTAAGAGAAGGATCAGTTGTTTTTTGCCTGTTCTGTTCATATGTTTACATATCTTTCTGTCTGTCTGTCTCCATATCTGTATAAATCTCCACATCTGTCTGTCTGTCTGTCTCCACATCTGTCTGTCCGTCTGTCTTTCTCCAAATCTGTCTGTCTTTAATTCTGTCTTTCTCCAAATAGATCCGTCAGTTTATCTCCACATCTGTCTGTCTGTCTCCACATCTGTCTGTCCGTCTGTCTTTCTCCAAATCTGTCTGTCTTTAATTCTGTCTTTCTCCAAATAGATCCGTAAATTTATCTCCACATCTGTCTGTTTGTCTCAACATTTGTCTGTCTCCATATCTGTTTGTCCTGTCTATCTCCACACCTGTCTGTCTGTCTCCTCATCCATCTGTCTGTCCATCAGTCTGTCTTCACATAGATCTGTCAGTTTATCTCCACAGCTGTCTGTCTGTCTCCACATCTGTCTATCTCCACATCTGTCTGTCTTTCTGTCTGTCTCCACATGTGTCTGTCTGTCAGTCTGTCTACATATTGATCTGTCAGTTCATCTCCACATCTATCTGTCTCACTGATTGTCTAATCTGCATGTTTCTTCTTTAGATCTATTTTAAGATTGTTATTATACAACGATATTAAGGAAGATTGTTGTAACAGATAACTTTTAAATATTTCACAAGGCTTCCTTCATTCTTTCCATAGGACTCAATTGGAAATAAGATGAGAAACTTTCATGGGTCATATTGTGTTATATATATGTCTTTTTTATATTGAAAGTGCTAAGTTTGATCTGTGATATGCCAAATGTGAGTAAGACTATCCAATATGCCATCCAAGTATGTGATATTGATGTTTAAACTGTTAAACTTTTGTATTGTATGTAAACTAATGCTTTATGACATATATATGCACAAATAAACAAACAAACAAATATAAGTTATGTTACAACTTACACATTATTACATGCACATTGTTACTGCCCCAATTCAAAAGTAAAATTAAGCTCTCACTCCATCAAAGTTTTGTGATAGAGCATAATTATACACTTTAGAGCTAACATCTTTCAGAAAATGAAATACATGTACTCCCAAATCCTTTATTAAATATATGAGATTATATAGTATAAATACATTTGAAGTTATTTATTGATTCAAGCCTCTGTGTTTCAGAAATCCATACAAGGTAACAGACAATTAGAGCTACAACACAAACAATTAAGACAATATGGGTGGTACAAGTTCATCAGTGCCTCTAGAAGGGCCAGAATACAATTTCATCCAGTCAGAAATAGCCTCAAACTGTGTTGTGGTCTTCTCCAAGACGAGCTGTCCAGCCTGTGGTGCTACTAAGAGGTTGTTTAAAGAGATGGGCGTATCTCCGACTATTATAGAGCTTGACCGCCGACAGGATATGAGTCAGTTACAGGATGTTCTAAACACCATGACAGGTGCAAGAACCGTGAGTCAAAAGTCTTCAAAGACAATGAAACTTTTACTGAAGTCTGCTACATAACCATTGTATGAACAAGTGCAGAAAAAGATTTGGCATTTATGGACAAGCATATGAAGATTCAATGACCCCAACCTTTGCTTTTTTAAAGAAATTGAATCATGAAGAGGCCTAGAGGCTTGTTAATTTTGGGGAGTTTTAATGGAGAAAAATGTTAAATTGAGAAATGAGAAAGCTGAAGTAACTTTTAATATTTAATGAAATTCCAATACGATGGGCACCCATTATATAGTCAGCTACAATATGTTCTAAATGCCATGACAAGTGCCAGACCTGGTGAATATAGTAACAGTATCTTCTTATTTAGCTTAATACCTACATGAGTATTTTCCCACTTCTTAACTGGGGCCTGCTTATTGTTCCACTCAGATTAACTAGCCTGTGGGGTCTTCCTCCATTATATATTATGTGAGCTAGGTATCACAATATAGTTAAAAAACTGTTAACATGAAGTTAAACCCATAGAAATTAAAAATGAATATGAAATTTTTCATGAATGGAATATTGCCGACAAAAGACTCAAGCATGTCCCCTAATCTAAATGTTTGTTTTTGTTTTCTTCTACAGGTGCCTCGTGTATTCATTAATGGTGAATGCATCGGTGGAAACTCAGAAACTCAATCCCTTAAACGATCTGGACAGCTAGAAGCAAAGATTAAGAGTTGTGCATCTTGATTATTGAATCGTTCATCTGAAGATGGAAGTGTGATGCTGATAATTATAACTTATTTTGTACCGTACTACATGTAAATCACTAAAGCAAGATGTATCTAAACCCATTACCAAACAAAAACGACATTTGACCAGTTTGTTGCAGAAGGCTCTGGAAGACATTGTGGGAAAAGGAGAAATTGCTCTTAATGAGCAATTTCTCATTTTCCCACAATGTTTTCTGCTCTGTCAGAAGATTATTTTTCAATTTCATCACATTTTGAAATGTCGTCTTCAAACTCTTTCAATTTGGGACAGTCAAAAATGAGATGTTTGGTAAAGGGTTAAGTCATCTAGGGTACTGATTTGGTTCTACAGCTTATCTCAGGTCTGATCATCTTTCATTGTTGTGGGCAGTTAAAATGTATGTGGAAACAACCATTTATGTTTAAAATTGAATTCTCTCTGCATTTGAATGAATATCACATTTTAATTGATAATGCTTTGAATTACATTACATTCATTTTTAAGCTTGACCATTTAACCCTTTCCCAAATGAAATTTTTTCGACTGTCCCAATTTGAAAGGGTTTGCAGATGACATTTCAAAATGTGATGAAATTGGAAAATGATCTTCTGGTAGGGCAGAAAACATTGTGGGAAAAGGAGAAATTGCTCATTATGAGCAATTTCTCCTTTCCCCACTATGTTTTCTAAAGTCGTCTGAAACAAAGTGGTCAAATGTTGTTATTGTTTGGGAAAGGGTTAAAGAATAAGGAGAGCTGATAAAATTACTCAATAGAATGTCAGCTTGGCATCTTGTTGAATCTCAGTTACTTCTGAAGGGAATTGGTAATAGCACACACATACTCCATTTTTGGACTAAGGGTGCGTCAGCACCTTAGTCCATTGAATTTACAAACCACTTTTTGAGGGATGGTACTTTATCGATACACAAACAGAGGTCTGACCCCAATTACTCATTAAACATCCGCCCTCACTGTGAGGACTAATACCTTCTTGGAACTAGGACTGTAGTCCGGTTTTACTCGCTTTGTTTTGCTCTGTATTATTATAACTGTTGCCTCATGGGAAATTGCAAAATGTCCAGATGTTCGAAAAATAGACTATCGTTCAGTCTCTATTCACAGAAATAGTAATTATAGTAATGGTGGTAACATGAGCAGCTGTTTTCCTCGAGATGTTGCCAAAAGAAATTTTCAAAGGTATTCTTAATCATCTTGCTTTAAAAGCACCTTAGTCCCTCAGCGCTCTCAGTTAGGTTCTTGACCATGAACCATAACTCTGACTTTTATTCACCAAATTATGCCCCTTTTTAGTTTCAAGCACTAAGAGGGTTAAGGGTAAAAGCCAGTTGCATTTGCTTTTTATGGATGCTCATTAATAACTTTATCTTCTTAAATTAGATATTTTATATTTGTCATATACATGTTCAATAAACTGAAATATTAATGATATTCTGTCTGTTGAATTATTTAGACATTTTGATATAAACCTTATATATCAGAATTTTAATCTTTTTCTGAATGAATTCTCACTCCTGAATAATCCTCGGAGCAAATTACTTGTCAAACTCTTGTGACAAAGAGATGATTATTGAGTTTGAACTTAGCAAAGAATCAGCAAAGTCAATATGACTGACTTTCACTGACTTAAAATAGTAGCCACACCACAATACTTTATTTGGATATTAAAATCAGTCGGCTGTGATGTTTTGTTTTTACATTTTATATAAATAAATCATAGAATAAAGCCAGCCTGACTGATCTCTTGGCATCTGAGTTCCTCTTTACATTTATTAGAAAAAAATGAGACAAATGATAATAATTTAGATCATCTTTATCAAAAAACTTGTGTAAGGGAAGGAATTATTAAAGGAATTTGCTTAGAATGTAATATTATCTCCCCTTTACTGATCAGCAATCTTTTTGGGAAAAATTGTTTGTCTTATAAAATGTTAGGCTTTTTTTTTATTTAATGTTTTATTCATTTTAGGTAAATGTTACCTCATTTATTCACGATATCAAACAAAGTATAACCTTTGACATTTTGTAAGTCAGTTGGTAGGCTGCCACTCTGATGAATTGTATACAGCAAGGTTCATCCATACTAACCCTTATAGTGCTGGAACCAACTTCATGCTTATGCAAACAGGTTATATCCAGGCCAGCTGCAAAGTGAATTGGAGACTGGCATGTGATCTAACCTGTTTGCTACTCTGAGTATTGTTCCTCAACAAATTAAGCAGATATCTTGGGTCTTGGAAAGCAGACAACACAAAAATGTATTTTTGGAAAATTACCCAGCATTCTAAGGGCTAACATCCTTTTGTTTATCTACATCTCTGTGGGAGAATTCTATTAGTGTGTTTTGTTTGTGAAGTATTGTGTCCCTGAATGTAATGATGAATGGAATTCCTAATCATTTGTAGAGTTTTATACTTGAATAAGGCAAGGATTGGTCATATTCCTGAACATAAACAGATTATTTCATATTGCAATATAGAGGTATGTGATGAGCCTTCACAACAAGACATTATGACAACCCGTACCTCCTTCATAGGTAAAGGTAGGGTTTATAGTTTCATATCTATATTAGGCATTTTGAGGTGACTAACAATTTACCACCCGGATCATGGGTGATAATTGGCCATTTACACATTGTGCAAATTCAGCCACGGCACTTATTTAAATTCCCTCACATGTACCCATTTATACACCGGGATGTAGAGGAGCAACGCTGGATGCATTTTTTGCAAATTCTCGTGATTCAAACTCGGCACCCTCCGATCAAGAAGCCGACAGCGTGCCACTTGACAACTGTTATATACCTCATGTTGACCTAAAAGACTTTTGCAATAGATGCATCAAATTGAGGTATCAAGCCGTAAGGGGTTAAAGTTGAATGAAGAACCCAATTAGGATCCTGCGTGGTCAAGTGGTTAATGTGACAGATTCAGAACTTGGGGTCCCGGGTTGAAGCCCCATCGACACCTCTGGTTTTGATTACCTTTTGGCAAGTCACTTCAGAGCCCTAGCCTAGTACTGGTGGTTTCAGGAAAGCTTATATAAGTAACAACTGAAAAATTGTTGAATCCACGTTAAACACCATTATTTAAAAAGAACCATATTAAGGTTTCTAAACAGCGCAACAGGATATCATATGCACGTGACCTGTATTATTCAAAGTTTCGTTTATTTCTAGCTTCGGTAAAAAGCATTGCAACAGATTTGTCGAAGTTTGGTTTCTTTCTAGCTTCGGTAAAAAGCATTGCAACAGATTTGTCGAAGCAAGTCTGTTTTTAAATGATAATTTCTCCACTGTTTTCTAAAAGAGTTCTGCTTTGAAATGAAAAAAAATAGTTGCATGTTGCCTCGTACATGTACTATTTAAACCAAGACAGACTGCAGGTTGAAACTTCCCAATCTGTGCGGTATCTGATGTCAATGCCTTGGTCAAGGTCATAGAAAGCATATGCAAACATGACAATGGACTTCATGCCTTAAAGACTTTGATTAAAGTGAAGAAGGGTTGCGCATCAACCAACTTCGCTCTCTCTCGTCCCAAAACATCTGGATCTAGTGGCACGACATTGTCGAAACAGCTAGAGGTGAAGCTGGGTGCAGAAGTTGCCTGAGTCTTGTCAGATTTGCGGGACTTCACTCCGAACACACAACCATGTCGCCAAGGCCGGTGACTTTTCCTCGGAAGTTCATTCGCCCATTGATGCCGTGTTAACATCACCCCTCACTTTGTTCAGTCCGCCAATGAGGCCAACATTAGCGTCAACATGTAAGGGTTTGCTGTACATGTACTCTCAATTAAAATTTCAGAAGCTTTGAAGATCTAAGTGTATCTGTTGTTTGGGATTATCTAGTTTAAAATCATTTATTCTACCTATTGATAAACAAAGTTTTCGTTTTTTTTTCACTGTGGTTTCTAGTCACTATCATTAAAATATTTTTTTGTCCGCTTGTGGCTTCAATTTGGACAAGATATAGAATTCTGTTTATGAGAATGTTTTATATACGACTGATTGGAAGGTGCTTGCCTCATAATTACGAATTCATGTACGTTAATTACACAATTTAATCCTTAGAAAGCTGGGTCATTTTCTAAAAATCGATTTTAGTGCCGTCTACTTTCCCAAACCCAAAATATCGGCCAAGTTCTGATGGGGAAATATACCCATAGTAGCAAACACGTTAGATTAACGGCCAGCCGCCAATTAAGTTGGCGGCTGGCCCGTGATTTAACCAATTTGCACAAGTATGAAGTCGGTTCCAGTTCTATAAGCGTTAAGGAAACTACATGGGTTTAAACGTTCGCTCTATATTCAATTTAGTGGAAACTTTCGTGGGGCAATCATTAAGAAGACATCTTGCGCGGTTATGTGTGGAATCTTGATATTGGACGACCAGTATATCTAGAGATTAGCATGTATGCGAATTTGAATGGTCTCTTTAGAAAGACGGACTTTTATTCGGCGATAAAGAGTTTCTAGTAGTGTCTACTTGAACCCGTTTCCCTGTCTCTGAAGAATTTGCAACAAATTATGTCAAGGTCTTTTCTAAAATGTCAAAGATAAAAAAAAAGAAATGTGAATTGTGAAATTAAAGTGCACATGAATTCAGTGTTCATAGGGCTGTGGTTTAATCAAATTCTGATTTCCATCAAAATAGTTTGACATTACCCATTGAAAGAGATTGCGGAAAACGATGGCTTTGGGATAAATTCGGAAGATGATGTAAATCGTTCTTTGAAAAGGGAGATATGACCTCTGTTAGCTATTTCACTGTTATCCAACAATTCTAATAAATCATCCGTTGCACTTGGTCCTTAGTCCGATAAAATGTAAGTATTGCATCGTAAGGAGTAAACTGATTACGTTGTATGACTCGAAGAACATTTATATAGTCGTATAGCTTCATCTCAAATTTCAGGTTGTCGAACTTCTCTATACGCTGAAGTAATTACGAAGGTCAGAATTATGTGTTCTTTATTTCTTTGTAATTTGTCTAATTCCCCGAGGTTATACCTCCTTTAATCTTTACCTCGAACACTTGATTGTGGAATTTCTCTGTACGTGCAAATGAATACGAGGTTCAGAACTATTTTTCTTTATTTCTATGTAAGTAACATTATCTACGTGGGGTTTGTCTTCCTCGAGGTTTTCTATAAGTCGAAATTATTTGCCAGTCTCGATTACATTGTATCTGTAAGTTCACACCTCCATATGCCGAGGTGTATATGTACAGGCAATTTCGATTAAACCCTTCAACAACCCACATGTCATTTTTTATAGGACTTTGTAGCAAAAAGCAGACCCTTATCTAGCCTGATTAAACAACGTTCTTCAGGTGAGTTCCTTTTTGAGATTTTAGCATACAACAGTAACGACTTTTCCGCGGAAATGCAAGGCCCAGTTGGTAGTGTGTTCTACCTGTAATACAGAGGTCCTGAGTTCGGGAAATACAGGGGATCTGTGATTTACACCCACTATTCTTCCGATGTTTTATGAAGGGAGTGAATCTTGCATGATTTGATCTTTCATCACTGCTTTTATCTCTGCTGTTGAGGGCAGGGGTGAAACTTCGGCCTCCGGTCGTGAGTTCGAATCCCGTGAAAAGAATGATCTGCCTTGCGACCTTTCATTAATCCACATTTGGCACGAGTACTGGCAATGTATCAAGGAAGCACTATCGAGAGTGATTAATCTAAGTTGTTCAATCTTGTTTCACAATCAATAAAAAATAGACAAGTTTAAACTAAACTAAATCTGTTTTACATCGAGCGTGAAAAAGTCCTAACAACTTAGAAATAAGGCCGATCGCAGGCCGACGCTCTACCCATATAACACTGTGCTCCATTCTTTCCGATGTTTTATGAAGTGAATGTGGCATGATTTGATCTTTCATCAACGTTGACCACGTACGTTCAATCGGAAAGGCAGCCAGCAGCTTCCATATAACGATATTGTTCAGGTCTGTTGGATGAGGAAGTACCAGAGACATGGTTATATTTGGCTCATTGTCGTGAAATGATTGAAATATAACACAATCACAGCTTGGATCATCCGAGTTATTTAAAACCGTGGCAAAACCACAATCAACCGAGCACAAAGCATAAGGCGGTTGTGCTTTCCAAATGCTCGATGGAGCAATTGGGAACTATATTTTATTTTATAAACTGTATTCTGTAATAAAGTAAAATGATATAAGATCTTATGTTTACTAGTAGGCCTATGATCCACTTTTATGAAAACTATACATTTGGTAGAAACAATTGCGACAAAAGGAGAAATCGCTCGTTAATAACAATTGCAACCCTTGTCATATTTGTTTGATTTTATAACCTGCTGTTAATTTATTGAAATGGAAACTCATGTCAAGCAATTCGTAACCATATTTCTGTGTGTTGATCCTTTCGATAAAAAAAGTCCGAAAAACGAGTGTTAACCCATTACCAAACAATGACGACATTAAACAACTTTGTTGCAGACGACTTTAGAAAACATTGTCTTTACGAGCAATTTCTCTGTTTCCCACAATGTTTTCTGCCTTATCAGATTATTTTCCAATTTCATCACATCTTGGAACGTCGTCTGCAAACTCTTCCAATTTGGGACAGTCGAACATTTGACGTTTGGTAAAGGGTGTATCGAATACAGGTGAATGGTTAAACCCGAATCAATTAGACAGGGGGTGTCCAGAAGGCTCTTAACATGGGCAAGGTGGGCGAATGGGGCGCACTAATGATGCCATTCTGGTGGCAGTGTCCGCTTATAATACATCAATTTCTGTAATTAGCCAATCGTTTATTGGAAATGCAACAAAGGGGAACCTTGACAAGAGCTACTCGACGTGTCGATTTATTGTTCTGGTTTTTTTTATCATTAATATTACAGTAGACAGTCATCACAGCTACGTGAGAGGGGTCGCCCACTGCCTTCTGTGGTCTGAAAAAAGAGAAATAAACATAATTAGCCAGGCTTCAATGCCCGGACGCCTTCCGCCGTTTGAAGTTCTAACGAACGCAGCGCCATTAAATCATAATTATTTGATTGGTTGCCGATTGTTATTTGAGAAGGTCACGTGATTGTGATTATCGAATGAAAACGTATTGATTTACGACTGACGTCGAGGAAAGCGGAAACTACCTCCAAAAGTGAAGAGCTCGATTGTATACCTATTGTAAGCGAGTGGGGTTTTCAACGCTTTGCTTTAGAACATGCAGGCATCCTTAAAACATCGAGATAAATAGAAGATATTTCTAATTGTTAACAACTTTATGATATCTACACTTAAAGTTTATATGTTTAGAACATGAATATTTATAACTGCTTTTTGCCAGTAACGGGGATTTATCTTTTACGAGCATAATTTCGATACATTGTTATTTGATTATATACAACTTTCTTCCACAAATATCCGATGTGTTATGATAGACCAACAGTTCGACAGGACAAATTGCCGTCTTAGATCATGCAATAAATACAGCAAAACAAAGTGGATACGCACAGGGGCAAAAGCGTATGTTTGTGTGCGTATGCTGGGGATCGTGTGTGTGTGGGTGTGTGTGTGTGTGTGTGCTCCGAGGAATCATTTCTTGTGGTTTTTTTTCCTACTTGGTTTTCATATTTTCATGTTTATATACAGTTTTGTTCTCATTTCTATATCTATGTTTTGTAAAAGAAATCTTTATAATTTGATTTATCTTCTGTAAAGGAGGCAATACCGAGATTGAATTGAATTGAATTGATTTAGATTTGACACCAAGTGTTGATTTCACCAAGTCCTAGCAAATGATTTTTGGATAAAAACGTTACTATCTAATAAATTGTCATTATCATTGTTATTGCTATCATTATTTTTATTTTCGTCAGCAGAATTTTCATCTTAAGTATTACCATCACTCTGGTTTTTTTTCTTACATGCTGCCTATTTTTTTTTTTATATATAAAACGTTATATAGAACCGTCTCCTGTCTGTAATCATTACAAAGACTCTCACCAATAACGCGGAATCATATATTTAGACAAAGTAACGACTTTCCGCGACTGTAAATATTAGAACAGAGGGGATTGTTTAATTAATGTTTGCACCAGGCTCACACCCTGTCGATGCCCCCTTTTCGCTGATATTATTCCGAATTTGACACATTTGCTGATCAAAAATGCAATGGAATAATTGTTGTAAAAGAAGAAATTGCTTTGTTCAAGCAATTTCTCCTTTTCTCACAATTCTTCCTGTCGTTTATCGATATGCTTCTTAGTTGGTACAAATGTTTGATCAGTTATTCCTAGCACTGTTTGCTTTCTCCACCGATATTGTAAAGCTATAAATCTTCAACGAAAGATCAAAGAGAAGATCGAGGTGTGAACTAGGTCGATATGATTTCTTGCAATACGTTGTTTTGTTTCGTGTTTTGCTTCCCGTAAACTACAAGACGTGCTTTGAAACAAGGTGTTTCACTTCTATAAATATACTGCGTGGTACATTAAGTGAGTCGACAACCTCAACAGTTAAGTATTTCATAATTGATAATGACTCTACATATGAATCACAGTTTTGCATTAACATCTAATTGCATAAACCAGCGAAGGAAGTTCAACTTATATTCATGCATTATCCACCAAGAAAACTTCCCAATCTGGCATTATTCATGCGAAAATAGAATCCATGGTGTAAGGAAAAGTGTTTCTCTAACAAGACACCGAAAGCTATGTATCATCTCAAGACGGTTCTGAGCCATAGCCTAGTACGGGTAAACCCCAGGAATGTCGTCATATAACTGAAGATCTGTTGACTTTTCGTTAAATCTTTACTAAAATAGGTATGTATAACCATAAACCCCGTGTTGCAAACCACTTAAGATGGCAATTTTTTTATGCGAAAATGTCACCACACAAAGCCTAGCGTGACGATAGCAAAAATATGCTTCATCATGCTTTACATCTAAATATATCTTCTAGATGTCAAGAACCGCTGAAGTTTTCATTTTCATTAGAATAAAAAGAATACTACACAAATATAATCATCTTTTTTTCGAAACCATCCCATAAATAAAGCAAAAATGACAACAATCCGCCTTTTTAATATATAGGATTGAAATCATTGTGATAAATTACTACTAAATGCGGATTTTATTGAAAATGGAAATTTCGGAGTTATGAACTATCGAAGGAATCAAAACTTAGACGCATTTGAAAAGTCGCAAGACCGAAGACAAAAGTGCACCAACAAAAGTAAAGGCTTTACTGAACTAATCATAGCTCGTCCATTTTATCTAAAGTTAAGTGCAATACTTAAATAAGTCGTTCATAAATGTAAAGGAGTTACTAGAGTCGTGCAATGACCTTACGTTTTTTACATACCATTTGTCATCTGTTACGTCTCTGCCGGAAGGGGTAGGAAGCATCGTCATAGGCAGATTCAAACCGCTTACTTCCGGTCTGCGTCACATCTACTTCCGGTGAATATGAATACGGCTTCCCTCTGTTTCGGAATCCAGGCGGAAAGTCTAACAAAACACCGGAATCACTTGCATACGCCGGCCAGGTGTTGGCGTAACGTAAGTCCGAGTCGTCTTTAACGTGTATTTCTCGTCCCAGAGGGACATACTGCTCGTGTATATGATTAACGTTTCTTGATTCCTTCATGTGTCCGTTAACGTTTTTGAAAGTCTCGCTAAACTCGGGATCTCGAGTCATTCGGTGGGTTTCCGGTAAAGAGGGTTGCTCGTCGTAGTCAGGCAAAAGCTCGTCGTGAAAGTCTGCGAGAAGCGTCAGTTCCACAGGGACGAATGACGTCATGTCCGGTTTTTCTTCTTCCGGTCTGAAGCTAGGATTGAATATGTCAGCGTCGTTTGGGTTGAATATAGGTCTCTTTCGATCTCGTTCGTTCACGTTCGAATTGAGGTGCGAGTTCCTCTTCTTCGGTCGAATGTCGTAGATGGTGTTCGGCTGTCTTTCTTCTGGCTGTAGAAACAACAATGTACTCGTTGATTAATTGGTTGACAACATTACAACAGTATTCCGTCATCTAGCGAATGAATAAGATTTCGACAGAATGAAACATTACATGATGGTATTCTTTTCTGCGTTAAATTAATAACAAATACTTCGAGGAAAAGGGTACATTTAATCATTCTCCTTACACAAACGAACGAACGAAAATCGAAATTATTCACCAACAGGTAGGCTATAGATTTAACAAGAGGCAATTTAGAAGTGGTTCATTCTAATCCCACAGCATTATGGTTACTAGTAGTAATCAAAGCGCTGATAGCGCTGAAGGACTCAGGTGCGTTTAAAGCAAGATGATTAAGGATACATTTAAAAATTTCTATGGGCAACATCTCGAGGAAAACAGCTGCTCCTTTTACCACCATTACTATAATCATTAGTTCTGTGAACAGAGACTGAACGATAGTCTTTTTTTTCGAACGTCTGGACATTTTACGATTTCCGTTGAGGCAACAGTTATAATAATATAGAGCAAAACAAAGTGAGTAAATCCGAACTACATTCCTAGTTCCAAGAAAGTATTAGTCCGCACAGTGGAGGCGGATATTTAATGAGTAATTGGGGTCAGACCACTGTTTGTGTATCGATAAAGTACCGTCCCTCAAAAAGTGGTATGTAAATTCAATGGACTAAGGTGCTGACGCATCCTTAGTCCAAAAATGGGCCCCTAACTCTGATCAAATAAGGGCTAAATGGGCCCCTAACTCTGATCCAATAAGGGCTAAATCAAGTATTCAGAAGAAACCATCGCCAATCGCAAGTACAGTATACATGTACACTCATTAAGATGAAAGCAAGCCCCGTTTATTATTTGAAGTACATAGATTAGCACATGCTATGAAAGCGTGTCAAATAAATATATCAAAACACGAATTGTGAAAAAAATCTAAAATAAACGTAACTATATAGAAATATGTAAATTCCGGTTTGCTGACATAAGTCTACAAATAGAACGAGTAAAGGAACCTCTACTTACCCCACCAGTAAGTCGCTTGTGGAACTGAAAAATTATAAAAGAAAAGAAATATACGATACTTCAAAAGCCAGGTTCTTGAAGGTTCAGACGATACTCAAACAAATCATCATTATTAAAAAAAGAAACATATAGTGCGTGCTTTTTAAAGAGAAATGCGTATGGTCCCTATTGATGCAACATCAGACGAAATTTAAAAGATAAGAAACATATTTTTTTATACTATTTAATAGAAAAAGAACGATCAAGAGTGATAAAGTGCTCAGATGTCTGCAACAATAAAGTCAACGTAATGTTCATGTAATATTATTAAAGGATTTAGTCTTGTTTCTAACATGAATTGTTGAGTTGGTGTGTCATTTATCACGCTAAAAAGTTGATAATTATCGCTCCTTGTTGAGAGAATTAAGTACTGCCAATCTTGTTTTAGGGTACCACCGTAAAATGAGACAGACTCGTGATGTTCAAGACAAGTAATGGCGTAATACGGACCCGGACCCCAGTCATTCAATAGCTTGCTGAATGATTTAGGCTTCTATTAAGATACTCCCCAAATTAATTTACCTTTCAAACACTTAAGCGTGGTCGCTTGACACAAGATAGATCGTCGAATGGTGAGCCGAATATTCTCAGCTCAAATTTAATGAGAGTGTGTAAGTCTCCTTTTAGATCAGAATGTTTTCTTATGTCGTCTGCGACGGGATTGATTTGTGGAAATGACTTTGTATACTTACGCCGCCTCTGCAGTTTCTTGGATGTAGCTGTGAACGAGAAATTGGTATCCACAATTATTCCATTATAACGAAATAATTCTGCGCACAAAGATGTGTCTCAACCAAAAGGCTGAATGTCAAAACAATTGTTTTAACTTTGAACACCGCATTGTTCACGTTTGTAAGGTGGCGTAGAAGTGACATGTATATGAACGTAAAACAATTCTTTTTAGTTTTGGTTGCCTTTCTTTGAGTTTCCTTTGCGTTAGAAATGCAGAGTTGCAAGTCAAGGATCTCGTTTGTGATAATCACGTGTAAGCCTGTCTATAAAAACACCCATTTGTCTGCGAACAGTGTTTAATAAATGAATATGCAGTGTTCAATAAAGAAATACGTAGCGTCTAATAAAGGAATACAACATAAACATCGTCCAGATGTATTACGTGTGAAGAAAGCGGTGTAGAGGTCTACTCATGTTTCTTGATCGCTCTTCATAACCGCTCATAGTTTTCTTTTGTTATTTGAAGATGTACGAAATAGATTAGGAAACATCTATAAACAAATTGAGCAAATATGTTAGAAATGCTATAGAACAACCATATACAAGTGTATGTTCATCTTTCCTAACGGAACATTTAAAAATGTCTTTAAAATAATTTACACTCGTAAGCTAAAATCATACTTACAAAACACATCTGATTTTCCGAACGAGGGTGGGCAAGCAGAAAAAGAAACAAAATAAACTGTGTTAGTGTTAAGTATACATGACAAAAACCGACTGATAACGTAGCTTACAATACATGACATGTATATTTAAATACACCTTACATAATCAATGATTCAATGGAATGCTTCAGCATACCCACAATAAGCTCTCAAACCGTAATACACGTCTTAACCCTTAAAATGCTGGGTAATTTTATAAAAACAGATTTTTGTTCATCTGATTTCCAAAACCTTGAATATCTGCTTAATTTTGCTGAGGAAAGATACTCAGTGTTGCAAACAGGTTAGATCACAGGCCTGCCGCCAATTACTTGGCGGCCGACCTTGATCTAACATGTGTGCATAAACATGAAGTCGGTGCCAGCACTGTAAGGTTTAAACAACCTACACATATCGAAACCTACAACACACGTACAAAAACATTTGCTCATTTAGATTTTCATTAGCCAACTTAGCCGATGGCTGTACATGGTTTGACCAGCCCTTATAGACAGTTGGGTATAGGGTCTTTCACCATTAGAGCGGTCATCGCAACATAACGAAATGATGTTTGACCCGATGTTAAACTCTACATAAATGAATTAATACAAAACATCCAACACGCCTTAAAAGCCTTAAGCAATCCTTAATACTAAAACATCTTTAATTCTTCACAAACCACTGACCCGTTTCTTTAAAGGTTATCATTGAACCACCTCAATCTTATTGCAGAACAATACACGTATCGATATTATACAAAAGGGGAACTAACCCTCGGCGTGACATTGCCTCCAACACTGCAACAATCCCGGTCAATGTTTTTTAAAATAATTTTATCTTATACTGCGGTCAGGTAACATTGTTCTCGGTCTTTTATATCCTCGTAAAATTACCGAATGACTTATTAATATTTAATCTCTTCCCGATGAACCGGTATTAAATACCTCGCATTACCTAGGAGATGAAATATGCGTGAATCTTTGGGCGTTTGTTCGACCTACTCGTATTACAAAGTTCCTTTCTTGGAAGGAGGGATTACCCGTTCATGAAAAAGAGATTACATCCATATATAACTGAGTGCACCCAACTATTACTCTCTTTTCAAAGATTTTCAAAGATTGTGACTGTATCCAAGTGTATAAGGCTTTAATAGATGTCAAGAATAACTAAATAAGGTGTGGACAACGCATTTGATTGGCACAAAAGTAGAAATTTATTCAAAAAGGAACGAAAAACAGGCACAGGATAAACAAGGAAGTAGTTTTAAACGCCAGTAAATGATTAGAAAATAATCCCAATTCTAAACATAGTTTTGAAAGAAGAAGATTTTCTAATCTTTATGAAATATTACTCTATGCTTGATCACGATTTCAATTGTGTTTTCTCCTTTCGTTTATTTTCGGAACATTAGAACACTGACATGAGTCAAAACCCTTCTGCCTCCAACATTGGCTTGTAAAATCCTCCTCGACTTAAATTAAACACATTGAAGAATGATTTTTTCGTTTTCCTACATTAAATTCCTTTTGTCATGTAGAAAAGCAGTAACCGGGTTTGAATGTATACATATATACAAACTTGCAGTCGATGCTTGATAAAACAAAACAAAGGCATACTCACCAACTGAAGAGAGGGACCATCAATATGAAATAAATATTGAAAAGACATTGAAATATAGATAAACAGCTTCCACATATCTGACGTTGACAACATTTAACCGGCTTTGTATAGATTCGCGAAACATTGAAGTATTAAAGGCGATTGTTCACAGAAGAAGACATTTGAAAGTCAACATAAAAAGTCGTTGAAACAATACTGTTTTTGTATGCTGTTTGATATACATATAAAAGTAGCTTTTGAATGCATGATTTATCTAGGAAGCGTCAACTTATCTAAGTATGTACAGTTTATATGCGGTAAAACTCAAAAGCAATGTCACACTTTTGAATTTGAATACATGAATATTCACTGTTTGCACGCTTGAAAAAATAAGAAAGATCTAATTAGGTTTCCTATGACTTTTCTTCAATGTTTATCATAACATAGTTCATCTGGTGTTTAGTTTTAAATATACTTATCTTTAAATTCCAAAACTTATCACATCTGTGAAAAAGCACCTTTAAGAGAACAGAAAAGAAACCCGAAATCACGGTGCAATAAAGATAAGTAATCTATATATCTATAAGTAATCTTTATCATTTGTGCCACAAGGAGACATTATTTAATGGCAAGGATTTTATTTTATTACCAAATATGGTTGTGTCGTCAGTCACAAACGTTCAAATTACATAATAATTGTGCATTATTGGCCGGAGGCCTACATTACGAAACAAGACTTGTATTTGCCAATTACATATTGGTTTCTACCGGATATAAAATATTGTTTTGTGGTCATACAATGTTGATTTAATGTCAGCTGTCCGTTTCAATGAATACTGATAAGTAATAAAATGGTGGAAGAGAGTTTCATTAAGAAAAAAGATTTCTGATTCATATTCAACGCCTACTTCATCTTTGAGGGGGTCATGGTATCCGAAAATGAGACTATAATGAGATAATTGATTAATAACATTATGAATGGCATCTGGGAGCAGTATTGTATCCTCTAAGAACATAGTTCTATACTATTTACATTAACATCTCGTTTCTATTGAGATTTAAGTCAGAACCAAGCATTATTGACCATGTTGAATGTTAACCATTGTAAATAATACACACGTCAATTATCTATGAACCAAAAAACTAAAACAAAGCAAGGGGTCACTTCGCTTCTGCGTGTATCATGCAAAACATTGAAATCTCGGGAAGCATCGGCGATCGCAACAAACGCTGACAGCTTCGTGGCACGTTTTCTATACAGGGGTCCCATGAAAGCTTTATTTACCAAATAACGACTTTCAATACACTTTTGTACGGTTCTGCTTGAAATACAGCTGTATTTTATGGACCAAATACAGCTTGATAGATTGCAAAATCTGCTTTACTCATGTACCTTTTATAACATACTATTGTAACCATATACCTCGTAAAATATTTTCCGGGAGTAATTTTATGCAGATATCAATGCGCCATTTTGAAGCGGTTTGTTTGATTATGAAGACAAGATAAAATAGTTCAGAATGAAAAGGCCCCTGCTTGTCATTTGAATTCAGTCGTATCATTTGTGGTATATTATAAAGGAGAATTATCAAACTTTGCATATATATAGAACGGTATCTGTCTTGTATATTGGCTTCAACACACACGATTTGGCAGAGAATGTTCCCCTTATATGCAAAGTATAGTATTATTTTTCATATAACAAAATCAGTCTCTTACCTGTGCTCCCTGTATGTTGTGTTAGTCAGCGACAATGAAATAAAACGAAATAAAGGATTAGTGAGAGAAAAACTGACAAATGGAATTAGTCAATATGTTTGCAAAATGAACAAGGACTTGCATCAATGCATTGTGCGGTCTAGAGTAAAGGTGCTGGGCATATGGCAAAAGCATTGAGTACATACATGAACATTAATGATCTAGTTTCGTGTAACTATATAGATGTGCACTGTCATTTAATTCGTAGAAATTAATTTCAAAAAGTTCAAAAACTCAAACTATCAGATAATTACTCAAAACAAATTTAACACATGTACAATGGTTAAAACCCAAGCAAGACCTTCACGCAGGATGTTGTTGTTATTGTTGTCGATGGAAAATGACAGCCGTATCCAATTACCTAAAAGTCCGACCACATCAAACGCTTGTGTACTACAATACGCGGGTGTTTAAGTGGACAGTGGAAGGAATAGCGGTTTGATTTATGAATATTCCGGAGAATTGATATGTTTTCTATGACAGGTATCGTGAGCAGCGGTATATCGTACTGTATCTGCATTACTCGAACGATGGTTCTTATAACGAGATTTGCTCTGATTCAACCACACTGAAAGCATCATGAGATAATTAATTTTGTTTTAACCCTGTCCCAAACAATACTTTTTCGACTGTCCAAAATTGAAAGAGTTAGCAGACGACATTTCAAAATGTGATGAAATTGGGAAATAACCGTCTGATAGGGCAGAAAACATTGTGGGAAAAGGAAAAATTACTCGTTACGAGCGATTTCTCCTTTTCCCACAATGTTTTCTTAAGACGTTCGCAACAAAGTGGTCAAATGGCGTTATTGTTTGGGAAAGGGTTAAATCAAAATTCATTATCTCATGATGCTTTCTGTGTGGGTACAATCAGAGTAACTCTCGTTATAGGAACCATCGTTTGAGGTTGTTTGGGAAAGGGTTAAAGGAGTAAAAAAAGAGCCAAAATAGTAAAAGAGAATATTTTATGACGGTTCGCATCCCCTCATCCCTCTATCCAAAGGTTTACAACATCAACAACAACAACAGCTACTACTTAACAACAACAATGAATGTTTGATTACTTTCTATTTGGCGCAAAGGTTCAAAGCAAAATTAATTTGACGTTCTTGATTCTACTTGACTATAAGGCGAATTTGTTTCAAGATTCATAGTTTTCATAGTTAAACAGATATTTTTTTTTCAAACAGTCACAAAAGGGAGAAAATGTGACCGTTGTAAAAAGATAAAGATGCAAGGTATTCCCATGAAAGAATGAGGCAAACTGTTGAGAAAGGATGAAATCTGTAGACAGTTATAACATCCTTTCTCAAAATTATCTTGCCCATTTTGTATGGCAATTCTCTTGTAAACTCGTGTAAAACATTTACATACATTATATACCATTGGTGAAAGTTGAATAATTTTACAAAACCTGAAATCTCTAGTTCTTTATCCTGAAAAGGCAGGTTTGCTATAGCATTATACAGGGACAAAAAGTCTCCAAATCCTGAAAATCAGGAACAATCCGGAACATTTTCACCCATGTATATATACTACTGAATAAATATATATCAACTTCATTGTCATTTGCTAAAAACCATTGTAGAATTTGGTAATTAACTCTTGAGTGAGTTAATAATGAAAGGTTAAAGCTGAAATATAAGAAACACTTTGCTTTAGACATTTCTTTCTTTTTGTTCCAAACCATTTCTTATCTGACACTAGACAAGTTGTTCATGCATTATTTCTCCTTCAGTGATAACATGAAGTATGCTCCCGAGTATTCAATCCTTGATCCCCAACGTTCTCAATGAGTCGCTCGGCAGTATTGCTCATGAGCACCTGTCCCTTATTCTACAAAGTTTCCAGAATGATGTAAAACGCACAATTCTTAAACTATTTCTCCTTGTGTCAAAGGTCACGTGAGTATGGAAGGATCATCCGTGTCAAATGCAGGTCACAAAATGTCGTCTGCGAAGGCGGGCCGTCGAGGGTTGAATATAGTGCCACGTGACTTTGATCCATGATTTATACGCCAAAAAAGTAGCGCCCGCTATGAGAGCATATAGACAGTAAACCTTATTTATGATCAACTTGATACCTAATGTAAACTCATCTAGCCCTTTACCCTTTCCCAGCATGAGAAGATGTGACTGGTATACATATAAATTGAAAGCTACATCAGCCGACAAAAAATAAACATATATATTTTTTATTGAATTGAAAAAAGAACACTTTGGCAAACGACGAAATTGTTAAACAACGTCGTATCTATTGGACACATTCATTTCTTAATTCGTCTGCAGCAGTTATGTCTAGTATAGGTATAACGGAATGAGGGAAAAACCGAACTATATCAGTTTCCATAGGTTCTGTTTCATGCGAGTTTTAAAATCATTATGGGAAGTCGATGATTAGTTTGTTCACCTACAAGCATGTGATTGATGGTTAAAAGTATTTCCTAGTAGAGAAGTGTAAACCAGTTTAATTTCGTTTTAATTGTTCGTCTGCAAATACTTCAATTTCGGGCGTTGAAAGAATCATGTCGTTTGCGAAAGAGTCCACCTTAAAGGTCGCCATGCTTTTGTTTTATGTACAAATAACGACCATTTGAGCTTGCTATAACTATAAACTGTAAAGGACACGAACTTTCCGGTTTTGCAGGGGCGAGATTACTCTTTTTAAGTTAGATAACCACGCTTTTATGAAACTCTTAACCAAGGAATCGTGGATTGAGGTTTTCATTGGCTGTTTCAGGGTGCCCCCCCCCCCTTCCCCCCACACACACCCCTATTGTGGTGTATAGGTGGGATGTTTTTTATTGGTCATTTAACAGTTCCCTGTTTCCTATGAAGCCTCTCAACAGACAAGGAAATACATCTCAACAATGGATTCATTCTTTAGATATAAAAAAAACCCAGTCTATCCTTATGTTAGACAGGAAATTTAGAGAGACCATTTATTCTTCTTTAAACGGTACTACGTTTTGGAACTACCCAGAAGGCAGTTTGCCTTGATGTATTAAATTGCATATACTATTCCATAACAGCACATGGTTGTCATTTCTTTAGAGAACATGCGGGTGTTTAATTGATAGATCAATTGATTAATGAAATTCTTGATTTGTTAAAAGGTTGGTTGATTGACCTACTCACGTCCTTAGGATAAAATGCGAAACTGTTGTAAGCCTTTCTTAAAGAATAAAGGAGTTACTGAATTCCTGCATTGAACCATTGAAAAATATGCTAAGCCTTCCATAAACATGAATGATTTACTGAAATCCTGCATTGAGCCCTCAAACAAAATGCTTTGGCCATTATCTGGTAGAGCCAGTGTATACAATTTCACATTAACAATATCTTAACCCTTAGAATGCTGGATAGATTTCTGAAAATAGATATTTGTGTCGTCTCCTTTCCGAAACCATAAATATCTGCTTAATTTTGACGAGAACAGATACTCAGTTTAGCAAACAGGTTAGATCACAGGCCAGCCGCAAATTTACTTTGAAGTCGGTTTCAGCACCATAAGGGTTATCTGACTTTTTGTTGAGCTCAAATGATACTTACGTGATTCTGATAAGCATTGGAAAGAAACAATATATAAATCTAATGTTATTATAAGATCATCCCTGAAATTTAAATTGATGATAATGATAAATGGTTGAAACAAAAATGCATTTAGAAAGCATCATAAATTGACAGGAAGGAGAAAGGCATTTTGTTTGACCCTTTACCAAACACCAAATATTCGACTGTACCAAATTGAAAAAAATGGCAGACGACATTTCAAAATGTGATGAAATTGAATAAACAATGTTCTGATAGGGCAAAAAACATTGTGGGAAAAGGAAAAAATGCTCGTTAAGAGCGATTTATCCTTTTCCCACAGTGTTTTCCAGATTCGTCTTGAAATACTGATCAAATGTCGTTATTATTTGGTAAAGGGTTAACATATTGACATATGGGTAGGCCTTGAAACACGGCTATGTATCTATTTGCATGTAATACTGCCATGGGACAACGGCAGTTATGCAACCATCCTTGTAATCTAGTGTTTTGAAAAGAGAAGGACATTTTGTTTAACATGTTTACATATGAGAATGTCATGAGACACGGCTATGTATCTATGTTGCAATGTCATAGAACGCGGAAGCTCTGCAACACAAAGTGTTCTCCCACTCATACTACAGAACATATGGATATATCTAAACATTAGAATGCTGGGTAAGTGTCTTAAACTAGATTTCTGTGTCGTCTCCCTTCCAAAACCTTAGATATCTGCTTTTGATGAAAAAAGATACCCAGAGTAGCAAACATGTTAGATTACAGGCCAGCCGCGAATTTACTTTGCGGCTGGCCTGGATGTAACCTGATTGCATAAGCATGAAGTCGGTTCCAGCACCATAAGGGTTAAAACTACCATTTCCACACGTATTGTACGCCATCAGCTGCTTTCTGACACAATCAAATTTGATATTTCACAGCTGTGAAAATCTACATGCACAATTAATGTATATGAAAACATATCTAAATCTACTTTAACATCGTGGCTTCGACGTGACAGAATTACTTGTATCGACATGTAGACGATATAAACCATTTGATGTCATTTTAATCAAATAGATAAGATTAGCTTTTCCAGAGACATGTTTAGAGCAAAGCTTGCTTGCTCCCACGTGGATTATACTTGTTTCATTTAAATTACCCTGAGCAAAAGAAGATGATGGTGAGTTTTACAAAAAGTGCTCCGACGTTGACGAACTTATAGACTGTTGTGTTAAACAAGTCAACAGCCTTAATGTACCGGAAATGATACAAAGGAATGATTCCCACGCAAGGTAATTTTAGTAAGAAGGCTTTATCTTAACCTTTTCCCAAACAACAACGATCTTTGACCACTTTGTTGCAGACGGCTATAGAAAACATTGTGGGAAAAGGAGAAATTGCTCGTAACGAGCAATTTTTCCATTTCCCACAAGGTTTTCAGCTCTATCTGACGAATGTTTTTCAATTTCATCAAATTCTGAAATTTCGTCTGCAAACTCTTTCAATTTGAGGCAGTCGAAAATTTGTTATTTGGGAAAGGGTTAAGAAGCTGTGATGGTTTTATCTTTATTTGTAAGACTAGTATAGCGTACTACAGTGCGTCACATGAAGATATGGTGTATAAAGTTTTCACAGATGCTTTGAGGTTGTAAGAGCGTAGACAAACGGAAGCAGTCAGTCTAAAATCATTTACGCCTACGAAATTCCTAATGGCTTTATCCCCCACCACCACCATTACATTTTGCTTTAATGTTGACCACATGTTGTAAATCTTACCTGGAATACTGATCACATTAATTATTGGATAGCTCAGACGCATTTTTACTGTTCAATGACTGCTTGTTTTTCGACGTTGCTGCTACTTGTGTTTGCCAAATAGTAATAATTCCTGATTCTGTTTGGTCAATACTTGACTGCTAGAGGCCAGAGTTGTTGATAACCACACTAGGGTAAGCAAACATCAAGTCTGACAAACCCGGGGCCTATGGTTATGTGTTTACTCACACAGCGGAGAGTTAACCTTCTTTAACTAAAACCATTGTATGTCGTGATAGAATCAAATCAATCCTCCATTTTCCTATCAACAAACTAGACAGTTCACATAACCGAGTCTCACTACATCTATTACGTCATTGAACTGAACCGGAAGTAGTTGGTTTTTATCGCAATTCTTCACTTTCTCACGTTCAAGACGAGAAAACTTATAACGTTCCTGGAGGTCTAGCCTACGCATGCGCATTTCGGTTCGATTCTTACATGTTAGATTCCAAATTTCAAACACCTGCACATTTCGTTTAATATAGACATTGTAAATCAATTCAATGGACGAAGGTGCTGACACGCCCTTAGTCCAAAAGGAGATTACTAAAAAAATGAACATGAAAAAACTATCGTAAAAATCGGATTTTGAATAAGCATGGACAGTTCGTCCTTAATGGCAGATATCGCCACAGTATTTATGACCAATCTTTTTATCTATATAATATCTGGATTAAAATATCCGCTTAAAACGTCTCAATTGACACCAAAGTGTTCTAATAGACGATTTTCTTTCAGCCTATATTTTCAAAACTGCGATAAAATATATTGATCTTCAAATAAAAAAAATATGGCATGCATTTGGTACTAAAACATTTATTTCGTGGACATTTACAAAATAGTCAAAACTGTGGTACCTTCACTATTCCACAAATGCCCATGAAATAACTGTATACTGTTGAAAGAATTGTTAAACTTAAAAAAGCGTCACACGGAGGATCACTGCAATAAAAACACTTGCTGGCTCCCAATCATTGTACTCACCCCTTTCTTGTATATCCTAAACGGAACAAGCTGACCTTCTTCGTTGATAATGTAGCCTGAAAATAGAACATGGCTTTTATCAAGGAATTTCAAAAAATACGCGAAGACACAAATAAACCATGGACGTGGGTTGATAAAAGGAACTTTAACTATTGGAGGAGATATGATAGCATCCAAAGACGAATATCCTTGTAGAGTTTGTTGTTGGTATTATGTTAATAATAATTTAAAAAAAATCAACACCGTTTTAATGCTCAAAATCAAGATCAAGAAATCTTTAATGACTTAAACAGTTTCTCGTCAAACAAACACCTTTTTGTAGAATAACATTAAGAAAAAGATAAATAAAAAATGCAGCGGTTTCTTTTCAGGCACTGAATAAGTCGGTATATGGCAGTCAAAATATTGACCAATCATAACACCTCTCTCTTACAGTTTGGGTAGAATATACCGTGAAAGCTTGTCTCTGAAAAGTTTGAAAAGTAGATCAAGATTGAAACAAGACCCTAGCAATTTGATTGGTTTGATATAACAAGGTCAAAGTGACGTCAGACAGCTTTCACTGAAATAAAATCCCACATGATAATAAATGTTCCGTTTGCATATCGAAGATGGTTTAATGTTGCCAATTGGTTTACCTTCCTAAATCCACTGTACGCACATACGCACAAGGGCAACTTGTCAAAGTTGTGGAGAAATCTCACCATGTGCTTACTTTTATTTTTTTTAATTATGGAAGGTCCCTGTGACCATAACCCGAATGATGTAAGCTAACGCGTAGCATGAAATATCTGCGTATGGATCATTCGGACTACCACGACCCTTGTGTTTCCATCAGACAAGTTTTGTTCGAAAAACGGAAACAGCCCTAGCCTAACCGATCATGTCACCGGTCAAATTAGAATCATGTGATGATGTGGGTCAATAGAAGTTCCACAAAATCTCAATCCACATACATGTGTTTGGTGTATGTGGGTTAACCCCTTTAGTACTGGAACCGACTTCATGCTTATGCAAACAGGTTAGATCCAGACCAGCCGCCAAGTAAATTGGCGGCTTGCCTGTGATCTAACCTGCTTGCTACTCTGAGTATCTTTCCTCATCAAAATTAAGTAGATATTTAAGGTTTTGGAAAGCAGACGACACAAAACTCTATTTTAGAAAAGTACCCAGCATTCTAAGGGTTGAAGGAGGAACGGACATCTTGGTAGATGTTATCTTTGAATAACCTGACACTAGGTCGATGCGGATAGGGTACGAATGATCTCTCTGTGAAGGTGCTTCATACTATTATTAGACTGGGTCTCTGTGATTTCCATTTTAATCCAATACATAACCATTACAATACAAGATTAATCCAGAAATTATGCCATTCACCCATTGTATTAGTGTAAGGAAGATCTCGAAATGCGAAACTAAGAACTGAACCTTTGCAGACAAAAAACTTACAGTAGGCTTCACACGAGAGGATACCAGACGAAAGCGTTCTCGTTTTCGTGTTGGACATAGTTTTGCAACGTATAAACACACGCCAATAAAGACAAGCATGCATCGCGTTACAATTTGAAAAAATGGACAGGTGTCCTTGTAAAATAGGGTAACATTTGCGGAACGTTTTAGCAAATTAGAGAGCCTAAATTAATGCGTTGTTATAGAGAACAACCGATCAGTGGACGACAGCGTTTTTTACTGATCGGATGTGATTGTATCTTTTAGAAGGCTATTTGCTCGCTTCGTTACAATATACAATGTACTAAAACCTACCCATCATATACATACCTGATTCTTCGCACCAGAAGCAGAAGATGAACAAGATGTTACTTTTGTCGCAACGGTTTCTTACAAAAATCCCAAATGAATATATTTCATACTTAATAAGCGTCATCTGCTTTTGTTTTCAATTTGGACCAGCCCCAATAAATCCGATATATGAGGGTATCAATTTCAACTGGTATGATTTTAAACACTGAAGCACTTGTAATACTTTGGAGAGGTACCTGAGAATGTTGAGTGAATAAGAAGTAAAGCGTAAGTCTAAGTAAAATCCCCATCTTAGAGACATTTATTTCACGGATATCCATGTCTTTGTTTACGCCTACCGATAACAGAATGTCCTTAATAAACCCATGCATTCGTGTAGGAATTCGATTTTAAACATACTGTGGCATTGGAAGAAATGCTCATAATGTTTTATAAGATTTAAAAAAATGTACATTAAATACAATTTGCATTGTTGCATATACATTGTACATTGAATCCTGTTTTCTTTCATTCACAAGGTTTCTTATTTTAAAAGAAAGAAAAAAAGAAAGAAAGAAAAACTAGTCTGCAACGCAGACTGTTAATGTTGCCCTTGTCATAGAAAGGGATTAAGAAAGGATTTACGCGAGACTACACATAACATTCCAACAGCCTACGATGTGTCTTTTTTCTTTTAAGAGATTATCAGTTCATACCATCGTTTATTTACACAGCAAGATCTTTCGTAAAGTTCTACTAAATTTCTACAAGGTCTGTAAGCAGGCATGTTATTTGAAGTAATCTTGTGTATAAGAACTTGTAGCGAGCAAATAAGAAGATATATGCACAAAGCAACAACAATCAAAACACTGCAAAGGGTGACACTAAACGTAAACAAAACAAATGGAAACAGAAGAGCATCAGTCTATAATGATCATTTTGTTTCCATTCTGAGATTTAATTACCTATTCTGAAGACGAACCAGTTCTAAAGATCCAATGGGTAAATATGATATCACATTGACGTTGTGGCTATTATTGGATTTATCTCCAAAACGTATCTGTATTTTAACCCGATCCTCTCTATGATGATTTGTCAATGATCCAAATTGAAAGTAATATCAAATTATAGGGAAAATCACGAAAGAGAACGGTTCGTTTCAATATTGGATAGAAATCAAAGTGACAAAAAGATTGACAAGTAATCCTTTGTCAAATAGTATGCAGCAGATGTAGAAAATAGGGAAGAAACTAATAAAAATATGTCGACATTGTGTTGTTTAGTTGGGTTTAAGGCCGGTTTTAGTTGTACCGTGACGGTCAGCGTACGCATTCCAAATCCTCACGAATGCTTCACAATATCGTTCCAAGCCACCGAATGATGTTCTACAAGATCAGAGAGACACACCCCTTTTATCAAAGCTTCTCTTGTAACCATGTAACTAGGTGAAGGTGAATTAGCCAAAAGCACTAAACGATAACATATGATAATTGGCTGCGAACAGGAATCGTACAAGTGTCGCTTTGTAAAAAATCACCAAAATCACCGACGCTTACCTCTACACAACAGCTGGTCGCTATTGCTATTTATACAACTGGAAGACCAAGTTTTCATTTGCGCATTTGCTAAGCATGGCGAGAGCATGTCCGCCAGCATATCACATTCTCGAAGCCAGACTCTACCAGGAGTTATCGTTCCTTTATAAATTCAAATTAATGTGTATCTTATAAAGGAACGACAACTCGGGGTTGGGATTTCCGTAAAAAGAGCTATCCCAGACAAAAGGAAAAGTCGAGTTTTTGATGCGGAAAACCCAAATGCTTTATCAGAACAGCAATGAATTATATCTATCATAACAAAATAACAAACACACACACAAATCAACTGCGCATGGAAAATTATTAAACGAGAGCCATTCGGATACCTTCCACATGAGATACGATCAGTCTAGACAATATCCGCATGAATCGAAGTCTGAAATCGTTTAACAGCCTCGTTACGAAATGGCTCAGAACAATTGCATCTTATCATATCGTAAACTGTCGAAGCGGTAAATTAAATCATACAGTAAAACGTGTCCCCGCCGATTGCCTCATATAGATATATATCTTTTGTAGTCAAAATTGATAATATTAGCATACAACGATTGGTGATATGAGAACTTCTTTTTTGCTTTTGTTGGCGGTGGTAGAGTTGGGGCTTCTAGTGTTATTTTTGGTTTTAGGTAGAATACCCATACTCCGCCATTTTGATACTAATTCTTTCTGCTGTCGTCCTCGGTATGCATATGTCCGGGTCGGATATATTCGCATAAAACCGAATAGTTCCGACCCCGACCGATGTATACCGAGCACGACTGAAGTAATTCGACGAAAGGATAACTTTCAAAATGGCGGGTTATGGGTATTCTTCCTAACAGGAGCGATTGCGTCATGATAAATGGAATTGTTCATTCGTTCATATTTGTTTTCCGAGTCATTTGCTGCGTGGGTGTTAGTACAACGATATATAGATTAAGGAGAGCAAAGCTGTCATCCACAAAAATGAATTGGAAACTGAAAATATAAGCATTACCTTAAAATTAAAGACATTTTGAAAGCTTAACGTAGGAGTTTATGCGTGACTAGCGTTCGGTATCAAGTTGCTATCAATCTAGCAACGGTTGAATGAAAAATCAACAGATGAAATGGAAAATGCTTTTTTTCCAAAATACAAGTAAGTGGGAGAGTTGTCGAGCAGACATAACCCTGTAAGATTGATTGTGATAGTACTTGAGTTTATGATGCCGAGAAGTTATCACTGAACATAGAACAAAAATACTGGCAAAGCAGGATACCCTTACCCATTACCAAACAATAACGACATTTGACCAGTTTATTGCAGACGACAATGGAAAACAGTGTGGGAAAAGAAGAAATTGCTCTCAACGAGCAATTTCTCCTTTTCCCACATTGTTTTTTGCCCAATCAGAAGATATTGGCAGACCAGGGGACCATAACCCTTTACCAAACAATAACGACATTTGACCAGTTTATTACAGACGACCTTTGAAAACAGTGTTGGAAAAGGAGAAATTGCTCTTTACGAGCATTTTCTCCTTTTCCACATCGTTTTCTGCCAATCAGAATATTTTGTTTTCTCATTTTCATCACATTTTGAAATGTCGTCTGCAAACTCTTTCAATTTGGATCTGTCAAAAACTTGGCGTTTCCTAAAGAGTTAACTTCGACCACGTGTATTCACATCAAACCTTCTATATGAGCAGAATGTAATTCTTTTAGTGCCTAAGAAAAAGAAATTGTCCGTTACGAATTATATGTTTGTAATCTTAGATCAAAATCAAAATTAAAAAGAGAAAATATGAGAATTCATGCTTTATACATTTCCAGTGGAATGATACCACGTTGTGTCAGTCACAGCATTTCATATGAAGGAATGGGTTTCCATTACGTTTGGGAAGACCTAGCTAGGGATTAACTTTTCAACCGACTGTCTTTCGTAAACAAGACATATATCTAATTACATCCAACCAAGTTTTATATTCAGACAACACAGTACAGATCTACAATATGTGCTCATTTGACTCCAACGCTATTTACAATCCTTATGATCATGCAAGTGCTGATCTTTCTATAAAAATCTGGACTTTCAAGAATCTTAATACATGTATACTTACGATAAACCTCAAAATGTTTTCGTCATCGAGGGTCCTGCTAGGTTTGCAAACCCCCGCCTATAAACACCTTCAGGGACGCGTGTAAGTGTCCTTTTCGCGCGCAGACGGGGGGTAATTCATTACACTATCCGAACTCGTTCGCCATTTATGCAAGAGTGCGTTATTAAGCAAGTCTGTGCTTAATAAAAAAGCCCGAATCGAACACTCAAAAACAAATGAAATAGTTACGAACGCCATCACCGAAATACACAAAGGCACTCTTAATGAGAACAATAAGCGCTTTTGGACGAACTAATCCGGGTTCGAATGGGTTTTCGCGAAATCGCCTGTCACTTACGATCAGCACTGCATATTTGTCAATTCGGAAGGCCAGGCC
Source organism: Cerastoderma edule (assembly GCA_947846245.1). NCBI lineage: Eukaryota > Metazoa > Mollusca > Bivalvia > Cardiida > Cardiidae > Cerastoderma > Cerastoderma edule. Next base: position 17,145,781 of record OX401416.1, read on the forward strand.
TGAGTTTTATTTGTTTATGTCTGCATCCGCTAATGTGTCCACTGAGCTGCATCAGACTAATAGAGGTTTTATTCCGAATATTCTCAAAAATGTTTGAGTGCGTATAGCCTTTTTCCCTTATACGCATTTGTTTGATTGGTCAGATTTGAACGCAACATCAGATGCCACTCTTAAGGAATGAAAAAAGTTCCGTCTTTGTTAAAATTATAAATACATAAAAGGAAATGAGTACTGTTATCTTTTTGTCGCAGTTTTCCTAAAGCTTTTCAAATGATGTTTCGTATAAAGACAGAAAGTAAGAGAGCGGAAGTATAGTTAAATCATGGTTTCTAGACATACACTTATCACACTGAATTATATTGTGTAGTTCTAAGCACTAGGTATGGTTAACAGCAACTTGGCATGACTTTCCATTGTCAAGTCTAGCTCAGACGAATATATACAGGGCATCGTCAGTCCATAGAAAGATATTTCTTAAAGGACATTGTTGGTTGTCTTCCATTTGTCAAAATAACCATTATAGACCAGACGTCATGGCAAGGTTACTTCACGCCATTGTGCATGATTCAGTCTGTAATTGGTCTGCTCTTAAAGTGCAGTCAAGAATGTTTACTATCAGTGTAGAAAGTCAAAAGTAAACGAAAAACACAGAGTGTTTTTGGGAACAAGTTTGACAAAATTGCACATTTTGCTGCACTTTGAATGCAGAATGGTGAACTGCATCTTCTCGAATGATATTTTCTATGTTGCGTCCAAGAGATTTCCAGGTATAACAAAGTTCGAAATGCTGTTTGTTTTATTTCTTTTTATAAACGATATCTGTATTCTCTTGACATGGCCGCCCAATAAATAAATCTTGATATCTTATCGATAGCACAATGTAATACAACAAATGGATATCACTGGTTGGAAAGAAGGGGGTACTGAGATATATTTGATAAATTGTTAAATTTTCGTTAAAACCAGAACAAAACTCATTTGGAACCAGATGCACAAGAAATATTATAGAGCAACGTTATGTAGATAATACTCCTTCCTGGGAAAGCTCAAATTGACTGACAGAGAGCGTTTTAAAACACATTAAGTTGAATTTGAATTCAGCGAGCCGCACAATTGGATTTATTAGGGGAGATAGCTCAATCCTGTCTGTCAATTTTAACACCATTAAGGTTGCTTTTCGGGCTGAATGCGAGTCTGTACATGTACATTTAGGCTCGCCGCTGACAGAGATTGGGGATTAGGGTATCAACGGTTGTTCCAATATTGTTTAAACTTCTTCATCGACCGGTTATGCAGGATAAGTTCTTTATAGCTAACATTCGAAGGAAGTTCATACAAACAAGGAGCATGTACATTTGTCAATTTAAAGATGTTTGATCTCAAATGAAAAAGTCTGAAAGTCAAAATAAGATGGCGTTGAAACAATCAAGTTTTTGTATTGTTGCATGGTAGACAATGAAAAGTAGTTATGGAGAGCATATCTAATTCCATTCGGAACGCATCGGCCATTTCTTAAAATAACCTCGGAGGTAATGGGGAGCCATTTTTGAAAGTATGTCAGCAACGAAGGGCCAATCGTATCTACTCGGTAATCCCCGTAACAAGCCGGGGATTGGCGAAAAGAGCCGATTGACAAAATATGAAACAAAGATGTGTTGATATGATCATCTTTAATGAAAAGGGTAAAAAACCCATTCAATTGTGATATATAACCAATTTGTGTGTATTCAATAACATATTTAGTGCCTGTGTGCATTTTGCGTTATCCGCCGGAAATAAGGCGAATTACCCCAGGATTTCTGGTGTATTCATGTACTGCCTACGAGGTATATCTACCGACTTGTTACGGGGATTGCCGAGTAGATACGATTGATCTAATTCAGGAAGCATCAAAATATCTTAGTATGGACAGTTATATACGGTAGATCCCAAAACCGTTATACCACTGTTGTATATAGATACATATTAACTCACAATGTGCAGGCACTTAAAACTTCGATACGAAATGCTTTTAATTCTGATTGAGATTCTGCAGTGCACATCATACATAAGTACAGCCGCTGTTCAGATTAAAAGAAATTATTTTTCAGCTTCCAACTTTCCTCACATCTCTGGATTAGCACCTTTAACCCATTAACCAAACAATAAAGACATTTGACTACTGTGTTGCAGACGACTCTGGAAAACACGTGGGAAAAGGAGAAATTGCTCGTAACGAGCAATTTCTCTTTTTCTCCACGATGTTTTCTGTCCTATCAGAAGATTACTTTCCAATTTCATCACATTTTGAAATGTCGTCTGCAAACTCTTTTAATTTGGGACAGTCGAAAACATGGCGTTTGGTAAAGGGTAAAGAATTGGGGTGTGGTATCCCATCAACATTTTCAATCGAAAGAGGTTTGTCCTAATATATATCAAAAAGAGTTAATGAATGCAGTGTGCGAAACCATAAAATTGTTATTTAATCATTACTTAAAGCCGTTTCAAACGTTAGAATGCCAACTCGGGACGTCTGTAATTACTTTCCAGACTGATGTAGAAGAATGTGCCACAGAAATATACGAGAGCATATACCCACGACACGACCTATATTGTTATAAATTATCGAACAGTTATAAAGTGTTTTCTTTCGTGCAGAGTAAATAAACCAATTTGTCTTTATAAAATTGAGCGTGTTGCGAAAACTAAATATTAAGTAACACCGAATCATTTCAGTTTTTCAGGCACTTATATTGAATTGCGCTCAATCTTCTTTATGGTCGTAAGTTTTAAACCAACATCGAGGGTTCAATGCAAGGCTGTAGCAATTCCTTCACAGAAGTGAAGGAATTGTTGTAGCCTTCCATTGAACCCCAAAAATGACTTAATCTGTCACAGTAAGAATAATCATATCATGAAGCCGGACTCGCAACAGGAGACATAAAAAGTCATTTTGACAAAAGTGGTCTTTGCTCATAACGAGCAAATATAATTTCATTATTCACACGGGGAAGTGTCCGACAACATAAATACACATTGGTCTTTAAAACTTGTCGAAACTCAAATCAACTGATGTGGCTATCAATTGTGACATACCGTGAACTCTTGACTGATAAAACCGGCTAATCAATATCTACACGAAAGTGTTGTTGCATGTCTTAGATGTCCCCAAAGAATTTGAAATAATTCAAAAACACTATATCACTGCAAATCATCAAAAGCAATATGCTGTTTTCATTACAAGAAGCAACATATCATAATTTGTGGCCGAAATCAGTGTAAAGCACAGGAGAAATGAGAATTTGCTCGACATAAGCAAAACAATGCCGTTTTCAGTAAAAGCCTCAAAGAATGTCTGAAAAATTGATTCCTTACTCAGACTACACTGCGATGTTATTCAATTGTTGTCTTCGAAGCCAAAGGGCAGTCAATTGATTTGAAAAAAAAAACTCGTTTCTGTCAAGCAATTACTTACATGAACGAACATTCTATACAAAAAGATGGCTTTTGTCCCTGAGGCAGATACAAACTGCAAACTAATTTGGAGCCTTGCTGTGTCTATCGGCTTGTAATTCGAACCTCTCTCTCTCGAAACGTGGTGATTCAAAGTCAAACGAACTCTGGTATATCACTTTTTATTTCCAGAACTATATTTCATTTAATTCATTAAGAAATCACCATTTCGCTCAAGCCTTGTTATACCAGACATGTGTTCATATTTCATTTAATTATCCGAACAAGAAACTAAACTTGTGATATTTAGATACTACCAGGATACATTCGACTAGGCTATGACAGTGTTTATAAGTTTAAAAATCACCCAGGTTTTCTCTCTTTTCAGGTTATTCCTGGTTTCCATCCATAAATTCTCTTTTGACCTTGGATTAGCCTTTCTTACATGTGCGTTGCGCTACCCAAATGTACGTTATGTCAGAGTGTCACAGAGAGAAGGAATCACGATGGATCCAATCTTTGTCGTGCTACCGCCCCTTTTGTGAAGGCATCGAAACCGTAATCTTCAACAAACGATGCTGATACGTATGGCATTAGTTAACCTCTTACTCACCTATACCTTTTGTTGACGCATCTATTGCAATTTGTCTTTCTAAACCACTCTTGCAAAAGGATAAAATGCTTCTTACAGGCAATTTATCCTTTTGCAATTGAGGCTACCACACAATACCTTTGAGAAATCTGATTTCATATGTCTGTTGTTGCTTTTAAGTTGGATCGGTCGCAAATTCCCGAGAGGGAAATGTGTTTTGAGGAACACGTATTGGAATATTTATTCATGTAACGTTTTGATATAAAGTCAAGGTAAACACGTTATAAATAAGAATAAATAGTCCATTTATAAAAAAAAAAGCAGTGATGTCCCTCTTCTCTGATGTTTGGTCATCAAGGCCCATCACATAAAGTAGTAAGTTTGAGAAGATTGGAACTAGGAAACTGATGCAACACTAATCAAAATGAACCCCGATGAATAAGATGAAATGACATACAAGACTAATCGTCTTTGGAGCATTGTCTGCTTTATAAAATGTTTGGATAAGGACGCAATCACTCAAAATATCTAATTAGGCTATCATAGCTATTGAATTAGACAGTGACATTATTATTCTGTTGGTTCTTATAGAAACTAATGCTATACTATTTTTCAAATTAGCTTGTCGTTTTTAAGAGATCTAACATTCAATTTAAGGAATGAATCACCTAAGCTGTATTGAACGTTAGCAAAATAGATTAGAAATGAAGGACCAATTCGATACTATTAAGATAAACGCAAGATATTTCAGTTACATTCAGATATTCTAGGCTAATCAAACAGAACGTTGTCATTTATTTACTTTCAATTCCCAAGCGTGAAATATAAGAACGATCTTTTTACAAATAATTTGATATCAGCTACAAATGACGTAATATGTCATTTCTTTTGAAACAAAATCTTCTTTCTGATTATCAATTTCAAATATTTTATTATTTTGCAGCTGAAGTATCAACAGACATTTCACTTATAATGGATCAAATATATCTTTTACAGTTTTTTTTTTAAAGTTTTGCATATATACACCACTCTGTATAACCATTTGACATTGTTTTATAGAACCACTTTTTAACTACTTATAGAGGTTTTACGTAGAAATAAATCAAATGAAAAAAAAACCTTATATATAATAAACGATAAAGCAGTCCTTTAACCCTTATAGTGCTGAAACCGACTACATGCTTATGCAAACATGTTAGATCCAGGCCAGCTGCCAAATAAATTTCCTCAACAAATTTAAGCAGACAGTTAAGGTTTTGGAAAGCAGACGACACAAAAATATATTTTTAGAAAATAACCCAACATTCTAAGGGTTAACAACAGATGTAAATAAATAAAGGATAATACAGTTCTTTGTTTGATCTACGGAATACATCATACTCTAACAAATGAAGATAGTGAAAATCAGAAACATATAAAGATACTGAACAACTGGTACCATACCCTCCTTGTCTAAAGGTGCCATTGCGTACTCCAAGAATGGCCCGCCTCCCTCATAGCTCTGCTCCAGCAGAACCAATCTGAGGAAATCCTCCGCGAAGGCGAATCGATCCTGCGACCTCACGTCATAAACCGGTATGATCCATCCGCTAGCCACCGACTCCACCCCGGTCCGAACAATGCTTAACACGCATAGGTACGTCAGAAAGTACATGATGAATGTCGTGTTGCGATTAGTTGTTATTTAGTAGGTGTGGTAGAAATATTCCAAATACAGATTATGTCTTTTTTGTAGGTACTGTTGTAGTATGGCGCTGGTTTCGAATTAAGAGGGTGCCTTTTTGTCTTACTATTTTCTTTTTGCTCCAGGTTTAAAGTAGGTATAGCAGAACTATCTTGAACAAAAATTAAATATTTATTCGCATGCTCGTGAGCAATTTTGGTTGTTTAGTAGACTGCATAACATACATTGTTTTGCATAAGGCCGACCTCTTTCTTCTTTCTTAACGGTTCGATTCTTATATAGTAATTATAATAATCTTGTTTCTAAACTAAATATTGTATAACGACTATTGTTGATGTGCTTTTATTCTTGTTTAGTACGCACAATTGACTTGTTTCGATTAGAAATGGAATCCCATTACGCTCTTTCCTTTGTTCGTATAAAAGTACTATATCGAACCGTATCTAACTTCATGTTGTATTGTGCTTTGATACTTTTGAAAAGCCGTTATGAATGTCTGTCCTTACTTGGAGTCAAAATATTTCATCAGCTTTTATTCGAGATCAATTTTGGTATTATTTTTTTCAAAAGGCCTAAAACATTCTTATATACACCAACGTTTCCTGTGCTAATGCACGAGCGTCGGGAATAAATTTGAATAGTTCTATACTGTAGGTTTAAAATCCAGGTAAATTACGAATTTAGAACAGTATATTATGTGACGTTTTTTGTTCTTGTCAAAAACTCGTTTGAATTACGAGTTGTTGATCGAAAATTTGACTTTCTACTCAAAAAGGTTTTTATCTTTTACATTGAGCTTAAGGAACATGTCGTTTCGGACTAATTGACTAAAGAGAAAAGATCATTTAGAAAGAGAATTGAAGCTGAACAAAGATCAAGGAATCTAACAAAAAGAATTAACGTACGAATATATTGCATTTTGAAGATGGCACCTGTTGAAAAGATACAAATATGGCACAAAATCTATCATCGCATGACATTCTTATTCTAGGGGAATTTTGTACCATAATTAAATCCGTGTGTATTACTATTTATGTTAAAAACAAAAGTTGTTGCATTTCTAGTTCATTGGCTTATACATTTAAGTAACAAACGCGATCTTGTTTCGAGTCTTCAATGGTTAAAGGAAACGTGCACTATCTGCCATGTTGAAGCTAACTCGATCATTATAAACTACGTTAAAATCAGTCATATATACCAGGCACATTGGTGACTTTTCCAAAAATACAGAACAAACCCTCACAAAATGTTTGCAATAAACTCTCGTACGTTATACACATTGAACACGCTTTCCAAATGGGCACCTGCCTTCGAACTTACCAACTTTTAATTGAATCCAGGTTCAATTAACCTATCAAACGGCCCATTTGGAGGGCTTTGTCCTATGGGAGGAATTAATGAAAGCTCGGAACTGGGCATCGTGTTACCGTCCCCTCCCCGTCGTTTGACACCCATCAGTATTGGAGGTTTAGTCGTTTGGATTTGACGTTTTCAGTAAAGGCTAGGCTCTTTGTGTGGGGTTAGGCATATGAGCTTTTTACGGTCCCCATAAATCATAAAGCATTGACCATGTTGTGAATTTGAATCAGGGTTTTATCTTCTCATGTTTTTTTTCTTGTTTCATATTTCTTTTTCGCTAACCAACCAAACAAACAAACAAACAAATGTGTCGAATAATTTCGTTTTTGTGAAGTAGGTTGGTTAATCTTTCAACAAATTGATTCTAATATAAGAACATGTATACAATTTGCAGGGATAGTTTAAAAATGGATACACTCTATGCAGTTTGTACGGGCATTAGTTTTAAAATCGATAAACAAAGTGGCGAAAATTGCCTTTCAAAAAGGATGAAATAATTCGCTTTGGGTGGAGTAAGGCATATGAGCTTTGTACGACCCCCCATACATCATATATCCTTGACTACGTTGCGAATTTTATTTGATATTTTGTATCACCTACCAAACAATTTTGTTGTAACCTTTTTCGTTTTAGTGAAGGGGAGAAAACATTGATTGACCTGTCGACACAATGATTAGACATTTAAAACATGTACCGTTTTCTGAAGTGAAAGTTTTAAAAATCGATAAAAAAAATTGTACTTTTTGCACAGGCGATATTGTTAAAAACCGTTGCCATCGAAAAAAAAAGAGATACACTATCCTTACTAGATTCAAAGAAAATGAGTAGACTGATTTCGAGAAAATAAGACTTTCAATAAAGAATAAGTGCTAAACACTCCAATTTCTTTAATTATGTAACATCATATGAAACCATGAATATAGATTACAATCATGATATAATTCAAATCAAATACCAACTCCCTCATGATGAATAATACGAGAAGTCTTCCAGTATGGCGTCCCTTTGCGGGATTAATTACTGCCACCGTAAATGTCACATGGTCATCGCTGCTTAAGGACGAAAATGGTGTTTTAAGATGGCTGCGACGCCCAAAAAAATCATCCATGTGTGCTTTTTTTGTAAAGAAAACCAATTATTTTCCAATCTAATTCGTCAGAAATCAACACAAGAAGACATTATATCTAATTAAACTACTATATCTGGTTAAAACTTGAGAAAGAAATCAGTATTTATATGCCATCTAAATCTTGATGAAAATCGTGTGGTGGCAGTGATCGATGCAGCGTAGCTAGGGGAGATTACTGTAAGGCGTTTTGTGTACGTGGTATAAGACGAGGTCACCTGATAGCCATTGACGTGAAAACATGAAAGAGTCACAGCCAGTCAAACTGTCATTACACGCACTCTGGCCTCTTGTAATCGACAGGTAGACTGTCTAATTAAAGTTTATTAAGGAACCGATTTAGATGCTGAGCACGGAAAGGTCACCAGGAAAGAGGAAGGAATCCGGTCCTTACTCTATGGTAACTTAGCTTGCATAACGACTCATTTTGACAAGTCTGCTGCCAATTGCTTAAGGAAACCACATGTCGAGGGTTCAGTGCAATACTATAGTAAGTACTTCATAGACATGAAGCACTTACTATAGTCTTGCATTGAACCCTCGGTGTATGGTATTGATCTAAATGGTCATTTAGTCCTTGTGAATGTGTCCACATGTTTCTTTTTCAAAATGTTATGGCAATAAAATCTGCTCATAACATTTTGGTGCAGAGGGGATAAGCATCGCTTTTTAGGTTATCTAAATATTTGACATATCTTATTAATTATCGTTGAAATACTTACGCATAAGACTACTACATATATGTAGACAACATTGTCAATTGTCGAAACATTGCTAAGATGACCCTTTAACCACAGTTTGAAATACCAGAAACAAGTCATTGCTAAGAACCATTCCCCCCAGCTCTGTGACCACCCCCAAAAACAAAAGGGTATATTCCCCTCGTTTTAAAACATCTATTTCAACGACGACCTATATAACATTGTATTGGAAGGCAATGCGTCGAGAAGGTAAATAAAAACTATTACAGCACGTTTCGAGAGGAGGTTTTGTTGTCACGTGACAACCTCAACCGGAAGTCAATCACTTCGGATTGGTATTTCCGCCCTCTGTCATATCGGAGGTCATTAAAGCATTAATCAACAGTAATACGAGCTAAGTTTTAAAGGGTTCGGTTATAATCGCACACACAACATGGCGGATCGGTGCGCAATAAAAGCTCTCCTGGTTTCCGAACGCTTAGTGCATTTTTTACCAATTCGAAATTGGTTCAAGCATTCCGATTGGTGGAAGCGAATCTCGCTAATGGAAATAGATCTATGTATTTCTGTAAGAATGTTTTCTCTTAAACTTTTTTCCGTTGACAGTTTATTGCTTTGTTTACTCTGTACTTAATGTAAAATTAACTGAACAAAATTGAATACACTTTAAAATGAGTTCTAGTCAATTAGCTAATACCCTTTGCTCAGTAACGCAATTCCCCTAAAACACTCCAACATGACGCCGACAAAAGTAAACAATTAAAATAGGTCACGATTGATATTTCTCTTTCTAGCGCCTAGATTCGACCCAATTTGTAAATGGAAATTAGAAGAAAGAAAGGAGAGAAAAAACATAATCTGTTTGCATTTGGCTTCATTCGTGAAATAATGTCAGTGTTTCAAGGACACGATGTCTTGATGAGGAAATACTATCCCATACAGTGAATTGTCAATTTCTTTTTTATATGTCGAGGGAGGATTATTGCTTCCAAATGGAAAGAAACAACAACGGTTTATTTGAGCAATTGAACACATTCATTTGAAGCGAGCAATCCTCTAATCACGAGTATAACCAAGGCCTTCATATAAAGCGCATAATATCGTATTTGTAATACCTCTGTAAGCGTGTTGACAGAAAACGAACGACACTTCTAGTAAGAGATTAGACTATGGCCTATTTCCTCAATGTCTTTGCTGTACTCAGTCCTTTTGATACGGTAGCCGGATGTTTAAATCCTCCATGTTAGACATTTTACTGGTCATCAGCGAACCATAACAGATTAGCCATTTCCATACCAGAGACAACTTTTTTTATGACCTTGTAGTCAGCATAATCATGATAGACATTTTGATGATTACTTTTGATGTTGTCCACTTCATTTTGCTGCTTACAAGGAGATGGCTTCAAAAGCTACCAATGAAAAAGCCGCATTTTGAAAATCTGTTATAAAGTCCTGTCCTTAGAAAGAATTTGCTTGTTTGATGCTAACCATTCCGCTACTTGTAAGCCACGTGACCTCGAAAATATGAAGCATATTCAATGAAGCCGTAACTGTCAATGAGATTGGATGTACCGTCGCGGATTAGCCTCCGTGCACCGATTGGGATGATCCTTGCCAACACCTTCTGCACATAACTAACGGTACATTCTCTCAAGATTCGGGACCTGCATGCAAATCGCCGCGCAGTAATATCATTAAAGTCTATTCCGGCTTCAATCAGCTAATTGTTTATTGAAAGCGTTTGATGCATTATTTGCAAACGTTTGAAGTTCGACTCCGCACTGCAAAAGTATTTTTGTCTGTGCCCATTAGAATGTATTAGAACTGGTATGAAAAGTCGACGTCAATATGAATGATGGTTATATCGAACTCCTCAGCAGACCGACAATGACTTTGAAATTTGACGCGCCAAAATGCACATATCATAACTTGTAGCAGACGTCTTAAGAAACCGTTGTGACACGTGAAGAAATTGGTTTCACCATAATGGGTTTAAACCAGTATTATAAGGAACCATTCTACATTCTGTACAAGTTCTGTCTGCTGTTGTCACTTTAGGCCACTCGCATAGAAAATAATGCTATTATAAGAACATTTGGCAGACGCCCCAATAAACAATTGTGACAAGAGAAGAATTTTCTTAATAAAGCAACGTCGTCCCTTATTAATAAAGCAGCCCTTGTCACAATGTTTTTGAGTCATTATGATATTCTACATATCTATCATTTACCGTGTGCTCTTGCTTTCAATTTAGACCCCTTGAAAAATGCACTCTTGGGGTATTGGCGGACTGTTTGTCTGCGATAAATGTTGAAATAAACAAAAAATATATCTTATAACCAAGTTAATTGAAATACGGGTGAAAATGACATCAACCAACTTAAAATGAACTTATCAGTAAAGTGTTGAAAAAAAATACAGCCATTATAAGGTTCATAAATGATATCGTTTATCCAGCACACAGTCACCTGGTGCAACGTTCTCAAATTTCGTTTCAGTGCACAACACTTATTCATCTTGGCTTGTAGTAGAGCGAAGCCAACGACTTCGAAGGAATTTTGGCAAACAAAGACGCGATTAGACCTACAAGACATCGCTTTTTCTTTCTTTTTCTTTGTATCGGGTTTTACACAGTATCAACAACTTGTCACCTACGTTGTGCCCTTTTTTTGGTTTTACCAGTACTTGGCATTGGCTGTGAAGTCCCTTTTGGAGGATCATTTCTTTGAAATTGGTGGTACTCGAGCCAAGGAAGGGGTATTCTCCAGTCTACCAACCTAGATTACTATGCATTACGGAACCCACTTTCCCAATCAAGCAGCTATAAATTGCTTCAATATGTTTGATAATGATGACCGTGTTTATACCTCGCACTTCGTAGGAAGTAAGCCGGGGTCCAAGGCTTCTTCCCCCCTCCACCCCCCAATAACTTTACCCCCTCTTTCCAAGCCGCTTCTCAAATAAGCGCATTCACTCAAGGCATATTGCATGTTCGAATCACATACAGCCAATCAGACCTGGTTGATGTTAATGTCGAAATAAGGCAATTTAACCGACAGAAACAAAATTACATCCTTAATTAACGTCGATTGTAAGTTACTGAGAAATGCAAGAAGAATTACCTAGACGTGTTGGGTCATTGTATTCCTTCACTTCATGATACCCCACTTTGGTGCAACTGTTGCAGAAAAATATAGAAATCATCTGACGTAAAGATTATTGAATTTAACGAGCAATTAATCATTTTGTAAGAAAGGTTTCAACCAATTTGCATAAAGAAGATGTATCTGATTTTTGTTATTCTTTTTGTCGTCTGGTGTTGCTATCAATGTGTACCAATCAAAAGATTTAAAATGATGTTACCTAATGAAATCGATCAGCTGCTTATATTGACCTGTCGCAGACTATTTCCTTTTGAGTATTGGTACGAGCTTTTCTTCTGGTCTTGGAAGAAGGTGTATTTGCAACTGCATATAATGTGTAGGAGGGTTTTGTCTCATTTTTTCTACAACAGTAATGCATATAAACGTAAATACAGGCTTTGTAAAATTTCATACAAGAAAAGTTCATTGGTATGCTATTTTTTGTGGGATTCCTGTTTTCGATTCTACAAGATCAGCATATTTGAATATGTCTACGCTTTTATGCGATCTGATATTGTCCTATTCGAAAGCTTCATCATTGCATCGTTAGGTTAAGTGTTACGTCACTGGTGATTATTTAAAGCGAATTTCATTTCCTGTTGTCGAATTTGAGATACAGTTGAGGAAATAACCGAAGTGCCGAAGCGGTGGTTTTTTTATTTTTGCGTACCTTTACACGATAGAATTGTGATTATTGTGACGATTTTCTGTTCTGCATTTTTTAATGCCATCGTTACTTCTCATGCTCAGAATGCTTCAACCCTTAGAATGCTGGGTAATTTAAAAAAAAAACATATTTCTGTGTCGTCTGTTTTCCAAAACCTTAATTATCCGCTTAATTTTGACGAGGAAAGATACTTAGAGTAGCAAACATGTTAGACCACATGCCAGCCGCTAATTCTTTGGCGGCTGGCCTGGATCTAACCCGTTTGCACAAGCATGAAATCGGTTCCAGCACTGCAAGGGTTAAGTACAACAGACATCATATCCGGTTTGCCAATAACCTCCGTAATTAGGATAATTGTATCAATCCACAGTCATAATGCATTTCCATTACAAAATAAAAACTCATAGGAGCAAATCTTATAACTTTTACGTACTTTTACGACACAGACTGCCTTTGAACATGTGCTTATTAACGCTTGAATAAATGATTCCAATAATTGGTTTTCAGAATACGAATTACGGTGAACAGTGAAGAGATCATTTATCCAATATGAAATCTTATGAAACGCGAATGATTAATGATAGTGTTAAGACTGTGTGCGACAATCAATGTAAAGTTACCTAAGTCTAACCCTTATAGTGCTGGAACCGACTTCATACTTATGCAAACGGGTTAGATCCAGGCGAGCCGCCAAGTAGGCGACACGAAAATCTATGTTTAGAAAACAACCCGATATTCTAGTGTTAAACTAATACAGTGGTTAGCGTTTGAAATATGCGTGCCGAAACGAGTTACTTACACAATAAGAATCTGGAATTATTAGTGTGTTTAGGCATTTCTCATATCGAATCCTGGCTTCTTCGATTCAGACGCAGACGATCTTTTTATGTTATAGGAAAGGAAGAAAATGCTAAAACAATAAACATTCCCTTTTAAAACATATTCCATATATACAACCGAGAACTATCCTTCTTGTATCACCAATTATAAGACATATCTTTGAATAGATAATTCGAATTTAAATGGATAGCGTGCTGGTCGTATGGTTACATGCTCTAATCCGCTCAACTGTCCGAGTACAGAAGATGGTTTCGTCTCATAAAATCTCACCCGCTCGGACCTGCTTCAGATGTCTTGAGAAACCAGTGTGACAAAAAGTATAAAATGCTCCTTATGAGCAATCGATCATCTGTCAGAATAGGTTCTACTGAACACAATATAGTTATTCTGTTCGTGATATTTCTTGTCGTCTGTTGCCTCCTTCAATTTATACCAGTGAGAATTCCTATATTAAGAATTGGGTTGCAAGATATGCATTGATTCTGAACTAGTTCACAGCCTTCTACTTGCTCCACCGTGTTCAACAGGATAGATGAGAGACACAGTCTCTGATTAGCCATGGTTCGATAATGTTGGCTGATCTTTATCAAATCCATATAGAATAAAACATATACGTTGTTAGAACAAAGGTAAATACTGTTAAGTTATGTCTAACGATGCTAACGCGTCATAATAAATTATTCCCATCCATAACATAACATAATGGTGTTTATTGTATTATAAACATAACATGTTATACAGCAATCTTATAAACAGTGTAACAAAGATATGGATTTAAAGAAGAGAGCATATGATTATTTTCAGTAAACCTGTCAGTAGCTTTGTTTGTTTCTTTGCTTGTTTCTTTGGTTTATCTTAACGTTGTTGTCCACCTCTTGCGGGGATCTAAAATTAGCATAGATAGGTGCACTAACTGCCGAAATGTTATACAACAATACATAAAACCATGTAATAATTCAATCCACCCATCTCACTATTATCGATAGGGTTGTTAACGATGCAATAGAATAAGTAGGCCTGCAATTCAATGATGGATCGTTTCTGAAGATAATATCCATCCACTACAAAACCACTTTGTATTCATTGCAACGATTTGTTTATCGCGTTATGTAACGATTGCAATCGTGCTCGCCATTGTTACTCCTTGCTCCGCTTGTTTTATTGCATTGCTTCACAAATCGATGCCCCCCCCCCCTCCCCCCCTCACACACAAACACTTTCGGCTTTTCTGAACAATTTTTGCAGAGAAGACACCGTTTGAATTAATTAACTGTCAGAGCAAGACGCAGACTTGTCATGAAAACTTGCTTTCTCGAATTATCAATGGAGTTATCGATGGAATCATGTTTAACGAGTGAGTGGTAACGACTAACATCAAGTAAATAGCTCTCTTTTGCATTGTTTCAAACGTCTCTTACTTTGGACGGCATTTGTAACAATTTCAGCTCAAATCCATCACATTAAAAGAATATACTCATGACAGTATTAAAGCAATATCTTCCTTTTACAAGCCATCTTACCAAAGTTCATTTGTCGGCAAAATGATTTCGTCTGTTGTTGCTTTCAATTTGGACCGACAACAAAATGTCATATTGGAATACATGTAAACGTGTTTATCCAACAAGTTTGGTCCATCGACTTGGTAAAAGACCGGCGATAAAATGTCATATTGGAATACATATAAACGTGTTTATCCAACAAGTTTGGTCCATCGACTTGGTAAAAGACCGGCGATAAAATGTCATATTGGAATACATGTAAACGTGTTAATCCAACAAGTTTGGTCCATCGACTTGGTAAAAGACCGGCGATAAAATGTCATATTGGAATACATGTAAACGTGTTAATCCAACAAGTTTGGTCCATCGACTTGGTAAAAGACCGGCGATAAAATGTCATATTGGAATACATGTAAACGTGTTAATCAAACAAGTTTGGTCCATCGACTTGGCAAAAGACCGGCGATAAAATGTCATATTGGAATACTCGTAAACTAGTTTATCCAACACGTTTGGTCCATCTACTTGGCAAAAGACCGGCGATAAAATGTCATATTGGAATACATGTAAACGTGTATATCCAACAAGTTTGGTCTATCGACTTGATAAAAGACCGGCGATAAAATGTCATATTGGAATACATGTAAACGTGTTAATCCCACAAGTTTGGTCCATCGACTTGGTAAAAGACCGGCGATAAAATGTCATATTGGAATACATGTAAACGTGTTTATCCAACAAGTTTGGTCCATCGACTTGGTAAAAGACCGGCGATAAAATGTCATATTGGAAAACATGTAAACGTGTTAATCAAACAAGTTTGGTCCATCGACTTGGCAAAAGACCGGCGATAAAATGTCATATTGGAATACATGTAAACTTGTTTATCCAACAAGTTTGGTCCATCGACTTGGCAAAAGACCGGCGATAAAATGTCATATTGGAATACTCGTAAACTAGTTTATCCAACACGTTTGGTCCATCTACTTGGCAAAAGACCGGCGATAAAATGTCATATTGGAATACATGTAAACGTGTATATCCAACAAGTTTGGTCTATCGACTTGATAAAAGACCGGCGATAAAATGTCATATTGGAATACATGTAAACGTGTTAATCCCACAAGTTTGGTCCATCGACTTGGTAAAAGACCGGCGATAAAATGTCATATTGGAATACATGTAAACGTGTTTATCCAACAAGTTTGGTCCATCGACTTGGTAAAAGACCGGCGATAAAATGTCATATTGGAAAACATGTAAACGTGTTAATCAAACAAGTTTGGTCCATCGACTTGGCAAAAGACCGGCGATAAAATGTCATATTGGAATACATGTAAACGTGTTAATCCAACACGTTTGGTCCATCGACTTGGCAAAAGACCGGCGATAAAATGTCATATTGGAATACATGTAAACGTGTTAATCCAACACGTTTGGTCCATCGACTTGGCAAAAGACAGGCGATAAAATGTCATATTGGAATACATGTAAACTTGTTTATCCAACAAGTTTGGTCCATCGACTTGGTAAAAGACCGGTGATAAAATGTCATATTGGAATACATGTAAACGTGTTAATCCAACACGTTTGTTCCATCGACTTGGAAAAAGACAGGCGATAAAATCAAATTCAGCATCCCAGAGTCGTATTTATTGCTTTGCTTTGAGTATAAGGATATTGATATACATGGAATTAGAATAATATCGACAAGGCATTTCCAAAGTTTATTTCTCTTTTATATTCAGATGTCGGAATTGATTCCCCTTATCGATTGAAACGATAACACCTGTGATAATGGCAAATCTATACAAGTCGATTCAAGGAGATGTAAGAGATGTATCCATTTTAAAGATGTCGTTAGACAGCACGTGAGGTTTACTTAAGGTATTCCACCCCTAATGGAGAAAAATCAGAATAACAAAGTCAAAGTTTTAACAGAAAGAATACCGTTATAAAATCAAGTTTTATAACAAAAGTATTTTACTTTTTAATTGCCATCTTTCATTCGTGTTATTTTAATTTCAATAATAAATTTGATAATTAAGGGTAGGTTAATCAGACAAATTCCGACAAATTCCGGCTTGGTGGAAGCCTTTGAAGTGATAAATACTTTCATTATTTACATTTCAATTTATTCTTTAACCAAAGCCAAAACAAATTTTTCACCAGGGGTGGACTACCTCAAGAACACATCCCCTTCACTTGCGATCTTATCTTTGACAAAATGATGTTTTCTATGTTACTCAGTTTCAAATGAAACCGATATTTTAACTTTTGAACATTGAATGCTTACATGTGGATGGTTTCAATTAAGACCATAAACGGATTTTTCGTAGAGACAAAAACAAATGAGAAGACGTTTACGACAATACAAAAAAACATAACCTCAATAGTAATAAAATACTTAAAAAACATACAAAATGACAACACACGGAGAAATGTACTCGGGTATTTCCGTGAGCTGTGAAATACACCTCGGATATAAGTGTAGGGTTACAATTGTTCGGGTAAATCGGCATCCGCCAATTAACACATTTTTTAAGCGTGCACGTTAAGTAGTTCAATGTGTATGGAAGTGTTGGGCATCCTTTTTAATCATTTTTATCAGTAGCTCATACCAAATGGCGAAGTTGTTGTTGTGACATGTATAGTTGTTTCCTCAATCAATTTTAACGACTTTTTCGATTTCACATATATGATCTATTTTTAAACACGAAAGTGAAGTGACGCCATTCCGCTGGGAACCAATATGGCGTCATCCCTATTATTTCAGAGGTGTTTTCATTTGATAAACCCGATGTGTTCAGATTGGGAGAAATGGGCAAATAAATAGTATCAATCGAAACTGATACCAAAGCATGACTTGAATGCCAGGATAGATCGACTCACCTTGTTACATTAAATCTCTCACGCACTATAAAATCTCGGGAAAGTGAGTTTGAGAGTGAAATCAAATAGGTTTTTTTTTTCTAGAAATGTCAAAGAACTCAAAATAGATAAATCGTGCTCATGAAACTCAAATCGTGCTCACTGAAACTCATAAAGAACGTCCCATTTTGATTAAAATCGCTTTATTCTTGTCTTCTTTCGGCAGTAAACTTCAAATCAAAGACCCCTTCAGAAATATTGCTTTTGAAGCACGGCCTTGCATTGATTCATATCAACACTTTGAACAGAGTCTATTCTGTAACCCTTACATAGTGCTTCTTTTCGTTTCATGTGTGTGTGGGGTCTTTTTCAGTATGATAAGTACATCCGTTTTTATCATAACGGGTTTGCCTAGACATCTGTTCCCTTAAGTGAGACCAAATACATAATCTTAGATTTCTTGATTGCTTTTTGGTATCGCATAAACGATAATTCATGAATTTTGCGAGGACCTAGGCATAACAACAATCCTTACACTACACAGGGTTTCCTTTTTCATTCCAAGTCTTTTCATCGTTTGTGGATTGAAAAGAATTGGGTATCGCTTTACTAAAAATGATACGCCAAACATGTGCGTAAGTTCAAAGCAGCCTTGCCCATTATTTCGAAATTGAGATATTGCCAAAGTGTAAAGTAACACATCATTGGAATCGTCTCTCCGAGACGCTTCCAATGACGTGTCATATTACAATAGTGTGGGTTCTTTTGTTATCTAAGATACTATTAATGAATAGCAGTTTTGACTTACGCAAATATATTTCCTAAGTCGTTTGATAAAACGCTCTCCCGGTGTTTCTGAATAGAGATTACGCATTATCCATACCCAAATATAGACAGGTCCCTGTGTACCCAACCAATTAAGATTGACTGAATACCAAGTCCGTGTATCCGTTTGGGACTCATGGACTGTCCACGTATCAGTCGGAACAGTTTCCACTTACGTAAACCCAAATCCAGCCTGGATTAGAATAGATCCAGCTTGGTAACATGCCAACTGATAGCGAATCAAACACAATTGATAACACAACTCGGATGATCCAAGCTGAAAGTGTGTGGGCGACAGTGGTATAGAGATAAAGCGTTGCCCTCTTGTACGGAGGGTCTCGGGTTCGAATATCCGTTGTGCGAGGTGAAAATTGCCAGGACTAACCCACGATTCGGCGTGAGTACTGGTTAAGTATTAAGGAAGCAGTCATCGAGAGTTAATTAAATAAGCTTCAAGCTTCCGTCACAATCGGTGTAAAATGAATATGTTTAAACTTCAACTTAAACTTAACTGCAGAATGAAATCTCTAAGTCTGGACCGTTCGGACTATGTCTACTAGAGTCAAATATCATAATTCTTAATTGTTCAATCGCTTTGAAAATTATGATAATTGGTTAACAGGTACCAATGCTTGCCCGCAGACAAGGGCACTTTATACAGATGTCCCAAGACTCACCCAGCCTCGTTTTCGATCAGGTAATTATACGGATGTCCAGACGATCTCATTTCCGAACATTGACTAGGATTGTGGGAAACTTGCGATGACTTCCGAATGGGACTCCGTCAAATTGATATAATCGTGTTATTAACCCTTATAGTGCAGGAACCGACTTCATGCGTATGCAAACAGGTTAGATCCAGGTCTGCCGCCAAATAAATTGGCGTCTGGCCTGTGATCTTATCTGTTTGCTAACCTGAATATATTTTCTCATTAAAATGAAGCAGAAGGTTTTGGAAAGCAGACGACAAAAAAATATATTTCAAGAAAATTACCCAGCATTCTAAGGGGTAAGTCCATGTTACGATGACATTCTGTCTTAGGTCAGCTAAAACGAGTTCCTAAACCCCTTACTCTATGATACTGTCACATTGAATCGTTCGCTGCAGAAAACCTTAGAAACCCCTGTCACAAAAGGATAAATCATAACGATTTACAATTGATTGCTAATGTTTGATTCGCAACTCTATGTGATTCAGGGGATTATTTTGTACGATCTTCCCTCTTGCTTGCATTTCTTCTTTGGCTCTTTTACATTAAGGACGGAAACGCTTTTGAAATCTGAAATCTTAAAGAGCGTTCCGAGGTTCTCTTATGTATGACAATTGCTCTTAGATAACTTAGAACGTAATTGTAATAAGATTTTATGGGGTTAAACATCTTGGATGAATTGTTGACTGTTGAAGGTCCAATAGGAAGAACCGAGTTCAGATTGCATATCTGACGTAACACATTTTCCAGTGTCTCACAATGAATGGCATATTCAATTATGAGGTAAGGCAATAAGTACGTTTATTCACATGGGATACGTCATTGCAAAATTGTCGTAAACGTATAGGTATGTCTTTTGTCTGCAGACCGAATTTGAGAGAGACATCAAGGTTACCAGAAACATCAGTGATGTAAATTAGTTCGTTAATGTTATTTTAGGCTAACTTAGGTAAAGTACATTTCACAGCCGGGATTTTAAAGGTGCATGTTCATAGACGAGAAAATTTGAAAGTCAAAATAAAATGTCTTTGAAACAAAACAGTTTTGGGTTTGTTGTTTGAATACACAATTAAAAGTAACATTTGAACGCATAATTTATCAAGAAAGCGTCAATTTATCTAAGTATGTACAATTTATTTGATGTGGAATTCAAAAGTGATGCCACTCTTTTCTTCGTATGTATGTATATCATGACAAGAAACTGTATAGTTAACGTCTTGAATAAAATAGTGTCACTGCCATTGTTGCTTTTGGCCTAAGTTACAAGTTAATTCACTATTGATAAGCACACTTTAGAGAATTAAAACAATCCAATGTTGCCTCAGTGTGTATCATATAAAAATACAGCAGTTGTGCAGTTTTAAAGAAAACAATTTCTAACTTCCAAATTTCCTCACATCTGTGAACAAGCGCCTTTAATGGTTCTCCTCTCCGCCCGTATTTATTATGGGTGGGTCAATAATAGAACGTTATCGCCTCCCATCTGGCAATGGATCTGATTAGAAATACAGCGCGGCGCTAAAATAAATCGGCCGTTCTGCGATAAACCGGACACTAACGAGTTTACCCGAATGGCTTTCGGAGATGTTGTTTAGTTAACACAGAGTCTTACATGCAAACCTTTTGTCTAAATATTTCTATTTTCATTCCGCATTTCAAAAGTTCAAATATTCAAATAAAGAAAATATTGACCATTCTTTTGCGTCTTGATTAAGATATTACCTCACTGTGGTTGAAGGAAGATTAACGTATAAACAATGTATCTTACTTCAAATATAGGCAAGGTACAGGAGTATTTTATTAAACATGAACAGTTTAGACAGTAACGCTTAAAATTAAACTGTTACTTTGCATCAAACAAATCCAGAACTCAATATGCTTGGAAGTTTTTGTGAATTATACATGTAAGATTAAGTATGGAAAGAAGAAATCAGTCGTATGAGAAACTCTTTCCTTTGTTAACATTCATTTTTGTGAATGAAGATGCCTTATTTGAAATTTAAGGTCGATAAAAGTTACAAGTAAAAGCAGGCGACACATTAAAACTTGTAAGACCTTATATGTCCTGTGAGATTTTAGGAAAAACCAACTGCATGTGTATAACACAAATAGAAATAACTCAATATGTGTAGATGCATTAAAATGAGCTTAAACCCGTAAGAAGGAATGGGTTAAATGCGATTGCCTTTTCCAAGTCAAATTCTCTATGCCCCTTTTCCTTTTCTCTCTGTATTTCATTTTTCTTTTGCTCTTTTTGGGTCTAGTATGTTCTATTTATTTTATTTCATTTAATTTCATTATGTGTTATTTTGGGTAACCTTTGTTGTGGAGCAATAAAAAAGAGCCACATACACACTTTAAAAACTCCAAAATTCTTCGAATGTGGGTGTCGTTACTAGGTAGATGTGTGAGTTTATTTGTGTTGACGAATCAACTTGGGAAGGGCGATTGACCCATTAGGTCATTCCGATGCCCCCTTACAAAGATGGGAGAAGATTATTTTGAGACTGGTTACCATTAACTATTCCATTCCCTCAAATGTTAATTATAGAATCGCCCAAATTGAAAGCAAGCAGCGATACAAGTAGATTTATTTACGACTGGTCATCAACATGTAATTATTCTATTCCCTCGTGTGGAAATTCAGAGCGGTCACAATTGAAAGCATTAGCTGCGAATCTTAAACAGTATTAAAGACAATATTTTCTTGAATACGCTGGAAAGAAACCATTTCGTCACAAAAGGGGTCATTTCTCATTTTGTTATACGATAGTTTCTTCAGTCGTCTGTAGTTTTTGCGGCGTTAAGACTTTCCCTCATTTGCTAATTATAGACCTGGTGACACTTTAACAGTGAGAAAGTCTGATACTGTTCAGGAACCATTGTGTCACAAAAGGAGACATTGCTCATTATGAGCAATGTCTCCTTTGTTTCACAATTGTTAACTCAATCGTCTATTGTCGGGGCTGTTTCAAAGAACTGGCTAATGATGCAGGAATACGAATCATGTTTGCATACGAAACGTGTCCTTGTGATATCTAACATTGAACACGTTTTCATTTGACTGCCTTAGTTAGTGTTGGGGAACGAACTTTATCGCACATAACCTTGTGTCTTGAGAAGTATTGAACAAGTGTCATTAGCACAACGTCACTACGTCCAAATCAAAACAATGCTCCAGTTATGTTTCCTTCTTCAATCCTTAAATACTGGTTTTACCCTGCCTTGCTCATACAAGTATATTTCTTTTAAGAAAGAAGTCATGATAAACACCCCCTAAGCATGCGGTAATGCTTTCAAGAGTTTGTCAAAAGCCTTCTTTGTTAGGACATTTGTAAATCGAATTAAGGTCCTGTTAATAATGACAACTCTTGATTGTTTTCCGCAGCAATCTGAATTTTCTAAGATCGCCTGATGGAAAGGCATTAACAATGGGGTTTGTATGAACCCATATACAGGCAACGTCTAATTGTTTTCTTTTATAGAAGCAGAAGGCGTAAAACTGAAAACAAAAAATCCCAAAGTAATTATCGTTCAGCATAAATCCATGAATATCCATTGGTACGAAACCAAAAAAACGGTAGGAGCTATCGTGTCAATAAAAGGGGGATTGCCAGGGTTTGAAAGAGACAATGCCCCCTGATCTGGCAACTCGCACCTCTCTGTTAACATGGACTATAATTTACTTACCTACTTTCATTTTGATGAAGGAAACAAAGAAAAGAGAAGATACTACTCAAGAGAAAAAATCTAATGAAAAGAAATCGTTTGTCATTTTAAATTTAGAATGTAAATGCAGTTTTCATTAATACTCTTGATACCACCTGCCATTTTTCTAAATTTGCACTAGCAACAATTAATGTGAGCTTTTCTTTCTTTCTAGTTCGGGTGATTCGCAGTAGACAATATCTTTCATAAAAATATATGTCGGAAAAAAAACAAAAATGCAAATCCGAATAACAAACTTTTTAAGCATTGTTTCGCTATTGTTACTCGTAAAAGGATTTCCCGAAAATGGCTTAATTGTAATTTGTTTGAAAACAGTGTAATAGTATAACAAACGAAGACTTTTGCCTTCTTTAGCAAGCTTTTGTTTTCCTTTCGGTGTTTTCAATTGTTAATTCGAGGCAAACGCAATTCCTTCAAACTCGTTAGTATCAAGGAAAGAGCATTAAGCCACTTATCGCACGCAACATGTCTCCAACGTTATGCATATATCGTGCATGACATTTCGAAATTTAATTTCTTCTTGTAAGCCAATCGTGCGATAAAAACGTGATTCAACACATCATAAAGTACATGGGTCTAGGGACGTCGACGCAATAACAGACTGCCACATTTTGGTTAAATCTGAAGTGGTTTGGGGCGGAATAGATTCTTGTTGCCTTTTAAACATCATATATGCCATATCATGGTAATCAGTGCACCTATTTATTTGTCTGGTATTTCAGACCTCCGTCTTAAGAAGTTTCGTACGGTAGTGTTTCTCGGACACGCTGACCTCAATAGGAAAGCTCGGTGTCAGAACATCGTTAACCTGCGTGTTAAAGAAACTGAAATCATAAAAGTATATATAAATTGTGATTAAATACGATAGTATCCTCCCTTTTGCCCTCATCAAGTAAACAGTATTTCACCACAACCGTAAACGTAAATTCAAATGTTCGTAAGACTAGATCCAGTTCTATAAGATGTTCTTTTGAGGTCATCGGTTTCTTTCCCACATGGTCATAGTAATTTAACGTTTAGAATCGTATATAACGTCTTTCATTGCTGTCACCAAAGGTCACCAAAGGTCGTTACACTTTCTTGAAATTAGAACTGTCGTATGACGTTTGTATTGAAGTTGAGACAATTTTGAAAACTAATTTTCATAGGTTTATTAATTTGATTACTTAATCATGTTAGTTACATGAAATACTATCACTTAGCTACTCTTACGATCGAATGAAATTGTTATATAATGAAAGACGAGTCAATTGACGTAGATTGCACCAATAGGGGACTCGAGATCTTTCCGGAAACGGGAACTGTTATGTGACGTCCGTATGTAAGTTCGGGACTATTGGAAAATAATTCCTCTCATTGACTGACCGCATCAATTGGTTGTGTAACTTAATTTGATTAATTAACGATACTATCAATTCATATCAATTAAATGAAAGTGATAAGATATACGCAAGCACCAATAAGATCGGGCTCAATGATTCGGATATTTGAGTGAATAACAGATAGCTAATATCATAGCATCTTTCGTAACCACATCACCTCATTCGGCTAGAATACCCCGCCAAAAAGACAAACAAACCCAAGAAATTCCTGTAAGTTAAATATGAAGCGAACTTTGAAGACAAAATTGTAACCCCCATATTCTAGAGGTTCCCGGAAAGACGATTTTATTGCCATTATGCGTTGTGACCCAAGCTCGAGATCGAACACTGCAACCAATCAGCCACGAAACGGGAATTTAACCCTTTTGTTGACTAACCCCGGTAAGGGTTTTGCAGATTCTTCAACGGAGAGAAATGTTGCTATTATGTCGGGTATTTTGTTGGATAAGTCATAAATGCACACATAAACTTGCATATATGTACAAGTGTTAATCTTTATATGGCTTTATACAACATGTCAAACATGCTTAAGTTTCATAACGGCTTTCCTGGAATTCACCAACACTTGGCTAGGACTCTAAAGTGTCAGATACTTTCATTTTCAATATAAATTTGGAACCTTATGTTACTTTATCTAAATGGAATTACGTCGTGTTGACATTTTTGGCTTTGTTGATATTTCGAGGGTTCAGTGCAAGACTATAGTAAGTGCTTCATAAACATGAAGCACTTGCTATAGTATTGCACTGAACCCATGACTTTTCAGTTATGTTTCAATGCCTGACTTGATATGATGGAGGAATACCCAAAACCCAACTGCCTATATGGGCTGGTAAGTTCAGGAAAATCGAACCCATTGGGGTAGCGGAGAGGAACCGTGTAATTTTAAGTTTTGTTTACTCTTACGAACTAAGACACAATATCACTGGGACCTCTGCCTCATTAAATGACAGTGTG
This sequence comes from Cerastoderma edule, assembly GCA_947846245.1. Classification (NCBI taxonomy): domain Eukaryota; kingdom Metazoa; phylum Mollusca; class Bivalvia; order Cardiida; family Cardiidae; genus Cerastoderma; species Cerastoderma edule. Next base: position 17,171,300 of record OX401416.1, read on the forward strand.
TTCTCCTTTTTATGTTCCAGATTTCATCTCATCTGGACAGCGTAAATAATTCTATTTTCTCTCTAAAATATGGTATCACAATGCGGATTCCTCGTATTGACTTCTTTTTACGTCGGGAGAAATTAGGTTCCATCAAGGTTTCGAACTTATCACGCACTCGACGCGCTGTAAAATGATTGGTTGCTCATTTAATCTAATAAAGGATAGCGATGCGATCATTTTGTTTGAAAGAGACATTGAGTATATTTTGCCGGCCGCCATAACCTGTCCGATAACAAACGCTGGGGGTCGGAGAAAAAAGATGTCGATGAAAAACTGAATAGTTGGTATGTCGACATTGTGTTTGTCCTTTAAAATGAGGATCAAGCTTAGAAGAAAAGAAAAGTGTCGCACAATACTTTCAAGTGACGTCAGTTGCAAGTTGTTTAGCATTTTAATACAGAAACAATAATATGAAAATGTGAATGATTTCTTGGTGCTTTGATGAGGTGACTCATATTGAAGTTCAAGCTCTTCACTGATTTCTAACCAATCCAATTCATTATGTTACCTAGGTCAAAGCCATTTGTATGTATTGAAAGATGGGTTTTGCACCTGATACACATATAATCATATGTGAAGGCAAATTTATCGATCGGAGGTAATACCTCTTTTCGGTTTGTGATTGACCATCATATGTAAAAAAAAATGATTTGTATTTTGTTTGTGGTATGTTGGGCATATTGACTTTTCCCTGAATTATCCATATTCTATCACTGCACACAGGGATTCACCAATGAGGAGCAAACCCGCTGAACAAATATGTAAATAAAACCGGCAAAAACACTCAACAAATCGTTAATCACAAAACTTAGAAACAGCTCTTACGTGACAAACAATACAATTGCTTGCGGCACGCGTATATTCAATAATGAATTTCGTTTTTAAAAGGCATACCGAAATATCTTAATGGAAAATATGTTTTTATGAATTTTAACGTTGAAATGAACTACTCTACCTTAGGACTATGTCACTTATGAACTAGTGAAATTACTACGCTTATATACATAAATGATTTCTCTACATGCATTTCTAGTTGATTAAGACTTATCAAAACGTATATTCACCAAGGACACTATGATCAAGCAACCGACATACAAATGACATTGTTTTCAATTGCCCATATTCGATAGTTCAGTGCAAGACTTGGATAAGCCCAGTAGAAAATCATCCGACACGCATTGGTGGCGGCTTTTGTCGACTGGTCAATGACTGAAAGCAGTGGCAAGTGCAGCCTCTCTGAGCACGAAACTATGTTCAAGATACCATCCGGCAGAAAAGTACGCTGTTTAAATCTATTTTCTCTGTATGACGGACAAAACTTAAAAAACTTATTTAAATCGCAATCAATACTTTACATTGGTATGTGGTAAAAGGTCGTCATCTTGGTCAGGGCAATTAAACAACATAAGTTCATGAACATTAAATGTTTCCAACATGGGTGAAAACAAATACATGCTTACAGAAACAACGAAGAGAAGTGGGAATTAGGTGCACCTACATTGTGCACGAATCTAGGAACATCGTTTTAACCCTTATAGTGCTGGAACTGGCTTCATGCTTATGCAAAAGGGTAAGATCACAGGCCAGCCGCCAAGTAAAATGGCGGTTGGCTTGTGGTCTTACCTGTATGCTACTTTCAGCATCTATCCTCATCAAAATTAAACAAATATTCAAGGCTTTGGAAAGCAGACGACACAAAAATATTTTTTCAGAAAATTATCCTGCATTCTCAGGGGTAAATACTTTGGCATCTTGGAAGGTCGAACAAAACCCACTCACCTCTTGACGGGTAAATCACAGCAAGCGATACCAAAACCGCCAACAGCGGAATCTGGGTGAAATTCATGTCGGCTTCTCTTTCGGATCACTCTCGAATCTTCTAAACAGACGAACACTGCTCACCGCGGTTGCCTTGATTTTAATGCGGTGTTTTGGTTGTTGCGAATATTGTGTTTCCTATGTCGTTTGAATTTTCATCAAAGATGGAAACGGGATCTCCTTGTTTCAATGGTTGCTGAAAGTCTCAATGTTGTTGGTTAGGCGGGACTTTGTTGAACTAAAGAATAGCCCGACACAATATTGTCCTTAATTTTTTATTTTTCTTAATTACTTTCCTTAATCAATGAATTTTTCTCTTTTTCTAAGCAGTAATATTCTCGCAGTTTTAAGGTATTTTTATTTGTACAGATTGCAGTGTGGTGTTGTAGCTTTTGTTGAATCAAAAATAAAACTGCTATGGTGAACGTACAACAATTGCTAATCCTATATTGTGTAGGTATTTTTTTCACTGAATATCCAGTTTGTTAATGCGCTTTCCAAGTCCTATATGTAAAAGCTCTGTGTGCTTTTCTATATTGTTTTCTTCTATTTCTTATTCCTTATTTTGAGGTCAATGTCAAACAACAGAATATTAACACATTGTTTCGATTTTTTGGCGTATTTCTTAGATAGCTTTCATTTAAAGTAAAGAAAAAATCTTAAATATCAAAAAGTAAAATAGTAATCAACGTCCAAAAAAAGAAATCCAAAAATGAAGCAAACCTAATTTAGAAATACAGACTTCCTAAAAACTGCCGAAAATTATTCCCCAGTGTTTCTCGTTTGCTCGTAAAACGTTAAAAATAATGGTAACGCAGAGTTTCCATTTAAATAGTAACCGAACGAGCCTCGAGTAGTAACACTAGTATCCAATTGGCTCCGGAGACTAACGCAACAGATAACAAAGGCGTCCGCATAATAGAGACCCGATATGATACACTCTCCCGCGCTCTCTCTTCGTCGCTCTCTCACCCTTCCCGAAGTTTCCGGTTCTTCCTCGTTCTATTGGTGACGACAGTGATATTTCAACACAATGGTATTCGTGCGTGGTTTTATGTAATGTAGCAACTATAAATGAGATTTTGCTTCAAAATTTACCAAGTCTATTTACGTACTTGCTCGCACTGGCTGGGTCATATGAGGAACATACTTCTTATTTTGATTTTTAAAAAGTTTCCTCCAATGAAAGCACGCGTGTTCTATGTAGACGTTTTTAGGAAATTCCAACACCAGTGTGAAGATACGGACGAAAAAAATGGAGCAGCCATAGGTTGTTGAGCAAGAACATTATGAGACATTCCTTCTTTTTAAGGACTTATGATGCATTTATCTTTACACCAGTCCTTAATAATGTTTGTCGATACGTTCTGATGACATCCTTTATCAACTTACAATCCAATCTAAGCTATTCGGGTTTGTCATAATGAAAACACCAAATGGCCGGACTACTTTCGCCATGGCAGACAATAACCAAACAAACATTTTCATTCAATTTGATTTACAAAAAACCAAATATCATAACTAATAATTTCCCCTTCATTTTGAAGTGAAAAAGTGACAGATTATAGAAAAGTTTGATCAAATTTTAGCACTTCCATATGATGAATTGAACTACAGAAAGTGGAGTTTTAAAAGGACTTGTCATACGACGTGACTCATAGTCACTTATTTTTAGCCGATATATGAGGCGTATTTCTTACATAGCAAGATGCTCCGAGTATAATTTACTTAAGTTACAATCCTGACTAGGAATCAGTCAAGATGATAAAGAATCCGCATCAACCATTCATAAGCCGGGTGTATTCGATCAACAAATGACTTTCGTATTTAGTGTTGGTAAATAATACTGATATGATTCTGTTTACCGTTTAGTCTCGGTAAAAAGTTCTTATGCGATTCTGTTTACCGTCTGCACACCCTTAATGTGTTACTCATTAAAACCACGTATGTTGCTATAGATTTAAAGCACGACATATTCCTTTAAATCATTTTAACGTCCTATCAACTTTATTGTTACATAGGAGATGTAACCTTTTTTCTGAAACTAAGACGTTTGGTGCACTGTTATAGGTCTATGCGATATATCTCCATATAAATGTAAAATAAGACTTTCGGATTGCCAGAAAAAAATGAGAGGCATTTTCTGACACGCTGGTAGAATTGCCGTGATCTTCTTGAAATAGCTTTCCTATAAACATTCTCTTACAGTACCGCCATATTAAGCATGAACAATGCAATGGTGTCTATGTATATATCGCCACTACCAAACTTATATCGATATCGCACATTTTTCTTGTATAAATATAACAAAACTGTTTAAACGCTGTAATTTATAAACAATGATGTACTATTACCTTCCTGCGAAATCATCTTAGTTGGCGAGGGCGTCTTTAACCAAGACTCTGTGATCCAGTTTACTTACATGTAATCGGAAAGCAATGCCAATGTTATTTACAAACCTAGTTTTCTAGACGAACACTGGGAAGCGTAATTGCTCGTTTCACGTTTCTTTATGGAAACAGTCAGAATTCCGGCATCTTTAAAATAAAGGAATTGAGGTGTTATGACAAGGATTGATTAAGTCACAATTTAAACGTTTGTTTCTCACTGAACACACTATATGAGATTGAACCTTTAACCCGTAATGATGAAACTGACTTAATACTTATGCAAACAGGTTGGATCCAGGCTAGCCGCCAAGTAAATTGGCGGCTGTCCTGTGACCTAACCTGTCTACTTCTCTGGGTATCTTTCCTAATCAAAAGTAAGCAGATAGATAAGGTTTCGGAAAGCAGACGACACGAACATATATTCTTAGAAAATATCAATCATTCTAAGGGTGAAGACACTTTTGCAAAAAATCATGTACGTTTGCAAAGCGACACCGTCTCGAAAAATTCACATTGCTTTGGTTTGTGGTGACATTGTCGTAGGATTGCTAGGTAACCGCAGTCATTCATGGTACGTCTGGCAGTCACATGCGACATAGGTGTCGTGTTGACTCAAATATCTGTGTCACGGCTTGTAGGTGCCATCCTCGATTCAGCGATAAAAATACAATTTTGTGACGTGTGATGTGGGGAAATCATCACGCCTTTGTTATGGTCGATTGCGAAAGAACAGCTTACCTCAGTTCACCCACTGCTATCGAAATTTGTCTCTGATTCAAATTAGAAGCTAAAGCAGACGATTAAAAGTAGCACGTACAAAGAACGTCCCCTTTATCAAATTGGCTCCTTTGTGGGAATAGCACTAATTGCTCACTATGAGTAATATATCCTATTATCACATATTTTTAAGTATTCTGAAGTATGTGTGTCAAATAGAAAAGCATGGAGTAAGGGGCTAAAGATTTCGAAAAAGCGTTTGATTGTATATTTGTTTGTTCATTTGTTCGTTTGTTTGCTTGGTATTTCAAAAATTGTTCGACAGCTTTAGTTTTTCGTTATATCACGGCCACATATAACATTTCTATGTTGTCTGCACAGGTGGGGAAATCACGTGACCACTGTTGACGATCTTGGTCATCCGAACAAGATGGCTGCGCCCAGATATTTTTGCTTTTTTCACCTTTTTGGCCAATGACAGCCACAGTTTGTACCCCGTATGAGATGATCATCAACTTTCTGGTTCTGGTGGTATATGTCATGCTTTATAACGGCATTACGTCAGAGAAATCGCGGTCGAAGATTGACTGTTTTGGACATGTTCTCTCGTCGACTGAGTTGGACGTTATGCCGTTACTACGCATGAATTATCACATTTAAATCATCTTATCTATGACCAAGCAAATTTAAATAAAATCGATTAAAACGCCGTTTCAACATGTTTGTTCAACACTGTAATACTGCGATGACTGTTCCCTTACCATAATTCCCGGGTAACCTTAAGGACAAAAGTAGAACACAGATTCTCGCCCAAGGACACTCAACATTGAAACAATTTGCTGCGAACGGAAACTATTTGAGCCTCGTAATTTTACGGTACCAAAGCAAATTAATTGGGGTGGAATCACGTGGTTATATTTGAGAAAAAAACACCCCGCAAATCGCGAAACGCTTCATGAACTATCTCGGTTAGTAGGTCATCCAGAGAAAAACTGTTGATACTCGCTGAAACTGCTTCCAACTGGCCCTATGAATCCGATGAAAACCAAATAAGTAATAAGGAAGAGGTACCTGTTTGAAAAACCCGAAGCGAGTGTTCGGTGCCATTTTTTCTCAAATCTGACCACGTGACCCCCATCAAAACTCACCGGTGCAAACCAGTACATCACTTTCGATCGTCCAAAGTGTCGAAGAGTACATCTGAAACCTTGCTTCTTTTAGCGGAAACAAACAAACAATCCATAAAAACATAAACAAACATAAACAATCGCATATTCCCTCCAATTTGATAAGATTTTGCGAATTACCGTTCCCATTAGATCCCAACCACGTCAGTAGAAGATGCATGCCTGTCGATCAGTTCAACACAAGAGTAAGTCTGCCTCGAAAGTGACGGACTGAACACGTGTGTGGCACTGAGTTATCGACCTTTACCAGGAAGTCCATGTAGTTACCCACATGGGACGAAATCCCGTCCAAATCCCGTTAGAAACGAGATGACGGTACGTCAATGGAGGTTAATAAGGGACCGGCCTTTTTATGATTAAGGTGACGCGTCACTATGGAAGGAGCTGCTTTCGCGCATGTCGAGCTTGAAATGGCTTGGAGCCTAGTGATAACAGTAAAGAGCCTGAAATCACACGGTTCTTCTCGTGTTGGCTCAAATCTAGTTGAAGTCATTTGGATTTTCATTAGCGGTAGTTTCCCAGTTGACATACAGAATGCCGATGGTTCAACCTGGCTTGACCAGCCCTCATGTGAAGTCATGTTTGGGATCTTCCTCCATCATTATGAACTGGGCATCGCAACATAACTGAAATAATGTTGACGGCGTGTAAAATCCATATTAAGTAAAATAGATATTCAAATGGTTCAGTTTGGTAGCAATTTTCGACTTAAAACACAATCGTTACAGAACGAAACGTTAATTACATTGTCTACTGATTCTTGAGTTGCTTAGTCTTAAGATTGCCCGTCTTCAAACTACCGGGGACACTAGATTTTAACCGTTTTTTGGCATTTTACACGTTGCAAACGGAATGTGCAAGCTTATTCGAGGCAAGCACATTACATGTAATACAATCCCCCGTTCGACCTATTTTCACAAAATGCTGTTGTAATTCTCACATCTCATATCTATCTTGTCGTAACAATGGGTTGTAATTGGAAATAATTCTACATTTATATCTATAACGCAAATACGTAATTCCATCAATATCCTTTGAATATAAGAGATTATTTTTGATAGAAAATATCTTATTTGTTCGCCCACACATTGAAAAATGTCATTTGCCATAACACTCCTCAGCTCCCAAAGCATTACCCCCAGAAGACCTTTCGTTTAATTAGAAAGAAAACGGATTAAAAATATGTTGCCAGCGGGAAAATTTGGCGCAGACTGTCCACTTGGTAGGGAATATAAAACATCAAATACATTGTAAAGTTTTTATATCTAGTATTTTTGACGGATTCCATGTCATTTCGTTTAGATGAATAGAAAAAATATAGATATACAATTATTCTGTGTATACCAATGGTACGTATCTGCATCTTATTGTTGGTAGAATTCATCTCTAAACTGCAAACATATATTAAAGTTCTTAAGCAATGCAATGTTCAGCGTACTTTTGATAAAATATTAGTTTCACCGGATATAGCAGTAAATATAGTAAAAATGTCTTATTGTGTTGATAACTGACCTGTTAGATTGAACAACATTTCTTTCTTAACAAATATTGCACAAATGGGTGTTCACGGGGAGGGGGGATGGGGGGGATGCCGCCGACATCTTTAAACGCCATTAACGTTTCCAAGCAGATGGTCCCGGTACATTTGTGGTGGCAGTGATCAAACCCATAAAAGGAGATCACTGTGAGGATTTTTTGTCTTCTAGTTAAAGAAATTCCATCTTAAAGCTGCGTCGGTGCATTTTGTCATATATATACCTAGTGCACACCAGTAATTCTATCACAACAGGAAATCGGTGCGTTTTATCTAGAAAAACATGGGGAGTGTTTTACGATAGAAAACGATAAAAATTGGTATTTATTTAAACAAACAATACACATGTTGTTTTTTTTTTTGGTTTTTTTAACAAAGTTAAATTATTACATGTGACACTTCAATGGAGGCGTCTTGAAGAGACGATTTCAACGGCGTATTACTTATGAGTATTCCTTTTCTCAATATTGCAATAACACAGAATGTTGATTTAAACCTGGGTGAATTCTTAGCATAATAGTCTTTGTAAAACGTGATTTGATATGTTATTAACAGTTTATGAAATCTTAACCACCACCAGTATAGATATATAAAGTTTTATAAAACATGGATTCGCTAGATAGGGAAATAACAGACTATGTATATTGCACATTCACACTCTGTTGTTTCCCAATGCTATGTATTCACGTCTAATGGAGTCCTTCGGGAAACACAAACAGCAAAACCTACCTGCACCTCAAATTGTATTCTAATTTCGTTTTTGTTTTCAATTACTGAAATAAATAATACAGTACGTGCCTAAAGAAACATACTCTGCCGCCATCTATAAAGACCTGGTTACCGTTTTGCTAAGAAACTTAAGGAAAATATTTACGTAAGTCATAACCGTTACACATGGATAGTAACTTCAATGAAAGTACAATATTGCAATGTGACACGTCATTGGAAGCGTCTCGGAGAAACGATTCCAATGATGTGTTACTTTGCAATATTGCTTCGCCTAATATTGAAATAAGAGGAATTGTTGTTTTAGACTTACGCAAATCTTAAGCGTAAACTGTACAGTAAAAAGGTACCCAGATGTACCCGGATAAAGGAGGTGTGTTCACTAGTTCGCAAGGACGGTATATTTCATTTACATGTTTTATAAAGAGTAGATATCTCGTAAATCATTATCATCCCTATTGTTTTATGGCAATTTAGAGTTGGGATTGTTATACATAACTCCAGAAATCCTCGGTAATCTTTTGTTCACATGCGAACTGCGAGCGCTTAAGATATGTTCTTTTTTTGTTTCCACCAAAATGCATATTTTCTTGAAAAGATTCGCTGAAAGAGCCGACTCTTATCTCATTTTTATTTTGTTGTAGTCGGTATATAGGACTTATTACGGTTTAGTATCTTTCACGAAGTTTGCATTATCTTCGAATTGCGTGATAAAATATCTATTGTGCGAGAACGAATGTCGTGTGAGATGCAAAGTGTTCTTACGCAACAAGAAACAGATTCAAACAGCGGAAAAGATACTTCACCATGATATTCATTTAATAATACGCATGAACATTATGAACAATAAAAAAGGGTATTTCTTTTATCTACGTGTATTGTTAGAAATAAAAAGAAAAACAACAATAAAATGATGAACGATGGTCTTGATTTATGAACGGCGGATGAATACATGCAGAATTGCTTATCCAAATTTACCCTCAATGTAGTACAGATTTCTTTTTACCGTGTTTGATTTGATTTGAACGAAAAGGTATGTATTTTCGCTGTAACAATCACTGATATATAATGAATAGGAACAAGTAGAACTAGAATCTGTTATGATATGCAGACACTTCTTGTCACTTTAATGTCTATACCACTAATAAATGATGTTTTGTATATTTGACACTGTTATAATCCAATGCCGTTCACTTCAGATAACTCAAAGCAGGGAAAGTATAGAAATATGGAATGTTACCATATATCTCAGTATAGAAATAGTAATAGAAATGTGGAATGTTACCATATATCTCAGTATAGAAATAGTAGTGGAAACGTGGAATGTTACCATATATCTCAGTATAGAAATAATAATGGACATGTGGAATGTTACCATATATCTCAGTATAAAAATAGTAATGGAAACGTGGAATGTTACCATATATCTCAGTATAGAAATAGTAATGGACATGTGGAATGTTATCATATATCTCAGTATAGAAATAGTAATGGAAACGTGGAATGTTACCATATATCTCAGTATAGAAATAGTAATGGACAAGTGGAATGTTGCCATATATCTCAGTATAGAAATAGTAATGGAAATATGGAATGAAACCATATATCTCAGTATAGAAAGATACGTTGAGACGAGGCGAATAGAAGAAGCATCAGCTCATTTAATCGTGCTTTATTGAGCTAGCATGCACTGCGTGTTTTGGGGGGCTGATGTGCCTTGTCAAAGGTTATTTATGTACATCGCAACTTCTTCTCAAACATTAAAGTATGTTTGTAGGGGCCACATCCGTTGTCTTGTGATAAAAGTACAAAAATACTTGAAATATCACGGCCACTCTCCGCTTGTGCTCAATTCCCTGTGACAGTATTTTGATTTTCATGACTCGCAGAGTGTCGATGGTTCTGTCCGACTTGGTCTCATCTTATGGACAGTTGAGTGTGCGGTCTTTCTGTATATAACAATAGAAATTACATGCATTCGTACATGTTTTCTTTGGCCGTTTTTATGACATGTTTTGATGTCATTGTTAGTTTTTTAAATATGAATCGAAACAATGACATGAAAAATACTAACAGATTATCTCTTTTGCGCATGTCCGCGACCGCACCCATACTACTGCGCCTACAGTTTCCGCCAATTTTCCGTTGAAGGAAATAGTTAATTTATCGTTTACACCCACTATCTCTGATTAACAAAAGAAAGAAAAGATGAAAGTTTACAAATTTTGCAAGACGAATAATAATATCGTCTGACCACCATTTCCTGGTATTGGGGTAAAGATTGGTGTCATAAAGACCTTTTGTTCCCCATGGCAACCGTGAGACTCTCTTATTGACAAGACTGGTGTTAATTAAGATGTTCAAGGTGAGCGAGGTGGTGTTCATCTTTCAGCAGCATTGTAATTCTATTCTAACGTATAAAGTATTGACAGGAGGAAATGCCTTTGGCATCTCACAGCCCGATCCAAAACATCTTGGCTGTTTCAGGAGTAGGTCGTGTCTCGATTTGAATGAATTATACCTTGATGTTTACCCCAATGATATCAAATCGTACTTGATTAACTACTTGAAGGTACGTTCGTGGAATCTCGTGTCCAGTTGAAACATGATGGGAAATGGAGCCGTTGTTATAACGAGCAGTAGGGTAATGCCGGTATTATCAACATGCTGTTATCAATAACGACCGCTGTCTTGGAGATAGAGTACATTTGCCGAGCCCCAAAAAGCCCAATCATCAACGAACCTGGTATCTTTTAAATGTCTCCCAGTTTTACGCTGTCTTGCACTGCCAGCTTGGCAAGCGTTCAATTTTGATTGGGTAGGATATCAAACTGGTATGACATGTGTATATTTTACGTGTTGCAAGTTTCAACATTGGAAGTACTAACTGGCTAGAAATAAGCATCCCACTGCATTTTGAGGATGTGTAAATGTGTATGGATAGGTGCACTGAACCTTGTTATAATCACATTGAATATTGAAGCGGTCTTGACCACAAATCAAATATTGGTAATTGTTATACCTTACGGCTTGGTATTGATTTGGTTTGAGCGTTTAATGGCTTGTTTTGCATGCCGTTTATCAGTCTACACCATGATGTCCTAGATATAAGTTATAAAGGTAAATAAAAAGCCTCCTAACGGCTAGCACTCCAGATGTTTAAGATTTATTTGAGATTGTTGTCAGAACCACCAACCTTCAGCAAGGCATCTGTTCCATTTGTTTTACTTTCAACTGACAGCATACATTTTGGTCAAATGAATGGTATATTTGGTAATTTGGTATATAGTTTCTTGTTTTCCTCCCAGTTCTTTTGTGGTGGCGTTTCACTTTTAAAAACTGTTTTTTTTCCTATACGGCATGATGTGAAACACAGGCCTGTGTAGTTGCTGTTCATTCACCGTTTTGCCCCTCTCTTTATTTATACACGATCTGTATTTTCTAAGTTTTAATTCGACAATAACGAGGGTTTTTTAATTATTCTCCTGGGTTTTTATCACGCGTTATTTTCTTCTAGGCGTAAAGATGCTCAAGAAGTAATGGCATATTTAAAAACGTAGTTCAACATTCCATTGACATAGACATTCACATACCGTTTCGTGACGATGTGGTTCGTCATCAACACTTTGGCATTCTTTCTTTCAGGGAATGCAATAATAATAAGATATGTATACTTAATTGAATTTTGGTTGCTTGCCACGTAACTTATTTCCAATGAACTTTTTTCAATGATTAAAATTCGAATGCATGTATCATACTACAAGAATGGTTTGCTCCTGAGAAGCAGTTAATTTGATCAATTTTTATAACGGGAGACAGCTCCAAAAATATAGAATATATAGTTTTCGTCCTTCGTAACTGAACCTTATCTCCGCATGTTTTTACCCATTCTTGAACATTTAATCATATTGAATAGGCGAACAAAAACTATTTATTATACATGTTTCAATATTAACGTGTATATCAATGGTGTTGCATTTGAAAATGATCCTGATTGCAATTTATACATACCCAAGGAAAAATGTGCTCTGCTTGATAAAGCTTGCATTGACAAAGTCCAAACCTAATCTTTCGAGGTTGAGCTGTTAAGGGTCCCTGTAATCAGGTTTTTGTCCAAACAGGTCTCTAACGAATAAAACAGTATATTCAGATTGGTTTGCTGAGTTCAGTACGGTACTACAAGCACTCCGTTGTCACATTGTTTGGAAGTGCATTCAGGCTCCTCCAATTTTATGCAAAACGCCATTCGTTGTATGGAGACAATTTAATACGAGTTTTTCTTTTACTTGACGCGGAATTGATTTGAAATCTTAATCCACGAAAATATCATTTATCTTAATAATTTCACAATTTACTCAGTGTTTTGGTTAGAAGAAAACGGCCCTGTATTCATACGTGTATGACTTATCACGGATTAGTCTGTGTCGTCGATTCGTGCAAATTAGTTGCTTTTATAGAATCTTTATCAAAAGAATGATGATCATGATGACGATGATGGTGATGATGACGTTGTCGGAAAAGATAGTAAAAAGATATTATTGATAGCATCATAACCATTACCATTAATCCTGTTTTAAGCGACTATATAAAAAGGAAACAAATAAGTCGTGAATAAGACAACTGACACCTGAAAACAGATGCCAGTCATTCAGAAAGCTCGAGTTAGAGGTACCTTAATGACTTGTCTCCTGTATAAACATACCACCAACCTCAGTAATCTTTCACGTACTGTTTGAGAATTGTCGTTTAAAACAATATTTACTGTACGTAGTTCCTGTGCAGTTCTGTCATCTGATCGAATAACCACCATTTTGTTAATGGAAGATAAGACCTTTATTGCGACACGTTTGTACCCCTACCCTGATGGCCTCTTTTTCGTGTGGCAGAACAAAGCGCTGTGGAACTAATACATCAAGCTTTATGGTGATGAGAGTTTCATAAACTGCTCATATTTCTAAAACGCAAATATTAAACGGGTTTCCAGATTTCAACAAGTGTGAGAGGGCAGTGGTCTTTTTAACTCCCCGCACAGAGTTATCGTTTGGCAGACCACCTATGCTTTTCGAACGATGTTTAAATGGGATTATAGTTCTTATGCAAGCCAGTTTATCTGTATTGCTTTATTTCCTTTTTCAAAATAAGCGCAAAAGTAACACTGCGACAACATATAAACTGATCAATTTACCTTTGTTTCGGAAATCTCTTTGCTTTTTTAAACACAATAGTTTGAAAGATTTTATTCAATGGCATGCCTCAGCAAAATAATTTATCTTAATTCTGGATGGCTTAGTCAAACGTGTGTAAGTCGACAGTACAAAACGCATTTTGTACCTTGACGCCTGAACAGAGGGACACACTTCATATAGAACATTTTATTTCAACGTAAGCATTAACAGCTCATGGTTGACAAAGAATATAGCATTAAATACATCTTCGCATACCATTGTTAGAATACACTTATATGGCAAGGCCGTTGAACAGATAAGGTAGGTAATATATATATATATAAAAAAGAGGCAGACACAAACAAACAGACAGATAGACGCACAGATCCACATAAAACCTATGGGTGTGAGACTGCCCTTGTATATAGGAGGCACGATGACATGTCTTGTAGCTACACAGCTTTGTGACTCGGTTTGTTTTTATGTGACTTTTTGGGGGCTTCGTTTTATTTTTCGCCTATATTTGGTGATCCCGTAGGAAATAATAAAAGAATAGTAAGACATGTTTATTACCGTCAATCCCTAACACTCGCTAAAATTCATTCTTTCACGGTAAAGGATATCGAAAAACAACGTGACAAAAGAAAGATTACCTCTCTGTGAGCGAATCCCGTTATTTCGTACTGTTGGTTTTATTATATTTTTAGGATTAGGAAAAAAAATCGTTATTGAGACAGTCTTGCATATTGGGAATTATTTCAATTTCGAAATATTCCATAGAAGTAAAAGCGCTAATTATTAACCAAACAAGATGGATTACGACTGGAAATGATGTCGTAAATGTCGCTCTCTGCTCGATGGTAAATAGTTGTCGTAAAATGTCTCTGGTAAACGGGATTGAATTATTCAAACTTTCGTGACCTTTCAATCAGTTTAATTATTGTATGGTGTTTTACGTAGTTTTCATTAACGTTCGAGAAATATAACAGCATCGTTTGGTCACGCTAGAAAGATGTCAAGATATATTTAGTCATCCTTGTGGAATTTTGCTTTTGTTATTTTTCAATGTGGCACTTTCGTTCCCCTTAACCAATTATTAAACAATGAAGACATTTAACCAGTCTGTTGCAGACGGTTCTTGAAAACATTGTGGGAAAAGGGAAATTGCTCTCTACGAGCAATTTCTCCTTTTCCCACAATGTGTTTCTGCCCTATCAGAAGATTATTTTTCAATTTGATCACATTTTGAAATGTCGTCTGCACACTCTTTCAATTTGGCGTTTGGAAAGGGTTATCCTTGATATACTTCATACGGGCGAGCCACTTGTATGCAATTATTTCGATTTTCACTTTTAATTGATATGTTTATCATCGTCATAAATGGTGGTTTGGATTGGATGGAGACTTTGAGATTTGCACAACGAAAACGTTTGGCATTTGTGGAACGCCTTACTTTTTCTCTAGTTCAAACAACATTCGAACGATTGAAATACGAAATGAATACCCTTTTGATAGTAAGGTTTCGTTTAATTTCAAATATTCTTGTGGTTTTAATGATATCGTGCCTACATATTTGAGTTTATGGCCGTTGAAAAAAACGTAAAAGAAATTGATTAAGGTATGAGTACGATTGATATAGAGATAGCAGCTCCGAACAAAGAATACGTATTCGTAAACCTTACTTTGAATGACTATAGTGTCATGAGTTGCTAGACTTCCGATGGTTTCAGTCCTTAAAAAGTGACAATCCTTAAAAAAGTAGACGGATCCTTTTTTATAGAAATTCTGTTTTTGAATACAGTCGTTTTAAAGCTTTATAGAGCTGGAGCTGGCCTTATGCTTTTGCAAACACGTTGTATCCAGGTCAGCCGCCAAGTAAATTGGCAGCAGGCATGAGATCCAACCTGTTTGCTACTCTGGGTATCTTTCCTCATAAAAATTAGAACACAACCAGTATAAGCAGTAAATTAAGGGTTAACACGTGTCTTCAAACCAGCCCGTTGCTGATCTCCTGCAGAAAAAAACCCCTCAATCAACCAGCCAATAAAGTGAGTTATTTCAATTTTGTTTTTAGTCATTGTGGTTTACACCTTTTGTAGATACTGCCTGTTTCTACGGTACATTTGGATCCATTGAAAGCACTCATATTTTACCTTTTCCGGGTTAACGATGCTAGTCGTACATTCGTGTATTTTATAAATAAATAATTTTGAGAAAAGCGACACTTCACACGGATACGAAAGTCGCCATTTGAACAGAGAGCGGTTGAAATTTATAACGATATTCCTTTCATGAGGCGGGTGGTTAAGTAGGGTAATTATAAATAACTTTCCCGTCAACCTGAAGTGGAAAAATCCCGCCCGTATGTCCATTAATTATGTCACGGTTGTGTGGCACCGGAAATAGATTTATGAAAACGCCCGCGCGCATGCCCTTTAATTACGTCACGCTGATGTATCGCCGGAAATAGAACTGAATGAGAAAACGTGAACGAGGCCATCGAAGAAGTTACGTCACTCGTCAATGACGTACTATCCGCGTTTTCAAAGTCAAAATATGGGGCTGCTTTGTAGGGTGGAGGGCCTTGGATTTTCATGAAGGGTTGGGGTTGGGGGCGGTTCTCTCACTTAACAGCCCGTGGGTCGGTAGTTCTAGCAAGTTGCTGTATTGGAGCCTGTAATGCGAGTTTTGTTTCTAGTATATGTGGTCCCTCATGAAACATACAGTATCATGAACAAGAAGAGGCGTTTCCAGATAGTCTTAATTACACCAGATGGTATTATAGAAAAAATTAAATCCATTTCATACTTTGTATGTTTGTATTTTCAAAGAAAATATGAAAAACAATTACTTATCATTTGTCATTTTTGGTTCATAAATGGCAAACAAAAGAAAATCTACCGTTACCATGGCAACTGCTATAGAAGTTAAATTATATTCAGCCAAACATGTTTTCGTCATAAGTGCTTTTACGTTTGGCTAAAAACTTTGCATTTCTTTTACTACGAATGAACTATCTTCTGCGTGGTTCTTAGAAATAGCTGTACTTAAGAACGTGTCGTCCATTCAGAGATAGGACTTCGGGTTTAGCGTGTGGACTAGAAGTCAGATACATGTGGGATATTAAGTACAAATTACACAAGGATGACATTTTCAATGTAATGATTAATTTTAACATATCTAACAAGTTAAACAAAGACGCAATCGAGGGAAGAAGATGAATTCTTAAAATAGCAAAATTATGAAATAATAGGCATCATGTTACTTTAAGCCGACAATGTCGTATTCAGTTTTCCTTTCCCGGGAGGTCTTGGATACGCCTGGTACCATTACAACTGGTCTGCGCACCGTGGTTTGAGTCTTGTTGGTTTGTATCCTGAGACTTTATGAGGCCGGAATATCGGTATACCTGGAATATTTTTAATGGCAAAGAAATTGGCTTCGTAGCATCTACCGTTTGTTTACTTTAACGCATGACTTAATTAAAAGCGTTAGCGTATGAAAAATGAAAAAGAAAATAAAGATTAGAAAAACATAAGCTATTGTTATTGTTGTTGTTGTCACAATCAAGTACCATCATTCTTTACGCTTTCAACCAGTTGTTATTTTATCTTTCCTCACAAATGATTCATTCCGCCATTAGCAATGTAAGCCCTATGTGTTTTATTATATCAAAAGTTATATTCTCAAACCAATTTTTAAAAAAGCCTATCAAAGTACAGTGTTCTCTCTAGAACGGAAAAAAGAAAGTTACAAATTAGGAAACAACACGTTTAAATCACCATTATAAGGTCGTCACTTTAATCCAAATTGTCGTAATTCATACATTCTTATAAAGGAGATATGACAATTTGGTTATACAACAACTAAATGGAAAATGAAAAGTGTTTTATAAACCTCCACACGGCATTTGTATGATTTCGCCTTTTTACGTATAAATTCATTTGATGTCCGCGTATCATTAAATGATTTGAGGAATGTCTGGGTCCTTATTTAACCTATCCTCTCAAATGGAAATAAGTAGCTGAGCCAGATTAAGCTAATTGATAAACGACAAAAGATAGCTTGAAACAAAACAGGTCTTCAATTAACTTGGGTGGAAACCATTGTGACAAAAGGATCAATCGTTAATCATGAGAGAATTACCCTTTTGTCGATTTGGTTACTAAAATAACATGGGTATGATAGTGTTAGGTTTTGAACCTATTTGCCATGTTGTACCCAAAAATGGCTTACCAAAAGTAGTGCGAAGGCCAATCCCCAAACACTTCCGGCTATGACGTCACGAACATGATGCCGGAAGTCGCTGACACGTGATGCCGCCACGAAAACATACCACGTAAAGGTAAAACATTGTACGATTAAAGAGCATGTGTGCACGACGTACGACCTGGGTAATTCTTTGTTTCTTTGGCACAGGAAAATCTGTAAATATATTCATTCGCAGTGTAAAACATAGAGGGAACATAATGCAATATGGCTTCCTTTTGAAAGACGGCGAACGTTTACAAGGTGACTCGAAGACCCGAACACATGAAGCAGAGGTCTACATAAGAATGTTTGATTCATGACTTTTGAGATTGCGTGTCAAACCAGACCGAACTTAAATGCATCGGTATGCAATTCTGTTGCAGCTATATAACGGGGGAAATGTTGAAAACAGACAATCACATATTGAATCTTGCGGAAAAGTGAGGTGAATTTCATTTCAAAACGAAGTAGGTTTGAACTGACTTTGAAATCGCGATTAGACATGCATCTGAAAATGTATTGAAAGTGTCGTAAACATACAAACAAATGGTTATCACAGTGATCATACTCACAAATATATATGTCATGGTAAATGCTGCTATTGAAGAGTGAAGGGATGGAAACGTCAGACTGAAAAGAAAATCGAGGATACCTTTATGCTATTTCAAGTTATTGATCAGAAAAGTGGGGCTATGAGTATTTAGCGACAATTGAGAAAATTAAAGTTCAATTCTGTGAAACAGTTCTTGTAGTAAACTTTTCAGGCAATAATAGTGTGGGACTTTGCGAATTTGGTAGACTTCCAATATGTGTTAAATACAAAGCAACATGTATTAAGAACTGGTGTAAAGGTGTGACTTCCAAAGATAGATATCCAAAACACTTAAAAAAACCTAAAAGCCATTATGATGTAACATTACGAGTAAACTGGCCAACAACTTGTTTAATGATGGGTTTGATTTGCATGGTTGTGTACGAAGTCGGCGATATAAACAAATTCGTAAAACAGTTCAGACAAAGGCTGACATGCCACAAAAAAAGCATACTGTCATGAATGGTTTTTCTATATGTGATCTTTATAAAAACAAAATATCTTAGTGATACTATATCCGTAAAAATATCCTTGATTGAAGATACCAATTAAAATATGAAAAGATCTTGCGTAAGTCAAAACAACATTCAATATTATTTAATATTGAGATATAAGCAAAATTGCAAAGTAGCATATCAATGGAATCGTCTCTCCAAGACGCTTTCAATCCCATTACAATATTGTATTATTATTTGGGATAGTATCCATGGGCCGGTTTTACTAAACAACTTACGGAAAATGTTTGCGTAAGTCATAATTGATTAACATGGATAATATCTTCAATGAAAGTACAATATTGCAATGTGACACGTCATTGGAAGCGTCTCGGAGAGACGATTCCAATGATGTGTTACTTTGCAATATTGCTTTGCCAAATATTGAAATGAAAGGACTTGTTGTTTTAGACTTACGCAAATCTTAAGCGTAAACTGTTTAGTAAAACGGGCCCCATGTATATTAGTTTTGACATCCGTAAATATGTTTCCAAAGTCGTTTTGTGAAACTGTACCCTGCAGTATTTCGCACCGGCACGTAGGATCGATGAAGACATTAGCAGAGGTATCCGGACAAATGTCAGTCCCAACATTGTGACGGATTAGACTTTCGAAAATGCATACGTTCATTAAGCATGCGTAAGCTTGATAATCAAGTGAGCTACGAATAAGAAACACCCACTATATGTATCATTAAAGTAAGACCTGGGTGATGAAAAACTGGTTATTTCTTTGGTTAAAGAATAAGTTTAAATGTAATTCATGAAATATGCATCGCTTTGAAGACATTCACCGAGCCAATTATCAAAATTTGTCTGATTTTGAATTTATATTTACAAAATGAATATCAACGATTTTGTTATTTATTTCATATTAATTACCTCCCTTTAAATTTTGATTTTCACATTGAACTTAAAATTTCATAAATGAAGTTGGCAAATACAAATTCTAATCCAGGGAAGATTCTTATAAAATGAAACTTTAAAATGGCATCTGCTTTGT
The DNA here is from genome assembly GCA_947846245.1 of Cerastoderma edule. Lineage (NCBI taxonomy): Eukaryota > Metazoa > Mollusca > Bivalvia > Cardiida > Cardiidae > Cerastoderma > Cerastoderma edule. The sequence continues at coordinate 17,191,218 of OX401416.1, forward strand.
TTAATCTTTAATTTTGTTATTCTGACTTTTCTTCATTACCCAGGTCTTACCTTAATTTATACAGTCTTTAATGGAATCCGGCAATAACCAGTCTACCAGGAGTCTAAAGTTCGGATCCTAGTGTGTCTAGCCGGTCGCTTCAATAGCATTCAGATCAGTAGATGGTATTTAACATAATACGAGGGGAAATAAACTAGAAACTCGGACTCTACCTCGCCGATCGTATTTCCAATGGGTTCCCGCGGCAAGGAGGCTCAGACACGTAACCAACCGTGCAGTCCATGCTGGAATAGTCCGGGTCGCACGCCTCCAGGTAGTACGGTCGGGGCCAGCCGAGATTATACTTGATGAGATTGTTTGTAATGTATACCAGATCGATTCCAATGATGAAGGACGTGAGGTTTTGGTAGATGCACGCTAATTGCGCCTTGAATACGGCGATGTCGCTTAACAAAAACTGAAGAGAGCAAACAATTGAGGTTAAGGTATAGGAGTGTATAGGATATATAACCCTTATAGTGCCGGAACAGACTTCAATGCTTATACAAGCAGGTTAGATCCAGACCAGCCGCAAAGTAAATTGGCGGCTGGCCTGTGATCCAACGTGTTTGCTACTCTGAGTATATTACCCAATCAAATTGTATATCAAAGCAGATATTTTATGTTTTGGAAAGCAGACGACACAAGTCTATTCTTAGAAAATTATTCAGCACTCTAAGGGCTAAATGTTGATTCATCATTATGTATGGTGTACTGGTTTCGCTTTCAAAACAAGTACTCTCTATATGAAAACATAACCACAATAATACCTGGTGGTTATGATACTACAATAGACAAATGAGAACCAGTGATGAGTCCTTTTGATGAACAACTATTGGGACTAAGTGCTTTATCATCATGAAATTAGAAAAGTCCACTCCCTTTCCTTTCGGTTGTTTCTATATTTTGACAGGAAAACAATAGAACCATAGCATGAAAACCTGTAACAAACAAAAAAGGAAATATTGATTTCCATTGGCTTGAACAGATCACGCACTAATAAAATGCTGGGTAGTTTTAAAAAAATATATTTTTGTGTCGCCAGCTTTCAAAACCTTTAACATCTGCTTAATTTTGTTGAAGAAAGATAGCCAGACTAGCAAACAGGTAAGATCACAGGCCAGCCACCAACTTGCTTGGTGGCTGGTCTGGATCTAACTTGTTTGCATAAACATGTAGTCGGTTCCAGCACGCTAAGGGTTATATCTTTTTTTAAACATACACATGCATACTGATGCAACTTGCGTACCAAAGAGCAGCGATTGTGTAGTAATGACTTCCCTTACCTCTATTGCACTCTTGGTTATAAGGTAAGAGATCGAAACATGGAATCCCAGTATCGTGTAATTTATGGTAAAAACTCTTGTTTTGACCCCGTCAAATATCGCGATATAACTCAGATATTCTTGATAACATCCTTACGTAATAAACTTAAATGTGTTCCGTTTTGAAAAAAAAAGAAAGATTTTTATGTCAAAAAAATGGAATAAAACCCAGAAATTCTCCATTTTTATTGTTCAAATTGTTAATATTGGCTAAATGACAGTATTTTTATGTCTTAAATGTGATTTTATAACCAGGTGATCGCCACTCAATAATCAGAGTGCTCCTTGCTCTTTTTCGATGTTACTCGAATTTAAACAATGAAGTTAAATGGTGGGCACTTTGAATAATAAATAGTACATATTGCAGAAGTTATATTGTCATGATCCTGTAATTTTTCGCTATGTTTCAACATATTCTATCATAATTTATAACTCATATTACCCAGTTTTGCAGCTTTTCGGGGCGCTAGTATGGCTTTAAACTAAAATGCGTTCTACTCACGAACAGAATGGGCAGGAAAACGCCGAGAATAATGAGGTCCCTGGTCGAGACGGTGTTGTCCCGTTTAGGCAGGCTGATGGCAGGGTCGTGACATCGAATCATTGGGCGGGGTGGCTCCCAGTATAGGTCCATGTACACCGCGGCATTTGTTACTGTAACAGAACGGTTTATCACCGATTGGCACATATCAAGTTTTAAACTGTTCGTTACTAGGTCCATGTACACTGCGGCATTTGTTACTTTAACAGAACGGTTTATCACCGATTGGCACATATTTAGTTTTAAACTGTTCGTTACTAGGTCCATGTACACTGCGGCATTTGTTACTGTAACAGAACGGTTTATCACCGATTGGCACATATCAAGTTTTAAACTGTTCGTTACTAGGTCCATGTACACTGCGGCATTTGTTACTGTAACAGAACGGTTTATCACCGATTGGCACATATTTAGCTTGTTCATTACTGTAACAGAACGGTTTGTGACCGATTGGCACATATTTATAGTTTTAAATGTTTTCTTACTGTAACAGAACGGTTTATTTCTGATTGGCACATATTTAGATTGTTTGTTACTGTAACAGAATGATTTGTTCCCGATTGTTCTATATCTAGAATTAAACGATTATTTACAGTAACAGAATAGTTTATGCCCGATTATCCCACATATTTAGATTCAGACTGTAAGTTACTGTAAAAGAACGATTTGTTCCTGAAATCCCCATTTTTAAAATAAGTCTTACTGAAACAAATCGGTTAATCTCGATTGTCTCATATTTAGAATATTTTAACCATTGGTTCATTAAACGCTTTGGCATGCTTGCATCAAAAGACAAAAGGATTATAGTATAAAAGAATACAACGATTTGGCATTCTTGCATAGAAAAGCAACGGAATATAATAGAATATTTCGTTCATAAATGTGTTTGTCGCTTGCTGTTGAAGAAAGCTTTATTCGAGCTTATTAAAACATGGGGGTGAAGACAAGACGTTTGCCTGTTCTTTTATAAGTCCTAAGACTTCAAGCCAATGTGTGAAAAAAACTTTCTATCAAATAAATAATCATCTTCTTTTCAATGAATGTTTATCACAGTAGAGAGGTTGAAGTATACGTTCTTGTTACTTTTGTCGTCCGTTGTATCTTTCAATTCAAACCAATCACAATTCTCAATGTGGAGGCATGGTATATATTCTACACAATTCCAACAATCTAAAGTTATAACGCTTTGTTCGAATAAAAAGAAACTTACGCATGAAAATCAGCACCACATCTGTTGCTATCCGAGATTTTGCAATCGCCATCTAGTCCTGTAATAATAGTACAAACACTAGTCAATTTTTGTATCCAAAATTAATTAAAAAATACTTTTGGGCGCCTCCGCAAACTTCGTTAGCAAGCGTACGTCCAAACTATTGCGGTGTCATACACAAGTACACTACCTGCATGATAAACTACCCGGAGCTAGAGCCAGTGTAGCCGTAATGTGTTTTGGGGATTTACTCTTCTTCTTGCGATAAAGTGTTATAACAGTTGTCAGGCGCGTAGCTAGAGCAAAATGAACCATACGCTAAGTCATGCCGTAAGGCTTGACCTAAGGCGCGTAGCGCCGAGTTGGGGAAGGTGTGGGAGGGGTATCCCCTCCCGCTGGCGGGGGCCTTTGGGACCTCCCCCAGGGAGATTTTTGAAAATAAGATGTCATTTTATTGCATCTCGTGTATTTTCTATGGCGTTTCACCATAAATATTTCATCAAATGGATTCACCAAATCTGTATTTTCAAATTCATTACCTGAACAAAAATGATATAAAATACAACACCTCTACAACGAAGAATGTTTGAGTACATGGTTTAGCTATCAAACGTGTGTAAACGAAAAAATAATCAAGAAGCGGTTGATTAGACATAAACAACACTTTATTTAAAACAGAAATAAAACCTATTCCACTCATAAAAAAGTTAACAATATACCGTATATGTATGTGTGGTACTAATGTTCGTAGTATTTGGTAATTGGACTCACAACTTACTAGAGGCCTAATTAAACTTAGATTGAATTGATTTTTGTTAAGGTGGTGTTATGCCCATTTTGTCCAAATTATGCAGGAAAAAATATTGGTCTAAATGTTGTGGTAAATGATGTCTAATGACCCATTATCCCATCTCTACTTGCCACGAGTTCGAAATCATAACCTCCCAAAATGTATTTATTACAAAAATGCAGCCCCATTTGATAAGAAAAACGAAGAATCCATTGATTGTCGATGTGAACCGAAGACGCGTCTTGTCGATTTCCGTGAATCACGTAGTTAATTATGTGCACGAAAACAAGACGAAAAAACAGCATTAACAGATTAAGACGGCGGACTTACGATGAATACTTCTCGTTCTGCGTGATTTTACGTTTATACACCCCTTCCTTAAAAGACGGTAACTTTTATTGCCTTGGATTCATACCGACACATTTTCTTATCTCTTCTATTCTTAACGAATGTGTTGTTTTGAAAAATATCTCTTCGACGTTTTGAAATTTTACTTAAACAAAGCTGATGCACATTAGATCATACAAGCGTCTATGTAAGTGCCCGAATCACTGTGTAATGGTTTTTAAACAGAAACTAGGTTACTTTTTTATTACTCTCAATTCGCTATTTCTAAAGCATCTACAACAATAATAATAACACAGCAACCGACCACAATAGAAAAGATATGTATAATAATGATATTCAACGGTAAACACGTAGATTGTCGTATGATTGGCATAAAATTAATTTAAGCACAAATAACAGATAAAAAATATATTTATCGCATAACTGATCCTGGAAAATGAGGGCTAGCCGTCGCTCTCGTTGTTGGCGAAGATGTCGACGACCCTTTCTGCTTGGATCTCTTTTTTCCCTGTTCAGGAGTTCAAGGCCAGAGAGGTACCTGATTGTCATGGTGCTCCTGAGGTAGGATTTAACATGGACATTGTCCGGATCATTGAGAGGCAGATTCACACCATTAATCAAAAGACCCCCACATATCTACATTGTAAATCAACCACTTATTCAACCACTTAAAGCATCTTACTCTATGTAGTTATCTAATTCATTAGCTTAAAATGTTTTTCTGTATTTTAAAATTAGCTGAAACACATTTGTGATACAGTCTCAATACCACGAGTCTAATATGACTAGGCTCCCAGAAATGTTACTAAATAATATCTCGCAAACACCCTGCAAAACATTGTGTTGTACTGACAGTTAGACAGAGAAATTTAATGGGAACATTCGACTTTATAGAGCATATAACTTGTGTTGAATTAGTATTTTCAAAGTGTCTGTCTCTATAATCTAAGAGGATGTGGATAAACAAAATTATTTTTGAATCAGCAAACATTACTAATACTATTTCCTTGAAAGTTTTTTTATATCTCAATGGGGATTACAAATTGTGCCTTAAAGCGCTCATTGCCCTGCAAAAGTCTGGGGTTCAGCTCAACACTCAGGTGGTCCAAAAAGGGCAGGTAGATATTTTTCCGCCAAATGTCGTAGGGCGTTGCTGCCAGAACATTTGTGCGATTTTTTTGTTAGGTTGTGGTGTTCTCCAAAGGATTTTTGACAAATAGAAACCGTCAGAAATTTGTATGTACTTTTAATGCGTATGTTGGAGCTGCACATGCTTTTTTCACAAAATATCATGCAAAAGACCAGTTGACAACTTTTCAATTTCAATTTTCTGCTCTAAATTCTTTACTTGGTCGTTTTCAGGAAGGGCATAACTTTTTGGTTCAGTCAAATAATGTCTGTTCACAGTTTTTGTTACTTTTTCGGGTACATTTGTAAGCAAGATTCCACTGATTCGCATTTGAAAAGTTGTAATGAATTATGTTACGTAGATAACCATGAGTTTGATAAACTCATAAAATAATCTGAATTCAATGCGGCATGGTCAGTCAAATTGAAAACTTCGCATTTACAAAACTACTTCAGTCAGATCAAGCCATATTTTCTTCCTTTTTTCCATTCACACTAATATCAAGTTTTATTTCAAGAAATAATGTAATATCAAGGAATTATTTCGACTATTCAAAATCTTATTCTGTCTAGATGCATTGATAAATTTACGATAAGATTATATACAGTTTTCACATTTGTTTATGATAAACATGAGTGAAAGTATCACACAAAATAAGTTACATTAATTGTTTTGATCAAGCGTAGATGGTCCAACTAAGTAAGTTAGATACATTTGCTAATTACACCAATTTCCAGTTCATGCGTCTAACGACAGGCCTAGTACGTTTGGCGTACAGTATAGTTTGAAGGTAATAAAAAAAGTAGTTCTAGCAGATTTAAATGCGTGTACACTTATGTAAAAAGGGACCAATACCTATATTGATATGTGATATAGCGTTGCAAAAAATACCTTTTGTTTTAGACAAGAATTGGACAAAACAAAAAACTTCTTTGAAGTAGCAAAACATGCATATTGCCAAACAGTCAAGTTGAATAGACTTCAACTTTATTGACAATCATCTGCGATCCTTGTCAACATGTTCATTGTTCATTAACATTTGATGTTTACATACCTGTGGGGAAACTTGTATGAATGTACATAGTTTCATTTTGCGCTTTAAAGAGCAACTTTCTGGTTGTTGTGAAATGAATTTGCCGTGGCACCGAGATCTTCAGAAATATCTGGATATGGTGGAACATCGCTCGTTGCCGATTCCGCCATTTTAAACTTTAGCGGGGTAACATACGAAATCTATTTTTGGTTTTGATCGCCGCATATGTAGAGCTAACTGGCTATAGATCTATCTAGTGTAAACTACACTTACCATCAAAAGTTCTACGGCATAAAGATTCGAAGCTGACAGTATCATGCATTCATCTGCTTGTCTGAACTAGAGAACTACATGGACTTTAGGGAACAATGTTAAGCTTTTTTCAGTGTTAGGAAACCCTACCCCCTTAGGTTTCAATTTTTATTGCATTTTTCGGTCACTTTATTTTTTCATTTTCTCCAGCCAAGTATACGCCATGGGGTATTGGCGTATGCCTGGCTACGCGCCTGGTTGTGTAACCCAAGACGGGATATCCATAATATCTATGCTGAAATGTTATGATACCATATAAGCCTTAAGCTGTTTGCGTTGTGTCAAACAAAATGGGATTGTTTTTGTTTTTTTGCTTTCTTTACTTAGTTATATAGTATTCTTATTTATGCTTGGTGATTATTATCTATTTATGGCAAGTCGGGTTAAAAACAAAAATGGCCATTTTAGATCAGAAAAACTAGATGCAATGATACTATGACAGAGGTTCAAATAAAAGGCGTGTTCCTCTAGATAGGTTTTGTAGCGATTATTTAAATCCTATGTTATTGGTACTCATAAGTATTGTCTCGACGAGTATAACAAAAGGATCTGTCCAGTTGTCTTAAGAAATACTGCCGGTTAAAGACTAAGTATACCCCCCCCCCTTATAATCACTATCATAGAACAGGCGCCTTATCTATATTGTATTTCATGTTATTTATCCTCATGTTTCCTGTAAAAAGAATTGAGTGTAATAAAATATTTGCATTGTATTATTGCATTATAATACGCCAGACGTCGTTATGAAATACAGTCAAACTAGTGTTAAGAGGCCAGCCTATGGGACAGAGTAAATTGGCTGTTTAAGACAGGTTGGCTGCTTAACACAAATTGAATTACACTATAAATCTTGCAATGGGACTTTCTGTAGTGGTTGTTGAAGGCAGGTTGGCTGTTTAAAAGGGTGGCTGCTTAATACAAGTTAGACTGTAGATCTTAGCCTCTTGCATGTGTACTATTTCAAATCCCTGTACGATAAATCTCGATAAGCAGTCATCGAGAGTGTTAAGCTTCCTTCACAATCGATGTAAAATAAATGAGGAAAAAAAATCGTATCTTGAATGTATTCTATGGAATCATATCGAATAATATTCTTATGAATACACACGATATGGCGCTTAGATAGGAATTCCAAAAATAAGCGTTATGTGCATCTTTCCTTGGTGTGTATCCGGGACCTGGGACGGTAGTCCCGTGTTCGAAACCTGGAAGCCGGTTTTTATTTCATTGTGGAGTATCCTAGGACTAGACACTACAGTGAAGCCTCGTTTATCCGAACCCCGATTATCCGGATGTCTCGCAATCCGAACGAAATGGTAAGGGAATGGAATTATTTGACCAGATTGTTGCAGACGACCTTTGAAAACATTGTGGGTAAAGGAGACATTGCTCGTAACGAGCAATTTCTCATTTTCCCACAATGTTTTCTGCCATATCAGAAGATTATTTTTGAATTTCATCACGTTTTGAAATGTCGTCTGCAAACTCTTTCAATTTGGGACGGTCAACAATTTGGCGTGTGCTACAGGGTTATAAGTATTCACGTATAAGAACATGGTCTGCTTCATTAGTCCGGATGATTCGGTCATCCGGAAATTTTGTTGGGAACGGACGTGTTCGGATTAACGAGAAATCACTGTAATTGCTTGCCTAGTACTGATATGCTTCACATGAAGCATGAACGATGCTGCTGTTGCATAAGATTATCGTGAAGAAGTGGCAGTCTAAGTCGAAATATGTATGCATTGACTGTGACTCTTTATTTAAGTTTTTTGTCGATAAATTAAAATCACTTAGTTTGCATTACGAAGAACTAAAGGGGTTCATAATGATGATAAAGAATCATACTATATGAGATAACTTGTTTCACAGTCGATGTAAAATAAATGAATTTGAACTATGTAAGGACTGAATGAATGCAAAAACAGAAGTGACATACATTTACAATTTAGACGAAAAAAATCTATAAAAAAAAAAAAAGTACAGACATACCATTAGGAATCGATGAATGCTTATCCAGGAGTAAAAAGTAACATTTGACCAATTTCCATCCAAAAGTCGTTCTAAACAGTTTTCGTACTCCAACAAATAAAGTAGATATATGGTGTTTTGCTCTTATCTAATCATACAGTGTGACAAAACATGCGTGAACTGGTTCGGGGAAGGATTATACAACACATTTGCCAATCGCTACCCGTGAAAACTTTCTCTAATCCCTTATACTATTGGTACTACTTTCCAGGCTTGACGACATTCAATATCCAAGCAAATGACAGTTTTAACCCTTTCCTAAACAATAACGAAATCTGACCACTTTGTTGCAGACGACTTTAGAAAACATTGTGGGAAAAGGAGAAATTGCTCGACTCGAGCAATTTTTCCTTTTTCCACAAGATTTTCTGCTCTATCTGCTCTATCTGAAGAATGTTTTTCAATTTCATCAAATTTTGGAATGTTGTCTGCAAACTCGTTCAATTTGGGACAGTCGAAAGGTTGTTGTTTGGGAAAGGGTTAAAGCATGGATAAAGAGAGTAATCTGACTAATTTTTAAAAATAAAAAAAGTCATTGACGCTTTTTGCCCTTGATTATGAAATACTGTACTTCGGACTTTTTTTAAACGTACGGAAATAAAAAGTAACAGCTGGGTAGTTGCTTGCATTATCATTCATTAAATAACATTAAATACCACGTCAGTTACGATGAATTCCCTGTAGACAGGATCCTCTCTTTTTATTTTTGGGAAGCAACCATTATAACAAAGGGGGAGATGTTGACTTCTGCAGTTTATGCATAAAATCCTTGGAGTAGATCTATTAGATAAAGAGTATTTATCAAGCGAAAAAATTAAGACGTGGATGTTTTACTCTAGGTGAATGTAAATTAACAGTGCAGGGTTCAGTGCAATACTAGAGTAAGTGCTTCATGTTTATGAAGCACTTACTATATAGTCTTGCACTGAACCCTTGAGTTTTGATTATTCGAGTTATTTAAAGTATTTTTAATGACAAGGGGAATATGACAAGAGGTAACATATCTTTTCTTTGTGATCCAATGAGACGCGTGACCTCACAAGGTCATCTGCGTTTGGGACATTACCCAATTTCAACATCCGCAGGGCGCAATCCTACAGACGGGGTTTTCACGTCCGTTTTAAGATGTTTTGAAGGTGTGTTAAACTATTTTTATATGAGAAAAGGGGATCACTATCATTATCACTATCTATAAGTCAATCGCATCATTTTTGGTATGAAATTCGAAATGTTATTTAAATAGCTTTATTTGATTACTCCTGATTAGTGATGCAAGACCTTCGACTACCTACGTAATATTAACGCATCATCAAAAAATACATGTACATTGATATTCATCAAAGTGCAAAACGAAATATATGTTTATTTCAACATAATTTACATACACACTTTAGTTGCTTCCCAATATTTGTTGAGTCGAACCGTCATTTATTCTTACCTGATTATTTGCTAGAAATAATCGATGGTAACAAAATGAAACTTGGTCATTATAATCATAATCTCCAACCATTTATAGTGACCTTTACATTTCATATTTATCATATGCAATTTCCCATTACATAAAAGTGTGTTCATTTACCGTGATTAAATGTCATCTGCTGCAATCAACTCTAAAACAAAGAACAGGTAAAAATAAATTGGGTGAATGGTGTATCTGTGCAATCATTCTGACCGTTCTTCACCACCGCATCGTAAGACTTTCCAAGCCACCAGCTGCCTTCGGATACCAATGAGTGTTTCCTACTTTTCCTAAGAAAGTGAACACACTTGCATACAATTGCGTAAAGACAAACATGGACGTCCCTGGCAACGCGCGATTGAAATGTGTTCCTTGGCACTACTTAACAAGGGAACGTATTCTTTTGACATACTTTTGAAAAATACGCGCGGGAGTTGTTTTCCTTACACTGATGCGAAAGTCGTTTTATTAACTGGGTTGTGTTTTTAAAGAAACGTGTAAAATAAATTCTTCATTATCTTATCCTTTGTTTTACCCTGGCTGATTCGAATTACTTTACACTCGACCGTGTGTTGCTCATTTTTACATGTTATAGATTATTTTTAACTACATGTATTGTTAAGTGTTGCCGTTGTTAATATCTGAAACTTGAACGTAAAGGTGTCGATGAAGCTGTTGCATAATTGCTTGTTCAGCTGTAACAAATATATACATACACTGTATATATCCGGGTTCTTGATCATTCTACATGTAAAGCCACACACATACAATGAGTTTTGTGTCTATTCTAAATTGCAATTTTTTAGCATACGTGATTATTTTTAGGTAGGACCATGCACGTTCTCTTTGTGATAACCGAAACTCACCTGTATTTACGCACTGAAGGCACTTGCGTTAACTTCAAATACGAGAAACAGCACCATAAACGTCCTTGATAATAGTGTCACCGATAGGTTCCCTCATACCCCTGCACTTTACATTTTGTGCATGTACTGAAATGCACACAAGGAACATCCCTGTTTATTGTGAATAAACCATTGTGACGAAATTCGGTATTGTCAGAAGAAATAACACTATGCTTTTCTTTGTTAATTCTTACATTCAAACCCACTGAATTTTCTGCTACATTGATGTCTTCAGATGCTTTTATTATGGGCGAAAAAAAAAATCTCATGTCGTCTGCTGCAAAAAAACTCTTCATGAGTGGGGAATGTTAAGTTAGTAAGGAATCATTTGCAGTCTTTTCGTGCATGTATAGAAAAGCGTATCAGAGCAACGAGAAAAAATTGCTTAAAATTTCTCTCCTCTGAGCAATTCATTAATGGACCACAGAAAATCTTGAACCATCAATTTCTTTTCACGGTTTTTGTATCGCGACATTATCTCATTTATTTTGGGATACCTTGTTTGTGATGATGTGAAAATACCATATACTTGACAAGCCTATTAGGGGGAAGCCAGGAAAAACTATCGGCAATCCGTTAGTCAATAGGGAACTACCTCCCATTAAAAGCCAAATACTGGCATCATGTTTGAACCAATACTGACAGATGTTGTGCGGTTTCAATCATACTACTCTTACCACTAGGCCACGGTGGTTCGTTGGACCATGAATAGTTTTCTGTTCAAGCTGAAAGAACGTTGGATAATTGACTAGTCATGGATCAGTCTGTGAAGGTACATAATTTGGCAGTATTTTGCTCTATGTCGATTAAAAAAAATCGAACCAATGTTCTAAAAATAGTTAGGTTGTACCTTAAATACTAGTGTCCTTATGCATCTTCAGTCACACCCTTGCTAATTATACAATATTATTTCCATGTATCAGACTGCTTTCCCACGTTAAATCAATTATCCAGTGATGAGAGATAAAATGTTCATTCCACTTTGGAATGCAGAGATAATTGAGCAAGCCGGACTTTTTAAAGCTCAAAACATCTTTTCCATTGTTTTACCCAATGATTTATAAAGGTAAAGTACCACAGACATGGCAACATAAAATAAATGTGTTTTCGCCAAGCTCACTAAAAGGACAATAAATTGGTGAATTGCAACATAATTAAGGCGTTAAATCTCCAGACATTTTAATCTTTTATTTCCATACGGGAACACATACTACATTAAAATAACATGCATTGATATTAAATTGTTAATATATTGTTTGCAATCCAAACAATTACATTTTTTGGACTATGTCATAAGAATCAAGCCTTGATAGATATTTACTTTTAAAAGCTTCCATATAAAAATCAAAGCAAACCCTATTGATATGCAAATCAGAATTTTAACAAGCATTGAGTCTTATTTAGACAGTGTTTTCAAATATTTTCCGAGAAAGGATTAAAACCTGTAAAAAAACCTGCATATTTCAGGCTTAACCCAGGTCCTTTTGGGGTCAAGAGTACAGTTTTAATCAACATTTTATGCTAAAAATGTGGTTAAGTTAAAAACAAAACAAAAAAACATTCCCTCTCATTTCAATATTGGGCTGGGCAATATTGCATAGTAACACATCATTGGAACTGTCTCAGAGACACACTTCCAATGACATGTCATACAGCAATATTGTACTTAAATAAAAGATACTATTCAAACATCAGACGGCAATTATAGAGAATTATGTATTGGATAGAAACAATTCTAAATAAGCTTTCAATGAGCAAGTTTCCTTATGCTTCAGAAGTTTCTTGGTTTATTTTTTGAGAGTGGGTAAGATCAAATCTACATAGAATATGATGTCAACGATTTCGTAAATACCAATAGAAGTTGTTCATTCCAAATTGATTAGTTTTTTGCTCCGGTTGACAAAACTGTGTCTAGTTTATTTTCATAAAGCATCCACACTTTATTGAACAACACAGAAAAAGTGTGTGATTATTTGAGTTTAAAAGGAACTAATACACCTAGAGGCTAGAGCTATCTTTTGAAAAATGTAAAAAAAATAAAAAATTTGTAGATGATTGATTGGTACTAAAGCTATGTGGGATTTCTTCCCCATAAGCTCATCCCAACAAAGTTCATATCTAACATGATATATACACTTGAGTGTAAAACATCCAACACTTTACGAGACAAAACACAGGCCATATTTGTGGCACATCATTGACATCCTTCACGCCACTTTAGTCCCAGTCTCTTCTGCCACTTTAGTCCCAGTCTCTTCTTGAAGAGGATCTGAAAGTAGAAAAATGGTAAGATTTCTTAATCATGTGAATGTCAAGTCCTGTACTCTAACCACTAGGCCTTGAAGGCTCTGTATGACTGTCATAATATTATAGGGCCTCTAATACCTAGTAATTAGCTTATAGAACTTGACATTCACATGGTCCCTCTTTGCATGGGAACAGAATCCCTGTGTCAGCATTTAGATTTTGATGAGATGCAGTCTTCCTACCCACTGATAGAATGCAGATGGTTCTATTTGGCTTGGCCAGCCTTATGAGCAGTTGAGTATGAGGTCTTCATCCGTCATTATGAGTTGAGAATCCCATAATAATGAAAATAATGTTGATGCGATGTAAAAACCGTATAAATATGTCATACATATATGATTTACAAAACAGCCAAATCTATCTGAAACAATCAAAATAGATGTTCTTAATAATTGACTCACTTTGACAAACCTGCAGGTAAAAGACACTAATTCTAACTTCCTATCACAACGACAATGTGCCAACTTAACCCTTTCCCAAACAATAACGACATTTGACAACTTTGTTGCAGACAACTTTAAAAAAACATTGTGGGAAAAGGAGAAATTGCCCTAACAAGCAATTTTTTCTTTTCCCACAAGTTTTTCTGCCCTATCAGAAGATTATTTTCCAATTTCATCACATTTTGAAATGTCGTCTGCAAACTTTCAATTTGGGACGGTCGGAAATTTGTTGTTTGGGAAAGGGTTATACACTGGGCAACACAGGAAACTGCAGTGGGGAGAAAAACGGAACTCAACACAACAAAACTTACACACTGACTAACTGTATAAGTTTATATTCACATACAACATATCGAACAAATCATGAATTGAAGCACTTACTCTTTTGCTGGGGGAGATCTTGAATCCTTTCTTCTTCTTTCTGCAGGTGACCGTGATCTGCAAGTAGTGAATCAATCAGTCTATATGATGAACCGTTGTCATAAGAAAGCAAAATATATCTAATAGACACAGTTGCTCAAAATTCAAATCAATGGACTATATTTGATTTTAAACATCTCTCCAACAGTATTTGAGTTAATGTTATCACTTGCACATTGAGCCAGGTGAAGACCCAAATAAATTACAAGGTTAAAAAAGATGAGTCAAGCATTTTGGGTCACTAGAAGAGAAAGGCTTAATGAATTTGAAAAACTCTTCAGCGCTCTGAATGCTCAAGTCTGAAAATCATTACTTGAAGCCTGAATTTAAACATCTTCAACATGAACAAAGAAGGAAGATGTAAAATCTCAAAGCCTGTAATCAGGACCTGATCTGATAATTAATAGGCCTGCAGAGAGAAACCCTTAGATTGTGTTTTTTGTTCTCATTTCTTATTTTATAAGACAGTCAAGAACAACGTGTAAGCATACAAGAGAAACAAAATGTAATAATTATAACACTCACCTGCTTCTGTATCTTCTCTGTGGTGACCTTGACCTGAAAAAGGTCAGAGCAAACATCATTAACCCTTTCCCAAACACAAAATGTTCGACTGTCCCAAATTGAAAGAGTTTGCAGATGACATTACAAAATGTGATGAAATTGAAAAATAATCTTCAGATAGAGCAGAAAACCTAGTGGGAAAAGAAGAAATTGTTCTTAGCTAGCAATTTCTCCTTTTCCCACAATGTTTTCCAGAGTCAAATGCAACAAAGTGGTTAAATGTTGTTATTGTTTGGGAAAGGGTTAAAGGTCAATCAGATCATTACAACTAATTCACTCTGCTGGAGATTCCATAAACCCATTACCTTTTGTTACAAATCTTGTCTCTTTACCAACCGACAAATATTTCTATCTGTTCCAAAATCAAAAGAAGAAAGCAGACAACCAGTGACCCTATCATTTGTGCACAAAACAAACCCTTTTTTGCAATGTATCATTTTGTCACATCTATTTTTATCAAAACACCATAAAGGAAATGTAATGTTTCCTGCTATCTAATGGCTTCTTGCGTTGCTGGTTTTGTTTTAAGGTCTCTCTGCTGCAAAGGGGTTTTATTCTTTACTTAACATGCTGTTTTTTCTATTCCCAAATAGAAGGAAATGAAAAGATATCAATCAAATTTTATATATACTTTCTGTTGCAAGACACACACAAATTCTAGAAAATGAGGAAATCCCTCATACAACCAATTTCTCCTTTTCCAAAAGCATTTGCTAAGACAAATCTATGTTATGGTAAATTGTAGAATAGTATCTACATGTGCATTATCTTCCCTTGATATATTGGGAGGTTGAACAGTGCAAGTGTAAAGGGAAATATCCATGTATTTCAGTCTCTTAGTAAATCAGCCTTGATCACACTTTACATTAATCTTTATTCTTTTTTTCAAAACTTTGAGATACTGATCCATATAAACTCGTTTGTGAGCCAAATGCTCTTTTAAAGCAATATTCTCACATGTTTGCTGCAGTAAAAGCATTAGATGCCTTGAAGTATGATAGGGTGAAAAGATGGAATGATACACAAAGCTGTTCCTGATGAAAGGGTTGTCTTTTGATTCTAAGGTTTTCATGTGAAACAAGTTTTATTTAAATCTTTTCCTTCATATGAACATGGTTCAACAAATACTAGCAATCTGCAGTAGAGGATTTGAGAAAACACTGCAACAAAAAGAGAAATTGATTGACAGTTTTGGATAGGAAATTTCTCAATTTGTTACAATGGTTTCTGTGTAAAATCACATTGTATTTTGTCCCATGCTTTATTTTAATTGTGGTCTGCTGTTTCATTCATTTTGACTTGTCAAAAAACTTGGATGAGGAAATGGTTTTAAGTTTTCTATGACTAATTCGACAAATATGTCAACTAATCAAGCATGTTATGTAGGGAAAATAATGTTCCTGAAAAGACAACTTCATATACATTTTTTCTCTTTTTTTTCTAGTCTCTGATGTGGGCATCCATTGGAAATTCTGTCTATGAAAGGTCTTATGACTACCTACAATACAGGACTTATAGATGCATATTTTTCATGTAAAGGTGGGAAAAGACATAAAAAATACAAATTACCTGTATACAAATAAAAACTCATATACGAAATTAATAAAATAAACTAACGCCTTCCATGGCAAACAGAAAAATGTTTGTCTCATGTGAAAAAAAAATAGATTACCTTGTTGGTCAACGCAGCGAAGGCTTATATTTGAATAAGCTGAGCGAAGAATGGAGGAGGAATATTGAAGACTATTTGAGGATGATTGAAGAATGCACAGCAAGACTACTATTGAAGAAAAACGGGATGACTGCAGAAGATTTGAAGATTGCTCCGCGAAGATTACTACTGAAGAAATTGGGATGACTGTGGAAGATTTGAAGATTGTTCCGCATGTTGGGTATTGTAGAATACTGCATGAAGAAATCTCCCGTGACAACTATTGAAGAATTCGCTGAGTGACAAAGGTGACGGGGAGAAATGCTTTTATAATGCTTCTTAGTTTTTTGGCAGGGAGACTGGATGTTTGACGAGTCAATGAGAGTCGACAAGGAGTCACAGCGCCTCTATGTTGTTGTCAGTTAACGCTCCAGTCAGTCAGGTCAATATTTAACTCTAAATTTGTTTGTTTTGAATTTGGTTATGTATTGATTTCCAAGTATTTTCAGTTAACCAATAAGCCTTGGGGTGTTCAGAACATGATTAAGAAGAGCAAACCACTATTTATTACTCGTAAGAAATGTCCAGTCGAAAAGGTTTTAAGAGTACCCATAACATCATCTCAAAATTAGAAGAAAGAATAATAAAGATGGAAATAATCAATTTTATCTAGAGTCCAAATAAAGGAAATTGTCATACATAGCTTATAGTATCCTTCCTAAATAATATCCTTCGAACAGATACTATAAAATCTGTAGTCATTTTAACTTACTTAATGCTATTCATATGTACTTTTCCTCTTAACCCTTTACCAATTGCCAATTTTCGAACTGTCTCTAATTGGTTTGCAGACGACATTTCAAATAGTAATGAAAATTAATCTTCTGATAGGGCAGAAAACATAAGAAAAATAGCTCATGAAGAGCCAATTCTCCTTTTCACACATTGTTTTCAATAATTGTCTGCAACAAACTGGTTTAAAGTCGTTAATTGTTTGGTAATGGGTTAATGAGATGTGTCGATTTCCCCTTCGGGAAGGCTAAACAAGCTTCCAAAACAGGAGTGTTTAAGGTCAACAGTACAAGTCACTGTCAGTAAGTGTCACTCATGTCAAAACTCCAACGAAGGTTGTTATATTGAAGGCCATTGATGAGATTGGGGGAACATAGTAGGTTACGGGAGACCTGTTCAAAATAAAATATAAATGAGATGATGTGAAATTGTTGTAAAATCTTAGCTAGCACATTGTGTAAACTATAACAAATTATTGAATAAAATACTTCTTTGAAAATGATTACCAAGAATATGTATACGCAGGGCCTTATTTTCCATAATTTGAGATGAGGCCTAGCCCAGTTATTTTTTTGAAATTATCTTGCACAAATTGCTGAATTAGAAAACCTGGTGACTTTAAATCTTTAAGATAACTTCATAATTTCAAATTAGGAAGGTGCCTTTTATAGGAAGTGTAAAAAGTCTTTTATAAGCAGTATTTTATAACCTTTAAGACATAATCTATTTTGTGGGTACTCATTTAAAACATCTGAATGTGATGCTTCAAATGGGTACATACAATGCAGGGTTTATAAATGAATTAAAATAGAGCGCAATAAGTGAATTAAAAAAGAGCGCAAGATTTTCCCTTGGCCCTTTGGTTTGTGGTTATTTGGGGGAAGTTTTGACCCCTTTATAGGGAATTGTGAATGAATATCATGATCTTTTGGGGTCATGTCCAGAAATTTTGGTGATTTACTATATAAGTTGATGGTCAAGGAAAACCCCGAGTTAGCTCAGGAAATCTGAAAATAAATGAATCACCTAAGCACATTATTATTGATTCATAACCCTTGAGTTTATTATGATTCATTGAAGGTCTAAAGTGTCAGGGGGTAACTTCTTCTCTCACAGAAAAGTTAATTTCACTTAATCATTAAAGAATCAAAGCATGTATATTATAGACAGGACTGGTGCAACCTACTCTTAAATTTTCTAAATTTCAAGTCAGTATTATCAATAAAAACTTTATTGTGGCAAAAGATAAACTCATTTCATACTCATACTTTATGCAAATTGTGCATTTGCAATCAATAGAGAAATAAGTGGGAGTGTTCATTTCCTAATGAAAGATTGTATGTTATATATTTAACAACAAAAGTCTTTCAAACCTGAGAAGAGTAATGAGTTTTTTCAGATAATTTCAATAAATGGCAGAAATCTTGATTTTTTTCCCCTATCTTTTCAATCTTTTCTTTTAAAGGCACAACAATTTCCAGTCTACAAAAGGAAAAATTCTTTTTTCTTTACATTAATTCCAATGAGAAAAAATACCACTTCTTAGCATCAGCTGTCTACTCAGATTTACTCAATTAGACAAGACATAAACAACCATTAAAATCAGATAATGAGAGACCAATGAGTTTTTACAAATGAAAACATGCAGAGAAAGATGGTCGGAGCCACCTTTCATGGGGGATAGGAAAGCACTTTTAGGCATACCAGTTGATTCTTTGTGACCTACCTTGATCTGTCACGATTATAACTGCTCCTCCCACCTCCATACTGAGGCCTGCCCCCTCCTCGTCTGGACCCACCTCCTCCCCTTCCTTGTCTGGTCTTCCCACTACAAGGCTCCACCCTCACTGTCCTTCCATTGATCCTCCTATAGGTAAAACAAAGCTTACTTCTCAATAATTCTTAAACAGGGCTGTCATTAAGACAGGGCTGTCATTAAGAGCCAGCCGCTGACCAATCTGACCGCATCAAATGACTTTTGGTCGGCTCAAATTTATAACAAAAAAATGAACACCTAATTTTTGTTGGATGAAATTTGCATGATTTTAAAGAAATTTCTTATTTGGAAGGTGCCCTTTATAGGCTCCTGTTATATAACACATACCACGAAAAAGCCATGGGACCTGAGACCATAATAAACTGATCAACTCACGTTCCGTCAGCCCCATGTATAGCATCATCCGCATCTCTCTTATCTTCAAACTCAACAAAAGCAAATCCTGGAGGGTTTCTGGCCACCCATACGCTTGTAAGAGGTCCATATTTAGAGAATATTTCCTCTAATTCCTGTTTAGCTGCCCCATAGCCAAGATCTCCAATGTAGACTTTACAGTCAAGATTTCCTGAACTTTTGGCCATTCTGGATAAAAAGAATAGGGTAGGTAAATAAGCTTCTGAATGATAAATATGCAGGATCTTAAACATCACATGATTGGAGGATCCACTGCTTAGTGCACTGTGAATAACAGGCACTAGAACCTATTGCAAGAAGATTGCTTTCTATTTTCTGATGGGGCAATCTTACATTCAAATTCGAACGATCCAAATAATGTTGGGACTTTTTTAGTCTAATTTTCGGATTTTAAACAATTAAAAAACCGCTTATTAGGATTTCTCATTCCAGTGCACATGCGCAGAAAAAAATTATCGGGAGAAAAAAATCGTCAACTAACGTTAATTAGATCGTTTTTACAAGGTAAATATGCGGAATAAGGACATGTCAAGTGCATGGACATGTCAAGTGAATGGGTTGATAAAGGATTAATTCACAACTGTGAGAAAAATAATTTGATAATTTTCAATAACAATGGAAATATGGGTCTTCAGGTGCAACAAAATTTTTGTGGTATTTGTCCTCCATTAAATGAGCCGTTCGAAAGTTTGATGTGACAGGATATATTGCCCTATACAAAAAGTTCTCAATATTTTCCAACCGCGACAAATTAGTTGGACTATCACTACATATAGATATATACCAACTCATTATGTACATCTAATGTATGGGAACAATATAATGAATCATAAATCCACAACATTGTTTTTGCAGATCAATTATGTACCTAATGCTAGAATTGTAATGTGTATTAATACATTTTTCAATATTTTGATAATAAATGCAGGCTATTTATAATCCATTTTATCACATGTATAAGATAAATCATGATAACAAATAAATCATTTTCAGATATATTTCAAGTATGGCACACTAGGTCCCGGTACAGTCGTACACTTAGGCACGAAAAGGTACAATAAGACCAAGTATGCTAGGGCAATGGTACGCTTAGTTAATCAAGCATCTGTGCCAGGGTGTGGCTTATTATTAAATTTTGATATGGAAGGAGCACTTGCTATAATCATAAAACAAAGTCTGACTTGGTCCGTATAAGACGCATTGACTTCGCATGGTCTGATTTTTTCAAAGTCAATTAAGGCAATTGTTCTCTTAAAATATATATCTTAGACTTGTTAAATAAAAAAAGAAATACATGCACGCTTCGAAAATATTATGAACTTATCCGTGTACGAATGTGATAAATCAATAATTGATCATTAGAAAATAACCATGCGTTATTCGTCAGATGTGCGAAATAAAGTGAGAAATAACATTTTCTATTTCAAACAGTACTATTTCCTCAGAAATAAAGCTATGAAATAATGATTTTTGAGGTGAAAAGATGACGTGTTACCTCGAGTTTTCTTGATAAAATACAAATGGCGGTGTTTGACCAAAGGGACGTAATCGCTGTTTTAACATTCATAGTCGGTTGATTTGCGGCCTTTCTGGCCCAACATGGAACAGACATAGGGTTTCAAGTTTGAGACCACAAAGTGCGGGATAATACGCACGGTTATGGAACAGGGTACAGGGTTGCAAGCATTTTAAGAGGAATAAAAATCATTATAAATGTTCATTTTTGTCATTAATTACCCTTAGGGTACAGAGATAAAATATCGGCCTCTTGTACTGAAGTTCCCGGGTTCGGTTCAACGTTAAGTGAGGTGAAAATGTCCGTGACTAACCCACAAATCGGCGCGAGTACTGGTTTAGAACCCAGGAAACATTCATTGAACGTGGGTTTAAACAAGCTTTTATAAAGCTTTCTTCACAATCGATGTAAAACAAATGAAATAAACTAAACTATTATACACAATGTTTGGGTCATCATATGAACGATTGGTTTGGTTCTCATCACTGTTCAGGGAAATTACAACGGTTGAAAAGCCCCTTTCGAAAAAAGAAATAGAACATGAAGAAGTAGAAGAAGACAGAGACAGACAGACAGACAGATGGACACAGACAGACAGACAGACAGACAGACAGACAGACAGACAGACAGACAGACAGACAGACAGACAGACAGACAGACAGACAGACAGACAGACAGACAGACAGACAGACAGACAGACAGACAGACAGACAGACAGACAGACAGACAGACAGACAGAGACAGACAGACAGACAGACAGACAGACAGACAGACAGACAGACAGACAGACAGACAGACAGACAGACAGACAGAGGGACAGACAGACAGACAGACAGACAGACAGACAGACAGACAGACAGACAGACAGACAGACAGAGACAGACAGACAGACAGACAGACAGACAGACAGACAGACAGACAGACAGACAGACAGACAGACAGACAGACAGACAGACAGACAGACAGACAGACAGACACACACACACACACACACACACACACAGACAGACACACACACAGACAGACACACACACAGACAGACACACACACAGACAGACAGACACACACACAGACACACACACAGACACACACACAGACACACAGACACACAGACACACACACACAGACAGACACACAGACAGACACATACATACATACACACAGACATACATACAGACAAACAGACATACAGACAAACAGACATACATAGACAGACACACAGACAGGCAGACGTACACACACATATAGACAAACAGGCATACATACACAGACAGACACATATACAGACACACAGAAAGACCCATAGTTACACACAGACACACACACATAGACAGCCACACACAGACAGATACAAACAAACAAACGGGCAGGCAGGCGGTCACAGACAGATTCACGCAGACAGACAGACACACAGATAGACAGACACACATACACATATACATATAAGCACACTTGGAGACACACACTGACAGACACACTCAAGCAGAGACACAGACACACACAGACAGACGCACAGACAGACACACATACAGACACACAGAAAGACCCATAGACACACACACACACACACACACACACACACACATAGACAGCCATACACAGACAGATACAAACAAACAGGCAGGCACGCGGTCACAGACAGATTCACGCAGACAAACAGACACAACACAGATAGACAGACAGCCTAAGGCAAGTGCGGGGTATACGCACAGGCCAGGACCCCATGCTTTTCCTACCTAGCTGGACTTGCTGCAAACTTAGTTAGATTTGAGATTTTACAACACATAGGCCTGCCTAATGGAGGCACCCACTCAGCTTTAGAAACCAACCTTAGTAATGGGGTATGCGAATTGCTCAATGCACATGTCACAAAAGAACTATTTCCTCTGCAACAGTACCACAAGCACAGGCCTTGGCAACATATTAGGGTTTTTTTGCGATATAAAACTGCATCATTTCTCTGAAACAGTACAAAAACGACAGTCATTGGTTACATGTCAAGGCTTGTTTTTGCGGTATAAAACTGCTGTCTATAAAAGGCACCTTCCGAACTGGCTTGTTTTTCACAATCATACTTTCCACACAAAAAATATCAAGGTTTCAACAGATTTTTGGTTTCCCATTTCAGCAATATCTATGATATAGCTTCCCGAATTTGTCATGCCTTGATCCTCTTTCCAATTCAAGGTAAAAAGCTTTTGTATGTTTGAACAGAACTATCACCGTAGTCAAAGGCATATAGTGGCGTAAGCTATGGTTTACATTCAGGCGCATAGCTACCTGTACACAAGAAACACAAAAGTTTGCGTACACATTGTCAAGGAAAATGAAAGCAAAATGAAAAGACCAAAAATGTAATAAAATCCATCAATCGATATCAAAGCAAAAAGTGTCCGGTTAAACATATTCTTTTTACACCGCATATCCTGTGTCCGATTTGGCCTCTGAATTTTTTCCTGGGCAATGCTCACGGACCCATTAGAAAATTTGAGTCTTCGGCGCTCGTTGAATCCATGACTGAAAAAAAAGTTGACTACACTTAATAAATGGTCTAGCTACGCCCCTGACATTGCAGTGCTATATAGATTTCTGTAAAAAGTAAATCGTTTCTCATTCTAAATCAGTCTAGGCCCTATCCAAAGACCTAAACCAACAATGGTGTTAGGTGTATCAGAGGAACTAGTTTCCTACCGAGAACAGCTGCTTTACAATATGCTCCAAAAGGCGTTTAAGCGTTTAATGACTTTTGCCTATGATTTAACGAGAAAAAGATATGCAGCCAGGCTGGGTTCGAGCATAAATTACGATGGAACAAAAGACATACAAATGTTTACTAGGTCTTACAATGGAGCTTTACCTTTGGTATATGTGCCTTAATTCTTCCATTCGTTTAAACTAGTCTTAAATGTATCGTAAAAAAGTAGGCCTACATGTAGACCGAAAAATCAAGATTTCTTAGAAAATGAAATCCGTCAGCAATTCTAATTGTTCCTAATGGTTTCCATACAATGTCAAAAAGAATAAAAGATCTGTTTTCTTGAATAAGTGTCGTCTTTAGATGCATTTAGATCAGAACCGATATAATCTCAGTTTTAGGGAAATAAGGTTTACCCAGGTCTATTTAGGGGCTATGGCTATTTGTGAATTTTCCAAGTTACAATTATAGCACGCGACAAAAATGGCGTGGATACTAAAACAATTCTTTGTTAATTGCTTATTATGATGAATTTATCCATTCATTAGTCATGGTGGCTTATAAGGGCTTTTGAAGTTGATACGATATGTTGAGGAATTGTGGGGTTAGATGTCAACATATGCTGGTACATACATGTATACAAATATATATTTTGTAAAGGCACTATCAAAAATTTGAGTCTTCGGCGCTCGTTGAATCCATGACTGAAAAAAAAGTTGACTACACTTAATAAATGGTCTAGCTACGCCCCTGACATTGCAGTGCTATATAGATGAATCCCGGAATAAACCCCCGCCGGATTAAACCCCCACCCTAAAAAACGGCACAGCGGAATAAACCCCCACTCCCTTATTGCATACACGGACGAAACCCCCACTTTGTTTTCAGATAGGTGGAATAAACCCCCACCTTGTTTTAGATAGGCGGAATAAACCCCACCTTAACTGTTATCCATACTGTAAGGCAACCATTGACACGTAATTCGATTCTGAATTTTCCAAGTTTAAGCAATAATTGCATAATTCAAGTTGATTAATTTTGATCAAACATGCTCACCATAGTCTCACCATGATAGCACTAGCGAGATAATTGACTATTTGAAAAACAGGTGAAGTGAGAATGATTGTTGATGAGGACTGAAATAGGCAGCAACATATTAATAAATATTTATATCTATCTAAATAAATCGAACAAGCGTATGTTAAATAGTAATAAACACTGTCAAGATAAAGCACACGTTGAAGCACATTGTTGTCACAACCATAAAAAGTACTAATGTTGTCGTCAGTTGGTGTTATTGAAGCCGAATGTTGTGGCCGATTGCATGTAGGAACTCGCAGATAGTCTTCTTCTTACTAGCGTACTAATTACCTTAAATTTTCACTATAATATACCATATAGATATGAGTGGGGGTTTATTCCGCGTATGCCAAATATGAGTGGGGGTTTATTCCGCATATATGCAAAACAAGCGTGGGGGTTTCTTCCGTGTATGCAATAAGGGAGTGGGGGTTTATTCCGCTATGCCGTTTTTCAGGGTGGGGGTTTATTCCGGCGGGGGTTTATTCCGTACACCATATAGATTTCTGTAAAAAGTAAATCGTTTCTCATTCTAAATCAGTCTAGGCCCTATCAAAAGACCTAAACCAACAATGGTGTTAGGTGTATCAGAGGAACTAGTTTCCTACCGAGAACAGCTGCTTTACAATGTGCTCCAAAAGGTGTTTAAGCGTTTAAATGTCGGTATTTTGCCTATGATTTAATGAGAAAAAGATATGCAGCCAGGCTGGGTTCGAACATAAACTACGATGGAACAAAAGACATACAAATGTTTACTAGGTCTTTCAACGGAGCATTACCTTTGGTATATGTGCCTTAATTCTTCCAATCGTTTAAACTAGTATTTAATGTATCGCAAAAAAGTAGGCCTACATGTAGACCGAAAAATCAAGATTTCTTAGAAAATGAAATCCGTCAGCAATTCTAATTGGTCCTAATGGTTTCTATACAATGTCAAAAAGAATAAAAGATCTGTTTTCTTGAATAATTGTCGTCTGTAGATGCATTTAGATCAGAATCGATATAATCTCAGTTTTTGGGAAATAAGGTTTACCCAGGTCTATTTAGGGGCTATGGCTATTTGTGAATTTTCCAAGTTACAATTATAGCACGCGACAAAAATGGCGTGGATACTAAAACAATTCTTTGTTAATTGCTTATTATGATGAATTTATCCATTCATTAGTCATGGTGGCTTATAAGGGCTTTTGAAGTTGATACGATATGTTGAGGAATTGTGGGGTTAGATGTCAACATATGCTGGTACATACATGTATACAAATATATATTTTGTAAAGGGCGTACGATAGGTTATATTTGATTATTATATATAGATTACCTCCCTTGATACATAGCACGCTCGCCATTTACAGGTCAAGTCTCGACTCCATGTTATCGGAAATAATCGATGGAAAATGACAACTTTGTAGGTTTTCGGGTACGTATCGATCCGATCTGAAACGGCCATTTTAATAACAAATACTTTGCAGTTGTGCTTAGCCATCTCCATTAATGCCGAAAGGTTCCCTTTATGAAATCTCGACACAGATTTGGGACAAGCGAAATGGATAATAACACCTGCTGTAAAAAAAACTCGGTCTAGTTCCTTTGTTCATACTTAACACCAAAAATTAAAGACTTTGTATAAATTTTAACTTGCGAAGCTAAGTTTCACGACAATTTGAAACTATAATTTCATGATTTAAAAGGGAAATTCAAGAAGAAGGGACTACTATAAGTAGAAACATACAGATGATATTATTGTGATATATGGAGACCATTTTTCTCTTCCAATTATCCACCTATCCAAAAGTATGTCAACACTTGATTGGTTTTACCGGTGCATCTGTCATTATTTTATCTTCCTCAAACCCTTCTCTGTTCTGTGTTTTTTGTTGCAAATGATTTCAAAACAGTGGCCCGTCGAGTAAAAGCCAATACTGGTCACTTCGACGTACAGATTCAGATTCAGATTCAGTGGCCAACTTGTCAATTCAATTAATAACTGCTTAATTGTTTAACAAACTTGGATTCAATAACACTGTGATAAATGGAGAATTAATTGAATATTGTTTAAATCATGCATGAAAGGAAAAGTGCAACAAGTATGGGATTGGCATTCACACCCATCCCAACACTAGGATAGTCAAACTAATTTGACGTGATCGGGAAATGTTAAGAAATTTCTGCATCATGCAATATCTCCTGTCACAGCAAACTTACAAACTATGATGCTGCATGGTGCAGATATTCTGTGACTTGACATTTCTTGGGGCCTTCAAACATTAACAACTTGTTTAGAGGTGATCAAGTTTATATTGTCTCACTGTTTATAATCCATAATAAACATGACATGCAAATGCAATAATCTGTGTTGTGTAAATATTGTTCATTTATAAACTGTATACATAACTCGTTCTAAATGAAATAAAATCTTTCAAATCTTAGAAAAATGGCCCCTTTCTTTGATGTCACTGCAAAATCGCTCTAGATATTGGGTGTTTTCTGCCCATGGATAAAAGTAAAAACTATGATTTCTCCAAAAATCGATTTTCCCCAGATATGACACATATACCAGAATAAACTTTGATGTACCCTGCATATACAGTGGAAATTGCACTAAACTCAATTGATCAGATTTAGCGTGCTCAAAGCATCAAAATAAAACACCCAAAATAAAAAAAGTAGTCATAATAGATATCATTTCATTCCTAGAGCAGAACGGAATAGAATATTCTGTAGAACAGAACAGAATATTCTGTATCAGCCTGTTTTCTAAACTACATTCAATATTTATTCGAATTTACTGACAAATTGTTGAAATAAACTATGCATGAACCTTGGTATAAAAACTAGCAAGCTCATCCTTCACCTTAGATCAATACTAACCCTTTAGTCTGTTTGATTTATTTACAAGAGATAACACTTATAATATCATTGTGATAAACAGGTAAGGGATGACTATCCTGAACCTGTATTTTGACTAGTTGATTGATTAATTATATGTATGAAGTTATTGTGGCTAAATAGAATTTGTTCAGCTTAACTTGATCCTTATGAACAAGCTTTCCTTATCAAAAAGTTTTTCATTATATGGCCTTCACAAAATTCTTATAACACAAATAATGATTTATGTTGGAATTATAAATTTAATACAAGGGTAACAAATAGCAATTAAGGTCTCTCTTTCTCTATTGCAGCACAGAAAAGGGATATAAATCAATATGGGTGACATGGACAACACATACCAGCATGAGGATGGGATGTTCTTGTACAATATAGGGCAGATAAAGCAGGAAAATCCAGATTCAGAACCAAATAACATAAGATTGCAGCCAAGCGAATATCACAGGACAAGTTCACAAGAAATTAAACAAGAAGACACCGAATCACAGCCAAGCGAATATCAGAGAACAAGTTCACAGGAAATTAAACAAGGAAACACAGAATCACATCCAAGGGAATATGGGCTTACACAATTCCATCCAAATGTATACGAGGACAGCGAATCTCAGTCAAGCGAATTTCAGAGGACAAGTTCACAGGAAATTATAGAAGAAGACACCAAATCACAGTCAAGCGAATATGGGCTTACACAATTCCAGCCAAAAGCATATGAGGACACAGAATCACAGCCAAGCGAATGTGAGGACGCAAAACCTAGGCAAATCAAATGTGAGGTTTGTCCAGAGATGTTCAGCGAAAGTAAGGATCTCATAGAACACTTAAAACTGCATTTGGAAGAGGCTCGGATGTTAAATTTGGATGATACTAGTGAGACTCCAAAGTTTTTTGAATGCGAAATATGTTATCTGGCATTTCCTGATGAGGATAGACTTGTTGAGCATACTGAATCTGAGCATTCCAAGCCTAGCGGAAATGAGAAGTCTCAGACAGAGGAAAAGTCCAAAGGGGTCCTGGAATGTGAAATATGTTTTGTGTCCTTTCCGGGTAAGAGGCCCCTAGCCAATCATATGGCAAAAATGCATTCTAAGGGGAAGAGAAAGCAAAGTTACGGAAAATCGTCTGCAGATGACGGTTTAAGTCTCATAGAATGTAAAGTCTGCTTTCTTGCATTTGGGAAACAACAGCATCTAATCACCCACATGAAAAGCCATACTAAAACAAAGATTGTCGCTCTAAAAGAGGAAAAAAGAAGGAATCTGAAATTTTTTGAATGTGAAACTTGTTTTGTCTCTTTTCCAAATGACTCTCTTCTGAAGGAACACATGAAAAGTCATACTGAAAACGATTCTGTCTCGGATGATGAAGAAACCATTTTTAATTGCGAAGCCTGCAATATCTCATTTAATGAAAAACCTCTCTTTTTGGCTCATAAGACACAGCATATGGCAGAAAATCAAATGTCGAATGAATCTGAAGCAGAAAAGAATAACAAGTTTTATGAATGCGAAATCTGCTTCCTTGCATTTCAAGGGCTCAAAGCTTTAACTGAACATTTAGAAGAGCACACACAAGATAATCCACCGAAAGACAAGCAAGTCTCTAACAAAGCAAACAAACCAGAATCATTTATTTGTGAAATATGTGACACTTCATTCCCAGACAGTGCTAGTCTTACTGAACATACAAATGAGCATTTAAAAGAGAACAAGTCAAATGACACAACACCTGTCGAGTTGATGCACTGCAAAACTTGTGATTTTCCCTTTTCAGACCTAACTTTACTTAGAGAGCACACAAAATCTCATGGAGAAAGAACCTTGTTAGTGAAAGGTGCATTAATGTCATGCAATATCTGTAACCAAAAATTTTCTGAAATGAAACTTCTATCGAAGCATGTAAAGACACACGAAAAGGTAATTGTTACGAGACCCAAGGAAGTTAGGGAGGACACCAGCGAGAAAGAAAACACTTCACCTGTTTGTCAAATTTGTGAAGCCGTGTTTACAACCGACGAAGAACTTGACGAACATTTGAAAGTGCATATAGAATCATATGCCCCAAACGTTGACAGTGGCTCAGTGGAAGGGGTGCCCAACATGTGTGGAATCTGTAATGTCCCTTTCACAGATGCTGAGCTCCTAGCAGAGCATATGAAAAGCCATATGGATGGGTTACTAACATCTGTTAAGCTAGGTTTGGAGGGGTTACTCACACTTAACAAGCCAGGTTTGGCAGGGAATTCCCTAACAAGCAACCCAGGTTCTGAGGGGACACCAACCCAAAACAAGCCGGGTTTGGACGAGAATTTAACACCAAATAAGCCTGATTCAGCAGGGATTCCAATACAAAACAAGCCAAATTTGTTAGATGTGTATACACCGAATAGGCGGGGAAGGAAGTCTGCAAGTGACGTTCCAAAGAACTGGATTTGTGAAATCTGTAATTCGGCATTTGCTAAAAAACACTACCTTGCGAAACATTCGAAAATTCATCAAGATCTTAAGCCATTTACATGCGGCATTTGCGATGCTCAATTAACAACAAAGAGTAACATGCAAGCGCATTTGATGATACATACCGGTGAAAAACCATTCACATGCCAACTCTGTGATGCCCGTTTTTCCAAACGCTGTAATCTCGTAAAGCACCAAAGTATACACACTGGCGAGAAACCATTTAAATGCTTTTTTTGTGAGGCAGGATTCTCTAATCGTACCAATATGACGGCACACATGAGGTTGCATACAGGTGAAAAGCCGTTCAAATGCGAAACGTGTAAGGCAACATTTCTATCGGAGGCCAAACTTATCAAGCACCAGAGAATGCATACGGGCGAAAGGCCTTTCAAGTGTAATATTTGTGGAGCCGCATTCATCAATAAGGTCAGTCTGAACAAGCACATGAAGCTACAGATTCACAACGGCGAAGAACATCCGTTTAAATGCCAATACTGCGATCTGGAACTCACATCAAAGGTCAGACTCGAAAATCATCTGAAAATACACACCGAGGAGAAACGGTACAAATGCAAATCCTGTCACGCGGAATTTACAATGAAGTGCACATTGTCCATCCATGAAAAGATTCACACAGGCGAAAAACCGTTCAAGTGCGAACATTGTGACGCTGCCTTCTCACAGAAGGGTTCTTTAACTGTTCATCAGAGGATACATGAAGCGGGCGAAATGGACTTTAAATGCCATATATGTGATGCATCCTACTTCCAGAAGGGTTCACTAGTTGTTCACATGAAGACGCATTTAAAGCCAGATGAGACAAATACATTCGATGATGCTGTCTCGCAGATGCATAAGGACATTCTAAATGGGATTGGATTTACTGATGGGCAGGGAGTCGGGGTAGAGAATGGTGTTGGATCCTATATGGACGAGGAACCAGAAAAAGAATCAAAGAGCAAATATAAGATAGTTACCTTTGGAGCTAAGAAAAGAAAGAAAAAAGTAAAAGATGACACAACTGAACCAGTCAAAAGGAGAAAGAGAAAACCAAAAATACCTGTGGAGATGAAAGATAATGACACAATGTCAGACGAAAATCTTTTATTTGATATTGGTCAAGGAGAAAAGGCAGACATCAGACTTGATGTCACTAGTATCAAGGCAGAAAATACTTCCAATGATAGAGAGTATCTTGGGAATCCTGGAGAGAACAGTGAAAACTCAGCTGAAAGAAATGGAATGACTGTTAGTTCCCAAGAAAATGGAAACAATGGTCACAACGACGGTTTCCCAACACCACAATATCCAAACATAAACCATTATCAGACATTACCTGGATTTTACAGTTCTGTCGGGCAGAATTCATAATGATTTTGTGGGAAAAGGATAAATTGTTCAAATGAGCAATTTATCCTTTCTCCCTCAAATATTTTCCTACTTAATCCATCAAGAGGATGATTTTGTTTCTTTTCAACATCTTTTCATTTTTTCCCCCCTGTAAATTCTCTTTTAACCAGGGTAGAGCCAGCAAAGATGTGTCATTTTTTAAAAAAAAATTCTTTTTAAACCATTAACCCTTAAAAAGCTATGAAATTTTCTGAGGTTTTTGTGTTGTTTGCTTACCAAAACCTTGAATATATGCTTAATGTTGATGAGGAAAGATACTCAGAGAAGCAAACAGGTTAGATCACAGGCCAGTCGCCAATTTACTTGGCGGATGGCCTGGATATGACCTGTTTGTTTAATCATGAAGTTGGTTCCAGCACTGAAAGTGTTAATTTGTGATTGCTGTATTGAAAGACGCACAAATTATGGAAAAAAGCTAAAAAATTCAGTTTCTTTTTGATGTTCTGTAGATACCATTGTCACATAAGGAGAAATTTCTCGTCATGAGCAAGTGCTCCTTTTGTCACAGTGGTTTCTTGATACTTTTGCTGTAGGTAAATCTAATTGAAGTATTGTAATGTAAGGGGCTGAGGACTAAAGGGAAGCTGTTATTGTTTACATGTAAAAATTCCAAGAAACTTCAACAGTAATGGTAGTCTACAAAAGTGTAAATATTTCTGTTACTTCAAAGTTTCTAGGTGAACACTGCACAATGTTTCTATGTGAAACATTTTACGATGCTTCCATATGAAACCTTTACAATGTTTCAATATGAACATTTTATAATTGTTAAATATGAACATTTTGTAATTGTTTTAAAATGAATATTTTTCAATGTTTCTATGTGAACATTTGCAGTGTTTCTATTTGAACATTTTACTTTGTTTCAATATGAACATTTTATAATTGTTAAATATGAACATTTTGCAATTGTTTTAAAATGAATATTTTTCAATGTTTCTATGTGAACATTTGCAGTGTTTCTATTTGAATAATTTACTTTGTTTCTATGAGAACATTTTACAATGTTTCTTTGTGAACATTTGTAGTGTTTCTTTGTGAACATTTTACAATGTTTCTATGTGAACATTTTACAATGTTTCTTTGTGAACATTTTACTGTTTTGATATGAACATTTTATAATTCTCCAAAATGAACATTGTACAATGGTTTAATATGAACATTGTACAATCAATCCACGTGAACATTTGCAGGGTGTCTATCTGAACATTTTACAATGCTTCAATATGAACATTTTACAATGTTTTTGTAAACAATTTACTATGTTTCTATGTGAACATTTTACTATGGGAGCATTGGCAGTGTTTATAAGTGAACATTTTACAATGCTTCGAAATGAACATTTTACAATGTTTTTGTAAACATTTTGCTATGTTTCTATGTGAACA
The DNA here is from genome assembly GCA_947846245.1 of Cerastoderma edule. Lineage (NCBI taxonomy): Eukaryota > Metazoa > Mollusca > Bivalvia > Cardiida > Cardiidae > Cerastoderma > Cerastoderma edule. Next base: position 17,224,139 of record OX401416.1, read on the forward strand.
TTTTTCACTATTATCTTAAACCTGAATATGAATGTTGATTCCTTATTTTTTGCTGTTTTATCGAGTGAAAAATGGAAAGCTCTCATGAATTGGTAATCTAACTGCACTACAAACTGTCGACGGTCAATATTCTGAACTGTTGACCACCGTCGCATCAGGCATTTCCACCAAGATTGCTCGGCAGTAATCGTTTTTTCAGAACGAGGTCTGTCAAACAATAAGCCTATTATTATAAGGTGACATTATTCATAGTGCGACAAAGTCTTTTAGATTATTAAGTGTCTAAATGATCATGACCGTTATGAAAGCGTGGAGGAATGTGTACTTTTTGAGCATGTGTTCTGCAAATAATTTTTTTATTTAATGTGTTGGGTAATAAAACAGTTATTTCATGGGCATTTTGTTACAGTCAAAACTCGGTCCCCAGGTGCCATAGGCCTTGGGTCAACAGTTCAAAAAGTCAAATTCTGGACCAAAGTTTTGACCAATCCACAAATACCCATGAAATAACTGTTTGATGTTCAATTATGAACACTTTGCAATGTTTCCATGTGAGTATTTTACGATGCAATAATATGAACATTTTACAATGTTTTAAGTGAATAATTTTACAATGTTTCTATGTGAACATTTTACAATGTTTCTATGTGAACATTTTACTACGGGAGCATTGGCAGTGTTTATAAGTGAACGTTTTACAATGATTTTATTTGAACATTAAATGTTTCTTAGTGAGTACTTTACAATGTTTCTTTGTGAACTTTTGATAATGTTTCTAAGTGGACATTTTACAATGCTTCAATATGAACGTTTTACAATGTTTCTATGTGGTTGATTTAAAATGCTTTATATGAGCAATTTACAATGTTTTTAGTGAACATTTTACATTGCTTCTTTGTGAAAATTTCATTACCGGTATGTTTCTATGTTTGCATGTTACAGCATTTCTATGTGAACATTTTTCAATATTTCTAGGAAAACAGTACATTTTTTTTCAATATAAAATCATTCCCTAACTTTCTCTTTACTGTCAAGAGATTTTGAGATATGGTTTGTAGGATTTTGCAACATATAAAAGAATACATGTATAAATATTGTATTAAATGTTTATTTGCCTATCTCAGGTTATCAAGTTATATGTACACATTTGGCATTGAGGTATATTTAAACTTTATAAATGGAATATTTTAGAAGATGTCAGACAATTCCGATTTAGGAGAAAAACCTGTTAATATTTTTTTAATTATATTTTAAATGGAATGGTATTTAATATTTCCAATTCATAATGAATGTTAAATTTGCTCTTCTTTTAGAAATTTACTTTGAAAAATGGTCTTTGGTTTTTACTGTACTTTTTATTTTATTTCTATATTAGAGGGAATATAAGATCATGATTCTCAAAATCAAATCATGATGCAAAGAAATTCTTCTGGGACATAAGAAACAAATGTTTGAAAAAAGGTGAAATTTATCATATTAAGATATTTTTGAATTTCTTCTATTTCACACAATTGTTTTAGAAGTTGTCCTCTACATCTTCACAGAGGTCAAGTAAATGTGGCATTTTTTATGCTTTTGCATTGCATTGAAGATATTAATCCAATTAAGTGTTTGAACCCCTTTTTGTTGGTACTCAATGTTATCATCTCAAAAAAATAAGTTTAATGAGATTTTCTCAATGAAGGGATTAGTGAAGAAATTGGGATAGAAGAATATCCCCTGCCATTCTGATTTCGAGTTGATGTTCGGATTCATTACTTTTTACTCAATCATGACCCCTCTCCATTTGGAATCAAGTCTGGATGGTGGCATTTAGATTTTCATTCAATATAGTCTCCTGGTTGACTCACAGAATGCTGATGGTTCCATATGTCTTGACCAGCTTTTATAATAGCTAGTCAAGTTTGAGGTCTTCCTCCATCAGTTTGAGCTAAACATCGCAACATAGCTGAAAAATGTTCTTGCAATGTAAATACCCAATATATAATAAGTGTTTAAAAATGCTTGATTTAAAAATACAATGTTATATGATTTGTATCACAATGAAATATATTTCAAATATCAAATATTTGCCCATTTTTCATTCCATTTTTCAATTATTTTGTTTATTTTTTATTATTTACGTTTGTAGCATTGCTGTTTTAAATTACTGGACATGTTTTGTTCTAAATGAATTAAAAATCCATTGATAAACAAATTATGAAATTAATTTAAAGAACTACAACTGCTGTTCTGTGATAGGTAAAGATCAGCAAAGATGATGGCTGAATATATCAACTCCTTCAAGACTCTCAGTTTTAACCCTTACAGTGCTGGAAACGACTTTATGCATATGCAAACAGGTTAGGCTAAGGCCAGTCGCCAACAATTGGCGGCTGGCCTGTGATCTTACCTGTTTTCTAAGCTAAGTATCTTTCCTCATCAAAATAAAGCAGATATTTTATGTTTGGGAAAGCAGACAACATAAAGATATATTCAAGAAAATTACTCGGCATTCTAAGGGTTAATTTGCAATTGAATGTAATAATGTTTGTACATACTCATGACAATAAAATATGTTTTAGTAAATAGTCAATCCTGCAGCAGATTTCTGATATCATTACAAGAAAAGGAGAAATGGCTACCAAATGCTCGTTTTCTAACACAAGTATTTTTGGAAATAGTTTTATAAAGAAAAAGTAATTTTCTTTTAATGAATGTCATCTGCTTTTGACTTTGGCTTCTCTCTAGTTAGATGTTGAACTAAGGGGACGGTTTCATACAAATATGTCTATATATATGTGTATATACATCAGTGGTATCCATGTTATGTTATTAATACTAGAGTTCATGAATTGTATAAAAATGTTATTACAAGATATAATCCTGTTTGTATGGTCATTGATATATCATATAATAATGATAGTGTTGTACTTCATACGAGCTTTGTAAATACTTTAGTATTACATTTAGAACAGGAAATGTTATGAGAAAAAAAATGTGTTTGCTTTTATGTGCCCCTGCCAGGTCTTCCTATTAAGTCCATTTTCCTGCAATAAGTTGTCTTTTGAATGCTACAGATGAATATGAAAATTAAACAATGACAAAAGGAGAAAATGCTTGTAATAACCAAATTCTGGATGTAACAATTCCCTTAGTAAGATTGCACCTTTTGTGGAAAAGCAAACTTTCTGCAAGACAACCAAAAGTGAAACCTATCCAAATTTATGATCACATTATTTTCTGGTCAATGTGTGCTTATGAACAATCAATTAACCAATTGACAAAATCTACACTCTAAGGATTATCAGAGGTTATTTTACAATAGGAGTTGTGCCCACATACATTTATTCGCGGGAGGTTTGTACAGTTTGATTCCTTATATCGTTAAGAAAATTCATGTTAGGCATTATAGGACGTGGTCAATTGATTCTCAAGCATGAGCTTGTTAATACCTCACCTGCCAGAAAAGATGTGTAAGTTCATTATCTTATTTGGTTTTACATCATGTCAATTCAGTTATACTGTCACTTATAATGCCTGGTTCAACATGGATGGTGGAAAACCCTTTACTCGACTGCCCAAAAGGGTAGAGCCTTTGGTCCTGGCCCGTGCGTATACCCTGCACTTAGTGCAGGGTATACGCACGGGCCAGGACCCCAGGCTAACATGGGTAGGACAAGATGGAAAAACCATTGGCATTTTGTTGGTCAGCCGGGACACTTCCTTTTATGCAACACAAACCTACCGAATGCTGAATACACACAGGACTTGGTGATTCCAAGACCAGAATTCTGACCAATAGTACATTGACGCCCCTTGAAAATATATAGAAACCACTCTGAATAAAGGATAAATTACTTATTAAGCACATTATGGTTTACGATGGTAGTAATGTTCATTTAGCCATGAACCAAGAGTCTTTGAAAGAACATTTTACAGTACTGATAAGAAACTTCCTAGTCCTTTTTGTAGCCCAGTGGTTAAGATGGCGGACTTAGAACTCTGGAGTCACAGGTTCGAGCCCCACCAACACCCTAGTTTCGTTGGAGTGACCTTTAGCAAGTCACTTCAGAGCCCTAGCCTCGTACTGGTTGATCCAGGAAGGCCATTTCATAACTGAAAATTGTTGATACGGCATTAAACAACATACAAAAAATGAAAAAAAACTTGCAGAATGGTATGGTTCCTCATTACAACTGTAAACGCTTCATTGCTTTTTGGTAACTGGTTTGACCCACTTCCAATACAGAACTCACAAACTTCCACTCATAATGAAGTCTTGGTTAATATGGGATTTAACTCTGTGTTAACATTTTTCAGTTATGTCATAACTTTTCTTGATTTACTAGTGCTGCACTAGGCTTTGGCTTTTAAGTGTCATGCCAAACATGACATCAAAACCAAAAGTACCGGGTCTTGTACAAGACGGCCCCTAATTAAAAGGTGGTCATGTTAACCATGCAGGACCCAAGACACAACGAAGGCACTCTACTACATTTAATGCCATGGTGTGAGAGATTTTTTAAAAATAGATTTTTGTATTGTCTGCTTTCCAAAACCTTAAATATATGCTTGATATTTGTGAGGTAAATACTTAGTAGCAAACAGGTTAGACCACAGGCCAGCTGCCAATTTACTTGGCCTGGATCCAACTTGTTTGCATAAGCACAAAGTCAATTCCAGCACTATGAGGGTTAAGATAAACAATTTGTATTTAGATGGGTTTTACATCACATCAACATTATTTTAATTTTGTTGCGATGCCCCACCTTTAACGTTGTGGGAAGACCCAAAACTCAACTGCCCATAAGGAATGATCAAGCCAGGTAGAACCATTGGCAATCTGTAAACTACCTCTCATCAAATGCCTTCATGCCGTCAATGGGACTTGAACCGATGCCAAGAGGGGCCATCTGATTTCAATTTCTGTACTCTAATGACTAGGCCATGGAGGCACACGGGATAAACTAACCAATGACAAAACCACAAAAAATGATAAACAGTCAGTACTTTTTGTTTATTATTGATGTTATGTACAAGCTTTATGCTACAAAAAGACTGTTGTTCACATCCACTAGGCTATGAAACATAGAAAAGAGAGTTTGCAGGTACATGGGGATCCCCATTCACAGCTTTATACAGACAGTGAAGACATGACAGCAAAAATAAGAACTTTTTTTATCCAGCTTATATCTGTATAACGAATCCCTTACTCCATAATACATCATGTTGATTCGGCTGCAGGGGAACACAAAAGTAACCTCTGTGACAAAAGGATAAATCGCTTCAATTGAGTAATGTCTCGTTTTGTCACACTGGTTTCTACCCAATATCTTAATGCACATTTTCTGTGCACATTGTCTTTCACTTTATTCTATTGCTTTCAATTTAGCCAAGGAAACAGTTAATAAGTTTTTAATTGTTTTCTCAGCAAAATAAGCAACAAAGGATAAAAATAGCATTGATACTTTTTGACAAACCAGGGTGTGTATCATAAATAGTTCTCCTTTTGATATAGTTTGTTGAAATGACAGTGTTCTTGGGATTTACGCATTCAAAACAAGGATTCTGAAGCGCCTCGCCAAAGGTCACTCCCAGAAAGCCTGTGTTGCTGGTGAGGCACAGAACCATGTGCACCACCTTAACCCTTTACCAAACGCCAAATTTTCAACTGTACCAAATTTAAAATAGTTTTGCAGACAACATTTCATAATGTGATGAAATTCGAAAATAATATTCTGATAGAGCAGAAAACATTGTGTGAAAAAGAGAAATTGCTTGTTATGCTCGCAATTTTTTCTAGAGTCATCTGCAGCAATGTGATTAAATGTTGTTTATTATTTGGTAATGTCTTAACCACCAAGCCAAACTGGTCCCAAGATGAGTCCCCTGCTTTGGAAGTGCTAAAAGCTTACTTCAGGGGCTCAATGCATGACTATAGCAAGTCTTTCACAAATATGAAGCACTTACTATAGTCTTGCATTTAACCCACAATATATGAATAAATCTTATTATTTCTGGCTGAACACTTTCAAACATCAGATGTATCCTGGCAATTGTTCACATATATTTTCTCCCTGGATTCTTACCAGAACGTTTTTTCAATATAAAATAATTTGTACGCGACATCAACAAATCCTATCAAAATAAGACAAAAATATCCAAAAGAAATTGAATTATTCATTGATCATATACATGTAGAAAGGAAGCATTAAATCAAAAATGGAAACTGTTCATTGTGAGGATATTCTCAGAGAGACAAATTCTTTATGCTGTTGCTTCAATGTTGTGTATTTGAAACTGAAATATTTGGTTACTACAACAGGTAAAGAGAATGCCATGTTTTACAGGCATTAGTAACTATATTCTAGCAAATATATCCATACAAAATAAAATGTGTTATATCAATTTTCATTAACAAACTCTTAGAAACTATCTCAAAAATTAAAATAATGATAAAATAAAATGCCAATGTTAACCGATTCCCTTAACCTATCAAAGCAATCGAAATGCAAAGCCACCTTGTAGTCACTAGGAATAAACCAATTCTGCTTGATTACTTACCACATCAGCAGATTCCAATGTTATCAAGAACAGTGTACCAAAAATCCCTTATTTAACCCATTATCAAACAATAACAAGATTTAACCACTTTGTTGCAAACAACTCTTGAAAACATTGTGGGAAAAGGAGTTGCTTGTAACGAGCAATTGGTTCTTTTCCAAAAATGTTTTCTGCACTATCAGAAGATTACTCTCCAATTTCATCACTTTTTGAAATATCGTCTGCAAACTCTTTTAATTTGGGACAGTTGCAAATTTTGGGTTTGGTAATGGTTTAAGAAGCACTGCTGCGATATCATCAAAGAACACTAAACATGTATATGTATTTAAACATCTTATTAATGACACCTATTGAAAATATTGCGACAGAAATTACCCCCTATCCATGAGCACTTCATTTACTCATCAGTTAGTAAACAGTCTCAACTGTCAGTATATGTACAACCTTTAATAAATACTTGAACAGTTACAAATAAAGATTCTTAGAAAAGTTGCAAAAATCTTGATTAAATTGAATAAAAGAAAATGCATTAAAAATTGGTGTAAATATAGTACAAAACATCTTTTCAAACAAAACTCAATTTTACTTAGTCAAAAATTTGAAATAATAGTTATCTGTAAAATAAAATTTCAATCTAGTTGCATATAATTTGCAAATTAATTGACACAAAAAGGCACACCTTAAGTAGAATCTAAAAAGAAAAAAAAATACTTGTTTATGAAATAAGATTCAGATCATAATTATTAAATTCATTCTTTTTTCCAATTCCATATCAAAAAGATTATTTCTAGGATTCACAGTACATTAACTACCATATTATGATGACCCATTTGTTAAATGCACCAATTGTAGCATTCTACAATGGCCCAAATGGACAGATTCATAACCTCCAAATCAAGGCTTAGAAACCAAAGTGAAATACAGAATTACAATAATAAAAAGAAAGATCTTTTCTGTACTTAACCCATTACCAAACAACAAAGACCTTTGACTAGTTTGTTGCAGATGACTCTGGAAAACATTGTGGGAAAAGGAGATATTGCTCTAAACCAGCAATTTCTCCTTTTCCCACAATGGTTTCTTCCCTATCTGAAGATTATTTTTCAATTTCATCACATTTTGAAATGTCATCTGCAAACTCTTTCAATTTGGGACAGCCTAAGAATTGGTGTTTGGTAAAGGGTTAAACCAACTCCCTAGTAAGAACATTTGTCAATGGTTCAAATTAGCACATGGCAAAAATAACAAAGGGTATCGGGTTACATCATTGTTAGTGGCAAGGTGTATATGCCAGGGCTATTTCCAAAATCGGCACAAGTACATGTATAGCCATGCATCCAGGAGGCAGAATTGAGAGGGATGAATGCAACTTGTGAGAAATTGTTTCAAAATCAATGTAAAATAATTAAGTTGAAACTAACAAAAAAGAAAGCAAGAAAATAAAAACATTTTCTTTTTAGTGTTTGGTGGAAACCATTATGACGAAATTGATAAATGAGTCATAAGGAGCAATTCATCCATCCATTTGTCACTATCTTTTGCAGCAAAAGGATGAAAGAAAAGAATGTAAAAGAAGTTGTATAAATTTAGCAGACATCGGTCATCACTGGACTATTTTGGATAAAAAAATGTTAACATATATACATGTCATTTATACTTATTTCATCAAAATGTGTACATTGCGTAGACCATTCAAAAGCAAACTATTTACATAAATATATTACATGCATATTGGAATATAAATAAACTTGCATTCAAAGGTTTTGATTTCTTAAACAGTTTCGATAACATAGTCATTCAAATAGTCTTATTTTTTTTAATAAATCTAAGCTTTTAAAATCTGTATAACTATTCTGACAAAAGGATAATTCACTCATTATGAGCAAACTCTCCTTTTATCGAAGTATTTGATAGCTTTTGTGGATCATTTGTATTTCCTAGCCCAAATTCATCAGCCCCCAAATTGATTACAAGGCCCTCTGTGTAACCCTTCATACATCTGACCTAATTTTTATACATCTGCTGCATATGTCTTAAAAAACTATTGTGACAAAAGGATAAATTGCTCATTATGAGCAATTTATCCTTTAGTCACAATGGTTTCAACAAAACATTGCAAAGAAAATTTATCTTTTCATGCTAATTTTCTTGTTTGCTGTTGTTTTCAGTTTTCTCCAGTTACTTTCAGATTAGACCACCAACAAACTCCCATATAATGGAATGGGCATGATTTCAATGTTTCAAGATTTTAAATAGGATGAAATGGGTCTTATATTTACAACTTAATGACAATATGATGTTTGGCATTGACCATATAAGGACAAAAAATACTGAAACAATTACGATGATGAGATGTGTTTTAAAAAAAATCCAAGAATATATACATCATGAGGAATAAATAACAATTTAGCTTACTATAAGCTATGTTTGTACCTATTTACATTAAATTCTGTATGTTAGAATAATCTATTTTATTGGTATTCAGCTCAAAAGATACACATTATTTAAGAGCGCTTCCTAATTCCTACCATTTGGGGATTTGAGACTGGTCCAAAATGAAAGCAACAGCAGAAGATAACACAAATAAAGTCTTCCAGATACAAATATATTATCTCTATGGTATTGGAATGAAAAAAGTGTGACAAAAGGAAAGCAGGCTCATCCTTTTTTCACAAAAAATTCGAAATATTTCTAAAACAACTGCTTCAAAGCGAGAAGCCACTGGGTAAGTGGTTAAATAGTTAAGGCAATCCTTTAAACTAAATCAATCAAATCGAACTAAGCGCACATGTACATGTATATATGTAATACTTTCTTTATTCTATTTTGGTATATCTTTTCCACACACATATAGCCAACTCTATGTACACTCTTTACAAAAGTGTTGCTGTCATCTTCCACACTATATCAATATCATCAATTCAGATAGGAATCGAAATATTTTATAGTCAACAAGACTTGGAATTTGAATTTTTGCTGTGTCTCATTTTATTATTATCTATCTTATAAATATAATGACTTAATTTAAAACCCATTCTCAAAAAAACAAATTTTCGACAGTCCCAAATTGAAAGAGTTTGCAGACAACATTTCAAAATGTGATGAAATTAAAAAAAAATCTTCAAAAAGGGCAGAAAACCTTGGGGGAAAAGGAGAAATTGCTCTTAGCAAACAATTCCTCATTCTCCTACAATGCTTTCCAGAATCGTCTGCAACAAAGTGGTTAATTTTTTTTATTTTGACCATTAAAATTTTATTTGATGTTCAAAGATAACAAAATTTCAAAGATATTTCCTTATCTTTGAAAAAAAACCATAGGTACTACTAATTCATTATGAATCTATATTACTTCTTTCACTTCTACACAATGAAGACTAATTTTCATAAAAATTTCCATCATCCCCAATTTGTTTCTCAAAGGAATTGTGGTTTTGGTTTTCAACGTCATTACTGGAAACGATGCTTTTGATTCCATTATCAATTTTGTTCATTTCATTAAAGGCTACATCACTGGGCACTCCCAATGTTTTATTATCTTCACCTTTAAACCCATTGGTCTTGCTTCCTCTCCCCCTACCTCTTCCTCTACCTCTGCCTCTACCTCTACCACCACTTTTTCCTCTTTTTGTTGGTTCTGAAAATCCGTCTGTGTTCCGGCCCATGTTTAGTCCATTCAACATGAACCTGCTCTCAGCATCTTCAACACTAGAGTTCAATGTTGGAAGAGAAGGAACTTTATCATTCTGAATACCTGGTCCCTTGCTCATATCACTGTTACTATCCTTGTAAAGACTCTTAATTGCAGCTATACTCATGTCCTCTGCCGGTTTAGCATTCTTAGCCTTCTCCGCGATACTCTCTTGAATTGACGACTGCGAATGAAGCTTCATGTGAACGACATAGTTGGACTTTGAGAAATACGTAAGGTCACACACTTCACATTTAAATGGTGTTTCACCAGTGTGCAATCTTTCATGTACAATCAGATTTACCCTCTGTGCAAACTTGGCATCACATAGGCTGCAATGGAAGGGACGAATACCGGAATGTACCTTTCTGTGGCGTTCCAACGTCGCCTTCTGTTGAAAAGCGGCGTTACATTCATCACATTTGTAGTCCTTTTCTGGGTCGGTGTGCTTCCGGAGGTGATTCTTGTACCGTTGTTCCGATGTTAACTCGAGGTCACAGTACGGACATTTGAACTGCATGTTATCGTCTCCATGGTGGATTTTTCTCTTCATGTGCTGTGTATAACTGAACCTCAGCACAAACGTGGCTCCACACACCTCGCATTGGAATGGCTTTTTGTTACCAGCATGCATTTTCTGATGAGCCACAAAACTGGACTCTTTGATGAACTTCATGCAACAGATCTCACATCTGAACGGCTTTTCCCCCGTGTGCAGCATACTGTGAGTTTTCAGGAGGGTCGAATTCACAAAGGAAGCTTCACAGTACTTGCACTTGTGTGGTTTTTCCCCGGTATGTATACTCAGATGCTTGGTCAGATTTCCCTTCTGATTAAATGCGGCGTGACAGATGCCACACTTATAAGGTCTCTCTCCCGTGTGGATCATCATATGAACAGCTTTACCGCCCGACGTAGTGAACTTGGCCTCGCATATGTCACACTCGTACGGTTTTAGTCCGAAATGCACCAAGCGATGGGTGTTCTTGTTTCCCAGCTTGGCGAAGGTGGCACCACAAAGATCACACTCAAACCTCTTTACAGGTGCAGTTTGGGGAGGTGGGACATCTGTCTCGTGTTTTTTCGAGTGCTCAATGAAACTGTCTCTTCCTGTAAACGTAGCAAAGCAAAACTTACAGATGAATAGTCCTGCCATCCCTCCTGACGATTCTGTTTGTTCTGTCTGTTCTGTTTGTTCTGTTGGTGCATTTCCCTCTTGGTGAACTCTGGAGTGTGCGTCCAAGTCGGCTTCCTTGGTGAACGAGACATTACAGACTTTACAAATGAATAACTTGTCAAGTTTTAACGGCTGTTGGTTTGTTGTATCTTCTTGGGCTGCTTCAAGTTTTATGTTCTTAGCAACCGTTGGATCATAGCTACAATCATCAGGTGATTCTTTTGTATCTTCAGCCTTTCTTTTTACTCCAGATAAATTCTCTGCTTGTTCTTCACTTGGTTTTTCGCTACTCTTGGTGTATTCTTTGCTAAAATCGATAACAGTTGGGTTATGACAATCCGATACATAATTATGCATTTTCTTCATATGCTTTAAGAGCTTCTTTTCCTTTTGAAATGAAAGTTTGCACACTTCGCATTCAAAGTATTCTGGTTTACATTTTTCTGGCAATAGATTGAAAAAAGGATTTCCAACTGATCTCTTCTTTTTGCTCTGCTCTGTGTCGTCCGAGTCGTCATCAGAATTATCTCCCTCTGCTATTTCACTTGGTCTCTCATAGCTAACATTAGCGTTTGAATGATCTTTTTCTGCTAATTTCTGGATTGCCTCTTCAACTTCCCTTTTGATATCGTATCCACCACTCATATTTCCTGCACTTTCATTATTTGGGTTTGTCATTGTTTGTCCATATGAGGGCATATTCTGGGCAAGGTCTCCTGTTCCCTGTTCTGTCCCAAAGTTTACGGCTAACATACTGTCAGGTTCCTTCTTGATCATTTCCGTGTTGATGTTGAAATATTTGGCCGCATCAACCATCGTCATATTATATCCTTCAGCCATGATGTGTGATCTTACAAACCTTTCAAATGCGAAGGTAGGTAGATCTTTGATGTTGAGTCTCAAACAATCATGATGTTAGGCTGAAAATAAAGGGGAAAAAGTTATAGGGTGAGTCATCCAGGAAATGATTAAATCACATTTCTCTCAATATTATATGTGAGTTCAATCAGTAAAGGGTGTGGAAATCAAACCCCGGAATATTCAGTGACGAATAAAATAAATGTATCTATATTAGTGCATGTTGGGAAGTCTGAAGTGCTGCTATTAAAAAGATATGAATTGTTCACAAATTAGCATTTCATCCTTTTGTCACTGAAGTTTCAACACTATATTACATAATTAAATAAAAAGGGCATTAAACGTAATGTTGCATGGTTTTCTTTTCCCTACCAGTGCTTTCAAATTGGAATGGTCACAAAATCCCATATGAGAATGTGTTTAAGTTTTTTAATTTTAAAATGTACCATCGGCATCCCCTTTCTTTCCCTGTCCTGGTCCCTTAATCTATCAAAAATATTCCAATATTAAAGAAAGTGAGACAGTACTAGTGAAGATTATCAAGGGGGTTATGAAGAACATTTCAAAACATTAAAGCTATTATTCATGTAACTACAAGTACGCAGACATATTCCTGTATGGTGTTTAACACCATATCAACAAATTTTAAGTTATGTCACAATCATATTCATATGATTTCGATCAAGTGAGATTATGTTCACCACAGAAATAGAGAATTATGTTTATTCCACAACCATATATTTAATTCTTTATCTAATCTATAAATTGTCACTGATATGCCAGCATTATGAAAAAGAAACAATTAAATGTGGGCGACATTGGTGTAGGGGTAGAGCGTCTGACTCTTGTACTGAGGGTCCCGGGTTCAAATCCCTGTTAGGCGGGGTGAAAATTTCCCGGACTAACCCACAAAACCGAGGAAATTACATGTTTAGTATCCAGGAAGCAGTCATTGAGAGTGGCTTTGAACAAGCTTTAAGCTTCCTTCACAATTGATGTAAAACAAATACGGTGAAAAAAAATGAAATAAGACCATACGGCACTGCACAAAAGGTCCCTTTTTTTAATTTGCATCCCAAAATGATTTTAGATATGTTTGGGAATTTATATCAAAATAGTTCTGTTTTTTACACCAAAATTCAGGAAGCAAATAAGCATTGAAGCAAATAAGAATTGAAGCAAATGGACTGACTGTGCAGTGGGATCAATCAAGGAACTGGGTGAGTACTATTTTTGAAATTCAGGCGTTGGGGCCCCACAGCGCTTGACAAGCTTTGGGAAGACCCTTCACAGCAGGCAATTTTATCTCTATGCATCTTTAATTTTTTATTCAAGCATTATTGAATGCATCATTGTGCAACTTCCATAAAGGGTTGGGATTATTTGGGTTGGACATATCTCATACAGATCTTGGGTGAAATATATGATGTTTTACTAGGGATGCAATGTCCAGGTGAAGTTGAATAAAGGGTAAAGAATGTACATGTACCACCAATAACTCAGACGCTGGTGTCAGGGATTGGAAATATGTAGATCTAATAGATCGAAGAGAAACAGGGAGACAGAGATAGCCATAATTCCAGAGTACTTAATGGAATAAAAAAGAAAAAAAGGCAATTTCAAATAAGTCATTCAAAAGTTAAAGAAAATCTAACGAAGTCTAATTATTGAATCTGTCAAACGTAAGACTTATTGCAAAGTCCATAAGAGTAACGCGAGAGAGAAAACTGCAAGCAAAGCAACGGGAAAAAAGTAGGTCATACATAATGCCCAGTGTGTGACAAGTCTGCACCAGCCAACCAATTTCTTTATTTTTCACCTTACATTCCTACGTCTCCCCTTTGTATGCACTTTCCGTTATCATTATACACAGGCATTTCCCTTAAAATCTAAGCTTAGATGCGTTCCAAACGTTTGTGACGGTTTCTAGCAGAATAGTGTCTATAAGTTCCGTTATTTCACTAGATCTATGAAAAATGACGCGACAAAAAAAGCTGGCATTTCAGCGCATCAATGGAGGTCGGTAGAGAACAAAGGGTGGCATTTATCGATTATCTTGTTCCGCAAAAGTAACAATTTGCTATCCCAAATCGCTGCAAATTCATCCACAGGGTTGATTCTAAGAACAAATTTGGGAGGAATTTCGCGATTCCGATAAAATTCTATAAAATGCTTACCTTACAAAAATATAATATGTCGGCAAAGATGGAGGATAAATTTTTGTTCCGTAAATGGCGAATGTATTCCAAAGGGAAGTAACCACTTTTGTCACAATGAAAATATAATCGTTCTCATTTTCCTTCGTATGATTTTTTTTTTTTTCATTTTTCAAGCAATTCCTTTTCGTTATTGAAAACTCCCATTTATCAGATTCTTCCTCTTACAAAATTATTTATCAAAATAAATCGTATGAGCATTCATTTGCAATTAGCAAATCAGCGATCGGAAGTTTAATAATCTATTTTATTTTCAATTTCACATGTTGACTTACTTTTTTGCTATCTGAAGCTGTCAATTAAAATATCATAGTTTTTTTTGCAAAATTTCTAATTATGACAACAGGTAATAGTACACCTGTGTGGTTACATTTAAAAGCAGCAATTATATGCCATGATGTCAAATAGACAACTAAATCGTATGCATTAACCAGATCACAAATGCAGGGTGTCGATTCAACCAAAGACATAATAATAAAATCAATCGACCGACGGTTATTAATAAAGGAACAAATGATAAACTTGTATACATTTTAATGCAAGAGATGATTTCTAATATGCCTGCAATTAACACATACTTTTATTAAAGTATGAAAAAAGCACCCGACTGTACTTTTGCATAAACCGAAGCACATTCGTGCATTACTTAACACTCTTCACAGGTGGACGATAGAATCTCATCCGTGTATCTATTTTATTTATCATAGCTGTTATCTATATGAATTCAAATACATAAACATGGAAAAATGAAAACACAATACAAAAAAGCGAAACAAAACAGAAAATAAATATTGACAGATATGCCGCGCATAGAGATCACGTGATCTAGTGACGGATATCAAAATCATCATACGGCACATACCTTTTATCGATAAAAATGATTTGTTCTTTCGGCACAGATTGTGTCACACTACCCCCTTTCTAAATAATACCTCACTTTGGCGGATCTGGTGCATTAGATTGGTGTATTTAGAAATCAATGTGACTTAAGGATTTGTTTTTTGTAAAAACAAACTATCTTCGACAACTATCCATGTAAGAACAGTTCCTAAAATATCTAACAAAGAAAATATGTTCCATGCCTTTTGATGAAATACTGCACAGCCACACAATCTCATGATAAGGAGTTAATTGGCAAATAACGCAAATAATCACTAATTTTGGATCACAATATCTGACCCACTTTACGAATGAGTTTCAATTAAAAGCAGATGAGGTCTTTGCGATATGTCGTCTGCGAGAGAAACCGCTTTATATTGTCTACAAGGAAGGAGTTATAACAGTTCCTATAAAATGTAACAAAGAAATATGTTTCATGCCTTTTAGTGACATACTGCTCAGCCACACGACCACATATAAGGGGTTAATAGGCAAATGACGCAAATAATCACTAATTTTGGATCGCGTATCTGACCCACTTTTCGAATGAGACACAATTAAAAGCAGATGACGTCTTTGCGAAAGGTCGTCTGCGAGAGAAAGCGTCTGATATTGTCGGCAAGAAGGGAACGACAAAGAGAGCGATAATAGACAATATTGACAGCGAATCATTGTTCTCGCCTGATAGTGACGCACACAATCAGTTTCAGTATCAATAATGGAAATACTCGAACTCGCATGCTCATTGGTTTCCTGGTCCATAGTCTCCCATAATCTCGCGAGATTGTGGGCCAGGATACCAGCGAGAGTTCGCGAAGAAGCGTTTTGCACGTTGAACGCTGTTCAAAGCTCTCTGCAACGTAGTTAGCAGTGGCAGTGTCCAATAGTCTGTTAAACAGCTACAGAGTGTTGCATTCGAATGCCGTTTTGTTATGCGAACTCGATTGTCGTGTTTCATTTCGCAATGCTAACGGATATGGTGGTTGTAATGTGAGTGTGTACTGGTTATTGCTATTTAACAGGTGAGGTAAAATTCGTCTTCTTTCTTTGTATTTTTCATTTTGTTAGCTCAGTTTAATTATGATTATTATAATCTATATGAATTGTGGAACAAGTTCGTATAACTTAGGTTGATGGATACACAATTAGTAGTCTTGCCGAAAGTGGATTAAAGAAAGATGACAAGGTGGATTCTAGCAAACTTTGAAACCACGACCCTCGTGTCCTGAGGCTGACGCTCTTCCTGGGGATCAAAGTTCGTTTAATTTGTGTTTCTATGCCGCTTTCATGAATATCCAAACCATATACTATCTTTTGGAAAGAGGAATGGTGTTTTTGCTGTCGTAATGCCATTCCTGCTACATAGAGCACAGGAACTGGTGGCAAGTTCTTGAATCCACATGTGGTGCGAGAACTGGCTATGTACCCAGGAAACAGAATGAAGAGTGATTAATATAAATGGTTAAAAGTTGTCGTACCGTGGATGTAAATTTTAATGTTTAAAAAGAGAGAAAGCAGAAAGAGAACAAATGCAATAGATCAGTGTTTCGAACGTCATTGGAATTACTCTATCCAATAGTAGGAAGTGATGAGCAAAGTCTACTTTTGTCACATTGTTTCAGATGCCACAGACAAGACGTTCAAAGTTTTTTGAAGTAGGGAATAAATCAATATGAGAATTCTCAGGATATTCCCTGTTTTGTCACAATGAATTTTTTAGTGTTGTTTGGTGCTATCGCTCTTAGAGTCGTATATAACATATATGTGGTTTTGGTCAATAAGAAAAAATAACAAAGATTTGTGTAGAATCAGATGAATTATATTTTGAAATGGTGTTTTCAATTTTTAAATCGTTTCGTTTTACAAAAAAAATAAATACAAGAAAAGGTATTTTCAAAGTCATTCATTTTGTTGGATTTGGTTTTCCTTTCTTGCTGATTAACCTGATCAGAGAAGCGAAAAATCCGTTCTTTTTCACGGCGACTTCTGATTGGCTTGGGATGTCTGAATCTTTGTGCTCGTCTCCTCTATCACTATCAGTAGCATTAACACACTCTTCAATATCAGAAGCCGGAACTGGATCTGCTTTTGGAGTTGAGTCTTCATTCTCCTTACTGACAGCTTTAATGAGTCTTTTGGCGTTTTTCGGGTTGTACAAGCTCGACTGTATATCTGGATGTTGGATAACTCGAGTGCTTTCATCCACAGACGGGGGTATTTCTAGTGTATACATATGGCTAATTAGTCCATAGATACATCGACTAATCGCGTCCAGATTGACATCTTCTCCAGCATATTGATTCAGGGTCGCTTTGAGGCTCGCCTTAATGGCGGCTGTCACGTTATGTTTCAGGACCAATGAATCTCTGGCAAGCTCTTCTCTAACGGTCATTTCCCGCTTAATGGTCAGAGCGTAGTCGCGCCTGTTACAGTCGTGCTGCCTTACTCGTGAGGAGAGAGCCTCCTTTATCTTCCCGATGGCCGCAATCCTTGCAGTGAGTTCACCTTTATCTTCGGAGTTGTATTTCAGAGATGCTTCGGCTGCGTCCAGCATTAATCTATACTTCTCCTCTTTTGCCTGTGATCTCCAACACGATGTTTGGCATTCCTTTAACTTCGTCAGTACTTTCGTGTAGAGATTGAGATCTTTCTTCATGCCTCGTTTTCTTTCCGTTAACTCCGATAACAACTCTGGTGTTACGAGCGGGAGTTTTCTCGATGCTCCCAACAAATATTCACCTTCCAGCGACGACATATCTCTGAGAACTCTGACTGCTTCTTTAACAATGCCGGCGGGTGAATCTTCAACAAATTTCATTTCGGGAGCAAAGTTTCCATTTGAGCTGGTTATACCGTCATCTTGGCTTCTGTCATACATTTTCTCCAACGCTTCAACAAACTTGTGAAGGTTGAAAAATAATACTCTACTATCTTTTAGCAGCGATAATACGGGTATTCTTATTTCTTCTGAAGCCATTCTGTTTTCGTGTCTTGCTTTCGTTTGTAGGAGAGATAATTTGACGTCGTTGCTGTACCTACGGTTCTATTTATAGCCGAATGTAACGTCAAAATAGACGGGTGTTTCGTATTCCTTACGTCATGACGTCGTACGTAGATTGTGTCTCTGTATAATGATGGCGTTATTGCAGTCTTTCCTTCTAATAAATTCTATCATTCCATGTTCAATTTATTCTGAGGGGTCATTTTTATTGCCGTTTTATATCTCGCAAAGCTGAAGGATATGATGGTTATAACGTGAGCGTGCACTGGCTAGTACTATTAAACAAATAAGGTAAGCTTCGTCGTCTGTCTTTGCATTTTTCACTTTATTTGTTGTAGTTTAACGACGTTTGTTTAATTGTCCAAAGCAGTTTGCAAAATGTTTATACGCAAATGTGTCGTTATACGGAATATGCGGGTATGTAAATAGATATCACAACCGTTCAATAGACAACAGTGTTTTTCACTTATCGGATGTGATTGTGAATTGTAAAGTTTTATATGCCCGTTTCGCTATATTGGCGGCAGTGGTGGGATGACGACTTCTCCTTCTATTGGAGTCACCTGGTCGATGTAAAATACAAAAGTTTTAAAAGATAGCACAAAACGACACAAATAAAATTAAGCAATAGTTTATACTATACACTTTACAGATAATGTGTTTCGACCGTAATATTGAACGTAATTCATATTACAAACCATCGTTTACACATAAAGACTCTAGGCACATATTGAGTATTGGGTATAAGAATTCTGATGACTAGGATGGAACATTGATGAACAAATTATATTGTTGTCAAAATGAGCACATATGTCACATGCAGAAAAGAGGTTTGAAGTATTCTGTACAAGAGACAAAATCAACAAGAACATTGTCAGCATATTCTCTGTTTTGTCACAATGACTTTTTAAGTGTTGCTCGGTGCGATCACGTTTTTAAAGTGGTATATAATGTGGATTGAGTCAATTACAGGAATGCCAATGGTAAACACGTTTGTTTAGAGAGCTATTCCAACTGCCTTGTGGTCTCAATACAGAAGCTTTAATGACCATTTAGTGTCTCCTAGCCAAACGAAACATACTCTGATAATGAAAACAGTCACCAGACGAAAAAAAAGACGTTCTTTACATTTGAACAATGTCCATTTCTTCAATCACAGAAGAAGCAATTGCTTGAAAATGGACATTGTGCACATGAGCAATTTCTATAATTCCTATTGTAGATTCCAATATCGTCTATAGCGCAGACGAGGAAGAAATAATGTGCAGTAATTATTGATCAGAAAAGTGTTTGTATCTACAAAGTGCACGTAAAGCGTCATCCTAGGTACATGTAAGCACGTACATGAAGAGTGCATGGTATTCTGTGATTGAACTTGAAAAGAAAAATAACTTAATGCTGAAATTTGTCGCTTACTGACGATGATATTAATAAATTCCTTGGTACGGTTATACTAAACTCTAAACCTCTGTTATTTTAAAAGAAAAATCCATTTGTCAATAGTTGTTATTCGAAGGTGAAAATTGACCGATTGATTTTGATACAATATTTTGGACAATCACAGTTTTTTGTTCCTTAACCAATATTTAATACTGTTTAATCTTTTACTGATACACCTAAAAAGATGGAGCAGAGTGCATTTGTGATGGGGACTGACTTCCTCGAAATGAACAGATTGGTGGTCTGTCACAGTGTTTTCTGTTCCATTTCAAGAAGCTGTGGTGTTGTGGTTCATGTGTGTTTATTTGATGTATCTATCGGATTTTTGGGTTAGGTTAAAATGTATTTATCATTTTGCACTTGTTGTATGATAATGTAAGGTATGTAGAGGGATGGCCCCTCCCGACCCTTACATACCAGTTGACGGGGGGAGTAAATGGGTTAGAGCTTTAAACTCTAACTGAAAAAAAAAATACAAAAAAAACAAAAAAACTCTTAGCTAAGATTGTGCAAGTTCAAAACAAAATAACTAGAAACAAGTTCAAAACAACCGCTCCCATTTCAATAGTGAGATAAGCAATATTGCAAAGTAACACATCATCGGAACCGTTCCTTCAAGACGCTTTCAATGACGTGCTAAACTACAATACATGTAATTAACTTTAAGTTGTGATGCTTTCCATGTTTACCAGTTTTTACTTGCGCAAGTATTTTTCATACATCGTTTAGTAAAACGGTCCCCATCTCAAGTCAAACTTATTCATGTCAAGATTGCGTACAGTCTAAGAAGCAGTGCGCTTTACGAAAAGAAAAGAATAAATAAACAAAGAATTGTGTAGACTTATATCAATTATATTTGAAATGATATTTTATATTTTTAAATATTTTGATTTTACAAAAAATAAATACAAGAAAAGATGTTTTCGAAGTCATTCATTTTGTTGGATTTTGTTTTCCTTTCTTGCTGATGAACCTTATCAGAGAGGCAAAAAATCCGTTCTTTTTCACGGCGACTTCTGATTGCTTTGGGATGTCTGAATCTTTGTGCTCGTCTCCTCTATCACTATCAGTAGCATTAACACACTCTTCAATATCAGAAGCCGGAACTGGATCTGCTTTTGGAGTTGAGTCTTCATTTTTCTTACTGACAGCTTTAATGAGTCTTTTGGCGTTTTTCGGGTTGTACAAGCTCGACTGTATATCTGGATGTTGGATAACTCGAGTGCTTTCATCCACAGACGGGGGTATTTCTAGTGTATACGTATGGCTAATTAGTCCATAGATACATCGACTAATCGCGTCCAGATTGACATCTTCTCCATCATATTGATTCAGGGTCGCTTTGAGGCTCGCCTTAATGGCGGCTGTCACGTTATGTTTCAGGACCAATGAATCTCTGGCAAGCTCTTCTCTAACGGTCATTTCCCGCTTGATGGTCAGAGCGTAGTCGCGCCTGTTACAGTCGTGCTGCCTTACTCGTGAGGAGAGATCCTCCTTTATCTTCCCGATGGCCGCAATCCTTGCAGTGAGTTCACCTTTATCTTCGGAGTTGTATTTCAGAGATGCTTCGGCTGCGTCCAGCACTAATCTATACTTCTCCTCTTTTGCCTGTGATCTCCAACACGATGTTTGGCATTCCTTTAACTTCGTCAGTACTTTCGTGTAGAGATTGAGATCTTTCTTCATGCCTCGTTTTCTTTCCGTTAACTCCGATAACAACTCTGGTGTTACGAGCGAGAGTTTACTCGATGCTCCTAGCAAATATTCACCTTCCAGCGACGACATATCTCGGAGAACAGTGACTGCTTCCTTAACAATGCCGGCGGGTGCATCTTCAACAAATTTCATTTCTGGAGCAAAATTTCCATTTGAGCTGGTTATACTGTCATTTTGGCTTCTGTCATACATTTTCTCCAACGCTTCAACAAACTTGTGGAGGTTGAAAAATAATACTCTACTATCTTTTAGCAGCGATAATACGGGTATTCTTATTTCTTCTGAAGCCATTCTTTTTTCGTGTCTTGCTTTCGTTTGTAGGAGAGATAATTTGACGTCGTTGCTGTACCTACGGTTCTATTTATAGCCGAATGTAACGTCAAAATAGACGGGTGTTTCGTATTCCTTACGTCATGACGTCGTACGTAGATTGTGTCTCTGTATAATAAATGATGGCGTTATTGTAGTCTTTCCTTCTAATAAATTTTATCATTCCATGTCTTCAATTTATTCTGAGGGGTTATTTTTATTGCCGTTTTATATATCGCAAAGCTGAAGGATATGGTGGTTATAACGTGAGTGTACACTGGCTAATACTATTAAACAAATGAGGTAAGCTTCGTCGTCTGTCTTTGCATTTTTCACTTTATTTGCTGTAGTTTAACGACGTTTGTTTAATTGTCCAAAGCAGTTTGCAAAATGTTTATACGCAAATGTGTCGTTATACGGAATATGCGGGTATGTAAATAGATATCACAACCGTTCAATAGACAACATTGTTTTTCACTTATCGGATGTGATTGTGAATTGTAAAGTTTTATATGCCCGTTTCGCTATATTGGCGGCAGTGGTGGGATGACGACTTCTCCTTCTATTGGAGTCACCTGGTCGATGTAAAATACGAAAGTTTTAAAAGATAGCACTAAACGAGACAAGTGAAATTAAGTAATAGTTTATACTATACACTTTACAGATAATGTGTTTCGACCGTAATATTGAACGCAATTCATATTACAAACCATCGTTTACACATAAAGACTCTTGACACATATTGAGTATTGGGTATAAGAATTCTGATGACTAGGATGGAACATTGATGAACAAATTATATTGTTGTCAAAACAAGCACATATGTCACATGCAGAAAAGAGGTTTGAAGTATTCTGTACAAGGGACAAAATCAACAAGAACATTTTAAGCATATTCTCTGTTTTGTCACAATGCTTTTTTAAGTGTTGCTTGGTGCGATCACGTTTTTAAAGTCGTATATAATGTGGATTGAGTCAATTACAGGAATGCCAATGGTAAACACGTTGGTTTAGAGCGCTATTCCAACAGCCTTGTGGTCTTAATACAGAAGCTTTAATGACCATTTAGTGTCTCCTAGCCAAACGAAACATACTCTGATAATGAAAACAGTCACCAGACGAAAAAAAAGACGTTCTTTACATTTGAACAATGTCCATTTCTTCAATCACAGAAGAAGCAATTGCTTGAAAATGGACATTGTGCACATGAGCAATTTCTATATTTCCTATTGTAGATTCCAATATCGTCTATAGCGCAGACAAGGAAGAAAGAATGTGGAATAATTATTGATCAGAAAAGTGTTTGTATCTACAAAGTGCACGTAAAGCATCATCCTAGGTACACGTAAGCACGCACATGAAGAATGGATTCTATTCTGTGATGGAACTTTGAAAGAAAATAACTTAATGCTGAAATTCGTCGCCTATTGACGATGATATTAATAAATACCTTGTTACGGTTATACTAAACATTTTAGCTAGGATTGCGCAAGTTCGAAACAACCGCTCCCTTATTTCAATAGTGAGATAAGCAATATTGCAAATTAACACATCATTGGAATAGTTTCTTCAAGACGATTCCAATGACGTGCTTAATTACAATACATGTAATTTACTTTAATTTGGGATGCTATCCAGCTTTTGCTTGGGCAAGTTATTTTCCGTGAATCGTTTAGTAAAGCGGTCCCAAGCTCAAGTCAAACTTATCCTTGTCAAGATTGCGTACAGTTTGTGAAGCAGTGCGCTTTACGAAAAATAAAAAAATAAATAAATAAACAAAGAATTGTGTAGACTTTTATCAATTATATTTGAAATGATATTTCATATGTTTAACTCTTTTGATTTTACAAAAAAAATCAATACAAGAACAGATGTTATCGAAGTCATTCATTTTGTTGGATTTTGTTTTCCTTTCTTGCTGATGAACCTTATCAGAGAGGCGAAAAATCCGTTCTTTTTCACTGCAAGTTCTGATTGCCTTGGGATGTCTGAATCAATGGGCTGTCTCCTCTATCACTACCAGTAGCATTAACACACTCTTCAATATCAGAAGCCGGAACTAGATCTGCTTTTGGAGTTGAGTCTTCATTCTCCTTACTGACGGATTTAATGATCCTTTTGGCGTTTTTCGGGTTGTACAAGCTCGACTGTATATATGGATATTGGATAACTCGAGTGCTTTCATCCATAGATGGAGGTATTTCTAGTTTATATGTATGGCTAATCAGTCCATAGATGCATCGACTAATGACGTCCAGATTGACATCTTCTCCAGCATGTAGATTCAGGGTCGCTTTAAGGCTCGCCTTAATGGCGGCTGTCACGTGATGTTTCAGGACCAATGAATCTCTGGCAAGCTCTTCTCTAACGGTCATTTCCCGCTTGATAGTTAGAGCGTAGTCGCGCCTGTTACAGTCGTGCTGCTTTACTCGTGAGGAGAGATCCTCCTTTATCTTCCCGATGGCCGCAATCCTTGCCGTGAGTTCACCTTTGTCTTCGGAGTTGTACTTCAGAGATGCTTCGGCTGCGTCCAGCATTAATCTATACTTCTCCTCCTTTGCCTTTGAACTCCAACACGATGTTTGGCATTCCTTTAACTTCGTCAGTACTTTCGTGTAGAGATTGAGATCTTTCTTCATGCTTCGTTTCCTTTCCGTTAACTCCGATAACAACTCTGGTGTTACGAGTGGAAATTTTCTCGATGCTCCCAACAAATATTCACCTTCCAGCGACGACATATCTCTGAGAACAGTGACTGCTTCTTTAACAATGCCGGCGGGTGAATCTTCAACAAATTTCATTTCGGGAGCAAAATTTCCATTTGAGCTGGTTATACCGTCATCTTGGCTTCTGTCATACATCTTCTCCAACGCTTCAACAAACTTGTGGAGGTTGAAAAATAATACTCTACTATCTTTTAGCAGCGATAAAACGGGTATTCTAATTTCTTCTGAAGCCATTTTGTTTTCGTGTCTTGCTTTTGTTTGTAGTAGAGATAATTTGACGTCGTTGCTGTACCTACGGTTCTATTTATAGCCGAACATAACGTCAATATAGACAAGTCCTTCGTATTCCTTACGTCATGACGTCATACGAAGACTGGTTGTAGTTTGACAAATGACGGCGTTATTGTAGTCTTTCCTATTAATAATTTCTATCATTCCATCATCAAGTTATTTTCAGCGGACAACGTTTTGTTGGAAAATGACAAAATGAACATAATGGGAGTAAAGTAATTTGCACTGAGGGACGTTAAGACCATTCGGCTATTATTCAATAAAGTCTATTATAAGACAAACCAGTGTCATCAAGATCATCTCCATTGCCATCTTGTTATCATCATTCTTTTTTTCATAAGCATCGTGGGCAGCAGAAGCACTGCAACCACCACCTTCATCCATTTAACATGCCGTCATTCTTATCATATTAATCAGCACCACCACCACAAGTAAATACAACCAATACTTATAATCAATATGTTTCAAAGGCATTCATCTAGTATCATCATGCCCTTTAAAGAGTTCGATTCTATTGCCAAAGCTACTCATGCGGTTTTTTTCTATTAAAGAGATATCCATATAATTGAACACTGATCATGCCAAAACGTTTGGACAATCAAGACATCAAACGCACTTAATAGCGCGATAAACTGCATGGACGTGCATCCCAAGATTACCGTCATCAACAAAAATACTAATAGGTTAAAACAAAAGGTCCCTTTTCTCACTTCCAAATTATCAGCTACGTCAGCTTTTTACGTTATGGTTAGTTGAAATACGCACAGAATTTCATTGTTGTGCATAAATCTTCGATTTGGAACAACGCGTTTGTGATGTTTAGTTAGTCAACTTCGATTGTAAACGGAATGAACCCCTTTTTCATAATTATACACATGATTTACCGTGTTTGTATGAGATCATTTTGCTGAGGGCCTTTTTAAGTCTGACGCAGCTCTCAGAAAAACTGCGACATTGGTTCGAAGTAACAGACCTGTGAAGTATATAAGATGAAAATAGCTCGACGCAGTTTAATTGATTTAACCTATTCCCACTTATTGGAATTTGTTGCTTGTCAGAATTTAATTCAAAAGCTGACAACAGAATTGAAGGCAATATACGTAATTATTTTCTTTAGGATATTACTCAGAAACCATTGTGACTAAAGGATAAATGTTCCATTACGAACAATTTACCTTTCTTTCGCAGTGGTTTCTAGTGTCTCTTTCATCAGATGGTACAACTTAAGTCATCCGTCTCAAGAAGGGCTTTATGTCACAGTTTATCCGCACAATTGATAACGGCTTGTAAGTCAAGTGCAGAACCGCGTTCAGGAAATGGTGCGCACATGAGCGCAATGTCTTGAGTACAAATCTGTCATAAGTTGGAGAGCATAAAAACCAGTGTTATAGTAAGAGAGTGCAAGCGTTTAGGAAAGTGGGAGCATATACAATGCTTACCTGTCTTGGGAATATAGGCAAGCAGAGTATATATAATAAGTCACCAACGCGCTTTTTGTCTTTGACGCGCGGATATGAGAGATGGAAATGGTCTAGTGCCTAAAGAAATAAAGATCCGTCTTCAATTCAAAGATGCGCCCTTGAGCGCTCGGTCATCAAAAATCGTATTCAAAAACTGTCGAGGTTATGGGCTGGGTGCGGATGAACTTCGCGCCTTCTAGTTTCTTGGCTTGTTCTGTCCATTCAATCAGTTCCTACAATCACAGATGAAGCAAAGTAGCGTTGATCAAAGAACCATTGGTTCTATAAACCCCGAACAAAATAAGTTGTGTGTCGGGTTTAAGACCTATCAACAACGAAGGAGGTAAGGAAATCATCGTTTATTTGAATCGAACGATGTGTAGTTCCTGCGAGGAACTTCAATGAAAAACGATTAAAAGTGGAAATCAATCAACCAATCGTGTTTTTGAAACCCATAGATCGATTAACTTCTGATGTGCGTATCCCTTCTAAACTAAAAGCACTCTTCAGACACATGAATCCAGACTGCAGAACAAGATCGCAATGTCTTATTAAACATGATGTTTTACCTGACGTATATGTTAATCTATCCCCAACACAGGTTATAAACCCGTTTCCCGCTCGCAGAACAATAAAGAAAAGACAACATGTCGGAGGACCTTATCAAGCAAGCCGAGATGCGGCACCAACGGCGACCCACAGGTCACAGGTCCGCGCAGAACGAGGAGATCATACCACTGAAAAAGAACTCCACGACCAAAGTAAGTAACCTTAGGCAAAGGTATGTTTCTGTTTCTATCAATTCTCCGGTTGATTGTTTTGTGGGGTTTTACGCCACACTAATTTTATTTCAGTTAATCAGGGATGCCTGTTAAAAAGTGTTTGAAGCAGACCATACGCTAAGATGTATATAATAACAAAAAATATCGATGGTTTTACGTCCATTTTGTATTATGCAAATGAGACTACTCATAGGACGGGACATCGGTATAAAGTATCATCCGAAGAACTAGTGAGGCGGGAACTACTAGTAGACTAAATTGGTTTGGTAAAACACTTGTGTTTTATTAGAGGCGGTAGAGAACCACTAATGGTGCCCAAGAAGCAATGTGCACGCTGGCAAATGGTTGCTGATAAATGGTCACTGGTATACTGGCTTACAGTTAAGCGGGTTTGTGGGCTGGGAAACAAGGAACCAAGCAACGCATTGTGTCGATAAGATAATCACATTGATCACATAACAAAACTTTATCTATTTTAAAGGCACTACCCCAAGGACACAACGCGGACGCGAAACAATGCTTGCCACCCATTCGTTACCATGGCAACCAGGACATTTCCATGGCAATATCGAACCTTTCCCAGATGAAGACAGACGACAGACCGCGAACCCCCCGCCGCCGGCTCGTTGGCCAGACAAACAACGATATGGCGGGTCTGGACGAATTCCAACCTAGAAGGGTTTGCTTGCCCTTTGTAAAATGCAAGGTAAACCTATTTGATTACATTCCAACTCGTGTTAAGCAGCCATCCTTTTAAGCAGCCAACCTACCTTAAACAACCACTACAGAAAGTCCCATTGTTGTATTTATAGTGTAAATCAATTTGCGTCAAGCAGTCGACCTGACTTAGACAGCCAATTTTCTCAGTTCCACAGGCTGGCCTCTTAACACAAGTTTGACTGTATTTCTAAAAGTGTGGTTTGTTTTTTTGCGTAAGACTCTAGAACACATGGTGGGAAAAGGAGAAATTGCAATTTCTCTTTTTCTCACAATGTTTTCTGCCCAATCAGAAGACTATTTTCAATTTCATCACATTTTGAACGAGTTCCAACCTAGAAGGGAATGCTTGCCCTTTGTAAAATGCAAGGTAAACTAGTTGAATGAAGCAGGATCTGTGCGGCTTTGGTGCTGTGTCAACCCATTACCAAACAAAAATAACGACATTTGATTAGTTTGATGCATGATACTCTTAACGATCAATTGCTCTTTTTCACACAATGTTTTCAGCCCTATCAGAAGACTATTTTTCAATTTCATCACATTTTGAAATGTCGTCTTTTCATTTGGACCAGCCGCAATAAGTTCAGTTAAGGTTATTTCTGACACATGTCCCATTGGGGTCCACTTCACCAGTGGCGTATTAACAATGTTTTAGTTGTGTAAGGCTTTCCCAGATCCACTAGTACTAGGCTAGTGCTCTGAAGTGACTTGCCAAAGGTCACTCCGACGAAACCAGAGGTTTCTGTTGGGAAAGGGGTTAATAGTTTATTTCTATGAGATACGGAGGGCTTCGTTGGTCCGATTAATCGTATTAATTAAATACGGGCGCACCTCTATTGACCCTCGTGTGCAGACTTCTCGAGTTTTACTAGCCTACTAGTGAAATAAATGGAAAGTGGACACATTTGCAAGGTCATACAAAAGACCAAATAACGAAGCTTTCTCGGTTATTTCGAGATTTCGTCCTTACTGGAAAGCTAGTTTCAGGTTAAAAATGACGGTACCTACTGGATTTAATACAGAGAAAGCCGTGGTGGAACTAAACTACTGCTGTAACGGCGTTTAACCACCAACAGATAGATAAACTCCCATGCAAACAAGGTTCTTAACGCAATCAATCAATTGTGAACCCTAATAATGCTGGGTAATTTTCTAAAAATAGATGTTTGTGTCGTCTGCTTTCCGAAACCTTAAATATCTGCTTAATCTTTATAAGGAAAGATACTCCAGATTAGCAAACAGGTTAGATCACAGACCAGTCGCCAATTTATTTGGCGGCTGGCCTGGATCCAATATGTTTGTATACATAAGCATCAAGTCGGTTCCAGAACTACAAAGGATATCGAACAATTTCTTCTTTTGTCATAATTGTATGCATATCGTCTGATGTGGCGGGTAAAATATTGCGTCTGCTGTGAAGTATTGTTAGGAGTATTACGGAAACTAATGGACGATTGGTTTACGGCGTTCTTGCACGCATGCTATATTTTCGCTACCAAATCGATAGTTAATCAACAGTCTTATTGTAACATATCCTTCCAGATAAACGGGAAGGAAATACGGGCTTTGTTGAACACGGCTTCGCCTCACTCCTCTATAAATAGACGGGTTCATGAATTATGCAGGTACGTAATAAACTATGTCCAGTAGATGGTGGTATCGACCAAATCAGGACTCACAGGTGTGCTTTAATGACACAAAAAAGGTTCCTATAAAAGAGGAGTCTATTTTTATAAAGTCCATATGCTGTTTCATTAGGGTTTAACATCACGCATATCGATTAACCCATTATCAAACACAAACGACATTTGACCAGTTTGTTGCAGACGACTCTGGAAAACATGGTGGGAAAAGGAGAAATTGCTCTTAACGAGCAATTTCTCCTTTTCCGACAATATTTTCTGCCCTATCAGAAGATTATTTCTCAATTGTATCACGTTTTGAAATGTCGTCTGCAAACTCTTTCAATTTGGGACAGTCGAATATTTGGCGGTTGGTAAAGAGTTAAGCTATTTCTGCGATACACGGATCATTAGTTGTGAAGGAAGACCCTAAGTAAAGCCAGAACCATCGCTCATCGGTATTCCCTTGGCGCCTACGTGACCTAGAGGTTAGTGTACATAAATCGAAATCGCATGACCCCTCTCTACGTGGGTTCTAATACTGTTAGAATAGGGTTATATTTGGATTGTTCGTCTCCAAATCCTCTCAAACTAATTCAAAATCGCAAATTATCTCAAAATTACTCAATATCAATTGTGTGCAGGGTGTTAGGGTAAGCAAAACAGTGTCGATAACTAAACAATAAAGACGCATTCTGAATAGCACTTGTAGCAACATACGCACAACCCGTCATTGCAACAGTGAAAAAAAAGGAGGGTTCATTTACTGCACATTCACGATAACAGATACAGGATTACAGGTTCTAGTTGGTATTTTTGATGATCAGATACTATTTAATATAATATTTCATGATATCTTAAAGGTATAAGAAGCCAGAAATAACCCCGTAAGCAGAACATGCTTTACAAAAAAACATGCTAAATTTGGTCGTTTTCTTTTTTAACCCTTTAGTCTTTAGTACGGAGCATCAAGTCTTTAAAACGTTCCAAATTATACAAAATATCTGGCGAACACTTTTTATTCAGCAAACCCGTAAAGCAATTTGGACTGCCTTTTGGAAATGATATGCAACCGATATTCATATTCTTAAGACTCGTTATAATTAATTCATATGACAGAGAAAACTAGAATGAATGTAACGATTAGCTTTACCCAGTTTTAAATCAAACGGACGAAATTCCCTCATGATGCAACCTTTTTTAAATAGAAGAGAATTCTAATACTTTCTGATGAATCGTATACAGGTGATTCGTAACATACGTACGGAAATCTCGATATGCAGATTAACAATGCAACTACATGTACATTCATCTCGACAAAAGGAAAATGTGTCCACATTTCATATACATTGTATATATACATGTATATATATATATATATAAATGCTTCTGTAGCCACACTACAAGCATATCTAATGCGTCTAAATTCGTCTTTTTAAAAGATTCAGATCATTTCATTTCAAACCACACTACTAAACTGACCAATAAAACATGGTTGACAAGAGAAATCCAATGGGAAAAAAGGTAATAAATGAGTTAAGATGTCACGATCTTTTCTCATTTCTCAAGTATTGATTAGTATCTGTCCAAATGAATTGTTTTGAGAGGCAAAACCTTTCACTTAGGCGAGTCAAAGAGCCAATACAAATCCTAAAAAATCGATTCCAAGAATCAATCAGTTCCTAACATAGCAAAGTTTAGGTTTAACAGATTTGCTGCCAGCGACTTTGGAATGCTATTAAAGGGGAGAAAGCTCTCTGTTTAGTAATATCCCTTTTTCTCAATAGTCTCAATCTAAGTAAATGAACATATCTTACAAACTCGGCCCAATATTCTTGTTGTCATTTTAAAAGATGACACATTGAAAAGTGGTCTGTGAACTAACCTGGTTCCTTCTCTGAGTTTCATTCCACGTCAAAATTAAGCCGATATTTAAGGTTATGGAAAGCAGATAACACAAAAATCTAATTTTAAACAATTACCCAGCATTCTAAGGGTTAAGATCTTGAAATTTGGGTTATTGCCCTAATATGGATTATTCCACGTTTGAAGAACCAGCCATGAATAATTTAAGGAGGTTTATGTTTATAAGCCAACTCCTTCTTATATCTTAACAGGAACATAAGCGCTTCATTGGACCCTTTGAAATGTTGTTAACCCTTTACCTCATATATACACGTTTTAAGGTAGAATACCCATCATCTGCCATTTTGAAATTCTTTCCTTCATCGAGGTCCTCCTTCATCGGATTTCTTCATCCGTTCTCGGTTTACATTAGTCTGAGCCGGAACTATTCGGTTTACACCGGATAGTTCCGGCCACGACCAATGTATACCGAGAACGACCAAAGTAATCCGACGAAAGAATAAGTTTCAAAATGGAGGGTTATGGGTATTCTACCGTAAGACAAACACAGCAGAGTGTTTAACCCATTACCAAACAATAACGACATTTGACCAGTTAGTTTCGGACGACTTCGGAAACATTGTGGGAAAAGGAGAAATTGCTCTTGACCAGCAATTTCTCCTTTTCCCACAATGTTTTCTGCTTTATCAGAAGATTACTTTTCAATTTCAAAACATTTTGAAATATCGTCTGCAAACTATTTCAATTTGGGCCAGTCGTAAATTTGGTGGTTGGTAAAGGGTTAAAGGTGTTTTGTGTTTACAGTGGTTCCAAATCACAGACATAGAATACAGACCTATCCATAGGAGATGATACATACAAGGTCCATTTACAGATAGACGGTATGTGAACCTGACTACAGGTCATTTATAACAAATCAGTTCATAAACCTTATTTCATGTCATTTATAGTAAACATTAACCTGGTAACATGTCATTTATAACAGATCAGCTCAAGAACCTTATTTCATGTTATTTATAAACATTAACCTGATAACATGCCATTTAGAGTAATCAGTTCAGCCCAAGAACCAAATTTCATGCCATTTATAGTGAAAAGTTCAGCGCAAAAACCTTATTTCATGTCATTTATAGTTATAAATTCAGGATGACAACCTTATTTCATGTCATTTATAGTAAACATTAACATCATAACATGTCATTAAGGGTAATCAGTTAAGCTTAAAAACCAAGTTCATGTCATTTATTCTTTATAGTGATAATGAACCAAATAATATGCCATCTGTAGAAATCAATCTAGCTCAAGAATTTGATTGCATGTCATTTATGGTAAATATGAACCTAATAACTTGTCATATATAGTTATCAATTCAGCTCAAGACCTAATAACATGTCATTTATATAAATCAATTTAGCTCATGAATCTGATACATGTCATTTTGGTAAATATGAACCTAATATGATGTCATTTATAGTAAACATGAATCTAATATCCTATTATTTATAGTAAACATGAACCTAATAATATGCCATTTATGGAAATCAGTTCATCTCAAGAACCTAATTACATGTCATTTATAGTAAACATGAACCTAATGCCATGTCATTTATAGTAATCAATTCAGATACAGTTGTATAAGACCTTATTTTATGCAATTTAAGAAAGTTAAGAGAGTCAGAACTTTATAACATATCATTTACTGACATGGTTTATGACATGGTATAGTAAACAATGAATTTTACACATCATCTTAGTATATATGAACCCAATTACAGGTCATCTGTAGCATTCACAACCAAATTACATGTCATTTATAGTATAATGGAGCATGATTGTATGTCATTTGTTATAAATAGGAAATTAATTACATTTAATTTATAGTATAATGGAGCATGATTGTATGTCATTTGTTATAAATAGGAAATTAATTACATGTCATTTATAACCAACATGAACCCAAATAAATGTCATTTATTGTAAGCATAAACCTATTCACAGTTCAATAATAGTTTACATGAACCCAATAACATGTCATTCAAGAGAGCCATAATCTTTAAACCTTATTGCATGTAACCTGTAGTAAATGAAAACCTAATTACATATCATTTAAGGTGATCATGAACCTAATTGCATGTTGTTGGGTTTTTTTCCAGATCTTGGTAGTCACGATTTAGTTCTTGGAATGGACTTCATTTCAGATAATAAGGTAAGTTTTTTTTTTATAGCAGGCAATAATTTCAAAGCATTAGAAATGGAATGAAAACAACAGTGTAGAAGGAAGTACATTAAGAGAGATTAGTCCTTCTGTTACATGTGGTTCTTTAGCCATCTTCTACTTTTATCTGGTCTCAACAATTAATTTGCATTTTTGGCTAAATGCTCATAATCTTTGTCTACTACAAGCAAGGCAAGATAATGCTCTTAACCCAAATAACATCTGGAATCTAATATTTTTCAGTGTGCTTTAGACTTCAAACAAAGGACTCTAACTTCCAATGGATCCAATTCAACAACATTTCTGACCGAGGAAGAAATCCCATTGAAATATAGGAACAAACCATCCCTGGCTGCTTCAATGTGATGCAAGAACAGTAAACTAGTACTGATGGGCTTATTTGTGGGAACTTTTAACACACTCCATGTGGGGAGCCATAATAAATGGCTAGATTTCTCAACATGAGAGGTTCATTATTGCAACATAAGGACAAAAATACTTTCCAGTGGAAATTTCCCTTTTCTTAACACGATTACGCTGTTAACAAAACAGTGGAGGACAGTGGTCCTGGGTACCGTTTTACTAAACAGTTTACGCTTAAGATTTGCGTAAGTCTAAAACAACAATTCCTCTTATTTCGATATTGGACGAAGCAATATTGCAAAGTGACACATCATTGGAATCGTCTCTCCGAGACGCTTCCAATGAAGTGCCACATTGCAACATTGTACTTTCATTAAAGATTCTATCCATGTTTATCAAATATGACTTACGCAAACATTTTCCGCAAGTTGTTTAGTAAAATGGCCCACACAGAGACAGAGCATCGGCCTCGGAATCTGAGGGTTGTAGGTTCGAATATTGTGAGTAACAGGGTCTACTTAAGCCTTTAATTAGTCCAAATTTAACACAAGTACTGGTTATGTCTCCAGAAAGCAGAATTGAGAGTGATTAATCTTAATAGTGAGATCTTGTTTCACAATCAGCGTGAACTAAGTTTAAACTAAACAGTCTTCTCTTGTAGCAAAACAGGTATTTTTAATAATCCCTGGTTTTAGGGCATGGACAGTTTTATTATGAACACTTCCTCATTTGTAAAACTCACTCTTAAAACTTCTACAGGAGGTTCTTAATTCTTACTCGGAAGATTATGCCCTTTCAAAAAAAAATGTTACAGTAGGAGAAATTCCCCACCAATTCTCCATCAATCTCAAGTATTTCCCTTCATTTATATGGAGTTCATTGTAAAGTTCAAAATAGTTTGTAAACATGCTTTAAAACAACTAATGGGTTTCATGTTATCAAATTGTTGGAACTTAACTGGAATGAAAAGCTTCTTTATTTGAAACCAATCAATAGAATTGACTATACATCAAATATGTGTTTTGGGTAAATGACAGGTTGTTCTTTATTCATTGAAAAAAAATGACAAGTTACACAATTTATGTTGACTTTTTATTCAAAATATCCATTTATATATATCACCAAAAGCTACATCAACCAGTATATAATTGTTTTTATCTAGCTATATCACATGCAATATTCCTGCAGGTTAACTCATTCCCTCTTAAAGGTTTTTGTGACTTGTCCAAATTGAAAGCAATAGCGGCAGACAATATCAGAAGAAAATGATAACATTTTCTTTGAGAAACTGGACGAAAAATACATTAACAAATGGAAAAATCACTCATCATGTGCAATATCTCCAATTGTTAAAGACCTTTCTTTAACGTTCGGCCTACCTTCTTAACCTTTCCATTGATTTAATAAATCTAGTTTTCTTAGTACTACTATGGAATACTTTTTGCTTCTTTCAAAGGTTACAAAAGGAAGCAGTGTAATAAAAGAAAAACTTGCTACCACTACCATTAATGAATCCACAGAAATTAACATTTGACAAACTGCACTCCTAATCTTTAAGCAATATTTTCTTTTTCCACAATTCATTAAACTGATACATGTTGGAGTGAAATAAAACGATAAGAAACAGTTTGTTAAGTTTTAGAAAAATCTTCCATTTTCATATAGTTTCTATTTACATATTGTTATCACAGTAAAACACCCTCTACCCGCCCTATACTAATAAAGCAACATTTCTTAATCAATATACCTTAAAAATATTTAACACCTTATTCCAATAAAACCCCAGTTTTATGGATCTCCTGCAGAAATTTAAAGGCACATAAAAGGAGATTAATGCTATATCAAACTATATTATTTGGTAAACTTTTGGTCAGATTCAAATAGTTATCACCAAAAGACCCCATCAGCACAACTTTAACGTCAAAGCCATCAAGAAATATCCCAGATTAACCAGTTTAATTGTGTGATTCTTCACCCCTGAACTTGACAGTTGATACACAAATGTTTGAATAGACCAATCAGAATTCGTTATTTTGAAAATGTAAACAAACATATTGTTGATAAACATGATTGAATTGGAGACAACTATATTTCAAGCACAAAATAACGTATGTTAAAAGAGTTTATTCAATAGGGTCTTAATGCATTCGTAAATTAATTCTCATTACTTTTATGAACATAATAAAAGAACTTCATATTTTTTCCCAATGATTTATTTGTACTCATCTCCTTTTATGTGCCTTGAAGAAACCACTGTCACAAAAAAAATAAAAGCTCCAAATTAAAAGCTACCGGTAGAGCTCATGACAAAAAAAAAAAAAAGAGGAAAAAACACATTTTCTCCATATTTGGAGTACCCACATGTGACTAGGATAAATTGCTCAGTAGCATCAATAAAATCTTATTTTGACAGTGGTTTCTACTACAGAAGAGCATAAAATCGAAGTATTATGGAGTTTTTTCTTTTTTTTTAATATGGGTTTTTACATCACATCAACATTATTTCAGTTATGTAGCGATGCCCGACTCTTAATGATGGAGGAAGACCCCATACTCAAATGCCCATAAGGGCTGGTCAAGGCAGGTAGAACCATCGGCATTCCGTAAGTCAGTCGGGAGACTGCCTCTCATGAAAATCAATATCCCTATCAGGATTTGAACCCATGCGGAGAGGGGCCATGTGATTTCAAGTTCTGTACTCTAACCACGAGGCCACCGAAACTTAGGGAGTAAGTGGTTAACATGATAAATCATTTACAATTTCCGAACCTGCTGAAAACTACACAGCATTGGTAAAATGCATGAATCATCATCTTAAGTTTGAAAAGGCTCATCTTTGATGATAATTTACATGTCTACAAAGTACTCATAATTTGATATTTTTGGACAGAATCCATCACTTTTAAATCAGATAAGACCAACAATTTGAGAAATCATCACCCAAGATCTGCTCGTGGAGACTCTAAAGGCAAATTTATCTCAGATGCATTATATATTTTTGTTTATATTCTAATTAGCGCTTAAAGGCAAGCATAGACAGAAGTGATTAATAATTGCCTTTCTCCACCATTTCTAAATAAAGAGGGTGAGCAAGAGCGATAAAAGAAATATACATCACAGATACATTTTTAAACACAATAATTTATCAATCAAAGTACCATTATACAAACCATTTACTATATACAGTTATACCCAAAATTTCTCAATAAGCTTCCAACCAAACCATTAACTACATACAGTTATACCCAAAATTTCTCAATAAACTTCCAACCAAATTATTGAATATCATTCAATAAGCTTAAAAATTACTGAATGCAGTAAACCTTGTTTTGAGCAACCATAGAAAAAGGAGATTGAATCCTGGCGATAAAGACAACATATGACTAAATGCCAATGTCAGTCATCCAGAAAGCTCAAGAAAGACAGTCTTTAACCAAATTACTTTTCACACAATGTTTAAAATTGGATTCTTAAAACAAAATTGTCTGCATTATTCAACAAGCTTATAACCGAAACTACAATGTACTTCTAAACAAGCTTAAAACCAAAATTACAGAGTATCACTTGATAAGCTTATAACCAATTCATAAATTATCCCTGAATAAGCTTATAACCAATTCATGAATTATCAGTTGATAAGCTTATAACCAATCCATAAATTATCACTTGATAAGTGTTTAACCAATTCTTAAATCATCATTAAATAAGCCTATAATCAATTCATATATCACCATTCAATAAGCTTATAACCATTTCATAAATTATCATTCAATAAGAGTATAACCAATTCTTAAATTATCACTCAATAAGAGTATAACCAATTCATAAATTATCACTTAATTAGCTTGCAATTCATAGCTTACTATTTACTACACATAGCCTCAACAAAAAGCTTTCTTTCTTTTCCAGACAACTTTATATAGCATTGCCGAAAACAATATTTTGAAAATAAGAAAAAGTTTAATTAACTAAAGTCATTTTCTCTATTGAATCCGATTGTGATCAGTTTTAATTGAAAGACATTTCAAGTCTTGGATACAAATACTTTTCCCTATTGTCACTGCAGTTTCTTAACACTTCACTTCATTAAACCTACTTTAATTCAGAAGTTTTTAGAAACAAGTGGGAGAAAGGCACAAATTGCTCCTAATGAGCAATGACAAAAGGATTAATTGCCATGGTTTAAACAAATTATCACATAGAAAGGCAGTAGTTCAAATTCTAAAGTTTTTAGATGTTGTCTGCTGCTGCTTTTAAATTGGACCTGTCCCAAAATTCCTTACAAAGGGAAGGGTTGAATCATTTATAAAGATCACATCTCAAGCAAAACAGAATAGTCAGTGGCAAAACTGTGTTACCGAAAGTCGACATCAGACA
This sequence comes from Cerastoderma edule, assembly GCA_947846245.1. NCBI lineage: Eukaryota > Metazoa > Mollusca > Bivalvia > Cardiida > Cardiidae > Cerastoderma > Cerastoderma edule. The sequence continues at coordinate 17,262,390 of OX401416.1, forward strand.
CAAACAGGTCTTGCATCATGTTACGAGCTGAAAGAGAAAGGATAGGAATATCAGTGTTTGGAAAACAAAAATAAAATGGTTTAGAATAAGATTATAATTGCTATTTAGTCACTTGAATCATGTCTGGAACAGTTTGTTTGATAAAGTGCTTAGCCCAATACCAAACAATAACACAATTAAACATTTTATTGCAGGGGACTCTGGAAAAGACAGTGAGAAAATGAGAAATTGCTCGTAATGAGCAATTTCTCCTTTTCTGACAATGTTTTCTACCCTATCAGAAGGTTACTTTCCAATTCTTTCACATTTTGAAATGTCATCTGCAAACAATTTAGAACAGTTGAACATTTGGTGTTTGGTTTAGATAATGTATGCAAACATATACAGCAAAAACATAAGGAATTCTTTTCATCATAACAGAATAATTTAAGTCTTGGCTTAATTTTCAAACATATAAACCTTGCTGTCTTTAAAACTAAAAAGTTTATTTTTTCTGTTTGAATAAATACACACTAATTTGTCACTTATATTTTGTCATAATTAGCAAACAGTGTCCATGATTCCTCGATGATAAATCATTAAAAGGGTTCATTAAAGCACAAACACTTTTCAAGAGGAGGGATGGAAACCCTCAAGATGCTGCGTCAAAAATAAATCAGATTTATTGCCGAGGCAAAAGCGAGCTTACCAAAAATATTTTTACAGATAGTATTGAAAAAAAATCTTTCATTCAGACTTGCCTTGATCCAACTTAAAATATATGAGGTATTTGTCAAGCTTCTTTAACAAAGTTGCACAAAAAAATTGAGAAAACGTAGGGAAAAAAAGATTTTCCTATAAATGAGCAATATCTCCTTTCGATATTGGTGGTCAAAGCAGACCAAAACTATCTTGGGATGACCTTGTGAAGGGAGACAGAGCATCTCTCAGGCTGGATAGTACCAATCCACAGGATCGCCAGACATGGAGAAAAAGGTTGTACTCTCAACAAGACAAGTAGACACCACCCTTGCCAAAAGGATTAACAAATGGCCTGTCAAATCTAAAATCGATGTTGATGAATATGATACAATGATTTCTTATAGCGTTTTCTTTTGCATTTGAATAGTGATTTTTCATAATTTGTAACTGCCATCTGCTATTGCATGACATACCTTCAAAATATGAGGTATCAGTCAAATCCTCTGGCACGGGTACCCAAGGGGCATCTTTGTTTAAAATATTCTTCCAGTCAATCTCTTTAAACACAGGCATCTTCTTCAAGTCTAAAGAAAACATAGGAAACACAAATTAAATTTTTTCTTTAATATCAAATAGAATTGTTTCGAAATATTGACGAAAAGGGAAAAGGTTTTCTCTTGCTTTATTATCATTTGCTAGACCTTTCAATTCCACCTATCACACAAAGGTCAGGCACGGGAAACTTACCATTAAGTCTATTGAACAAATCTTCTGCAGAAAATTCAAAAGGCAATTATGACACAAGAGGAATTACTATAGATAAGCAATTTGCTCTTTTGTTACAGTGACACAAGAAGACGTTGCTAATAACAAGCATTATCCTTTATTTCTCTGGTTTCAAATATTTTTAATCTCTTTAAACAGCATGCAAAATTGTCCACTCTGTGTTTCATCAACAAGTGTCATTTGTTGCAAAACAATACAGGAAAGTTCTCCTACACAAAATCAGCACACCAAAGGCTCAATGCATTACTATAGTTTTTAAGAAGCTCTTACAAGAGTTTTGCACTGAACCCTGAATATAAAGTATATCAAGGATACGCACCTCTAGCTTTGGGTCGTTCTGAGGGTTCAGGGGTCAACAATGCTTCGATTGCTTCCCTGGCAGGTTCACTCAACGCTTCTTCTCCTTCAGGCCACGGAATATCTGTAAACATATAATGAATACATCCCTTTATAAAACATCTAACACACTTGTATCAGGTTTAACCCATAAAGTGCTGGAACTGACTTCATGCTTAGGCAAACAGGCTAGATACAGACCAGCTGCCAAGTAAATAGACGCCTGGCCTTTTATCTAACCTGTTTGCTACTCTGAGTATCTTTCCTCATCAAAATGAAGCAGATATTTAAGGTTTTGAAAACAAATATACAAATGATACAAAAATCTATTTTTAGCAAATTACCCAGCATCCTAAGGGTTAGAAGGTCTCTGGTCACAAGGAATGCCTAAAACAAGTCAACACCCAATTATGCATATACAACTAAGGAGTTTGCATGTTTAACAAATCTCCAGTATCTTATACAGTAGCCTTTCAAGCTTATCGACATTGGCACTGATTGAGAGTTAATGTAAACAGGGTGAGAAAAATTACACTAATGTCTCATTAATCCAAATACCTCTGTTCCCTTGGGTATTTCTGGATGACCAATTCTTCCGGATAAATGAAGAAGGGCCTGGTCATGCTTGAATATACACTTTCAGGCATAAACAATGTATATGTAAATGTGAATGCTTTACTGCTCAAGGTATCCAGTCTGCAAACTCATTTAACTTTAGCAGTTAAATATAAACCCCTACAGCATACTGCCCTACTGTTTGGGCAATAAACCTAGAACATCTATCACAGTGGCCCTTATCATTCACTCATTACAATTGAGCACCATTGTAAATTATTTAAGTTGAAAATAAGATGTTTACAAAGTATAATTTAACTCTAATTAAGAAATAATTTTTCGGTTGAATAGAGGCTTTCATGGGATTCACTAGTAACCTACAGGGCTGTGGCTCTGAAATGTCTTCCCAAATGCCACTCCCATGAAACCAATGGCACCTGTTGGGACTTACACACAAGTAATAAGTCCACCACCATAACCACTCAATCAAACATAGGATCATTACTCACCTCTGTTTAAAATGTTTTCAAAAACCTTTTCCACAGTCTGATCGTTGAATGGCCGAACCCCAGTTAGGAACTCAAACATACAGACACCAAGAGACCACCAGTCCACAGCTGGTCCTGAAAAATATCAATACTTGTATGATCAATTTCTTACTTATTCACATAATTGACCTTAGGACAGACTTTGATTGACAGCTGGAACTGACCAATCAGCGAACACTTCTGTTGCTATCCGCCATTTTCTCCAACACGCTGTGCGACTCCGTCAACACATAGCACTATTGTGCTGTGATTTTTCTTCATCAATACTGCTTAAGATATTGTTTAAGTACTTATAATAGAGAAATTATGTACAAGGAGAGACTTGTGGATGAAGTAGAGTTTATCCCGTTTCCAAAATCTGTCACATATATTGTGAAATGACTGAGAACTACACGCAATTAGTAAATCTATGCAAACAGTTAATTTATAAAACGATGTAAAGAATAGAAGTATGAACTATTATTTAATTTTCTTTCTTTTTTCTTCTTTCAAATGTTAGTAAATTTTTATTTTTGTCTTTTATCTTAATTTGAAAATATAAAATTGTTGTTTTAAAAAACGGAATTGACACATGATGACGAATGTTATTAGTTGCATTTGATAATGAATCAAATGTTAACTAAAAATACAATATTGATCGATAATGATGTGAGAGGACATGGTTTCCAGTAGGATATATACAAATTCTTCAAATTGGATTTTAATCAATTGATTTTGTTTTTAAATGGACCATAAGAGCACCTTAAACAATTAATTAACTTTCTTATTATAGCCCATCAATCCACCTACCTGTAATGATCGATGTATCATATCCAAATTTAAAAGCTATTAAAAACTAAACAAACCCATAGCTCCTTGTTGCAACTTTATCCAAATACCTTAAAGAATCTAATGTTGCTGTAATATGTTGTAAAACACACTCTTGGTAGCCAATGGTTGATTATAAAGACCGCCGATCGGCTAAACAATAAAGGGTTTGTGACTTGACCATAAAGTGCAATTGTGTCAGATTGATGTTAATTAGCGTCGAAACCCTTAATCCTTTTAACAATCGAGGTTTGTTAACCCTTTACCAAACAATAACTACATTTGACTACTTTGTTACAGACAACTAGGGAAAATATTGTGGGAAAAGGAAAAATTGCTCTTTTCCTTTTCCAACAATATGGTCTGCCCTATAGATCAGAAAAGTATTAATTCATCATCTTCATTTAAATGACGTCTGCAAACTCTTTAAATTTGGAACAATTGAAAATATTTCGTTTGGTAAAATGACCCTTAGTTCGTAATCAAGTAGCAAAACCGACAATCATCCATTGAGTAGCATACAAAAGATTATGTTCCAAAGTCTTGATTATTAACTTAATTGACAACAAAATAGTGATCCTATCAGCAATTGTTTAACACCATAATCTCAACATGACCAACACTATTATACCATTTTCAACATGACAAAATTGGTAGGTCTGCGTTTTGAATCATTCAGGATATACGCCGATTAAGTAAAAAAAAAAACTAAACCGTTTAAGAATCAAAATGAGATAATTTCGTTCGTAAACTGCAAATACTGCAAATTAACTGTTTTGAAGTAGTATGAAATACAGTCATTTTGAAGGTCCGGTTGAACAAGTGCGGAATGGACCAATGTCGTTCGGATCCGAGTCTGATCGGACTTTGGACGGATCATGTTTGGTGCCGATCGGACCCCACTGCTGGGGTAAATCACTCCCCCAACGCCATAGAGATATATAACAGAGCTGTTAGGGGTCTACAGTCCAAGACCCTTGCTGTGCCAATATCATTACACTGTGATTTATACACAACTGCAGAATACAAAGTCCTGGTAAGAAAACGCCTGAAGCAATTCTACATTAAAAAGTACATTGACTACCATGAAATAACTGATATAGTCTAATTAATTTTGAATCATTTTTATATCCTTTGCATATGGGTAAAAGTTGTGTCAGTGCTTCAATTACTTTACAGCCTTTCTAGATTAAACCAGAGCACCGCAGTGTATTGCCCCAGGGACACTCCCACAAAAAAAATCCAAGTACCTTCCTTACCCCGTGTCACAAGTTCTATATATCTTTACCACTGGGCAATGCAGTCCCTAAAATATTTGCCAAACCCATCTTTACCCTGCCTTTTTTCAACTCTCTTTTTATCATAAGTGATTGATCTACATTGTCACTATCCATGCAAACATGTTTAAACTCACCATGTCTTTTCTGCTGGAGAATTTCCGGGGCCAGGTAGTCGGGGGTACCCAGAATCCTCTCTTGCTCTGGTTCATGTAGTGGGGCCCTTTTCACAGATTTAGGGGTCCGAAAAGGGGTCTTGTTGGCATTGGAGAAGGAGTAGGATCTCGCTAGGGCTTTCTGTAAGGGAGTTTTTGGGGTCTGGGGGCATCTTGGATTAGGTGTACAGAATCCCTGAAAATTTAGATACAAGTTTTTGGTAAATTATTTTTGGCAGGTACTGTTGATTCTTTAAGAGAATTTACCTAAAAAGTAATAGTTAGGATCCTTTTACTTTCATTACTCAACAATTTGCTTACTGCAAACTACCCAAAACGGAACAGGTTAAGTCATAGCATTCACAATTATTTCCTTTGCAAGTCTATGTCGTTAGAATCCTTTCTTTAAGGAATATTTGTGATGATGACAATTGTAATTGTAAGTCCGTGACAAAAGCTTTCTTTTTGTGTTCAAACGATATGACATATTATAACAAAGAAATTGTCAAACATTCCTTTGAAGATACTGCTTGAGCTTCAGTGATAATTCTTGGCCCTAAAAATCTCATAAAATTTCCCAAAAACTCATTGCTTTCATTCATTTTTATCATTTTTCTATAGAAAAACCCATTGATTTTTTAAGTTTTGGTAAAAACACTCATTGATTTAATTCAGAAAAAAATCACTGGAGCTTATTAAATTGGGAGAAACTGCTTGTGATGATCAATTTTCTTATCATCACAGAGATTCCAACAAAATAACAAGCAATTCTTGATGTTACAAAAGGTTTTATCTCAATTATACCACCTATTGTCAAATAAAGCATCACAACCCACCTGATATCTATTATGGGAGCCTGGAGTAAAGGACACATCATTCCAGCCTGAACTGTTCCGACTACGGCTCTCGTTGTGAACGTAGGGAGAGATACATGATGTCATGGAGGCAAAGCGTAACTTGGCAGGCGTCTTCTTTCCAGATGGTCTCTGTGAAAAAAATTGTGTATTATTACACTAATGAATTTATTTCCTGAAGTGGAAATTGTCGTAAAATTCTATATCAACTTTTTTTTTCAAGTGGGAGCGTTAGCTTATGGTATTGGGCCTTAAGTTTAGATGATCTCAATGCATAGGTTTGAATCTAGACACAAAAGGAACATCAGTAATTAACTTTTATCTAATGGTTACAATATACCAGTGGAATAACTTCCAACTCTGTTATGATTGTGAGCTGCGAAAATATTCATTCCGTCGAGAAATGATTTCCAATTTGCTTAAACTTGTCAGTACAAGGGAAAGAGATAACCTGTACTTACCCTTGTTTTTGGAGGAGGTGGAGGAAGAAGTGGAACTGAACTTGCTTTTGGTTCTTCTGGAGAATCTTTTTCCCTGAAAACATTACAAAATAAACATCAACCATTCATACCTTCAACACCTTATAGCATCTTCAGAGGAGTTTATATACAGATTTAACCTGTTTGGACTTTATGGAAGGTTTCTTAACAAATATGTTGATCCTAACAAGATGTTCTATAAAGCTCAGATAGAGCCTTATTGCTTGATTGTGTTAACCCTTTCACAAACAATAACGACATTTGACGACTTTGTTGCAGACAACTTTAGAAAACATTGTGGGAAAAGGAGAAAGTGCTTGTAACAAGCAATTTCTCCTGTTCCCACAAGGTTTTCTGCTCTTCCAGAAGATTATTTTCCAATTTCATCACATTTTCAAATGTCGTTTGCAAAATCTTTCAATTTGGGACAGTCGAAAATTTATTGTTTGGGAAAGGGTTAACACCAACAGAGTTCCAACATACACCGTGGTAGTAGCAGAGGCTCTCCAGTTTCTTGAATAACAAAGACCTAAAAGGCTAAATATTTTGACATAAAATGTTTTTTGAGAAAGTGATTCTGAAAAGACAAAATCCTATCATTAAAATAGCATAGAGTGTCGGAATATTAACACTTTTTCAAGTGTATACACAAAAGCAAAAGAAAATTTGAGAAACCATTGTGATAAAAGGAGAAACTACTTGCTTTTTACAAGTATTTGCCTTTGTATGTTAGATGTTTGTATAATCTTTCATTGGATAATCAACAAAGAATGTTCATTTCGGGCAATTTGTTGACTGACCAATTGGTGACAAATTAATAGTTTACTCACTCTTTATCTCCTGAACTAGCAGTGGCCGCAGTGGTAGGAGAGTTGAATACAGACATGTCCATCTGGTTTGACAAGTCTGGGGTGACATTACTCAACTCCCCTTCGCATAGACTAGACAGATTAAACCCCAGAGTATCAGGGGCGCTCTCCGAATTTAGACTGGATACCATCCTAGGCTGTAAGTGGGATAGATTCTTGTTAACCAGTCCACCTTTGAAGCATGAACCAGTCACAACCGGTTCATTACAGTCCAATGAATCTTTACGTCTCTCTTCCAAAATGTTGTTTGGTTTAACACTTGAATGCTTTGGGTTTGAATTCTCCTTATCGGAGAGCCTGGCCTCGGTTAAATCTTTTGACTGACCTTTTGTGTCGGATTCACTTAAAATATGGTCAGACTCCGACATGGAGATATCACTGTGTCCTTCAACAAGTCGTCTTTCATCTGCGGACAACACCGTGATTCTGTCCGAATCATGGAAACTTTTACTGTCTTTATTATTAGTCCCTAGGCAGTTTCTCATGTCAAGTTTAGGAAGGAGAGGACTTTGCACCGACCTCTCTATCTGAGCCTTATCATGACCGCTGTGGAAGCGTATGCGAGTCCGAGGAATGGAATGACTGCGCTTGCTCTGGGGTTCACATCCACTAAACCGTAACAGGGCAATCTCCTGCGTCAAACCAGAATCCACACTGTGCGTTCTTCTAACTGGACTCTGCTCCACATCATCAAAATTTCTCTTTTTGGCAAATCGAAATCTTTCGCTGTATCGCAAAGGCTCACTTTCGTTTTCCTCATCAGATGGGTAACAGAAGCTTTTCGTTTTTGTCAGCCTTCGAGGGTTGATTTTCGTTCTCACTTTACACCGTAAGATAACTGGTCGTTTTTTCTCCACAGCACTCCCCGGTAATGAATAAGGAACGTTTTCTTTCTCATTGTCCTCACCACTGTCCTCCGAATACGAATCTCGCCGCAAGGATCGTAAATGTTTCGCCGCGTATGAGTTCCACACCGATTCCTCGGTCCTGTGCATTTGAGGCGTGTCATCGGTCAGTTTCTCCTGTCTGGACGGGGCCTTCTGATGGCTGCCACACTCCAAACACCCGTACATTCCACCACTATCACAGACACATGAAATATTACAACTACTCACGCTCGTATCTCCTTCCTTCAACCTCTTGTCCTTAAAGTCAGATTTGTTCGAAACCTCAGACATATCAACATGACTCGAAAAGCCAGACATAAAAACGTCGTCTGAGATATCAATGGTAGATATTGTGGAAGGTAGGGAATTGTTCATTTTTTCTTTATGAAGATAAATTCTGTTTGCATTTGCAGTATGGTTTTCTGTTAAATTGTCCTTGTTGCATGAATCGAAACAGTGACTGGACAATTCTGGAAGACTACTACCAGCTTCAGTTGAGTCTGTGGTGTTGTTATCACAACAATCACTCCCTTTCTTCATTGAAGGACTAGAAGATGCAGCCCATAATATGTCAGACTGAAGAGGTAAAATGCGAAATTGGTGAAAAATACAAATAAGTAAAAAGAACATAAAAAAGGAATTCAAGGGTTCAATGCAAGACTATAGTAAGTGCTTCATTAACATGAAGCACTTACCATAGTATTGCACTGAACCCTCAAATTATAATAAATGAAATCCCTGCTCAATCAAGATTGTCTTAAAATTCTTATTAGTTTGGTACAGTTATTGAATCAAACACAGGATAAAATTTCTTTTTCAGAAGCCCCTTAACTGTGTGACAGTATTTCTGATAAAAGCAATATCAAGGTTACTGTAAAAATGTCCTTCCAAAACAATCCATGAAGAGATATAAAACTGATAAATCTGTTTGCAATTTTTTCTGTATGGTGTTTAACGCCATATCAACAATTTTTCATTTATGTAACATCTTTCCTGGAATCACTAGTACTAGGCTTGGCTGTATGAATTCAATGAGATGTATATTACATTATGTCTATATGGGTTTTACATCACATCAACATTATTCATCTATATTGCAGTGCCTACTAATAATGGCCAAGAGGGCTTGTTAAGCCGGGTACACCATTGTCATTCCATATGTCATTCAGGAGACTGCCTCTCACAAAAATGCAAATGCCGTCACCACAATTTGAACCAACGCAGAGGGAGACCATGTTATTTCAAGTTCTGTACCCTGACCACTAGGCCACCTATAAATTCTGACAATTTAATGTCCCCCAATTAATCTACAAACAGACTTAGGTGGCTGGTGAATCTTTCCATCATACATGGTTAAACACAAATCAATCAAACTATTCAAGAACGGTGTTATTTACCTTCTGCAGAGTCGACATTAACCTTTTCACAGGTGGTTTTGATGGGGACCTTGCAGATTTCCCTGGCGTGTACAATCCAGAAGATGTGTTCAGGTATTTTGACGTAGACTGCGACAGTAGAAGGTCCCTCATTGACATCTGTTTGTTAAGCTTGGAAGTAGAGTGAGGGGCACTTGTGTTTTTCTCGACCGTCGATATGGGTGTCACTTGGTTTAAGCAACTCTTGTTTAAGGGAGTCTGAGGGGTTGTTCCTGCTTTGCTTGCCGGCGTTATGGGTGTATTGCCCGAGGAATTATCACTAGTGCTATACTTGATCGAGCTCTGTAAACATCAATTATTTATACAATGTTCACTCATTTTATTTGGAAAAAACTGCTGCATTTGGTTAAGAAATTGTTAACCTTTGTAAGTTTTATATTTTCTACTGCAAAGGCTTTTTTTAAAAAAATCATCTCCATTAGAACGAAAGTGAATAACAAATACCAAAGCAAGAGTTAAAAATCTTTTTATTGGGTTTGGATGACCAAAATAAGTCCAAGGATAATGCAACATGTTAATAGATACTTAAATACCTTTTAGCTTGCAAGGCTTTTCACAACAAAAATGGCTGAAATGTAAAATTGACCCATAAACTCTAAATGTAGGTGAATAAGCAAGTGAAAGAAATAAGATCATTATGGTAAGTAATAATAAAAGAGAAACATACTACAAGAACTTACGAATGCAAATGAACTCTGTAGAGACAAAATCTGGCCGGGAGTTCTATAGTCCTCGTATCTGTGTAAACTGTGCATGGGTGTTTTAGGGGTCATGGGTACCTCACCTGAATCAGCTAGAGAGAAACCGGTATGTAAACATACAACTTCTAGCATGGTCAACACTGATTTAGATCATAAGGTACATGTATCTTTCTCAAAAATGACTTGTATTTTAGTGTGATCATGACGCAAACTTGATAAATAGTTTCCTTTGTGCCTGACAACTACAGTTTGGAACTTAATAATTCTCTTTAAGATTGGTTTCATTCAATTATATAAAGACTGTGTAAAATCATTCTTGGTCATGATTTTTCAAAAATGAATCATCCAAATATTGAAAAATCAGAACCAGTAATTATTCCTATCGGTTCATTCCCTCAAAACTATTGGTTTATTCGTAAAAATTATTGATTAATCCAGAATTATTATTGCTAAATTCCTATTAAGAACTCTGACTAATGATTGGTTCTTTTCGAAGTATTATTGGTACCAATGTGCTTGCTTGTACTAAAGTCTTTCTTCTTAAAGTGGTGTTATGCCAATCTTAAGCTAATCTACGTATATACCAGTAAATATCATAATCAGCCCTAATTTTTACTTTGGTTGGTTATTGTGCATTTATAACTGTTATTGAAACAAATAAGCTGAAAGGAATTGCATTAGTTATAGTGAATTAAGAACAATAAAAAATCATTCTAGTTTCAGTTTCCAAAAGATTTGCTGTGATTCAGGCAGTTATGGAGACGCTCGTATGATCTAATTTGCATAATTCATGCCCAAAGCAAAGTTCCGCATATTTTTCAAAACAACTTATTCATCAACAATTCTACACTAAAAGAGATCAGAAATTGTGTTGGTATGTATTGCAAGGCAATAAAAGTTTCTGCCTATCTTGTGAAAAAATGTGTAAATGGAACAAGATGTAAAATGAGGAAGTATTCAGGAAATACCAAGAGATTTATATCTCGGAAATCAGCTCGGATTTCAAAATCATATTTAGGAAAAGAACTCATTAAAATAATGGCAATCAAAATTTCATCACAGCATGCATTTGGAAAAAGAAAGATAAAAAAAAGTAGAAAATCCACCTACAAAAGTTCATGGTTAGCTTGGCAAGACCAAAATCAGTCAACTTTATATGTCCGTCTGCTGATATGAGCATGTTGTCTGGCTTCAAATCCCTGAAAAAATGAAAGGATGCTTTTTGTTTAATCTTATCATTGTTTAAATACATCATATAAAGGCCACTAACTTATAATTGTTTTTTCGTCTCTCTTGTAACACATTGAGTGAGACTAACCACCATTTATCTATGTGGATAATGTTTGAAATGTTAGCGTTTTTTTACCTGCTCTGGCTTCAGGTAATCACATTGCTACAGTAACCAATATATCTTGCTAGAATGATGTCTTTGTTTTTCGACATTCAGTGTATGTTGAAAACAAGTGAACATATCTCTATGGAAAAGCAATGTTATGTATCTAAGTACAACGTTTTACCTGTGTACGATACCTTTCCTGTGTAGATACTGAAGGGCCAGAGTTACCTCAGCAATATAAGCTATAGCCATGGGTTCATCAAAGTAACCAGCCATGGCTAGCAGGCTGCTTACATCCCCTCCAATCATGTACTCCATCACCTAGAAAAACAACAACAACAAAAGGTTTAAGGCTTTACTTAACATCAAACTTTCGACTGTCCCAAATTGAAAGAGTTTGCATATGACATTTCAAAATGTGATGAAATAGGAAAATAATCTTCTGATAGGGCAGAAAACATTGTGGGAAAAGGAGAAATTGCTCATTACGAGCAATTTCCCACAGTATTTTCCAGAGTTGTCTGCAACAAAATGGTTAAAAGTTGTTATTGTTTGATAATGGGTTAAGGCTCAGCAAAAGGTTTAAGAGAAGGGTTTACAACTAATCTTTTATACATTGATTAAGGCAGCCATTTGTGAGCAAGTCCTGGCATTTTCACCTTGCCGCTAACGGGGATCACACCCAAGAACTGGTACCAGAGTGTCCTGAAGGGTTAACATGGTATTGTGGGATCTACAGTGGCAGAGAAGTTTGCATCTCATAGGGCTTTTTCTAATTATATAACAGGGGCCTACAAAAGGCACCTCTCCATTTGGAAATTTCTTTTAAATCATTCAGTTTTCCCAAAAATTCAAAGACACATCATATTTTTGGTTACCCAATTTAGCAATTCGATAAATACAATTTCCCAAAAGGAAAAAAGGCTCTTCTGGAATTTGGTCCAGACCAGACAACTACACACTATGGAGTGTTCTTTTATAAGTTTATATTTCATTGCATTGTATTGTGAGATTACCCAGTAGGACTGAGCAAGTAACTATTGCAGGGATATATCTGAAAACATGTTAAGAATGGCATAAACCCTCCATTATAAAACAATTGAATTGCGCTGAACTATCAAAAAGTTATGACTTGTGGGTGATAGAAAGATGATCAATCCTGTAAAAAAACATTACAATAATTTAATTCACTGATAAGGTTTTACATCCAATCAATGATGTTTCATTTATCAACAGACAGTTTATCAAAGGCAGTGATTTCCTCTTCAATAGGAAAGAGGGCTAGGCCTGTAATATTTGGGAAGTTTTAACGCTGAAATTGCTGAATTGGGAAACCAAAAAGCTGGTGTGACATTGAATTTTTCAGAAACTCTGCATGGTTTCAAAGAAGTTTCTAATTAGGAAGGTTCCTTTGTTATTCAACACCAAAAAGCTCTGACAGGTAATAGAAGACTTTCAATTTACACTGAATATGCATGTCTCAATAGCTAAAATTACATACCAGAAAGATATTTTGTTGTGATTGGATGGAGTAATAGAGCTGTACAACAAATGGACTGACCCCCTTAGCCATGGCATCCCTCTCGGCTACAACTGTAAAAAGGATAAATATAGAATTGTTGAAGATATTGTGTGAAAGTGTATTAAAGTAACCACATAAAAGATGACAGAAATATGACATAAGATTCAGGATTACAGACATCAACTATCAATGTGTCTGAATGGAAATATCAAATTATGTAGATCTTCTGCACTATCAAATCTGAATAGGAAGGAGAGTTCATATACTGATAAAAATACATGTCTATCCCAAAGATTTTTAGCTTTAAAATAAACTATAAAATATCTTTTTTTTTCTTTCAGCCCATGTCAAAAATATATAACACGGGTCTGAAGCCAGAGAAAAGTGGGTATATTCTTGTGAGCAGGGATCAATCCTGGTATGTTTAGGGTTTTACATCTTATCAACAGTATTGCATTTATATTCTGATATCCGGCTTATAATTGATTGGAGAAAATTTCATGCTTAACTACCAATAAGGTTTGGTCAAGCAAGATAGAACCATTGGCAATCAATAAGGAGGAAGGGAATTGTTTAAGTACATTGTTGGTTTTAAATTACATAAATTTGATAGAGGGTATATTATGTTGATTTTAAAAAAATCAGGCAGTCTCATCATCAGATTTATTTGAATTAAAACTTCTGATCACTGTTAGTGAATTTTCTCAAATCAACAAGCAGCATATGTACTGGTAAAGTAATAAAGAAGAAGAGTTTACCCGTAAAGTGCTGAAACCAACTTCATGCTTATGCAAACAGGTTGGATCCAAGCCAGCCGCCAAATTAATTGGCAGTTGGCCGGTGATCTAACCTGTTTGCTACTCTGGGTATCTTTCCTCATCAAAATTAAGCAGATATTTAAAAGGTTTCGGATAACACAACAATATGTTTTCTAGTTAATTACCCTGCAATCGAAGGTTTGTTAAAGTGACAAATATAAGTTTGTAGTTGCTTGATTCACAGTAACTGTCAATATAAATACCAAATAAGTGTATAAAAAAAAATAACCGTACCTTGATCAGTAAGGTTCTTATTAATCATGTCTGCCTTTTTGACCACTTTAATAGCATACACCTTCTCAGGACATCCAACCTTGTGACCAAGGAACACTTTACTGTAACATGAAAACACAACTTTAGAAAAACATCCAACTTGTCCAATAGCAAGTTTAAAAAGACATTGAACGAAAAATCTCTAGATAACTTTGTATTATTGTATGAGAACATATGCTTTCAAGCCTGTTAAAACTTGAAAGCATAAAGACAAAAGGAGATAGGTTCAAAATAACAAATTCACTTCATTACAATGTTTTTGAAGATATGTTTACTGCATGAAGAAAATGTTTAAAAAAAAAGCATAAATGCTGTAACTGACTTGGAAATTTGCCTTATTGTTTTACAAAGCTAATCAACAATGCTTTACTCACCCAAAAGCACCTCTACTTATAGGCTTTATGAACTGAAAGTCATCAACTGTTGGCACCTGTAAGGGAATATTAATGTTCCAGATTAACCTTTAAGGGAGGCAAGCAGGAAATGGTCACCTCATGTTAATCAAACCGTCCTTACAAAGTTACTATGCGGAATACAGGCAAGTTACATATCAATTGATTAAAAAAGGATTAATTTACAACTAAGAGTAATGATCATTTGTTATTTTACAGTGACAAAAGAAACATTGATGTTCAAACATTGCAACAAAAAATTCATCGCAACCATCCACAGTTAAATGAACTGTTCAAAAGATTGATATGACAGGAGATATTGCCCCATGCAAAGATTTCAGGTGATTTCTCAAAATTTCCATATTACGTCAAATTATTATTATTTAGATTAATGCGAGATGAAGTTATCTGTCAATAGTTTTTTCTGATTTGTGTCTATATCATCTCAACAGGACACTTATAGCAAGTAATTTGAAGAAATAGGGACGGTTCTAAAGAAGATTGGACCCCTGATCGTCGTACAACCCGAAAGCACGAGGGGTCGAAAAATGTTGGATACGAATAGAGTATAAATTATAAGGCATTTATAAAGTGCTTCTAACCTTTGCCTGAATTGACTTAGATTCGTCCATCTCCGTAGCTGTTCTGTTGTTTTCATCTGTCATTTTAAGCAAGCTACGTTGACTTGATTTATAACTTTACAATCTAATAATAAAGCGACATTTGAAAATTTGATTTTTCGTGCGATATTTGAAAGAGCTTACAAGGGAGATAATACTACATAACACAACATGTTTGAGGAGCGGTGTCTTAAGAAGTATGCGACGAAAGACCACTGAGCTGACTCCCTTATTATACCCTTATCATATCATATGAAAAAAAAAACCTTACTGCTCATACAATATGCTTAAACGTGACACCAGATAAAAGATTCAAACTGCTTTAGGAGATTCCATATAATCAAATCAATATTCTTAAATAGAAAACAAACAAAAATTTGTTGCGTAGTTATCTTGCTCACTTTTTCTATTTAGGATACATGGTTGTAAACCTTATTCCAGTTAATATGGCTAGCTTATATGGACAAGAAGGCAGCTTGTTGCTTGTGCAAACCAGAACCAGAGTATGATGTAGATAAGGGCGTTTTAACCCTTAGATTGCTGGGTTATTTTCTAAAAATAGGTTTTTGTGTCGTCTGCTTTTCAAAACCTTAAAAATATGCTTAATTTTGATGATGAAAGATACTCAAAGTAGCAAACAGGTTAGATTACAGATCAGCCGCCAATTTACTTGGCAGCTGGCCTGGATCTATCCTGTTTGCATAAGCATGAAGTGGATTCCAGCACTATAAGGTTATTTACTCCAGGAAACACAGTCACACTAACCACCTGTCTTATTACAATTTAGATTTCTGTTTCCTTTTACTTGAAATTAAGGTGAAGGCACATGCCTTTAAAGGACTTTCTCAGATTGCGTAGCTTATCATTTTAAGATAAAAGGTCTTCTATGGATAAAATGACATCAGAGATAGAGTGTTACATAATACTAGATTATTGATAACACTAATCACAACATTTCAAAAACCTGTGATGGAGATACAGCACAATTATGTTGCAAATTAAATAAACCATTTAAACAGTTTATTTCAAAGAAATGATTTATATTCAAACTACCAATAGGTAAATGGCGGAACTCAGATATCATCATCATGTGGGTCATTCAAATGTTCGACTCTGTATGTCTTTACCATATTTCTGTCATGCAAAATCATCAAAATGGGTTGAACTTTGCTGTCAAAGCACTGAATGGCATGGAAGCTTATTTTCCTTTTTTAAATGAAAACAAAGATGTTCTTTAAGTTGAGGGTAAACAAATCACCCTTTAAAAGTTTGTTACTTAAAGGGCACAAAAAAAGTCCCTTCAAGTGCCTGTATGAGGCTTAAACACTAGATCTTAATCTGCACCTGATAATGATAAAAGCCATGACAGATTTGATTAATCACACCGGAATGAGGGCCTATGATGAATAATTGGCTAAGTCTATAATAGACTTCTGTGTAAGTTTTCAAATCCCTTCAATGCTTTCTAACTTGTAAAAATACCTGTGTCTTGGAAAAATATTCAAACCTTTAGTCTATCACACAGCAACATTCACTAAAGCAGACAGACATGTATTAAACAATAACAAGGAAAGTGCTGGAAAATAAAATATGACAAAGGGAATTCTTCAGTTGTAAATAATTTATTTGTACAATCATTGAACGCAAGTCATGAAAAAACCAAACAAAACACATGTAAAAATATACAACACAACAGAAATTCTCAAACCGCAAAACAAGAAACATTACAATAATAGTATATGAGTAACTGCATTCATTCTTGATTCATTCTCTCATTGAATTGGTTGTGACAGGTTTATATTGAAATCAATAATAAATGACACTCATGAAGTAGAGATTAGTTATGACTATTATGCATAAAGGAGAAATTGACCAATAACTAACTATACATCTCATTCATATCCATCTATCAAACACACTAAAGTTCCTTATTAACAATACTATACATTCTTTAAACTATTTTTCACTCTAAGCTACCATCATTTCCCACTCAAATTGTGATTCTACCATACTAAATGTACTTTTGAGTTCTTAATTTCTTTTTTTTTTAATCAAAATCCATATCTTTCATATTCACTCTTTTTTTCAAACACTTGCTTGTCTAACAAGTACCAAAATTGGTAACTTAACCAACATACTTTGTTCAAAGCCCTTTGTTAACTATTTGTCATGACATGCATCTTTTCATTTTAGCACATTGTTTCACTCTCAATTTCAAACAGTAAAATACATTGACTTAATCATTTTTAATTGCTTTAAATGGAAACCTCATTATCAAAAATCGTGTTTAAAGAAAAGTGTGAACTACATGCCAACAGTATCTCAAAACCCCTTCCATACTATGGCAGAGTAATATCCCCAGTGACTTTTCAAAATCAACAGTGTCATAACCCTTAGAATGCTGGGTAATTTTCTAAAAAATGATTTTGGTGTCATCTGCTTCCCAAAACCTTGGATATCTGCTTTATTTTGATGAGGAAAGATGGTCAGAGTACCAAACAGGCTAGATCACAGGCCAACCGCCAATTTACTTGGCGGATGGCCTGGACCTAACCTGTTTGCATAAGCATGAAGTTGATTCCAGTACTATAAGGGTTAAGCAGGGATTAAATATATGACCTCTTGTCTCTTATCATCTTCCATAACCAACACCCAAGATTGGACTGTAATAATTCGGAAGGCTCAAGTCAAAATCCATCCTTCACTAATGCAAAAAACTTGGTTGAGACTTACACATAGCATTCTAAATAGCATACACTGAAATACATGAAGACATACCCATACTATGATAAAACGGACCATGAGTTTCAACAGGATAATCTCATAAAAATAATCTTTGTTAAAGAAGACAAAACAAAAATATTGCAAACCAAGAGTAAAAGCTTTGGCTAAAATTTGTAAATATAGTTGGGTTAACAAACAGAGGAATATTTAACAAACAATAAGCAGGTTATGTCCAACTTAACCTAGAATGATAAAACAATCATCTATTTTCATTTCTTTGACATCGGTTATGCCTGTGTGAGGTGTTTACAAATGACAGCCCTTGAAATTCTCCCTTTTGGTTAAAATGTTTTTATCACATAAAGAGATTTGCAACTGAGGGCGAGGTAATGATGTATGGGACAGCATGTTTGTTTTAGGTTGGTCAACCAGAAACAACAGATAAGTGGCCAAAAAGCTTGTCAAAATGCAGGAATTCTAGATATTTTTATATGTACATCAGCCAAAAAAATACTGTTGTGGTTATCTTGCTCTCTTGTTATAAGCAATTTCCACTTTTCTCACAATACAAGTACTTTTGTAATTGAATCACAACTTGATTCAAGTTATTGTTCTCAATTGTTTACAATTTAAACAAGACAAAGTCACTTTATAAATTGTTCCTACATACAAACCATGTTCAGCTTCATTTGAACTAAAATCAATATCTAACTAGGTACCTTTGCTTAGATTTAGAACCAACCCCATGTGCAGGTGTTAATCAAAAGATATTGCATAATACATTTAAAGTGACATACAAAAAAGAATTGTGCACTGTGCAATCAAAAACTAAAATATCAAATTCTTATCTATAGGACAAATAAAATAGTAAATATAACTAATTTGTTGCAATGGAATATGTTTTGTAACACAGTAATTTGTTAGGTGCTCAATGTTTTGGTATTCAGCTATTACAAATATGATGTGCTACTCAACAAAAATTATGCTTTACAAATAAAATAATGATTTACCAATGACTAACCAAACTCACTCCATCAAACCGGAATCAATTTTAAATATAAATTTATTGGCTATACCTGTCATACCTGGCTATTTAGACATATGAAACCATTATGAAAAAAGATAAAAAATGACCCATGATGAATAATTTCTTCATTCGTCACATTAATCTGCCAATCTTCAGAATACTGTCCAAAATTTATCTTATCATTATTTCTTTTTGCATTAGCTTTGGGTTTGATTTGAACTCATGCAATACTTCAACAGAAGTTACTCATAAAGACATAGAGGTCCACATAATAATAAAAAACAGATCTTTTATGCTTATTAAAACAAAAAAAAACATATGAGCAAAGAGTGCTTAAAAATAAACATAAAACTAAACCCCACCAGACACATAGGAGTAAACATCTCTTAAACATATAGATTAAAAATATCGGAAGAAATGACGCAATGCTGCTATCCAAAGTGATCCTTAATATAACAATTAAGTACAAGCATTATATTGATGAGGGTGTAGTCTAGTTAATGCAGTTATGTAGAATAGTCTAACAAATAAATCAATAAATAATGAGATTTTTTTCCTTCACTTGCAAACAATATACTGAACTATGCATCTATTTATTCATAAGGGTTTTGTATTCAATTCACATCATTCCAAATAAGTTGCAATGCCCAACTCTTAATGATTGAGGAGGACCCCATACTCAACTACCCATAAGGGCCGGGTAGGGCGTGTAGAACCATCGACATCCTGTAAGTAAGTTGAAAATCCAAATGCCGTCACCTGGATTTGAACCAATGCAGAGAGGAACCTTGTATTTTCAAGCTATGTATTATTAACACTAGGCCAAGGAAGCTCCTGTGTTAATCTATGGAAATTCACAAATTATATATGCTTCAAAAGATGTTGTCAAAGAGTTAATCATGCCCTTATATTTAGGATAAAAGTAGGTGATATCTTTGAAAAGAGAAAGCGGAGTGAAATGATTAAATTATCGCATGGAAGATCTTATGAAATAATGTTACAAGCTCTTCATATCAAGGATTCAGAGCAAGACTATAGTAAGTGCTTCATAAACATGATATTTGTCAAAAGACTTAGAATAGAATTGTACCTTGCCTCAACCATGAAGTTCTTTCATTTCTATTATTTTTTTCTATTGAAGTCAACATAGGCAGTTAATCATAAAACATCTTTTACACCTTTTTCCCCCCTGAATAACCCTTCTTCATTAAACCAATTTAATTAATTATATTAAGTGTATTTGATACAAATTTTCCACTTTATTTTGATAAATTCTTTAAACTTTCAGTCAGGCACTGTACATTAGACCTTCAGGATTCGGTGTCCTCTTTCTTTGTTAATCTTTGTCTAACTGTTCCAGCTTCTTCATCTTCCTTCTTGTTCTCATCCATCAATACTTCTTCAGGCTCATCAACAACATTATCTACAAAAAACAAATATCTTATAGATTTCCATTGTGCAAATTGCAAGATAAAAGATAAAAATAAGAGTATTGGATCTTCTATAAATCCATAAAGACCGAGAAACAATGCATGAGTGGGCTTTGATTTTACTCTTTACCACCTGCAGACAAAATTAATTTTTACTTGAAGTCGACAACTTTAGGAAAGATAGATTGGTTTACATGTGAAAAATCTTTCAGTTCTGCTTCTGCTGTTGTGATATGCAAATAGATTGAAAAAGCATAGTGGCAAAAGGAGAAAATACTTGCGAAAAGTAATTTCTCATTTGTCACAATGCTTTTTGAAGCTTGTCAAGACGCAAAAATGTGATGTAAGGTGGTATTGTGTTAACTGTTTTTGTAAGAAATAAATGAATGTGGCAAATAAGTTTTAACATGTAAATGAAAACACAAAGTGTATTATCACATAATCTTCACCAATCTATATTGTAGTATCTAAAGATTCAGCAACATGTCTCTGAGTTTATTCATTTAATTCTTTGTTTTTTTATCGCATTTTTCAATGAAAAAAAATTGTTATCCTCATGGTTGTGCTGCAACATAGATGTCTAATAATAGAAATTGCTCTTAAACAAAATAACACATACCCTGTGAAAACATCTATCAGAGAATAAAAATTTATTTTTCATGTATTACTAATTATTCATACAATTCTTCAAGAAAATTTTCCATTTACAGGAAGAAGAAATATACAAAGAAAATGTTTATAGGAGTATTTAGAGGAAAATGCATATCTTGACAATTTCTACTTAAGTTTCTTCCAGGGTAAATAACTTCATAGCAAGGGATATCCTAGAGTTTAAAATCAATATTTTGCATTCTACCATTTTTCATTTAATTTTTCATGTCAGTGTGTAGATTGTACACCTACCCTCAGTTTGTTCTGTATCATCAGAATCTTTACCGGTTGTTTCTGACTGTATTGTTTCGACATCATCGGCTGGTGTCTCTTTATCCGGTTTGTTGACCATTTCGTAACTTTCAGAACTGCCAGGGCTGGACTGTGATGAGTCACTAGAGGGTTTCTAGCAATAGAACAAAGGCATTTCATAAGTTACAAATTGGTGGAAACTATCTTTGAATGAATTATAGAGTGTACACAATTACATTGTCCAATGTTTCAAGAGATTGAAGCAAGGTTAAACCCCTCTTCTTCAAGGATAATCATAATGTTTTATGATAATCTTTGAAGATTGGTTTAACCCCTCGCAATGTCCGAAAAATATGAACTGTGTACAACCGATAATTCACAATTCATAGGTTGTTTGTGATACGATATTAATAACCAATGGAGGAAGCTTAACAGCCCAAAAATGATCATTTAAAATCTAGAAAATATTGGCTGGTTTCACTACAATGTAGAATCATCCTTATGCCACTTAATTGATTCAGTTAATTTAACCACGAATCCAGCAACTTGCATATTGTTTAAGGTCATATTCATGCTTATAAGTTTTGACTTACGTAAAAAATTTATTTACCCTTATAGTGCTGGAACTGGCTTCATGCTTATGCAAACAGGTTTGATCCAAGCCAGTCGCCAAGTATGCAGGCTGCAAGTACTCGTTAAGTATTTCGGAAAGCATTCATTACCCGAAAAATGTACTTATCAATGTAAAATAAGTAAGTTTAAACTAATCAATTAATTTTTCCTTGGCCTTTCCTTGTTTAGTTTGATAATTCAAATCCTGAATACATTAAGAGAAGACTAAAAGAGCATCCTACCTTATCTTCCCTGATATCCAAATGTTCATCACTCATGGATCCCTGATTATTGCTCACATCCTTCGCTGATGGTTTTTGTTCGGGTATAGTCTGGCCTTGTCCTTCTTCTGGCATGGCTGAAGTAGCCGCCACGTTTACTTTGCCCTGTACAGCCTGCATGGCTGAGAGAATCTTTGTCATCTGTGCTTCCGTCTCCGCTAGTCTCTCTTGTAGTTTCCTCATGTCCATCTCATCTGGAAGGTGAATAAGTATGCCCAAATTTTAGGATGTCCGAATTCATTGGGTTATTAAGATAATATAAGTGCTTTCTTTCAACCTGTTTCCCATACAAGAAAATGTGTGACTGGCCTAAGTTCAGAGCAACAAAAGGCAACAAAAATCAGAAAAAACATGACTATTTTATAATATTGAAAGTAGTGAAAACCATTGTGACAAAGGATAAAATGTTCAAAACGATGAATTTATCCATTTGTCAAATGGTTCTAGTGGTTTCAGATACTGTAAAGGGAAATATCATGGAGTAAGAGATTAACCATAGACTTAAGCAGCTTTATTTGCATGACTTTGAGAGTTGCTGGTTCTTGACATATTCAATTAAACACTGCAAGATGGATGGGAAAAGACCCATTCCCCATATAAGAATTTGCAGCCAATTCAAAATTGAGGGACAAACCATACAACTATAATACAAGAATGAACATTGTTATTGCATTCATCATTGTCATATTAGGTAGAAATAATTGAGAGAAAAAGCACGATATTGCACAAACTACTCATCTACCTGTAAACTTTTTACAACAGGGAAAGGATTGTACAATGACGGTTAGAATGTTATTTGGGACCCTTGCTACAAATTTATTCTTTTATAACAAGGTTTCTTAAATATTGTCAGCAACAATGGTAGCTGCTGATGACCAAAATCTTTAACATATTCCTCATATAAGAAATTGTCACTTTCAAAATTGAATAGAAAACAGCAGATGGATTCCCAGTTCTTTCTCAATTTCCCAATTTTTTTTCATGATTTTTCTTGATCAAAATTTAGTGATGTGTTATGTTTAAAACGTTTAATTTGAAATATTGAGTCATATGACTTGATAAACCTTCTCCTCTTTTTGAGGACTTGTTACTATTCCAAATTGAAAGCAACAGCAGACAACAAAAAAACAAGAAGAAAACAATCTTAATACCATTGAGAAAAATTAGAAATCTGCAGCAGATGTGGTGAAAAGAGCTTTTATAAGCAAAAGGTTCAAACAAGTTTTATTTGATATAATGAGTAACCTGACTTGATTAAACAAAGACAGGACAAATAATCATCCTAGTGTTATTATCAACAGTTCACAATAACCAATAACTTTCCATTAAATGTAACACACTGCTATTGAATACCTATTGACAAACCTCATTAAACAAACAAAAGGGATAAAGCTATTAGCGAACTCTTAAATTTCGATTTTGTCCCTGATATACCAAAATTTCTTCTCTTCCATCATTCACAACTAAAATATTAAATGAAAGGAAGACAACTATCTAAGACAAACTACTTTGCCAAATTAAGATTAAAACCAACACTATACAATGGCTATAAACGATGAAAACTGCAAACACCCACAAATACATCCAGAAGGAACATTGTGACAAAGCTAGAAATCATTTATGTGGGTTTTTGAAATCATAATAATTGAAGAAGCAAAATTATTTTGTCATTATCCAAATGGTCATCTGCTTTCTATTTGCACCAGTGACACTATTCCCGAATGGTTAAGAGCCACAGTCACACATCAGTACATTTCTATATATCCCATTCTGGTTAATACAATCAAAGTAATATCAGTTCTATTATAATTACTCTCATTGAATGAAATAAACATCAGATAAATTCAAATACAGAAAATAATATTTTTGAAATATTTGATAAGAAAACAAATGGGGAAAAAGGCAATGGTTTGTGGTAAGCAGGTTCTCTTTATGTCTCTTTTTTTGTTTCAGTGGTTGATTAAATCAAATTGTGCATTAAAAGATTATATATGAGGAAAAGGATTAAATAGGTGTGATAAAATGTAAATAAGAGGTTAGTCAGCATCATGGAGAGAAGGGAAGTTTTCCTATGGACAGCAAATACTAATGGGAATTGCAGTTTGTATAGGATAATTCAAAGATCAATTTATTGTCATCCCTTCATTTTATGTTTTTGATGAAACTGTCTAAAAAAAGAAATTTCTTTTTTCTAGATCAACACATTCCTTCCTTCCGTAGGAATATTCCCAGTTCTGCTTCAATTCATTTCTGATTTTCCTTTGTGTGAAGGTAAATTCTTTTCCATAACATTAAGTGTGATTCCATCACTTCTGGACAAACTTTTTAGTATTACCTGCAGATGTTTATTCATTAAAAGGATGTGTCTGACATGTTTACTACAAACTTCTCTCAGCTCATTGCAGCATCAAAATCATAGTGTAAGGGGTTTGAATGAAATGATTTAGCTCCCAGAAATCTGACATGAATCCATACGGTGGGACTTTTATCATAACCATTCCTCAAAAATATGTTTGATCAATGTTTATCTACCTTTCAACTGTTAGCTGTTGTTGACTTAGTTCTCAACATGAGTAATGACTATCATAGCAAAGGCTAAAACTATGTTATCATCTTTGAAATAATAACAAAATACATGTATATATTTCTACATAGTGTCTCTAAAAGAGTATTATCATCAGCAAACTCTTATTTTGTTACAAAGGTTTAATTTGTGATTATTGAACCAATAGACCCTGACAAACATCACATTCTTTATCATTATGATAACTGGGGTTAATGCTGTCCAATGCAAACATTGGGGAACAAGGAAATGGTAAAGAATCAATATTATGGAATATAAATCAATAGGAGACAAAAGAGCCTGTCACATTAACTTGGTTTACTTTTAATAGCTTCATTTATCTGGTCCAATATGCAGACAATAACCCATTCAAACTGCAATTCATTTGGTTATAAATATATCGATAGTGACAAAAGGAGAACTTGCCAATGACGAAACACATTTTCTCTTTTTTATCACAAAAGGGTTCATCCTATATAAGAGAATAAACTCCATTTTAGGTGACATTCATTCTCAGCTAATGCGTCTGAAAAGGATATGTCCAAATACCTTTTATGAATTAATTGGATAATTATGCTCCTATTCACATCTTTTTAGCAGAGATCATTTGGAAGTGGTTTGTAAAAAGGAAAAAAACGATCATCATGGTCAAATTTTAATAATTAAAAGATGTCCAGATAGGTAGTCAGGAGGGCTTTATCACACTAGATGACAGGAGGCTATAAAAGGCACCTTCCCAATTGGTTATTTGTTTAAAATCATGATTCTTTTCCCAAATTTCAAAGACACACCAGCTTTTTGATTTCTCACTTCAGCAATTTCCGCATTACAACTTCCCAAAATATACAGGCCATGACCCCTTCCCTATTCAAGGAAAAAAGCTCTGAAGTGAACTAAGTGACTTCTCCAGGCAGTATCTTAAAAACTTGATGAATCCTTTTTGTGGATAGGCATTGAAATCCTCTAAAAAGAAAAGACTACTCTGCAAATTTTTCACTTACTAGTGTATAAAATGTGTTGTTGAAATTCAATGCAATTTGTAAGCTATTTTAGTTAACTAAAAGATTATTACCATGTTTTTTTTTCTTTCTTTAAAACAAGTAAAATAAAAGTAATCAAGCAGCAGATTAATCTCAAATATACACCTGTCCACTCTAACCTTATCTCTCTACATATTCTTTGCCAGCCATATCACATGCACACATTTAGGCTCCCGATAATTCTCAAACAAAACTTCTTGTAATCCTTAAAAGCTGCTGAAAGGTTTCAACTTTAACATATTTCAAAAGCCATGAGAGAAAAATATATATCATATCACTCATAGCAATCAGAATAAAATAAATTGTGTTGCTCTAAGTACATAGCCTCACTATTGGAATAATTGCAACGTTTTATGACTAAGGGTTTTCATTAAAATCTCCTGTTCTGTATTCAATATCTTCATACTGAGATTATGTATATGAAATAATACAGGGGTCATATGTACAGAGAACAAACACCGATATGGAATTTAACCTCAGCAGGAGGGATAATTATTGCCACAAGAATTGCCAAATCCAAGTTTCAAAGTTTCGATTGTCAGCTGCTGCAAAGGCATTTAAGTCAACAGAACTGGGAAAAAGGAAAGAAGCCAAAAAAGGTAGACAATGTTTATAACCACAATTTCTAGCTAACATCAAATAGAAACAGATGTTATTTCATAATTCATCATTATGGCATATGTAGTTGCTTTCAACCATGATAAGTCACAACATTGAATGATTTCATAAAAGAGGAAGCGTTAAAAGGCAAGATCACAACAGAGATTAAAATGGTTGGTATAAAGGGATCGAGTTACTGTGCCAAAACCAAAGGTAGTAGAGATATCATTCGAATGGATATCAATGACATCACAATAGTTAATCAGCTTGCTATTCTACTGATGAAGTTCCCCTAAACCCTGGCTACTTTTGCAAATCACCCTCCTATTACAAATATCAATGAAACCCCTGCCTTATTTGTGACCAGTTATATGTGCTGGGCAAGTGAAATCAGAGAGGAAGAAAAGCACACAGTGTAGGAGATATTGCCTAGTTACACCACACGACATCCAAGAGAAAGGGAGCTTACTAAGGTTTTTATCCTGTACTTTATGGACGAGGGATTCAAGTTCAGTTTGGAGGTCCTGCGGGGTCACCAGACCTTTGGAATGTCTGGATACTCTACCTTCGTCTTCCGAATAGTCTCCCGCCTCCTCGTAGCTATTTTTGGCTTTCCCGAGACTTCGTGTTGGACTTCTCCGATCTCTGCTCTTTTCGTCTTTTTTATTGAATACCTTGAGGAAAAAGAGATACATAATGCATGAAACTGCTTTAGCCATCATTGAATATTGTGACTTGTCAATAAAAGAAGAATGATCAGAAAAAACAGCAAAAATCAAGTATTGTGTTGGATTTCTGGTGTTGTTCTTAGAGAAATCATTCTCTCATAGTTGCTATTTGTCTACTGTCTGTAGTGGGTATATCTAAATGAGAATATAGGTGATTATGGTTCTGTTCATTAATGATTTAAATAAACATACTAAAGTTTTTAAGTCTTTTGCTGTTGCTTTCAATTTGGACAAGTAAAAAACATTCCATGCAAGAGAGTGGGTTTAGTAAAGGTAACAGGAAAATAAAGTATAATTACACTTCTTGGACTTAACCCTCCGAATGCTGGGTAACTTTCTTAAAAAATGATCTTTGAGTCATCTGCTCATACCT
Organism: Cerastoderma edule; assembly: GCA_947846245.1. Classification (NCBI taxonomy): domain Eukaryota; kingdom Metazoa; phylum Mollusca; class Bivalvia; order Cardiida; family Cardiidae; genus Cerastoderma; species Cerastoderma edule. The sequence continues at coordinate 17,290,003 of OX401416.1, forward strand.
TAAATATCTGATTAATTCTGATGAGGAAAGATACTCAGAATATCAAAGAAGTTAGATTACAGGCCAGTCGCCAATTTACTTGGCAGCTGGCCTGGATCTTACCTGTTTGCATAAGCATGAAATCGGTTCGAGCACTATAAGGGTTATAAGAGAAAAGCCTCACCTTGAAGAGTGTATAGACCAGGTACACCACTATACCCACAGCATACATAGGTAGTATAACACCCATCATTCCTTTCCCTGATCCCCGTGTTTCTTTACTTTGCTCAGCGGCTGCAGCTCTCATTCCAGGGTGTGGTCCACTCTAAAACAAAAGGTTAAAAGGTGAGGTGATTTTCTTAGTTCATTTGATATCTTTATCAATACAACTTACACAGTATAGAATGTATTGCAATGTGTTTTGATTAATTTGTTTTATACAAAATTCTAGGTAAATTTACAGATTAATATACACACATTCATGAAATTCGACATTTTCTCACGAGGCCTACACAAGCAAACTACTTTTCAACACCTCACTTAAAATATACACTTTCTAACACAACTTCAGCAGAAAATATAGAAGTGACTATTATCACAAAAATGAGCAACTGATTGCACTGTGAGCAATTTCACCATTCATTATGCTTTCATCCCAAAACACTACATACGTTCAAATGACATTCGGTATTTGCAATACTTATCATGTACAAATGCTTTGCATTTAAGCCTCCCTTATAATACAATAAGGAAGTAGAGAAGAAGCCCTTTAGTTTGAGATAGTTTAAGAAAACATTGCCGTTCAGTTTATCTCTGGGCCCATCATAATTACCAACTTACTCTCATTCGGCGTATGTGGTCAGGGAGCTCATCCCTCATTCCTGTACTTCTTGACTCCGCCATTTTCGCTTTTTCTCTTAAATGTGGTGGTAGATCTGATAAAAAGTCAATAAATAGTTAATACGGTGGGTGATTTATATATCAAGCTTTCAAGGAATAAATCCAAAGTGTGTTCTTTAAATCTCAACATTAACTAAAGAAGAAAATTCATATATTTTGTGGAGTTCAGATAAGTCAAAATAATTTGACATGAATATTACATTCTATTTTCTGATGGTGCAATCTAACGTCAAAATTTCGAACAACCAAATAATGTTAGACTTTTTTAGTCCAATTATTTTTATTTTAAAGCAGTAATGACCATTCAAAGTCAATTGATATGACAAGATATGTTAAATAGACTTATATTTCATGAAACAATGGCATCATTTGCTGTTAAACAATTAAAAACCCGCTTTATAGGTTTTCCCATTCCAAAAATTGTCGGGAGCAAAACATCGTCAACTAACGTTAAATAAACTGTTCTTACAAAGTCAATATGCGGAATACAGACATGTAAAAAGCATGGATAGATTAGAAAAAGGATTAATTCATAATTGTAAGTAAAATAATTTGATAATTTTCAATAACAATGAAAATATGGGTCTTCAAACAGTGCAACATAATTTTAGTCACATTTGTTCTTCATTAAATGAATCGTTCGAAAGTTTGATGTGACGGGAGATATTGGCTGATACAAAAATTTATCAATATTTTCCAATCATGTCAAATTAGTTTGACTAGAGTTCAGATATAATTATTGACTGGCACCTCAAGTTCAATCCTCACAAGTGGCACTTAGATGTTTTAGTATGGGTGTACACTGCAGAGAACAGCCTTATACTGGTGAAATGTTTCTCTCTTTTTTTTCGTCCGAAAGTAATGACCATCCGAAACTGATGCCGTCGGGATACTGTAAATTTCTTCATTATTGAAAGAATTTCCTTCGTCAAATAATGCCAATTCCAATAGGATTCATGTATCAAAGTAAACTCAATTTGTATATCAATTAAAAAAAAAATAACCAAGCTACAATATCTTCTGCACAAAATGTTTAAATCGATCACCACAACAATAAATGAATTTATACTGGTGTACCCTAATTCCGTGGTACTTATGGTTACATGAATAACAGAAAGGAAGGGGAGAACTTAGCTGTCAACATTCAGCTTTTCTAACATATTTCATTCCTCATTTACGATCTTCTCATCATTATTTTTAAATGGAACACAGAAATGCTCTACGTAACGTGAATTAATTGGGTCACTGGCAGCCATTTGCATTTTTGATGTCTTACCCTAATTCCGTGGTATTCAGGTCAAACACAATTTTTTAAGTATCAGTCCAAAATAATTAGGGTGAAACATACTAGGGACGAATCCTGAAACAATTTAGTTGTGTCTGACCCAAGAATGGCGGAGAATTGCAGACGAACTCAAAAGTGTGAAAGGATTTGTTTAGGGTCTTAGATTTGAGTAAAAAGTGTGAAAATATCGGGGATTTTTGGAGCTCTCTGTAATACGAGGAGAATTTTATTGGATTGAATTGGTTTTATACCAGAAAAACATTCATTCTTGCTTTTTTGGAGTTCTTACATTGGGCTGCGAAAGTAGGTCAGGTTGGTGTGTTACTTTATGGAAGTGGTATGACATTATGCAAATACCACGGAATTAGGGATACCACGAGATTAGGGGAATTGACTATACCATGGATTCCGGAGGTTGTCGGCTCTGATGGCTTTTTATTCAACCCAAAAAGTGTCATTATGAGCGGATGCATGAGCTGTGGATACAGAAATAAGAAGCATCCTAAAATTATTGCCCCAGAACCATACAGACGAAGTGTTGATAGTTCCATTTTGACAGTTCTCATGTACACAAATAATAATAATCTCGTAACTTCTCGTTCGAATCATTTGGACGATAACTATAACCCGGGATAAAACGGATTCCAATTTCCAATCTACTTTGCAGCATGTTTAAATCAAATTTAATTACTGAGTCCATTATGAAAAATGTTGGTTAGTTTTTCGTATAATCTAAGATTATGGATTGATTGTATAATGACAATGATTGAATGTAAACCATTTCTCAAAATTTAACACACAATGGATCCCGGACCAAGTTCCCGGGATATCTATACTGGCATTTTTAGCGAAATACCAAACAGAAATGAGGATTGCACAATTTAAAAAAATCCTGACTGAATTGTCACAAGACGTCCTTGATCGAGTCTATGGCCAGGCCCGTAGTTGGGCATACGCCCGTACGCCCGGGCGTATCATCATTTTTTGAACTTGAAAAAATAAATGTCTTTTAAAGTCCAAAAATGTGATAAAAACAGAGCCTAAGGGGGTTAGGGGTTAATGCTTAAGAGTTTGTCAATTATTTTCAAAGATTTTCAAGCTTAGCAAGAACAATTAACATCGCAAAAACAATAAGTACTACAATGCTACGTGCGTTCATTGAATAAAAAAAGTACAGCGAAGGGACAGTACTGTACTCGGTGAACTAAGTAGCCCCCTTACTAGCACTGCATCGTTATAAATCATTTTGTTCCAAATGATATGTTTACAAGGCGGTCTTATTTTGAATAATGGCCGACGGGACCGATTTTATAGAGCCAAAACACATGATAGACGTGTTATATCCCTGGCTTCGATATTCCATATCTACTGATGGTGTCTTCTGTGCGCCATGCAATCTGTTTGCACCAAGAGATGACAAGAACAAGAATCTAATTGTGCAACCGTTGACGGATTGGAGCAATGTTACCAAGGTAAATGCAGACGAGCATTGCATATACAATATAAATTTAGAAAATCTACTTCACTGTCACGCAGTTATTTAAAAAGATTAATATCAAAATAAATTATAACTGCCAAATATAAAAACTACCATATAATTATATAATTTATGTTTTCAGATACTGAAGAATCACGACAAGTCCGGTCGCCACATCTCGTCCACAGAGGCCGCAGAAACATTCTTGTCTGTGATGCGTGGTGAGGCGAAAAACATTATCTGCTCTATGTCGTCCTCCTACAACCAGTTGGTCGAGAAGAACAGAAAGATTTTGGTAGGAATTGTTGACACTGTGATTCAACTTGGGAAACAAGGTCTGTCATTCCGTGGTACTGATGACGAAAAGAGCAATTTCATCAGCTTGCTTAAGTATCAGGCCAAGTACAACCCTATTATGGCTGAACACTTAAAGAATGGTGACCCGAGAACAATGTATACATCGCCTGACATTCAAAATGAATTAATAGAAATATGCGGTTGCTTTTTGCAGAAAGAAATTGTTAACAAATGCAACAACGCATTTTGCTTCGGTTTTATTGCTGACGAAGCTACAGATGTGGTTACCATTGAACAAATGGCCCTTTGTCTCCGCTACTTTGATCAGGAATCAAGCTCAATCAGGGAGGATTTTCTGTGTTTTGCAGAATGCGAAAGTACAACCGGTGAAGCTTTGTCCAAATCATTTCTCGAACAACTTCGAGAAAATGGTATTAACATCAACCGAATGCGAGGACAAGGGTATGACGGGGTCGCAAATATGTCTGGCAGGCTGAAGGGCGTTCAAGCCAGAATCAAGCAGATTGTTCCGGAGGTCGCTTACACGCACTGCAAGGCACACTGTCTCAATCTCGCAACTATTCACGCCTCTAAAGAGCCCTTTATGCGTACGATGATGGACAAAGTACAGGAGATCGCCTTTGCGTTCAACTATTCAGGGAAGAGGCTCCTTTGTTTTCAAGAGTCCTTGGCTAATGACCCAGCAAGTCGTCAAGAAATGGAAAGACGCGCAAAACTGCAATCATTATGCGAAACAAGATGGGCGGCTCGTGCTGACGCACTCAACACATTTCTGTCATCATTCAGGACTCTGGACACGGCGTTACATCAGTTGTCTACAGGAGGTGACAGTAAGGCAGGGTGCCATAGAAACGCCATATTACGTTTCGACTTCATCATAACCCTTGTAGCTGCTGAACACATATTGTCGGCTTGTGTGCCCTTGTCACAACTGTTACAACGGAAGTCCTGCGACCTGAACGAGGCTGTAACGGAAGCGCGTGTATTGCTAAAACTCATCAGGGATGAAAGAAATGATCCCCTGGTTTGGGACGCCTTGTTCCAGAAGGCAACTGATCTGGCAGCTGACGTTGGAATTGAGCCTTCGTATCCAAGAAATATACAGGGCAGGGCTCAGCACAGACCCAATGCTCCCGCAGAATCCGTAACAGATTTCTGGAGGGTCAACATGTACTTGCCATTCGTTGACCATCTGTGCGGGGAACTTGATACCAGACTGCTTCAAGAAGGAGAAAGGTTCAAGGTACAGCACCTGATACCCAAGAAAGCGCCAAGTCTAAATGAAGAGGTAGGTTCAAATGAATCGCGTTACGCTGTTTTGATGCACGTCACTTCGGAAGTCATTTTTCATTTTATCATTAAAGATATTTTATAATGTACGTATATTACCTAAAACCCTTCCTCTGATAATTCATATTACATAAAAAGCTGTGCGCGAATGTGTAATCATTGTCATACTTGGAGCTCTACAGGTTTCTTATGTAAGATACATAATCAGAAAAATCACAGGCGTACATAGAGTGGAATTAACACTTACCTAAATATCATATTGCATTTCTCGGATGTAAAAACATTTTTAAGCCTGCTATTGAAATTATCTGATTGCTTTAGTCGGTCAATTTATTGTGAATAAACGTAAGTGTGTATATGATACATAGCATTAGATTAAAATTGAACTAGATCAATCAGTTTTAGGACCTTTGGTACTTTTCATAGGCAAATATGACATATTCAAATGTAATTATTATATTCCTTTTGAAATACCTACATATGAAATTAGCATGATGCTCATGTCCTTTATCAAATTATTATTATCAAAGATAAATTTTGAGATCGCAAACATAAGCGAATAACACTCCTTTGAATGCTAGTCAGTGGTAACATTTTTTTTATTCAAACATGATTCTAAAATAATGTGAAGGTGAGGTGCGGCGATGGAAGGCCCGCTGTCAGACGTCAGAAAACCGACTGTCTCCAAACGGCGCTGTCGCAGATCAATAGAGAGCTGTACCCCAATGTCCATGCCTGCTTCTCCCTTCTTCTCGCAATGCCGGTGTCGACAGCCTCGGCTGAAAGATCATTCAGCACAATGCGAAGGGTAAAGACGTACCTCAGAAGTACCATGACAACAAAGAGACTGTCTGGCCTAGGTCTCCTCAACATCTACAGGGAGAGAGAGAGATTGACTCAGAAGCGGTGGTGGATACGTTTGCCAGAAGAAAGGAGAGGCGGCTTTCTCTAATATTCAATGTTTAGATGGATTCTAGCTTGATACATGTTCAGTAAATTTATTTCACATGTACGTGCACACACATACCTTATAAGTTACACTTGGTCACTTACACTATGTCACAAAAGAAGGGTAACGTTATTTGTTTTTGGATTTAACACCTGTATAAACATATTTTGCTAATGCAGCAAAATCGGCTTGAAAATGCACACAGAAATAGGAAACTATTTATTTTTTGAATTTCTTATGAGTCTAATTGTGTTTCCCTTTTATACTAAATTTGATGTAATCAGGGATAAACAGTAATATAGTAACATGATTGAAATAAACATTATTTGCATCAAAAATCATATTACATCTAGAGATCGTCATTTGTTTACACAAAATATCATGTTTAACTTTTATTATACTAGAGTGACATGTTTGACAAGTTTTCGCTCGATTTTTCTTCAACTCCGACCAATTATATAAGCATATATTTGGAATAATAAGACATAATAAATACATCTAGAATGCACCATTTGCCGTCTTTTTTTTTTTTTTTTTTTTTTTTTCGGGGGAGGACCCCCGAACCCCCCTTCCATTATGTCGATTGTGCGTATCATTAAAAACAGTCCAGCTACGGCCCTGATGGCAATATGTTTTTGCAATGTTTCAAACATTTTTCTTATTGTCTTACAATTTCTTTTCGATTTAGGGAGGATTAATCTCAATCCGTTTCCAAAATTTAAAACCGGAACTGGCTGCAATGGCACGAGACTGACACGTACAGCTTTAGCATTCATTGCTGGCTTGTGGTGTGATGGGCTGGGGTCCCTGCGCAAACACTTACTCCACCCTAGTACTGAATACATGTATATGCAAGGATTAGAACCCCAGAATAGTGGCATGATAGTTAGCGTCAGTGATAAAAGGAAATAATGGCTAAGCAACGCTCTCTAATTCTTACGGCTGACACAGCTTACTGGACCGATTCATTGGGCAATTTAGCTGTGTCTTGTAGCTTTTACCTTCTCTTAATCGTGTTTACTGACAAAATATTGTATCTTTTAACGTTACACACAATGTTGCGTATCGAGATCTATGTTCACTTTCTCGCTCCGTAACATGTAAGAGATATCAGTCTGCGATTTTAATAGACTTGGTCATGTTTGCCTTCTTTAAATAGTCAGTGGCTGTTCCTATTACTTATAATGCCAGTATAAATACATATTTCACGCAGTAAAAATTTCATTAGAAATAACCCATACATAATCCTATGAAATATTCCCCCAAAAGACCTACAGGAATTAATTACCGAAGCCAAAGACACAAATAGAAAATTTTGACATGCCAACAAAGTCATTAATGAAGCTTTCTTTGGGAAAGTATTCTGAGTGATGTAAAATATTCTTATGTGCAATCAAGCGATGTTGTGCATCACAAGAAAACACGTTCGCCGAAAAACGTTTTCTTGTGTGCTTGTGGGTATCCACGGTCTTTACTCTCACACGTGTTGGTACAGCTAGGGAGCCAATCTGAACTCATAGGGTTTATCCAATGAAAACATGTGTATTTCTTAGCTCACAGAAATGCCCGTGTAGTTACGATTGCTTGGGAGCATGCGGGGTTCATGTTTTACGTTGCATAAATATTAGTCAGTTGAGTATGGGGGTCTTGCTACATCATTAAGACTCGGGCACTGCAACATAAATTGAAAAAAGTTCTTCTTTCATTTTTATACAGCACTTAATTTGAGTATTATAATACATGGTGTAAGTTTACGTGACGTCAAACCCGTATAAATAGAATAAACATAAAAAAATATTTGAATCTTTTAAAAAAGATTACGATATTAAGCTCTTTGGACCTGAAACTAATATAATTTGTCCTAATTTGTATATTCAGTCAAATTTAACATGGAGTAATATTAGAACCGATCTTATCGCGCCCAGAGACTATTTATGTATATATCTTATTAGGAGCATGTCCGGACTTCCCCGCCCAAGCAAAGACCTAATAAACACAGTTTGCTTCCTACGTGTGTTACTTACGTGCATGACTCTTCGTTCTCGGGAGGGGAGGTTGTGCTTCAACATTCAACATTTAATGAACGTACTTGAAAAAAATAGTCAATGCTGATTATGCACCATTTTGTAATAAAACTGTTGTTTTATTGGTTGACGAAAGACGTTCGAATAACAACTCTCTTATTGCATATGATTAAAAAAATGTACGCTTTATATTGTAGACTAGTATGAATATATTGGTAATGTTTTATTTCTAGTCTATAGATCTTCACTCAATATTGTAATGTCATGCATTGTTATACTTAAACAGAGACATAGATAACATTAGAAATGTTTGAATAAACCTCCATTAAAACATTTTACTTTGTACAAGTATGAAATATTTTGGTTGAAAATAAAATGGCCGAAATCATGATCATGCTTGTGTGGTTAAGTAAACCTGGCATAACTTCGTTATGGAAGCGAAGATTACTATAAAAATGCGGGCAACCATAAAACAAAAATAACACTTCAGGAAAATGTCAAGTATGATATGATCCAGTGCATAGTATTTTAGTTTTACTGTGCACAACTTTGTTAATTTTTGCTTGTAAATCAAGATGGTTAAAGTCATTAGGGTCGTAAAAGGGACATATTCAGTACGGAATAACTTCTAAATGACAAGGAATATCAAACTGAAAATTTGGAAATGTAGAAAAACAAACCCTTTCTTTAAAATGGACTTGAATTGGAAATGTTTGAAAAACCCTCCTTTAGAACAGTTTGAATCTAAAACTTCTCAAGTATCACGTTCATCGCACCCAACCACGAAATTGCGAACAATTCAATCAAGTTTGTCGCAGTTTGCCATGTTTATTTCTTTGATAATCGCTTGCTGATCGGTCTTGTTGGATGAGGAAACTTTCTAACAATAACAATATAGTAAATTCGGTAAGAAAATAATTTAATATGACTTAAAACACGCTTAGATGTGTGTTGCCTATTTCGCGTTTAGTTGAAAATTGCGTCGATAAACAGATCTCGCAAGGTCTCGCTAAATAACGCGTCATGCGAGATATCGCAGAAACCGGCTATAGGTAAAGAAGGAGTTGCCAATCTCTGTTATCTATGTCTCTGACTTAAACAAACAAGTAAAATAGTAAAACTTCAGAAAGAGCTCTCCGAATCTGCATTGATATCACCATTTAAGGAGATACAATATATAACAACCATACAAAATGCTTAAATTCCAAGCAAATATCGATCCACGATTTAATTTTGCTTTCCGCCTTAACTAACACGTCTATTGATTTCATGACTATACTTTTCTATAGACCGAGACGTATCAAATGACAGCATTTTACCCAACTACACAAACATTGGTAATCGGAAACAGTTCGAAGGTGGGCCTTCTTTCAGAAAAGAGAGATTAAAATGTTTAATAGGCAGTCCTGACCTTCAAAATTATCTCAAATGTCGTTTGCAGTAGAAACATACTAATTGGTGAATGGAATAATGGAGCGACGTTGAAACCTATTTCTGTGAAGTGAGTGTTAAACCATTTTGAGAATAACAGTTCGGTTTGATTTTGTGCTGAAGTATATGATCGTTATGATTCGGCAAAATTCTCCACCTCTTAAAAGTTGGATATCTTACAAACTTGTATTTCTAACGAGATCACCCAAATTTCCAAAATGGGGTCGAGTATGGCACTTTCGCTGAAGGATCTAGCTTCTTTGCTTAGGTCTGTCGCCTCCTCATTATATTCAATTTGATTTGACATGTAGGAATAACCAAAGAACTATATTGTATCCATTTCCCCATTATTTCTTACCTGAAGATTGCTATATATGTCTTATTTCATGTTAGAAGTGTGTCTTGAAAAGGCCGGTTCCTACAAATTTACATCGCTTCACAAATGGTTTGACAACTGCATAGATAAAGAATAACTAGATAACACTAGATAGTTCATATTTTTCATTTCTCGTTTATGAAACGAAAAATTGGGTCTACAAATCCAGTGAAAGATGTTAATTTGTACAGCTGTTTTTGCAATTTGTTGTAATGTCTTTAAAGCTCTCACAATCCGGACCAGACACAATCTGTTAAAAATCCTTTTATTTAATTCATACTCTATTTGCACTCTGGACTCTCTGATCTATTTAATCTTTCTTGATCTGGATAAGTACATTGTAAGGACTTTCAGCATATGCGCAACAGGAATTCAAACCTTCCAAGTTCCATGCTTGCTTATAAACCAATACTTTGTGATGGGATAGTCCTGGCAGTTTTCAAATGTCTCGCTTAACAGGGATGGAACCCAGGACCCTCAAAGTATTTGCATTATAAATGGTTTTTACCTGTATTTATTATGCAATGTATTCTACTTACAGTGTATTGTCTGAAGATGCCACACAGACTCAGGTGTTTGAACAGATTGCTGCCAGCTTCCATCACTATTTCCAGAAGCAGGACAACTTTAAAGTTGGTAGTGCCTTGGTAAGTGTCATTATTACAAAGGTGAAAAATAACATTTCTTCAAGTAAATATGGTCTCACATGTCTGCACTTCTGCAAAGGTAAAAGTATTGAATTTTCCTTGAATTAGGAAGAGACCTAGGCCTGCTAATTTTGGGAAATTGTATCGATGAACTTGCTGAATTTGGAAACCAAAAAACTAGTGTATCTATAAATCTTTGGGAAAACTGCATAATTTTTTCAAGAAATTTCAGATTGGAAAGGTGCCTTTAACAAGCCTCTAATATCTATCATAAAAAGGCCTGGTTGACAAACATGCATATTTTATTTGCAGGTGCTGTTGCTCCAAAACAGAGACTTATTGCCACACCCTACACAAAAGCTTGCGGCCATCTTCCTGCTCTATGAAATGTACAGGGCTGATCTACCAGTAGCTGCTAATCCCTTTGCTTCGGTGTTCATACATTTACTGGTAAAACCTTTTATGACCAACTTCTGTTTTACTCATGTATATTTCATGGCTTAGTGCAATATTAAGCTTAGTCCTTTACGTTTTCCATTTTATCGTGACAAATCAACAAACTAGTCAGTACTAAAGTAATTTATATGACAAGAAGAAATTGATCAACTAGACTAAAGCAATCTTTACCTTATTAGTGTGGACACCACCATTCTCGGGCAATGTTTGAGAAATTTATTTTGTTTTGCATAACTTTTTATCTCCATTACACTGAGAGTATATTTATGAAGAACTTTGAAAGAGGTCTGTTGTTTGGAAAGACATTTTCCTGATAGTTTGTCTTATCAAAATCAGAACACGTAAAGACTGCATGTACTTGTAAAAAAGGCAGCCCTGATAAGCTATGATGAATTAAAAATATTTTTCGAATGGTTACAGCTTGAAGATATATAAGCTCTTTCGAATTAAAAAAGAATGTTGGAAAATAAGGAATTGTTTTCTTGAGAAGCATACTCCTTTTCCAATACAAAACAAAAGTATCATAATCACCTGCAGCAGATTTGTAATGTACCAGGATTCTTTTACATAGGTATTCTTATAAAACAATCATATTCTATCAACATTAGTATTTGTATAATTATGTTTTAATTGCAGAACCCTCCAACAGAAAATCAGGAGGCAGGCCAGTATGACTTACACTGGGCCATTCCAGCCATATCTCAAGCTGAGAAATCCTTCTTATCACAACTTATTTCAAGTCCAACAAAAGAGGTATATGCATATGTACACATTTCTAGTTAGGCAAGAATTCTTCTTCACTCACTCACACTCACAAGGCCATTAATAAATCCTCTGTTGAGGGCAGGCCTGACTGTGCTATCTCAATCCTAGTCTACCTCTCCATTCTCATCTCTGTTGATGGAAACCATAAAAAGGGCTTTCCTGTCCGGCGGGTCAATACATCCTCCCAAGACAGTTTGGGTCTGCAGGATCTCTTCTCCACTGGTACGTTCAAATTTCATACTTTGGAGAGCCATCGCAGTCTAGTCTTCTGCATGATGTCGGCTAGACTTTCCAATTTCAGTTGCGCTTGGAGGGATACAAACGGAATGATTTTCTCAGGTTTCACCAAGCAGGTCCATCTGATCATTACTTTGACATTTCACTGTAGCTTCTTCACTGTGTTGGCAGAGACAGCCTTGTTCAAGATTGATCTTTGCCTTCTAATATGTACACTTTTAGGAAACCTGAAGCACTTGACTCAAAAACCATTATGAAAAAAGAAAATAGCTCAATATTGACAATTTTGCAACAGTTATCACCTCAAACCAATGCAATCTTTTAGACTTTATAGTTATCATCTGTGTTTCTTTCAAATTTGGAACAAAATGTAAAACTTGAAATGATGGAAAGGTTTAAGAGAAATGTGAAATGTCTCCACAGAAGTTAACTTTAGGGGAAAAACATAGGTCTAGATAAAAAAAAATCTCATAAACAACGTCTTTTCCTGAAAATCCTGCTTCCAAATGCACTCATTCTTACATATTTTTTCTATTATTTTAACTTCCTTCCTTTCACCTTCTAAGCCTGATATGCTTCAAAATCTCTGTTATCATTATACTGTGAACTGCTTCCCTAGTGGAATGATAGAGAAAGAAATTGATCTTTTCCCTTGCAGATGTTCAAGAAGACACCAACACAGATCATAACAATGGATGTCACCAATATTCAGGTAGGGTTGAGAGAACATTTCAGGAGTGACAAAATCAATCATTGGTATTGCCAAGCTTGTTTAAAAGCCTTAACCGATAAGAGAATTATTACTAAAACTTGCTATACAACTATTATATGGAAAAGTGCAGGAATTGATTTTACCATTTACAGACAATTTTGCCACCCCTGCATATTATAGTAAATTGATGTACATTTTAAAACTGTTAACTCCATGAAACATGTTCTAATGCAATTGCAGCAGATTATTTAGAAAATAATGACAAGGATATTTTTTTAATTTCTTTTGCCACTGTGGTTTCTTCACAAATTGGAAATGTTACTTTTCAACATTTTATCCCAATAAGTATAAAATGGTGTACACAAGAATCAGCTTTTTAGTTTGACTGTCCACAAGCTCATGTGAACTTTTTTCCTTATCTAGTGGATTTTCTAGAAGTTTGGGTATGATGTTAACATTTTCATATCTTCAATGCCAGTCAATTGATTTACCTGAACTTTGAAACATTAATGGGTTCAGACTGCCTAATAACATAGGTTAACTATTAATTTCTTTTTCTATCATGTCATGTGCAAAGCATCCTTATTTTTTCTACTAAAAAAAATTGTTGACACAATGTTAAACCACAAGGAAACTTAATGGAAGATGCCTTTTATAAATACCTGGAAGGCATTTGTGAAGTTTCTTAACAGTTTTTCTTTTACATAATAACCTCCAATAAAGAAATAGCGAAATTGAATTTCCTGTTTATTCTCCTAGAACTTTGACGTGAGCGGCCTTATGCTTGCCCTGACTGAGAGGCACTCAGAAATGCCCGCCACCAGCAAGTGTGCCGTGCCTACTGTGGTGCCAGATCCAGATAACAAACCTATTACGTAAGTGTTTTTTTCTGTTTGTTTCTCACTGTTCTGAAAATGCTGGTAGCCTTGACTGAAATGTAAGGGTACAGTGCAAGACTATAGTATAAGGTTTATGTTTGTGAAGGACTTACTTATAATCTTGCATTGAAACCTCTATATTTTTTATCAGTACACATAATTGTTGATAACCCAGATATTGACCATTGAACTTATTCCCTCATACACTCACATTTTAAATCACGCAGTAGAAGATTTAAATGACAGAAATGTTTGCTAGAAGAGTTAACATTCAGTATATCAAAAAGGTTTGACATGTTCACAAGAGCAAGTATGAAAACATGCTTTGTATATGACACCCTTTTTAGGCAACTCAAAGTGAATACTATGTTTATTTTTACATGTTGCATATCAGTCTGTCCCAAATTGAAAGAGTTTGCAGACGACATTTCAAAATGTGATGAAATTGAAGAATTATCTTCCGATAGGGCAGGAAACATTTTGGGAAAGTGAGAAATTGCTCGTCAAGGGTTTATTGTTTGGTAATGGGTAAATATGAGTAATATAATGATTTATATCTGATGTTGCAGATTTGAACAATTTGGTAAGCCTGGAGTGATCAACCCAGATGTTCAGAGACAGTGCATAGAGGCACTGCTAACATCCAATAAGCCACCAGTGGAAAACTGTATGAGACCAGAGTTTATACGACTAGCTCCCCCATTACATATCAGTGAAGATGAGGTAAATATTAAGATATGAGTTTTATATCTGGTATGATTCTCCACATCTAACAGACTGCCGTAACAGATAACTTTTAACCTATATTAATAGATTGCCTTTAAAAGGATGATGTTGGCATTTAAACACGCAGGATGCCTTTTATTTAAAAAGCTGCTGTACAACCATTTTATATGACTTTTTAGCCAAGTTTTTTGTTCTGAATACACATTTATTCATTGTATACAAGCTCTAAATTCTTGTAAATGAACTAATTTTGCTTCCTAGGATATTCTTCAGTGTATCTAAATTCTTATACAACATTACAGCTGTTATACAGTTTTTAAAAATAATCAGATTTTAATACCCCAGTTTCTTCACATTCTGTGGACAAGTAGCTTTAATATCACTACAAATTGTTTGTATGTCTGTATTTCTAGCTGTGCTGGTTTAACCCGACAGATTTGGAGTACAATATAGCCTGGGACAGAGCCATGTGTGCCAGCAGTTCAGTGGGAACAGAAGTAAAAAGGCTGATGGGAAAGGCTTTTAAGGAGCCCCTCACACCACAACAACAGCAGCAGTTGTTATCAGAACTGGGGAAAGATCCCAAGCTAGTGTATCACATTGGGCTTAGCCCTGCAAAGGTACAGTGACTAGAGTCCTTTATATTGTTTAAATGGGTTTTTTTCTGACAGGCATTTTTTTTTTTTTCTGATCTTGTTATTTTCCATACTGTCACGTTACCCCTTCACTCTCTACTGCATAGCGACACTCAATAAGGACAAGATCTAACATCCGAGTTATGTAATTTTTTAGCTCAGAGATTATGGTCTTGGACATGGGGAACTGGGATCGAATCCCCACAAAATTAAGCACATTTTTAAAGTTTTGGAAAACACACAACACAAAGATATATTTTTAGTAAATTACCCAGCATTCTAAGGGTTAAGTTGTCTGCTGTTGAAAAGTAGAATTTATTCATCAGAATTCAATTTGAACCAGTCTCAAAATCCCATTTGTGAGATGCTTTAGGCCATCATGTTAATGAGGTGTTGAACAATGTATGATCCTAACTTGTATTTTACAGTTACCTGATGTTGTAGAAAACAACCCTATTGTTGCCATAGATGTTCTTCTCAAGTTAATGCAGTCCAACCAGATTACAGAGTATGTTTGAATTTTATTAACCCTTTGCCAAACGTCAAGTTTTCTGTCTGTCCAAAATTGAAAGAGTTTGCAGCTGACATTTCAAAATGTGATAAAATTGAAACTATCTTCTTATAGGGTAAAAACATTGTGGGAAAAGGAGAAATTGCTCATTTAGAGCAATTTCTCCTTTTCCCATAATGTTTTTAAAAGTTGTAAGGCCTTGAGACGACAGGTTGTCAGTTTGATTCCCTTGATTAGAGGGATGAGCTTTATTACCTTTCATTAATACATACTTTATGAGAGTACTTGTTATGCATTATGGAAGCAGAATCGAGAGTGGTTGATTTAAGTTGAAAGAATTTGTTTCCCAATGTAAAACTAGTAACTTAAACCCTTAGAGTGCTGGAACCAACTTCATGGTTATGCAAACAAGTTGGATCCAGGCCAGCCGTCAAGTAAATTTGCGGCTGGTCTGTGATCTAACCTGTTTGCTACTCTGTGTATCTTTCCTCAACATAATTAAGTAGATTTTAAAGGTTTTGGAAAGCAGATGACACAAAGATTTATTTTTAGAAAAGTACCCAGCATTCTAAAGGTGAAACATAGAACATAAATTTGATGCAAAAGCATGTGAAATGGATTCACTCATATTGTACATGAAAGAATGAGTCATATTCCACCTTAAACAGCTTAGCACTGATATGTTAATCTGAAAGTGACTAGAATTCAGGCCTCCTTTAGCCCTTAGAATGCTGGGTAATTTTCTAAAAAATAGATTTTTGTTGTCGTCTGACTTCCAAAACCTTAACTATCTGCTTGATTTTGCAGAGGAAAGATACTCAGATTAGCAAGCAGGTTAGATCACAGGCCAACTGCAAATTTACTTGGCGCTTGGTCTGGATCTAACCTGTTTGCATAAGCATGAAGTTGGTTCCAGCACTATACGGCTTTACCTTCTATTTATTGATGTTAGAAATATGCATTATCTAGATGGTGATTTCTTTTTGATTTCAGGTATTTTTCAGTGTTAGTCAACATGGAGATGTCGCTACATTCAATGGAAGTTGTAAACAGATTGACAACAGTAAGGATTGTTTTATCTAATTATCTTGATTGATAAAAGGGGTTAAATTGATGTTTCTTTGAGATTTTTTCATGTACCAAAAGTAATTATTTCGTAGCTGATTTATTCAAACTTGGTATTTGTGAATATCATTATATGTCCATCTGTAGGGTACAATTTTATGCTGAGGGATATATGCATATACTCCAGAGTTATGCATCAATTACTTTAGACTGTTATAGTATGAAATCTGTGCATAGAAAAGAATGTTATGTGGAAGATATTATTAAGTTCTGTAATATATGTCCCATTTTCTGCAATTTATAACAAATGGAATTAATCATTAACATGCCATTTAATCTGCATGTTACACAAGGGGATTGGTAAAAATGGAATGGCCATAGAATTACAGCCTAACATAAAAAGATAAGAGTTATAATTCTGACGTTTTTATTTTACTTCCAGGCTGTGGACCTTCCCTCTGAGTTCATCCATTTATATATCTCCAACTGTATAACGACATGTGAGACAATCAAAGACAGATACATGCAGAACAGACTAGTGAGGCTGGTGTGTGTGTTCCTCCAGTCTCTCATCAGAAATAAAATTATCGATGTCAAAGTAAGTTTTATTGCTTTTACTACACTAGAGGTTATTGGATGAAGAAATAAAGAACATTAAATAAAAATTGTTTCAGAAAAGAGTAGCTAAGTAGCAAACAAGTTAGATCACAGGCCAGCTATCAATTTACTTGGCAGTTGGCCTGGATCTAACCTGTTTGCATAAGCATAAAGTCGGTTCCAGCACTATAAGGTAAAAAACAACAACATTTTACACTTACTGTCTTTTTGTTCTAAGGCTATAGGATTAGAAACCTTAATGATTTGGGTTCAATTAGCTTGCTCTAGAACTTAGTAATACATTTATACATGATACATGGTATGTACAAACAGTGTAATGACTTGACTCACATTTGTGCACATCCTTTACATTGGTGAAGGCCCTTCACAACTGTTACATTAAGCTACCAATTAGCTAATTTACAGCTTGATTTTTTTTCTATTGTTATATCTTTATTATTGAGTTCATAGAAATATTCGGTTGGGAGAAATGAAAAACTAGTTTCACTACATTTGTTATACCACTATGTAAAAGAGAATGAACAGGAAACATTAGATAAAAATTGCCACAGGTTCAAATTCCTTATTGATGACATTGAAACATTGAAAGGTATTGGTCTAACACCATGGATGTGAAAATAATGGAAAATTATAGAATAGAAATAGAAAAGAATAGAAAATAATTTAAAAAAAAATACTGGATTGAGCATTTTTCCTTAATCCCTCGTTGATGTCCCTCATAAACCACTGTTTTATAGTGCCAAACAGCATAATAAAACTTGTTTTTCTCATTTATAGGATATTCTCATAGAAGTACAATCCTTCTGTATAGAGTTTAGTCGGATAAGGGAGGCGGCGGGGTTATTTAGACTTTTAAAATCACTCGAGAGCGAAGATCCAAAGGCTCAACAACCAGAAAAATCAGGAAAACACTGACTCAACTCGAGTCTTCACTGTGGAAAGAAAGTTAAAGGGTTTGTTAGCCTAATTTGATCAACAAGTGATCTCATGAATAAAAAAAAACACTGAATCAACTCAAGTAATGCCTGTGGAAAGAAGGTTAATAGGATTGTGTGCCTTGTTTGATTAACAAGTGCGGTCTGGTAAAACTCATGTATCATAGACACTGAATCAACTCAAGTAACGGCTGTCCAAAGAAAGTTAATGGAATTGTGAAGATAGCTTGATCAACAAGAACTCTCTAGTAACCTCATGTGTCATAGATCTGCAAAGAATCTTGGAGAAAAGTGATAAAGGCTATAACTATGTTATATTAAGAGATTACCACCTAATGTCACATTTTTGTATCTTGCAGCATACAACTTACTAAAAGCATTGTGGCAAAAGGAGAAATTCCTTGTCACAAGCAATTTCTCCTTTTGCCACAATGCTTTTTTAATCTATTCATGTATCAAAACAGCAGATCTGAAAGGTTTTTCACATTTTTATAAAATTTTCCTAAAGTAGTCTGCTTCAAGTTAAAGATATGCCGTCTGCAGATGGTAAAGAGTTAAAGTCAACCAGGTACTTTGGAATTAATACTTGTTAATGATTTACGAAGAAAATTGACCTTAATGATTGAATTGCTAAAATGACATAACTGTTCAATCCCTTTACCATCCATGAGCTACAGTGTATGCATGTTTTAGTTAATTGAATAAGAGCAATTGCACCTTTTAGGTAAATGATTACAAGTATAGAAATAAGGCATGTATTTTTTTTGTATAAATTCAAATCATGTATTTGTTAAGAATAAAATGTAAATTGTGAATGTATTTATACTGTTTACTCTTATCTACTTTCCTTTTCTACGCTTGTCATGTTTTTTTATGTAAACACCATTGCAACAATGTTTATATCAGTATGTTGAACCTCCATGCTATATGATATTGGTTTTTAAATCATGTTTAATGATACCTCTTAGTCAGGCACATAGCTGAGACTATTTGAAGTTTACGCTCTTGAACTTAGGCTTGCAGCCCGTAATTTCTCTTTGTGGTTTTGTGCTATTTCATTACTATTTCATGAAATAAAATCTATGTAATACATTGTTTAAATATGATTATAATGTTTATATATGATTATATTTAAACGATCATATTATTTTCTATCAGTTTAGACTCAATTCACGAAAAACAAAATGTAAAAGTAGATCAAATATACAGACATAAATATTGAGTGTTTCACTGTAAAAGGATTCGCAAAATAATTCTATGCACATGAGTACATGCATATGCCAAGCTACATGTCGGGTCGTTCTAATTGTTCCATGGATCCTAGCCAGTTGTATATTTGTTTTTGACCAGAAGCTGTCTATTTCTGCTTTAATGCTTTCAACATGACCCAGATTGCACTTAAGAGAAGCAGATGTTACTACGCTTTGGGGGACTCTTGTATGATCTTGGCTGGGATTCGAACCAATAACCTTCAACAAATAAAGCAGGTAATCTACATTGCCTCCACATTTGTCCATTTACTGTCAGAATATATTGGTTCCAGAAATTGTGACTTCCTGGTGTAGATTGATTTGTCATAACGTTCTATGTCTGACGATTATTCAATGAGTATTTGTAACATTTTCCAGTGTACATATAATCCATTTCTCCATCGACATAACCTTTTTAGAGGGTTTTGAGACTGGTCCAAATTGAAAGCAACAACAGAAAGCGATTATAACACATGGGCAATAATATATTCATTGAGAAATACTGTTGGCAGAAATAGTCTTTATGACATCTGAACAACAACATAAGTTTTGTCTGTACAAAGAGGTATTTTGTCATGTACAGATACATGCTGAATAATGTCTGAACAAAGAGGCATACTAAGGAAGACATTGAATTATTTGTGAACAAAGAGGCACTTGGTCATGTGTATATAGACGCTTAATGATGCAAGAACAAAGAGGCATATTTTTCATGTGTAAATAGACGCTAAATGAAGTCTGAACAAAGGTGTATTTTGTCATAATCAGATTTACGCTCAAACACAGTCTTTATGAAGGGTCGATTTGTCATGTTTAGATATACGCTCAATGACGGGCTGTATGAAGGGGCATTTTGTCATGTGTAGATAGATGGTCTAAACAAAGAGGCGTTTTGTCAGATGCAGAAAGACACTAAATGATATCTGAATAAAGGGCAAATTTTGTCATGTGTAGAAAGACGCTATATGACGTCTGAACAAAAAGGTATAATGCAATGTGTAAATAGACGCTATATGACGTCTGAAGAAAGTGGCATTTTGTCATGTGTAAAAAGACGCTTTATGACGTCTCAACAAAAAGGCATTATGCCATGTAAAAATAGACCCTAAGTAACATCAGAACAAAGAGAAATTAATCCATGTGAAAATAGACACTTAATGACCTCAGAAAAACGAAGTATTATTCCATGTGAAAAAAGACGCTATATGACGTCTGAACAAAAAGGTATTATGCAATGTGTGTATAAAAGCTATATGGCCTCTGAACAAAGAGGTATTATGCAATGTGTAAATAGACGCTATATGATGTCTGAACATAGAGGTATTATTCCAAGAAAAAAAATACGCTTCATGATGTCTGAACAAAAAGGTATAATACAATGTGTAAATAGACGCTATATGACGTCTGAACAAAGATTCATTATGCCATGTGAAAAAGGTGCTATATGACGTCTGAACAAAGAGGTATTATGCAAAGTGAAAATTGACGCTTTATGACGTCTGAACAAAGAGGCATTATGCCATGTAAAATAGACGCTATATGACATCTGAACAAGTAGGTATTATTCCATTAGAAAAAAGACGCTATATGACGTCTTTACAAAGAGGTATTATGCAATGTGTGTATAGACGCTATATGGCGTCTGAACAAAGAGGCTTTATGCCATGTAAAAATAAACGTTATATGTCATCTGAACAAAGAGGTATTATGCAACGTGTGTATAGAAGCTATATGACGTCTGAAGAAAGGTATTATGCAATGTGTGTATAGACGCTATATGACGTCTGAACATAGAGGTATTATGCCATGTGAAAATAGACGCTTTATGACGTCTGAACAAAGAGGTATTTTGCAATGTGAAAAAAGACGCTATTTGACCTCTGAACAAAGAGGTGTTATGCAATATGTAAGTAGACACTATATGACGTCTGATCAAAGTGGCATTATTCCATGTGTGTATAGACGCTATATGGCGTCTGAACAAAGAGGCTTTATGCCATGTAAAAATAAACGTTATATGTCATCTGAACAAAGAGGTATTATGGAACATGTGTCTAGAAGCTATATGACGTCTGAAGAAAGAGGTATTATGCAATGTGTGTATAGACGCTATATGACGTCTGAACATAGAGGAATTATGCCATGTGATGATAGACGCTATATGACGTCTGAACAACGAAGTATTATTCCATGTGAAAATAGACGCTATATGACGTCTGAACAAAGAGGTATTATGCCATGTGAAAATAGACGCTTTATGACGTCTGAACAAAGAGGTATTTTGCAATGTGAAAAAAGACGCTATATGACCTCTGAACAAAGAGGTGTTATGCAATATGTAAATAGACGCTATATGACGTCTGAACAAAGTGGCATTATTCCATGTGTAAATAGACGCTATATGACGTCTGAACAAAGAGGTATTATTCCATGTGAAAAAAGACGCTATATGACGTCTGAACAAAGAGGTATAATGCCATGTGAAAATAGACGCTTTATGACGTCTGAACAAAGAGGTATTATGCAATGTGAAAAATGACGCTATATGACCTCTGAACAAAGAGGTGTTATGCAATATTTAAATAGACGCTATATGACGTCTGAACAAAGAGGCATTATTCCATGTGTAAATAGACGCTATATGACGTCTGAACAAAAACGTATTATGCAATGTGTTTACAAATAGACGGTTTATGACGTCTAAATATAGAGGCAATTTGTCATGTGTAGATAGACGCTTAATGACGTCTGAATATAGAATTATTTTGTCATTTGCACATATATAGACGCTAAATGATGTATGAACAGAGAGAAATTTTGTAAGATGCAGAAGAAATCCCAGTGGCATTTTGTCATGTGTAGATCGACACTAAATGACATCTGACCATCGAAGCATTTTGTCATGTGTAGATAGACGCTTAATGACGCCTGAACATAGAGGTTTTTTGTCATGTATAGATATATAGACGCTAAATGATGTATGAACAAAGAGGAATTTTGTAAGGATGCAGAAGAACGTCCAATGGCATTTTGTCATGTGTAGATAGACGCATAGTGATGTCTGAACATAGAGGCATTTTGTCATGTGTAGATATATAGACGCTAAATGACACCTGAACATAGATGTATTTTGTCATATGTAGACATATAGATGCCAAATGGTACATATAGGTTATCTGTAGAAAGGCACTTAAGGCTATATAATTAAAGAGGCAGTTTGTCATCTGTAGGAAGATGCTCAAAGATGTCTGAATAAAAATACATTAAGTTATCTTTAGAAAAACGCTTAATGATATCTGAAAACAGGCAATATATCATCTATAAGTCTGTAAGAGGACACTCAATGATGTCTGAATTAAAAGACATAATGTTATGTGAAGAAGGACGCTGAATCTCAATGATGTCTGAATTAAAAGACATTAAGTTATCTTTAGAAAAACGCTTAATGAAATCTGAAAACAGCCAATAAATCATCTATAGGTCTGTAAGAGGACTCTCAATGATGTCTGGATTAAAAGACACAATGTTATGTGAAGAAGGACGCTCAAACTCAATGATGTCTGAATTAACAGATATTCAGTTACCTTTAGAAAAACGCTTAATGATATCTGAAAACAGCCAATATATCATCTATAAGTCTGTAAGAGGACACTCAATGATGTCTGGATTAAAAGACATAATGTTATGTGAAGAAGGACGCTCAATCTCAATGATGTCTGAATTAACAGATATTCAGTTACCTTTAGAAAAACGCTTAATGATATCTGAAAACAGCCAATATATCATCTATAAGTCTGTAAGAGGACACTCAATGATGTCTGGATTAAAAGACATAATGTTATGTGAAGAAGGACGCTCAATCTCAATGATGTCTGAATTAACAGATATTCAGTTACCTTTAGAAAAACGCTTAATGATATCTGAAAACAGGCAATATATCATCTATAAGTCTGCAAGAGGACACTCAATGATGTCTGAATTTAAAGACATACTGTTATGAGATGAAGGACGCTCAATCTCAATGATGTCTATATAAAAAGACAAAATTTAATGTGAAGAAGGACACTTCTAAATAAAAAGACATAATGTTATGTGAAGAAGGACGCTCAATTTCAATGATGTCTGAATTTAAAGATATAGTGTTATGTGACGAAGGACGCTCAATCTCAATGAGGTATCTGAATTAAAAGGCAATATGTCATCTGCAGAAATACTCCCAATGACTCCTTGATAAAAAAGGCATTAAGTTGTCTACAGAAAGACGCTCAATGATATTTGAATACAGAAGCAGTATGTGGCATCTGTAGAAGACCCTCAATGATGTCTAAATAAAAAGACACAATGTCATCTTTAGGAAGACGCTGAGTGATGTCTGAATGAAATCGCATGATATTATCTGTATAAAGACGCTAAATCATGTCTGAATTAAAAGGCAATATGTCATCTGCAGAAAGGCTCTTAACTGATTTCTGAATAAAAAGGCATACATGTATCTACAGAAAGATGGCCAATTTCGTCTGGAGAAAGACAAATTATGCTTTTCTGAAGCATGGCATTGGAATAAATGTAAACAAACCCAACAGTTGTCTGGATTAAGATGCGTACTAGTGTCTGAATCAAGACATTCAGTTGTCTGGATTAAGATGCGTACTAGTGTCTGAATCAAGACATACAGTTGTCTGGATTAAGATGCGTACTAGCGTCTGAATCAAGACACTCAGTTGTCTGGATTAAGATGCGAACTATCGTCTGAATCAAGACACTCAGTTGTCTGGGATGCGAACTAGCGTCTGAATCAAGACACTCAGTTGTCTGGATTAGGATGCGTACTAGCGTCTGAATCAAGACACCCAGTTGTCTGGATTAAGATTCGTACTAGCGTCTGAATCAAGACATTCAGTTGTCTGGATTAAGAGGCGTACTAGCGTCTGAATCAAGACACTCAGTTTTCTGGATTAAGATGCGTACTAGCGTCTGAATCAAGACACCTTATATCATCTTCAGTATGCCGCCATATGACATTCGCAAAAATATGTTTTGAGCAAGAAGGCACTCAACCATTCTACCAAAAAGAGAAATGGAATATCAGCACAAAGACCCTAACGTTAATATCTAGTCAAATCTCGCTTGCCATCATCTTAGGAGAGTTAATCCTTAAAAAACACTTAACCCATTACCAAACAATGACGACATTTAACCACCTTGTTGCAGATGACTCTGGAAAACATTGTGGGAAAAGGAGAAATTGCTCGCTAAGAGCAATTTCGTCTTTGCCCACAAGGTTTTCTGCTCTATTTGAACAATATTTTTCAATTTCATCACATTTTGAAAAATGTCGTCTGCAAACTCTTTCAATTTTGAACAGTTGAAAATTTGTCGTTTGGGAAACACGATCATGACCTATTTTAGAGACACAACCTGTGTACATAAGTACGAACGCCTATCCAATCGACAATATTCACAGACAGTGAAAAGAAATGATAAAAAGAACCTTGTTCACTATAAGCTTATACTCATTTTTACGACATTTTGACGACATTTTGACGAACGGATTGAAAACACGTTTCTTTTAATTAAGCAGATACTCATATTGTTAGCTTGTGACTTGGTTGGATAACCATTTTTATTGTCGTTTGGTGCTATTGTCATTTTGTGCAAAATAATCAGAGAAGGTGAAAGGGGTTAGGGTCAACTATCTAAAAGATAAGACGTCGCTAATACAGATTACCGTTGTCAAATCAATCGTTTTTACATCCATTTTGATAAAGTGAGAGTCGTTTAGGTTTTTGCAGCGATGCCATGTCAGAGGACATCTGGTCTCATGAATCGCTCTCGTACTAAAACAAGCTTACCGTGAGAGGGCTTTTCAACACCGAATATGTACATCTATTGAAAAAGGTATTCACTTACAACTTATTTTGTTCCCGATTACAAAGCTTTCTGAAAAATGCTAAGATAAACAGTCTATGAAGATGGCAAAAGGTTTCAGTAGAAAACTGCAAGGTAAAATTGTAATTATTCTTAAAAAAAAAGTAGATTCCATACTAAAGGACAAAGTTCACAGTATGGCTAAAATAGCCCTGTAATACCAGAATTAATTATTGTAAAATTTCAAGCAAAATATTACATGAAAAGGAAATTAAACATTATTTCATTATTTCAACTTGAATTACCGATTCAAAATATGTATCCTTTCATGACTTTGACTTTAGAAAAGGGGTTCAGTTCGGGTCAAATCTCTTATTTTTGACGATTTTGCACATTTTTGGGAAAAAGTACTAAGAAGTCATGCTGCCGCATTTGATTGAGTAAATATATCTTTGACATTTCTGGAAAATTTCATATCTGGGGCAGCGCGGCTTCATAGATAAAAAAGGAAGTAATAACTTGTTCCTGGATAGAAGAACATGGACTTTCCACGGACAACATAATGTCTCATAAAACGAGACATCCCTTCTGTTAGTTTTATCACTACAATAAGCTTCTTATTTTAGAAATGAAATGATGATGCTGAATACTACTTTACAAATACAATCAATCACATCGGCTTATTTGTATGAATGACGAAATCTTAGTAATACTGCTCTGTGTGCTCTTAAAGGGAGTCCTGTTTGATTGGTTTAATAAACTTCACAAATCTTGCGGCCGTAGGCTTCACGAGCTTAGGCCTTTACCCTGTACCAAACAGAAAACGGTGTCTAATAGGTAGGAATGACGAGAAACTGTATATCACCGTTTTTAATCAGAAGTTTCAAGCATTGCCTGTTATAAAAGAAAGAAGGGTTCAACTCGTCTGTTTCATGTGTTTGCTTTGGTTCAGGAGCTTTATACACAGTCAAACTTGTGTTAAGAGGCCAGCTTATAGGACAGAGTAAATTGGCTGTCTAAGACAGGTTGGCTGCTTAACACAAATTGATGTACACTATAAATCTAACAATGGGACTTTCTGTTGTGGCTGTTTAAGGCAGGTTGGCTGCTTAAAAGGGTGGCTGCCTAACACAAGTTAGACTGCATTTATATATTTTCAGGAGGAGTCGAAGAAACCAGCCAATATTTTTACCAACAGATGATCAACTTACAGTTGATAGATGCAGGAAGAGCCTATCATTTTGGCAAATATGACTTTTCCTTTCCAGGTCCTCACAATATTGCCATGGTTACAATATTGCAATGGACAATGTTTTAGCCAATGTCATGGTAACGGGTTTGTGTGCATACCATGGCCACATATCCAGAAATGGCATGACCATATATCCATCACTTTCTTTACCACAGAAGGCCATAATGGCCATATCAGTCTTTGCAAATATGACAACATTATGCGAAGGTAAATATCTATTTCTAACAGCCCGTTGGTCCCCATATTGTGGTAGTTGCTTGTTGGTAGATGCCATTAAAGCAACCAAGTGTTTGCATGATGATGTTATCAATGATACATATAAATGCTTTTGATACCTCAAACAAATTGTGGTACCATTGACCGAATTCAAACAACAAATACAGTCTAACTTGTGTTAAGCAGTCACCCTTTCAAGCAGCCAACCTGCCTTAAACAGCCACTACAGAAACTTCCATTGTTAGATTTATAGTCTACATCAATATGTGTTAAGCAGCCAACCTGTCTTAAACAGCCAATTTACTCTGTCCTATAGGTTGGCCTCTTAACACAAGTTTGACTGTACACGTATACTAGCATTTGCGTAAATTTGGAAGATAAAAAGCAATACCTTTAAAACTGCACAACAGCTATACTGCGTGGTTTAGTTGTTACGGTGGTGGACTCAAAACTCGGGATCGAGCCCAACCGACATCTCTTGTTTCGTGGGAGTGGCCTTTGGCAAGTCACTGATGGATTCTGGATAGCCGTAGAAGCCACAGGCTTAGGCCTTTATCCTGTATCAAAACGGTAAACGGTAAATAGTGTAAACAGGTATTTCTTTGATCCTTTTTTATTTGCATGTACATTTGTACATTTACCATTCCTCTTTAACAGCAGTTACAATCAACAGTTATAACACGCGTTATAACTTACAACACGAATCATATAGCTTATCATACATAACAAAACAAGAGGCCATTTGGACCAGAAGAATCTATTGGCACCAATGGTCGGTTTTAAATAATATATTGTAACTCTCCAAGTAGGGAGATTTCTTGTGTCCTATATAAAAACACAATTTAGTGTACGGTGGCCGCTTTAAACAGGTTGATTATATATATACTTCATTTGTTGTTTAAATGCTAAAACGCCATTGTCAAATTTTAATTGATGGTTTTTGATATTTATCATTTTCTTATTGCATGTTTTCGAGTATTTTCTTTCATTTATGAGATGCAGGAGTGTTTTCGTAGAATTACTTGTATTTATGTAATACTCGCATATATGTTTGTTCATTTTTTTTGTATTAAGGCGGCACAAACACGTTTTTCGTCTTATTTTATCGTCCATCTTTATGACACAGAATCACATTTTCCTTTATGGGAATTTATCTATGAACTACCTCTTTTTCGTTTACAGGTTACTGTGTCATGTGGACGCGCATACTATCTTACCAAAGATGTATACATTTGATTGTCACATTCGTGTTATTGTTATGTCATATGATTAATCAGATCGATTATTATTTCTAATCATTCGTACACACCTTTCATAGATATGCGATTGATCTATATGTTTGTAGGCTATCTGTTACATCTACTTGTAAATGAACAAACTAGGTACATATTTTAATCGAGAACCAGGCAAACCAAGACGAGTTGGAGAAAGAGGCTGACGAACAAACTATTGATAATCATATATCCAAATCTATATATTTACACATTATATATTGGGGATATTTACACAGGGAATGCTTCGGCATTTTCGCCCCATATTAGTATTTATACTATCTTATTTTTCCTTATAGGTCCTGTGCGTTTAAGGAATGCACTTTACAGAGTTTTAATGGTTACCCCCATCACAACTATTCCGTCTTCCTTAGAAATACATCATTTTTATAATTATAGATGTTTGCGAGTTACTTAGTCTTTATAGTTTGCCCTTAGTCATTTAAACGGGCTGGTAAGTCAATGTGACGAGGTAATTAGTTGTTATTTCGAGATACTACATCGTTATAACAAGATCAATAATCGTTATAACGAGTTGACAATGTGTTTTCACGAGATGGTAAGACGTTATTAAGAGATAGAAATACTTTAGAACGGGTTGATAAGTCTTTATTACGAGATGTTAAGTTGGTAAGTCGTAATAGTGAGTGGAAAAGGCATTATTACGAGATAGAAATACATTATAACGGGTTGGTAAGTCGTCACAACGAGCTAGTAAGTCGTTATAACGGGTTGGTACGTCTTAATAACGAGTTGGTGAAAACCCCAAAACTTAACACACACGACACCGCTGTGCCACCGTATAAACTATTCTGTGTTTTACACTTTATTGTCTGCCTACAAAGGTCCTGCACAGTTCCACCCACCGGTCCTAGTTGGACGCTATGATGCCCATACGTCACGGATGGATGAGCCGTCAGGACTCGGGGCGAGTCGAATACATCCGAACATTATCTACTCGCATGACGACGAAAACGACGATGTTGAGGTGTATGCTATCGATACAAGAACTGCGCGGGTCGTCGCAACGTTTCCTATAAAGTACGTGTATACAGTCAGCATTGCTGTTGTTTCCTTTCGCTTGGACAAATAAACGCCTTTTTTATTATACAGGACTATGTATTGGTATACTGAACTAAAACTTGTTTTACCGATGGTCCCGGGTTCGATCCACTTCAGGCGAGGTGAAACTTGCAAAGACTGCACCACACATCATCGCGAGTACTGTTTTCGTATCCATGAACCAGTCATCGAGAGTGGATTCAATAAGCATCAAGCTTCCGCCACAATCGATGTCAAATAGATAAGTTTAAACTAAAACAAGTCTATTTTCTTGACTTTCAGGCACGCCAACAATATAGACTGGGAGGACCTCTCAGTGGGCCGCTGTGGACTTCACGACAACAGAAGCTGTATCTACATCAATGATGACGGATCCACGGGTCACCATCATCACACGGCGGTCGTCTATAAAATCGTCGAGCCAAGTCACATGTCTAGTCACGTCCTTTATGTCCTCTCGGCCATGGAGTACAGGTAAAGTCTCCTACGCAGTGGTCTCCTTTTCACTTTTCCATTAGGTAGGGAGCACTGTACTGTACTCCGAATGAGCCAGGCGTAGATATTTAATTCTCAACACAGGTACAGCTTGGACCATCTGAGTTTATTGAATTGCAAAATAGCAAAGGAAAGGCAACCTGCGCGGAGTATGCGTTTTTGGGTACTCCGCTACACGGTTTTCTTTTTGTGACGGGTAGAATGTAACCCTTAGAATGCTGGGTAGTTTTCTTAAGATAGATTTATGAGTCGCCTGCTATTCCAAAACCTTAACGTCTGCTAAGTTTTG
Organism: Cerastoderma edule; assembly: GCA_947846245.1. Lineage (NCBI taxonomy): Eukaryota > Metazoa > Mollusca > Bivalvia > Cardiida > Cardiidae > Cerastoderma > Cerastoderma edule. The sequence continues at coordinate 17,319,920 of OX401416.1, forward strand.
TTGAAAAAAAGATACTTAGAGTAGCAAACTGGTCAGATCATTTTATTTGGCGGCTGGCCTGGATCTCACCTGTTTACATTAGCATGAAGTCGGTTCCAACAGTACACGGGCTAAAATCACTCTTTTTCTTGAATTCGAGAAAAAATAGTGCCGTAGAATATCTATACCTCGCACTGCTGTTTGTCGAACTCCTCTATACATCGAAGTAAATACGGAGTACCGCATTATGTGTCCTTTATTTTCTTTCATGTCTTTATATTACCGACTTCTCCACGTCGAACTAACTCTATGTTAAGGAAAAGTTATCGGGCTCGGTTTTGGATTTTCATCCGTTTCGCCATCGGCTCACCGGGTAATATTCCTACGCACTGCCCGATAACATTTCCCGTCCCGATTCACGACAACAACGATCTATTCTCTATTAACCTTGCAGGTGGTCCGAGTGCGAATCGAATACTATTCCTACGCCTTGCCCGATAACATATCAGATTCCGATTTACGACACCAACCATTTATTCTCTATTAACCTTGCAGGTGGTCCGAGAGCGAATCAAACACGGTGATGGTCGATCCGACTGGTGAAGTGTACATCATTTCGTCGAGGACAAACGGCCACATAGCAAGAGTGGCCAAATTACCCAGAAGCGCCTGGGGCAATTCACATTACGCCGGCCCAGTCTTCGTGCAGCCTTTCGGAATAAGACCCATTGAGAAGGGCCCGGACGGTATAAATTTGTTTTAACAAAACACACTAGAATGTCTCATTTTGTCTGGCTGTATTAACCTTTATAGTGCTGGAACCGAGTTTATGCTTATAAAAAAATGCAAACAGGTAAGATCCAGGCCAGCCGCAAAGTAAATTGGCAGCTGGCCTGTGATCCAACCATTTTGCTGCTCTGAACATCTTTTCTCAAAATAAAGCAGATATTTAGGGTTTCAGAAAGCAGAATCCATGTGAATGTATATTGCATACTTCTATGAAACGGTTTCATTCATGTAACACATTAGCCATAAATATATATTCCGTATATCATTTTACATAAGTTTTATCCCATCACCATATGGTTTCATTCATGTAACACATTAGACATAGATATATATTCCGTATATCATTTTACATAAGTTTTATCCCATCACCATATGGTTTCATTCATGTAACACATTAGCCATAGATATATATTCCATATCATTTTACATAAGTTTTATCCCATCACCATGTGGATAGTCACCCAGCCTTAAAATTCTGTAGAACACGAGATAGAGTTCGTGTTAACCCTTTCCCAAACAATAACGACATTAGATGACTTTGTTACAGACGAGTTTAGAAAACATTGAGGGAAAAGGAGAAATTGCTCGTGACAAGCAGTTTTTCCTTTTCCCGCAATGTTTTCTGGCCTATGAGAAGATTATTTTCCAATTTCATCACATTTTGAAATGTCGTCTGCAAACTCTTTCAATTTGGGACAGTCGAAAATTTGTTGTTTGAGAAAGGGTTAAGTTAAGTGTTGAATGGGTTAAACCCTTTCTATATTAAGTATCATCGTCATCATAACCATACCCTTAGTTATGAAAAAAAAACCGGACCTTACTTTAATAACTAAACAATCCTTTGACGACACACAAATAAATGAGTGTGCTTAATAGAGCTTGGGTCAATACAATTATCTATCGCAAGTCTTCCTTCACTACATTCGTCCCTCGAAACAATATTTTCGGTTTAGTGCTTCGCCAATATCACCCGTCCCAAGATGGGTATAGTCCAACCAGAAGGATCAACGTCATTTGACATACCTATATTAGCAATAATTATATATATTGATACTATAGGTATGTCGAACCACATTTCGAGGGTTCAATGCAATACTATAGTAAGTGCTTCATGTTTATGAAGCACTTACTATAGTTTTGCACTGGACCCTCGATTTATATATGTGGTTGAAACGAATAGTTGTCCAAATAATTGTATAGTGCATCATATCTAAAGATTCAAGCCAATGAATTGAATGTTTCGTTTTTGGACTAAGGGTGCGTATCACTATAGTCCATTGAATTTACATACCACTTTTTGAGGGACGGTACTTTATCGATACACAAACAGTGGTCTGACCCCAATTACTCATTAAACATCCGCCTTCACTGTGCGGACTAATACCTTCTTGGAACTAGGAATGTAGTCCGGATTTACTCGTTCTTTACAAGGCGCCGACATCAGTCCTGATGGTACCGAGATCATCGTTGCTACGGACCGCCGCCTCTATTATTACTGGGTACCACACCGAAACTACTTCGAGTTGTTGTCTCACCCTGGAGTACAGCTTCCACCGATAGGCGGCACTGTACACAATCTGGGCGTCTGTTGGTCGGCAGACGGGAGGTCCGTGTTTGTCATAGACGAACAGTCGTACAAGGTGTTCCGATTCGACAAGGTTTGATGGGAACCGTGGACAAGACACGAGGATTGTCGTATGGCTCAGGAGAAAAATGATTTTCAGATTTCTTTGTGAAAAAATGTGAATAAACTCATCAGTGTTTTTTTAACTGGTCAAATGATTGATAATTACAGTTGGAAAAATAAAGGTATGATACTTGAAGGAAATGATATAAAGTTAAAGGACATCATTACCTTGCTTCATTAAGGATGGCTTTTGTTGGGAAAAGAGAAACAAAATTTGTTTTGTTACTACAAGAAGAAAAGTTTTCAAATTTGATTTCAAAGCTTATTCTTTTCAAGCGCACAACGATAAATCCATTGCTAATCAAAGAGGTTGAATCACATAAACTACGGCATTGGAGGAGAAAAAATCCAAAAATGCCTGTAACGTCCTAAATAGCTTCTTTTGCGGTTGATCACTATAGGCGATGTTCCAATTCTACAAGGTAACCGGAGCGCAGAAAGGGTACAGGGAAGTTGGAATTCGTGATTGTTCAAATTTGAAAGCAACAAATTCTTGATAGAACCACCATCCTTCTAGCAAGTTTAGTTACTTTGGAGACTATTTCCTTGTGAACCACATAGGGGGTCTATAGTTATTATGGGGTCAATACTATATAATATTCTCCATACATGACACATTTTTAATTATATGGACCCCAGGATAATTATAGACTCCTGTGGTGTATCATAGCACTGAGAGTGACACGGAGGAATGAAATGGAGCTTTTCAAGATATCGAAGTAGAGTTTATTGGTCTTGGTCACTATATGGTTGTTATAAGCGTTTTTAAACCAAACACATTTTGGCAAAAGAGGAATTGGTTGGTGTCAAAACGTTTCTCCTTTCGATTGTAATACAGTGGTTTTCAATATATTCACTTTGGTAGTCTACTTCTGTGATGACATCAGTCAGCTCATAACCGATTTAGATTAGGATGAATATACGAGTGAACAGACATTAACTAGTGGGCCTCAAAATACAGTATGTATGTATCCAATCACAGGAACGTCGTTTGAACCTATATTATCAATATGCGATGTATATACATAAAGCTAATATGGTTTCAAACAACGTAGGTCCTTGTGGATTCGATCAAATAAGGATGCTTTGGAGAACAAGTATTCCTAGAACTACTGTACATGACTCTGGGTACGAAGAGAGATAGAAATACGCAAAACGCAATTTGTTTTTTTCTGTCTACATTTATTATAATTATAGCATGTTACATACATTTATGTATTGCACATTCGATAAAAAAAATCACGGAAAAAATTAGTCAACAATACATGTGTATATATACACATACATAACCATCAGAATTCCAAACGGATAATTAATTACCAACCATTAAACTTCGTCTATATATATCAGAAAGGGCTCTGTAAATGCATGTAAAGCTTTGACGGATGTTTGAGTTAACGCAGATTTCAACAGAATTCTAATTGTATCGCGTTAATTCATGAACCTATCAAGGTATCCTGGTATTTTCTCATTGAGATTTGCATTGAACATCGTTACAAAGTCAACTTGATCAATCCTTGTCATATAAAGACGAAGTCTAATGACTTTTAATGGGTGGTATTCAAGTTTTATATGAAAAAAAAGTCGTATGGCTCAAGACAGCATTATCAGTTAAGAGCTAAATACAAAAAAAAAATCATTGAAATCTTTGAAAGAGAGCACTTTGACAAAATGAGAAACTACTCGTCATTAACAATCAATGTCTCCTTGTGAGCCTGTCCTGTCTTGAATATCGTGCGCTAGATTTCTCAAACGGGCACATATGACACAAGATGTGCAACGTATTCCCTGTATGTGAATTTGCGACTGGTCCAAAGTGAAACCAATAGCTGACAACAAAATAGCAAAGAAAAAACCCACGTATATATTTTTCTTAATAAAATCACGTATGAACCGTTATGTCAAAAGAATATTCTGCTCACATGGAGCTAGTAATCCATTTGGCACAGTGATTTGTAACGCCCTTAACAGAAGAGGCAAACTACCAGTTATTATTGAATTAGGGGTCAAATATCTGTTTTAAGTTTTTTTTCTTAGAAAAACTCACTTGAGGTCCGGCCCAGAAGAATTACAATTTTGTGAAAAAGCTGAACCTGCTCGTTTTACAAAGCGTAATTAGGAAATGTTGCATACGTTAGCCATTGGATTACTTCCATCGATCTTGTGGCTTGTGGAAGGCACATCAAATGCCTTAACCTACCAAGCTTGCAATAACGTGTATGATATTAAACCCCAATTTCAACAAAATCATTGTAGCCGATATTTAAAACAGTGACAATCATCAGAGAATTTCGATCTTTTGTCTGACAAGCCAATGTTTATCAACCCATCATGCTATTTTCTAAAGGAAATTAGTTCTTTCAAATACATTTTGATTATAATGTCATCTATTGGAATGTTCTGTAGACGAGGTTTCATTAATATATACCATACCTTATAATAAACAGCAATTTCTCTTGTTACCAAAGTGCATTCCAATACACATTGTCTATTAAATTTGGTCATTGCCTTGCTCTTTTAACAGAAGGTGCCAGGACGAATTAAGAATATTGTACAAAAAGAATGTTTACTACCTAAGTTCTACCTTGCATCTACAATGATATATCTACATATCTAACACATTTACTAGAATCAGGGGGAATTGTATGGAACTCAACATTTGTAAAAGATGACCATAGTTTGTTCCCCTTAATTAGATTATTGGAATGGTCCAAATACAAGGCAAATGCAGAAAGCAATTACATGTATTTAGAATATTTGTGGAACAGGTATTTGGTATAAACCGTTCAGACAAAAAGATAGATTTTTCATTCGGAGCAATTTATCCAGTGGGCATGACTGTGATGTTTAAAGTCTCCTGTAGCAGATGGGTGAAAGCAAACCATGACGGAATAAGAGGTTCATGCAATATCATTAATCACTTCTATACTCTGTTAAGTCTTGCTCCTTGAAGGAAAGATGAATTTGTCAACCCACTTCCAAATTATGTCTTGTTTGAAATGTCTTTTTTTTTTTTTTTTCATTTCCAACTTAATTACAGTTTCAATTGACCACTACACACTCTTCCAATGTTGACTGTCCAGCCATTTGTTTACAGAGTAAAGTTATTAACAAGCATTATGTAAGCACCATGGCTCTTGGTACTGTTTTCAATGTATGTAGGAATTTAAACAAAATCACAGTGTCTAAACCTCAAACAATGCCAGAGTGTTGTCTTTGACTAGCCAGTGAATTTCAACACCCATAGAGTTTTTTTTTTCTCTTGTTTATCTTTTACTGGAAAACGAAACTCTTAGCATTGGTCCAGACTCACATTGGACAGAGAAGAATTAAAAAAATGCCAAACATTGACTCGTTGCTTATCTGGGCACAACCATAAAGCATTAATAACAAAGTGAAAAGATAAATCATTACTTAACCTCTTTCAACATAAAAAAAATCACTTTGTTGCATCTGCTGCAGGAGAATTTAAAAACCAATGTGACAAAAGGAGAAATTTCTTGTAAAAGGTAACTTCTACTTTCATCAGAATGTCTTGTACCGTCTTAAATCCAAATGAAAATCCTTTTTGTATCATACTTCTTTATTAATAGACACTGATGTTTTCAGTGTGAACCATCAAAAGTTCCATACTGGGACATAAGTTAATCAATCAGATTGTTTACACTATACAGTTTATTTAACCTAATCCAACATGTGAACACAACACAACAAATTGAGCTTCAATCTAGTACGACTTCTCAAACTGTTATTGATTCTTTGATTGTGTATCATAGAATATATAACGAATGCCACAAATATATTACAACTCAGCTGCTGAATAGACCACATAATTATAGTGTATAATATTTACCTTTAAAATATAATCTAATCATAAATATCTAATTTTTAGAATTTTTAACAACAAACATAACAACGAATTAAACAATAAACTTTTCTCTTTTACACAGAAATTAAATAAATGTAGGAAGTGAAGTATATTAGGAATGTTAATGGCTACTGAATATATCAAAAATAATAATAAAGTCAAGACATGATTGTAAAATAACAATTAGTAAGGAATGGATTTCAATGAGATTGTTTGTAAGTCAGATCAAAGTAAGTAAATGCAAATTGATTTCAATAAATAACACATTGGATTTCAGATCATGAGAACACAAGAACGAAATGAATGAAAACTAATAAAAAAGAAACGTTTAGAATACTAATAACAAAAATTTCCTTAGAAGACCTAACAATTGACAAAATCAGAACAGTCTTTAGTAATTTTTTTTATATTCAAAATGCTACCTAATGTAAGTTGTCTGCAGTTAATAAACATCTATCAATGAAAGCATATATTTCTGTTTACCACCTGAATAATTGTCCATTCACACAAAGCATAAAATAAAACATATAAAAAATTTCAGACAGCGTATTATAACAACAACAAAATAAAACTGTAAAACATATATATCCGGTAAATAATCACATCTGTTGAAGACTTCTCCCATCCAGCGTTGATCTGTTCACCATGACCAGAATGGAGTTCTTAATCTAATAGGTATTGATCACCAAAATAATAAGGCAAAGCCGTCTTTAACACAGTGTTTTTGAAATATTTAAAACTTTGCGTGCCCTTCTGAAGCACAGGGGTCTATAGGTATCCTTGGGTACTATGTAATATGATTATGAACATTACATAGTACTGAGCCAAGAATGACTACAGACTCCTTTTCTCTGGAGGGCAAATAAAGCTAGCCAATTAACCCATTACCAAACAACAACGACATCTAACCACTTTGTTGTAGACGACTCTGGAAAACATTGTGGGAAAAGGAGAAATTGCTCGTAACGAGCAATTTTTCCTTTTCCAACAATGTTTTCTGCCCTATCAGAAGACTTTTTTTTCAATTCCATCATGTTTTGAAATGCTTTCTGTAAACTCTTTCAATTTGGGACAGTCGAAAATTTGGTGTTTGGTAAAGGGTTAAAACATTTATTGAATTGTTGGAGACCATGAAAGTGTTAAGCATATTGATTGCATTAAAGGTGCTTGTTTACAGATTTGAAGAAATTAAAAGTCAATTTCTATTAAACTGTACCATAGCTGTACTTTTGTACTAGACAGTAGCCATTGGAATCAAACTTAGTTTGTATTCAAGTTTTTAGAGTAAGCACACAGTGAATTACGTATTTATATCCAAAAGCGATGCAATTGTTATTAAACTGCATATAACTGTACACACTAAGATTTTTGTCACTTTCTGAATTTAATATGCATTCAATAACAACCTATTCTACAACCATACAAAAACTGCATGGTTTCAACAACATTTTATTTTGACTTTCAAATTTACTTATCTGTAAACAAGCACCTTTTAAGCAACATTCATAACGGGCATTTTTTAATTTGGCGAGTGTTAAATTGTTAAGAATTTGGATATTGTGCCAAAAGATTCTTCAATACGTAAATACAATCCTATTCTGAATTAAATAAAATCCATTAAAGTGCAACAAACATTTTTCTTACAACTGTCACAATTATATATATATGTAAAAAAAAATAACGGCATCTAACCTTGTCTACTGTAAGCGAATGATTGTAAAAATATATCATTTAATACATAGATATATTCATAAAATATAAAGGATTTAGAAATAAACTCTCTTTGACTGAAAGACAAGCTATGGCATTTAAAGCTTTATATATATATATGTGTATATATTTATCTATACAATTTGTAAATAATATCGATATTCAATAGCATATCGATCTTTACTACGGTTCTTAACCCTTAGAATGCTGGGTAATTTTCTAAAAAAAAGATTTTTGTGTCATCTGTGTTCCAAATCCTTAAATATCTGCTTAGTTTTGATGAGGAAAGATACTCAGAGTAGCAAACAGGTTAGATCACAGGTCAGCTGCCAATCTTCTTGGCGGCTGGTCCAGATTTAACCTGTTTGCATAAGCATGAAGTCGGTTCCAGCACTATAAGGGTTAAACGTTAACTTTGTTTAGCAATGGTTTAGGCTACTTACTAGATGTTATGCTAGCAAGTACCATATGAATGGAGTAAACCATTATCAAACATTATTTTTTTCAATATCAATATCTCATATTGCACTGGTAAATTTTAATATAAAATTTATTCAAGTTTCCTTACGTAAAGTGCATAACCTTACACATTTTCTTTGTCAAAAGGAATTTAGTTTTTCTCAAGCAAGTCTAACAAGTAGCTTCAATTCACAAGAGAGGAGCATTTAAGATTCTATCAAGCAAGATGATAATAATCTACTTAAAGAAGAGAAAATGATTAAATAATTTAATCTGAAGCACCATTTATGGAAAAATTAATACTTAAAATATCTTCTGATTGCTATCAATATTCTCATTTGTCCAAGAAATGCAAGTGTAGTCTATTCATGAAGCTATACATCTTGTCTGAGAACAGTTTGGCTTCAACATAGGAATCTTTAACCCTTTCTCTTACATATGCGATTTTGAATTCAAAACATAAACCGCAGACCTATAAGAATTATAAGGTCTGTAAAAGGCCCTTAACACTTCTGAGACATTGATTTTCATCATAGTTTTCATCAGAGGCTTGTGCAGCAGATTCATAAAAGTGGGTTTTACATAGAAAAGGATTAAATGTTGTCACCTTACGGATACATCAGTTAAAGAGTATAATAAAAGTAAGTTGGTGATTAGGGCTAAAAAATGCTATGAATATCATCATAGATTATGTAAAATTATTACCAAACTTATATTGATATTTAATCAATTTTTGGCACTTGCCCTAATTCATGTTCATAACACCAAACTTAAATCATTATATCAAATCTTTGAAAATGTCTAATCCTTTCTTGAACTTATTAGATAAACTAAACTCCCTTTCCAAAAACATATTCAAAATCGGCCAAAGACTGCAACTTTAATGATTTCCCAATAGACTTATTTATCTAATGGACTAAATGTGAATATTGATAGCAAGAGCAGAGTTCCTAGAATGATGCCTTGTCAATAAAGGGCACTCCTGAGATATAATTTAGAAGGGGAAAGAACTCCATTCTGGTCAGGTTTGTTTCCGATGGTGTTCCTTCATCTCTTGTCCAGCAGCCACGTAGGAAAACACACACAAGACAGCATAACATATCTGATCAGCCTAGAATAGAGAACAAATTATATAGAGATGATACTATTTAACCCTTAAAATGCCCGGGTAGTGTTCAAAAAATAGATTTTTGTGCCGCCTGCTTTCCAAAACCTGAAATATCTGCTTAATATTGATGAGGAAAGATACTCAGAGTAGCAATCAGGTTAGATCACAGGCCAGCTGCCAATTAATTAAACAGCTAGCCTGGATCTAACCTTTTTGCATAACCATGAAGTCGGTTCTAGCACTATAAGGGTCAAGATTAGAGTAGAGCATTATTTCCCTAACTTCTTTTGTTGTTGTTTTTGCTGTTGGATAAATGACATAATTCTTATGTGCACCACATGACTTTTTTAACTAGGTGCCCGCCACTCACCAAGCAGTCAATGCTACACAAATTGTGAAAATTGGGCTTTGAAACATTGCTAATAAATAGTACAGCTGTTATAATGTCATGTCATGATAATGACATGTTTTGCTATGTCTTAACATATCGTTTCATAATTCAAAAATCATTTTACCCCGTTTTGCAGTTTTCGGGCCACATTCTGGCTTAAATTAATTTTTTTTTTTTTTTTTTTACATAGCATTTAATTTTGAACAGATACAATTCATCATATAAGGGGATGGTTTGAGCAATGTTGAAACCAGTAATAAAAAGCAAAAAGAAAATTGGGAGACAAATAGCCATTTTGGCAACTCTCTTCAATCCACAAAACAACATCATTAACAATACATACAAGAAGAATTAATAATGATGATGATGAAGATGATGATGAGAATGATAATCTATATATACAGTTTTATCAATTGTTATTCACATGCACACAAAACAGTAAGAACACAAGGCATTTAGATGGCAAACTTTTTATCAGAGCCACTGTTCATAATGGTAAAAAAATAAAATAAAAAATCATTACATAGAAAATTAATTCATTTATAATTGGATTAATGCCATGTCATCAATGTTTCCATCATGTTGCAGTTTTTTCTAGATTCACTAGTACAATTAAGGCTAGGGCTCTGAAATATCTTGCCAAAGGACATTCCCACATGATTGGCTCTCACCCAGTTTTCTAAGACCATCACCTTACCCGACACTTGAAACAAAGAAATCTTTCATGTTTCATAATGAGCCTAAAAGGTTTCGAGCCTTCAACATAAACCAGTCTACAAGCTTTAGTTCTGTGACAGTCACAACTTGAATATAAAAATTGACTTTACTAGAAAAGGCATCATTAGAATTTCAACTTGTTTCAACAAGGCATTTTTGATTATTCATGTACATGTATCTGCTTAATCTCATGTTGTCATCAATGATTGGATAGTTAATTGATTACTTTGTGTTTCCAATATGAAATAATTCACGTTCTGTTTCCAACATAAAATAACATAGAAGTTAAGGCTTATCAATATTAGTAAAACCAGTAGTCATAATGTGGTAGAGAAAACTATTAGAAGTGAACTAAGATATGATAGAACGGAAGAATGTTTTAGTTGTTAGTCAATAATGAGATTTATATACCAAATAACTTACTGTTATTGTATACAATGTATAATAATCATTAGATATTGAGTGATTACATTAACTACTTGTTAAGCCTTTATGGTATCAGTTATTTTGTCTTATACTATTAAGTTAATTGTGTAGTAGAAACACTAGGATATGATAGAAAGGAAGAACAATTTAGGTTGTTATGTTAAAAGTGAAATTCATATATTCAATAACTAATGGTTATTGCAAATTTAAACTTGTTAGAGTCCTTTTTACAAACTCTTGTTATTGTTATGTTAAATGTTTAAAGCTAACCAATTGTTATTGTTATGTTAAATGTTTAAAGCTAACCAATTCCCCCAATTGTGAACTTGTGACTGGTCTAAATTGACTGTTACTGCAGACAACAACATACAGTATGACAAAAATACATTGCATAAAAACCATCATGACAAAAAAGATAAGCTGCTCATTCGAAACAATTATGTCCTTTTGTCAAATATATTTCTAAAATTTTCTGTAGAAGTCACATTAAAGTGAGGTATAATAGAGTAAAAGGTTAAAATGCTTGCTATATTAGATATCTATTAATGTTAAATGTTAATTAGGGTTTAGATTGTAACTGGAGATTTGAACATACTTTCAGCCACCAAGCCATATTCTTGATAATCTCTCATTTCTTGTTGAAGCTTTGCAATGTTCACTGCTACAACTCGATGAAATGACACACCTATAGTATTGGCCTGAATATAATTGGGAACTTTGGTTATTTACATTGGAGTAAAGTCAAGGCTGTTAACTAAGCTTATCAGTATTATAAAAGAACCTTTGTAAAGTAAATTCACCAAACTGACCTCAAAGATAGTAATGTTAAAAACAACATAAAAAAGTACAACATTAACATTAGCCCTCAGAATGCTGGGGAATTCTCTTAAAATAGATCTTTGTGTCGTCTGCTTTCCAAAACATGAAATTTCTGCTTAAATTTGTTGAGGAATGGTACTGAGATTAGCAATCAGGTTCGATCCCAGGTCAGCCGCCAATTTTCTTGGCGACTGTCCAGGATCTAACCTGTTTGCATAAGCATGAAGTCGGTTCAAGCACTATAAGGGTCAATAAAAGAATTACAAGATGTATTCCTGAAAGCCTATTTACCTATTTGATGAAGATTATAGATTATGAATGGGACATACTGAGACACATGCCAAAACAACATGCTACTGAAGAATTTACAATAATAAAATATCTTTAGTAATATGCGGGAGTATCAGACACCTCTGGTCTATTCCACTCACTGTATTTTTTCACAGATTTCAGGAAATTTGGAAATTAAAGATCAATTAATTTCTTTTGAACTTCACAACAGCTGTATTTTCATATGATACACACTGAAAAAAAGTCATTGGAAGCAAAATTAGAAACCTTTAATTCTTTAAAGAGTGGATACAGTGAATTAACATGTACTAGCTGTACATGTATTTTAATCCAAAAGCATGACATAGCTTTTGAGATCTACTGCATATAAACAGTACATACAAACATTGACACTTTCTGATTTAGTTATGCCTTCAATAGCTATTTTTAATTGTAAATCAAACAAAATTACAAAAACTGTATTGTTTCAACAACATTTTATTTTGAATTTAAATTCTCTTCTGTGAACAAGCCATATTTAAAGCATGAACATTTTGTTGCTTGTTTCTCTTAATCACTGGCCAATCAAAAGTCAATGAAATACCTAAATGTAGGTATAATAAAGCACAATGGTTTACACAAAACATGTAAGAATGTGATCGTCGATGAGGAACTTATTACACTTTCTTGCATGACAAAAAAAGGTCTTTATTATGGGATAAACTTATTGAACCAAAAGTTAGATGTGGATCACAACAATCTTTCATATAGTGAGGAAATAAAACATAACTGAAATCAAAAATGCCCAAATTGTAGCAATTTTAAACTTCCAGTCAAATAATACCATAAATCATGATGTTTTTACTATTTTCATAAGTCTTTTACTACCACCTTTAGGCACCTAACCTCAAAGCTTTATATACACCATGAATAAAACATAAAGCATTACATTATGCTTTCACAAATAACTCTTTGATAAAACAGATCTGCTTGGGACACTTGTGCATAAAGCATAAAATATTCAACTACCAGGTACACATTGTTTTCCAACAAAGGGCAAGCTTTCGATTTTTATTGTTCATTGTTGTTGTTAATTCACTCAAAAAAGGACACATGATATGGGTCTGCATGGTTTTTTAACGATAATAAAAAACAAAACGAAATACTGTCATTACAACTGTTGTTTTGCCGCTTCGTGCCAACTAAGCATTCAAATAAACAGCACATCGAGGGTTCAATGCAAAACTATTGTAAGTGCTTCATGTTTGTGAAGCACTTACTATAGTCTAGCATTGAACCCTCAACAATAATCTGAATAAGGTACAATGGTAATAATGGGAAATAACATGCTTTTCAAGATACTTTACCTATTAAAGAACAATATATAATACTTACCATACTAGATTGAAAGCGGTGCTGTATTACTTGTTTACTTTTGGAATCTGCAATGTATAACCCATCATAAGCATGCGAAGATATCGTTTTTGTTTTATACATAGGGGTCTATATTTATCCTGGGGTCAAAACTATGTAATATACTATAATTTTATAGAAAATTACATAGTCCTAATCCCAGGATAAATATGGACCCCTATGTTTTTTTTATATATCAGTAAAAACCCAGGCTTGAATTTAGTCTTAAGGTATATGGCCCCTCTTAATCAAACATTTTCCAATGTTTCTTTATGTAAAATGACTATAATAGCTATAAAATATAAAGCAGTTAACATATGATGACCATATTGACACATCATGTGGTATATAAATTATTGTTATTATCTCCCTTTGTTTTCATTTTTCACGAGATGTCTTCCCTGAACTGATAAAATTGATTTTCTCTTGTTTTCTAAGATAAAGTTTGGATTTCTTTTTTAAACCTTTATCAGAACCATGTCATGCATCTTTTTACCAAGAGGTTTTTCTCACAAATCAAACAGGTTTGTCATCATGACAGAAAGATTAAATTTCCCTAAGGCTTCAATGTTAATTTTTGAATTGATTATCTCCCCTGATTTAGGTTACACTGGAAGCATTTCTCAGTGAAACCTTTTCAATTATGAAGATCTTCAATTTTACAAAGTTTCATAAAGTTGCTACCATTGAGTGTTGAGATATCAACATTCTTATTAGGGGCCATATACCTTATCTTTCACAGCAGCATCAGAGGTCTAGATAGGAAATGCTCTGTCAACAATTTTACATTCATGTTAGGACCTAACTTCATCCACCATTATTATGCTAGGGCTCTGAAGTGCCTTGCCAAAGTCCACTCCCACGAAACCAGAGGTAAATGTGGGGTTGGAACCCGGAACACCTGAGTTTTAAGTGCATCACCTTAACCATGCAGGAATCTTCTGTTATTTTGATGGTACTAGTCATAAGTCTCAAATAGACAGTTCTGGGGCCTGTTTTACTAAACAACTTACGGAAAATGTTTGCGTAAGTCATAATTGATAAACATGGATAGTATCTTCAATGAAAGTACAATGTTGCAATGTGGCACTTCATTGGAAGCGTCTCGGAGAGACGATTCCAATGATGTGTCACTTTGCAATATTGCTTCGTCCAATATTGAAATAAGAGGAATTGTTGTTTTAGACTTACGCAAATCTTAAGCGTACACTGTTAAGTAAAACGGTACCCTGATGCATACCTACAACATAAGTTTTATAGACGAAACCATAATTTGAAAACAGAAATCACACTGTTAATATATCATTCAATTTGTTTATTTATATGGGGTTTAGTTTGTTCCAACATTACATGTATTTCAATGTAATGCGATGCCGACCTTTAATAACAGAGGAAGAACCCATTATCAACATAACGGTTAGACAAGCAAAGCAGAACCATCAACATACCAAAAATCAGACGGGT
Source organism: Cerastoderma edule (assembly GCA_947846245.1). Classification (NCBI taxonomy): domain Eukaryota; kingdom Metazoa; phylum Mollusca; class Bivalvia; order Cardiida; family Cardiidae; genus Cerastoderma; species Cerastoderma edule. The sequence goes on from OX401416.1 coordinate 17,335,020, forward strand.
GACTTCCTCTCATGAAAATTCAAATATTTCATGAGGATTTTAACCAACATGGAGAGAGGGGCCATGTGATTTCAAGAACTCAAACAACTAGGCCAAGGATGCCCCCACAAGTTATGAAACATCTTCGAAGACCCATTCTCAGCAAGAAAACAGGCATTTGTAAGAGAAATATTCCAACTTGTACAGTATATCAAAAGTTGCAGATGCACATGTGGAGATCATTGAATATCACATTTGAGATCAAACTAGTTGATGGGAGCTTCATTACCAATAGGTAATATTGACGATATTTGATAAGGATCAGAACAAAAACATTTTACCTAAATATGTATTTGCTTGTAATCTAATCATCTTTTTAACAATATTTCAATTATATTATGACATTTCATGGTTGGAATTTGGTACTTTGATTGTATGGTGTTTTGTGCTGTATCAACAGTTTTTCAATTATGTTTACAGCTTCAACAGCTTTCCTGGATCCACCAGTTCTAGGCTAAGGCTCTAAAGTGACTTGCCAAAGGTCACTCCCACAAAACCTGAGTTCTAAGTCTACAACCTTAACCAGTAGGCCACGCAGGACACAAACTTGGTACAACCATCTTTTTATATACTATCCACATGACTAAGATTACAATGAAGAGAAGCCATTTTGCTACTCTTATTTGCCTTCAGAATGTATGAGCTAAGGTACCAAACACCCCCCCTACCATGCATAAGGTTGACACTTTATCTCAGTGCCACTGCATTGGTCTAAGAAAAGGGCTTAGCATTGCCTGCTTTTTCTTTTCTTTGGTAATTCTAACTTTGATACTTCATTCTTGTCTCATCACATTTAAGTGTTTAGATAGGATGCGCTATCAGCTAAATAGTCTTGTCTCATCACATTTAAGTGTTTACATAGGATGCGCTATCAGCTCAATAGGAATTATGAAGGCTATGTAATTAGTTGTATGCAATAGAGCTTGACTATCACAAACATTATGATTAATCAATCATATTCAAGAATTAGCAGCCAAACAAGTACAACATTTAGAGGTAATAACAGCTCTTACTAAATATTCTTTCATCTAAAGTAATGAAAAATCAATCTTTATAAACTTAACGCTTTTCCGCACAATTAGCATAAATAAAATCTTCGCTTCATATCAAGTAGAAACCATTGTGACAAAATGGTAAAATAATTACCGTCATTTTGTCACAGTTGTTTCTAAAGTCTACTATAGCAGATATGCACAGCCATGTGTTAACCCTTTTCCAAACAACAAATTTTTGACAGTCCCAATTAAAAGAGTTTGCAGACGACATATCAAATGTGATAAAATTGGAAAATAATCTTTTGGTAGGGCAGAAAACATTGTGAGAAAAAGAAAAATTCCTCTTTACGAGCAATTTCTCCTTTTCCCACAATGTTTTCTGCAACAAAATGTTCAAATGCCATTATTGTTTGGGAAAGGGTTAAACGGAAGGGGGTTTACATTCATGCAATACTGATCTCTTTTGTTGAGTGTAGACGTAATGTTATGACAATGAATATGTCACATCATTTGAAAAAACTCAATCTAAAAAATGAAAACTCATTTCAACTATTGGGAAACACCATGCTAGCTTATCATAGACAGAGGAAGACTCAAAATGTGGACTATTCACCATGGATAACATTGAACATCAGTTAAAGCTATTTTTCACAAATAAATTAGTCATGAAGCGTTAAAGTTGTGATAACTAACACACCAAATATGGTATTACTTGAATGACATAGAGTATTTTGACATATCAATTTAAAATCAAATTTAGAAAAGAACATTAAACAAATAATAAGCAAGACTGAAAAACACAAGCAGGCAGAGAGAAACAGTCACACACTAACACATACACAGAAACTGAACAAACTATGACCATGACATCTTTAAGTATAATAAGCACACCCGAAGATCTATCAACAATGTACAACCTTGACCCATTAAGTCTATTATTGAATGGAGAGATAGTTTGTCTACAGTGAAACCTTAATATCACAAGTTAGAAAGAAACAACTACAATGACGTCTAAAGGCAAGAAAGTTTCAGAGATAACATATCTTAGTAACAACTACAATTACATTTGAAGGCTGCAAAGGTTTCAGATACAATGTTTGTTTTTTTTTCAAATGAATGAATGAATGGTGTTTTAAGGCGCATCGACAGCTAGGGTCATTTAGAGTGCCTTTTTTTTCAAGCTACTTGTTTAAAGACAGAGCTAGTTTAAACTAGAGCTTTCTAAGACAAACCTTGCCTGACCATTCAAAATATCTTTCTCAAAAAGATAAATTCAGAGAAAAAAGACAAATGCTTAACCATTTCCTTCAAATATAAGTTTGTTTCTGGTCTTGATTGAAAGCAACAATAAACATCCAATATAAAATATGATTAATAACAGATTTTTGTGGTATTGGAAACAAAGCATTGTGACATTTGGTTGAAAAAAAAACCACCCTACTTTATTTGATGTAAGCTCTGGAACCTTTTAAAGTCAATTAAAGATTATAAAACTGGTCTTTAGTTTTATATTGGTATTGGAAACAAAGCATTGTGACTTTTGGTTGAAAAAAAAAAACACCCTACTTTATTTGATGTAAGCTCTGGAACCTTTTAAAGTCAATTAAAGATTATAAAACTGGTCTCTGTCAGCTAAGACTTTCACAAAAAATCAAGAAGTCACTGATAAACCAGCTTAAATAACACAGAAATAACACAAATCTGAGAAACGGCTTTCATGTAGATACTTACAAGGAAGTGTTCTCACTCAAAGATGAGCCTTATTCTGCATAAGGGCAATAAAACCTTTCTCCATCAGAGTTGACAACTTCAATATCATGTGAACTTTTATTCCACTTTGTCAAATGTTTCAGAGATACCACCTTACACATCATAACTCAACAAAAAGATGCCAACAACCTTTGAAAAATTGGTGAAAACATTATCACTTTAACACTTCAAAAAGTCAAGCAGAGACAACTTTGAATCTTGCATACTCTCCGAAAAAATATATTACTGTATTTGTTGGCTATGGAGAGACTTTACTTCCCTAATCCAGGGTGTAAAACAATAAAAAACTGCTAGGAACCAAGAAACAGCTTAAGACTATATTTTGTGTGCAGAGCTTTAACCCTTTCCCAAACATTAATGACATTTGACGACTTTGTCGCAGACAACTTTAGAAAATATTGTGGGAAAAGACAAAATTGCTCAAGACGAGCAATTCCTTTTCCCACAAGGTTTTCTGCTCTTTCTGAAGAAAGTTTTTAAGATGTTTTAATATGCTTGACTTTCAATCAAGGAAGAGTCAGAGCTAAACTAAACAGTTCATAACCAGGTATAACCATAAAAGTCCCTTCATGGAATATTTGTAGAGCCATAAAACCAACCAAGATGAAAAAAGCAAGCAGCCACACAGATACCTGAACGCAGGACCTCTGCAAACCCTGTCAATGCTCTACTGTCTGAGCTACCTAGCCTGCTTACACACTTAAGTCTTCCCTTTAAATCCAGACCCCTTCTTAAATAACGAGCTGCAAAAACTCACAAGGCAAATGAAAAATAGGGATGGCTCCTCATAAAGAAAGAGACAATGAACACAGGACAATCAGATAAATAATACTGTGAGGCAAATTAATAGCCCTGCACATTTCGGCCAATGATCACTATAATAATTTGTATTTAAACCCTTAGAATGCTGGGCAATTTTCTAATAATAGATTTTTGTGTTGTCTACTTTCAAAAACCTTAAATATCTGTTTAATCTTGTTGAGGAAAGGTACCGCGAGTAGCACATAGACTAGATCACAGGCCAGCCATCAATTTACTTGGTGGCTGGCCCAGATCTAACCTGTTTGCATAACCATTAAGTCGTTTCCAGCACTGTAAAGGTTAATCACGGTAGACCAATGTATTAAGACAAAAAGAAATACACATAAACCCAATGAGTTTTCCTATGATATACATAAATTGGTAGTGCTCATCCACATAAATAACCAAGTACATCAATACGAATAGTACAACAGCTCAATAGGCATAGTCTTTTGATGATTGTACACATAAACTATACAGATTTGTCTCCAGAAGTTCATTAAATCCTTAATTGGTTCTAACTTCATTTCATAGATAACATTTCTTTTTGGAAGGAATCTTACAAAGCACAAACATGTATGATAATTAAATCATAAGTTAAAATATATCTCATATTGACTGAAATTATGAAGGAATCTTCGAAAAATATGAAAATGCTCATGAGAAAGGTTCAAATTTTCAATTAAATTTGAATTTATTCCTTAATATGGCCAAAGACGTATTGAAGCAAAAGTGACCATAACAAAATGCCAAAGATGAGGGTTCATCATTGGATACAATTCATAAGATATCTATGGAATTAAAGAGTTTACATTTTAAGAACAACAATAAGATTTGACAAATTCTGAAGACAAATAAAGTGCAGTGCCATTGTACAACATTCATAGCCAAATTAAATGGTGAATATTTTAAAAATAGTCATCAATTTTTACACAATATAATTGTTTCTTACAACAAAAATGTTTTGTAAGTCCATATAATAATAATAAAAAAAATATCTGTATATAGATATGTCAAATGAAATATTCACCAGAAAAATTGAATTAAGTTAAATGGCTAGAACAAATCTACCAACGGATTGGTTCTAGATAAATACCCATATCATTTAGCAAAGTTCAATGCTTTATTTTTCACCCTTGATATCTAAAATAGAAAGAAAAGAAAAAAATGAGAAAGATAAAAATAACATTTTTGTTGCCTTACCGAATTCTTCAAGAATAAATAGACCTCCTTTCATGGTAAAACACTTCTTGATACGATTTAGCTCTATAAACGACTGAAATGAATCAAAAGCAAAATAACCAGAAGGTAAGTGACCAGTCATAATACCACCACTAGTAATTCCATAGAAACAGAGAGTGGCATACTAAAATCTGATTAATTCATATCTAGCAAAGGATCTTAAACTAAAAAGCTACATCTCTAAAGTGTTATGCATTAAGATGTAATTTTGCAATGTAAAGCTTTTATGTTTGATCGAAACCAAGGAAGAGCAAATTTTTTATTGGATAACCAATTAGATATTTATTATTTCTCAAAATGGTTATTGATAAATGAATGCCTTATCATAAGTTATGAATGCAAAGGGATCAGAACAGAAAAGCTTTGATCAAGAAAAGTGCACAGATTTCAATGTAACAATAAGATACCAAAAACCTGAAAATGTGTTGCTCTTTTTTCCAAACTTTGACATGTGTCTTTTTAAAATGTTTCATAACTAGATTTGTAACTTGGATTAAAGCCACTCTTTGTTGGAAATTGGAATAATCAATTGCTTTGGTTATATACTGTCACATTGAATGCAGCATGGTATATTCTATCAATAGACTAACTTTAATGTTCAAATCATATTGAAGAGAAAGTATGAAATACTCCATTTCAAAAATATTTACAACAACTGAAACTATGTAAGGGCAAATAGAAAAAAAGGTCTTCTAACTTGCAAAACACTTTCATGAATATAAAATAAAAGAATAGAAAAGCATACACATGAGACTGTAAACCATGTGTAAGCCAGCCGATTCATGTGCATTATATTTCCCAAAGCAACAGACACCATGAGCTTACCGTGACCTATACATACCAGTCCAGTATAGGGCAACTTAAAAAACAACAAAAGTTGGTTCCCTGAAGTTTAGGGGGAGAGGGGAGTTTTCAATTCAAAAGTTTTTGAAAGAGGTTGTGATCCATGTGATTTCCATATGATGGAAATTATATGAGATCCAAATCACAAAACAATTTTTTGAATCAAATTTCAGCTTATAGCTTGTAGAATTGAACATTTAGAAATTCAAACTGTCAGTGTATTTCAAATGTTAAAACAATTCAAGTCACCATATCAACATGCCCCTAAATCATCATTCCTTGTTAAATAATAATTTTGTATAAGATGCCAATTTGAAAAGGTTTCTTAATGATTCCCTAATCGTCAATGGGACAGTTTGAAAGCCTTATCAATCATGGATAAACAATGTATTTTGGTTAATTCTACTCAAAGAATTGAAAATTTTGTTAATGCTAAATGGTCTGTCAACAACAAAGCTGGTTTTGTGGGTAAAAAAGATGAAAGAAACAGATATTGATTTAATACTTTAATAAAATATGTAAATCTTTTCCCTTCCTTGATAAAACATGAGAGAACCAACCTTTTTTGTATGTGGTATTATGAAATATTATCTACTCAAATATACAGAAAGATTTTATGTAAAAGAGAATTCGCAGGAACTAAAGATGAAGCGAAACAAAAAATAAAATAAAAAATAATTTCTGAGGAGAAGCACACAGTAAAGAAAATAAAGAAACAATGACAAAGCTCACCAAGGATTACACGATTTACCACCTGGCATTTGCATCGTCACATGACAAGTTCATGATCAATGCAATGTCACATGACAATCAGATCATACACAAAAATAGCATTACCTCAAAATCCTGAACCACAGGGATGGCAATAGGGAAAAGAAAGAAGAGAAGTTTAAATGCAATTACAAGACGGCCTACCTAGCTTAACCATTGCATATTTGATGCTTGAAAGTCAAAGATTGTTGATCAGCCAAATTTCTATATCAATATAATTTTGAATCTTACAAAGATTAAAGCTTCTAATAAACAGAACAAGATTGTGGTTATGAGAATTGATCTCAGCTTGTTTTAGATATATAATAAAAAAAAATGCATTGCTTATCTGATATTTAAAATCTAAATTGTTTCTCCCAATGAATGAGACGATAAAATATTGAAGCAAAAAAAAAAAAGTGGCTTAATTGATTTCATTGCTGAAGTCTTGTTATGCCTGATCCTATAGATTTGGACTGATAATAAAGAAATCCCTTTTTGATCGAGAATTGCAATTATTAACTCAGATATCCTCAGGGATATTTCATGCTTTTGTCTCAAAATTCTTCAGTCGGACCTGACTATATGTTCTCTGATAATTATTCCCCTAACATATTTACTAGCGACAAGCTAAATTATAGAAAGCATTTCCAATATTTCCAATGAATGCATAACCTTAATGATATATTGTGTATTCAGTGACTATAGCAATTTCATCACAAAAGTAAAGGATTTTCTTGCACTAAACCCTGGGTATGCGTTTATTGTTACACAGGTACATTTCACAGGTTAGACACACACTTCCAACATCATTTGGGTACTTGTTATTTTTTAATTGTTTGTAGCCATCATCTCAAAGGTTATTTGGGCACATTTTATTCTTTAGTATTTTTACCATATATGTTGCCATTTATATGTTACCATATACTGTAGCCAGCAAATTCAACAGCAAGACAGAAGAGTGATATTCCTTCGACAATACTAGAACATTTTAAAGATATAATATGGGTTCAATGCAAGACTATAGTTAGTGCTTCCAACCATGAAGCTCTTACTTTAGTCTTGCATTAAACCCTTAATAAATCCCTTTTGATATTGGTTTAAAGGTTTCATTCAGCTACTGAAAAATCAGGGGCCAAATGTGGCAATAATAAACTCATTACAAATGCCAATAAAAGATGTTTGGAATTATGTTGTCTACCGTCTCCATGAGTCCACACACAAATAATAGATAATGCAGGGCATTAAAAACACATTCTTAAATGCTCCCAATTATATAGGATTGTATTTGGGCTTTTTTGTTGTGTCAGTTTGCTCAAGAAACATTTGTGGCAAAAGACAAAATTGCTTGTGACAAGAAATGTTCATCTATGTCACAATGGTTTATTCTCTATACAATAATTTTTCACACCTCATAATAAGTGTTTATGTTCCATGCAGGTCAGTTTTACAAGCAAATGCATGAAATGTTTTGGAAATGCTTCCTTTGTTTTGTATGACAGCATTAGTAAAAATGTTGAAGAAAGAACTATCCCAAAATTTATTTGTCAGTCTCACTTTTTTATTAAGAAAGTCCCAACCCATAGGATTTTTCCCTTTTCATCTTGATAACGGAATTTTTCATCAAATATGCAATGCTTTACAACATATCATATCAACATGAGATACAAATTATTAGGGTAGTTGCTTAAAGATACAAGAATTACAATTCAATTTTTGTCATAGAAGAAAAGTTTAATTATTTGATTGATACAAGATTATACACAAATTAATAAACTTAGGAAAGAGCATGATATAACCTTTGGTGCAAAGGCAACAAGCCCTTTGTGGAAGAACCCTTACTTTTAAAACAAAGACCAATCAAGTAAGTGTACTTTCTTGGAGCATAAAAACAAATCAGGCTTGTAAAATGTGATTATCCTTCATTTTATTTTACCATGAAGTGATAGAAATGAAACTTTAGTCTGTACATTCCCCATTATAGCAAAAATTGTCAAATTCTTCTGCAAAAAAAAAATGTACACAAAGATGCAATCATTGTGTTCGCACAGATAATGGCATGAACATGATACCTTTATAATATTCTTGATTTACATTTTCATACTAGATTAATTCTACAAAAACGATTTTTAAATAACTATTACAACACGAAGATCATGGTGAAGCAATGGGGGCAAACTTCTTTACTTGACCACAGAGTAGGCAGCTGCAAAGATCGGTACATCAATGAACATCACTCCTGTCCTTTCAGATTAATTCATTGGTTCTACAAAAATTTGGTTATATGACACTACATTCTACACTGACACATGGTGATCTAAAGTCAAATCGGTACATGATCCGTGTAAAGAGAGCAAGCTGTGAGTTCAGAAGCAACTACCCTACTAATTTCAATTTTACAATACTTCTAATTGACAAAAAAGTTTCACGAAAAACATTGGTGAGAGATGAGTGTTCAAAGAAAGGGAATATCAAATATCCAGTTTCAACATGGGTAGATTATCTAATAGTTAAAAGTTTTTTTGTTTTTTTTACAATTGCCCAACTTAAAAGAACCAACCATTGATTGACTTTCTGAAAATTCATGGGAGGCAAAATGGGGACAATACTTGCAAGTACCCTGTACCTTGCAACTTCTTTAACACTTCCCCAAACAACAATTTTTCGACTGTCCTAAATTGAAAGAGTTTGCAGACAACATTTCAAAATGTGATGAAATTGGAAAATAATCTTCTGATAGGGCAGAAAACCTTGTGAGAAAATGAAAAATTGCTCGTTAAGAGCAATTTCTCCTTTTCCCTCAATGTTTCCCTCAAGTCGTCTGCAACAAAGTGGTCAAATGTCGTTATTTAGGGTTAAACTATTAGTTTCTTGTTCCCATCAGTTTGTTGGTATGAGTTCAATCTACTTGTTTGAATGGTGTTTAACCACATATCAACAATCTTTTAGTAATGTAACACTTTTCCTGGATCAATCAGTACTAGGATAGGCCTCTGAAGTGACCTGCCAAAGATCAGGTTGTTGACTTATTTATATGAGGAGCTTCAATGATGAGAGGTTAATGCATCATTTGTTAAGTATTTCAAAGAGTTGAGAGGTTACAACAAGTTTAAATAATGGGTCGATGGATTTCATTTCAGCATTGCTAGCAATTGGGCTTTTCAGGCTGTTAGAAGATTTAATGATTAGCATCTTAAAGAAATAAAAGGTCATATCATAACCTGGTACATATAATAGATCCAGGGATTCAAATTCAGCATTGCTAGCAAGTAAGCTTTTCAGGCTGTTAAAATAATTTATGTCAAACATCTAAAAGAAATAAGATGTTACAAGCCAATTCAAATGATGGATCCATGAATTTTAATTTGGCATTACAAGCAAATGAACTTTTTAGACTCTTAAAATTAGATTCTATGCAAGAAGTTAAAAGTGTTAATAAAGGAAGGAGTGCCAACGTATTAGATGTTAACTTGGACACATATCTTCAAGAGAGGCATTTTGACCAATTTGATTGATTTCTACATGCTACATTCATTCTAAATTGCATATACATGTAAGACTTAAAATAAAAGGCATACATTACATTCATAACTCTCAACTTAGCAAAAGATAACAAAATGGCTTGAATTGCGCTACTTTCATTCAAATTGTAATCTAACTCAAGAGAAGTCAACGAACATTAAGGAAATCTTCAAAGAAAACACAGTAATGCATAGGTTGCTTTGTTTTGGAAGCATAACATTGTCACATTTTTTGCTTTCTAAAATAGTATTGCACAAATCCATAGTTTTTCACTCTTTTGTTATGTTTTATGTAGCATTTGACTGATCTGGAGTTAGGTCCCTTTGACCCTTGACATGCTGGGTAATTTTCTAAAAATATCTGCTTTATTTTGTTTAGGAAAGATACACAGAGTAGCAAACAGGTTAGATCACAGGCCAGCCACCAATTTACTTGGCGGCTGGCCTCATACCTAACCTGTTTGCATAAGAATGAAGTCGCTTCCATCACTATAAGGGTTAAAAGTAAGTATAAGTATTCCATTACATATTCACTTGCTTTAATAAAACAGGTTTAAGACAAACAACTTGTGCAATGCATTCATTCATGTCTCTTGAAGGGATATGCTTTTGGTTACATTAGTAATCTAAGTATGATAACAACCTATACATTTGATTTTGAATTGTGCAATCAATACGATATACACTGCTATCTAGTGAAAATGTAAGTTTCATCGATGAGTGGATTAAAATTAAAAGAATTTTTCCAATGTATTGATGATTGATTTTGAGAAGACCAACTGTCAATATTAGTGAAAACAGTCCAGTTTGAACAAATTTCGGAAATTTTATCTATTAAAATTTGTATTCTTAAACCAGGATGATTCAAAATATCATATCTATCTATATTATTTTATAAATTCTTATCGAGAATAATATTGGTATATCCCTTCAAGATGTTTATAGTATTAATATTCATAACATTTAATAGTAACCACAAAATGCAAACCATGCTACACAACCATTTCATAAAAGAATTGCTTAAAATGATGCACATGTACCATTGTTAAACCCAGAGTTCTCCTGCCTAAATGTTGATTGAGAATCAGTTGTCTCATTTAGCTATTGTTTTATAAAAAACAAAAATCACTTCATATAAGCTAGGCTTTGCCAGCAATCCTCAAAGTCTTATCAGCACTTTAAGTGCTTTGATATATATTTTGGCATTTTTCAATTTCAGCACCAACACCATTGCATTTTTCATAAACAGTAACAACAAATTTATACTTTTATTTTACAGAAACTCACAATCAGTGAAGGTGTCTGCAGCTCTATGAAAGAGGTTTACCCTATCTTTATTATCTGGATTCAACAGGTGTACATGTTATAAGAATCACAAAGAATTGGTCGTAAGAGCATGTTTTCTATTTTTCTTTAACAGTTACATGAAATACTCAACAAAATCACAAAATTGAATATTGTACCTTAATCATTTTTATTCACAATTGTTGAAAAGCCTTTTTTTTTCAAGATATCCTAACATGTTCATTTGACTTTTGAAAGAAATGAAATCTTATTCTGAAATGTATGATACATTGAGAAAAACATATTGAATCCAAACAGACAATCAAAAATACTCTGTGCACAAGGTTAAAGATTAACATTTCTATCCCTTGTAGGACTAAATCAACTCCTATGTGATCCTATGAAAATTCAAGAATTTCTCCATAAACATAAGAAAATTCAAGAACTCCTCCATGATTAGTAATCATAAGAAAATTTAAGAATCCCTCAATGATCTGTCAAAATAGAGGGGGAAATCATCATTGTCTGAGAAAAGCCAATGCTAATTTGCATGACAAATTATAATACAATGTATGTTCAAGAATGTAGTTTTATTTTCATATACATGTAATTTCAATATTAGTCTCTATATTTATAATGCAAACTTAGTGCCAAATAAGTCAAAATTAAAATATAGTTATGGCCTAATTAAATCTGTCCTTTTATTCTCACACACTCATCAAGTGTCAGTCTGTTTTGCAACAATGACTTATTCAAACTCCATTAAAGTACAATATTCAAACTTTTGGGAAAAGAAAAACAACAGGAAAGAAAAGTACACCTACAAATAGCGCCATTGCCATGCAACAGAGGTTATAAGCATGCATCCCTACCTTACTGTTGGCCAGGAGTAGCCCTATGCCTTCCATACAAACTTGGAGTAACCCCCCCTGGCCCGACCTTACATCCTGGACGGGAAACTCACCCCCTAGCTCAGGGCCTGAAAACAAACCCCCAGTTTCATAATCATCATGCAATTTGTTTTCGTTTGACCAATAGTACAGTCGGTTTTACTTTTAAGTGCCCACAGAAGACCAAATCATTGTATTTAATCTCTGGGCCTGAAACAAACAGCCAATTTCACAATCATCATGCAATTTGTTTTTAATAAGAGTTCTACACTGCTTCAATAATACAGTTGGTGATCTTTTCTACTTAGTGACCACAGTAAGTGACCACAGTAAAAGCACACAAAATTATGATATACGAGTAAAAGATAGTTGACAGCTCAAGGCCTGAAACAAACAGCCAGTTTCTCAATCATCATGCCATTTGTTTTAGTTTTTTAGAACACCTCTTCAATAGTACAGTAAACTGTTAGTCTTGCGTTTGAGTGACCACAGTGTGGAGACCAAATCATGGTATTTAAGACAACTATTAGCACAGGGTCTAAAACAAACTTTCAGTATCACAATCACCATAAACTTTTTCTATATGAGTTTGCACACCACTTCAATAATACAGTTGGTGATCTTTTTCTAAGTAACCACAGTAAAAGGAGACAAAAATCGTGATATATAAGACAACTATGAACTCATGGTGTTTAAGAAATAGCTTTTATTGAGGTTTTTCCTTACAGTCTGTGATCTTTTTTTAAAAGACCACCTTAACCCTTTCCCAAACAATAACGACATTTAACCGCTTTGTTGCAGACGACTTGAGAAAACATTGTGGGAAAAGGAGAAATTGCTCATAATGAGCAATTTCCCTTTTTCCACAATGTTTTCTGCCCTATCAGAAGATTATTTTCCAATTTCATCACATTTTGAAATGACGTCTGCTAACTCTTTCAATTCGGGACAGTCAAAAATTTGTTGTTTGGGAAAGGGTTAAGAGGAGACAACATCAAAGTGTATAAGACAACAACTTCTCGGGCCTGAAAAAAAATTTGCCACTTTCATGGTCATCATCCAATTCTTTATTCATTTGAGTTTTTACACTGCTTCAATAGTACAGTCGGAGATGTTTTTCAAAGAGACAAAATCTATTAAGACAACCACTTACTCTGGGCCTGAATCAAAAGGACATTTTCTCAATCTTCATGCAATTTTCTTTTTATATGAGCACCATAACCAAACACTTAAACCATTTTCAAAAGTATTTCATTATATCATTGGTCAATACATCCATTTTCATTCAAAGCTACTGGCTAGTTTTCCAAACAGACAAACTGTTTGTTCTGTGGCAGGAAATGAATGCATAATCTTGCATTGCTAAGCTATAAGTTATTGGATGCTTGCATTCGAAAAATATAAGCAAAAATATTGACACCTAAAAAGACCTTTTGCATAAACATGTATATCTAGTATCATAACGTATAAAATCTTTTAAACATATGCTTTTGTAATCAATTTTAGCTGAAATTCCTAATGAAGAAAAAGTCATATAACAATTAGCAACAAAACAATTCGAACTTAAAAAAATCTTAATATAAGTGATTAAGAAACTATCCAAAATAGCTCGTTATCAACATACAAAAAAGTGAAAAAGTAGATAACTCTGGTTTCTTAATTTAATAGGTACTTTAACAGGTTAGGCATTTGTACATTTAACATCAATCCGCTTAGCCTTTTGCATACTGATACATATGGGAACATAAAAAATTACAAACATTTGTTTTGCTGGATTTAACACATTACTTTGTATCTGTTTGTTTAACCCTTTACCAAACATGAAGTGTTTGCAGACCACATTTCAAAATGTAATGAAATTGGAAAGTAATCTTTTGATAGGGCAGAAAACATTGTGGGAAAATGAGAAATTGCTTATCTCCTTTTCCCACAATATTTTCCAGAGTCACTGCAACAAACTGGTTAAATGTGGATATTGTTTGCTAATGGGTTGAACCATTACAGCATCATTAAGAATCTATTTGAATAAAAGCTTAAACTGCTCATTGCTACAATGTTTTCATACAAATACTCAATTTTCATTCTTTCATTATGCCTGTCTGGTATGGCTTTAAATTGAGCTCTGAAATAGAGCCCTTTTATCAGGGAATGAGTTGAATGTGTTTGTTCATAGAAGGGAACGTTTGAAAGTCAAAATAAAATAAGGTTGAAACAATAGTTTTTCATAGTTGTTTGATATACAATTTAAAGTACCGGTACCTATTGAAAGCATAATTAATTCAGGAAGCAACAATTTATCTAAGTTTGCACTGTTAATATACGGTAGATCTCAAAAGCGATGTCACACTGTTAATTCACTGTATACACACGTTAAAGAAATCAAAGCGATCTATAACAGACAGTACAGATGTTGTGCAGTTTTAAAGATATTCAACGAGACTGACAGTATTTCATCTGTCAGCAATAGTCCTTAATATGTCCTCACTAGTATAACTTTGTGCCATAACTTTAATATGGGTTTAACGCAGTGTTATCCCTTCACCAAACGCCAAATTTAAGACTGTCCAAAATTGAAAGAGTTTGCTGACGACAATTCAAAATGTGATGAAATTGGAAAATAATCTTCTGAAGGGCAGAAAAAATTGTGGGAAAAGGAAAAATTGCTTGTTACGAGCAATTTCTCCTTTTCCCACAATGCTGTCCAAAGTCATCTACAACAATGTGGTTACATGTGGTTACTGTTTGGTAATGGGTTATCAGTATTTCAGGTTCTTTTTTCAGCTTTCTTGCCAATGGCTGCTTTCCACCACAAGGACAACTATTCTCAGTTATGAGATTGAAAAGGCAAGCATGGGGGAACCATGTGATAGAAAAGTCATTGTAATCTGCAAAAGCAGATCTGATAGCTCCGATGCATATGCTGACTTACGGTACTTGGAGGGATCTATCATCTACAGGTAAATATACCATAAAGCATGGGAAGGACCCGCTAATAAGATAGCATGTAGAAAAGGTTACAATATCCAGGTGCATATGGTTCATCTATTACCCCGCATTGTGACATGTGACCAGCCCAGATTGAAACTATCGGCAGAAAAAAGATCGATACTGTTCAAAAACTGCCGTAAATTTCAACAAAAAAAAAAAAATCACAAAAAAGACTTTTATCTTGCCTTTTACCATTATCCACATAGCAATGTTAGGGCTAATGTTCAGGCTGTATTGGATTGCTAGATGTCATCTATTAGCAAAAGCATTAGTAAGGCAATATTTGTCAAGCATATTCAAGTCAATCAACCTATTACCCTATATTGGAATTTGTGATAGATTTAAATTAAAAGCAAAAGCAGCCGAAAAACATTTTCTCTGTCATTTGTGAGGTATAATAAATTAAAAGCATGTCACTGTAAGATTACTTATCAGTACATCCATAATTGTATTACAAAGTAGATATCCATGAACATGTTCCCAAGCAAGACACTCAATTGGTAGACATTGCTCTTATTTTTTATTTATCAATACTGCTTGTTACAATGACTATCTTGATCATTTTGAAAAATAGTTTGTTTTAACTGATTAAATGACAACACAGATGTATATAGATAAAGTTAAGTAAAACTAGATTATTGTTTCGCTTCTCAACCCTGTACATAACAGTTTTGTAAAGATAAAGCATAAATGTCTCGGAAATGAAGTAACAGCTTAAACAATTATTTCCTAAGCAATGATCCACTTGTCCATCCTGTGAAATTGTTTGACTGGATAAGAGAGTCTAAGACCCAGACTATGAAATTAGTGAACACTTTTATTATGCGACAAAATGCTAAGTGTGTAAGAGAGAAATCTCACATCTATTCATTAATCAAGTTTTCCATCAAAGTACTGCCTGAGGCCAAAACTCGTTACAAACTCATTCTTTTAATGAAAGCACATATAGAATTTTAAAGGTAAAGAAATTGAAAAAGGTCAAATTTATTCTTTAATTTCATAATTGTAAATGAAAATTCGCCTGATGAAGGCTTTATCAGGTGTAAAATTCGAATAAATTGAGCTGGAATTTTATATTCGTTCCCCACAGGACAATTAATATTAATGAAATGGTCACTTGATTGGTGACGGGATTTATTCAAATCACACTTTCAACATCTGTTATTCATGGACAAAAATCTTTGAGACATTCAGTATCACCATGCAAACAAAAAGTCATGTTAGGAGCAACCATATCAAAATTTGGACAGAGGCATTGTAAAGTGCATATTTAAGAAAGCATACTGAATAATTCTCAAGAATTGCTCTCAGTTTCAACATCTCACACTTCTCTATGAATGCTTTTCCAAACTTATCATTGGCTTGAACTTTTAGCAACATCTGTTTTGAAAACAAATTAAAGGTATGCTAAACCAAGTATATATTTTATATAAGGTTAGAGGTAAAGTGCATTTTTTGTGAGAATGAAACTAAATTTCAACAGGCTGAGGACAATATGAGCATATCATGCATGCAGAGAGACAGCAGAAAACTGATAACTGTTCATTTCTATAGTGGGGAAAGAACAGTCAAATGTACATAATCACTTAGATATTCTTTTATTGCAATAATTACATATGTGCAGACTACAAAATTACTCTGAACTGTGTGCTTTTACATCATACCACCAAAGATAACTCAGAAATTACAGGTTTGCTGCAGAGTAACTTTCGTATATTTTCTTTTTAAATGAGAAATTTTGAAAAAAAGAATAACACTACAGACACCTTATTTAAGCACTGTTTTCTTTTAGATTTTTTTCTTTATATTCCTATCAATTTTTCCGACTGCCAATAACAATTTCTTTTTAACAAGAGGAAACTCTCTCATTAGGTTGTATTCTATAATTATCTTATGTTTCAAAAGCAAAGTCTATTAGTTCTAGGTGGTAGCTATAAAATCATTTGGTAAACATTAAATGACAGGATAAATCTATATTTCATATCTATTTGTAATTTACATTTATCAACATTATTTTATTATATGATACGATGTCCAGCTCATAATGTTGGAGGAAGACCCCAAACTTGACTGCCAATATTAACCCTTGCAGTACTTGAACTTACTTCATGCTTATGCAAACAGGCTAGATCCAGAACAGCCACCAAGTAAATTGGCGGCTGGCCTGTGATCTAACCTGTTTGCTACTTTGAGTATCTTTCCTCATATAAAAGGTTGAGCAGATATTTAAGGTTTTTGAAAGTAGACGACACAAAAATTTATTTTTAGACAATTACCCAGCATTCTAGGGGTTAAGAACCGTTAATCTTTACATGTATGCATATACACCTGCAATATGTTTTGGGGGAGGATCAAATTCTCATCACATATTGGATAAAATAATCCATCTTGATAAAACTATAAATGTATATCATTAATGTTGTAGTTCAAGAACATGCCATTTAAATGATATTTCCATAACATCATGGCATAAGAAACACTGTTTCATGCTGATAGCATTATCAACAAAATATAGCAGGATAAGGCTTAAGTCCACTAATTGATTGGGGGAGATTATCAAAATAACTTCATGTAAATGAAAAGCCTAGCTATTAAACATAAAAAGGATATAATAAGCTTTAAAGGTAGAAGCAACTTAAAATATAACATAATAAAATCTGGATTATTCATTACTTTGCAGTCATTATCAGAAAGTTGGTTTGACATGCTTTAATGACAAAGTTTACCAAAAAGATGGATTAGCGAAAAAGGTACATTTTTTTAATGAGGAAAAACCAAAAATCCAATTAGATTAAATTAAAATTGGGTGCTTATAGAAACCAACATAGTGTAATTTATGTTACCTAATCAGAATCTGATTTATGTAAAAGAGACAGTTAAATCCTTGCCAAGGTGTTTCTGCGTCCTTGTGGTTATAGAACTGCTTAAGATGACAAGGCCCCTTTCTGTGTAATTAACGGCTACACCACTCCAAAATTCATTAAGGGAAGTTTCTTTGCTGACTAAAGAGACATGGCATTTCTTCAAAAAATATGTATCAGTAAAACTGAATCAGTTTTCTGTAAGGACCAAGACAAACAGAGCCCTGTTCCCTGTCATTTTCTCACTTGAAGACAAACATATTTCAATCAAGGGCTCACTAGTACAGGACCTACTACAGTATTGTGCTGCATATTCAAAATATCCAATTGTCGTGAACAGATATCCATCTTAACATGCTCAGTGTCCCAGCAAACCACTAGGAAACAACAAAATTCATTCATCCTTATAAATATTCCTTACAGATATTACGGTGCAATGTCGCAAGGTGTAGAAATATTCAGTCGTTTTGTAAGTTGAGAACTTGAATCAAAAGCATATAAACTATAAACGGACGCTAATAAAAGAATGAACACTGACAAAGATTTCCAGAACAAGGAAACGAGCTTTCTATTTTACACATCCAAAAGACTTCACTGTACGCATCAATAGACAACTTACCTTTCTTGGGTATTCCCCAATCAGCTAATGCAACAAGTTGAAAAACAACTTCTTTAAAATTTCAACCAGGTATATAAAGCCAGCGATAGCATTCATCAAGCTTGCAAAGCATTCTACGTCAATATGCAGATAAATAAACTATGCTGAATGGCTATATATGAGCTTACGGCCATAAGAATTAAGAAACCAGAGCATATCTACACATTGTATAATCACGAAGTTGAAAAAAACGAAGAAAAAACATTGTGTAAATCGTCAACCCTCAACCAAATAATGTTCCGAATAAATAAGGCATGTCCATATATGCATATATATGATAGCAAAAATAACTATTCTAGCTATCAAACAGCTAAAAAGATTTCATAAGAAATAAAGTATCATACAGTGCTGCTAAACAAAAACCATGTATTTGGTTATTCTATAGATATAAGACTATTAACCTTTCCAATAATCAATCATATTTGAGAAATGTTGAAGAACGACAAAGAAAAGACTCCAAAAGCTGGTAGGAAATCCATAAAAAGATGTTTCATCTATGCTTTTCAGACCTCTGCACAATTTTACACTTTATGACATCAAAGACAACTTAGGCACACACACAGTATGCTAAGAAGCAAAAGCTCACCCTATTTTATGGAACAGGACCATTAACCATGAAAACAAGAGCCAAAATACCAGAAACTTGTTCAAACATTCCCTAAATGGGATTTAGAACCTGTCCAAATTGAAATCCACAGCATTGCTTGTATAAAACAACTTTTGTCTCAATTACATCAATACATCGATAGTGTGGACAAATGCACCTGACGTTGACCTTTATGCAAGAATAAATTAGAGTGGGATGGCGCGGTATAAACCAATAATCGCCAAGATTGACAATCAATCCCAAAGATATATATGCATATAAAACCCAACATAGTGTGAAATTATGATAATAGAGGTCATCAACGTCAGGTGAATGTGTTCACACTATACTACAGTAGAGTTCAAACACATAAAAAAACCGGAAATGGTTCTCTTAAAATTATTGCTGGTTCAAAAGCAAGAACAAGTCATTGAATAGAAGCACTGTATGATATGTAAATCTGAACTTTAAAAGTACCTCTCCGATCAGCTGTTTAACAGGGATGAAAAAAAATAAAATAAAAATGAATCATCAATCCAAAGGTGCTTTGCTAGTACATGAGGTAAAAGTAATTTATAAAAGTCAAACTTTAAACAACATCGCTATTCAAACTCTTAATGTAACAAAAAATTAAAGATAATCCTCTCAAAAGGTTGTAAATTAGTAATACATGTATGTCATTTACAAAAGTAAAATTTCAACAACATCCAAATTCAAACTATTAAAAAGTAAAGAAGGAATGTCAATTTGAAGAAAACCCTTTGAAATGAATGTAAATCTAATAATGATAAATTGAAGAGTGTAAAATCATGTTTTCATCCACAAAGAAAAGGCTCCTGTTACAAATATTAATCTTTTTTGACAGAAATTCACATTTCATCTCCTGTGTGTAAAATTTTTCAGGATATCCAAAATGAACACAAATCGCATTATGATCTCAAAATTTGAAATTTTCAAATTGGCACAAAAATCTAAAGCTGCCCCTAAAATTGATGTCACTAGGTGCCAAAGTAATTGGAAAAATAAAATCGAAAGTCTAGATGTAGCCGGACATAGTAATCCCCCCAGATCTTGTAAGACTTAACGAGTAACATATTGCTTCAAGTCAATACTACTGCCTAAAGCATTCACAGGCATGACACTGTGAAAATCAACAACCATTCATTGCATGAAAATTTACCACTTGAAATAAAAACAAATATCAAAATATATACTGGAACAAAGCAAAAAGCAAACAACCAAATAAAAAAACAACTAAAAAAATGAAATTTAATACAGATGGTTGAGGTATAACAAATATGTGGTTTCCTTAAGCATTTGATCAAGCAATAAAGATTCCCATTTGATGTATGAAAAGGTTGGATTCTTAAAAGGTATTCTTGACAAAAAAAACCCGACCCTGATATATCTATGAAACAAAAAAGAGTGTTTTACCCTGTTTCCAGATAGCTGACAATTTTGTTTTTTAGTAATGAAAATAAATTAAAACACTTAAGTGGAAATTAGTAATTATAATAAGCTTATAATAAGCTAAGTTGATTTACCGGGTAAACTGAGAAAACAATGTTAAAATTCCATTATCGCCAGCTAAGATACTTATATTGTATTAAAACCATGAACTCATTGAGTGAAATTAATCGTCATATATCATGCTAATGAGTGATGTATAATTTGTTTATAACATCCGTTCAATTTTACAGGTCAACATCGAATGACCTTAGTCAAACTGAATTTTAATTGGATGATTTTGAAAGCACAGACAAGCAAAGTGCATATCAGTAAAATCAATATGACAAGTTTTGCATTTAAAAAAGATGATATAATGGAAAGCATGTTACTTATATAAATTTCAATTTTCAAACAGGCAGTCAAAATTCAATTGAATGCTTATGCTTTTCATCAAATATAATTCTGTGCTTTGAAAAAAAAAAGGACAAAAATGTTTCCCTATATGGTTTCAAATGTAATGCTTTTGAAAACCATATATAAAGAGAAGGTTAGATTTTATAAGAATATTTAACACATTTACATGAACTAAAATCACAAAAAAACAAGGTCAGACAAAAAAGAATTCTTTATGGTGCATTTTATAGGGAGTTCAACACAAGACTTAAGCATCTTCTTATCAAAAATGAAGAACTTGATTTAGTCTTGCGTTGAACCCTCATTGTGCTATCAACTTTAGGATAATAACCAAATTCAAAACAATATAAAACTACTAAAAATGCAGGGAATAATTTTGAACCCTTTTTGCTTGACATCTTTACAACAGAGCTCTCAAAAAAACTGAGGTGAACATGACTTGTGGGAACAGCACATCAAATATCAAGCAGCCAAACACAGGACTTTAAGTATTTGTTAAAATAATGTCTCATAGGCCTTGGAGTAATAAACCTTACCATAATATTGATATTGTGACTGGTCAAAATTGAAAGTTACAGTAGACAGTTTTTGTTGAATATAAAAGAATAACATAACCTTTGTGCTTGAATAAAACGTAAAAAACCATTGTGACAATGGTCATCATTTACATTTTCTCCTTTTGTCACAGGTTTCTTTGGCAGAAATCTGGAGATATGCACACATAAGAATATGGAAAGGTTTAAGTGAGTACATTTTTAGGTTGAAATGAGAAAGAAAGTGGCATGCCTGGTGCTAGGCGTATTGGTTTTGACAATAAACACATCCAATCACAAAGCAAGCACATAAATCTGGGGAAAACCATTTATGTCAGTAAATGCACTGATGTAATGGAACACAGAAATTACCCAATTTCACTCATTTATCTCATTTCATAGGAGCCAAAATGTCTTGTTTTATAGGAAATAAGGCATCTGTGTATTGGTCCCAGACAGTTTGATAGGGAAATCACAGGGTAAATATATTGAATGTAAGGCATCACCCTTTTATTGATAAAACATTTTTCTAAACCTGACAACACACACTTATTACAGCTCAAACATTTACACACTAGGTGACTTAAATAAGAGCTTTGTAAAGGTAAAGAGGGTATTAAAACACTTTTATTTCATAATTTTCCATAATTAAAGAATTGGGACAACAGAGAGAAAGTAATCACCATGAAAAAACAAACTTCTTTTTTTTTTGTTGATACCTCTTCTTAAAGAAGTCTGCAAATTATTCTATTCATTGGAAAACCTTCCAATTGTTCAATTATTCCAACCAAAAATACAAAAGTGTCAGTAGGTGTATCTCAACTAATATGTGTTTTTTAGGGGTTTGACATTTCCCAAGTTACTTACCAGGTATTTTACAATTATTTCGTGCCGCAGCTTTTTCCATTGCTTCCTTCACACAGAAGTATAACTCACGACACTGCAAATATAATTTCGACAATTCATGATTATCGGCATGTAACATTTTACCTATGGGCATGGGTGAAAGTTCAAGAACTTAGAATTATAAATCCTATAGTCACACATTCTTACAAGGCAACTTTACTATATCATAAAACAAGGAAAAATGCTCAAAATATAGACATTCATCACTCATGAGAGTATCATTAAAAAAACAGTTAAGAGAAGAGGAATTGTTGTTTTAGACTTATGCAAATCTTAAGTGTAAACTGTTTAGTAAAACGGTACCCAGGTCTTTGTTTTCACATTACTCACTCCCAAAGCATGAAGATCTATCAACTGTATAATATTACTTCCTAGCCCTTTTCTTATAGAGGAGACTTTGCCTTTTTACTTAATATGTACTTACTTTGATGCGATAGTAGCAAGACCCTTAAGAAGCCAATGCGATAAAAAGAGAAAATGCTCATTTTGACATAAGAAAGGCAAACCAGGCTGTATTTTAAAAAAAATATGTTATGTGTAGACTTTTTAAAACCTATTTGGATGAAAATTCTTCTACAAATCCTTTTTTCAAATTTTGGATTTTTACATTCAATAGCTACCCTATAGGCTTACCGGTAGTCAAAATCAAATTCAAAATTGGGGTTCATTGAGATGCAAAGAATCTTACAACATAACAACATGGCCAAAATGAAGTCCCATGGGGTTCAGAGTCTGATCTTCTTTTTGTAGGTATTTCTTTTTTCCTCTAATATGGCAGAGGAAATTGACAACTCTGGCACCCTTAATATCCAATGCTGGAAGCAAATCATAAATTTAAACCTTGTTAAAGTTCACTTAGTATTCAACAAGACTTACCTTTTTGGTGCAGAACTAATTGAGTTGCCCCTTACATTCAATACTGAAAATAAATCATAAATCTAAACAACCTTGGTAAAGTTTGATATAAATTTCATGATACTTACCTTTTTGGTGTAGAACTGATTGAGTTGCACCTTGTCGCCTAGTTTTCGCCATAAACACAAGACTTTAGTTTTAGGACAGTATGTCATATTTACAAGTTTCTCATACCACCAGCGGTCACATATGGAGCCAGTTACACCCCGTAGTATTATACAGTCGTCACACACCTGTAGCAGAGTAATAGAATAACATTCCATTAAAAGAGTGGATCTTTAATGTTGTATTGAACCTTCATTTGAGAACTAAAATGGTTAGAAAGATTAGAGATAAAATATTTTTTTATTTGAATGAATTTGTTTCAAAGTGTTTTTGCAACCAAGGTGAGAAAATCATGCAGCCAGGTGAGACTCCAACAGAGAACAACCACCTACCATGCAAATGCTTTTCTGATAGAGCTATCCCACCCTCTTACACGTGTAACTATACCTTGTTTATCTAAACCTCTATAACATTTTATCTAGCATCAAAAATTATTCAGTTATATTGTGATATCAAGCTTATCATGCATGAAGAACCCTATCTTAACACTTAGAATGCTAGGTTATTATCTAAAAATAGATTTTTGTTTTGTCCGCTTTCCGAAACCTTAAATATCTGCTTAGTTTTGTTGAGGAAAGATACTCAGAGAAGCAAACAGGTTAGATCACAAGCCAGCCGCCAATTACATGGCGGCTGGCCTGGATCTAACCTGTTTGCATAATCATGAAGTCGGTTCCAGCACTATACGGGTTGACTGCCTAAGGTCAGCAGGAAGAGAACCTTTCATGAAAATCTATCGCTACAATTGTTTGAAGCCAGATACATAGCCATATAAAAATTTAAAGATGTATGACCTTACCACTAGGACAAAGGCGCTCCCTGGCTCAATAAATTAAAACTATATAATTAGTAACAATCATACGACAAACCTCCATGAAGAGCATGTCTCCCTTGTTGTCACTCCCCCAGTGAACAGTGAAAGACTGTTTTTGCATAAATCGACTTCCCATTGGTCGGAGATCAATATCATTCCCATGCTGTTATAAAAAGAAAAGATATTGTTGGTGAAGAGAAACCTATGTGAAATCTTTGTAAGCTCCCCATATATTTTAAGAATAAGAGCGAGTAATCATGTATACAAAGAAGTAATCATTCTTTCACTCAAAATGATGTCAGTTTTTTTCCGATCAATTTTGCAGTTCTCATTGTATCTATACTTGAATAATAAATTAGCAAATTTGGTTATTATGATTGTTACATTGATTTTTTTTTATTTTAGTTTAAAGCTGTTTTTTTTTTTTCTTTACAGAATTCTAACCATATCAGTGTACAAATCTATAAATGCTTCTCATATTTCTCCATTCTATTTCACACTTTTCTGCTGGTCAAAATTGAAAGTTACAGCACTGATACCTGCATTTCATAATCTTTATTTTAAAGCATTCTTATACACATGTTCATTGAACCGCACTTGTTGAAGATTCAGGTAACCATGGTAACAAAAAGATATCTTAATAGCTTATATGATTAATTTCCAATTATGTCACAGTGATTCCTATTTATATTATTAAGAAAATGATACATTTTCATTCTTTCTTTAAGTCATCTACAATTGATTTCAATTTGGACAAGTCCAAAAATCCCATATAAGAGAAAAGGCATTAACCATTTTTCAGAGGAGTTAACTTATCAACCAGATCCTTACCAGAGAGTCAATCTTGTCCAGCAGGTTATTTATATCCTGACTATGGAGCAGGCCGATATGAGACTTGCCGAGGAGTCGACGCACTTTCTTCTTGACCTCGATCTTCATGACCCTCGTCATGACCATGAACCCAATCACGTTGTACAACATCACAGACAGTATACGGTCCTCATCGTGCTCCAGTCGCTTTCTATCTGTCGGGCCGAGGGAGTTGTACCTGGCAATAAGAATGAATAAACATTTTTTTCTATTTAATACTGCTTTCATGTTTCATGAGTATTTTGTTTACATCACATGTTTCTCAGTATTTCCTCGACATAACTATAAAGAACTAAAACATGAATATTTTTTATAGGTTTAAGTAAGGAAAATGTCAAACTGTTTCTGAAAAAAGGACAGGTACTCTCTGAGCCACTCGGCATACCCTAACCATCAGAGACGAGACAAACCTCCTTTACCACTATAATTGTTAACATGGGTGTTAACGCAGTGTCAACAATTTTTCAGTTTTTTTTATTGTTTTCCTGGATTTACCAGTAGTGCTAATCCCACAATAGACATTCAGAAAGTTTGGATTGATGACTTTCCATAAAGATAATTGGAGACCCTCGCTAGCCGTTAAGCCATTCCTTCAGATGGAACTTTTGGATTGTTCCAAACTGAAAATTCAAACATTTTCTCAAGCTAAATTGTATTTGGAAGAAACAATTGTGACTTAAAGGAGAAATTGCTTGTAACATGCGATTTCTCCTGCTGTTAAAAATTATTTCTTCGACCATCAGCTGCAATGTGAAGTAAATTCTGTAGTCTAGGATAGGGACTCAATGAGCATAAAGCTTCTGTCCCAATTCGTTTGTAAAATTTTTCATTTGCAATAAAATATGTCTTAACTTATACCTGTAGTTTAGATATAACTTATATATCATATAAGCATTGGGGCTTTAATCAAAGCATACCTTCATGTATAAAAACTTATACTTGTAGCTTATATAGTAAATATACATGGAAATGGGAGTTATGCATTGATTCAAGACCCTGTGGATATAAGGGTTTATTAGGCTTCATTACATGCATTATACAAAAAAATAACATACACAGCCTATAATATGGTAACACATAAGAATCGTATTAAGACGATTCTAAAGAGTACCCACAATCTATGCTTTGTCCCATATAGTTTTTGAAATACTGCAAGTAAGAAAGATCCTTATACATGTATGCCCCTACATATCTATACCACTACAACGCCATCACAAGTTTCACAACCATTACCTCTCCATCATTTCAGCTGGTCCCTGGTCCATACCAATGATGTCTCGTTCCTGGGCAACAGCGTCCAGGTACACATCCTCCCAGAACTGCATCTGATCCCAGAGTCGGCTCCTGTCCTTGCTGATGAGCCCCTCAAACAGGTACATCTTGGTCACCTCCGGGCTCCCAGGTATGGGCGACGTGGCAATGATCTGCCCGTCCCTGTAACGCGAGCCTGTGCTCAAACTGCTCTTGTTGCTATAGAGACTGGATGATCGCCCCTTCCTCAAACTGCCTCGTCCCTGTTTAATTGTATAAGATTGGAGTTTGAGACAGTTTTAACACTTTCGTTTATACAATCATGAATTCCTTGAATGCACTACTGACTACCCAGTCTTTTAACCCTTGTAGTGCTGTAACAGACTTCATGTTTATGCAAACAGGTTAGATCCAGGCCGGCCATCAAGTAAATTGGCGGCTGGCTTGTGATCTAACCTGTTTGCTACTTTGGCTATCTCTACTCAACAAATTAAGCAGATATTTAAGGTTTTGGAAAGCAGACGACAAGAAAAAATGTTTTTAGAAAATTACCCAGCATTCTAAAGGTTAAGTAGATCCATGATGGTGTAATTTCTGATAGCTACCAATTACTTAACTGTGAAGTGACTTTGGATCAGACACTTTTTCTTTGCGTGGAACAGAGGAATTGTCCAAAGGACATTCAAATCTAATTAGAGGAAATAAACCAACCGCACTTTTTCAAAATCAGAGAAAACTTATCAGTCGTAGTCAGTGATTTTCTTACTGCCTTAATCAGAAAGAAATATCAAATTAGAACCTCTACAATTCATTATCATGCCTATTTGTATAGTTTAAACTTATTTTACACTGACTTTTACAACTTAGAAAAATCATTCTCAATTCTACTTCCTGGATGCATAACCAGTAATTGTGCAGAATGTTAATCAATTTTCTTTTCAATTCAATTCTTTATAGGCAATCATCGACAAAATTTGTCTATGGCCATTTACAATAACATAGAATATGGCTTAGACAAAAAAAAAGAAGATCAACAAACATTGAGCACAATATACAAAAAATGAAATTTCAAGAATGGTGAAACTATAAGAATTAAGAAAGTCGGTGGTTAAGGAACAGCAATAGTGTTTAAAGTTTCATCATGAATAGCAAAGCTCTCCGAAAGATATTTACAAATGCTTAGTATAGTCTTTCTTTAATGAAAGATGAAAGATTGCATGGTAGATCCCACTACTCATAGGATTCAAACCCTAGACTCTTGTGTCCCTAGGCTGATGCTCTACCCCTAAATCACTGGCCTATTTGTTTGAGCTTTTACTTACCATTCATCTGATGAAAACTCAAAGAGAACATTATGATAAAAGAAGCAACCTTAATAGAGTTGATAAATGAAAAGGTACATTTCTGAAATACAATTGAGCATTACCCAATTATTCATCCACATCATCATAATGCGCGCTAAATGACCTTAGCTGTCGATGCGCCTTAAAACACCATTCATTCATTCATTACCCAATTATCTTTTCATGAAACAATAAGCTTTATAACTTCCTTAAGGTAGATAACCCATAATCTGCCATTTTGAAATTCATTCTTTCACCTGGTTAATTATGGCATTCTCGGTATACATAGGTCAGCACCAGAAATGTTTGGTTTCAAGCAAATAATTCCGATTCCGACCGATGTATACGGAGAACACCCTATTTCAATTACCACAGAGGTATTCATGTAACCCAATTATATTGGCATATGTAAATATTGTATTCACGTAAATCAACTTACAATCCTATAGACATGTTGATATAGACCAGTTTCCATTTTAATATAGATATTCATGTAAACCATCTTACATTGGCATATATGTTTTCATGTTAGCCAACTTACATTGGCATATAATTTTATGTCTTCATGTAAACCAACTTACATTTACACAGAGCTACTCATGCAAACCACCTTACATTTAAAAACAACAACTCCTTTAAACAAACTATCATAAAGACAGAATAACTATTGCTTTAAATCATCATCTATCTACAAAGCAGGTAAATATGCTTACCAACTTACATTGAAAAACAAATCCATGTAAACCAAAGAAATTGACCAAGAAACTAATGTAAACCAACTTAGATTTACAAAATTGTACTCCTGCAAAAACCAATTTACATAGAATTATTCTTATAAACACATTCACATTTAGACAGATTAACTTATCCAGTAAACCAACTTATTTCTACAGCAGATGTTTACAAAGAGTTGCCCTTGAAAACACATACATTAACATAAAGTTATTCCTGTTTATCAATACAAATTCAAAAACCAATACAAACCAACATACAATAACAGAAGGGTACCCATGTAAACACACATACAACATTATAGACCAATGTTTATCAATAAACAATACCATTCAGGTACCCATAAAACCAATATACAAAACATGGAGGGGCTTATGCACAATATAAAGAATAAGCCTCTTTCACAGTTATATTGAGCCCCGTTTGCTAAACTGCCATTTGTATATATCAATTGCATACCTTCAGTGACCAAAGCATCCCCTCTAACCAGGTTTGACAGTACGTTGTACATCACTACATAGCACTACAATGCTTTAAACAAAATAATCATTCCCCAGTACTGTACCTATTTCCTAACAACAGTAATAGTTTGCTTGTATTTGAGTTTTATGTGGTTTTTAACTGGGCTCCAGCAATTATCACAAAGGTCAGTACACTTTGCCATGATCCTAATATTTCTTTATTTAACTCAAAACTAATCAATGGAATTGCACAAAAAATAGATTTTATTCCTACAATCATTTCTTAAGGTTTCATTAGGAAAACAATTTAATCAAGGTCATTTTTGAAAATAGCAACTGAAAAGGAAGGGTAAAAGCAGTCTCAAAAAACGATCGCCAAAACCAGTCTTAAAACTTACATAAATACCTATTTGTCCAAACCATCAACTCTTTCACTTGCTCCAACATATATAATCAGAAATCGTCACATCACCAAAAGATAACGGATTAAGAAACAAAAGTTACAAAGGAGGAATTTTCTAAAAAGAAAGAAATTCATTGACATAGCCATATGGGGATCAGATTCTATCCATGCTCCATGGTTTTTGACCTACCATCACCTCCACCACCACTCAACATTTATTCTCAGCCATGGGTTTCTTTTCCACATCGGCACAATTATACAATGGTTGGAAATGAATGTTTTAAAACATTCATTTGATGAGTCATGTGAAAAAAGGCTGTCTATACGACTGCTCAAGATTGCTAAAAATGGTTACCAAGTCTCAGCTTGAGTTTAGAACAGTCAATGCTTCCCCAAACCTCTAATCTGCTCCTAAAGGAAATATAACACCAGAGAGAACCACCAAGGACAACGATATAAAACAAGGATCAAGCATGGAAGGGATTTAAAAAGGGGACATCCGAAAGGCTCAACACACACCCCTACAGAATCCATCTCTGAATCTGATACAAATCCCCGAATAGAGTGATGGTTAATCCTCGACCGCCTACCGTCCGACGGCTTGCCCGTGTACTTCTCAGACGACGTACTAACCATGGTACTCGCCTCCGACATCTCTGAGTCAATGCTGCTCATCCGTTGGTCGAACTTTGCGGTTTTCATCAGACCTTTGTTCTTCACCATCTCAAGCATGGCGTCCTTGCTCGGGGACATGAGAGGGTGCTGGATGGTTCCCTTGTCGTCTGTCGAGCCCGTGACGATGATGTCGCATTTCTGTGTGTTGGCGAAGTTCTTGTTCATGTCGGCACCCCTGTCGAGACTTTGGGTGTTGTTGTTTGTCGAGTGGTAGACGGGGTCCTTCCTGTTGGCACTGTTGTGAACGATTTCAATGTTCTGGAACTCGTCCCCATTTACAATGACCGGAGAACCTGTAGGAGAATACATGGAATAAGTAATTAACCCTAAGAATGCTGGGTAATTTTCTAAAAATGGATATTTTTGTGTCATCTGCTTTCTAAAACTTTCTAAAATATCTGCTTAATTATGTTGAGGAAAGATACTCAGAGTAGCAAACAGGTTAGATCACAGGCCAGCCGCCAATTTACTTGGCGGCTGGCCTGGATTTAACCTGTTTGAATAAGCATTAAGTCAGTTCCAGCACTTTCAGGGTTAAATATCATTTTAGGGTTTAAGTTGCTTGTTAACTGATGAGAGGAATTATGGAGTGGAAGATAATTTCTTTAAAACTATACAACAGCTGAACTGTTGTATGATACACACTGGAGAATATCCATTGTAAGCAAAATCAGTTTGTATTTAAGTTTAAGAGTCTGTATACATATTTATTCACTCTATACAGGCTTTAAAACTCAAATATCAAAAAGTGTAAAACAGTTTTGTGATCTAAGGCATATAGCCATAGGCATATTACAAGGTCGTTTTGGGGGTCAAAAAGTCACCAAATACATAACCCACCTTAAAATATTGAAACTAAAACGACAAAACAAAAAATTGATCTCAATCAATTGATTTTGTCCAAATTGAGCACATTAACATGCAGTTACTCCTTTTGTTAAAACATTCAATATGTCAAAGAAAAAATACTTGTAAACAAAGAAACTGCTTGAAAAGCTGAATTTCTACTAAAATCACAATGATACATATTCAATCTGAAAATAAAACTGTCATTCAAGATACATTTTATACCTCATGCTGTACACATTGTACCTGAGAGAATAAAAGCACTGTTCTGTTCTGTTCATGATAAAAGCTACAGGTACGTATAGTATTATAAACTCTCCACATGGCACTTATAGATCATTGCAGAAAAGATGGGAATTGCATGTTTGTCAAAGTAGATAATGTTTTAAACCTCACCTAAAGGAGTGTTATAATAAGTACTGTATGATAATGAAAGGAATTTGTACATCTATATATATGAAAGAAAAGGTTTCAAAGACTGTAAAAGCAGTGTGGCAGAAAGCGGTTACAAGCAAGCAGGTAGACAAGTACAAGGTATCAAAACACCAGCATGGCCCTATACTAAGCTTGCAAAAGCGTGATACACCATTTCCCTCTTCTTCATATTCTTCTGCAGTTGGCATTAAACAATTGTCAGAGGAACAAGAAAACAATTGAATCCACACAGCTTGTCTATTTGGCATACATAGTCAGAGGGACAAGAAAATGATTGATATTGCATACTTTATCTATTTGTCATATATTAATATCATTATGTCAGTAGATTTTGCTGCCTATAAGAAAATGTTCTCCTATTGTCACAATGTTGCAAGACTTTGTTGATGCATTGTGATGTTTCATCACAGATATGCTAATACCAAATAGATACCAAGAGGCTGTGTTTATAAATTGGCTAAGTCACACAAGTAAGAATCAAGTAAAGAGTCATTTTGACTTTGATGAGAGTGACTTCGGACTCAAATGAAAAAAATATGAAAAAATGACATTTCGTCATGCACCATATCCATTTTTTTTAACACGAGCTAGTCTCAAATATCTAAAGAGGGAAAGAGAAATATCAAATTAATTTTCATCCTAACGCATTAAATTTTATCTTTGGAATTTGTATTCCTGCAACTATATCATACATTTATGAAAAATTCAATCAAATGAGTAATTTAAGGCAGATTACAACATAAATATTCCGAATCATTGATTAAGCATTCAATACCACCTGTTTCCTGCAGGAATTCTTCCCAATCCTTGTATAAAAAATCAATTCCCCCTCTCTTAGATCTATCAATTTGATTGGCTAGTTACCTGGCTCAGAAATAGACGTTGAGAAGCTCTGATTTTTCCGGCATTAATGAAAAATTCAATCAAATGAGCAATTTAAGGCAGATATTACTACATAAACATTTCCGAATCATTGATTAAGCATTCAATCCTACCTGTTTCCTGCAGGAAATTTTCCGAATCCTTGTATAAACAATCAATGCTCCCTCACTTAAATCTATCTCAATTTGATTGGCTAGTTACCTGGCTCAGATAAAGATGTTGAGAAGCTCTGATTTTTCTGGCTGTTTGACGACCATCCAGAATTGTGTGAACCCGTATAAGGTGCTCCTCTCTTTTGGTAACCTGTGGGTTAGGATTGAAGGAATCTGATTTGACCCATTACCAAACAATAACGACATTTGACCACTTGTTGCAGACAACTCTGGAAAACAATGTGGGAAAAGAAGCACTTGCTTGTGACGAGCAACTTCTCCTTTTCCCACAATGTTTTCTGCCCTATCAGAAGATTATTTTCCAGTTTCATCACATTTTGAATCATATAGGAATTAATGACTGATCCAAATTGAAAGCAACAGTCAAGATATGATCATGAAAGAAACACATTTTCTTTCAGGTATTGGGCAGAAATCACTATGACAAATGGAAAAATCTCTCATTATAATCATTCTTGCCTTTTGTCACAACGGTGTCTAATGTGTTCTGCAGCAGTTATAGCAAAAAGAGGCTTCAACTGCATAAGGCTTCAATAGATTCCCTGTTTGAAGAAAATTGCAGAAATTGACATCAGATCTAATCATCAAAATGTTAATTATTAATCCTGATTACATGCAAGTTTGATTAAAAGGTACAGAAATCATTGAGGAAAATGAATATGAGATGACCTAAGCAAATTGTAATTCTGTTTAATTGTTTACAAAT
Source organism: Cerastoderma edule (assembly GCA_947846245.1). Classification (NCBI taxonomy): domain Eukaryota; kingdom Metazoa; phylum Mollusca; class Bivalvia; order Cardiida; family Cardiidae; genus Cerastoderma; species Cerastoderma edule. The sequence continues at coordinate 17,368,161 of OX401416.1, forward strand.
GGACCATGCTCCAATTGAATGAATGAATCAATGGTGTTTCAAGGTGCATTGACTGCTAAGGTCATCTAGTGTGCATTATGATGATGTGGAATGCTCCAATTGAGAAATAAAACTAATTGGCTTAATCAATCAATAATGATGATTTCAATATTATTGTACTGGGTTTCATGCCATGTAAAAACAATTCAGTTACATAATGGTTTTCCTGGATCAACCATTACTAGGCTGGTGCTCTGAAGTAACTTGCCAATGGTCACTCCCACCAAACCAGAGGTGTCAGTGGGGCTTGAACCCGGGACCCCCAAGCTTTTAATCTGCCACCTTAACCACTGGGCCATGCAGGACCCCCAATTTGAATGTCAGTCAATCAATTATTCAGCTGTTAGGTAAAATGTTCTACTGCTTTTATGTTTGGTTTCAATAAATGTCACTTGCTGCAAATTCCTCTGAGTAGAAAATGGGCTATCAGTTATGTCCAAATGCGGTTTGTTTATTCCCGAAAGCTCTAGTACCAGTTCTACCAGTAAGCACAAGAAAAACATTGCGATTACAAAGAAGCAAAGCCCCTCATCCTTGCCAAGGAATCAGAAAACAGAAAGATGAAAGGCATATAAATAAATATTGTATTATGTATTAATCAATCTGGAATTTATCAGGGTTAGGTACAGACAACTTTTTTAATTATTGCAGGAAAAAAGCCCTTTCATCAATTCCTTTAGATTTTTATACAAAAAGGGTTTTTATTCTACCAGAAACACATTTCATAGCTTGATTGAATTAAAAATTGAAAAACATTGTTAAATCAAATCCGTCAAATAACAATGATGCTTACTATTTGGATTCAAGTCTACAAACAGCAAATTATCATTTAAAAAACACAAAGTTATTTCTCCCTATTTTGAAGTTTTTTTGGCCCTATTAGGTACAGCGCTACAATTATTCACAGTTTGATTTCATCTGCAGGATGATTTTAATTCATAAAAGCCTGTTTAACCAAACCATACAGAAATCTTATATATCTTATATAATAAAGGATGTTGGGTTGAGCTTCAGCAAAATCACACTCTGCTACAGGATTGGTTACATAATCAAGGAACTTATTTAGTATGTTACATATCGTTACGCAATCAAGTTCTAACTATATCATATCATTCACTTTAACACACACAGCTTAAGTTATATGAAGCAGATTATGTAATGCTTACAAAATGATACATAGATAATAGAAAAGACACAATGTTAGTGAAATTCACATTAATTTAATTTTTTCTTCGAAGCATCTTACTTTTATAGCCAGATATTCTTTCCAGATCTGAGGAAAATATAAGAATGCATTGATAGACAGATTAAGACTTTTTATGTTGTTAGTATTGTAATTAAGTAGATACCCCTCAGTCAAAAAGAGAAATCAGTTTTCTTGGGCAATCTCTTCTCTTATTGCACTTTTTTTTTTATTTTTACCATATTAGTGTATAAACACTTAGTCTACAATCCATGATATATGGCATGAAATGTACAACATATTAACTTCAAAATATCATATCTTACAAATGTTGTCTGATCTTGCATTCAATTAGGATCATCACAAAATTTCTCAAGAGGAAATGGGTTTTGAACTAATGATAGGAGACAGAATATGATAATATGATAATGAATTGATAAAACTTTGATCAAGATTAATGGAGAAATAAATAAGGTTTCAAGGCTCATCAACAGCTTTGTTCAATTAGCCCACATGATAATGACGTAGATAAACTTTTGATGAATAATTGAGAAAATTAAAAAAAAAAGGGGGTAACATTAAGAAAGGGCAAAACATTACTCTGAAAATGAATACCAAAAGCTTTTTATCATGCATGCTAGATCATTTGGGTTGTATAGCAAAGGTTGATTAAAACTTTTCAGGTTTCCTTATAAATTACACAGCAACCAAAATTATTATCAAAGTGAAAAACTGAATTCATTTATAATTCAATTATTGCTAAATAAACAGTGATTATCAAGAAATCAATTTCTTCATTTTTTCATTGGATTTAAAGGTCCATTAGAATTTCAACAAGATATATATTTGATACTCTTTGTAACTTCGAAATTTCTTTTTATGCCAACTATTTCAAATAACATTTAAAAGGGAAAGGGGATAAGAGATTTAAAAAAGAAAGTCAAACTTGTTAGTCAATTTTGTTTCAACCAACATCTTTAACTAAGTGCATGAAAAGTGTTTCTACTAGGGCTATCTCAATACAGGACAGCACACATTAAAAAAACTCAAACTGGAGCTTTCTGTGTGACTGGCATCCGTATCAAGCCATTAGTTGTCTTATACACCATAATTCAGCCTCGTTTTTCAATGGTCATTTATCCTTTAGGATGCTGTGAAATTTTCTAAAAATAGATTCTTGTGTCGTCTGCTTCCCAAAACCTTAAAAAATCTGCTTAACTTTAATGAGATAAGATACTCAAAGAAGCAAACAGGTTAGATCACAGGCCAGCCGCCAATTTACTTGGCGGCTGGCCTGTGATCTTACCTGTTTGCATAAGCACGAAGTAAGTTCCAGCACTATAAAGGTTAAAACAAAATTGACAGTAACTTTAGAAAACAAGGTCAGTGCAGGGAATAGAAAAGAGCATGCATACCCAAGGCTGCAACCATAGTGTCCTCATTCAAACTGTTGGATTCTGGGTTTTTGGGTGAGTCAGCTTTCAAAGAGAGGCTCTCCTGACTCCCGTAGGGAGAGTTGAGCTGGAAGGAGTATTAATTCATTAGTCTGTGTCAACACCCAAATAAGCAAGTCAAAACCAAATCACAATAAAGTTATTGTTATTTTTTCAAAGCCAAGCATTTCAAACTCCCTCATGGGGAATTCAGATGAAGAAGGTATTCAATTCAGTGGTTTGCTTTCCAAACATAAAATATCTGCTTAATTTTGTTGCGAAATAATACTCAGAGTAGCAAACAGGTTAGATCGCAGGTTAGCTGTCAATTTACTTGGCGGCTAGCCTGGATCTAACCTGTTTGCATAAGCATGAAGTCGGTGCCAGCACTATAAGGGTTAGTACAAAGCAAGACAAATCACTATCCAAATTCCAAAGTCAGCTTTCAAATAGACAAGCTTTCTACATTTCTAAGTTCTGTTTTGAAAAGCTAAGATGGCAGAAAGATACATTATTGATTTGTTATCCCACAATGAAAGAACAGATCACAAATCCCTCAAGAGAAATAATCACAAATCAATATTTTTGAGATCCAAAAGGAGGAGTATGCCGTAGGAGTATCATAAGACTCTTAACATGCTGGGTGATTTTCTAAAAATAGATTATTGTGTCGTCTGCTCTCCAAAACATTAAATATCTGCTTAATTTTGATGAAAAAAGACACTTAGAGTAGCAAACAGGTTAGATCACAGACTAGCTGCCAATTTACATGTGATTTAACCTGTTTGCATAAGCATGAAGTTGTTTCCAGCACTTTAAGGGTTAGAGTCTCTACTTAGTCTATTTTCACAAAACATTGTAAATCCCATGACACATCATGGATTTGACTTTTTGATTTCGCTCATTGAGAAATAGCTCTTTACAACCACAATAAGATATTGGTTGTCTAAATAAGAGTTAAACCAAAGTAGAGTCTGGGATGATATCCTACCAGAAAGTTTCTATTGTTGAAAAAAGACTAAATCCCACATATTGGTTATTTCTTCTTCTAATATTTCCCAACCAGCTATGATATACATCCCAAGATTGTCTAGAATAAATATCAATTTAGCTGAATGTCATTACAAAATAACTCTTTGGAGTTAATTTTCTCAAACCATTGGTTTTCATGCATCTCTAAAGCCCCACAAAGAAAAGGATGGGCCATGTAGGGATGTTTAGTATAGGCAATCCATAACTGTGGGGAATTCATGCATATCAAGATTTATATATAGTGGTCTTTTTAAAAGTTTCTTTTTGTTTCAAAAGCGGCAATGACAAACTGGAAGATATCCATTTCAATGGCAGGATCAAATTTGAGCTTGAAAAGAAGTGACACATGTTAATATGTTCATTTTCAAAAAAAGAGAATATCCATATATTTGTTTTCATAATGTCAGGGTAACAAAAGATCCAAGGATCTTTTTTTCTCTCAGAATTTAGAGAAAAAAAAATTCTTTTTTAAATAATGAACAAATTCTTTGTTGAAACATTCATAGATCTATTGTGCCCCTGACATTTTGAAAGAAAAATGGCTCTCCACTTCCAACAATTCTTTTCTTTCCTCCATGAGGAATGCATTTCACTGTGTTATGAAATAATGCAGTCAATTAATCAAAGTGTAAGTAAATACATGTATGTTAGAGTTCACATTACTTCAACACATGCACTCCAAAATGACATAAATACAAGATTAGTGATAGCACAATCACAGTTAATTTGGAGCTTTTTGATTGACTTGCCTCTTTTTTAAATCTTAAGGTTTTTTTTACACAACAACCCTGTCTCATTTTTCTATGGTGACTTAAACCAAGATTGTCATCTTTTCACAAGTTCTCATAATGAGGAATGGGTTTAACATTTGTAGAATACTACTTGATTATTTTACTTCTCCGTTTCACCTCAAAGACTTAAAATCTTACTTTAAAAACAAACAAATTTTGGATCTAATAAAAAAATGTGTGTCTCCTAGGTTTCAGTCCTGTTACCTCTGGTGTCAAGCTGGTATCGCTCTTGTTACTGCTAGTGGACTCCCTGGCCCAGTAGTGGGTGTGAGCAACCTCAAGCACCATGAACGCGCTAGCCATACCGCCAATACCGTAGTTCTGGAAGGTGGTCTCCAAACCATGCACAAACGCTTTCAACAATGACAGCATCCCTTTGTATTGTGCCTTTGTTAACGGCTGGAAATAGAGAATTAAAACTTTGTATGTATGTGTATTGAACATGGCTTTATTATTCATAATACGGTAAAATTCTTAGATTTCTCACATTTTTTCCATGCAAAATGTGAACAGTATACATGAGTTTTTAGAAGGAAACAGAGTCCAATTGTTTATTTCAAATTGTGCATTTCAAATAATCATTATCATCATTCCTTTATCACTTTAACTTTGCATACCAACGTATCACAAAAAGCACTTGAGTCAAGTTATCATCTTCAACATGATAAAAAGATATTGCTCACTGGCATAATGAAAATAGAAATTTTACTCCCAGACTTGAGCAAAAAAACTGATTCATCACTAAGCTATTTTGGTTAATTTTATATACCCTTGTATAATCTTGAGTATGCAAGTCTTATAACAAAAAAGACTTGTTTCCCATTTGGGATATATGCTTACCACATCCTCAATATGAGTGTCATCATCTGTCAGTTTCTTATCGAGGTTCTTGTTCAGCCTGCTGACCACAAAGTTGCGATAGTTCTCATCTTCCAACAACTTTTTCACTCTACCCATCTTTAGCCAGCTGATTCCCTGCCCTTCCAGAACACTGGCCACAACTTCCTTCAGGAACTGCTGGTTCTCACTAGGAGGAAAGAGAACATAACCTTGATTTACAAATTACTTCATAAAATATATTAACCCTATAAAAACAGACACCCTAAAAATCTATGTATAGAAGCCAAAGCAGTCTATCTTCACCTCACAGACCGAATATTCTCTTGTTCAGTATAGATTGATGAATGATTTTAATCAAGAGTGCCAATTTGTTTATAATTAAATCTCCAAATTATAAATGCATCAGGTATTGTTTGACACAGGTATAACAATTAACAAATTACTTTTGTGATTCTGGATATATAATTAGGTGTGTAGAATGTCACATCTGTCTAATAACCGGACCGATTTTTCATCAAATCTCATCTTGCAAACAGTCCAGTACAACTGAAATCAGTCTAAACCCAACAGAACCGGCATTACCTGATCCCTGTCTCACTCTGATACATATTCTGCAGAAAACATAAGGAAGACATCATTTTTCGTATTTCATAATTGTTATCTGCAATTACTTTCATTTGGACAAGACATAAATTCACATACAGGGGAGTAGATTAACACACTTAAACTAATTTCAGATAAAATTGCAATTTTTTAGTTTCTTCATTGTCATCATATTATTTTATAAAAGAATCTAAATATGTAAACACCATTACTACAATTTTTAATTTCAAGGGATCAAAGCAATGCAAGACTTCAGAAATGCAATCACTAAAGCGTATTACATGCGTAATATTGCACTTCAGGCTTGCATTGAAACCTTGAACTGATGGTTTAGTATTGAACCTTTAATTTGCCACTTTCTGACTTTAACAGGCACCCGTCCTACATACCTGTTTGAAGATCCTTTAGTCTCTGCTTTCTGTTTTTCCTTCGTCTTCCTGTTTGTAGCATGCTTCACGAGACCCGACTTTTCCACCAGTGCTTTCCGGTTCCCGAGGGGTGCAAACGGTTTAGGGGCTGGTTTCTGGCCCTGCATGGGTGGGGCCATCACAGTCTTGGCTCCTGATTGGTTAAATACAAATTCATACATTTATACATTTATATGTGGTTTTACTCTGTGTCAACAAATTTTCAGTTATATTACAGTTTTCCTTCATCTACAAGTACTATGCTAAGGTTTTGAAGCATCTTGCCAAAGGACATTTTCACTAAACCAGATATACCGTTGGAGCTTAAAACCCAGAATTTCCAAGTTATAAGACTGCTACCTTAACCGCTGTGCCACACAGGACCCTGTCAAAGACAAGACATTAAGGTATTTCTAATGTGAGAGTACTTAAGTGACCACTCTTAAACAGGATGAGAAAGGTTTTTGTCTGAGGCAATTTTGATACAGATTGGCAGTCATTCAGAAAGCTTCTACTGGAGCATTTAGAATGGCTGGCATTTGTATTTAACTGTTAGTTGTCTTATACACCAACATTCTGTCTCCTTTTACTATGCTCGTTTAAAACAAGTTTGAATGTTCTTAGATTTCTAACCGCTGATTTGTCAATTGATTCTAATGGATGTTGGCGCTAAGGGTATTGATAATAAAAAGTTATTATGGAAAATAATGTGTGCCATGGAACTCCGTTTAATGTGTTTTTTCAGTCCATGTCTTCTTTTAGGGTAAAGCCAGATCCAATATCTTTGGGTTGTTTTAAGACACACTTTTTAATTCATGAATATTTTCATGAAAACCCACAGAACAGCATAGTATCTAATTTCATTGTACTAACAATAAATAAGGGAGACAATGCCTTGACAGACAGTTTCTTTTACTTTCTATCACCATGCTTATTCATGTTTTTGAAGACTTTACTAGTAACCTTTGCCTAACTTAAAATTCCAGCTTACCAGTAATAAATATGGTCATTTCATCTAATAATGTTTTTTCATAATTTCATAAAAACTCTTTGTTTTAAGTACTAACAAGAACCAATTTATGCTGATTCAAGTGACAATCCACAGCATATGACAATGAAATAATAAAAAAGATGCCAGAAGAATCAAGAAATTGAAAGAATGAGATAAATCCCATAGAAACTAAAAAAGAGATTGAAATTTTACTAAAATAAGAAAGAAAACATTGAACCAAATTGAGACCAAAACAAAGTACATGTACACAGTTTCCCATCATTTAAGAACAATGCCATAATCTTTTTGCTCAATATGTTCTCCTTAAAAGACCTATTGCAGAATGTCTAATAAAGAAATCACTGTGTCTAACAGTGTAATCAATCATGCGGAGCATTTTCTAATTCTGTAACAGTGTTTTTATCAAAAGACTAAAATTTGAAACATGAATTGACTTTTAATACAAATGCTATCAAAATGGACCCATCACAAAGTTCACATGGGGTATTGAGTGAATGAAGATAGACAGAAGAAAACCACAATACAACAAAAGTAAATCCACTAGTGGCAGTCTAAACTTTGCCAAATTGGTAACAAAAATTAGCTACATAGAATCAGTACAAATGTTGTAATAATAAACAGTTGGTTGACTGGTAGATTTAAAAGAGCATCAGAGAAATGCAGACGATAGAAAATGTTTAGAAGAAAACCATAGAACAGCATAAATTTAAGTTTGATCTGGAGAGCTGGATGGATATGCAGTACGAATAATGGTCAATTTTGAACAAATTTCTCATCAATATCAAAACCTTAACCCTTTCCCAAAAAATAACGACATTTGACCACTTTGTTGCAGACGACTCTGGAAAACATTGTGGGAAAAGGAGAAATTGCTCGTAACGAGCAATTTTTCCTATTCCCACAATGTTTTCTGCCCCATCAGAAGATAATTTTCCAATTTCATCACATTATGAAATGTCGTCTGCAAACTCTTTCAATTTGAGACAGTCGAAAATTTGTTGTTTGGTAAAGGCTTAATGTAGGTGAACAGAACTTGATAGTGTGGATTAAAGGAGAAGTTCTATCTTGATCTGAATAAACCTTTAAAGATTTCATAGATTGATTTGATTAGTCTGTTGATTGTCTTACAAGACAAGTCATTTCTTGATTTCGCAATTATTTACCAAACAACAACTTCTAATCATTCCAAATTGAAAGAACCGTCAGATATCAAAATCCGTTTCAAGAAGTCTGCTGTCTGATCAGGAAATAAGAAAACATTTTTGGCTAGACGCATTAGAATCCTAGTCAATTGGATCCACATATACTGTATTACGAGGCCTGCAAGTTTATAAATATAAATGTGCACAACACCCCTTCGCTCATTTATTCTACAAGTTGTTTGCTGCTGATTTCTAGGATAGAAGAATAGCTAAAGAGTATGTAGGTTGCACTCCATCAAACTAATATTTGTTACCTGGCTTAGTTGAAAGGCCTATAATGTTGTATGAGAAATATCAAATGGTTATTGATTTCACAACAAAATACCTCTTTTGATAGGTTACCAATTCATCATCAAATGGCATATAAAAGTTTTTGAAGAGAAATGAAAGCATTACTTTAAATAGAAGAATGTGTTGAGGATGGGTTGTATTTATTTAATTTTTTACAATGCTTGAAATTCAAACCCAACATTTAAAGTATATTAAGATAATCAAGAATAACTGTTTTTCATACTGCCAATTATTTTACAGTTAAATGTATACAGAAATATGTTTTAATTCACTAGAAAAAAGGCAAGTGTTACATGATGACATGATTTAAATGATGAAGAAAAAAAAGTCAGCAAACATTTAAGAAAATTACATATATACATGCAGGTAAAATTACAAACCAACTTAAAGACATAACATAAAATTTAAAGGAGACTTCTTTTAGTCCTTCATTAACCAATTCCTTTGCTTTACAAGTCTTCAGCAAATAACTTCAAATTATTGAGGAATAAGGAAAAATACATTGCATGAGCAACATGTAAAAAATTGTGTTAATTCGGAAAAACTGTTGCAGTTGTGGATAAAAAGTAATGCAGCATTAGTGAGGACATAAAATGGGTTTCACAAAATTTACATCAGAAAATACATTCATCAATTACTTACCAAAGAATTCTGACAGCGTACTGCTTGCATTATGGGCCAAGTCTGTCAGATCATTACTCAGTGTGGAAATCAGAGACGAGGGGCTGGATCCCCTCTCTGACATGTTAGAGCCTCGGTCAGAATTGTTGTCCGAGGAAATCGTCTGGTTTATGAGAGAAAAATGATATTTTTTAGTACAACATTTCTTTTGAAATTAAATGATCTGATTTATGAAGGAAACTAAATTATATTAAAAAAATGATGTCATACATGACTGTATTCTCTTTCTTCTCATTTTCACTTTCTTTTCAAAAATGGAATTGTCTAGTTTACAAGAAATATCCTTTGATTCACTTTCATATAATTGTTTTTCCCCTGAGGACATTTAAATTAGAGGTATATCATATCCTTACCTTATGCCTATAGTAACTCAAAAGGTATAACTTCTATTTCAATATCTTGCCTTCAGTCTTCCTAACAGACATGTTTTTAGCCTCATTGGCAGAGAGGTGAAATTAGAATTCGGTCAGCATGAGCAAATTCTCTTTTTGTAATAATTAATGTTCATACATAAATTACACTGCAAGGGGTTGTTTTTTTCCCTATGGAATTTCAATTTTATGCCAATGTTTTCAATGTTTGACCAAATATGCAAAGTTAAGGGGATAGTAATTTTTAAACCACAACAGATGCATTGAATGCATTTTGATGCAAATGAGCAATAATAGAAAATTCATAGTGCATATGAAACAGGATATCAATATATTTATTCATAAATATGCATTTATTTTCCTACTCTTTATAAAATGTCTATTGTAAATGTATGTGTTATGCTATTGCAAACTGTGATCACAATAACCTAACATCTTCAAGTCTTGATTAAAACTCTGTTCAATTCTATCATGATAAACCAGACCTACCCTCACTATAGGCCCAGGTCTATTCGGATGTAAGGTGTTCGGAGTTCTAGGAGCAGAGTGGTTCCCCTTTCCACTATCCAGACTGCTCTGGGAACCAAACCTCTCTCGGCCCAGATTCGGACTTGGCGGCGGTACCCTTGGAAGTCGGGGACTTGGCGGGTTCAAGTCTTTAGGGCTGGGTGGCGGCCTTGGGCTTGGAGGACCCCTATCTCTGGGGCTCCCGGGCACTTTCTCTCTCGGGCTCGTTGGCGATTTGTGGTAGGCATCAAAGGCCGAGTTTACGCTTTTTAGTGCCGGGGGAGGGGGTCTTGGGGGCTTAGTCTTGGGTGGGCTTCCTGAACTGTCCACTGAGCCTCGGCTATCTAGTCTCCTGAAATTGGGAATACATCATTCTTTATTTTTTTGTTAAGCAACATTTTAAACAACCTTTACTTGGTATTTACTTAATATTGTAATATCATGACCAATGTTTTAGAGTCTTTTTTGGAACCATAAAAAACTATGTCAATGAATGAACAACTGAAAGGTCAGGGTACTTTTTCTTTAATACAAGGTATATGCATATGTGATAGTGCCCTTATCTGATATATTAGAAAGACATTGTTTTGTGCTGGTAATAAAAAGAAATTCCTTGTGATAGCCATTATAAATGTGTTGATGGTTAATTTTTTTCAGACCCTTTAATAGCGCAACTTTCTCTCTATAGGACCATGTTATGATACTGCTTGCAAGAAACTGTTTAAAAAATGTGTTTGATTGTTGATTACTTAAAACAAACATTTCTGGTTTTGCCAGAGAGGCTTTCTACTGGAAAGTCTTAACCCTTTACCGAGCACCAAATTTTCTACTGTCACAAGTTGAAAGAGTTTGCAGACGACATTTCAAAATGTGATGAAATTCAAACACAATCTTTCGTTAGTTTGTCACAATGTTTTCCAGACTCGTCTGCAACAAACTGGTTAGATGTTGTTATTGTTTGGTAATGGATTAAACAAGAAGGAAAAATGTCCACTCACTTTACAGCTATTTTCCCTGTTGGAGTTATGTTGCCTGAGTCATATCTGAACTCCTTCAAAGCCTCCTGTAGAAAATAAGAAAGGAGGATGATAAGCAACTCCTTGGAATTCAAAGGTCTTTGAACCACATATGGGAAATAGAACAAAATCTTATAGTAGATGAGTTTTTTCTTTTTCCCAAAAGATATGTTATATGTTAAAACATCTCTTTTGACATGCAGGTCAAATTGTCATTAATGCAATGGTAAATCAAGTGTTCAATGTCTGTGAAGCACTTACAGTAGTATTGCATTGAACCCTTGACATTCAAGTTTCATTGCTAGCCTTAATAATATGTTGTTTCATTCCATGATATCATTGTGACAAAAGGGGAATTTGCTTGTGATGAGCAAATTCTCCTTTGGTTACATTGATTGTCAAAGAAGTAAAATTAAAATTCATAATCTCAGTTGCTCAAACTTAATCTCATCAGAAAGTTGCATATCTCAGTTGCTCAACTATTGATAATCTTGGTTGCTAATCTAAGTTACTCAAAGTTAGATAATCTCAGTTACTCATATCTTGATAATCTCAGCTGCTCAGGGCAGGATAATCTCATAAGAGTCTCTATAACCTACCATCTGTTTGATATTGGGGTTGTTGACAGACACCGACTCAGGCCCGGGGGCAAACGTCGGACTGGCCGGTGCAGAGGAATCTGATGAGTCAACCACAGCTTCATCATCGTCATAATCATCATCATCGTCATCACTGTCATGCTGAAGCTCGGCTGATTCTCCGAGGGATGCCATTGCATCTGGTAGCTGGAGTTTGTCAGGGGGGTGGTATATCTGTGACAGGTCAACAGCTAAAACCTGGTTTTCTGGCAGGAAACCTAGAAATGTTAAGAAAAGAGTTAACCCTTAAAGTTCTGGAACTGACTTTATGCTTATGCAAACAGGTTAGACCACAGGCCAGCCACCAAGTAAATTGGTGACTGGCCAGTGGTCTAACTAGTTTGCTACTCTGAGTATCTTTCCTCATCAAAATTAAGCAGATATATAATGTTTTTGAAAGCAGACAACATAAAAATCTATTTTTGAAAATTACCCAGCATTTTAAGGGTTCAACAGACAATGAGGTTATATGTTTTGCTTTTGTACCACACAAACTTGAGTGGTGAAAAACAGTTTTGTTTCTATAATGTTAAAGCATTAACTGATATCAAATGGTTTTATTCTTTGTTTATATGGAGTGTTACACTGTGTCAATAATCTTTCATTTTTACTTTTCATTTATATAAGGGCTTTCAAGGATTTCACCAATACTAGGATATGACTCTGAAGCAACATGCCAAAATACGTACTAGGGGTGTCACCGTCAATTTCACTGTTAACCATGTCCGTCACGAAATCACTGAGGGAGGAGTAGGAGGAGGATGTAGACTCTGCACCATCACTGTCACTACCGCTCTCATCTACAACACACAAAATTGGAAACAATTACGGAGGGAAAAGTTATAGGAAAGATTTCTTCTGACACTCAATTGACTCATTGAAAAGGAAGATTTCTTTCCACAATCAATGCCATTATGGTCTGGACTCAATTAAAAGGAGGTAAGCAGCGGGGTAAAAAATTGCAGGACTAATCCACAAATTGGCATGAGTACTGGTCATGCATCCAGGAAATTGTCATCCTGGGTGAATTTAAGCTTCAAGCTTCTGCCACTATCGATGTATTTTCTATGTAGTTTAAACTTAAAAACATTAAACTTTCTTGTAGGAATCAATTAACTTAGCTGACAGGAAACTTCTTATCATAATCAATTGACTTATCTAAAAGGACATATTTCCTGTAACAATCAATTGCATCAGCTAGAAGGTAAGAATTCTTATTACAATAAATTGAATCATTTTAAAGGAGAATTTCATGCTACATTCAATTGACTAATTTTTCATTTTTATGTAAATGCTTTGCTTTAGTTCTGTAATAAACAACTGATCGAAAAATAAATGTGTAATTTCATGCAAAGTTCAGTCATGTATAAAAAGAATCTTACAATACATAAAAGTCACCCATCTAAGATTCTATAAGAATCGTACCTTTAATACGACAGATGGGGGTCAACTAACCTGTAGGATTATCGTCACTCAGCGTGTCCGTAGCAGAGATTATAGCGTTACCGAGGGACGAGTTCTCATCATACACTTTGAAGTAAATCGGCTGGAGCTGCTGAGCATACCACTTGGGTTTATCACCGATTAGGAGTGGGTCGAAAACTGACGTCTGCACACGGAGAAATGCCACATTCTGGGGACATAGGGAGCACTCCGCAAAGTATTCCACTGCCTGTAAGAATGGAAAGTTGGAAAAAAATATATATTTCGATTTTCATCAATAGGAGAGGAAGGTTTCAACTAGACAAACGGGTCATCCTTGCTAAAGGATTATTAAACAGCCTTTCATATAAAAAATGGATGATGATGATGATGATGATGGAGTGAAGGAGTCTTTCTCCTTGAAAATAAAGAAGTTGGAAATCTCTTTTTGTTAAGATGATTTATCAAGTTATACAGTAAAAGATTATTATCTAAACAGAAAGAAGCTAAAACATTTCTAACAAGGATCCCAATAATTTTCGTTTCAATCATTTGATCCAAATAAAAAATAAGGATCTTAGCAATTTGATTGTTCAATGCAAGAGTAAAAAGAGTATATAAGTTCTTCATAGAAGGTGAAGCACTAATACTACAGTGCATCAAACCTTTGGGTTGGAAAAACCCTTTATATTTGGAAACAATGGAAATGTAGAGTTACCTGAGTTCTGGCTAGCCTGCTTGTAAAGTGGGTCTTCACCGGGCGAGACTTCAGAAAACTGTACATTTGAAAAGCTACCACGGGCCGGGGATAAAGTCTGAGTGTTCGAGTGTGTTCTGAGAAGTTACCAAGTATATTAGGCGAGTTGAAAAAACGAACCTGCAAGAAAGGTAAAAATTCTCTTTAACCATGTCAAACAGATATAGACCTGCAATAAAACAAATCTACAGGCAGTAGATAATTCAAGAGGCCACTGTAACAAAAGACGATCATTGACTTCAGCATGTTGTAAATTGCGACTGATCACATTCAAACCACTCATCAAAATGAAAAAAGAAACAACAACAAAAACATTGAGTAGAAATCCCTTTGAAATAGGAAAAAAATGAGTAAATTCTTGTTTTGTTGGAATGTTTACAAAGGTTGCTTTAAACAAATCAAATTAAAATAATTTGTATTAGGGAGAGGGATTCAAAACATATCCTAGCATACAAGAAAAGGATGATAAAGGATACTGTCTCCTATTGTAATACTTTGTTTGTCTTGATATTCCCTGAAGCAAGTTTTTATTTTCTATCGATTGGCTCAATCCAACATAATGACAGGGTCTTTCTTTTGTCTAAGATTTCAACATAATATTCATTTGACAAAGAGATTTCATTTTGATAACTATCATCGTCATTTGCAACTACTTTGAGCTTAGATTGGTCACACACATGTGCATTAAAACTAAAGGCATACAAAGAAGAGAATTATCAAAACAGAAAAGAAACAGAATTATTTGATCTCAGACGGGAAATGTTCATTTAGAACAGTATGAGCCTTGAAGACTTCCATTTCGACAAAAAAAAGCCATGCAACTGATAAAAGTCTCTTCCTAGACTAGAAGTTCTGCAGAAGTCTTTAAATCTGTACAGTCTGAATTTTGTAAAATGTGTTGATCAGTGATTGGAAACAAATCCAAATGACATATACCAGGCTGTTGTGGGCAGGCAGTCTAACTTGTGTTAAGCAGCCACCCTTTTAAGCAGCCAACCTGCCTTAAACAACCACTTCAGAAAGTCCAATTGTTTGATTTACAGTGTACATCAATTTGTGTTAAGCAGCCAACCTGTCTTAAACAGCCAATTTACTCTGTCCCAAAGGCTGGCCTCTTAACACAAGTTTGACAGTAGGTGGAATATCTTTGCAAGTCTGCCTTTGAAAACATATTCCAGTTGGTAACTAAATAGGTGAAGTAGCGGAATAAGTTTGAGCGTGAGGTGAAAGAAGTAACTATGGGGTAACAGGATAATAACAGTATTGTCAACAAATGGCGTATATACGAGGATATAATCAATTTACTGTCTCGCAGAAAGTCTCTTAAGGAAACTCAATATGGATTTTAATCCCATAAAGCATTGCCCACAAAGATATCAAGTTGCTTCAATTAAATATCTAATCATAGCGTAGGGAAAACTCGAGCAATTATAGACAAATGCGCAGTGATCTGATTAAATCACTACTTGTTCTTAATGAAGCTTTCACCGAATCTTCTGTCTTTCATTGAAGTAAAACTGAAGATCACATTCTGAACTATTTAACTAAAACCTTCATTAACCCTTTCCCAAACAATAACGACATAAACTTCTTAAGCCCTAGGCCCTTGACTGACTGAAATTTCTGAGGTCTGCCAGAGACCCTCTTTGGTCTAACAGACTTTTACATAGACAAGGAAGAAAGTGTTCAGTTTGGTCCTACTGGTGCTCTCAGGGTATCGGGAAGTCTGAAATAATTAATCTTCAGTTAATAATTGATATTCACATAATTACTCATATCAAAAGTTCATTGCAAGACTGTAACTCATTCTTACATTTTGTAAATGGTTAAATATAGTCTTGCTTTGATCTTTTCTATGGTGTTAATGCCGTATCAACGCTTTTCAGTTATGTAACTGCTTTCTTGGATCCATCAGTTCTAGTCTATCTTTGAAACCTTGGTCTACCAGAAATAGTTTCTATCTACAAACAAAGTTTCTTATTACCATAGCAACCCGAGTTGCCACGTCGACAGAGTCCACATCGTTGCCATAGATGAGTGGGTTGAAGCCGGTCTGTGCAGTAAAGCTTTCCCGACGCTTCCACATGTCGGGGTTTTGAGCAAGTGCGTCGAGATTCTTGATTGGTTGAGGGGTCATGCTCATGCTGGTTAAAGCCTGAAAGGTCAAGGTCATTGTGTATCAATCAACTCTGATTAACCCTCATGTATATAAGTTTAACACTTACAATATCTCTTTTCAAACCTTATATATCTGCTAAATTTTTTTTAGGAAAGACACTCAGAGTAGCAAACAGGTAAGATCACAGGCCAGCCGCCACTTTACTTGGCAGCTGGCCTTGATCTAACCTGTTTGCATATGTATGAAATTTGTTCCAGCAAGTTAAAGGTTAAATTCACCTCTAACCAAAGTAAAATCATTGTGAAAAAAGGAACAATCAAATAGGTTAGTATCTCTTGACTGTCAATCTGAAATGCATTTGAGTTTAGACTTTTTCTTGGAAATGAGAACTTGCTCACATGTTTACTGGTATATATCTCTATTCTAAATTCAATTTTTAAGCCAAAGTGTAGTCAGTGAAATTCTTTTATTTGTAGAATAACAAGAAAATAGAGGCTGATAAGATCAATAATTTATATGACCATTAAATTACATGTATACAAAATGACCCCATCACTGTGATCAACATACCTTACTTCAAAATTTACCAATCACATAATGTTGTTCAAAGAAGGAAAAAAAACTAGATTTTATAAATCATAATGTCTTGTAATTTATAATAAAATATATAACAGATAACTGTAAGCAAAATAACACTGATGGGTCGTGGAAAAAGGGTTCAATAGTTCAAAGTAAGATCACAAAAAGTCCTTCACAAAAGTGAAGCACTGACTATTATAAGTATTGCATTGAACCATTTAAGTACAAATTTTACAACTCAGACCTACCTGTTTGAGGTGATTTTTAAGTATCGTCCCTTCAGGTTCAGGCATTGGAGGAAGCTCTGAGCCAACACTCTGGGAAGATGGGGTGATCTGAAAAGAAATTTGGGTAAATTGTTGATTAACATCACTGTCAAAAGTATTTTCAGTATTCCAGTTACATCCTTGGAGTCAGATAACCTAAACATGCCTTTTGCATTCCTTTACAAAAAGGGTACCTTTTTTGAAAACTGCTTTAACCCTTTACTAAACGCAAAATTTTCGACTATCCCAAATTGTAAGAGTTTGCAAAAACATTTCAAAATGTGATGAAATTGAAAAATAATTAATTGATAGGGTAGAAAACATTGTGGGAAAAGAAAAAAATGCTCTTAACAAGCAATTTCTCCTTTTCCCACAATGTTTTCCAGAGCTGTCTCCAACAAACTGATCAAATGCCGTTATTGTTTGGTAATGGATTAAGACAAGTCTCAAAGTCCCATATGAAGGAGAGAGTAATTGATTTGTGACAAGAAAAGACGACTCCTCATATCCTTGAAGCATCACAAATAATCATGAAAAAGATTGAACAATTACCGGCACTCAAATCAGATAAAAGCTGCTGAAGTGCGCTGACATTTACATATGAAATATCAAGCCAAAGAGCAATGATAATAAACAGGGGAACCTTTCTATCGAGTTTCTATTGCCCTTTGTTTGTGTACACTTGTCAGTAGTGCTTTCAAAAATGCAAGCTTATTCACATTTTAGAACATTATCAAACAATTGCTGATTGGCTTATCAAATGCACTTGAAAACTTAGTCAAAAATTACAATTGGGTGCACTTGAACATCAAGCAATTTAGTGACAAAAACTACTCAACGAATTGAGACCAAATAAGGCATCTTGAAGAATATTTCCCCTGCTGAAAGTATGATGGGAGGTTTACATGACCAATGTTTACAATCTTATATCCAAACTAGACATCTATACTTTTGTAAATCCAGAAGAAAACAGAAAAAACTCGGCCATAATGAAGAAAGTGATCAAGGAATCAACACAATTAGGACTATAGTAAGTCCTTCACAAACAAGAAGCACTTAATTACTATATAGTATTGCATTGAATGTCCCACCATATTCAATGAAAATCACCTACAACACAAAGTTTTGTCAACTATAGTGAAATGGCTAAAGACAAAGCTGTTGATTGAATAGTGTATTTATTGAGTCATCTCTACATATGAACCAGGCCGCATGCCTACAACGGTTCAACACAAGAGTATAGTAAGTCCTTCACAAACGTAAAGTACTTACTTTAGTCTTGCATTGAACCCTCCATATATAATTAAAATCCCCCATAATACAAAAAAACTGTTGATAACAAGGGTTCAACACAAGACTATAGTAAGTCCATCACAAACATGAAGAACTTACTACAGTTTTGCATTAAACACTCCGTATGCAATAAAAATCCCCCACAATTCTAAGTGTTGTCAACTGCAGGAAAGGGGTTAATTAAGCTTGATAGGTTCCCTAAATTCCCGTCACCATGGGGATAAGTAATGAATGCTTAATGAAGCCATGAAGGTCTGTTGGGGAACTCAGTACAAGACTATAGGAGGTGATTAATGTTTGTACAGAACTTGCTAGAACTGCAGTCTTGCATTGAGCCATATATTTGTCCAGCACCAATTCGGTGCAAGACTAATAGTAAGTTATTCACAAGCATTTACAATATATATAGTCTAGCTTGCATTGAACCTTCATATCTGTCCAATGCCATTTCAAGGGTTCGGTGCAAGATTATAGTAATTTATAAATACATTAGTGTGAAGCATTTATAATATATAGTCTTTGTCCATTGCCATTTTGAGTGTTCAGTGCAAGACTATAGTAAGTGCTTCACATTTGTGAAGGACTTACTCTCATATAGTCTTGCATCGAACCTTCAATTAATAGTAGGAGAATCTGGGGGGAAAATAACCATAACTACATCAAGTATATAAACAAATAAAAAGAGAAAGCAGCCATTAATTGAAGAAAAAAATTCTGAATATTTTTCTGGTAAGATAGAAAACATTTCTGAAAAAAAAAATTGCTCACAAGGTAAAATTCACCTTTTATTTCAAACAATACCTTGAGTTTTCCAAAACCGACCAATATGATCCTCTTATAGTTTCTTAAGGTTATAGCAGTGCGTCTGTGATTGCCTTAGTCTAATGAGTACAAGAATTAACTTAGTTGATCTTTCAACTCATTACCCACAAACAGAATTATCTTACCCAAGAATTGATTGCATTCATCAGACAATGACTAAAAGTGTGAAACTAAATCTACACGAAATAGTTCAATATATTGACACTCGTTTTTCAACAGTGTGACAAATTTGTCAGCATACTATTCTAACATTCTATGTTACAATTTGCATAGTATTACATTGCGTCATATGGAAAATTGGGAACCAAATCATGTTGCATCATAACCCATTATTAATGAGCTAATAAATTATTACACTCTGCCTCTGATGAGTTGTTTATCCATGCAAATATAAAACTGTTTATCAATATTAATGTGAAGTTCATTGCAACTAATTAATTTAGAGTCCACCCTTCAGAGGATTCGTTCGTAAATAGGCAATATATATGTATCTACCGGTAAACTGAGGATGAAATGAGAATGGATGTAACCAGAAATAATCCATTGCTCAATATGAATATTAATGTAATATCATTTACATCATATCATGGGTAATCTGTATCAATTATCTCAAATCCATATATAACTTAAATGTAGTTCTCAATCTTCAGATTTGAAACATTTAAATCCATAACCTCTATGTGATTCTAGCATAGATCATTAACAATACCAAAATAAGAGAGGCGAATACAATTTTCAATCATCATCATATGCATTTTATTCATCAAAAGGTTTTACATCTTATCAACAGTATTTCAGTTACATCGGAATGCCCTGCTCATTACAATGGACAAAGACCCCAATCTTGAGAGCTCTTAAGCTTGAAGCATTGGGTGGAACCATTGACATTCCATAAGTCCATTCAAGTTTTGGGTACTGCTTTACCAAAGGACTTAGGGAAATATTTGCAAAAGTCAAAACTGATAAATATGGATAGTATCTAAAACAAAAAGCAATACTGTCATGTGACACGTCATTGGAAGCGTCTTGGAGCGACGATTCCAATGATGTGTTACTTTGCAATATTGCTTAGTTCAATGTTTGAAAAGGAGCAAATGTTGTTTTGAACTTACGAAAATTCTAAGCATAAACTGTTATGTAAAACAGTACACTGTAATCTTATATTAGTAACAAGCTCTAGGGCCTTATTATATGCAATTTCTACTATTCCCATAACTATTGATGAATCTTTTATTCCATTTCTAAGAGTATCTTAATTATAACATGGCAGGTGGAATCATTCTTTATGCATATTGTGTTTCCTTACCCATATAAGACCTTTTGGCACAACTATCATCTAAGAAAATTCCAGCCAAAGCCAAGTTTATTATATATTCGCAATATATACTAAAGGTCACATAGCAATAAATGTCTTGAAGAGCCACAATGGGCCTTTGAGCTGACTAGCTGTCAACTGTAGGCACCAACAGCCCCAAAAGGTTTAAACAAAATCCTTTCAAAGCTACTCATGTGCTTTCCCATACAAACAGTATTGATCAGTAATAAAAGTTACCTCACTTTACCAAATATGCAGCAGACAAATTAAGAAACCACTCATAACAAGCAATTTCTCTTTCGTCACAATGCTTTCTACCTAAATTTGAAAAGAAAATGTTATTTCCTTTTACTTGGCAATTGTTATCTATCATCACATATTCATATATCGAGGGTTCAGTGCAAGACTATAGTAAGTGCTTCATGTTAGTGAAGCACTTACTATAGTCTTGCACTGAACCTGTGGTATGGAAGAATGGGTCAACACAATCCTGTGGCACAATAATAGAAATCAGAGAAACAGGTTTGCATATCATTAACAAATTCTCCTCTAACCATGAATAACCCATTTCTTATATTTCCATCTTTTCTTTCATGTTTATTTTGTTTAGCACTGTGGAAATAGGAAAAAAATGCCGTAAAGGCAAATCTAGTCAGAGAAGAAAGCAATATGATGGAGTAATCACCAAAAGCAAACATATCTTTTACATAACATCCTGGACAAATGACATCATTATAGAATCCAGACAAATCAATATGATTACTATTCTTTGATGACTAGTCCTATTTCCCAAGGTGCAGCAGACAACCTTAAAAAATCATTATGCTTAAATATAAAATGTCTTTTGATGTGATTTGTCTATGACAAAAAGAGAATTAGTAGATTTCAGCAAATTGATATTGAAAAACAAAAGACTTATTCAAGAAGCCAAAAATCATCTGCAGGATATAGTTTTAGCATTTTTGGCCTTTTTTTGCAATTCAAATATCTGTAGCAGACAGTATTTGAATTGGTATTAAAAATTCAGGGCAATTTCACCATTTTGAAATAAAAACGTTTTTCCTAAAAGAGCCTCATACATGTATTCAATCAGTATTTCAAATCCAATTTACCGCCCAGTAAGGTATTAGATTTAACTTTAGGATGATCACAAACTTGTCATAACTTATTGTATAGAGCTTAAAGAAAATAAATATTTGTTGTTGTTTGCAAGACTACCTCAAGTCCTTCGCATTCATCTTTGACTTACTATAGTCTTGCAATGAACTCTCGATTTATGCTCTATACAAACCAGACAGAAGCTCGTCAAAGGCTGCAGCCAGACATTGATTTGTGCAACAATTTGGGTTCATTTGAATTCCATATCAGAACAATCTGAGCAGTTTGGGGAATATATCCCATTACTTTTGAATTGATTCGAGACAACATCATCCCCTGAGCAGATCTCATGCTGGTGACAGTAAAATCTTATTCCAGGGAAAATCTTGAAAAGACCATCCTGTTCTAAAGAGGGAGTGAAAAACATGTCTTTGTATATCTAAGGAAGTCCCACCATATGATGAGACCTGAGCAGCCTACAAAATATTGCCAAAATAAAACCATTATCATAAGTTTTTTTAAAATGAAGTTTAAAGTTTTTCCACATTATTAGGGTTTTCATAAAGATTTGAAATATCAGATCCAGGTTAAGATGAGACTCACCAATTCAGCCAGACCACCCTCTTTTATCAGACTTTATGACTGGGCATGAAGGAACTGATTACCTAGGGATATTAACCTATGGTTTGCATCGGCAAGCAGTTCTTAATGAAAACCCTAAATAATGTGTTTCTTATAGAAGATTGATTTGCAGAAAACAAATTAAATAAAAAAGAAAAGAAAAGAAAACAAATTAAATCAAGAAGAAATTAGAAGATACTGTATTCCTCTCGGAGAATAGTTTAGTCTTATGTCATCAGATGCTGATTTTTTCAAAAAAGGTTTTTGTGTTGTCTGCTTTCAAAAGCCTTAAAAATCTGCTTAATTTTGATGAGGAAAGATACTCAGAGTAGCAAACAGGTACAATCACAGGCCAGCCGCCAACGTACTTAGCGGCTGGCCTGGATCTAACCTGTTTGTATAAGCATGAAGTTGGTTCCAGCACTTTAAGGGCTAAAGTAATCTGCACCACAGACATAATTCATCATTGTCACATGACCTTTAGCATTCCTGCAAATATATCTTCATTATTTCGAGAAAAAGGAAACCCTCCCATAATGACAGGGCGTATATTTCACACAACTTTATGGTAATTATTTCCTCTTGGGAGACAAAGCTTTGTTTCTGGTCTGCTGGTGGTGACAGAAATACCAGTGCTGCACAGAATACATATGTGACTTACTGTGTAAGAAACCAATGGGATTTTAAGACCAAAATTTCTGTTAAAGTTTAGGGAATGTCTAATTACACTCTCTTCTTTATTGAAAAAATATTAGTGACTAATTCTATCTAAATAAAAAACAATTGTTTCATTGGAAAATTAATATGTTTGTCTGCTCTATTGTTACAGAATCAAAATTTATCAAACTATTTGGTAGAATTGGATGAATTTATCATCTGTTATTCAAATAGAAAACATTGTGACTGAAAAAGATTTCACATATTGACAATTCTGTGTTAATAAAACTTGTAAACTCTGAGCAATTCTCACATTCCCTTATCTTGAAGCTAATTTCCTTTAACAAAAGGAATATTTTTCTAATTAATCTGACAAATATCTACAGGAAACATCTTTCAATCCTATGAAAAAAAAACAACACTTTTTTAGTACAAGGTTAAAAGGTCACCATTTAGTGTTAACATTACAACAGGTGTTTCTCAACAGATGTCACATAACATCTGCACCCACCTTGTACTGCATGCTAACATGTATGTAATTACACAAAACATTGTTGTCAAAAACTGCTTTGGGAAGCGTCAATTTATCTATGTACAGTTGATATGAAGAAGATCTGAAAAGCAATGTTACGCTTATGGATTAAAAAACATTATAATTCACTGTATAGACACTTTAAAGAATTGTAAATGATCTTATTTTGCTTCCAATGACTTTTCTTCATTACCGGTATGTATAATAAAAATTCGATAGAATAATTTCTTACTTCTTAATTTCTTCACATCTGTGAACAAGCACCTTTAAACACCAAAAATGGGGGTAACAAAACTGAGAAAATACAGTATTGGATTGATGAGTGTGACTGTCACATCCAACTGTGTTAAAGAATGAGCTAATGAGGCCAACAAAGGACAATTAGTGAATGAAAAAAGTTGCTAATCATTAACATTTTCTCCCCTTTGTGATAACTAACCACTACCACCTTCATTAATGTTCTGTACATTACCCCTGGCTGGATAGTGTTAATGACTTCAGACACTTGCTCAGCAGCCCAAACCCTTTGTTAAAGAATGTGGAAATAGGAAGGATGGGTTCTTAAATTGTGACAATTTTAACACAAATGTGTGGGTTGACAACAGATACTATCCACTGATAAATGGATTGTACCAGTCCGCTAAGGATCTATTTAAAGGCACATAAAAGGAGATTAATGCTATATCAAACTATTTTATTTGGTAAACTTCTGAACAGATTCAATTAGTTATCACCAAAAAACCCCATCAGCAAATCTTGAAGGTTGTTGATAAACATGATTGAATTGGAGACAACTGTCTTTCAAGCACAAAATAACATATGTTAAAGGAATCTTTTTAATAGGGTGTAAATGCATTTGTAAATTAATTCTCATGACTTTTATGAACATAATAAAAGAACTCCATATATTCTTTCAGTAATTCATTTGTACTTATCTCCTTTTATGTGCCTTTAAGATGACTAAAAGAGAAATTGCAAATAGATATTTTTAACTTCTATAACAAAATCTATTTAATTCATTTCCTTTTAATTGCTAAAATCAATTCAATTATCTAAATTAAAACACCACTTAGAGCATCCTCTCAAATTTTGCTAGAATTGGTTTCAAGACAACTGATTGCTTTCTCACAAAAACAAGGCTATCTATTGTTGTTAAATGACTTTTCATCATGCAAAAAAAGACCTTCCAAAATTAAAGTACAACACAGTGTAAAACAAGAAGTTACAGAGTCACTTATGAAATACCCTTTTTTATTCAGTTGAAACAATATGTTTATCAAAAAAATCTTAATGAGACCATTTCTAATGAGCACCAACAATCAAAGATTTATGTTAAACCTCTGTTGAAATTGATCTTGTAAGAAAACGCCGATCAAGCTTCTCATCTGTATCATAAGATTATAAAGTTTAGTTGGAAATCTATTTCTATGAATCCAATTTAGTCACAATAAATGGTTTTCAAGTTTGACAGCTAACCAAAATAAGCAGACATTCCAGGGGCTCTTCGCAAGACTGTAGTAATACATGTCTGTGCAGCACTTACTAAAGTCTTGCATTGAGCCCTCCATACAAGCAAAGGAGAAGCAGGCCTGCAGGCCAAAAAGAAATAAATTCCAATACAATCATGTTGAGCTCCTTCAGTACAAGAAATTCAACACTGAATAAGAAAACAAATCAATAGCAAGGTACATTACTACATGTGTATACCAAGGTCTTTTGCCATGAGGACATAGAAAGAAAATTTACTGAGCCATCAAAGACTATATCCCTTCTATTGTTAGCCTATCTGAGATCCATTGTAGAAATTATATCCATAATGGTTTCGGAATTCCTCTATTTTGGTTATGATATGAGAGAGCACTTATTTTACTGGCAGACAGTGGTCCAGGGGTAGAGCATCAAATCCCTAAGTTGTGAAGTCCACATTGCATTAGTCACACTGTGACTTTTTCTTAATCCACATTACTGGAACAAGTACTGATTATGTATCCAGAGAGCAGAATTAAGACAGACTGCTTTAAGTTCTAAGAACTCATTCAAAAATTGATATGGAATTAATAAGTTTAAACTTTTCAAGTGCTCATTTTGACAGGATTTCCTTTTGAGCAAGATCATAATGTGCACCATGATATAGAGTTGAATGCAGAAATAAAAAACAGTTACCAAAGAATATAATATTATGTTACTTAAAAAGATCTCAAAAATGAGACACACAATAAAGGGTCTAGTGGAGAATTACACAAATTGGAAATGGAAAAAAGCCACTAATGGCTAAAAACAATTCCATTCCCTTACTCCCTTTTGTATGCACTTTGTGGCATCTGCATCTTAAGTTTTTAGAAATTACTGTAACAAAAGGAAAATTTCTCTTTTTTCTCATATTGAATTCTACCTAATACCACTAAAATCTTTTGTCCTTTCATGCTTATCCATGTCATCTGATGTTCCTTTCAATTTGGACCAGTCACAAATTTCCCTGGAGGAGGAGTCCAGGTTTATCTCAATTGTTGGCATTCTGTATGCTGATGCAAGCAAAATGGATCATATTGACAATTCCAGATCTGATGTTGCTTTGAATTCGGACCAGTCACAAATTTCCCTTTAGGGGGGGTATCCCAATTGTTGGCATTCTGTATGCTGATGCAAGCTAAATGGATCATATTGACTATTCAAGCTCCCTCTAGTTGATTTAGGAGCTGGGAAAAATCAATCACACAAGTTCTTACTAACCTTTACCTCTCACATTCATACCACATATCAAGGATTCAATGCAAGACTATAGTAAGTGCTTCATGTTTATGAAGCACTTACTATTATAGGTCTTGAATTGAACCTTCAATATGGCTCTTAGCTAACCATGAAGTCTTTAAACCTTAGAATGTTGGGTAATTTCTAATAATAGATTTTTATGGCATCTGCTTTCCAAAGCCTTAAATATCTGCTTAATTTTGTTGAGGAAAGTTACTCAAAGTAGCAAACAGGTTAGATCACAGGCCAGTCGCTGATTAGCATGGCGGCTGGCCTGGATCTAACCTGTTTGCATAAGCATGAAGTTGGTTCCAACATTATAAAGATTAAAGCTTAAGGGTTGACTGTTTAATTCTGTTATTTAAATGATTGATTGTTTCAATTAAGAACCCATGACAATGTGAAAATTTGCTTTTTTGTCTCAATATTCTTAGTTGTGGATTAATTTGGAAAAGTATTTTGGTTAGTTTACGATGGATTATCCCAATCATTGCTCTTAAGTGACTTGCCAAAGGTCTCTCCCACAAAGGTGTCAGTGGGGCTCAAACCTGGGACCTCAAAGTTCTTAGTCCACCAACTTAAGCACTGGGCCACGCAGGACCCTTTGGACGAGCCACACAATCTGATACCATGGAATTAGATAAGACCAAAAATTATCCTTTGGTTAAGCGTTCAATTAACAGAATGGGGAATCAG
Organism: Cerastoderma edule; assembly: GCA_947846245.1. Lineage (NCBI taxonomy): Eukaryota > Metazoa > Mollusca > Bivalvia > Cardiida > Cardiidae > Cerastoderma > Cerastoderma edule. Next base: position 17,395,132 of record OX401416.1, read on the forward strand.
CAATAAATAAGTGGATAAAGCCATCTTGGACCTCCACTGTGTTGGTGGTTATTGACTTCTAGCCATTACGTCCACAGGGAACCATGTGACCAGTCTGAATTAACCCATTACCAAACATTAATTACTTTTTAGCAGTTTGTTGCAGACGACTCTTGAAAACATTGTGGGAAAAGGAGAAATTGCTTGTGACAAGCAATTTCTCCTTTTCCCACAATGTTTTCTACCCTTTCAGAAGATTATTTTCCAATTTCATTAAATTTTAAAATTTCGTCTGCAAATTCTTTCAATTTGGGACAGTCAAACATTTGGTATTTGGTAAAGTGTTGAGAATATTGTCTGATGAATATTTTCAACCCTTTCTCAAAGCCCTGCCATTGAATAGGTGCAACTGTGTTATTGGTTATTGGTTTCTACCCATTACACCCACAGGGTACCATGTGATCAGTTCGAATTGAGAGAACTGACAGAAGAATAATTATAACCCTAAACCAAAGCCCAGTACTTGTATTGGTGGGACTGCGTTATTGGTTATTGGTCTTTACCCATTACGCCCACAGGATACCATGTGACCAGTTGGAATTGAGAGAACTGTCAAAAGAACAACTTTAACCCTTAACCAAAGCCCTGTGCGTTTGGAGCAGTATCAAAACCGCATATGATGAAAGGATCTAACTCCAACAACTATGCTTGTTAAGAATATACAGCCTTTACAATCAATAAAACAATAATACTTTTTGATGCTGCCTTGATAGAAACGTAGAATTTGCAAGCTTGCCAATCTATAAGTTTGAACAGGGGATGTCCCTTAATGCTTACTTATCCTTTCCATTCATTTATTTATTTATGTTTTTACATCACATCAACACTAAGAAAATCAAATCATCTTTTGCCTACTTTAACATTCTTGTCTTCTATTGATGTTAGTACATAAATACATGTATATAAACTATCAAAACTTCATATCAGGCCACAAATACATAAACAATGTTATTGTTTTTTGGGGGTTTTTGCCTCTATTTGTTGTCAGCTTTTTACTTTAAAATGACATCATTCTAATTATCTTGTTTTATTGACTTCAGCTCTCTGAAGATACTATAACTTTAGTTCAATCACACAGACCATTATCCCATTCCCTCAAAAAAGTAACTGGTCCAAAAGAAAACATCAGCAGACCATATTCATAATATAAAAAAAACGGCCTTAAATTTAAAATATTTGGCGATACTGACTTCGACTCTAATTAAAACTTATTCATTTTATAACAATTGTGAAAGAATTTCTTTAAACTTGGATTAATCACTCTAGATTTTTCTGCCTGGATGCAAAACCAGAACTTGCTCTTAATGTGGAATAAAAGGATCTCTAAGTAGATTTTGAGTGAAGGAAAATTTGCCATGAGCCATTTCTCCACTTTGTCTCAACAGTTTTAAAAAAAATTCTGCAGTAGGTAACTTCACATGATAATATATAAAAGTATGGCTTAAAGGTGGTTTAACCCTTTACCAAACGCCAAATTTTCAACTGTCTTAAATTGAAAGAGTTTGCAGACGACATTTCAAAATGCGATAAAATTGGAAAGTAATCTTCTGATAGGATAGAAAACATTGTGGGAAAAGGAGAAATTGCTCCTAACGAGCAATTTCTCATTTTCCCACAATGTTTTCCAAGGTCATCTGCAAAAAGTGGTCAAATGTCATTATTGTTTGGTAATGAGTTAAAAAGGACAACATACACGGCCTTAACCCTAATAGTGCTGTAACAAACTTCATGCTTATGCAAACAGATAAAATCCAAAAACCAGCCGCAAATTAAATTGGCGACTGACCTGTGATATAAACTGTTTGCTATTCTGAGTATGTTTCCTCATCAAACTCAAGCAGATATTAAGATTTTGGAAAGCAGACGACACAAAAAAATGTTTTTTAGAAAATTGGCAAACATTCTAAGGGTTAAGCTAAGGACAGCATACACAGCCTAGGGGAAAAAGTTGACTGTGTGTAATGAAGCATTACAGATATAGATCTCAAATATTTATGTTTTACAGCTCAATTGTAAAATGAAAAAGTTATCTCAGCTTCTCTCAAGTTGACACAAGCATCTATATAGGTATATGTGACTGGTCCAAGTTGATTGCAACAGCCGAAAAGAGAAAAAAAAATGCATAACAAAATACATTTTATATGGGATTAATGTAGAAACTATTGTGACAAAAGGATAAATAGCTCATTATCAGCAGTTCATCATTCTGTCCTTAAGGCTACTAGATTCTTTTGTAGTTTATCAGTGATGGAGTATTACCATCAACAATGGAGGACAGTGGTACAGAAGTAGAGCAATGGCTGCTGGTACCAAGAGTCTCAGGTTCAATCACTATTAATCGCAAGGTGAGGGAGGATAAATATGCCAGGAGTTACCCACAAATCAGCATGAGCACTGTTGCTGTATACAGGAAGCAGTCAAATTAAATAATCGTAAAGCTTCTGTCACAATCAATGTAAAATAAATTACTTTAGACTAATCAGCCATGAGACTCCCCCACACAAAAATGAGAAAAAATGTTTCAAAGGATGTATTTCCTTAGAGAGTTTCTCCTTTGCTTGAGTTAAAAATTTGCAAATGACTAGATGTCCTAAGAGAGTTCTTTTTTTACCTTATTTGAGTCGAGATCTACCAGCCAAACATCCTCGGGCAGCTGGAAGTCCTTGTTGTAGAGGAAAAAACTGGCAGGAACTCCGATAATGTAGGGTGTGGGTGCCAACAAGAGCTGTTAAAGAGAAAATGTCCAATTCATTTGTTTTTGCTTTCCTTTTTGTTGGACCAACAACCTGTTTTGATTTGTTGTTGTTTTTTCAGCTACACCTCAGACAACATACTTATTTATGCTTTCTAGGTGATCTATCAGTACAACCAAGGCAATTGTGCCTTTGTTCACACTTCACAATGGCAGATTCTTGCTCTTATACCACTATTGCTTACTTCATATTTCATTGAAAGAAAGGAAATTATTCCATCTTTATTTGATTTTAATTGCCAATTCCCTTGTTTCAAAGACAGACAATTATCAGTATCATAAATGGGAAAAGGAGTGAATTTCCTTTTGACAACTAAGGTCATATAGCACCCTGTGAGGCAATTTATTAACCAAATCGAATAATACACACCTGTTCAGCAGAGGACATGCATGTTGGCAGTAAAGGTATCACAGGGAACATGTATTCTAGCGGGTATAACATTGACACAAATGCCATCACGCTCATCGTCAGTGCGTTGGAGTCCCGCGACTGCATCACAACCTGGAGAGTAAGAGTTAAAAAAGTGTTTTGTTTGCTTAATGGAATATTGCAATAACTTCATTTAACATCAAGGAAAGTTATTTTGTTGGTGTTTCATGAAATGTTGCAATGGCTTGAATTAAAACTGTTTAATCAACATCAGGAAAAATTACCAAATAGGGATTTAAAAATTCATAACCTGGTTAGATCCCTTGTGTTCCAATTCAGAAGTGCTACTGATTTAGCTTTCAGGACATAATAAATAGCCTAAACAAAAGGATAAGATTTTGTGACAATTGAAAAAATTGCTCCTCAAGAGCAATTTCTGCTATATTTGTTTCTATGGGGTCTAATGCTGTGATAACAATTTTTCACAAATGTAACAGCTTTCCTGGATTCACCAGTACTATGTGGTCTTGCCTAAGGACACTTGCATGTAGCTAGAGTTATTGGCGGGGCTCAAACCCGGAATCTCTGGCTTCTGAGTTCACCACCTTAACTGCTAGGTCACACAGAGCCCTGCAATTGTCACAATGAATTCTTCAGACTTCTCTTACCTGTGTGCTTCAATGACACTATATATATAAGAAAAAGGACGCACTTTATAGGAAAGCGACATTTTCTTATAGTACTCCCCTGTATTATACATACCTTAAACTCCAGCATGATAGCAGTAAGGACGTTAAGACAGGTCTCCACCCCAAGCAGCTCGAGTGGCAAGTGTAATGGAAAATCGACAAGGGTAAACCGAGTGTGGTCAGGAAGGGCAAACAGTAACGGGGGCTGTAAGTCTTTTGGCATCACTTGTAGCTACAATATACAATGTCATCATAGGATAATGGATTGTTATTATGGAAAATGAATTATTCTTCTTAGCAATGATTGTGGAGGAGGGTGGTCCAGGGAATGGCATCTGCCTCAGGTAATGAGGGTCATAGGTTGCAATCCTGTGAGTGACGGAATCCGTCTTGCGATCTTTCATTATTCCGCATTTGTTGCAAGTAATGATTGTGTATCCGGAAGCAGAATTGAGAGTGATTAATCTAAGTTGTAAAAACTTGTTTCCCAATCACTTTAAAAATAAACATGTTCATTTCTCAAGCCTTTAACCAATTACATTATATAAGTTTTCTATGACTATTCCAAAATTAACAGTGGGATATTGCTACTCAATGGGTTCAATGCAAGAGTATTGTAACATCTTGAAGACGTCACAAAAGAGAAAGGACTTATTATAGTTTTGCACTGAACCCTTGCAAAAAGATTTAAGATTAAAATTAAGTAGTGTTCTGGAGACAGACATTGCTGCACTGAAGTTATGGGATCATACATACATGAAGCTTACCAAAGTCTTGTACATACACATACATCGTTTTTAAACCTTTCCAGTGAATCAATTAACATGATTCTAATTGAGAACATTATTATAATTCCCACAAAAAAGGGTTTTGAGAAGAAATTAAGAAGTCATTCCTTCTTTCTAAGATTATATAACTGAACATGCAAACAAAAGACTCCCCTTTGAAAGGGTACATCTGTCTCAATACAGATTTATTTAAATGTTCATGTGAAGTAATGCCAAAGGGTTCATTCATGTTTTACAAGCCCTCAAAAGCAGTTAAGCTTGAGCTCTTCTGAAAGCACTCAAAAGCTAAGCATGGCATGGTATTATAAGTGAAAGACTGTTGACACAATGTAAAACACTGATGCAGCTATAATACAAACCTCAACCCTGGTTTTCCCTGGGACAGGTACAGGTGCACTTAGCAGATGGAGAATCCACGTCTCAATCTCTCGAATCTCGTGAAACACCAGACTACCGACATTCTCGCTGCCTTGTCCAGATAGCACACCCCACACCGAGTCCCTGAAAGTAGAGTTATCAACAAATCAATGTTAGTGACTTGATATCTTCAATCAATTCATACTTTTTAAATTGGGAGGGGAACCCATGTTGATCTAGTTGAGGACATATCTTCCTCGAAAATGGTGCATATACCTCTGTCTTTATCAAAGACAATATCTGTATTTGATGCAGTTATTTCAATTGATTTTTAGAAATCATCAGTGTTGAAACCTACTTGATGCTTATGCAAACAGGTTAGATCCAGACCAGCCCAGAAGTAAATTGGCGGCTGGCCTGTGATCTAACCTGTTTGCTTCCCCAAATATCTTTCCTCATCAAAATTAAGTAGATATTGAAGGCTTTGGAAAGCAGCCGACACAAAAATCTATTTTCAGAAAATCACCCAGCATTCTAAGGGCATTCTAAGGGTTGAATTCAAAAGATGGCCTGCTGATTTAGGGAAATTAAATCAATGGAATTGCTGAGTTGGGAAACTGAAATGCTTGTGATTTAAATTTTTGAGAAAACTGCATGATTTAAAAAAAAATTCCAAATTGGGTATAGGCGCCTTTTAAGTAATGAGAAAAAAATCCTGCAAGAGTGCAGTGCCCCTGCATGGTACATCCACAGACGACCCTGTTGCACTTATTAATTTACATCCGGCTGCAAATCAAGTGTGATTGTATAGCCCTGACAAACGTAAAAGATAACATCATTATGCAATGCTTTATCACTCTATGAATATCACCCATATACTGACTCTTCTTTGAGCGGGAAATAAAATCAATGAACCCAGACTTTTCTGATTTACCATCATATACAGTTTGGTGCACAAATCTATTGTGAGGTTCAGTTCTGTTCAAAAGAATGATAACATATCAAAGGCACAAATTCATAATCAATTTTTCTTTTCAATTAAGTCCCTGACAATGTTAAAAGTTTCTCCTTTTAGAAGCAATTTTAAGTTACAACCATTTAACCCTTTCCTAAACGCAAAATGTTTGACAAAATAAAAGAGTTAATGCAGACGACATTTGTGATTGAATTGAAAAACAATCTTCTGATAGGGCAGAAAACATCATGGGAGAAGAACAAATCACTTGTCACAAGCAATTTCTCCTTTTCCCACGATGTTTTCCAAAGTGGTTTGTAACAAAGTGGTTAAATGTTGTTATTGTTTGGTAATGGGTTAAGGCTAGCACAATGAAAGACTTTTCTTGGTTTTAATTCATAAGAAATTGCCAAAGCAGGCTGAATGCTTTAACTATTGAAAGAAACATTTGGAATTTTTCTTTTCCAGTTAGAGCATTATTTAATTATTTTCTCTCAAGCAATTTGTTTCATCCATTCTCTTAAAAGAACTTTCAGAGAAGCCTAATTTAAGTGCTGAAGTGAATAACAAAATTCAAGAATAAAAAATAATCTTTTCCTTCTGATATTGTGTAGACTGATTGTTACAAAAGGAGAAATTAGTTCCTTAAAATGATATCTCAAGAGTTTACAGACAACCGAAGAAATTGAAATAGAACTGAAACAAAATTATATCAAAGCAGAACTGAGGAAAGAAATTACAACACAAAAAGGAAGCAATTAGAGAAAATTGACACCAAAATGGTTCAGCGTAATACCATTTCGAGTCCTCAACTTTTTAGAAGGACATACAATAGTGTTGCACTGAGATGATCGAGATGCTGGTCTCCATATCAAATTTGTAACCAATATGTTATTTATAGTCTCAAGCTTTGATTTGACGCCTACATTATGTGTCACGCAATGATCTCATTTGTCATTTGTCCATAAAAAAAAAAGACACAGCCATAAAAAAGCTTTTAGCTCAGCACCAAACATTGCCTCTCTATTTCGAGAGAAAAAATGTTTTAATCTACACCCTACCCTCTTCTTTATTTAGAAAAATAATCCAATGAAAGAAAAACAACAAACGTCTCTTTTAGGAACCTCTTACTAGTTATTTGCAGTAGACATCTTTTACGGCTTATTATGAAATTGACAGAATTATCCATGAAAAATTGAACAATTGATTGATAGACTTTAAATAAATTCCATCAAAAGCAGACTTTGCTGATGGACATCAAATTATCCTTTGCTTTCAAGGTTCTTAAACATGACTTAAACTACAGAAGAGGGTGGTTTAATAGAAATATCTCACAGATTTGGATTTTAATGTTTTGAATTAAATTATCATCTTCAGATAAAATGACAATCTAGATTTGAAAGTCATAAAGGACGGCTTTCAGATACTATTCAAAATCATGAAGAACAACTGTGTTGAAGATATTGCATTCCATCTTAACAGTTTTTTTCGTAGACAACAATCTTGATCCTTTCCCAAACAATAACGACGTTTGACAACTTTGTTGCAGACGACTTAAAAAAACATTGTCGGAAAAGGAGAAATTGCATGAGCAATTTTTCCTTTTCCCACAATGTTTTCTGCCCTATCAGAAGATTATTTTCCAATTTCATCACATTTTGAAATGTCGTCTGCAAACTCTTCCAATTTGGGACAGTCGAAAATTTGCTGTTAGGGTAAGGGTTAACTTAGAATGAAAGGTTGTTTTTTTTGAAAACATTAATTGTCATGTGGATCTTTGGAAATGTTAAACTGCTCTAATCATATGACACTAGAAGTTGTGAAAGAAAGTATTCCTGTGTCTTTTTATAACAGGCTTTCTCATAAAAGCCCTGTCAGGCACAAAGGATCATTTCACATTATTAAACGAAAACACAGGATTTGAGCAGGATTTGAAATAAAGAAATGATAATGGTATTAATGGTTTAGTGACAATAATTGAACATATCGAATTTCTAACATTTATTACCCCCATAGCACAAATCTCTGGGTTTAAGATGAGTCTCTTTATAAAAATATCTATGTAAAACAGTAGAACTGACAAATATAAGATCTATGAAGATGAATTTTTCATTGAGAGAAACATTCTGCTTTTCTTTCAATATTCTAAATTGTTTATATATTTGCAGAAAATTACAATAGAAGATGTCAAACCAAAATCAACAGAGGTAGTTTCAACGCTGACTCATGAAATGCCGATGGTTTTAGCTTTCTTGACCAGCCTTTATGAGAAATTTAAGTTAGGGGTCTTATTCTCCATCCATGATAAGCAAGACATCTTCATCAGTATTAATTATTGTTAACCCTGAATGTAAAACCCAATAAACATCTAGAAAAACTGACAAAAATGTCCATGAAAATACCAAACTGACAAGTAATTTTCTGTGCTTGATAAAATGCTTTCAACCCAAAAACATAAGGCAAATGTTACTTTTTCATACTTAAAGTACTGTTGTTATATTCTGCTACTTTGGGAATATTAACAAAATCCCACAGAAATGGGTTAACAAATAGGTATTAACCATGTAAAATGAGAGGAGCGCATTAGATGGCAATATTGACCAACATATCTGTTTGCTTTCAATTAGCCTTAAAACAGGGTCCTACTGAACTTTATATTGATAGTTCAATACAAAACAATGGTTAGCCCTTCACATATGTGAAATACTGACTACTGTCTAAATACAACCCTCAATCAGTGGCCACACACAATATTGCATTAAATTTACCAAAAACATGGCAGTCTACTGAGTATCAGGGATCAAGACAAGCTGGTCTTTTGGTGTCAGTGTTTCATGCAGTTTTAAAATATTAAAAAAAGTTAAACAAATCCTTCTTTTGGGGTACTCATTAGAAAAGTTTTGTCTGAACAATTCTTACCAGTACTATACCAACAATGTATAGGGTTTTAAGAAGTAATAAAGAAGGTAGCTAGGTTAAAACTTATTCATTTGACATTGATTGTGAAGGAAACTTGAAGATTATTAAACTCATTCCCCATGACTGCTTCCTGAATATTATTCGATTATCTGATTTGTGGGTTATAGTCCCTGCAGTTTTCCACCTAACCAGGATCAAAACCGTGACCTTCAGGACAAGAGGCAGACCCTCTACTACTGCACCACTGTCACCCACAACAGTAAATATGCCTTTTATCTGGATCTCTGAGTACTGTATTGAGTCCCTTGACACAGGCTCTATACAATTACTCAATCACCAGTAAACATTTACCCTGGCCTAATGAACTGAATAAAACTCACTTAGTTATCAAGCTGTAAAACAGTATGTCAAAAGAACCATGTTCAAATGCATTTTTTTACGAGCAACTTCCTATAATACTACAATGTTTTAGAACAAACTTTAATGAAAACTCTTGATAATTCCTGAGGGTATGCCAGAGCGTATGATCACAGAAATGTTAGAATGTAAACGCAAGGAAATGTTTGTTCATTAATGAAAGGGGTTCTAGTTCTAGATCTGTGCGCCAATACCATATTGATTTTTGTCACAACTTTCCCACAATCACAAGCAAATTGTGGTACTCTGAATTCCATCAATACTGAAGACAAAATGGTGGAGATTTTGAGAGGTTATTTCCGATACCACCGTCAGTGTCCAAATCCTTGTGGCTTTGATTACTACTGGAATGTTTCTGATATAGCAGCTAGCATTTTGAGGATTCAATGCAAGACTATAGTAAGTGCTTCATAAACATGAAGCACTTACTATAGTATTGCACTGAACCCTTGATTTGTATCCTTATAGTTAGCTGTATGAGAATGCTTCAATCCATCCACTCTTTTTCTCACTTGTCCTAAATTGAAAGTTACAGCAGGAGATAACTGTGAAGTATGATGTCTTGACATCTTTGTCAAACTAGGGGGAAAACATTGTGACAAATTGAGGAAATGCTCATCGTTAATATAAGATAAGCATAGCCAAAATAACTTAATATTTTTCACACTGTTTAAGAGTGATCATAACATCACATCACAACAAGACAAGCAAGATTCTAAGATAACATATCACGGTGATATGTAGTAAAAAATTGCACTAATCTAGGCATATAGATTAGTTCTAACCCTTTCTTTTGTAAAGACTCATAGAATGTGTGACTGGTCAAAATTGAGAGCAGCAGTAGACAGCCTTAAGCATTATTTTCCTTATGATATTTGCTGTAAACCATTGTGACAAAAGGATAAATTACCCAATATGGTTTTATTGTCACTGTGGTTTTTTTTTTGTCTGTTGCAACATATGTTGTAAATCCTTTTAGTGATTGAACCAACTTCATGCTTATGCAAACAGGTTGGATCCAGACCAGCCGTCAAGTAAATTGGCGACTGGCCTGCGATCTTACCTGTCGGATACTCTCAGTATCTTTCCTCATCAAAATTAAGCAGATATTTAAGGTATTGGAAAGCAGACGACACACAAATCTATTTTTAGAAAATTAACCAGCATTCTAAGGGTTGAGTGGGGTACATTAGAATATGGTTTTAACTCTTCACATTTTGGATGGTCAAAACTTAGAAGAGTTCAAGTCAAAGTCTTCTTATCGATGTTGTAGTAGCCAGACAGACCAACTTTAATGCCTATTGTATAAAGAATGACATCATGTTGTTGAAGAATTACACACATACTGATTACATACTACAAACAGAATTGAAACTAATCCCATCTGTTAACCCTTTCCCAAACAACAATCTTTCGACCGACCCAAATTGAAAGGGTTTGCAGACGACATTTCAAAATGTGATGATAGGGCAGAAAACATTTTGGGAAAAGGAGAAATTGCTCGTAACGAGAAATTTCTCCTTTTCCCACAATGTTTTCTAAAGTCGTCTGCAACAAAGTGGTCAAGTGTCATTATTGTTTGGGAAAGGGTTAACCAATGCCCAGTTTTCTGTTAACCCATTGCTCCATGTGGCTTAATTTTACCCCATCTGTAGGAGAAACCTCAATATAACCACCATGACAAACGCAAAATTTGCTCCTCACAAGCAATTTATTCTTGAGTGTTTCAATCTTTTCTAACCAACATAAATTACTTCTAATGGGCAATTTATTCTAATATGTGACATACATATTTTACCCATTACCATTCTTAAAGTTAAGTTATGTTTTTCATGGCACTATTTGTTGTCTGCTGTTGCTTTAAATTGAGACCAGTCACAAATTCCTAGAGCTTTGTCTTAAACTAGTCCATATTGAAATCATCAGCAAAGGAAATTAATGAAGTACAAAAGACAATATTGGAATGGTACAAGCAATTTCTTCTTTTTACAATGGTTCCTGGAGTTGACTGTTACATAAGCTTTAACATGAATATGAGGTAAACTAATAAAAGCAATTATTGCAATAGGAGTGCCGAGAACCCAATTGAATGCCTAAGAAAATAACGTCATGAAAGAAGCCACGGTAATTGGTCATTAAATGAACCTATTGATTTCGTTGCCATATAGATTTTCTCAGGCTTTACAATCTGTGGTGTCCCTAATGGGCCCTGTAGAGCTTATTGCCGGGTCATGTTAACCAAATCCTTTATTTAAGATTTTGTGACAGGTCAAAATTGAAAGAATCCGCAGACGACAATCATAAAAAAATCTCCTTGTTAAGGTAGAATACCCATAATCCGCCACTTTGAAATTCAGTCTTTTCTCGGATTTCTTCAGTTGTACTTGGTAAACACCGGTCTGGGTTGGAACTATTCAATTAAATGTGAATATAATCATGGCCCCGGCCAATGTATACCCAAAACCATTGAGGTAATCCGATCAAGGAACAAGTTTCAAAATGGCGGGTATGGGTATTTCATCTTAAATCAGGAAAAATGTTTGTGCCAAAAGAAGAAAATGCTTCTTACTGCTGCAGCATAGTAACCGAATCCATCCTTTGAAATGTTTTGACAGGTTCGAATTGAAAGCAACAGCAGAAGACAGTATTTAAAAAGTTTCTTTTTTCTTCGCAATATCAGGAAGACATCATTGTGCCACAAGAAGATAATGCTTGTTACTCCTGCAGCACATTAACAGAATCCCTCATATGAATTTTTGACTGGTCCAAATTGAAAGCTAAAGCAGAAGACAATAATCAACAAGTTTTTATTTTTTGTGACATCAGAAAAAAACCCAGTTCACCTGAAGAAGACCTGCTTGTTACCTTCTGTTCAAACAATTTGTTTCCAAAGTAGTCTCCAGCAAATACATTAAAACATATAGGTATGTTTATGTAAAGAAAGGAGAGGGTTGAATTTATTTATTTATATGGAATTTTACATTGTGTATAGATTGTTTCACTTATGCAGTGATAATTTTACCTCTGCTTCCGGCGTCATATACACATGTATAAAAATTTCTGGGGATGCATCATTTCAAAAGATATGTGTCCAGCCGAAAGCATTCTCATCAGCACAAGTAATGTTTACAATGTAGTAACCATCATAAAGCATGCTGTCTTATGCTTTCTTTCTATCAAATCTGCATTGTTTTGAGTCATTTAAGCTAAGATTATCATTAATAACAAGTGTTATACTATTTGACATGATCTTATAGCTTGGATCATTGGTACGCGGACACATAGTTTTACCCTTGGACACATAGTTTCAAAAGATGTGTGTCAAAAAGGACACAATAACTTTCATTTCTAAAATTAACACTGGTTATGTTGCGATGCCAGGCTCCTAATGATGGAGGAAGATCCCATACTCAACTGCCCATACGGGCTGGTCAAGGTGGGTAGAACCATTGGCATTCTGTATATCAGTCAGGAGACTAGCTCTAATGAAAATCCATATCCCAAAGAAAGGGTTAAAACATCAATTGTACTTTTCATTTGCACATATTTCTACAGTACTGTGTATAATGACATCTTGAGTGTGACCAAACCATAGACGTCAGTAGGTGATAATTTGTGTAGCATGACAATGGTATTTTTGTTTAAAAATTGATATAAACATTATCTCTTTTAGTCATGATAGTACATTTGGTACCTTACATATTCTGCACAAGCATAGATGCCATAGAAAGAATGAAATGTGAACAGTCAACAATCACTTTTTGGAAAGGTGGAAAATTGCGTAACTAGAAGAAAAATTACCATATATTGAGCTTTCAATGCAATACTAGATATTAAGCGCTTCATGTTTATGAAGCACTTATAAGTCTTGTATTGAACCCTCCATAAGCATACAGGTTTTATCCCTTCCACTAATACTAGTATCTTTTTTTTTCCTCTAAACACTGTTGATAGTAAAATCCAAAAGGGAATCAATCATTTTTTCTCAAATCTGACCTTTTTATTCAATGTCTAAAGAAGAAACCCCTGTAGAAGATTGTTTCACCAGTACACTCAATATGAGTTAATATGGCTCAAATCAAATGCAATAACTTTTTGTTAGTGTAAAATAGCCTTTTAGTTAGAAAATGTTACTTCTTTAATTCACTCATATAATCATTGCATCATGCCTGAATTAGAAGCAACGCAGGGCTTTTTTACGTTATATTACAGACTCCAATAAAAGGCACCTGAATTCCCAATTGGAAATTTCTTTAAAATCATGCAGTTTTCCAAAAAATCACAACAGCTTTTAGCGATAAAATTTCCCAAATTCAACAGGCTCGGGTTTCTTCTCAATTGAAGGAAAAAAAGCCCTGCAACGACAACCAAAGTATGAAAACTGGATTTTTTGTAAAATTGGATAGACAAGAATGGAATTGTTAAATCATATAATTATCAGAACTTACCTTGACATGGACCTCGATGCTCCGATCCTTTTCGCACAGCTCCGATCATGACAGGCGTCGATAAGACGTCGCAGTATGAACAAACACTCCCGAAACGTCGAGAAAAACGGATGATGACTAACAATGCATAGTGAAGTGAGGGTATTATTGCGTACCCGTGACGCAGTTTTTAAACGTCTAACCGTCCGCGGGGATCGGTTCCCCTGGTCCGAATGCTGGATGTTGAGAATGTGATTCCCACCATCCATATGGTTCCCGTGCCCTTGCTGGCGATCAGTGCTGCTATGGCGCTCGGACTTACGGTCACTTTTGTACTTTTCAATTGGTCTGAAGAAGTTGACGCAAATGCCGTATCTGACTTTCCCGCTGTCTTTCTCCGTGAGAGTGAACACGAAGGATGTCGTCTCTCTCAGACTCATTCTCTTTGGGCCCACGCTGATGCAACCCTCGGGCTGGCAAAAGAAAATGACGTCAGGCGGGAGGGGGAAGTCGGTATGATCCTCCAACGGGTACCGCCGCAGGAGCTCCGGCGTCTGGGCCATGTTGTTGTTACTGTTGGGATGCCGACTACCAACAATAATGATGTAGTCCAACAGCCGTGGAGAGAAAAACTTCTTATGATATTCGGACATTTTGACTTTACTTATCTTCTTTCCTTTTCCTTCCGATAAATAATAAACAAAAACAAAACAAACAAACAAAAAATTGGCAACTGGTATTTAGCTGTTTAACTTCAGTATTCAACCTGCTGGCATGCAAGTGACTGTGTCAAAGGTCTTTCTCCGAATGTCCAAGAGTGCAATGTACGTGTCCACTTGACAGGTTTCATGAGAAGCCATCTTTTATTTTCTCTTGTCCATCACACACCTGCAGTAAACAGAGAAAACAGAATGAGAGGGAATCCAACACAGAGGCAGATGTTTTGATTCTATGAAGAATGACATTTTATTTACAGACAAGGATTATGTAACCCTGTGTGGTAGAAATAAAAAAAGCTAATTAAGACATTAGCCCAATCTTTAAATCCTTTTCTTTGGTTGAGAAATCACCCTTAACCCATTACCAAATAATAATGACAGTTGATCAGTCTGTTGAAGAGGACTCTGGAAAAAGTTGTGGGAAAAGGAGAAATTGCTCTGAATGAGCAATTTCTCCTTTTCCAACAATGATTTCTGCCCTATCAGAAGATTATTTTTCAATTTCATCACATTTTGAAAAGTCCTCTGCAAACTCTTTCTTTTTGGGACAGTTAAAAATTAGGCATTTGGTTAAGGGTTAAAGAAAGGAAAGCAATTGTGTAAGACCTCAATTAAGCATGTGATCCAATCTTTCTTTTCATAAGCAGTTTAATGAGGATAACAAGGAAAAGGATACATGTATTAAGAAAAATTACAGTACAACATAACAGAACAGTATTTACATTTATATCAACAGATGTTTGGGGCATTATACTTACAAATACCAAAAGTCCGGGAATTAATCAATAAGACAAACAAACATGAATAGTAGTTATATATAGACTATAGACAAATGATGCATAGTTTATCTTACTGAAATGAATCGCAATGCCGATTATATCACAAAACTTTAGACTTCAAAGAAAGAAGCACACAGCATTCAATGACTTCCTAATTTTATTAATAAAAAAAAAAGGAATATGTTGAGAGTTCAATGTAAGGTTAAAAATCATTGAACCCTAGATATAAAATTACTCACTATTTATCTAATACAGTCTAACTTGTGTTAAGCAGCTACCCTTTTAAGCAGCCAACCTGCCTTAAACAGCCACTACAGAAAGTCCCATTGTTAGATTTATAGTGTAAATCAATTTGTGTTAAGCAGCCAACCTGTCTTAAACAGCCAATTTACTCTGTCCCATAGGCTGGCCTCTTAACACAAGTTTGACTGTATAGAATTTCATAAAGTTCATGACATATTATACAGGGATAATTTTTGCTATGGGTTTTGCATTTTTTACTCATTAAAATCTCAAAATGCCTATTGTTTTATTTCCTTTGCATCCTCGAGGACCCATTGGGGGAAAAACCCATGTACACTTGCCTCAATGACTGGAATCACTTGTAAAGCTTTTACTTTCATGCTTTTAAACACCTACCTATTTGGAAAGGTTCTTTTTCCTCTTTTGAGACAAATAAAATGAAACAAGTGTCTCTTACCAGGTAGTCAGAGAAGTTTGAATCATTGAGTTAAGTTTTTTTCCAAATGATGTAAGAAAAAATGGGACCCATTGTTTTCCCATCTCGTTGTTTCAGTTCATATGCATCCCAAAAACCCATTGTTAAAATGTCAAAAAATAACCCTGCATATATAGATGAATTATTATTCTATTCTATTCTATTAGGACAAACAATAATTTCCACAGATAGAAAACATTGATTTATAGTCATAAAAGAAGATCCCGTCAAGAATCAATAACAGACTAGTATCGAAAAACAATATGAAAAAGATAGTTTTTACACAACCTGGAGACATAGATATATAAGGGAAATATTCTTCAGCTAAGCAGCATTTTTAAACCATATTTCAAACCTTTTACAATTAAACATCTTTTGTTTATCCATTTAACAACGATTTTGATGAGACTATTCTTATAAGAGCTTACAATCAAGGGTTAAGAATAAAAATGGAGTCAACATATGATAATTTTAAACTCTTAATTTAAATTCTTGGGAAAAAACAAAACGATTTAGCTATAGCTGAATGAACCATGTCAAGCTATACAATTCATGCCTTATCCATTGGTTAACTAGGTTAAAATGGTCTTAATAAGGGTGTGTATTAGGTCTTTGAAGTATTTGAACAAAGATGCGATAAAATCCAATTTTGGGTGAACTCATTAAAAAGTTTTGTTGAAAGCATTCTCATACATACTAACAATATAGCCTCAAAAGAGGCAATGACGAAGCCAGTTTATTATAATTGGTTATTCACTTATTTTTTAGATTTACAGTTTACATATTTTACAAAATCATATGCTGCAAGCAGTCAATACGATCATTTCAATGAGACAAATTAAGTACCAACATTGCAGGACCCGGTATATTATTATTAAGTACCAACAACACAGTACACAATCCTTCCTTTGAAAAATCTCTAGATTTAAGATTTGATAACTTTTGAAGCTTGTAATAAGATGATCCAACACTAAAAAGGTTAACAAAATAAACTTCATTGAAAGTATGTGCAAGAGATGAATTTCAAATAATACTATGAGTGATACAAAATTATCCTTTGGTAATCATTGAAACTTTTAGATTATAACAATAGTTTACAATACTTTATTTCAACAAAAATGTCTTTTCCCGGAAGATGTCACAGAAGATTTTAGGAACAATCATGATCTAAATGAGGATCTTTAGGTAATAACACACTTTGCTCTGTGAAATTAAGGCAATATTTTTGTTTCCCCTTATTTACCGTCATCATATGATTTAGCTTAGATCTGGGATCGCTTAAAGCTGCTATTTCTAAAAGACAACACAGAGTGGTTCGCTACAAAACACAGAGTTAAAAGTAATGCAGCGCCTCAGAATACAATGGTTGTGGGTTTGATTCCTGTGCACAGAAGTGGTCCACTTTTAAACCTTCTTTGGCATGAGAATTGGTTATATATCTAGAAAGCAAAGTGTAAAGACGTTGACTGTAAACTCAAAAGAGGGTAAGTCGCTACATGAAGAGAGATAGATAACATACCCTGGCTCTACATTGACGTGCTCTTTGATCAAACAAGTGACCCATGGCCCGGGTGGTTTCGTACCTGTTGTACGCAAGTGCTACTACATATGGTACTATAGCAATTCAATTTTGCATGTTGATAAGCTTTCAGAGATGAAGTATAGGAGTTCATAGACCTGAAGATTCGGCTGGCAAACGAATGACAGATGACGATTCCATAATCAATGAGAAACATCATTGATCTGTCAAAATCGTGAATTGGTTACGATGTCAGATGCCTCCAAGAGTCTTATGAATCAATGTGGAGCCAAAAGGTACAGAATGCTGTATCTAAGAAACACAAATATGGCGTATTACCTCGATTTTAATCCTATCATCGCCCAATGACAGCAGCACGGATGCAGAATTATTGCTAGAACTCGCCGGATCGATATTTCCTCTTGACGTATGGAGCAAAAACGCCACCTGGTTTGTTTTGGATTGATTTATTAAAGGGAGATCACTATCGCATACACTATCATCCAAAGTACGAAAGGTATTTCAATTAAGATTGAGTTTGACTTTTATTTTGTCTTATCTTTGTTTGATTTACTTGATCCAGGCCACCTTTTAACCAATTCCATCATGATTATTCACACCAGTTTGATGATAAAAAAATGAAGTGGGCAAAGTTGGAATTGCGTTTTATTATTTTGTTAAAATGATTTGTACATAGAATTAAATTTATATATATTTTCCTTTAAAATATAATAATAATAGATAATATCTATGTCTCTGAGCGGTTGAACAAACCCAAATTGAAAAAAGAAGGTTTATTCATGTAGATTTTTTACTTAAGCATAATAGTTCATAAATGATTCCCTAAAAAACAGTTTATTAATTTTTTGTCGTGGATAAAATTTTATTAGGCATGAATGCACCCAACTGTTAGGCAAGTGTTTTTTTTTATCAAAGGGAAATAACCGTTACAATATTTATAATTAGTACATGTCGATTAGCCTCCCTTCTATCAAGATTTCATATTTGATGCTATAAAATTTCGCCTGTAGTTTGAAACAGTAGATCTACCATGCGAGTCAAATCATTATCATGTGAGACAAAACGAGAAATCTTGTGCAACGAGAGGTTTCTACACTTCATCACAAACCGATATTTTGATACTTTATTATTGCATTTATATGCAATTCACGCCTTCCCCAAGAGGATCAGCCTACACAGCATCTCCTATTTTTTTTATATGGGTTTTACATCACATCAACATTATTTCAGTTATGTAGCGATGCCCGACTCTTAATGATGGAGGAAGATCCCATACTCAACTGCCCACAAGGGCTGGTCAAGGCGGGTAGAACCATCGGCATTCCGTAAGTCCCTCTCATGAAAATCCATATCCCTCTCAGGATTTGAACCCACGCGGAGAGGGGCCATGTGATTTCAAGTTCTGTACTCTAACCACTAGGCCACGGAGGCCCCCAGCATCTCCTATAGAATACTTACGAAACCGCTTTGGCATATGGATAAATTGTTTATAATGAACAGTTTATCTGATTGTCACAATGGTTTAACCCAAAATGTTGTTTTTGTCCTTCGTCTGTTTTTGTTTTCAATTTGGACCAGTACCAGATTCCTATATGAGGAAATAGGTCAGAGTAACAAGTGAAGAATTGATTAAAACACGATTGTCCGCGATAAACCCAGACGTAAATATACCTTTAAACTTGACATTTATATGTAATAAACAAATGGTGATTTTCAATTAAAATGCCGTTGTGTCATAACAACACACTTTAGAACAAAAGGACATAGACTTTATGAAATATTCATGGCATATTTGTGGTTGCATAAAACAGATGTACATGCATGTTGGTTTCTTTTAAACGTTGTCCGAAACAGTCGAAGTTAATCAGTACAATTAGGCATTTGTATATAACTATTTCCTTTATATATTTATATATACTCACCTCCAATAACTGCCTATTTAATTTCACTTACCTCTGTGCCCTTACAACACTTATACATGTACATCACAATTGTTTATGTGACTGAATGTAATATTTTTGTATAACTTTACTCATATTACTCATACGTCTTATAACTTCAGACGTGAGCGAATAAGAGATATTTATATTGATTTGAATATATATACTCAATCTAAAGCACTTACACAAGAAGATTAAAGGAAACATTTTAGTAAAATCTGAATTTGCTCAAGCTGAGCGATTTCCGTTGTATCACGACGATTATTAACAAAGATTACGTTCAAATCATAATTCTTAATTTTTTGGCATTTTTCGTCTGTAAATGTTTTTTATGCCTGATTTTCCATACTCGGGCTTCCACATCATTTTAGTGTAAACTATCGCTCTTTTAAGCCTGTATGGTATGTCGGGTCCGTTCAGACGACCCTTTCTATGGGTGGCTAATGATTCATCTTTTTCTCACATACACGTGTTATATTGTTTGGATTAACCCTTTACCAAACGCCAAATTTTCGAATGTCGAAAACTAAAAGAGTCTGCAGACGACATTTCATAAATGGGATGAAATTGAAAACAATCTTCTGATAGGGCAGAAAACGTTGTGGGAAAAGGAGAAATTGCTCGTGATAGCAATTTCTCCTTTTCCCATAATGTTTTCCAGAGTCGTCTGCAACAAACTGGTCAAATGTCGTTATTGTTTGGTAAAAGGTTAAATCCCCTTTGTATTGAATTCTATGGATGAGAAGTTAAAAGTATAAGTATGTATGCTTATGTTTGTCACGTTGTAAGTACTCGGATGTAACACTATCAGGCGGACGCTTCTTTTTGACATAATCGCTTCTGTCAAACAGACGTACGATCACTGTCGCCGCGTCACGTGATCCCGGGTCTTTACGACGGAATACGAACACGTTCGGTTTGAATATTATCTATTGTCGTCTGCTGTAGTATGAGGTTATGCCCCAAGCGAAGCGTACTATGCCATTGTTTTAATGCATTTCCCCATATGGGCTTTGAATGCCATAGGCAACATCATAACATCAACATCATCATTATCATCATCATCATCATCATCATCATCATCATCATCATCATCATCATCATCATCATCATCATCAACAACAACAACAACAACAACAACAACAACAACAACAACAACAACAACAACAACAACAACAACAATAATAACAACAACAACAACAACAACAACAACATTTTATGTTAAATTTTTACGTAAATTCAAATAAAACGACTTTCCCTCTCATTTCAATAATTTGCTTCCAATGACGTGCCACATGACAATGTTGGATTTTCATTTACGAAACTATCCACGTTGATCAGTTTCGACTTACGCAAATTGTTCCATTAAGTCGATTCGTAAAACGGTACCCTTGGACGCGGTCCACAGTGAGATAAGCGAATCGTGCCATTGTTTTAACTGAATAGGTGTCACTCATCGGTTATACATTTTAACGACGACTTCTTTTCAAAGGAAATTTGTCGCTGTATAACTATGAAGTCGTTTTTTCCTTCATTTGCGGTTTTATATACACCGACCAACCAAATTGAAGCCGCACAAAGGTGGCACCTATTGCAACATATGTATGTCTATATATGTTATTTTATCGGTAATTGGACTTTAAGAGTTAGGTCGTTGTTTAAAGATCGTCCAAACCGTTTTCGGTCGTCGCTCGGCAATTTCTAGGACATTTGCAGAAATCGGCGAGTGGCGTCCACAAACCCCACTATACATATTACTTAAAAAGCCATGTTACGCATAAATCAAAAGATCGAATAGCTCGACCAATATTAAACGTACCATCCTTAGACTAGCATGTGTTGATATAGAATAGGGGCGTGCGACAGTCGCTAAAATGAATGCACTGTGTTGCCTTACACACCAAAACGAATGCAGGTACTAATAAGCTAGTTCATTGACGTACTGAAATGCTTAAACCATTACCAAACAATGACGATATTTAACCGCTTTGTTGATGACGACTCTTGAAAACATTGTAGAAAAAGGAGAAATTGCTCGTAACGAGCAATTTCTCCTTGTCCCTCAATGTTTAATACTCTACCAGATGATTATTTTCCAAATTCATCACAATTTGAAATGTCGTCTGCAAACTATTTCAATTTGGGACAGTTGAAAATTTGACGTTTGGTAAAGGGTCGAAGTGTTTTTCACACAAACATACCTTGGCTTGCTAAAATGCTGTTCATCATACACACAGGAATAGACGTAATGAAGTGCAATATTGTTTTGAAACAAGCACAAATTGACGTAGTAAAATCAAAACTGTTTTTCAAACAAACATTATATGGATGTAGTCAAATGATGAATATTTTTCATACCACCATTTATTGACGTAGTGAATTGCTAAAAACCTTACATACAAACGTATAATGATGTATTGAGTTTTCATACAAGCGTTTACTGACGTACTGGAATGACAAATGCTTTTCATTCAAATATTTGTAAACATAATAAAACGAAAAAATCTTGCATACAGATCATTGTATAAATTGATACCCTGAAATGCTTTAATGTTTCGCACAAAATTTTGCATGACTATGCCGAAATGTTTGCTAGAACATCTTAACACCCTCTTGAAAAGCGTTTATTTCCTTTACTCCCTTTTTTTCATAATGACTCCTTTTTAGTGTATTACCTGCAGATTTATTAACTCTTTACCACATGTAGACGACATTTTTTACTTGAAGGAGACGACTTCAGAAAAGCTTCTTAGTATGTGAAAAACGTTTCAGTTCTGCTATTGTGATTTGTAAATAGATTACTAAAAGCATTTTGCAAAAGGAGAAATTGCTTGGAACAAGCAATTTCTCCTTTTGTCACAATGCTTTCTGAAATTTGTCTGTTACAAGACGCAAAAATATGGCGTTAGGTGGTAATGTGTTAAGAAAGAACCGTGATGAGTAATTTATCCATTCGTCACAATGGTTTCATCTAAAATATCATGTATCACACTTGTCGTCTGCTATTTCTTCTGATTTGGACCAGTCTAATACGAGGGGATTGGGTTAACCTTTTCCCAAACGACACATTTTCGACTGTTCCAAATTGAAAGAGTTTGCAGACGACATTTCAAAATGCGATGAAATTGTAAAATATTCTTCAGATAGAGCAGTAAATGTGGGAAGAGGAGAAAATTGCTCTTAGAAAATGTTTTCCAGAGTCGTCTGCAACAAAGTGGTTAAATGTCGTCATTGTATGGTAATGGGTTAAGGGTCGATCGTTTAACACGTGTGTGGTCTAGGGAAGATTTTGATATCGATCTCAACTCCTGCTGGCTCAGTCCGAACTTTCGCAAGTCGTATGTACTTGAGAAGAACAGACAGTTGGATAACGACAAGACGAAGAACTTTGGATAATCTTTTATGATAAAATAAAGATGAATTCTGGCTTGAACAATGTTCGGCAAGCCATAAAAGGTTTGGAACAAGAAGACAAAACAAAGGCGCTACGTTAAACACTTACTCCAAAATGCTCTTGTTTACAGTTTATGATGCAGAGCATATCTGTAAAAAAAATGCTTTTTTGAATGAGCGGGCTACCTTTTTGTCACATTGGTTACTTGCGTGCTTTTTTTGTCGTCTGCTGTTGATTTCAATTTAGGATAGCTAAGCTTACCCATATGGTTGAATAAGGTAACTGTTTCCGAAACTCTCACATCTATACCATCATCTCGAGGGGTCTTCGGAATGGTCAAAAACAAACGGAACGACAGTCAACGAATGGAAGATTTTGGGGAAACAAGGTTTTCTTTGTGAATTGGGAAAAAAAAACATTCTGAGCAAAGAAACGAAAACACAACCTTGCTTTTATCGGAAATTTTCTTCCTTCCTCGTGCTTTCTTAATACAAGGTGGCAAACCCTTTTAAAGCATTGATATACCTTTAAAGACTAAACAAACACATTATTGCTACATTGCACTCTTCATTTCAAGATTCCGAATTAAGCATAAAAGGTAGCCGATTAGACTATGAACCTGCTATCTGGCATGTATTGTGTCAAAAAGAATGTTTATGAAGGAAATGATTAGGGGGTCTTTGTGTGGTTCCTATCAAAACACCTAAATGATCCACACGCGAGCAAAAAACCCTTGTGTGTGACCCCTTGGTGACCCCAAAAAACCACACGAATGCGAATGCACGGAAATGCATGTAGTTAAACGGGACATATGAATCCCGTTTTATTTCATTATCATTTCCCCTCTAATGCAAATGACTTTAAATGCATTGCAGAAGGTTTCACCTGAAAAGATAGTTGCGCAATGGTTTCGTTATTTGCTAATAAGCTTTACAGCTTTGGATGGATTATTTGGAGAATTTGGTATTCAGATACTGTACTGTCTGCTATTGAGAAGTTAAAAAAAACACACACTTGTATTGCAAACGATTTGATCCGAAATACAAAGATTAGACAAAGATAAATTGTTTCTCTTGCCGAGGAACCTGAGTTCAAAACTCGACAGAGGGAAAGCGCAAGAAACAACGATAGCAATGACTTCCCATTTGGAACTATTCGGGTATTTCCGTGAGCTGAGAAATACAGTGATATTGGATAATCCCGATGATTTCAGATTACTTAAGTGGTTGGGAAAGCATTATCACTGGTATTTCACTTCCGGGTCAATTAACACATTACCACTTAAGGTGTCAAGGGGTAGAGCGTCGGCTTCTGGATACAAAGGGTCGTGGGTTCGAATCCAGTGAGTAGCGGCATCTGTCTTGCGAACTTTCATTAATCCACATTCGACGCGAGTACTGGTTATGTATCCAGGAAGCAGAATCGAGAGTGATTAATCTAAGTTGTAAGAACTTGTTTCACAATCGATGTAAAATAAATAAGTTTAAACTAAAAAAAAAACCCGGTTTTACTGGTTATAACGATTTACTTACTCCTTATAACGACTTACCTTCTGGTCATAACAAATAACGTACACGTTATAACAACTTTATTACTCATTATAACGACTTACTAAGGCGTTATGTTTTGCAAAGACGTATATGTTTGGTACATCTGCAAATAACTCCATGATCATGAAAACACCTCATTGGCATTAGGTCTGGTTCCATTCGATAAGTGACCCAGGAAGACCCTTCGATTAATCGATTACGCGCGTAAATGATTTCTTCAATAAATCATCAAGGCAGTAGTACTGTGGTACCGCAGAGATACTCATCTCAGTCGGAAAGACAATAGACTACAACCGGTAGGTCTCGACAGATACTCCGGTCTATATAATGTGTCGACTAGATACCAACGATTTAATACGTTTGATTAGGTTCGATATTAAAACGTAGATTATAGAACAATCATAACAAATCGTCTGAGTCGCGGTAAGAAGATGTCCGTTAGGTATTGCGATAACAGAAACTCGTTATTCGATGTTTTGTCTATAGATGTCACGATGTGGAAAAAGGAAATTAAGAACACCATAAGCGATAATCTTTTGATTTTTATTGTACTCTATACATCATATACTTTACCCAATTTAATGTAACAGATTTTCAAAAATATCGTAGCAATTGCGTTACTTAGTAACCGTGAGCGATTTTTTCTCTATGTCAACGTACTTGAAACATAGATCTTATGGTTCGAAGTTATTGTCCGTCATGGCAAACTCATGGCAAATGTCGTTTGTAAATCTTTGCCTTAGGGAAACTGACCTGAAAGAATCAAAGCAAAAAGCATTCTCAATTAATATCGGTTGGTATTTACCTTAGTCATAATTGTTAGCATATCAAACGAGCTAGTCGTCTAAAAGGTTAATATTTGACTAGGGCATGTTGCAAAAGGAGGGAAGGTTATCATGCATATAAGGTAAATTTCGAACATTTAGACTTTTATGGAAAAAGATAACAAGCTTGAAGCGAATAAGTTGTCTTTCATTTGCGAATGTCAGTGCTTGCCGAAACAACACAGCAAATTCATCAATTACTGATAACGAATGGGTATTTTTCCCATGCAATAAGTCAACCTATGACCCGCGAACTGGAGGTCTATATTGATACGTGCTTTGTTTTGGCAGTTAATTTAAATAGATCAAAACCATTCCAATGTGTTGAGAATTTTACGTCCCTACAGCAGACATACTGACTTTGAAACCATTTCGGGAAAACGGGAATTTTCTTGAGAAGACTGGCTGGTCATCATTGAGACAATTGGAAACTGTTGTCAACGCTTTCGAAGTCAATGCAACCGATTCAGGGTTGCAAAACGTTTTTATATCGCTAAATTCACAAAGTGTAGATAATTTGACAAATAGATAACATTTTAAACAAACTATTTCTTCTGATCCCAGGCGATGTGTTGCACAAATGCAATGAGAACAAGATCTTGCTGTGGGCATTTTACATGCTAAATCCATTTCACAATAAATTTGATAAGTCAAAATTAGAGAAAATATCCGCAATAGGTACCATGAATTTCTTCATGATATTGGGAAGAACTCATTTTGACCAAAGAACAAATTGCTCGTCTACCACGCCCCTTAAATAGCAGAAAACAATTCGACGGAAAGAAAGAATTGCTCGTCATGACAATTGTCTCTTTTCTTTAAACGGTGTTTTCTTGTTTGAGTTACACTGATGCTTCGAATCGGCTCTCATTTATTATACGATATTTCAACAGCATTCAATTTTCAACTCTCGCCTTCTTTTGTATGGACAACTCCCACTTAAAAACAATGAGAATTCTGATACAATTAATGCAAATGGAAAACCTGTACATTATGAACAATTTAGTCAATTGTCACAAAGTTTACTATACAATATCACAAAGACCATTATTCATAATACGTAACAAAATTATTTTTAGTTGTTGCTTTCCTTTTGGGCAACACATCGTAAGGTATACAATCCTTTATAAAAGCCGGTAAACATCACCAGATACTATTGCATTATCTATCAACAGCTTCATGTATTGGTTCCAACAATTTCTCGTCAGTCCAAATGTTTATTTGTTGTTTTGATTATCATTACTATCATAATGCTATTCAGAAATGCTTTATTTCTTCACTTTATAACATCAATACGCAAATTATCATTAACATTATTATATTGTAAATGACCTGAGTGTCGCCATTAAGGAGAGGAACTTTATAAGCTTTTAGTTTTAGTTCCAATCTGTTTCACAAAATTGTTTGTAATGTATATAATGGTGTTTATTTATTGAATAAAATATGTTTACACTAACATCGCCAATTCCGACCTCGTCCGATGAGGTTACGGACGTCGCGGAAATTGTCGAGCGGCGTCCGTAGATCCTTCGGTAATTGTCGGCGTCAACCGAGATTTGTAAAAAATTACCAATCTTTATAAGGGTTGATATAACTTAATCTCAGAAGACGGAAAATGGGTAAATAAAGACAGGCCAATATTTATGAGCGACCGCAGAGACAATAGGGAATCAAATAATGTCATAATTATTGGACCTCATACACGGCAACGCCCTACCAAACAATCCAGTGAACCACACCCCATTAAAATGACTATATGTCAGAGTGATGATTTGATCTTTGCAGAATAAAATATTTTCTATGGCTAAATTGAAATCCTTAATAACGTTTATACATATCGAGAGATACAGTGAACCCTCGTTTATCCGGACCCCGATTATCCGGATGTCTCGCAATCCGAACAAAATTGTAAGGGAACGGAATTATTGGACCAGTTTATTGCAGACGACTTTTGAAAACATTGTAGGTAAAGGAGAAATTGCTCGTGACGAGCAATTTCTCCTTTTCCCACAATGTTTTCTGCCATATCAGAAGATTATCTTTGAATTTCATCACATTTTGATGTCTTCTGCAAACTCTTTCAATTTGGGACGGTCGACAATTTGGCGTTTGCTAAAGGGTTATAACTATACACCGCTCATACAGACCGTTTATGTCTTAATGTGAATAAGAACATGCTCTGCTTCATTAGTCCGGATTATGCGGTAAACCGGACATTTTGTTGGGAACGGACGTGTTCGGATAAACGAGGGTTCACTGTATATTTAAACTTTGTTTTTTGATATACTTCGCATTCCCTATAATAACCTTGTGGTGAAGATATAGCATATTTATGTTGTGGATATAGTAAACCGTACCAACAGTTTATTTTCTAGACAATTATCGCAATTAGAATTACCCATACGTGAGCGATGGTATATCAGGATACCATCACAGCCTCACAAACGTTTGACTGTGTACGTATATACATGTACCATGAAAACTAAATGAAATCGGAAAGCGTTTGCCACCAAAACACTGTAAGGTATGGAAGTTCGTCTCACTGTTTCTTGATAAAACCAAAAATGTTCAACAATTCAATACACGAATCAAAAACAGCCCTTAATTAACTGATGCAAATTCATTGAACCAGCTTTTTAACGTTTGTTATTCAAAGATCACAACCTTTGAGATAGTCCTTTTAAAGACGTACATGTACAGTGAAGTCTCGTTTATCCGGACCCCGATTATCCGGATGTGTCGCAATCTGAACAAAATTGTAAGGGAACGGAATTAGTTGACCAGTTTGTTGCAGACGACTTTTGAAAATATTGTGGGTAAAGGAGAAATTGCTCGTGACGAGCAATTTCTCCTTTTCCCACAATGTTTTCTGCCATATCAGAAGATTATTTTTGAATTTCGTCACGATTTGAAATGTCTGCAAACTCGTACAATTTGGCGTTTACTAAAGGGTTATAAGTATACACGTGCATACTGACCGTTTATGTCTTAATGTGTATAAGAACTCGATCTGCTTCATTAGTCCGGATGATTCGGTAATCCGAACATTTTGTTGGGAACGGACATGTTCGGATTAACGAGACATCACTGTATTACTGTGGACATCAATTGCACACAAGCAATGATCTTTCTTCTCGATGCTTAACCCCTTACTCCACGATACCGTTTTTCGACACACCTGCAGCAGTGGACTACTACACTATATTCGTATTGTTTATGATCTGAATCGGTTTAATTGGAAATAAATAATATTGTACAACTGTAAATTCTTTCAATTGGTGACCTCGTTTGAAAATTGGCAAACACTTACTCATACGAAAACTGAGCGAGTTCTCAGACCTTAAAACTCTCTCTGTTTTAACAAGCTCTCCAATTTCCATTCATTAACATCTTCTGTAAAACTGAAAAAAACATTTTCATGGCAAAAACACAATGCAGTGAAATTTCCATGAGCCAATTTGGTTTGAAATTACTCGTTATTCAATTCAATGAACCAGTGTGTTCACTGGTAACCAGGTATGTATTTTCGCGCAAGCCCATTCTGACTTTCGTAACTCGTCACGAAATTCAATTCAATTCAATTAACTTCTTCGTTCGACGGGAACCAGTCATCACGTGATTCGTTATTCAATTCAATTCAATTAACCGCTTCGTGCACCGGGAACCTGTTATCCGACGTGTCATCGGCGAAACCGGATACCAATCAGATTGCACAACGTCTAATTTGTGCAGTCTTGCACAATCCTGCAGCCTCGAGTCATCTTTACCTTGGCTCTTTATCTTTTCAAATGGATGGATGTGAGTTCGAAATTCGAAAACATTAGCAGACGGCCATTAGGAGATCATCAGATGTAACAACTATTATTTCCTTCGTGCCAAAAATGCTTTGGTACTGTTGTGTCAAATTAGGGTTGACGAGCTCTTTTAATCACATTTTCGTTTTTGTTCTTTTTGCTGTTTTCTACCTTTGGCTTCGAGTGTGAATATATTAAATAAAATGGTTGTTTATGAAGGAAACATGCCCATTCCACACTGCACCAACAGTTAACCCCTTTTGCTCTTCCAAATGTACGTTTTGCCCCAGACGACATAATGCGCATGACAAAATACTGCACAATAGGAAGAAACCCCGACTCTTCTAGATTAAGAAAACAGTTTTAATCGGTTTAACAATCTCAAAGTAAGCCCCTATCTAGTTAAAAATTCGCATCTGATTCATGAGAGTAAAGCAGATATTGCTTTTGGGATTTTGATATACCATGTGAAGTTTCCCGAGGTTAATGTCAAACGAATCGCCCGGTTTACATTGAAAACCATTTGGGTTCGTCCTAAACTGACATCGTGACGAAATTGCTTGTTATTGTGTAACTGTGTGGAAGAATTTTGCGCTAGTACACTGTCGTATATTGAATTAACCCATTACCAAACGATAACGACATTTGACCAGTTTGTTGCAGACAACTCTGGAAAACATGGCGGGGAAAAGGAGAAATTGCTCTTTATGAGCGATTTCTCCTTTTCCCACAATGTTTTCTGCCCCATCCGAAGATTGTTTTTCAATTTCATCACATTTCGAGATGTCGTCTGCAAACCCTTTCAATTTAGGACGGTCGAAAATTTGGCGTTTGAGAAAGGGTTAAAACGTTTCAGTCGGTTATCCACTTTTAGTTCATTGAATTGAAGTTAAACGAGTTGGTAAAATTTCGATGGTGTTTTCTTTGTTTTTTGTTAAACAACTCTATTTCAACAAGGTTACACCTTAACCTCTTCATTTCTTATATCAATTATAATTAACACCTAGAACAGAATTCCATATACATGTACAGTTATCGCTCTCCTCTTTTATGTGATAACACTTAAAACTATTCAAAACCGGTTTCCTTTATTGCACTCGGTGTTTCGAACATCGTTATGATGTGAACGTCAGTTCGGGTTATTATGAAAAAAGGAAGGTAGCACACAATTGGACCAAGGAAACAATGAACTCTGAATGAACAATAAAGAATACTTAAAAACGTATTTTTATATGTGGCTATCAATACAAAGAATTATTAATCTTATGTCTTCAAATTATCCTACCATGTTGATAAATTCGGCAAAATTCATCTACTTTGCGGATAAGCCAAACAGCTAGAGCTGGTTACAAGTTGACGTCTTATGAAAATAAATCATTAGTAAGTTAAACCTTCTACCAATTTTTGCTATTGAGCTTACACCTAAGCTCTTATATGTTCTTTGTCATGAAATATTTGTATTATATGGGTATTGCAATAAATTGTAACTATTTTGCAAAAAAGAATAATGCAATGTAAAAAAAAAATAAGAATAAAAAAATTGTTGAAAACAGCAGTTAATAAGAAACAAACAAAACCATGAGAATTCATTAACCTCTTCGTCTAAGGCGGTGTGGCCTAAAAAGGTATTATACTGGGAGGTTCGCCTGGTATTAAAACGTAAGACAATCCGGCCATTTAAATGTAATTAGGCAGATCGAAACGCCACTCAAACGTTCGGACAAACAAAGGAAAATGTGTTGTGTTCGGAATGCGACAACCCTCCCGTCCCTTACTTAACGTTTCGTTTGGCTTTTTGGCAAAATTAATAGAAGTCTTGGTGTTTTAGGTCTGTTGAAACAAGGAAATAATTCTTTCAAGAAAGGTACACAATTTGAGCATGATCTTGGTGTTTGAGGTCTGTTGAAACAAGGAAATAATTCATTCAAGAAAGGCATGATCAATGCGTCACCTGCTAAAGAATTTGACGATACTTTATGCATCACCTATTCAAGGATATGAGCATGGTCAATCAAATGTGAATTCAAGGACTTTAGAATGATAGATGAAGCGCAATTTCAAATAGTTAAGCGTGCTCATTATATCACATACTCAAAGTTTTAAGCATCATCAATAAAACACATACTCAGGGTTTGAGCATATTCACTGAAACACAAACTCAAATAGTCTAGCATGGTCAATTAAAAGCAAACTCAAACATTTGAGCATATTCACTGAAACACAAACTCAAATAGTCTAACATGGTCAATGAAAAGCAAACTCAAACATTTGAGCATATTCAATGAAACGCACACTCTAGGTTTTTGAGCATGATCAAATCCTGAGAGGGATATGGATTTTCATGAGAGGCAGTCTCCCGACTGACTTACGGAATGCCGATGGTTCTACCCGCCTTGACCAGCCCTTGTGGTTAGTTGAGTATGGGGTCTTCCTCCATCATTAAGAGTCGGGCATCGCTACATAACTGAAATAATGTTGATGTGATGTAAAAACCCATAAAAAAAGGACTTACATGATCAATGAAACGCTTAGTAACGGATTTGGGCATAATCGTTTCAACAAAAAAAAAGGAAATTGGCGTTAGAATCCAACAAACAAACCAGCAAACGCCTAGCGTAATGGGGACTCTTTGAAAGTAATTAAGGACTTGAAGGGGTTGGGTGTGTAAGGTGCACAATGCCTTGTTAACGACTCGATTTACATCATTGTATAGGGGTCAGGAAACCGAGCCCCTTTTATAAACCCCTTCACCATTGTCTGCCCGGGTAACTGGTGTCTCATGTTACTGAAAAGTTTTCCTGGTGTTTATGCGTTTCAATGCACTTGCTTTAGAAACCGTAAGAAATAGTTTTCATGAGAGGAGAAATGACTTAAAAGTAGCATAATGTCATTTATTTCGTATATTGTTTTCTTCCAAATATAACAAATAAACATTCATTGCGGTACCATATAGATGTTTTGGAACGCAGATGACACAAAAATCACGTTTAAAAAAAAATATCAATCATTTTAAGGGTTAACCCTTTTCCCAAAAATAACGACATTTGACTACTTTGTTGCAGACGACTTTAGAAAACATTGTGGGAAAAGGAGAACTTGCTCGTAACGAGCAATTTTTACTTTTCCCACAATGTTTTCTGTCCTATCAGAATATTATTTTCCAATTTCATCACATTTTGAAAAGTCGTCTGCAAACTCTTTCAATTTGGGACAGTCGAAAATTTGTTGTTTGGGAAAGGGTTAATTAGTTTTCGCGTTTTGACAAATCTTAAGTAAATTATGATGACGTCTGAAGCAGACGAGGAAAGAATACCGTTCATATTCTAAAAATCTCGTCTACAGATGTTGTTAATATGGACATGTAATAAAAAACCCAGTTGAAGAAATGTATCAAACAATTGCTGTCAGATTGGCAATTTGGTTAAAGATTTGCGGTTTTTGACAGGTTTCTCTCCGCTAATTTTCCTATTGATTTAGATGAAAGATTAGCCGTTCGGTTGACTTGACGGGTCAAAAGTATAACCCCGAAACCACAACCTAAAACAATTAGCCAACTCTTAACTCAATTACGGGTAACTGTACCTAACTCAACGCAACTGCAGTCGAAACAAATATAAAACTGCTAACGCTAAACAGGGTGGAGAAATCAATAGTCAGTGTTGCCCAGCTTACCCAAAGGTTTTAACGGACAAGAGATTTTCCTTTACTTAAAATGACAATATAATTATTATACGGACAAGTGTAGGAAAGAGTTTGGCATTTACAGACAAATTGTGACATTTTTGTCTTTCATCTTTATTTATGAATACGTTGAAGGAAAAAGATTTCAAGGATGTTGCCTCAACAGCATAGCATGAAAGGAAAATTTGCATAATTCGAGGAAAAATTCGCTTAAAATCTTATCTTTTAATCACCAGTTGTAGAATTCCGTTTGATATTAGTTCGATAAGATATCTGTCGATCTCTTAGACATTAATATGCAAATGTATGCCAGTTATTTGGTTCTTGCACACTTTAAAAAACATCGAATGGTTGTTGATGTAGTAAGATTTGCATGAAAATAGTCCTCTTGGATTTGTTTTAACATAATTTGTTTTTTTAGATCGTTTCGACAGTACTTTGATTAATTTGTGTTGCTCGTATTCGATAGAAGACCCCAACTCGTAGTGCTCAGAGTTTTTTTTTTCTACCAAATATTATACCGCAATACAAAAACTATATTCTTCAACATAATTCTATTTTCAATTGCAATTAATCTCATGTGTGAATAAGCCACTTTTACACCTTTCTGGAGTATTATCGACCTCCAAATATTCACGTGTACGAGGTAATACATCGTACATCTTGACAGTTTCTAGTTATACACTAATTTTGCAATAACATCAAGTACATCAAGATATTTACATATATACAAATAAACAAGTAAATAATCTAATTTGAAACAGTATATATAATGGTTTTAATGGAAGATATGCAATCATTTGATATCTCTTCATTAAATGATAAAATGTTGATTTACCTTTATTTCAAATTATATGGTAATAACAATATACATGTATCTACAAATGCACAAACCTAAATGAGGCAGGCCCCTGTACTCTAACCACTCGGCCACGGAGGTACGTATGAAGCTCCGTGGAATAGAACCGTTTGTTCCAAAGGTTAATTAAGGTCAGGTCAATTTACTCGTTAATTTTCATGAATGAACGATTCAGTTATCGAAAAAAGTGATCACGCAATCGCTTCTGCTCTTATCTAGAAGCAGTGCGACATCGATACGTTTTGTCTTTTTAGGTAAGCGAAGCCACGAGAAAAAAGGCAATTATCGTTACAATAATTTTGTATTGTATTATATCATTTAACCCTTTACCAAACGCCAAATGTTCGACTGTTCGAAATTGAAGGAGTTTGCAGACGACATTTCAAAATATTATGAAATTGAACAAATAATCTTCTAATAGGGCAGTAAACATCGTGGAAAAAGGAGAAATTGCTCTTTAGAAAGTTATCAAGCATTCTTAACTCTTTCCTAAACAACAAATTTCCGACTGTCCCAAATTGAAGAAGTTTGCAGACGACATTTCAAAATGTGATGAAATTGGAAAATGATCTTCAGATAGGGCAGAAAACATTGAGGGAAAAGGAAAAATTGCTCGTTACGAGCAATTTCACCTTTTCCCTCAATGTTTTCTAAAGTCGTCTGCAACAAAGTGGTCAAATGTCGCTATTGTTTGGGAAAGGGTTAATTACGAAAAGTAAAAAGGGTCAATAAAGTAAGGCTGTGAGTTGCATGAACGAGCCACTCTTATGGGCATCGCAAGTGATGACAACTCACATAGGGGCAATTAAACGAGCATTACATTAACACGATCACTTATGGAATGAGTTGTTGTAAGACAGATTTGTAGTTAACATATCTTAAAAACCACCGTCTGAAAGGAGCTACGGAATCTAACGCGCTTCACATGTGTGGGTTGCATTCACGTCGTGGAAAATTGTATTGGTAATAGTATTGAATTATAGTATGAGGGAAAAAATGTCCTCGCAGATCAAATACGTTCGAGTAAAGAGAGAAACAGCAGCATTTGTGCTTAAATCCAGACAAAAAATGGTGCGAATGTACAGTATCTCCATCGACACAGAGCCGCCATCACATTCGTGTACAGATCGTGTGTTTAAGTTGACAGGGAACAAGATGGACGTCTACAATGCTTCGGTAAGTCAAAAGATTTTGTTGTGCAAAGGTAGACACTTTATTAGTTCGTCAAATTGCTACGGTCAACCAATGCTACATTTGTGTATTTTAATTTTTTTTGCGCAAACTAGATACTAAATTCATCGAATTGCTATTGTTAACCATTAGTATTTTAATTTTTCCCATGTCGAAATTTGGGGAAAAGAATACATATACCTTTTTCGAGAAGATGATTGTGAACAAATAGTTCCCCTTATTACAATGGCGGCTAAACTCATCAATAAATGAACTATTAATTGCCCGTATTGTAAATTGATGCGGATAATTCAACCCTTATAGTGCTGGAACAGACATCATGCTTTTGCAAACAGATAAGATCTAGGCCAGCTGCCAAACAAATTGGCGGTTGGCCTGTGATCTTACCTGATTGCTACTCTGAGTATCTTTCGTGGTTAAAATCAAGCAATCACGCAAATAATTAAGGTTTTGAAAAGCAGGCAGCACAAAATTTCTTTTAAAAAAGTACCTAGCACTCTCTCCTTCACTCTCACTCTCTCCCCCCCCCCCCCCCCTCCCCCTCACTGTCTCTCACATTCACCTTGTCTCTCTCTCTCTCTCTCTCGCTCTCTCTCTCACTCTCTCGCTCTCTCACTCTCTCTCTCTCTCTCTCTCTCTCTCTCTCTCTCTCTCTCTCTCTCTCTCTCTTTCTCTCTTGCTCTCTCGCTCTCTCACTTTCTCGCTTTCTCGCTTTCTCTTTCTCTCTCTCTCTCTCTCTCTCTCTCTCTCTCTCTCTCTCTCTCTCTCTCTCTCTGTCTCTCTCTCTCCCCCTCTCTCTCTCTCTCTCTCTCTCTCTCTCTCTCTCTCTCTCTCTCTCTCTCTTTTCCTCTCTCTCTCTCTCTCTCTCTCTCTCTCTCTCTCTCTCTCTCTCTCTCTCTCTTGCTCTGTCTCTGTCTCTCTCTCTGTCTCTTTCTCTCTCTCTTTCTCTTTCTCTCTCTCTCTCTCTTTCTGTCTCTCTCTCTTTCTCTCTCTCTCTCCCTCTCTCAATCTTTCTCTCCCACTCTCTCCCTTCTCTCTCTCTCTCTCTCTCTCTCTCTCTCTCTCTCTCTCTCTCTCTCTCTCTCTCTTTCTCTCTCTCTCTCTCTTCTCTCAACTCTCTCTCTCTCTCTTCTCTCTTCTCTCTCTCCTTTCTCTCTCTCTCTCTCTCTCTCTCTCTCTCTCTCTCTCTCTCTCTCTCTCTCTCTCTCTCTCTCTCTCTCTCTCTCTCTCTCTCTCTCTCTCTCTTTCTCCTTTCTCTCTCTCTCTCTCTCTCTTTCTCCACTCTCTCTCTCTCTCTCTCTCTCTCTCTCTCTCTCTCTCTCTCTCTCTCTCTCTCTCTCTATCTCTATCTCTCTCTCTCTCATTCTCTCTCTCTTCTCCTTCTTTCTCTTTCCCTTCCTCTCTCTCTCTCTCTCTCTCTCTCTCTCTCTCTCTCTCTCTCTCTCTCTCTCTCTCTCTCTCTCTCTCTCTCTCTCTCTCTCTCTCTCTCTCTCTCTCTCTCTCTCTCTCTCTCTCTCTCTCTCTCTCTCTCTCTCTCTCTCTCTCGCTCTCTCGCTCTCTCGCTCTCTCGCTCTCACGCTCTCTCGCTCTCTCGCTCTCATGCTCTCTCTCTCTCTCTCTCTCTTTCTCTATCTCATTCAATGTGGCTTTTTTCAATTTGAATGTTATTTTGATTATAACCCTTATTAGATGTAATGTACTTGGGGGTTAAAATAAAGATTTACTCTGTTCTGTTCTCTTCTTCAAAGTGTTGTTTGGTAAAGACTAAAGTGCTTTCAAAGCTGGTGAATCATTTTTTATCAAATTGCTAAAGCACTTATGACAGTCTCGTGTTGTATTCAATGAAACATTGTCTATATAAATGAAAATAACTAACAATTAAAAGGTAGATCAAATGTGATAATTCCGCAACATTTTGGAAATATTACCGCCTGCGCCGTTTTCAGAGTAGGTGGATAGCTCGGCAAAAGCAATTCGGATAGCTCAGCAAAAGCAATTCGGATAGTTCTAGTTCAGCAAAAGGCATGAAAAAGAAATGCTACGCCCAAAATGCTGAGGGACTTTATAACATTCTAATTTAATTACTTTCCAGATGTATATCGACTCCCTAGTAAACGAAGAATCGGTGACAAACGCGTACCTCGATCTTCCACCCTGGTTTAGCGCCACCATTCTAGAGAGAGTCGAGAAACAGTCAAACGCCGTGGTGGAGTTATTCGGACAAAACAAGTGCGAAATAAGGGGCAAGCAGAACCAAGTTATTCTCGCCTTGGACTTGATTGAGGAAATCGCGAAAGAAAAGACCGATCCGACGGGGAAAAATAGGGTGTCGAGGCGGCTTTCTACAAGCATTCGGGACACCATCGTCAAGTCCAACCGCAAGGTTAGTAGTAACTGTCTAAACGCATCAGATAAGGTTAAACGGGCCATACTGAGCTGCCTTGATAACGATAACAGCGAGTCCGATAATTCAGTAGAGGACGACGTTATCCTGATAAGTGACAGCGAAGATGATGACGATGATGATGGTGCATTTGGCCATAATCAGAGCGATTCCTCTGATACCAACACGAACGAAAACGACATATCTGTGATAATAATCGACACCCCGGACAGACCCAAAACTGGTGCGAAACGCGGTGATAAGCTTCTTAATGATATCCTGATACAGAATCTTACAAACAAGTTCGATAACATGAAAACACCTTCAAAATCTAATAGATCTGAAGAGCCTTCTAAACAGTGCGTACAAAATCTTGACAAAGATAAATGTGATAAAAGCTCGACAAGGACTGCTGACAATTCGAATTCAAAAGCGGTAGATACTCACCAGACACATATTGAACCAGTTTTCGAGATGTCTAGGCAAAATGAAAGCAACAACGCCCAAATAGATGAACAAAGCAGTAAGGTGTCCTGCATGGTAAAGCCAGTGGCGCAAGTTACACCGAGTGTGATTAAGGAAACCGTTGCTATTCGACTCAAACACGACGGAAAAGGTTCCACAGCGAATATCGAAAACAAACATGAAACGGATAACAAGAAACCAGATAACAATCGTCAAAGACACTTGCCAAACGGGAAACCAAAACGAAAGCCAACAAAACAAAGACTGCCGAGTGAGGAGGGCGAAATCATCATCCCGGAAGAGTGTTCAAAAGATAGGCTGGATGCCAAAGAAAGCTTAGATAAAAAGCGGAAACGCGAACTTGAAACGGAAAAGGACAAGGCAACTCCGTATCGCGCCATCCCTCTCTGCAGGGAAGGTAGAGGTGATGTTGATAAGATTGGAGACCAGGCCGACGAAAGAAAGCGTCGAAAATTAAACTATTCAGACGACGAATATGAAGCTGATACGGTTGCTTGTGATAAAGTTGAAAGACGGATAGGGGACAGAGCACGACAGAAGAAGAATACCAGACACAATGACCGAGTTGAAGAACTCCGATACGTCGTTATAGACGGGAGTAACGTTGCCATGGCGTAAGTATAATTTCATTTTAGTCATTTCTCGGGGCTTTAGTTAGTCCGAATGTTCCAGACGTAGACATTTCCTTATACGTACCGCATTTACAGATTGGTACATACGAGTAAGGTGTACGAATGATTTGCTTATGCATCTTAAAAACAATTCGTGGCTGATATAGGATTGCACATTTAAGCCATTAGACCTCTACACGTTGTGTTAAGTATGATTTGATTGGGCAGTTTAATCATTCGTAGTCTCATTTATTTACATCACATGACTTTCACATCACATGACTCTAATCATATTTCATTTGGCATCTTGCTTTTACAAATCTCGTTTGATTATCAATTAATTTGACCGCCTACGACTCTGATATATCGGCTGACGGAATCCCTCATTTTTCAGACACGGCAATGGCAAGGTATTCTCATGCAGAGGGATCCGGCTCTGCGTCGATTATTTTAAGAAACGGGGCCACAGCCTGGTAACTGCTTTCCTTCCTATGTGGCGGCGCTGTCGACCCCGGGAACCAAGCTCAATGACGGAGCGCCACCTATTGGATGACCTTGAGAAGGAAGGCCATCTCGTCTTCACGCCCTCCCGTCGTATAGGAAACAGGCTCGTCGCCTCGTATGATGATAGGTAGGTGTTTCATTCGGAACACATCGGACATTTCTTGAAATAATCTCGGAGGTAATTGGAGCCATTTTGAAAGAAGTCCAGCAACATTCAGCCGGGGATTGCCGATTATACGAGTGAGAAAATATGAAACCAAATTTGTGTTGATATGATAATCTATAATGAAATTAGTAAGCAAAACAATATTAAATTATGATATCTTACAAATATGGGTGAATTTACAAAAATTAGTTAGTCTCTGATGTAACGTTGTAATCAAGTGTGTTATCCGGCGGGAAACAGCCGAATGTCCCCGGTTTTTCTGATGAATTTATGAACTCGATACGAGGTATATCTACCGGCTTGTGCGAGGGATTGCCAAGTAGATATGAATGGTAAGCGTTTGTGTGAGATGATTTCTGAATCTGAACTCATCAGGTTTATCCAATGAAAAGGCATTTGACGTAATAAGGAAGCTGCCATGTTGCTCTTCCCGGACTACTATCGTCTTGTACTTTCGTATTCAAATAGAGCTGTCAAGCGCGATATCTTAATAGCCATTTACTTTGATTAATGAAAAGAAATCAATTATGATTTATAGTTACAACTTAAATATCAAAAGTAAAAGTAACTGATAAAATATTAATGATGTAGAATGATGTTCAATACTGACATTTACGTTGTACTACTTAATGTTGACGCTTATGATGTTATGAACCGGGACACAAAGCCCTAGCATTTGTAATCCTGCATTTATGTACAAGGTATATTTTGCAGGTTACGGACCACAAGACCTTTGCAATGTACCTTCCACACATATGATACGGTACAAAGTGAACGTCTATGTGATCGAGAGATGACATTTGTCAAATCATTGGCTACTGAACTATTTTGTAAAATTTGCATCTTCTATAAACACTATCGACAACAAAGACGCTTGTGTGATTGGCAGACAACGTATTTTGCAAAGCTGTCTGTTACAATTTCATTGTCATGGAAACCTAGTTTTGGTCACCAATACGTCTATAATGCATCTTTTTAGAAAGGGACATTTAAATGAAAAACTCCTGACAAATGAAGGGACTACTTATGCTGTAAAACTAAAATAAGTTTGTTGAAGTTTAGCATCGCAGCCCTATTCAAAATGTACACATGTATACTTGAGCCGATCTGTCTGAAGCTTCAACCAACCAACTCAATATTAAACAAATCAGACAATGCATGGATCGGCATAATATCGGACGTACAACCGTTTAGAGGTTTGTAGGAGGGTCCGATAGAAATAACCTGGAGACGAAATGAATCTTTTGCAAATAAACAAATGTCAAAACAACCACTGGCGAAAGCATCCATGTCCTATTTTGATATTTAACTTTTATAATTGTCAGGTTTATATTAGAGCTTGCAGAGCGTGAAAATGGCATTGTCGTCTCCAACGATCAATACAGGGACCTGATGAACTCCAAGGCCAGTTGGAGGAAAATCATTGAGGAAAGGTAAAGTTGACCTTTCATAATTGCTTAGTGGCATGTGCGAACGAATTGACCAATCGGCAATACCCTGTCAGAATGTTTGACATTCGTGAAGGACTTAATATAGACTTGCAATGACCGATCAAATGGAAATTTCTAAAAGCAATGTAAACATGTATTTGTTTGTCGAAGGTTTGTACACGATTCCATTGCTTAAACCGTCATATTTACTCATTATGAGCGTTTTTGTAGCACGTCAATTCAGTGAACGATCAACTAAATATCAAGGTGTCCCTTTTGCGATTGAATAAGTTCGATATATCATTGAACCTATGATATGCTGGGATCATCTTTATACCGGACGATAGTCATTGTTAAGGCTTTTATGGACACTTTCTGAATGACTCGCGGCCGTGTTAAGCCGGTGCTAGTCTTAAACACAACAAATGCGTTTCCTTTAACTCTGAGATGCTTGGTAATTTTCTAGAACAAGATTTTTTTGTCGTCTGCTCTCCAAAACCTTGAATATTTTCCTAATTTTGTTGAGGAAGGATACCCAGAGTAGCAAACAGGTTAGATCACAGGCCAGCCGCCAATTTACTTGGCGGCTGGCCTGCATCAAATCTGTTTGCATGTGCAAGAAGCCGGTTCCAGCACTACAAGGGTTAACTATGGTCACTTAGAACGAGTTAGACTGTATACATGGCGTTTGTTTCTACAGGTTGCTTATGTACACGTTTGTACGGGATCATTTCATGGTACCCGACGATCCTCTAGGTAGACATGGTCCCAGTCTTGAAACGTTTCTACGCAATACGCCCTTCCACCGGGATGTTTACGACAGCTTCAGAAACAACTTTAAACATCTCAAGTAAGTCAGATTAAACCCCCGTTGTATAACTCATATACTTGTTGGCTGTTTTATAAGTAGTAAGTTATGATAATGGAAAAACCCAAGTCTTTAGGCGTTAGTGGTGCTGGGCCAAGCGCTACAGAGTTTTCGGTATGCTATTTGTCAGCTTCTATTGGAAATCCAAACAAAACCTAACACAATCAGAAATCGAAGGCATTCAGGGATCTGCTGACATACCTTCATTCCTATTTCCATACTAGACAGCGGTCATGCCGTAGAAAAAAGGTTTCTTTGACGCACTTAAGTTACAAATGTACAGTGATCTTTCGAGATGGTAACTACCTCTGAAGCCCATGGTTAAGGAGTTGTGTTCACTTTAAAGCAGGACAACGTTTCATTGATTTTTTTAATTCAGTGTCTGACAGAATATAATGGCCATAGTGGTTAAAAATTGCATCCGGCACTACCGGATTGAACCGAATTAATGTTTATGCAAACAGGTTAGATTCAGACCAGCCGCCAAGTAAATTGGCGGCTGACCTGTGATCTAACCTGTTTGCTACTCTGAGTATCTTTCATAATCAAAATTAAGCAGACATCAAAGGTTTTCGAAAGCACAATATAGAAAAATATATTTTTAGAAAATTACCCAGCGTTCTAAAGGTTAACATATTTTGAATCAATTCCATCATATTTTCCATTTGCCTTTCAGTTCGCTGTACCCAAAAGGCCTCATCGATCATCGGAAAGTTTACACAGACCTCACGACTGGTAGGGACCTTATTGACTGGAGACGCTAAACCCAACAGGGCTTATAAACGTGTATCATAAACATGGTGTCGAATTATCTGGCCAAAGCATTCACTCAACTTAAATCTCAATTAAAGGCAGCCGGAACAGAATAGTCAGAAACTACTAGAGCGATCAGTTTCTGATTTTTGTAACACTATTTACTCCCCAAACACTTTTTGAAAAATCATTTAAAATATACTTAATAAACGCTTTCTAATGTTGATTGCATATTGAAACAACAATAATAAGCCAATAGGGAAAAACGATTTGAAAAAGTAGTATGTGTAGTTATTGAAAAGAATCGAAATAATAAATAATAACATAAATCAAAAGAAAGAAGAGATTGGAACAATCAAAAGAAACAAGAGATGACATTAGGAATGGTAAACAAAGATATTAAGAGATAACAATAACAAACATTGAGAACAACAGGCGATGGCAACAATAACAAATATAAAAAGCAACAAGAAGTGACATGAAATACAAGAATCGGAAGCATTAACAGATGACAATTACAAAAAAATCAAAAGCAGCAAGGGATGACACAAACAACAAGGAGAACAAGAGCAACATATGATGACTACAAGAAGAAGAATCAAAAGCCTTAAGAGATGATAAAAACAACAATAATCGAAAGCAACAAGAGATGACGACAACAACAACAATCGAAAGCATTACGAGCTGACAACAATAACAAGAATCAAGAGCAACAAAAGATGACATTTACACGAAGAATTGAAATGATTAAGCGTGACAACAATGACAAGATGCGTTTTTTAATCAAATTTGGCAAAAGCGTTTGTGGCAAAAAGATTTATTGCTCATCAGGAGCAGTTTATCCTTAAATCAAAGTTTGATACAGTCTTCTGCAGCGGATCCGATAATGAAATATGCCATGGAGCAAACTGGATTTTTAACGAAACTTGGCTGAAACCATCATGACAAGTATATCATCTACAGCAAATTCGCCGTGCGGACAGTGGTATCTAAAGTGACCTCCAGCTGATGCTCAAATTAATGTTTTATGCATAAAGGGCTTATGGCAAAATTGAACTGTGCAATTTTCAGACAAACATGGCGTCGACATCCAAACAAGCTACGGTAGACAAGTGCTTTCTACCTAATGTTTATGAACGGGCAAGGGCAGAACTTCGACTGGAGATCGGTCACGTTCAGCACCAACACCAATGGGACTATGTTTGTGCTTCATTCTAAATGTATTTGTATCATCATTTTGACGTATGTGGCAAATTCAGTTATCTAAATGTGCTTTCTTTATACATGATAAAGTATTAAATAAAACAAATGTTAATAAACATTTCTTGCTAGACTCGTTTGATAGATTTGAGAATTAAAATAATGAATAGAAGTTGATATGAACTTTCACGAAAGGTAGTCTGTCAGATAAATTAAGGAATGCTGATGATCCTACAGGTTAAACCACCACTTATGTCCATCGATTTACAGCCGGACATCGCACTGTAGCTTAACTATTGTTGACACGAATTTAAACCCCGAATAGAAAGTACGCGTGAGATATATCAAATACTTTCACAAGCCTTGAATTGGTAAATTTAGAATTTCTTGAAAGGTAGTCTGCCAGACGACTTACGGAATGTCGATGGTCCTCCAGCAGGCTTAACCACCACTTATGTGCAGCTAAGCTAAGCCAACGATTAACAGCCGGACATCGTACAATGTCTTAAATATTGTTAGAACGAATTAAACCCCAAGTTATATCAAATACATTTACAAGGCAATTGACTTCTGGCAATTTAAATATCATTACATTTAAGTATTAATTCACCAAAAACGAAATGAAGCCGAACCGATTTATTACAAACCGACGTTACCAAATAATGAGGCCATGTATTCAGCTATTCATCCTTTTGGCAATTTTAAAAAGGTAATAATCTATTCTAGATATATTTCACCACATTTTTCTCATACACATTGAAAAATGAGGTCCTTTTAACATTACATTATTCCGTTCGCTTGTCAGCGGATCAAAAGAGACGGTGACCCAACACCCTTTATCTTTGTCTACACGTATGGTGTTAATTTCATGACAAAGACCCATCTGTCTGTATTCAGAGCGCCAAATGTGATCCCAGAAAGAGTTGGTAAAGTCGCACAATTTCGAATGTGCCAAAGAAAATAGATGATAATGCAGTGTCTTTGTTCAGTTGGTGTCGATCTCGAATTAATACATTATGATTTAACCCTTTCCAAAACAACAAATTTCGGACGATCCCAAATCGAAAGAGTTTGCAGACGACATTTCAGAAGGTGATGAAATTAGAAAATAATCTGCTGATAGGCAGAAAACCTTGTGGGAAAAAGGAAAATTTGCTCGTTACGAGCAATTTCTCCTTTTCCCACAATGTTTTCTAAAGTCGTCTGCCACAAAGTGGTCAAATGTCGTTATTGTTTGGGAAAGGGTTAATGCATGTCCGGGCTCCTTACGACTGTTCTGCGACATGAGTTATACATGTACCCAAACGGAATATGTCGTCCCGAGGCCTCAATGGTCTATTGGTAAGCGTACTACAGAGCTTGCGATTGCATGGCCTGTCACAGCGTCGGTTCAAATCCCAAATTGTATTTCTAAAAGAGACTGACCAACGTATTGCCGATGGTTCTACCAAGGTTGAGCAGCATTTACTAAC
This sequence comes from Cerastoderma edule, assembly GCA_947846245.1. Lineage (NCBI taxonomy): Eukaryota > Metazoa > Mollusca > Bivalvia > Cardiida > Cardiidae > Cerastoderma > Cerastoderma edule. Next base: position 17,439,707 of record OX401416.1, read on the forward strand.
GGCTAATCTTTGGATTGTTACTCTAACATAATGAGCCGGGCATCGCAACGTAATTGAAGTAATGTTGACACTATGTGAAATCATTATACATATTTTCATTTCATTCCGTTATTGACTTACCATACGAAATATACATTAGGATTACATCCCCTTTAACCTCGCAGTAAGCGAATCGCATAAGCTGATCCAAGACGGTATATTTCGCTTTATGTAGAATCCATTTTGTAGCCATTCATTTTCATTCATACAAAGACTGTCGTGTAACAAAAACAACAACAAAAACAACAACAACACTTTTTCAGGAGCCAACCTGAATAAGCCTGTTCAAATCACTTGCACGAAAAGTTACCTTTTCTTTTGTTCGGCTCAATCTGTAATTAATTGACGTTGTTTGTAAGGTATCAAGTTAACACATAGGGTATCATTGTACAGTGCTAATGTTTGGCGGTTGGGAAAAACTTCTCGTTATGGAATTCTCAAGCAAAGACGTTGGTATAAGCGCGTGTTGATTGCTTTAACCCTTTCCCAAACAATAACGACATTTGACTACTTTGTTGCAAACGACTTAAGAAAACCTTGTGGGAAAAGGAGAAATTGCTCGCAACGAGCAATTTCTCCTTTTCCCACAAGGTTTTCTGCTCTATCTGAAGAGTATTTTTCAATTTCATCACATTTTGAAATGTCGTCTGCAAACTCTTTCAATTTGGGACAGTCCAACATTTGTTGTTTGGGGAAGGGTTAGAGAGAAACTGCAGAGTGCATATGTTTCGCCCGAGAGAACCACTAAAATGTCTGTCTGTGTGGAAGGTGCCAATGGAACGTAATGTTTGAAAAATGTCAACGGAGGCAAGTTTGCATTCCCTAAGGAACATTATGTGATTTAACTCATAACCACCAGTAGACGCCTTTTTTTTACTGAAGCAGACGACTTTAGAAAGCTTTGTAAAGATGTTAAAGACCTTTCAGTTCTGCCGATGTGATATTTGAATAAATTGAAAAAAGCATTGTAGCAAAAAGGGAAATTGCTTGTGATAAGCAATTTCTCCTTTTGAAAAAATGCTTTTTGAAAGTCGTCTGCTGAAAGACGCAATAATGTGGCGTTAGTTGGTCAGCAAATGAATCACCCCACAACTCGCATCATGCAATATATGGATACCATGTAACTGGTGCTTTCTCGCATAGTGACGGAAAGGAGCAAGGTGGAAAATATGACACATGTTGCCATAATCCATCATAAGAGGTCGCTGTCAAAAGGCAAGGGTGGTGAAATATTTTCTTAAGTTTGCGACGTCTCTTTTTCTGTATTTTTTTCCCTACTTCTAAACTTAAAAAAGGAAAAACGTAGAAAAACAATTCAATTGGCCGTCTTGAGCAATGGCAAACGGTGTCTTTCAATTGAGTTGGCTTACTTTCTATGTGCTTCTAAAACCTTAGAATGCTGGGTCATTTTCCAAGACCTTAAATATCTGCTTAATCTTGATGAGAAGATATACTTAGAGTAGCAAACAGCTAGACCTCAGGCAAGCCGCCAATATACATTTAGTTTTATCAGTTATATGTATATATTGCAGAGATAAAACGTTTTCCTACTTGCATACGAGGGCTTGGTAAAGCCACGTAAGACCCTATGTGACTCTTATCAGGTGTATGACCCCTGATGATCAAACATTTTTCAAAACATATAACAACTATAAATGCTTAAAAAGATAAAGCAATGAAGATACAATGACCATACTGACACACCATTGTATGTTATATGTTGTTGTTATCATGAAATGTTTTCATTTTTCATGATTTATCTCCCCTGAAAACTGATAATATTTATATTCTCCTGTTTTGTACAGTAAAGTAATGGTACAGTAAAGTTTGGACTTCGTTTTGAAAAGATAACCAGAATCATGTAATGCATCTTTCTACCAAGATTTTTCCCCTGAAAAATTAAACAGGGTTACCATAATGACAGCAAGTTTCCCATAGGCTTCAATATCAATTTTTGCATTTATTACCTCCCCTTCTTGAGGTTATGATGAAAACGTTTCTCGATAAAAACTGTAATTTGTGAAGATCTCAATGTGGCAAAGTTTGATAAAGTTGCTACCATTCAGTATTGAGATTTGAAGCATTCTTATCCGGGATCATAATCCTAAAAATAGCTTGACTCTACTGAAACCATGACCTGTAATTGATAGAACGACTTTTGCAACAATCTTGATATCAAAAATATTTTAAATCCAGGATAGACACGTGCACTTAAACCACAGACTTCTATTTAGACCAATACCTTTTGTCAGTTAAAGTATGCAGGCCTTTTGGTATTCTGTAAAGGCTGGGGGAAAATCACCGAAAACCCCAGAGATCCTCCACATACTTCAGATAGTTTCATTTAACAGGAGGGTGCCGAGCAATCAATCACCCCTAAAAAATCGGCCATAAAGAGCAATCACCTACTTTAACCCTTAGAATGCTGGGTAATTTTCTAAAAACAGATTTTTGTGTCGCCTGCTTTCCAAAACCTTAAACCTAAATTTTGTTTAGAAAAGATACTCAAAGTAGCAAAGAGGCTAGATCACAGGCAAGCCGCCAATTCAATTGGCGGCTGGCCTGGATCTAACATGTTTGCATAAGCATGAAGTCGATTCCAGCACTATTAGGGTTTACCTACCCAATCACATGTGATGTTGTTGTTGATCCAAATTGAAAGCAATAGCAGACGACACGTATAAGGCATAAAACGTGATATTCTTTTTTAGTTATTTGGTGGAGGTATGAACCATTTTGACAAATTATGTGAAAATTGTTTCTAAATATATTGCTACATCTGCGTTAAAACGCGTTGATATGAATTTAAAGTCAAATATTAAGGTCACGGTAAGTGGTACAATGAATCAGCCAGCCTACAAGATCCATACAATTCGATTTGGCAAGACACATTTACCAACCTCCACCTTCCAAACAAAATCATTGATATAACCATCTCCTCAAATCTCAATTGACACGTGCTTCAACCCAAGAGAAGCATTGTTACAGAATGGCCGTTGCAGAGACTGACGTATGCTTTCCTCAAACATATTCTTTGGGCGCGATTTTCGCTGGACGCGAGCCCGTATTTTGTTCGGCCTGTCCCCCTAATGTGTGAAATGGGAGCCTTCGCAAAGCACGGCGGGTTGTAGGACATTCGTCTGTGTGAAAAATGACTTTTCTCGACTGTTACGCGAGCTAGATTAATGCCCTCTTACCAACGGGTGATCTCTGATGGTATCAGTTTCCACAACCCCACCCACCCTTTATATGTATTTTCTATACACCCCGGCTCGCAACCTAAGAAAGGAAATCCAAAATAAAGATACAATAATAACAGCTGATAAAAATTTAAAAAATAGTTGAAACAGAATTTAATTGGTTCATGCCAAGCGTTTAACTAATATTGTCAGCAACAGCAGTAACAACATTGATAGTATAAGACTGCTTTTCACTTTTTTTGAGCTACATCAAACCATCAGCCCATTGCCCGCTTTTAAAGAATTGCATAAAGCTTGCCTGTATATCGTTATCGGTTATCACCTTTAACTTATATAATTTTAGTTCGCATAATTGTCAAATATTTCATAAGTTATCCACTATGACTGGTATGAAAAATACTTACAGCCAATTGTCTACCAAACAAACAGCAGAATTGTTTCTCCAATTCGAACCATAACCATACAAAGTCGTTAATAATCGTGAACCATTCTGCTCCGATCATGTTTAAAAGGTAAGCAGAAGTAAAAGGGGACTTTCTGGGACCTTCGATTTGATGAGCAATTGTAAATCTGATTCTTTATAATAGTCCTTTCGGAAGCCTATGAAACGACAGAAAGGGGTTAACTATACTTTGATATACAATGTTTTCCTTTCAAGACAACAGAACGTGAAAGCTTAATCAACCAAACAACTTATCTATGTTTAATATGAAGATAGAAGGTAATACATGTACAGTGAAGCCTCGTTTATCCGGACACCGATTATCCGGATGTCTCGCAATCCGAACAAAATTGTAAGGGAACGGAATTTTTGGACCAGTTTATTGCAGACGACTTTTGAAAACATTGTGGGTAAAGGAGAAATTGCTCGTGACGAGCAATTTCTCCTTTTCCCACAATGTTTTCTGCCATATCAGAAGATTATCTTTGGATTTCATCACGTTTTGATATGTCTTCTGCAAACTCTTTCAATTTGGGACGTTCGACAATTTGGCGTTTGCTAAAGGGTTATAACTATACACCGCTCATACAGACCGTTTATGTCTTAATGTGAATAAGAACATGCTCTGCTTCATTAGTCCGGATTTTTCGGTAAACCGGACATTTTGTTGGGAACGGACGTGTTCGGATAAACGAGGGTTCACTGTAATTGTTTTAGAACAAGATGAATAGAAATAGTCATAGCCAAGCATTTTGCCAAATTTGTAGCTCCAATTCTAGCCAAGACCACTATCAAAGTCATCAGAATATTCCACGATTAAAAAAAGGAACAAGTTTATTTAATCTGATTAAAGTTTCCACTCTTGGAAAAAACATTTTTCGTTGGAAATATAAATTCATCAGATATATGTATCGAATCAATGATGGCTACACACAACCGAACACAAATAAGGATGTTGCCAGATGAATTATGTGCATCCTGGCTGAACCTCCATCATGGTCCCCTTTTTAGATTAATCTAACCCTTAAAGTGCTTGAACCGACTTCACGCTTATGCAAACAGGTTAGATCACAGGCCAGCCGCCAAGTTAATTGGCGGCTGGCTTGTGATCTAACCTGTTTGCTACTCTGAAAATCTTTCCTCGTCAAAATTAAGCAGATATTACAGGCTTTGAAAAGCAGCCGACACAAAAATCTATTTCATAAAATTACCCAGCATTCTAAGGGTTAAACAGTAACAACCTATTGACGTACCGGCACCATTCGCTGCACACCGATGCATCAAAAGAACAGCGGTGCTCCGGGCCCCATGCAGTGCGCATGCACAAATTGCATATCCGATCTGCATAGTGATAGAAATGGGATATTGCATCATGGGACGATTATTGCTTATTTATTCACGATGGCGGTTTTTTATTGGCTCGTCAGCATTGACAAGAGCGTCATCACATCATTTCGCGCCTGAACGCAACGAATGATGGAATGATGCATCGCTTCTTTTTATCTACTTCTTCGGCCCTTAACCCTTCCTATACATCAAATTTTCGACTGTCCCAAATTGAAAGGGTTTGCAGACGACATTTCAAAATGTGATGAAATTGGAAAATAATCTTCAGATAGGGCAGAAAACCTTGTGGGAAAGGAGAAATTGCTCGTTACGAGCAATTTCTCCTTTTCCCACAATGGTTTCTAAAGTCGTCTGTAACAAATTGGTCAATTGTCGTTATTGTTTGGGAAAGGGTTAACAAAACTGAACCCTAAATGATGCTAGATTTAGGACACAGGAGACTTGTGGAATTCAAAGAGGAAAAAGGGCGGGAAATTGCCTTTACAAGGATTGTTCGATTCTACAAAGAATCATTTCTAACGTCCAAGAAAGATATACGCATGTTTCATTACAATTTGACTCATGTTCTGCTTAGCGTTTTGGCAAATAGAATTAAAAAGAGTATGTGAAGTAAAAGAGAAAGCTGTTTTAATACCTGAAGCGATGGTAATAACATATTCTTAAAAAAATTGGAATTTGTGACTGGCAAAAGCAGACGATAAAACAGCCATGTAAAGCAACATTTCAATATGATATGAATAAGACACCATTTAGATAAAAAAAATCAGAAATTGCTTAATAAAGGCATGCATCTCTTTCCCAAAATGCTTTTTTCAAATTCATCTGCGGCTAATACACAATGAGAAATATAATGGATTAAGCAGAGTTGAGAAAGGAATCCAATACCTTTGGTACGGCTTCCTTGTGTGCCATGACGATAACTTTGTACAACATAATACAAGACAACTGTAACATTTACTCCGAAATAACTGCATCAAAAAGGCGTAAACACCACTTTTATTTTGACCTCTGGTGCACCAAGAGACATATTAACCCATTACCAAACAATAACGACGTTTGACCAGTTTGTTGCAGACGACTCTGGAAAACATTGTGGGAAAAGGAGAAATTGCTCATGGCGAGCAATTTCTCCTTTTCCCACAATATTTTCTATCCTACCAGAAGATTATTTTTCAATCTCATCATATTATTAAATGTCGTCTGCAAACTCTTTCAATTTGGCACAGTCGAACATTTAGCGTTTGGTAAAGGGTTAAGGTGTGGATTGAAAACTAAATCTGGGTTGGATGCAGTACAGCGTATAATCTTCGTCGCGACGTACGAAACTTGGCCTGCGACCCCTTGACTCAACGTAAACAACGTTTCAACACACATCATTTTCAAGCTATGCAAAACCGTCAGATAATGAAGAAGTATAAGAGAATAAAGAGTTTTAGCATCATCTTCGGTTTAGTCATAACTTGTTCACTTTTACTTTGCAACACATATCACGTTCAAGCTATGCAAAACCGTCATATATATTGAAGAAGTAAAGATCTTCAAGAGTTTTGGCATCATCTTTGGTTTAGTCGGAACTTGTTCACCTGTCAATCATTTTGGGTTTAATACTGTGTCAATCATTTTTTAGCTATATTACGATTTTCATGGATTCACTATTACTAGGACAAAACTTTGAAGTATCTTGCTAAGGACGCTCGAACGAAACCAGTGGTGTTGTTTTTGCTCGAATCCGGAACTCTGGATGTGCAGTGCCGAAATGGGTTTGATGCCTAATTATCACGTAAGTAAGTCAGATGTCAATATAGATTTTTAATCTATCTAAGACTACAATATAAAATTGCAAATTGCTTTAATTTGAACAAGAAAGGCCTAATGCATTGGATTGATTAAATATAGGAACGTTGTTTACATTTTAATTGGACAATATGGGTGTTAAACCAGTCCAACGTCTAGACGCATAGATAATTCGATATCCAGTTTTAAAACAAACAGACGCTTGATTTATCACGTGACATTCTGCCATTAACAAGATTTATACGGACTGACTCATTCCTTAATTAAATACAGTTTGTACGGGATACCTATCTGCTTTGTATACTAAGTATTAAATGGAAAAAAAGTATCACTCGTTAAGTAATAAATTCATAATTGATGAAATCAGCTTAACCACCCCCATCAAACATCTCTGTTCATTTCATTAATGTTAAGCCTAACAACATTGACTTAATTGACTTAAGTGCAGTCTTTAACTATATATTGCTTTTGCAACACAACAGTAAACTTATAGTAATAAAGCATCGCTGGCTAAAGATGACCAATGGAAAAATTTAAGTCGTACTGACTATATGGGCTTGTCAAGCTAGGCTTAACCATTTGCATTTAGTACGTCAGCCCGATGAATGCCCCCAATGAAAATTCAAGTATATTGAAATGAGTTCAGACAGAGACCGATTTAAATGGTTCCATGTTCAGGGTAGCGTTTTTCCCAACATCTTACGCCCAAAATTTGCGTAAGTACAAAACAACATTCCCATAATCGAGAAAAGCAATTTTGCAAAGCAACAAGTCATTGGAACGTCTTTCCGATCCGAGACACTTCCATTGACGCGTTACATTCCAATACTGTTCATTTATTTTCAGATGCTAGCCATGCATATCAATCATTTTAAGCCGAGGGAATATTTCTCCAAAGTGGTATAATAAAAACGCTACCCAGAGTTCTAACCACTGGGCCACAGAAGACCCATGCTAACATGAGAGTTATAACAGCTCCATGCTACCCCCAATGTGACGGGCGCGGGGCGCAATAAAACAGATATCCGGGGACCCTAACCACTGGGCCACAGAAGACCCATGCTAACATGAGAGTTATAACAGCTCCATGCGACCCCCAATGTCACGAGCGCGGGGCGCAATAAAACAGATACCCGGGGACTCTAACCACTGGACCACAGAAGACCCATGCTAACATGAGAGTTATAACAGCTCCATGCGACCCCCAATGTCACGAGCGCGGGGCGCAATAAAACAGATACCCGGGGACTCTAACCACTGGACCACAGAAGACCCATGCTAACATGAGAGTTATAACAGCTCCATGCGACCCCCAATGTCACAAGCGCGGGGCGCAATAAAACAGATACCCGGGGACTCTAACCACTTGGCCACAGAAGACCCATGCTAACATGAGAGTTATAACAGCCCCATGCGACCCCCATTGTCACAAGCGCGGGGCGCAATAAAACAGATACCCGGGGACTCTAACCACTGGACCACAGAAGACCCATGTTTTCACGTGAGTTATATCAGCCCCATGCGACCCCCAATGTCACGAGCGCGGGGCGCAATAAAACAGATACCCGGGGACTCTAACCACTTGGCCACAGAAGACCCATGCTAACATGAGAGTTATAACAGCTCCATGCGACCCCAAATGTCACGAGCGCGGGGCGCAATAAAACAGATACCCGGGGACTCTAACCACTTGGCCACAGAAGACCCATGCTAACATGAGAGTTATGGCAGCCCCATGCGACCCCCAATGTCACAAGCGCGGGGCGCAATAAAACAGATACCCGGGGACTCTAACCACTGGACCACAGAAGACCCATGTTTTCACGTGAGTTATAACAGCCCCATGCGATCCCCAATGTCACGAGCGCGGGGCGCAATAAAACAGATACCCGGGAACTCTAACCACTGGACCACAGAAGACCCATGCTAACATGAGAGTTATAACAGCTCCATGCGACCCAAATGTGACGGGCGCGGGGCGCAATAAAACAGATACCCGGGGAATCTTCACGTCCACCCCATAAAGAACAACGCGATACAACAACAGCATCGTTAAACGATGTCCCTATTGTAATCGAAGCCCAAGGAATTATCAATTACATCGAAACGGCAATGTCACTGTGTCATACGATACTGCCTATATCTACACTAGGTTCTATAAAACAAAATCCTATATCGTAAACATGGTATTCATGGTCAAGTGATAAAAATGGATATACTACGTTAGTCAATCTGATGATATTATGCTGTTTTCAACACTTTTCATTTAAATCGCGACTTTTACAGAACCATAACATGATCTACCTTTTTCGGACATGCATATAACTGCCGTTTTAAAGTTGTAGGTATTTCCTTTAAAACATAGTTTCATGTATTGAAGCTATTGCTTTCATTCCCAATCGAAAGAACGACTTACCATGCATATCCTGGACAAACTTGTTGACAACGACTATACGGTTCAGAAAATAGCTCAAAACGATTTTATTATTGAGATTATAAAAAAAATTGATAGTCTATTAAACGAGGTTCTACTGGTTTGTACATTGGAAAAAAGCGAATAGAAATACTTCGCTGATCGTCCCGATAGATGTCGTTACTGGTTTTTAAACATAAACTAAATAGACAGTAAAGATAGACAGCTGAAAAAGGTGTCCTTTGGCAAGACACCCTTTCCTATCCTGCTAACATGGAAGCAAGAACAACGTTTTTTGCAAGATTAAACGAAAAGTTATTGTTGAAAACGGCAATAACACCAATGAAATAATAAATAGTTAAACGACAACGTTGTTATTAACGTCCTAACATGCGTCAAATACGGTTTTTGCTGCTGTGTATCTTAACGCAAATGACAGAGCAATAATTCTTTTTTAACCCTTATAGTGCTGGAACCGACTTTATCCTAATGCAAAAAGGTTAGATCCAGGCCAGCCGCCAAGTAAATTGGCGGCTGGCCTGTAATATAACCTGTTTGCTACTCTGAATATCTTTCCTCGTCAAATTCAAGCAGGTTTTTAACTTTAGGAAATCAGACGAAACAAAAATCTGTTTTTGAAAATTACGCAGCACTGTAAGGGTTAATTTTATTCTAATTGCATAAAAATGATGCCACCTACGACTAGTTTTTACGACACGTTAACCCCCAACATCACGTAGGCATTGTAAGTGTAGCTTCTAAAGGAGAGAGATGTTGGATAGTCTTCCCAGAAAACCGAATACAAAGTACTTCTCCAAAATCGAAAAACGAAGTACTTCACCAAACCAAAAAACAAAGTACTCACCAAAACCGAAAAACAAAGTACTTCACCAAAACCAAAACACAAAGTACTTCACCAAAACCGTAAACAAAGTACTTCACCGAAACCGTAAACAAAGTACTTCACCAAAACCGTAAACAAAGTACTTCACCGAAACCGTAAACAAAGTACTTCACCAAAACCGAAATACAAAGTTCTTCACCAAAACTGAAAAACAAAGTACTTCACCAAAACCGAAATAGAAAGAACTTCACCCAAACCGAAATACAAAGTACTTCACCCAAACCGAAAAACAAAGTTCTTCACCAAAACCGAAATACAAAGTACTGCACCAAAACCGAAATAGAAAGAACTTCACCAAAACCCAAATAGAAAGAACTTCACCATAACCGAAATACAAAGTACTTCACCAAAACCGAAATAGAAAGAACTTCACCCAAACCGAAATACAAAATACTTCACCCAAACCGAAATACAAAGTACTTCACCAAAACCGAAATACAAAATACTTCACCCAAACCGAAATACAAAGTACTTCACCATGAACGATATTCAAAGTACTTCACCAAGAAGAAAGTTCGAAGTACTATACCAAGTACGAAATTCAAAGTAGTTCACCCCACAAAAATAATATTCAATATACTTCACCAAGAATGAAGTTGAAAGTACTTCACGAAAGACGAAATTTTAACAACTTTACCAAGAATGAATTTCAAAGTAATTTATTTACCTAGAATAAAAATTCGAAGTTCTTCACAAAGAATGAAATACAAAGAACTTTACCAAGAATGAAATTCAAAGTAATTCACCAAGATTGAAATTTCAAAGTTCTTTACCAAGAATGAAATTCAAAGTTCTTTACCAAGAATGAAATTCAAAGTACTTCACGAAGATTGAAATTCAAGGTAGTTCACCAAGAACGAAATATAAACAAGATGAAACAAATGCAGCACCTGATGATCAAACGAATTGTGAAGGCGTAAATCAACCAGTAAATAATCTAACATGCCAACTGGTAGGCCAACAATGCTTTTAGGTTTTGATTATTTCTTTATGCTCATGTTGCTCATTTTCCCATCGCACCTTCCTTTCTAATCGATATTACTACCAGACGAATCGTGATAAAATAATGGCCCGAACGTTCTATTATTGTTAAGACGTTTATATGATTCGAGCTTCAGAAAAGAAAACCCTTCACTGGTCAGAAAAACCCTGATGAATACGTTTTAGGTTTCAGGGATACGCATTAATGGTTTTAAAAGTTTCAGCACTGTAGATATTTACATCATATCATGTTTTCACCTATATGCATAAAAAAGAAATGATGAAATCCCCAACAACCAGTATATATTACAACAAAGCCCAAGAGAGAAGTGGATATCCCTTTAGTAAACATCTGTAATATTCCATTGAACAGATTCATTCAACTGATTGGAGTGTACTATCATAAGACAACTATGCTGGGGTTTTCTAAAACATTTTAAGAAATCCCCAATATACCAGCATACATTAAATCATGGCTCACTGTACTTTTTGAAATACCATATTCAACATCTTTATTGCTTCCTTTATATGATTCATCAAAACATTGGCTTGTGCAATTAAACGATTAAACTCTGTTGGAATTCCAAACCTGTCAGTATATATTGCAGCTAAGTTAAACCTATAAAATGAAATCATTCAAATGACTGATTTGTGCAATTTTCCGTTTTTCTTAGACAGCTTTGTGGGCACGTATGAACACTATCATTGGTAAAAAATATGTGTGCAATATGGGAGATGTTTTATGTCACGAAAGGTCGTCGATTGTAACCCATTTTTTCCAGAACCAATATGTTACGCCTGATTCCAAACATGTAACAAATTATGCCAGTAATATGCAAGCATTAATTAACAGAAAAGTCTTCGTATATTCTCTAAAATTAACAGACTTCAAAAACCAGTGCAATTTCAATGAGGTACGAGTTGGTGGGGTTTTTTTTGCGCCAAAAGTACCTGTCACATCGGGACACGTGACACGTTGACCTCCGGAACGTATAACTTCCTTTTTTTGCGGGTAATTTGTTAAACACTCTCTTTCGAACCTAAAATACTGTATCTTTTTACATTTAGATGACAGAGATACATCATTTCATTTCGAAAGATACGATATGCATTCGCAAACACCATATATCACGGACTCGCAGAGGCGAGACAGCATGATGATAGAAGAGGGTTAAGTAATGGAGACCACCTAAACTAGTCTACGGATACCGTATAATATAGACAAGTTGTCTGTTTGGGGAGTAGTTTAACGCTGATTTCATCAAAAGTTCAGTTACTTAATCGTTAACATTAGGAACAATCACTATTTCAAACTTGAAACAAAATCAGACGACACACTGCCGTTAATCAGTATTTAAGAGGTTCTGAAAGGCTGCGATCATAATCAAAGCATTTGCCGAAAACCGATCCAAGAAATCGAAAAAACGTAAAAGCTGTTGTGTCAATTTCTTATTATGGAACGTAATTTATGAGAATATAGGTTAAAATGTATGTCTCCTAATAGCTTAATAATAATTTTTCAAACTAATTGAAAAATTGACGATTACGAAACTTATCAAGTTCCGTATAATTTCCTTTTTATTTCAAACTGGTATACTTGAGTTATTGTATCTAGAGTCAACCTTGCTTAATGGCGGACAGTGTTCAATTATATGCTCCTGTGCTTTTCCTATCGGTGCCTGGTAATATTACTCACAAGTAGTAGATAAACATAGTAGATACATCTATGTTCGATCGTCGCGCTCTAGAAACTCTATGGGTGGTGAGCGTGTTTTCAAACCCATTCCCACATACTGGTACATTAATGCACATTATATGTAATGATTGAACCTCCATGACCTAGTGGTTTGCACATTTGAGTTGATTGGTCCTCTACAAATGGGTTCTGATCCCAATGAATGTAGTGTTGATTTGAATTTTCGTGAGATAAAGTCTCCGGACCGGATAAGCAGTATGCTGATTATTCTTGAACATTGCTTTCACTTTCAGCATGGTCAGCCCTTATGTTGCAAGTGCATTGGGTGGTCATCCACCTATTTAAAACAAGACACCACAACTTTACAAGAACATTATTAGCACAATGTGGAAGCCAAAATGCCATAAAACATGGAAAGGATAATGTGTTTAAAGCGTATACAGGGGGTATTTTTCCCCGCCCTCTTTCGACCCAAACCAACCTAGTAACGTCGCCTTTATACCGAACGAATACTGATACTATCTGTGTACTTTTGAAACTATTTCGAAATCTTAAACGTTATTCGGCGGAACGCGGTTACGAAAATACCGTACCCCCTTCATTGTCACGAAGAAAATACTGTCCTTTTGCTCTCCTTGACGATTTTAAAGCAAAGCGTGCTAGTTTACCAACTTCACGTATACGTGTGTCTTTCTGAGCTATTTTTCCATCGAATAAGTGTTTCTACCTGTCTACACGTACGCTTGCCTTTCTGTCGATATGGCTGCCACTTTTCTAGATGAAAGTTTTGTCTGTTGTTAGTCTTAGTAAACAACGATCTGTTCGTATATACGTCCATCTTTCAATGTGTCTATAAAATTATCATCCATTTTATGCAGTGCTATTATTTAAGTACAATTTAATTATATACAGTACATGTATTCAACAGTATATGTTTCGTGTGTCTCCCTCCCTGTCTCTCTCCACCCTCTTTCTCCCCTCTCTCTTACTCTCTCTCTCTCTCTCTCTCTCTCTCTCTCTCTCTCTCTCTCTCTCTCTCTCTCTCTCTCTCGTTCCCTTTCCTGACCATTCTCTGTTTTTTGTATCTGTATCTTCACTCTTTCTCTACCTTACTCTCTGTGCATCTTTGATATTTTCTGTCCCTCTTTGGTTCTCTATATGTCTATCTCTTCCCTGTCTTGCTCTTTCCGCTTCTCCCATTGTCCCTCTTTGATTGTCTGTGTGTCTTTCTTGGCATCTATGTCTGTCCCTCTCTGTCTCTCTGTCGTACCCTCCTCTGTCTTGCTCGTTATGCTTCCATGTCTGCCCTTCTCCGGTTATCTATATGTCATTGTTTGCGTCTCTGTGTGTCCCTCTCTGCCTTTAACTCTGAGTGTCTTTGTGTCTCTGTCTATACATCTCTGCTTTGTTTTTCTGTCTATACATCCCTGCTTTGCGTCTCTGTCTGTCCCTCTCTGCTTTGTTTCTCTGTCTGTCCCTCTCTGCCTTTGTGTCTGAGTGCCTTTGTGTCTCTGTCTTTACATCTCTGCTTTGTGTCTCTGTCTATACATCTCTGCTTTGTGTCTCTGTGTATACAATTCTGCTTTGCGTCTCTGTCTGTCCCTTGCTGCTTTGTGTCTCTGTCTATACATCATTGCTTTACGTCTCTGTCTGTCCCTCTCTACTTTGTGTCTCTGTCTATACATCTCTGCTTTGCGTCTCTGTCTATACATCTTCCTCTCTCTTTTGGTTCTCCCACTGCCAAAACGGATTGAAACATGTCGGTTTTTGGCACAGATGACCACAAGTCAACGATGCATTTGTCGAAAAGGAAAAATTACAAAAACAATCGACGAGGATGGGATTCGAACCCACGCGGGCAGAGCCCAATGGATTAGCAGTCCATCGCCTTAACCACTCGGCCACCTCGTCAGATGGTGCATTCAGAAGTGGCAGGCAAAATTGTTTAAGCGCACAATAACTTTTAAACCTACCTGTACAGGTGACCTATTGATAAGATTTTTCCAAATATGGTTAGATTAACCCTTTACTCTATGATAACTCACATTGACGCATCAGCCGCAGCAGAATGTAAAGCCAAATGGGACACTAGCGTATCGCAGTTGGGTCCTCTAAATACCATTAACCCTTGGATTGTTGAATCTTAAATAGATTTGTGGTGTTGTCTGCTTTCCAAAACCTTTAATATCTGCTTCATTTTTATGAGAAAAGATACTCAAAGTAGCATACAGGTAAGATTCAGGCAAGCCGCCGAGTAAATTGGCGGCTGGGCTGGATCCAACGTGTTTGCATAAGCATGAAGTCGGTTCCAGCATTAAAAGGGTTAAGAACATGTGCTTTTTCTTTTCGTGATATCATGTTGCCGTTTGCTGTTGCTTTCAATCATTCACAGATACGATGTTTATTATGGCTGAGTGCTTTATTCAAGACGGTATCTTTGTATTAGGTAGAAATCAAGGTAACAAAGAACGAAATGATAGTCACAATTTACATAACTATAAACGTGGATGATAAAGAATTCCAAAAAAAAAAGACAAAAAAAAGGATAAAACACGTGTTAACCCTTACACAAACACCAAATTTTCGACTGTCTTAAGTTGAAAGAGTTGGCAGACGACATTTCAAAATGTGATGAAATTGGAAAATAATCTTCTGAAAGGGCAGTAAACAGCGTGAAAAGGAAAAATGCTCGTCACGAGCAATTTTTCCTTTTCCCACAATGTTTTCCAGAGTCGTTTACCACAAAAAGGGTAAATGTGGTTATCGTTTGGTACATGTTATGGGTTAACCCAAATAAGAAAAAAAGAAATGTTATTTCAGAGAAACTCATTTTGCACACTGTATTTATGTACATGTATTTAGCAGCATATGTGTACTGTACACTGATGTGTACTTGAGTTAGGAGTTAAGCTCATGTAACATATGACTGCATACTAAATAATGGTTATATATAGATATGAGATATATTTTGCGAAATACAAGAATTGATATCTAACAAGCTGTAACATTAACCTTATTTTGGTAATTGTTACATCTAAACAAAACTTAACGCCGTTATCAACAATATTTCAGTTACATTGTATATATCACAATGAAACAGACACGATCATTTGCCTGGTGTTAGTATTTCATAAAAGGATTTATACAAACATGTTCAGCGTTAATAATAGTGTTACAAGAACATTATTCAAACCAGGCTTATCATTTTTGGTGGCATTTTCATCGAGACTTTACGACGTCATCAACACTTTTCGAGTTATATTACAATCAAAAAGACACCATCCTTAGTTTGATGGAAGTGTGTCTGTAATAAATACGCCATTTAACCCTTTCCCAACAATAACGACATTTGACTACTTTGTTGCAGACGACTTTAGATAACATTGTGAAAAAGGAGAAATTACTCGTAACGAGCAATTTTTCCTTTTCCCACAATGTTTTCTGCTCTTTCTGAAGACTATCTTTCAATTTCGTCACATTTTGAAATGTCGTCTGCAAAGTCTTTCAATTTGGGACAGTCGATAATTTGTTGTTTGGGAAAGGGTTAAATACGTTTCATTTCAAGCATAGAGTTATGGCGATATCATTCGAATCAGTCTTAAGCGAACATAAAGAAACTTACTTTGCCCTTACTTCTGGCTTACATGTTTGCTTCTTCTATTGCGACACGTCGAGAGTGTTTCCGTTCATAATTACAATCCCATAAGATTTACTTCCTGGCAAATTACAAATTCCAACCAAAGGGTCATTATCGTACCGAGGACCCATCCAAAAGGAGAGAAAAGGGAATTGAAGATATGTAACAAAATAAAAAGAACTAAAACGCATCCAAACAACGGCAATAAAAAAGAAAGACAAAAAGAATGACACGAGATATGCATCCAGGCATGTTTGTATATGATATATGGCACGGCTTAAAACGTTTTCATATTGTTAACGCTCTAATATTAATCATCTCGGTCATTTAATGTTAAAACAGAACAGGCGTTATGTAATACGTTAAAGATTGCACGAGAAAATGTCCGCGCAATAGAGTAAGACGTTTAGTACCTTCGATGATTTTTGTTATTTCAGGTTCGCTCTAATCTAAAACCTTTACAACAGAGGCCCAATACTCGAATTCTAGCTATCCAAAAGCCCTGCTGGTTTGCAAACTATTGGCATTTCGAAAGTTAGCGTGAATCAATATTTGAACCGACAATGAGAGGGGTTTCTTCTACTACTTCATGTACTTTAAAACAATAAAAATGGTAATGATGAAAAAATGCAATGACAATAACGATGCTGATTTCCGAAATACGAAAACAAACCGCGTATCGGTTTTAAATAGCACAGTGCACACGATCATTACCATCATTAAAATTAACGTCATGAACAACAACAACAACAACTACAACAACATCATCAACAACAACAACAACATCAACAGTTCAGATAAACAGTCGAGTTTGACTTAGTTCTTTCAAAGACCAAATAAACATGTTTATTAGGTTTTTGGTTCTGTTAACTCTGAACACGTTTTTGCAATAACACTTTACAAAAGAAACATGTACAGTCCAAGTTGTGTTAAGCAACCATCCTTTTAAGCAGCCAACCTGCCTTAAACAACCACTTAAGAAAGTCCCATTGTTGCGTTTATAGTGTACATCAACTTGTGTTAAGCAGCCAACCTGTTTTAAACAACCAAATTTCTCAGTTCCATAGGCTAGCGTCTTAACACAAGTTTAATTGTACATTCAACCAGGCTATCATGCTTTGTTCCCTTTAGTTCTAAATCGGAAGACAAACCATGGCCGTTAACCCCAAGGTGTCGCCGCGCAATGATGTATGAGAAAAGTGTGAACTTTTATCACTTTTTAATTGAAAGAGACATAGAGTCCATACAAACACGGGGTCGCGACCCGTCGAATGCGAAATGCCACCATTCTTATGTGTGAATTTGATATCCACTTGAGAATTATAGTGAATATTCAATTAGGTCTTGGCTATACACGCATATACATAGGCGCAACGTTAAGGAGTAACGATTTGATATTCTTGCTCTGTGTATTAATCCCTTACTAAATAATGTACAGATATTCTAAAGTGTCTGTGCCAGAAGACCTAAGAAACAACTGTAATAAAATGACAAATTGCTCATAATGAGCAATTTATCACTTTGTTACAGTGGTTTTTATCAAATACCAACAAGGATATGCATTTATTTGGTTGCAAAACTTTTTTGGTGTCTGGTGCGATTTTCAGTAAGAATCAGTTACCAATACCCAAATTGAGCTAAAGCATTTAGCCATTTCTTTAACACATTACCATCTAACCCCACACTTTTGCTTCTTTCAGCAGACGACTTTCAAATAGAATTATGGCAAAAAGAGAAATTGCTTGTCACAATGCTTTTTTCAATTTATTCACATATCACAACAGCAGAACTGAAAGGTTTCTCACATGTTTTAAAAGCCTTTCTATAGCTGTCTGCTTCAAGTTAGAAAATGTTGTCAGCAGGTGTTGAGGAGTTAAACATCTTTTCCCTCATACGAATTTGTTGTGAGCATAATTTGATAAAAAAAAAAAACAGAGGACAGTAATCTATCAAGTGAAATGATAACGTTTTCGTTTAATTAGTAAGAAACGGATGTAACTTAAGGAAATATTGGTCCTTTAGAGCGAACTCTTCTTCTGTCACATTGGGTTCTTGGCGTTTTTAATACGGATGGATCAAATACGTAATCGAAATGGTTTAACACATTTCCACTTATCACCACTTAACAGCAGACGACAAGCACACATTCAATTGTACATTTCCTTATGATTTCAATAAGAAAGCATTGCGACGTAACGAAATATTGCTAATTTGGAGCAATTTATCGGTTTATCCCAGAAGTTTCTAGTCTTCTAGAGACGATGCTGTAAAGTAATACATCACGCAGTGACGCTTAATTGATGTTTCAGAACTATTCAAACACATGTTCATCCAACGATTGCATCCATCAAGAACAAAGTATGTGACTTACCATCATTATTGATTAATAATCCGTTTTGCTTTGAATAGTTGTAACCCGGAATAAATCCAAAAACAAACGCCTATCTATAGTTTTATTACAATTATCACAGGTCAAGAGATACGCTGTTTTTATCACTTTGTTTACACGTGATCTGAACTATCTCAATGAACACGTGGATTCCCTCCGTCCACGTTTTTTGCGTGCTGGATTCGCCGGAAAACCCCATATGTCTAAAAATAGCACATTCTGCGTCTCATTATGTAATATACCAACGACCCATTTGTAGAAAAAAACTGATATCTTCTGAAATCAATTACTGAATATAAAGGCATCAGCGTCTAACAATAGAACGATTTACTAAAGTCTTGCACCAAACATTTACTTTGCTTATCTATATTAGTAATAGTCATTTGCGTGTGATCAAATACCATTTTCAATTCTTGTACTATCATGTCGCTCAAGGGGTCCAAACTAAAAATGTCTGGGTATTTGGTTTTGTTTGTGCTCCTAAGCATTGCATACTTGCTGTCGCTGTGTTTGTTAAAGCATGCTAAATAGAGAAATGGAAACAATTAATGTTTGTTCTTTGCCATTTCTAATTGCAGAGTGAATACATTAAGAACGCATGGATGCTGAATTCGGAAGATTGTCGGGCACTGTTGTTTTTATTTACTCTTGTACATGTATTCCAAGCTAGTCATTATAACTTGGAACAACAAAAGTGAGTAAACACTGCAATAATAAAAAAAACATTGGTACAAATCTTGGGAAAGTGATTAAAAACAAGAACAAGTTCATACAGTTAAACATAAGTATAATTTAACGTATTTTTACACAAATATAACAGTTTATGTACAGTAAAAGGACACATACATTAATTATTTGGTTTCAACTCTTTCTATATATCCGGACATGTTAACTACAAATAAAAATCAAACGGGGTATCACTTTTGTACTAGCGCTGCCGATGCGACCGTATGATCCTGGTACTGGTTATTTGAACCATGTGGAGAAGGAAAATCATTACTTTATATAGCTAACATTAGTATTTACCAAATGTGTTGGGTATTAGATAGAATCTTGCAGGTAATGGCGTGAAAACTGTTGAAATCAGTTTTGGTTATTTTGTAATTGTAATATGCAATTACACGATACCTTTGTATTACATTGCAAATAAAAGTTTCGTATTGTATTGTTTTGTATTGAAAACACCAAAAGCATCGACAGCTTCTTCATTTAGCTGCTTCAAAAACGACATAAACGTCAATTAAGACATATGAGCTCGATTCATTCCGTCTCAAACACTTTTGTGACATCTTATATATTTCTCCTGTCAACGCTTGACAATTGTGAAGACGTAGAAGAAGAAATCTGTGACTTGGAATATGCAATACTGACATGCAAATGGCTGAACCAGGGTAGCGTTTTACTAAACATATTACACTAGGAACTTGTGTAAGTTCAAAACAAATTTCCCTTTTATCTTAAGAAGAGAAAGGTTAACTTGCAAAGTAACACATCATTGATATCGTCTCTCCGACAAGCCCTCAATGCTGTGTCACATTACAAAATTGTACTTTTATTCAAGATGCTATTGATGTTTATCAGTTTTGACATACGCATTTCTCTTAAAGTCATTTTTTAAAATTTTACGCAAGGGATACATGTACATCATGATCAAATTGAATTAATGTTTAAAATGGCCTTTAACCCATTACCACATCCAAGAGTCGAGACCAGAATACGAGACAAATTCGGAAGTCTACACATTATATCGTGTACTCGTTAATCAATGAATAACTCAGGTAACACTTAGAATGCTGGGTTATGTTCTAGACATTGATTTTTGTGTCGTCTGTATTCCAAAACCTTAAATATCTGCTTAATTCTGATGAGGAAAGATACTAAGAGTAGCAAACAGGTTAGATCGCAAGTCAGCCGCCAATTTATTTGCATAAGCATGAAGTCGGTTCCGGCACTATGAGGGTTAAAAGCGAACATAATTGACGAAAGAGCTCAAACGTTGACGAGCACAAATTCTTTGCAAGATTTTTGATCACTTGTTAAATATAAAAGGTTCTAAAATCAAACATAAACAAATGAAAACTAAACATGGGTTCAGTGAATGTTGTTTCATAGATATAAATAAAGGGTAGCCTGTTTGAGCCTTTTAGGTACAAAGTATCTTATCTTTAAATGAATTGATCCTAAAACGATGACCCAGACGTGGATGATCCACGGTAACCACATTTACATTTTGGATTATCCGATGTAAAGAAAACAATAAAAAAAACAATATTTTAGAGATAAGTCACGCAAAAACGGAAGTGACGTCATGAGATTCGTTCGTTATTAACTGAATTCTTTGTACGAATTTTGTGACTGGTCCAATTTGAAAAGCAGCAGGCTAAGAAAGAAATCACATTGAAAGAAACACGTTATTCATGGCAATGGGAGTAAACAATATTGAGTACTTCTGTCATTGTTACAATTGATTCTACAGATGTCTGCTGCAAATAAATTTAAAAGTCTTCTTTCTCAGGAAAGGCTTAACATAAAAATGTAGTAAAAATTAAAAAGTAATGGTGTAAAACATTTTCTGTAAACTTGAAACATGTAAAATATGAATTAGATAAAAAAAAAAAAAGGAAAAGATATAAAACATATTAAAATTTTGATCTAGATTCTAGTTCAGTCATAAAAACGTTAAAAGACGAGTTATTCCGAATTGAAACCTGTTAAAACACAGAACTACTTAACGAGAAAAAAAAAAAACACAGAGTTTTTTGACAATTAATAGAGTTGAGACCTTCATTTTTTTTCATTTTATGAACAAAAATTATGTGTGCTTTTGTTTTATAAAGACATGAAACCTATGCATATAATGAAGCGACCACCGTTTGTGATTTCAAATGGCCCAGATATTTTTTTTAGAATGTTTCTAAATTTCTAAATTTCTAAAATGTGAAAGTAGTACATGTATCCGTGTTATGGTCAAAATGCATTCGGACGTTTGACTTCCGGCGCAGTTCGTAGGAGCGGCCAAATGATTTTCGGATACTTTTACAAATTTTATGAGCAATTATCTGTCATCCATTTTCGACATTATCTATCGTCCAGTATTTAGTAGACTCTAAATCCATTACCAAACAATAATCTCATTTGACCAGTTTTATGCAGACGAATCTGGAAAACATTGTGGGAAAAGGAGATTGCTCCGAACGAGCAATTTCTCCTTTTCCCACAATGTTTTCTGTCCTATCAGAAGATGACTTCTCAATTTCATCACGTTTTGAAATGTCGTCTGCAAACTCTTCCAATTTGGAACAGTCGAAAATTTGGCGTTTGTTAAAGGGTTAAAGGATGAATCAAAGGCATCACTGATCAAAAGTCAGGTTACATCTTTTAATTCAATAGAGCATAAGGAAAACAAGTTAATGGTGAAGCCATATATTACGATATTTTGTGAATTAAAAAACATGGCATTAAAAGTCTGCTATAAAGAGCAGATGGTGTCGAATATTCTCATTTAATGATAACTACTGCACTCTACATTACGTCTCGTTAGGTTGTAATAAATTAGTGATGAAATAAAAAAAGATAAAAGGGGATAACTTAAAAAATATGAAAAAGAAGTATATCGCCTTTATCTGTACCTTCATGTTTCTACAGTTTGTTTAAAATGAATAAACTTTTAACAGAGATGAAAGAAAAATAAAAATTTCCGACGTCGCATATATTTTGCCATGTCCGAATCATGAACTGAACTATATTAAGTGTAGAGAAAACAACACTGCATTAGCTGTATTCATATAAGCACTGTCAATATATGTCTTACTCAAAAACAATTTTATCTTAGAGGATATGCATAAATACGACCCTGTATTGACATAATTTACAACCTCTATCACTTATGTGGGCAAAGAAAACATTACTAAAACAGGAATAAATTACTACGTTAGGAAACAATGCAAACATTTGTACATGTCCAGTATTTTAATCATGCATCCAGTAATACTTGGATACCATTCTCCTAAGCACAATCACGAAGTCCCAACAAATAGAGTATTTTCAAAGTTACTTTTTGTTTCGTTTTATCGTCATTACCAATTTTGATATCACTGGTAGAGACAATTTGAGATGGAATTAATCAGAGGTGGCAAAAGTTATTTTCCGGATTGACTAATTTTCACGGACAAGTGAATTCCAAATGGCATTTACTTTGTAACTGTTATAAGGACAATATGCAGTAAGATGTTTGCCATTTACAGACAAGTAAATCAAAGTCAGATTTCGCCATTCCTGAATCACAATGGAATCAATATAGAATAGAGTTTGCATAAGATCATGTCTGGCGGCGAATTAATACATTAACCAAAGGATACGTTGTGCTGAATCAATGTTTTGGGGATGGCATTCAACTATATGGATCGGGAACGGTAACATGACAAACTCGTCAATCAATACAAGAATTGCGAGTAACATTTCTGATATAAACTTTCTATTTTTGTTGCACTATTCTGTCTTAACATATCCATATCGAGGGTTCAATTCAAGACTATAGTAAGTGCTCCAAGTTTAGGAAGCACTTACTATATATAGTCTTGCATTGAACCGTCGATATACACTGTGTCGTGCAAAAAAAAACACCCCAATACAAAACAGGATGGTACATAGGATTGATTAATTTCGCATAAATTCTGTCAAGTAAGCAAACTATCACCAAAGACAAACTGTTACGCTTCCAATTGTTTTGATATTTGAAAGGCTCGTTTGGTTTAACAAGAAAGCAGCTTCCAAGGACGATCCTGTGAAACTTGCACATACTGCTTCTGTAAGGCGCCTTCTTACTTTTATTTGGATAATCTAACTCACAACCATATTTCTTTGCATGACACAGCTTAGTTGTATAAGTTATTTACATTTTACGTTTATAGATCCATAAACAACGAGGCAAAGCGTGTATTGTCTTCTACAGACATACACACTGACATATATTACACATTCCAATACACGGGCAATACAATATCATGCTTCCGGTAAAGAAGCAACATCGTATGTTTTCCCTGTATTTTATCATAAAAAAGACAGCAACAACATTAACAAAAAACACAACACCAACACATCCTATATATAAAATACAACTATGCACTCCTTTTATACAGGATTATCACCCGTCCATGTACGGGCGATGTGTCCAAGTCTCAATCAATACGACGCAACATTCGTCCGCAAACGGCGTAGGGATCCGGTTTTCAGTGTTTAAACGTTCCCTCTTACGCCCAAGCCTCACATGAGTCCTATAAATAAACATCTGACAGGCAAGTGGCAATTCTAACAGTTTTATTCCTTTACAAACTACGATCAACTGTCCGCCCATCGAGGGTTCATTTCGTGAAATATTCGTATTCATTACCTTTATTGTTACACTTTTTATTTGCATTTTATATTTTTGTCCCTCGGCAGGCCTCCTTTACTACTACGAAACAGATTTGATTGTTCAATTGTTGTTTAACACTTTTTTTTTAAACTTCCATCGATTTCATTGTGGCATTTTTTCTGGAACTTCTTTAATTTGACATTGATCTTGAAGTTTGTAATGCTTCCAAAAGATTTTCTGCTGGAAGCTGTTACAGAATTTGATGCTTTGGTCTTTGGTTTATCCCAGCCAAGAATCCGAATTCAAATAATTCAAATGAAACAGACATCATTCTTTTGTGCCAATGTGGTGCTCGCCTAATGCGCGAATGGATTATTTGGACACTTGTTTGCATTCTTGCATTATATGAAGTGTAGTACCGAGTCATTCACCCTTGTTAAGTTATTGACTTAGTATTACACTTAGTTATCGAAAGGTTTTTGTCATCTCTTTCCTTACAGGTGTGCGAGTACATTCGAAATTGTTCTGTCTTATAACGATTCCTCCTTCCCACTTTATTTAGGCGGAAATGAAACTGAGAAGGCATGATTTAGTTTTGACTTGTATACGTTCTTTAAAGTGTATCCAAAACGTTTAATGAAATCATAATACCCCTCTTAGAACATGGATTGATGTAGAAACCATGCAATGCAACGTATTTCTACCACACTCGTTTCTATTTCAAATTAGAAATTAAAACTTTTGCCTAGAGATAATATTTAGATGGTTCAATTTCCAATCGCAACTTTTATCAAGACGTTCATCAATTAAAATAATCTATCACCGAAAAGTTACAATAACGAATAATTGAGAGCCA
Organism: Cerastoderma edule; assembly: GCA_947846245.1. Lineage (NCBI taxonomy): Eukaryota > Metazoa > Mollusca > Bivalvia > Cardiida > Cardiidae > Cerastoderma > Cerastoderma edule. The sequence goes on from OX401416.1 coordinate 17,464,758, forward strand.
CTTTCCTCTTATGCTTCAATGTAGAACATCTCAAAACACGTTTCCATAGTTACTAATCTCGAAGGCTGTTGCCAAGGAACAACTGTATGCCACTAGCTCGCTCGAAGACAACGTTTTTACAGTATTTTGTGTCGATGAGTTCATGCAGATTCCTTAATTATCATAAAACGCACCCAGTGAGTCTCTTAAATGTTCATCGTCACTGAATCTGCGTTTTCCGCACAGTGTTTGTGTGAGTTTATATACTGGCCTTCTAAAACACCGGAACTGAGCAGGGGAACCATTCCGCGTCCAAGCATGGTCCCGGCTCGGTGTCTGACCATTTAATGATATAGCGTGAAGATGTCCATCTACATATACGCATAGTATGGTAAGTACACTTGATGATCGTCTATATAAAGGTATAGCTTTATAGGTCTTAAATCTGACGTTTACACAGTGAACATATCTCGCTGCTACAAACATGTTTACGTATACATACACGTGGTGTGTGATTCGGTTTTTAGGAAAGGACATCGTTGATACAAAAAGAAGGTTCACGGTCGATCATGGTGTGTATTGTGGTACATTATTGGAGAAGATCGACACCGTGCACGAAAAGCTCCATGTACGAAATACCCCTGGTACGAATTACCCTGAATAACTTTTTTTCTTTTTGTTCAGATGTGCGAAAATGACATGAAAAAGACATTGATTCCAAATTTCACTTGCAGAAGACTTATCAATGAGTGCGATAACAGTTGACATCTCAATACAGAGTGGAAATCGTCTAGCAATCTTCTAATGAATGGTATCCAGTGTGGTTAAAAAGTCATGTGACATAGATGCCACGTGACCTATTTGCTTTTAAGACTGCCTAGTTACTGTACAAATCACTCAGCAGAAGGCCTTGATACTTGTGCATATAACACTGCCTTTACACACGGAACTATTTACACATATTCAGCAAACATGTACACACATGTAAATATATACGCGAGAGGACTACTTTTTTGTTATTTTCGTTTTAAAATGAATGCGCCTCATCAAAGTGCGTACTCAACCCAAAAACAATTTCCATCACAGTTTATGACACCTTTGATGAGGTCGCTATTCTGTCTTTTTCAGTTCTGTCCAATCAGAAATAAGCATTAGAAACGATCACCACGCGTCAGAATGTGTTTTTACTCGTATATTTGCACTTCACACAACACCGCGGAGAAGATAATGTTTCTGCTGTTCTCCACGTTCCACGCCTCGATCTTCACTCGCTTGCCCCACAACGGTCGGATGCAGGGGAAGTGAAGCTGAGGTTTGAACAAAGCGTCATTAAGCCTTGAGGTATAGGCACAGAGTTGGGATTGTGAATCAGGATCCTCCGCCGATCCTTTCCCGCCCGTATTGTCCACGGACACCAGTAATTTGTCCAGGTTGTTCATGTAATCCTTGTATGCACTCACGCCGTCTGCAAAACAAAAAATGCATTTTAGCTTACACCGTATCATTATTGAAATCATCTCTCCGAGACGCTTTCAATAATGTGTCACATTGCAATAATGTAGTTTTACTTATGATATCACGCATGTATGTCAGTTTTGACTTATGAAAATAGTTTCCTTAAGTTATTTAGCAAAAACGGAAACCTGGACCACTGTTCCCCAGAAATAGAAAGGGATCTGACATCCCCTTCCCCTTTCCCAAAGACAGATTAAAGACCAAGACACACTCTTACCTACGTTATCTTAAATGTCCTTAATCTTGTTTTTTAACTTCCGACTGCTGTTGCTTTCAACATGGACCATCCATTATGCCCAAAATAGATTTAAAAACCCAAACTACACCACACCCTTACCTTCGCCCTCGCCCTGCCATGTGAAGATTAGTACGCCGGATACCTTCATGGTCTTGCCCATCTCGACCGTGAAAACGTCTCCGTACAGATTATCGAGGATCGTACAGTAGCGGAGTCCCTGGTCCAGCCGTCCGTCCACCGCCTGGGCTGCACGGTCCTGGGACAGGTGCCCGGATGTGATGTGACGTTTAGAGTGGCGAGCACTCGTGCTTATCAGCGCTCGCTTGTGGAAGGCCAGGTTCTCCACTGAAAAACGAAAAAAATACCTGTGAAACATAAATAAGATGTGCTCGTAATAATCAATGTCTAGTTTCCGCTCTTTTATTTCGGATTAATAAATAGTAGTAAACAAATTGTTTTACAGTGAATATCATATACCTTTCGTGTGCTATTATGTATCTTAGTTCTAGTATCTGTCTTATATGCAACTGTATAGAAACTTACTCTTTCTTCACATGGTAATAATGATATTTTGAAAAGAAAATGGAAATGGTTAATATCCAGGGTATTCCTATGAAGCACCATTTCGATGGTTCAAACATTCGAACACGATCTAAACTCTGTGTCAATTGGTTCGTTAATAACTCGCCTCAGTTTAAAAGTGTGTGGTGAGGTTCTGTATTTAACATGTCAACACGTTAATCAGACTTCACTGATAGTTTGGTTTGTGGCAAGACGGAGCAAGCTTAAGGAGTATTCCTCTGAACCAGGTCTAATTACATGGATTGGTTATTTAGTACCTAGAACACGATTTGGGATGCAGCATATTTTCTTCGCTGAATTGTGCTGTAAACCATATATTATTGTAGGTACGATTCTAATGAATACAAACAGACTTGGATTGACAACCTGATCATGAATATATTTTATACAAATGTCTTTGAAACGACTTCTACATTGTATAAGCAAGAAACTTACCACATGGTGAATCTTCGTTAACTCTCATGAAGCCAGATGGACATTCTCCTGTAAAGATAACAGACATAAGCATTAGCATCCGTTACAAATATCTTCAAATGTTTTATTCGCTCCATGGTTATTGTAGCAGATGGCAGTCATACACATTAAGCCCGTCATGAAAGTCGAAAAGGTATACATGTGCAATGGCAATCATTCCCAATACCCCATAAAGTCGAAAAGGAACATCTGTGCAACAGTAAAATCTCCATACCTCGAAGTTTAAGAGGCCTTTTAAAAATGTTCGACAAAGAGAGAGTTTCACGTATAGATGTCCGGAATATAATGTTCATTCGGATAATTGAATATGCGAAACATTGAGTTTCTTAGTTATACGGACTATGGAATTTACACAACACATAACAGTGTTTGACGTGGTGATTCTGATATGATAATGGAATGGGCATATGATTTGCGTTTGAATTATGTGGATAAGAGACGTGGCGAAGCATAAAGCTTCTTGGTTATTCAGATGGTGGATTATGCGGAACATCATGCGTTTGAATTATGTGGATAAGAGACGTGGCGAAGCTTTATGCGTCTTGGTTATTCAGATGGTGGATTATGCGAAACATCATGCGTTTGGATCATTCGGATAAGGAAGAGTATGCATACAATCATGCGTTCTTATTATTTGAATTAAGGAATTGACGACACAGTATGTCTCTTGGTTATATTTTGGAGGAATTGTTGGTTTATGTTGACCTTGGAACATTTGACCTTGCCCCTCTAATGGATAATACGGTGTTTGCGTAAGTTTTGCCAAATCATGATATTTGATCGTATCTCGGATGACTGGTCATGGTGATATCAGGATGTTATCTATGTAAACAACTAAAAGGACAGCGCTTGCCCGCAGATATTGTCGATTCATATTATACTTCATTCGCTTTGTTAAACACAAACACGTTTTGGGTCAAATTGGTCTTTGATATGTCTACACCGACAAGACGATACATTTTTCTTTTTCATATCTTACTTATAAAAAGTGTGTTGTCTTTAATGCGGTTATCTCGATTGCCAATTATTCACCAATCAAAGGAGAAACAAGCATGTATTTCTCGAAAAACTTATCAGGCTCGGACCCAGGACACCCGAGTTCTATGATCCGACACCGTAACCACAAGGCCATATATGACCCCTAATATATTCAATAGATAGAAATTGTTATGAACATGTGTACAGTATAAAAACTCGCAGTTTTGTCAGTAGAAAGAAACGCATGGCATTTGTTTAATGATGTAATACTATGTCGTATAGAATCAATGAGTATCCAATGACACATATTTCAAAACATCTTTGCTTTTCAAACTTAACAATAGAAGTGTCTAATAGTTTTAGAAAATCAGTTTTCTCCTTACAATGCAATTTTATTTAAAATACTTTGGAGAAGGAGACAGATATTAACGTTTTCTCATGCAGTAAATTTGCGCTCAAGGCAAACTCAAATTATCTTTTCCTTTCTAAGTTAATGGCATTATTGCAATTCAAGCGAACTATCTATTTCGGAATGTAAGAAAGTGATATATGATGTACAAATGGGTGGGATGACTTTGCGATATTATCATAATGTCGCTGCGTCCGAATAGTTTCGAAAAAGGGATGATTTTAGGATTCATGTAATTTATCTATTAACCCATTACCAAACAATAACAACATTTGGCCACTTTATTGCAGACGACTCTGGAAAACACTGTGGGAAAAGGAGAAATTGCTCATTACGAGCAATTTCTCCTTTTCCCACAGGGTTTTCTACTCTGTTAGAAGATTACTGTCCAATGTCATCACAATTTGAAATGTCGTCTGCAAACTCTTTTAATTTGGGACAGTCTTAAATTTTGTGTTTGATAAAGGGTTAACACGTTTTTCGTGTGTCAATAACGAAATTCCATCTCAAGTATGGTGTAATAGATTACTCTCAATTTTTGATAAGGTCAAGTGATAAGGTCAAGGTCATATATCGTATAGGAACAGTCTAAAACAAAAGTTACAGACGACTGTAAACTGATGAAGCAGGCGTAAAATATAGTTATCCTTTAAAACAACCGAGACTTGCACGTAAACCTCAATTTGTTGACTTGTGTAATTTTTACCACATCGACGTTTTCCGTCCTTACTTGTTTGAACTAGAATTTCACTAAAAGCATTGCACTTTTCAACCTTAGTTTTGCATTGTTACATCTTTTACATTCAACTTTAAACGGTCGTGCAGCACACAACATTCGAGTATCTTAACTAATCAAGAAATTACTGCACAAAAACAATTTCTTTGTTTATCACGAATACATCAATTACTGTTCATCGGTTACACAACTTCCAACGTTAATAATTGTCATTTCAAATGTGTGTTTAATCCCGTCTACTGCTATATTTTTGGAAGGGGTTATGGGTAAAACCGCAACTATTCACACGAAATATGCCCCATATCGAACGCTTCAAAGATGGCCCGGTTAAATAACCATTATATGTGCGCCTAATTATAGCCTCGAAGATGGGTTTATGAAAGATGGGTTTATGAGAGATGGGTTTATGAAATGGTGTGCCTTGCTCATGGGCTATGACGTGAAAGAAAACACCGTAACCCCTTATTTCACAACCAAGTTGTTTTAACCCTTTCCCAAACAACAAATTTCCGACTGTCCCAAATTGAAAGAGTTTGCAGACGACATTTCAAAATGTGATGAACGTGAAAAATATTCTTCAGAAAGAGCAGAAAACCTTGTCGGAAAAGGAAAAATTGCTCGTTACGAGCAATTTCTCTTTTTCCCACAATGTTTTCTAAAGTCATCTGCATCAAAGTCGTCAAATGTCGTTATTATTTGGGAAAGGGTTAAGGCTCACGTTGTGAGTAACCTATGTGAGTGCGCAGTGGAAAATAGGGGGTCTTAGTTTGAACATATTTATTTCTCAGTTATTACATAGTACATCATACAGGAAAGGGTTTTTACAATAAGGGAATTGTATTGAACTGAAAGGTTAAAGGTTAAAAGCCCTCTCCTACATACGCATTGAATATATGAGGGAAGAGGCGAAAGGCTTCGTTAATCATTCATATAATCGTTTCGTTGTTCTTCAAATTAATGTGTATCCTGCAATTTTGGCGTATAAACTTAAGAATTGAACTGTTCAATGTCTTGATTCCTAATACAAATCATAACCATCTTTCTATTTCAAACGACGTAGCACACTTTTTAATAACCTTCAAACATTTTCCTTTCCTAAAGAATTATCTCTGCAACGGTGTCTCGTTATGCTAAGTCCTTCTCTATTTGTTTAGGAAATATCACAAGTTTTGCAATTGACTGTTGAAACACTAGACCCCCTTTTCTCAAGTAGCGGCCCGATTATTATAAATGGAGTCTAAAGTTGTGTCTGCCAATTATCAGTTATGACTTGCAAGATATCTAAGGATATCCTAATTATATAACATTACAGGCATTCAAAACGGACACTTATAAATATTACTTTTCGTTAATTTCTCCGCATGGGGGTACAACCCAATACATGTCGCTAGTTAGATATCTTACATTCCTTTCACATTTTCTTCTTTCGTTTGTAACTAAATATAGCGTAAATCAGATTTAATTATCTGAACTTTGATAAGAAGCACTTTGTCATGTCAAATTATAGGCTACAGTATTGAATGGCCTTTTCAACTCCGTTTTGTTAATCATATTTTTAAGAGATATGTATACATGTGTTACATTTTGTGAAGATAATTGAAATGATTAAAAAGTATTTAGACGCGTTTTAAGAGTACATGGCATAACATAGGTTGTCGCCACTTGAAGGCCTTTGATCAAGGGGAATGTATATTCGTGAACCCTTTCACTAGAATCGAAGTCTGAAAGCGTTGAAGCAAAATGAAAAATAGCTACTGGTGTTTCTTGTATTCGTTTTGCCATGCATTTATTTGCCTCGTCGGTCATTTATTGTTTGTTTGCAATAAAGGGAATAAATGATTTCTTGAACAAGCGTGTCACTTCGAATCCCCGATGACTTTCATCGTACCAAATACAACGGTTAAGAGAACTCAAAAGAGTTCAATGATCGAGATTGACTCATATGAGCGAATTCAGGTTTTGTAAATCGTTAACCAAGAACTTAATTGATACTAATTTAAAATCAATTGACTTGAACAAGTAGAATGACAAAAGCAGAAGTTGTTCCGCGCGATCAATTCATTTAATCGAAAGGATGTTTTCGAGTCAATCACTTTTAAACAAGTGTCTTCTTTTGCTGCTTTAAGTGAGGACCAGTCGCAAATCCAATATGGCGGAAATCGGCCATAATGGCTCTAGATCCTTTCACTGGAGACGCTTTTTTTGCTTTAGACACAACCAGACGCTTTTTTTCTCTAGACGTTTTTTTCTCTAGACACTTCCAGACGCTTTTTTTTCTATAGACGCTACCCGCATGTAATTTGCATTACGTGCATACTTGCGTATAGCCTTCGAAGGGAAACTAATCCACGGAATGATATAATTCTAATAGCGATATGTATGGTATAAATGGACTTTGATTGCATTATAATAGCCATGTATCGAATGCACCGCCTTTCATTCTGTCACATGACCCTTCAAGGGGGTCTCCCTATAAGGAATTTTGTAACAATTAACCCTTATAGTGCTGGCACCGATTTCATGTTTATACAAACATGTAAGATCCAGGCCAGCCGCCAAATAAATTGGCGGCTGGTCTGTGATCTTACCTGTTTGCTGCTCTGAGTATCTTTCCTAATCAAAATTAAACAGCCATTTAAGATTTTTTGAAATCAGACGACATAAAAATCTTTTTTTTTAGATAATAACCCGTCACTCTAAGCGTTAACAAGATCTTATTTAGAATTCCCCGACAGTCTAAGGGTTAATTAGATCTTATTTCATTTTGCGCGTTTTCGTGTACAAATATGCGTTCACGAGCCTAGACGCGATGTCAGCTGGTTTGAAAGCGTTTTCACGACAAATTCTAACATGTTGTGGTCAAGTATCAATAACCCATGAGCTAAAATGTACATGTACACTCGGCTTCCTAGACTTTTTCTATATTACCCGTTTCCATGATTCCGCAACATTTCGATTGTCTGGTCGCTTACGAAGTTAGCAGAGGTGTCCGAATGTATATCGGACATCTCTGTAAACTTTGTAAGCAATTTAATGTCCGAAACGTGGCGAAATATTCAAATACGTACGATCTTTTCCGTAGACATTTTGCTCACATCTATAAGATACATGTACCTTTGACATGACCACAAAAAGGGTATTCAGACCAGGGACACAGGACTGATAGTCTGTCATTCAATCAAAAGGGAGCCTTAATTTGTCATGTTTTCTCCAATGAAGTTTACGGATAAATTATATCCCTTTCTCAAATCATAAGTATGGTATCTTGTAAAAGCTTGAGCATAAAGATGTGTTGTTCACTTTGTCGCAATACTGTCCTTAACGTCGTCTACATTAAGGAGATGCGATGAAGAGTAATTTGTTTATTTCTCGATTATACCACGTTTCGTGGGTACTTATTAGACTCGTCGAGAGTTGGCAGGTGAGTGGATTTACCGTCTATTTTCGAAACAAAAGCCTGCACGTTAAAGACGTTAAAAACGCCCATTTATTTCGATATCTATACCACCTGTGCGCTAAAATGAAGCTTTATAGAGTGATGGGGATTTCTCAGGTAACTCATACGGAGCAAAAAAGCTGTTTTGTCGTACACCTCGTAAACTAGCTGCAGGGACGAACGTAAATTTCCCACTAAATGGCAATGTTGTTGATCGCTTTGATCATTGTTGCAGTGAATCGACATGCAATCCTGGCCCAACGAAACAACATTTGGGTCAGTATTGCAACTGCCGAAAACCTGTGCCGCTAAGCTTTGCATTGTTTTAAGTCGTTTTATGGTTAATGCTTGAACAAGTTTTCATATATTGATACCCTGTAATGAAAATATTATATTTTGAACAACTTCATTATGGTCTCTTGTTTGGTTTACTATTTAGATACAATTTAATGCTGTTCGACTTTACCATATACATTCGATAATAAACACCATCATCAAAGTATATTTTGTGAGGAAGGAAACGATTAAATGTTACCAACAACTCTTTCCAGTCGTCGCTACGAGTTCTAAATAACTTTTATCTGGAGACGCCATTGTTTATGCAGGAAAACAGTCAAATACCAATGTGTTTGATTAAAGTCTTGTCGCATTTACACAAGGGACAACTGGTTTAATCTAAAAGACGAAGGGGCCCCGTAGATTTATCTCTGTGTTGTATAATAAATTCACTTGACCTTGTTAATTTGAATATATTCACACCTCGCATATTTACCGCGGCAAACCCATCATCTCATTCTGTCTGACGGTATATAAAAATTGTCACGTGTTCGAGGACTGGCCAAGAGATTCCGAGGGACGAAAAAGATCAACAAGGATGCTAATGTATAAAACAATAATTATGAGTATTCAGTTCTTATTTTGGTTTATTTCTCTGTGTGTGTGTATCAAAGCAGTTTGCAAGAAGTGTTCAGTTTGAATGTGCTGTTTCCTTGATCCAAATAAGTTATACTTTTATACTCTTCTTACTAGCAAATCCAGAACTTTCAAGTCATGATTCAAAGAGTAGCGTTTTATTCTAAATATTCCACAGAGTGCATGTATGTTTCAGCACATTTATGTTGAGCCTTAATTTTTTTTAAAGAAAAACAAAACGGACAATTGAAACCCATCTCTTGAGCAAAACAACACAAGACAAAACAAAAAATGATAAACAACTTGTTGATGGAAATATTTAAACGTTTCTCAGTTATGTAATATTATCACATTACCACTTAACGCAACATTGTTGCGCCTTTCAGCTGACGAGTTTCAAAAAGCATAACTTTAATAAGCTTTCAATAAGCATGGCTAACCCACAAATCAGAGCGAGAAATGGTGCAGTATCCAGGAAGCAGTCATCGAGAGTGAATTCAATAGGCTTCAAGCTACCGTCACAATCGATGAATAAAAAGCATTGTGACAAAAGGAAAAATTGCTTGTCACAAGCAATATCTTCTTTTGCCACAATGCTTTTTCAATCGTATGGCATATCACAACAGCAGAACTGGAAGGGGTTTCACATGTTTATAAAGCTTTACGTCTGTTTGACGCAAAAAAATGTTGTCTGCGTGTATTAAAGAGTTATCAAAAGTAGTAAAAGAGGCTAGCGTGGGTACGTTGATAACGCCCCAGACTAGCCTCCTTTACTACTATCTTGTCTTCTTTATTCATGTCTAGCGTCAAAAAAAAAAAATGTAAGACGCAATTGCATCGCGGAAATAAAGACAATGCCTGTATTCTTTCAAACGAACAATGGAAATCTGCTTTACACTGTCCCTGTCGGCAGTGTTCGAGAGAAATGCACGCAAATAAGAGCTGTGCAAAATAATCGGGTTTGATCAGCCCGCACGAACCGTAGATGTATGCAAATTGGATATAAAACATTTTGGCAAACTTATTTTCAAATGTGTTTAACCATTGTCGATACCCTTAAGTAAATAGTTCAACCTTTTCAGTATTTTTCAACAATTCGATGTCAAGTCTAAAACTAGGACTTACAAAACATATTTCGTAGAACAGTTTTGCCAATACTTCTTTAGGGATAACACCTTGACATGTTTGACAAATTTCTTATTGCTGATCAAGGGCATTGTGACATTGTTAAGCTAAACCAGTATACATATATGCATGTACGTGTATTTGTGATTTGGCGGTAGAAAAATAGTTGACTTCTTTTATTAATATGTTGATGGCTAAACTAGGTATCAATACCATCGCAGGGATGGCTTATATAACCAAGTTCTATGGGTCGAAACAAGAAGTATCCTGGTTATTAGGTGACACTGGAAATCTAGTCCAATCTATGAAACCTATGATGCAGCTGAAAGCTTCATATTGTAAAATAACGTCTACAAGATAACGAATACAACATTTTTAAGACGCAAAGACACATTGAAAAGAGCATCAAACTTCTTTATTTACATATCCGTGAGGTGATGTACATCTCAAGAGCAATTATTAATGTAAATGAGAAGCAAACTCAATAAATTCGGTTCTTGATATGTTATCAGTCATGTAATAATCAGTAAAAAATGATTAGGTGTTTTATTCAGTATCCGATTCGAAAACGCTAGAATATAAAAAACCTGAATAACATTCTTCATTCATAAAAGCTGACTATGTAATATTTGCCACACGCATCCTTTTCTTCATAAGGAAAGAAACGACAACAAAAATCAAAACACGTGGACATATATTACCAACATAAAAAAACCCACCAAGAACCACCAACTTTATTTCCAAACGAGCATATCAATAAGTGCCAAATCACTTTTTTACCATGAAAAGAATACTATTACCTTTTTTTCTTTTTCATATATTTCACAATGTTCTATCCTACATTTTTTTGAAAGAAATATTATATACATTGCGCCATTGAAAGTTGAGATGTGTGTTTAGGGATGTACATACGGTGGTGTTCATAATAAACGTTTCATTATGGCTATGAATGGTATGCTGTCACTGTATTATCACGTAATGGGATCTACTACTGAAACATTCAGATTGAATCGCGAAACCAATTTTAACACGAGAAAAAGCTGCTTCGACGGCTTTGTGTGGATATTTCATAACGCTTTGCACAGTAGTGTAGTTAAATGACGGCAATATGTCCAGCTATAACATATAACGTCCCTGGTATAGTGTTTTCACTACCAAGCCATCATATTATTCTTACATACAAGATGAATGCTTTCCCAAATGAACTAAATTTATCAGCTTTGAGAGACAAACTTTTTTCTAAATCTGACATATAATGCTGTCTGATCTTGTACTGCAATTTTGTTGTTGAGTAATTACTCTATAAGAAAATCGGGATTCCTAACGTAGAAAAAGATTAAAGAGAACGATGTAAGAGATGTCCAATGTTCCAGGGGGCATGTATATATTAGTATGTTGTCTTTCTAAAAAGGAAAAGGAACATTTTTGTTGAGCGTGTCTTTAAGTAACGTACAAGTTATGCGCCGAGATATTACTGAATGAAGAATGTATTATAAATAGACAAGCATGCCCCAAATCGTGTCCTCATTTACAACGTATATGTGCGCAATTAATGTTTGAAAGCACACCTGTTCAAAACAGTTGTAAATTACGTGTAAGTGGAATAGGTACGTTGTTTTCGACAGGCTGGTTTGAATACAATACGTCTAAATTAAGTTCAGATGAAAAACAACGAGGTTCCAATGACAAATTAGTCGATAAAACGGATGTTTAAAGAAAGGGGGAAAGAATTTGCTTATTGTAAAGGCAATTTATAAGGGAACAATTTAACACGAAAACATTTCATATTGTGAAAACATTTTGTGTTGTGGCTGTGAACTCACAAGGTCATAATATCTTTTTAACCCCCCCAAAAAAAGCGAAAATGTACAGAATTTTGGATGATTTACAGAAGCGATGCGTTGGAAAGCATAGAGTGATTAATTAACTGAATAAGTCTACGACGATTTCAGCAATAGTTCTCTTTCAGTTCATAAAAAACTTTATCCTGTCATGTAAATCGGTACTACCTCGCCGATTTAACAAAGCACCCACCACTTTCCTGTGTGATCAATCTCGTATAACAGATACGCATAAATCTAATCGTATATACCATGGATCCTCTATAAAACAAAGGGGTTTTCCAGACAATTCTAATGAATACAGGCAAAGTGTATTTTTTATTTTAAGCAAATTGATTTTGAAATTCTGCATGTCCCATTATGGTAACCCCTATTAACTTAGAACATATGAACTGGAGAGTTAGCAAGTCTTGTGTTTTGAGAGTGTGATATAGTAAATCAATTTTGAACTCAAACCGTTTAATTTGATTGCGAATTGAACGCAGTTAATTGTAGTGTTACATGTAGGTGAACGAATATGGTTAAATGAAACCCTTTTTGGTATGGTTAAGATATATGGCAATTTCTCTACTTGCCATGGCTTTTTAAAAAGTGTGAAACAGGTGTGTTAAAATTTGTTTTCATCGTTTGAAAGGTTAAAGGGTAACATGCAATCACACTCTTTGAAAATGTTAGGCAAACATTATCCGTAGAAAGAAAACCTTCCAAAGAATATTTACTGTTTCAACTCGATGATTAATTTTCGCAGTCTGCAAACGTTTCAAGTGGTGTGCATTTGGAAGTATGACGTCATTTGAAATATTGAAAACAGACATATTTCGTATTGTTTCTAATTAATCTCGCATTCCAGCATTCCATCGGTAATAAATTCTGAGGCTTCGAAGAGCTTCCGCGTGTTCAAGTTTCAATGAACGTCAGCCAGATTTCAAACCCACATTAAATCGTATATCATCGAAAAATCGATAAAAGTCATCTCAAAATTTACTATTGGCTTCAATAAGATACCCCTGTTCCATCATCAAGGAATGGTTGCTCAATTAATCCAACATAATTTTGTAAAAAATAAACGACTTTCTATTATATTGCAAATGAAATCATTATATCGTTATGTTTTATGTGTTCTTTCGAGTTAAAGTTGTGTTGAGTTTGCAAAAGCCATTGAATACAATAGATATATGCACTTGTTTGATTTAATGTCTTGTTGCTCCATTGACATGGAAATTTGCACCTACATCGCACCAGAAAGAGTCGATCTCAACCATGACGTTGGGTTTATCATTATAACTATTCTTTCGTATGGTTTACATAATACAAGAGGAACATATTACATTTCTGGAACTTCTTATAGTAGTTAAAATCGCAAGCAGTATATTTAAGATTTCATATAAACAGTCAAGCAATGTGAACATCAATATCGGCTTCTTTTATAAAGCTATACAATGACCACACCAGTTCATACTCGACATTAATTAAGAGTTCCATACAGCAAAAATCTAAACATTGAATGGAAGGGTATGAAATGGCATTTCGGCTCAATAAAAGATGCACGTTGTGCAGAAATCTCCAATATGAGCTTTCTGTTTGACTGGCATGATGTATCAAACTGTTGACTGTATATATTCAAGGTTAATGTTAATCTAAAAGCGCTTCCAATAGCCGAAATTTATCGGTCAAACACTAACTTGATGTAGCTTCAACTTACCTTTGAATGGGCATCCGACAAGTCCAACTCGCATCGCTATTTTCTTGTTCCATTCGATCGGAAAGAACCGAATGAAACGCGCAACAAACGGCGAATTCAGGTAGTGAATTCGCTCCGTGAATTTGTCGCTGTTCCCGCCAAAAATCTACAAACAAGGATAAAAATAGATTAATCACGATGGCCCGTCATAATGTGGGAAAACACACGTGCATCGTTGCTCTGTGATCAAAACTAAAGGGTTCGTGTGCGCATGTGTGAAGTGTTACATCCGGTCAGGTCCATGCCATTTTTGGGGGGTTAGGTGACGAATATATTTATAAAATCCTAAGAGTGCAAACTGTCGATATTCTTTTAGAAGAGAAAATTAAAACGTGCGCAACAAAAGCTCGGTTTTTAACTGTTAGTAGTATGCATTCGTTTGTTAGAGGGACTCATGCGACATGTTAATACAAGACTAAGCGAAACAAACAACTTTGCGCATGCGTCATGCATCATGCAGTTTGAAATGAATGATCAAGAGAGTGTTTGATCACAATTTCATAAGTATGAAAGAAAGACGTTTAAAGATTTCTTCGGCGTTTTTTAACTATCAATCAAAGATGTTTTGAGCACAAGACCATGCAACACAAAAACAATCCTTTTTGTACATAAATTTGAACGTCTGCAGGGGTAGCCTAGACTCGAAACATAGTTCGCGCGCTTTTCCAAAACATTTTATTCATTTTTAAAACAAAATACTAAATACGTTTATAAAATAAATCATTGATGAGTCATCATATTTTTGAAATTAAATGTAACTTATCAATGAACACTATAAGCATTGCGACCTAAAGGAAATGTTCTCTTATACTCTTTTTTTGTCACAATATTTTCAGATATAGGCAACTTATTGTGATATTTTGAATAAAATGACCTCCCTTTCAGATGAAAGGTCAAACGGTAATCATTCGAAAAAAAAAACATGAGTTAATCGCTTATTGTTCCACAAAATTGCAGATTGGAAGGCGGATTGCTCTTGCCATGTATGGCCTTGACGAAATCCAATCTTTTAAGGAGATACCATTTGACATTGGACAAAGGCATATTCCAAAATGTAGAACACTAAAATAAAGTTGAATGATGGCCTTTTCTAAATTATAGAAAAGTTTTGCCTACATATACACATATTTATGTTCAATTCTCGTTAAAATATCCGTTTTAAAATGTTACAAGTTGATAAAGAATGAAAAAAAAAAACACATTGCGTTTTAGACACTGGTTTTAACTCTTTACGACAATATGATTGAAAGAGAATTAATTGGCTAAGGAGCAATTTCCAATCATGTCCATTTGTTGCAGCAGATTTGTTTATTGTCTTTCGCAGAGAATGTGTTGATTTTTATACACCTGAAGAAAAGGCTCAATTGCAATTTCCAATTTTTCCAATTTTTGAAAATTTCCTGCAACATACCTGTATAAAGCATGGTACTTTATGGTAAAAATTACAGTGAGGGAAATAAGCTCGAATTTTTCAAGTAACATTATATCTGTCACTTCACTTTTTGTACAGGGTTTAGGGATTTCTAAATAGATAGAAAACTCTAGCAATCTATCGTAGGATCTATACGAGACGAAACGTCTTTCTTGCAAGAAAAATATGGAATTCTAACGAAGCATAAAATAAAAATTAGAAGTGTTAATATGTGCGTGAAAGCATGCTACAATTCATCATTCATATAATATAAAAAAGAGCAAGTAAAATGAAATTCTGCGCATTAAATATTCAGGGCGACGGTTCTTGAATAATTCTAAATAATTTCAAGACCTTTTCTTTATAAATAATAAACCTTTCATTAACAAACCAAACACTAAACTACTTTGAATAAAAGAAAATTACAATGTGATTATATACATGTAATGTAGTGCCTTTGAGAATACAACATACGTCGTAATACATGTAGATTGTTTGTGTTGTCTCGGTAAGTATAATGTCCTTAGCCATATCTATGTCTAGTATACTCAAGTACATATAAGCTCGTCTCCCAGTGAAGCATGTGGTGCCCCAGCACTATCTCAGTGTTGATCGTGAGTACATAAACCGAATGTGATCTTTTCTAATTAAAGAAACAAACTAAATCCGAAAATCCTTTAAAACTCAGTTTTTAGAATGTCAATAGTCCGACACCAATTAACAAAAAGCGCCTACACAGTTAGCACACATCATGAAAAAAAAGTGTTCGAATGGAATGAATAATTGATGAATAATAGAAAAAAACACTTTATAATTAACCAACATTATCTATTTGTGTATGATTAAAACCTAACCCCAAATCTATTCTGTAAGCTTATCTCGGTTTCTTCGTTGACATATACTATTGACCGTTGACGATCATAAGTTTGAAAACAATTTCATAATTGCTTCTTGGTACATATATTGAAATAATCAATTGCGATTCAACTCGTTTAACAATAAATGTTTCACTGCGTGTGTCTAACCAGATCAAAAAAAGATTGATTTAGTATTTAACACGTGTCACTTTTAATTTGTAGTCTATCATTGTGTTTGATTAGATTCTTTGACATTGGTAATCCATTATAATGACTTTAAAGAGGAGTTATACTGGGCACTATTGTAATAGGAGTCATGGCGAGTGAGGTAAATATTGTTCTAGAAACTTTAAGAGAAATTACTATTGGCGATTCATAGTCGTTTATCTGTTGTTTGCTATAATGATATCTAAGTCACGAAAATGTATTTGGGGACAAACTAATAACTTAAACATCTCAAATAATCATGAGACATTATCCTTAACATCATTTAGAAATCAATCTTTGTTCGGGCGAGGGGGAGACAATCTTAGCCGAATGATTAGGCTAAAGTTCTTAAACCGAAGTTACAAAGTCCTCCTTTAAGTTGTTTCAGACCGACCAAGGTCCCCCGTTATATTTGGATTATCTTAAGAGGTAACCACCCGGCTGACTCACTGAGAGCCGTTTGTACTACCAAGTCTCAGATTTCCATCAATGAATTTTAACCAGGCATATAACTGAAATGCCAAGATTGGAATGTAAGACCTCAATAAAATATATGGTTGATATGCTGCCTCTTGATTTGAAGTTGACGTGTTGCTAGAACCTTGTCTTATCCCATTGTCATTGGTAAGATTCCCGTCAAATGCCTTTTGTTACATGACATGGTTGAATTGCAGTAAAAATCAATGAATTTAATATCAAAATTTCCTAACACAGGTGGTTTAGCTAAATTGGAATTGGTAAATAGATAGCAATAATACTCATCACGATAAAGCCCTTTTTATTTATCGATTATTACGAAAATAATTTGACAAAGAGTCCATGGATAAAACATTTCAACATTTGAATAAATATTCTTCATTGATTCAATTCATGAGTCTAACATTTTTAGACAAGTTTTGCTGCATTTTTGATCAATTAAGAAAGATAAATGATGGAAAATAAATGATTTTATCAACAGACAAAGACAAAGCTTCCTTTTATGCATACATATTTAAAAGTGTGTCTATTTTATGCTCATTTTAATGATATAATTACATTTTCAACGTAAGACATTGAATCGGGACGGTTTAGTGTATAAGTTAAAGAACTTTAAGAAGAACCACATTTTGCAAAAAATTTCTAGGTGTTAAAAATTCTTAAAAAAATCTGTGATTTCACATCATCTCACGCGGATTAAAACACACCTGACGTTATACACGAAGTAAAACACATACATACGAGAATCTAGTTACTCTACCGTTTACTAGTAAGCCCTAGAATTTGATCAAACCTTCGCACTGAATATCTAATCGCAGTTGAGCCATTTCTACTTAATGGGGAACACCACGGTTGCTTAATTTAAATACCAACCGTATACATTCTTAAAGAAGAGTTCCCCATTAATTGATTGACTCACAAAGAAGCATTGAAAGGTGTTATTGAAAGCCAAGCAAATTGACAATAAAGCTATTTTTCTGTATAGAAAGAAATATTAAATGTTTTTGTATCCAGTGTTCTCCCATTTAAAGTTAGAATTCTTAAACACTGAATGAGATTTCACTTCGTAAATACCCGCAACCTTCTCAAGTTCGAGTTCACACTTATCTGTCCAAAAAGTATTGTGAAATATTTCAAAGTATGTTCATAGAAAAATAGCCTTCTTTGTAATTTGCCTAAATGTGTAAACAACCCAGATGTTTTAGCTTACTCTAAACAGAATGTATTCGATAAAGAACACTTAGAAGTAGGAACTATTGAAAAAGAGAATTATTCAATTTTAAACAAGTTGTCTGTGATTATATTTTCAAAACAGCTGTTACACAATAACTACTTATTAAGAAATATGGCGCATTTGTGTTTCAACTCGACACTAGGAGTGTTCTCGTACCCCATATTCGTGGCCAATAATAAGAGCTTGTTTATCTAAGCATAGAACACTTAGACGAGGTCTTTGAAATTGATAATGATATTCACATCCGCCAAAACATCTGAGTTGTTAGTGTTATTGTTGCAGTTGTTTCAGAGCTGACTAGAAGAGTAGCAGTCGGAGGCCAAGAGATGGCGGTGCCAAGAGAAGGAAAGATGTTTGATATAAGATATACCGCAACCAAAACTGCGTTAGTCTTACCAGTCCCTCTTCCGTATACTGGTCGGGAATTAATTGAGAGGTAGACGCATTATAGGTCGGTGTCCACAACCATTCATTCTAGAAAAATCAAGATCGTCATCCATAAAAAGATCACCCTGCATTCAGTATTTGTTTTTTAATGCGATACAGAAGTCGTTCTCCCAGCCATCCATCCACCATCATTCAGGAATCACATGTATATATCAACAACACCACAAACAAGAGAACGTATGCCTTTAAGTCGAGTAGAGGGGGTAGTCAAGGGGGTGTAAATAAAGGTTTGAGATTTGAAGAAAGTATTTGCCTTTACCAATATGTCCTTTAAAAGAATGTGCAAACCCCTTATCCATGTTGTTTACATGCATAATAAATATAATGGCCCAGAATATAGACATCGCGATAGAAAGTGGATCTTAAAAACCCGAAGAGTTAAATTGATGCATCATTTTGATGGACATACGATGGATGTAGCATTTTTATTAAATATTGCTTGGCGCATGAATAATGTACTTGGCGCATAAATCATGTGCACCAAAAACACAACCTAAATTCATTTCGTGTGACCAGATGTTATTACAACAATGAATTCATTTGTGTTATAAATGTAGCGTTTTTAAACACCAGTGTTTACGCATAAACAAGTGACAGTGAATGCTGCTCATTGTGATACAAAATGTACAATGTAAAGTGCAGGCGGCTTGAGTTGTATTAATCTGAGCGTGCAAATATGTCCGTGTTGCTGTAGATTCCATAGAGACAAATCCCTGGAGACGATGCAAACCGAGTTTATCTAGGGGGAACATGTCATTTCAATCATATTGGGTGACAAAGGTTCGAGTTAGTCCGAAAACAAGACTGTTACATTGATACAACATTGGTACAACTGGAATGTACTGTTGTATCGTATACAACAACAACAAAAAACGTCACGTGTAAATGAAACAACATCTAGCGAAGGTCCACAATAAAATTGCCCGACTTCTCTAACCGAGATCAGGCATATTGTTAAGTAAAGCTCAAAATCTGCAAAATAAAGTCATTAAGATATTTAAAGACAGAGGGATGATCCGTTTTAAAACGATTGGCTGAAATTCAGAACTGTATGTGCTACCTTGTGTATCAAGCAAGTTGCTTCCATTTCTATCTTCGTTTTCAAACATGTCTTTTTATATTAACATACCTAATATCAGCATATGCTACTATAAACAATTACAGTTCATAGCGACTATCAACTTTTGCAGCTTAGTCAGACAAATAAATAATGAAAAGGAAATCAACGAGTTTTTTCTTGTTTTTTTCCTTGCGATTTGTCATATGGAACAAAATACATTTTGCATGTCAAGGGCTCAATTATTGCCATATCGATTGCAGTGTAATAAAAGTAAAGATTACGAAGAAATTAGGCAAAAAACAGACCCTAAGACATATTAATGATGTATTCTGCATCTCACGCCAAACATAAAACGGACATCTCCTGTGTTTTATTAATATATATTATTAAATGTTTTATATAGTTATTTAGTGTTATATTATTTCACACCGGTTTACAACAGCATATAATAGGTCTGTTATTTCTGCTGAAGCTGATGTTATCTATTCAATAGGGCTCGCACAATGGTCAAGTGAAAGAGCTACGGAGTTAAATGATCCGTTCAAAGAAGCACAACTTGATATGTTTAAAGCTTCTATATACTCTATAAAGCATTTTGATTAACTAAAGATAAAAAAAAAATCAACCTCGCATGTCTTTCATAATAGCGAATGAGATGCGACATTTAAACTTAACACTGAACTCTTTAAGATATAGGATGTATCCCTTAACAAAGATCAGATTAAACTATGCCAAACCGTGAGCAATGAGCTCACAAACGTGCAACCTTTGGTTGATCTTGCATTCATAGACCATGATGCTAACCCTATGTATTTATATTTATATATTTACATGTTCTTTACATAATATCAATCATGTCAATGGGAATATACCCATGGTAGTCGGATATTTGTTTCTAGGATGTATATATCACAAACAAGTGTTATGTAGTATAGTAGCAAGTTTGCTTTGTAAGCTCTGGTTCAAATGGGCCTGGTTGTTTCACATAAAAAAAACTATCAAAGCTCGGGTTGGTGTTGGTCCATCTAAAGCGGTGACATGATATATAGCTACGGTCTCTGCGTTTTCAGTACTTTACACAATGGCATCATAAAAAGAACATGCGAGTCTGAGCCTTCGACTGATGTTTATCATTGTTTAATGGAAACAACTTGCTGATTGGCCAAGACATAAAGCCAGTTTGGTCATAAGCATGAGTGTAAGAGGCTACTTGATATTGTGTTCGAAAGGTCATCTGATAACATGTCGTATCAATCCAATAAATAAATGCCTCACTTTCCTTATATATTTTTAATGGAAAGGATGTCTTTTAGTCTAAAATTTACGATTTATCATTTCGATTCAAATAATACGAAGGGTTTATCAATTCATTTTTTCCTGTACAAATGTCATTGTAAACTGCTACGAAAAGCCGGACTCGCATGTGAACACATTTGAAAAATTCTACAAAAACCCTATTAAATAAAAGCAAAACATTTCATCAATACGTTCTGCCATAAGAAAGTGAGTCTTTGTCGGTTCTACTTAAAGACTATTGCAGAGAAAAAACTCTACTGTTCAGACATTCATATACACTCAAAGTGATATCTTTATATAGAACAACGGGTTATTGCTGATTTTGTAAACACGTTTGACGTTGGTGTAAACAAATGATTCGTACCGTAGTTATGAACCTATAATTACGAGATTGCATTAGTCCATGAATGAAATTAGCTTGCATGAAGTAGATGTCATACTCTAAAGTAACACATTGAAGAAATGCAGCATATTTTGACCCAGTTCCTTATGACAGATTTCAACAACAATCTACAAATTGGTCTACAGTTGTTGGCATCGGGAAAAATTCAGGTAACCATTGGTTTTGGTTTTGTCAAAAAATAAGTTTAACTTTGTTAATCGAGAGGCGTTAATTGGTATAAGTATTTGAAGCAAAAATTAATGATTCGATTAGTACGAGTATAATAGTATTATATAATGTTATATACATGTATAATCATCTAAGATATGTTTTCTTTTTGCTTAACGTGGTTTGCCTAAATTCGTTCTAGTGCCGATGCCAACTAACTGAAGTGAAGTCAATACAGAAAAAAAAACAATGGGCGATTTAACTTTCTTTCGATATCTGCACAAGATGTCTTAAACCAGCCTGTATTGTCGGTACAGACAAATCTGTGACAAACTTGTTCACAGCTCTCTCACATAGAGGCTACTGAAATCTTCATTAATTTACGTTGTTCCGCAAACATTGTATCTATGATCCAAACTGACATAAGAAGCCATTTTATCAAGGATGTCATAGTGATTTCAACCCATTGTATAGCAATTAAAACAAAATGAAAAGTACAATTTCAAATTTTACAATTCTTAAGAATGATGTAAATATTACCAAAGATTGACTGCCTGCACAACCATCTTTGTTTTTTGTATTTACTTCAAACGAATGAGGAATCGATTCAACTATTTTCAATTGAAAATGTTTCTAGGTAAGTCAAAGACAATTTCATTGTTCAATTTTTAACAATAGTGATACGAATTCAAACATATCAATATAGACTCAGATATAATTCTTCCCCTACATTGCCATGTTTGGCAGTCTCTCTTTTCTCTATCAAAACTGATATATGTAAGAAATCTTTATCAGAAATTTCTTGTTTACCGATATTTTCTCATCATCCAAAAGATGAGGAAGTTGACAGACGATAGTTTTCTTCAAAATGAAATAGAAGACACAGGAGATGTAAGAGAAAATCGTTAAAAAAAATGGTAAAACCTTTCATATAACTAATTTACAGGATGTTTTAATGCCTTGTACTTTTATTTCAAGAACGAACTTGACTTTGACGGTTCATCATCCATATTAAAGATAAGGCCAAACAGATAATAGCTATTCTTAAACATGATCGAACTTGTTGTCATTTTTCCCTCTGAAACACCTAGGATATGGGAAGAACTATGATCATGGTCAAATACCACTTTGCTTAAGCCAAAGCACGCACCCTAAGACTGAAGTAAGCCGCGAGTCTATTAGAACTCACCCAAGATCGGGTTTTAAAGCTTCGGTATGACGTTTTAAACAACATGCTAATTCGATGTGACATCCAAAGTCAATTTGATCAAATAGTAGATCAAGTAGGACTTATAAGCAGAAATAAGTCGTAAGCATCATAAGCAGTTTCTTAAATTGACCAAAATATAAGAAGATCGTAGACAAATGGTGCTTAACTGATCTGCTTGGAATTCGAAAAAATCCTACCAAAAATAAACAAAAAAAACCCCGGCGCGATTAGAATTATCACATATTTTTAAAAAGCGTAATAGGACAACGTCAATGTACCAAGAAAAGGAGAGAGATAAAAACAAGCCCAAACACCCCGGTTCCCAACCTCACATCACACCTGAAGCCCCCGGGGTACACAATGTTACGCTTTAAGTTAGTACTCGGGCATGCAACCACCTACCTTGGGGTCCAGATGATGGGCATCTTTGTACTTCACCCACTCGACAGAGTCGTTGCTATAGGAGAGCATGAATCGCTTCACCCAATGCTTCTTCTTCGAGTCCCCGCGGCCCTTCGTGATGACGCCTGTAACCAGTGTCGGGGGTCCGATATCAATCTGCAACCATTGGGATTCTGGAAAATAAACGGCACATACCAATTAACAATTTCTAATGAGCCTCGTTTTAGAAGATAATTATAATTATTTTCGAAGATTCGAAGTATTTGCGTTTCGAAGCCGATGAGAAACAGAAACATTGACTTCACACCGAAAAGAGATTGAGCTGTTTTTTTTATCTTTTTTTATTGTAAATGAAGATTCAATGAGTGTGGAAAGGATACGTTCTTATCATACTCAAAAGGGCACAACTATTGGATTTTTTCGGACCAGCACTACAGAAGATCAACGAATGAGTGGAATTTGGAAAAGTGCAAAGGATTAAAAGTTCCAGCTAAACAGTCAGAAGGATAACGTATTTGAAAACCACAACTGCTAACAAATCTTTTTCCGAAAAGGAATAAGTGCATCTATTTTAGAAATGCAATTTCTTGCGAAAACAAACAGAAAAAGCTTGTTTTCCACCTCTTTACAACAACACTATTACGTTCACAATCGATGGGGTGGCGAACTAATTATCAAAACCATCACTAGAATGTCTGTAGACTGAAGCTGTGTGCTGGCTTGCATTTTCAAAAGGCGTGAAGAGACTTCTGCTATATTCAATATCCTGTATGACTGTATTTCCCATTATTATTTTCAACGCTACGCTGAGCCTGTTCTTGCAGTACCCATTTTACTAGTTATAACGTGTTTTAAACTATTCCAAATTCAAAGCATGGGCGTCCGTAGAAATTTCTGTTCCTTTTAAAAGACCAAGCCAACGAATTTATTTAGACCCCCATCATTTTGTTTAAAACGTTTCATATGAATCATTTTATCCAAGGTGTTCTCAGCTAGTAACAATTCGACTTGTGGGTCCCCTATGTCTAATATCAATGTGTTTAGTTATCTTGTACTATCGGGAAAGGTGCTACTTTTTTCTGGCGTAATGAACGGTTTGTAATGAGGCACACAAACCTATAATGTGTTTTTGTAAATGGAAAAACATACGACTTTCTCTGCGGGGTTTGTCGGGAAGTAAATATTGCCAACAAATCCAAATTGTTTGATTGATATTCTATGCTATTTCCGACCAAAAAGTTGTTTAACTAAGGTGTGATTTATGATTTCCATTATCAATGGTGTGGGTACAGTGTACATTGCTCAACTAAAAGCAATATGTGATAATCGGCAAAAGAGAATACATAGATACTGGGAAATAAGCATTACCAAACATCTTGGAAACAGAAGCTAGTGATCAAACATTTTACAACGTTTTTGTTTAACCCTTTCCCAAACAATAACGACATTTGACTACCTTGCTGCAGACGACTTTACAAAACATTGTGGGAAAAGGAGAAATTGCTCGTAACGAGCAATTACTCCTTTTCCCACAAGGTTTTCTACTCTATCTGAAGATTATTTCCCAATTTCATCACATTTTGAAATGTCGTCTGCAAACTCTTTGAATTTGGGACAGTCGAAAAATTGTTGTTTGGGAAAGGGTTAAAAAGAAGTGAGAGTCTAAGGGCACATTTGAACGTTTTGTCACATTACATCTTGCTTTTACCCTCGAACTCTTGATATATATTGTTTGCGAGGCTATGAATAGGCGTAGCCTTCACTTTTTCAGTGATGATAAGCTAAGTTATCTCTACACTTTGACGGGGGTCCACAGATACGATCAAAGAACGCCGAGGACACTTTCAATAGAAATAGGGTCAACCAAGGTTTTCAAGATTGAATCTCAAAATACGTTCCGTCAAGAGCAAACCTACACCTTTCAAACATTAAAGCCTTTTTCAAAGAAGAAATAATAACTTGCAAGAAGTTGGAATTATAGAAGACAATGTCTTATAAATAATTTTAAATAGTAGAATGAACCGCCAAAGTTAGGGTTTTCAGTGTCATGACAAGACTGCTCTACCAATGTAAAATCATACCCATGTCCTGAAGAAGAGTGGCGTGTTTATGGCTATATAATTAGGGCCTTAATGAGTGGTTTAAGCGCAAAGTGTGACCATTATGGTCTGCATATAGACCTCGAATAATCGATCGATCGATCGTTTGAAAGATTGGACGGTCAATGAAAACCGTTGAAGGGATTCAATAAACGATACCCTTTATTGCCAAAGACATCTTTGGACTGCCAAGCCAACAAGGGAAGACGTGTTTCATTCGGCCTTTGCGCTAGAAGTCAGCAAATCTACATAGTAAAGGTGAATTGGATGTACCTCTACAAATGACATTAGAGAAGGGATCACAAGCACTTGGTAATGCATGGAAACCAAAGGAAAAACAAATGCTTACTTCTATGGCACGCTGGGTAATTTAGGTAACACTGTCACGAGTAGTTCCATTAAAGTTAAAAAGTTCAGCTCTTGTTGGGATCTACCATACATCTTCATTGAGGCCACCGCGAGGTATGTGGAAAAGTGTTTTGACACAGAGGGTGCGAATAAAAAGAAATCTATACATGAAGGAGTGCGGTAGGATATCAGTTACCACGTGTCGACCTTAAGGTCAAAACCTTTGACTTCTTTTATCTTTAGTGATTCGTGAGGTCCTTTGAAAGAGACAATGGTCCCGATGAAAAGTTGGAATTTCGAGCACGGATCTCGTTGTCTATAAGGAGGTGTTTGTTTACTAATGAACAACTGGGTCACGCCTACTTTCACAACCTATCAGCGTTTTTCGACTGGTCCAAATTATAGGGAACACCAGATAGCAGCAGAAAGGAAAAGGAATGTTTTCCTTGCACAAGGAACTTAACAATATGTGACTTTGGGTAAAAACCGCTTCATCAGGGGTACAAAATGGTTGTATCTACAGTATGTGTGTTATAGGAAGAATATCATTTATGATAGTCCTCATAAAACTAGTTCAATCGTCAAAAGTAAAGGAGAAACTGGTTAAACCAGCCATTATGTTTGAAATGTTCTATCAAGCAAACCTCAATTTTGATACAATGCCGAAAGTCTAATGCAAGCTTTTCTTTAATTTGGGACAGCAGCGCATGTTAGATTCGTAGTGGACTAAAATTAAAGTGAAGAGGCACCCTGTTGGCCTAATACATCATCCGACTCCTTAGCAAGCGATACACGAACTGTAAGAATAATGTTTTGACAAACATCGAAATCATTAGGAAGAGAATATATTGAATGATCACCACTCCTTAATTGTCAAATTGTCGAACTATATCTAATATCTTTAAAAAGAACACAGAACAAAAAAACACATGTAGGCTTTAAACGTTATTCAAGAGACAATTGACACCACGTTCTGTAATATGGTGTGGTAATAGAAAACTATCGTTTGGCGAAGGGTTAAGAGGGACTATGTTATGAATACAAGTAAAGAGGCACTCCAGCGCACTAATATATCATTTAAACCCAGCAGAGCGTTCATATGGTAAATATACCGCGACAGAATAGCGCGCCCCCTGGGGATGTTATTTCATCAGTGTACAAAAGGATGGTAGCGGTTGGTACCCAATCTTACCCTCAAAAATTAATTTTAAACGGAATGTTCAGCAATCCACGCATGTTCTTGATAGCTTTAGGACTTGTTTTTATTTATCGCCAGCATACTTATACACTGGATAAAAATATTGGAGCTAAACCAAATACTTAAAATACTTTTAACGAAGAAAGATACGATTCAAATGTTTTAAGCTGGTAGACATTTTTGGCCCTTGTGTTGAAGTATTCTTTTTGATTTTGGGATACGAAAAAAACATACAAAGCCAGCGTATTCGTCCTCATGTGGAATCCTCCGGTAAGGGACTGGAAAGAACATCTTGTCCAATAACAAATCAAACATAATGTCCGCCTTGGGAAATCAAAACCGAGTAGCCCTTTCTTAAAACCAAACATTTATATATGGGATAATCAAATTATTCAAAATATATCACTTAAACAAATCAAATTCTTCTTTTGCCACAACGTGTTCTTCATGTGTCAATGCACGATTAAGGAGAACAACCTACCTTTCTTCTTCTTGGCACACCATCCCTTGTGACTGAGTATGTTGCCATCCTCGGGCTGACAGGAGCCGGCGTTCTTCCTGTGGGAGGAGGCGGTCAGCTTACCGTACGGCGGCAGACCGAGGGGCATCTTGCACACTGAAATAGATAAACAGACAGGAATTATTTAACGTATACGTCTTTTCCATGCATCGGTTCATATCCATGTATTGGTATATTTTGGATTTCCATAAACGGTAGTCTTCTGAATGGCTGAGGTAAATGACAAGAGTTGTTTCAAGCTTGACCTTATATATAGCACCATTTTGTGTTTTATCAGCCCGCCATTGCAATACAAGTAAACTACTGTTGGTTTAATGTAAAGACCAAGGATACAATTATCTAATGAACTTAAGTAACCATGATACCATGTTGTTCACTTTACTCAATTCCCATTCACTTATTCCGGTTTCTGGTTACTCAATATTTGACTCTGTTATAGCCAGAGGAATGACTTAGATTCAGTTTAGGTTGAACACGATCAATTTCGTATAACCTCACCAGGTCTCGTTCTCTGATATCCAAGCCGCCAGCTATCTTATATCGAGAGTTATTAAAGCCTGGCGACTAACGTGCGTACAAACATAAGTATTAGAAAGTAAAGCCCAGGTGATAAATATGTGCTGAATGATAAATGGTGAACACCTTTCGTTTACTTGATATATGATTTCGAAATGTGATACAGGACTTCATTTCACTCTCACGTTTAAGTACATCATTTACAATGCAAAACGTTTTGCTCTTGTAGTTCCATCAATACAGTGCAAGAAAGGTATCCACATATACTAATATTTGCTAGATGTAATACATTGAACGTACAAAGTCAACACTGATATCATTGCAAGATAGAGTGCAGACTAAATTCCTTATGTCTGAAAAAGTGCATTGAGCTACATTCCCTTTTAGCTAAGCTCTGTTCAATTAAAGATAAGAGTGGGTTATTTAAGTGAAGTGGTGTTTGATGCAATGTATAAATAAGGGCCATAGGTACACAAACACGTTGCATGTTATCTCGTTGTGCATGCTATTGCTAGAAAAAAACTTTCAAACACTTCTCCTCAATGCAAGTAATTGATAGTTGGCGCGTCTTTAATTTGAGTTATTTCAAATAATGTGATAACATGGGAGATAAGGTGTTGAACACACCATCTTTCATGGTTTCAATGCTTATAATGAAGTTGAACACAATTGTATGTCTCAGAACTATATTTTGGTATTTCGGTATATGTGTACAGCCAGGTTCGCTATAGCAATTTGATTCGTAATGGGATAGAAATTCAATCATGTTTCACACATTTGTGCGAAATACTTTGTTGACTAGTGGCTGATTGTAATACAAACATATGTACTATGTAAACCATTTACTTAATTGGACAACTTCCATTGATCTAAATTTAGAAAAGACAGATTACATTTGACCAAAAGGAATGCAGAATGATGTTTAAAAGAAGTAGTTGGTCTCAGGGTTTTAGAAACGTTACACAATGCTGTCATCCTAATATCATTAAAAAAAGTGTTCGTTCGATAACAAGATAATTGATGATTAGACCGGTCACAAAATCCGTAAGGGAGTTGTTTCAAGAAATACTTAAACACTTCTATGATGCCTTTTATACAAAATCAGTCTTTTTAACGTGGTCACTTAATAAAATGCTGACATCCTTCTCTAAAACCCATATCGATGGGATTTAGGGATAGTGATATCAGACTTTAAATTACTTTTTGTAAATGCCAAATTTGCATAAAGATTATATAGTAAATTCCTTTGAAAAATCACATGTCCTCTAAAACATATGTCCAAGCTTAGCAATATGAACAACCAATTTTGCCACCCATATGATTGGTTAATGCATGATATCCAAATGCATTATCACTATACTTACATTGACATCCAATGATTTCAACTCGCATGCTAGGATGTCGGTTCCACTTCACAGTGTGGAACTTGATAAAGCGGGCCACGATCGGTGTGTCCAGATACGAGTGCTTGACGGAATATGCATCCGTGTTGCCTTCAAAAACCTGGAAGACGAAAGAAAATGACAGTGAAATTTTCATTGGTCTATTTCAGCCTGTTTTTTTAGCTGCATACCGTTAGGCCAATCCATGGTACCCTCCAGTACTACTATATGTGCAATTTTAGTAGTAGTGAAAGGTGAAAGAAAGTGACAGTGAAATAAACATTAGTACAATTCTAAATATAGCTTGGTATATGAGCTGCATACCCTGTAGCCTCCCGTGGTACTCTACGGTACTACTTCTATCTTTAGTAGTACTGGAGGATGGTGTGGGGCACTGCAGCTTCTTCAGCAAACTGCAGCAAATTCTTTACCAACAGCAGACAACAGTTGTTTCACTTGAAGCAGACGGCTTTAGAAAAGCTTTGTAAACACGTGAAAAAACTTTCAGTTCTGCTGTTGTGCTATGTGAATAGATCGAAAAAGCATTGTGACAAAAGAAGAAATTGTTTGTGCCAAGCAATTTCTTCTTTTGCTACAATGCTTTTTGAAGGTTGTCTGCTACAAGATGTTGTGTTTGGTAGTAATGTGCTAACATATGCGACTGGTAATACTCCGATAGGCTTAAAAGCCTTTAGTAAGCAATCTCAAATACCATGGTCTTTCCAAATGAAAACAGTTTTAAGGAATCATATAAAAGTTTCATAACAAAGAAACGTAAATGATGTTTGAAAAACGATAAAATTGAGCGTATAATCAATTTCTCTTATTTTCAACTTTTCTTTCAAACTTGTCCATCATCAAACCACGAGTAAATACCAGAGATTACTTGATGAATGGGACTCAGGTTAAGCGACTCAATTTAACGAACAGGTTCTACCGAGGATCAGACGCGCTGTATCTTGTCATCTAAACTCACGAAATAATGTAACAACCAAAGATCTGACGAGAATCTTGATCGCTGAAACAACAATAATGACAAAAAAATTAAGTGCTACACGATTGTTGCTGGGATAAGAGGTTTGGCGCTATTTTAATGTCGTAAAAGGCCGGTCATGCAAAAACCCGACACAGAGCCTCAAGGAATCCAAAAATACCATTCCAGATTAGCATGTAGGTTCTGTACAGCTTTATCCAAAACGATAGTGTTCGTATATTTGTTTTCGAAAATGTTTACATTACAGATTGTTATCCTTATCAAGAAATTACCAAAACACCAGACAATAGTATACGTATAATTGTTTTCGAAAATCCAGCATTACCGAGCGTATTCCCTACCAAAGGATCACAAATACACCACTGATGAAAAAAGGTATTACTAAAGGAGAAGCGTTCATGACGACCTATTTCTCTTTCTTATATTTAAAAAACTTTCTTTCTGCCATTAAAAGCTGTCTGATCTCATTGCGATTCGGACTGAACACAGTATATCAAAATCAATAATTCAAAATCTGAAGACTTTCAGCAATCCACCGATTTCGTTGTGCATGAATGACCCAATTTGAAAGCACCAGCTGACAATAACAGGTATGATGGAAATAAGTGCATTTTTATGGGTTTTGGTAAAAAAAAAACATTATGGCAAATGGATAAATTTATTTCACTAATAGCAATGAATACTTTTCTCGTAATGGCAAGTATATGTGAATCAGATACGAGATTTGAGGATTGATTTGTTTGTTTGTTTGCCGAATGAGCATTTGGCGTGGGTACAGTGTTTATCAGTTGCAACATTTAATACAGTAGTACAAAAGTAGCATTTTCCTGCAACGCAGTCTATTTTATGGTTGGGTGTATAGGTATGCCTTCCTCGAAGATATATTTAGGAATCTGCAGCACCAAAGAATCCAAGAGAAGTGGCTCTTGTAATAAAAAAGACCCGCATAAAAGATTAATTATTATCCACGCGCAAGAAGCGATTATGAAATCACTTTTTTATATTACCTGTTTGCAAGCATCAATCAGGAAGTAAGATCTTGATGGGTTCTTTAACCCTTGCATTAAGAGGAGCATAAAGGATCGCGTAAGTGGACGTTGTTATATTGAACTTTTTTTACGTTTATACCTTTGAAATCGGTAGATGCCCTGTTCCAAATGCATTTGACAATAACAACTAAACGAGTTGTATGCATCTAAAATAATGTTCGATTAATCTACGTATGGAACCTCAAAGTGTGAACAATAATAATAAAGATAATCCTATAATACCGATGCCTTTATACAATGATTTTGAAAAAACTATGTTTTTCCAACGGCGCACTGAAACTCTTTATAGACTGTCTTTCAGTGGAGTATTGTGGGGTATATTCGCTTTTGTTTTTAACCAGAAATATAAAGATATAAATGTACCGTCCTGAATTGTAATGTGTGTAGTTTTATATAAAAAAGACGATATATTGCGCCTATTACAAAAGGACATAATGCTTTTGAATTCACAATCATTTTGTTGTTGCCTTACCTTTTGGTTGCCATATTGGTCCTTCACATAGTACCAGTTGAAGGCGTTTGTCGAATAGGAAATCATAAACGCCGTCACCCATTCATTACCGTCTGCTCGACCTTGTGTCATTACCCCGGTTACCTGCAAATACACAAAATTCATAATTAATTCGTTATCCCCCATTCGAAACATTTTGATGGTAATGGAGGAATGAATAGTTAAATAATTGAAGCGATCATTGAAAAGGGAAACAGATTTGTTGTGTATATGTATAAGACAATGTATGGCCCAATACGGAGGCCTTTCATTCAGAAAGATCCGGATTGAGCTTTCTGAAAGACGTGTGTCTTTCTTGTATTAAAATTGCCTCAGGTTGAATACATGTAGCTTGTAAAGCTTTGTCTGTAAATGGTCGCTTAAAACATTGTTGACAATGATAGTTTTCGTCAAGGAAATGAGGATATCATAACGTAACAGCAAAAGCATCATCGCTATACTGAGGCCAAAGCGTAGATAATATTTTTTGAGATTTGAAAAATGAAATGGGGAGACAGGTGCTTGTTTCAACAAACACAGCAACTGGCAGCAATTTCAAAAGTGTTTTCACATTCCCTAAATATCGCAATCCTCTCTTGATGCTCAAAGCATGTGATTATGAGATAGATTTAGACAGGCACGTTCATGTTTCTTTTTGACTCTCAGTTTAAATGAGTCAAAGTTATTAATAAAACGATGCTGCGGAAGACTTTCGAAACCATCGTGGCAAAAAGATAAGTTGTCCCTTATGAGCATTTGTCACTCTGCCATAGGGATTTAAACGAAATAAAACGATAAAATATATGAAATACCCTTTACCATATAATCAATGATATGACTGTTTCAAAATGAACCCGTCTACAACCGGCAATGATAAAACATAGACAGTAGAAACCATCGTTATGAAAAGATGCAGGAATGTTCTTTCGTTTTTCACGACAGATGACATTTATTCACGCTTTCACTTCAATTCAATAGCACGACTGATAACAATCACGTTTTCACTTCAATTCAATAACACGACTGTTTCAAAGTGGAAACATCTATGAACGGCAATTATATAACATAATCAGTTGAAACAATCGTTATGAAAAGATGCAGGAACATTCTTTCGTTTTTCACGACGGATGACAATAATTCGCGCTTTCACTTCAATTCAATAACACGACTGATTCAAAGTGGAAACATCTATGAACGGCAATGATATAACTAAGCGGTTGAAACAATCGTTATAAAAAGATGCAGGAACATTCTTTCGTTTTTCACGACGGAAGACAATAATTCACGTTTTCACTTCAATTCAATGACATGACTGTTTCAAAGTGGAAACATCTATGAACGGGAAAGATATAACATAAGCAGTAGAAACCGTGCTTATAAAAAGAATCAGAAGCATTCTCCCTTTATATAGACTGCAATAATACACGGTATGGATGACGTGTTTGTATGGAGTACCGAGTTAACCCATTACCAAACAATAACGACATCTGACCACTTTTTTGAAGGCAACTCTGGAAAACATTGTGGGAAAAGGAGAAATTGCTCTTATCGAGCAATTTTCCCTTTTCCCACAATGTTTTCTGCCCTACCAGAAGATTGATTTCCAATTTCATCACATTTTGAAATGTCGTCTGCAAACTCTTTCAATTTGGGACAGTCGACAATTTGGCGTTTGATGAAGGGTTAAACACGTTCTACATTCTTATGAGGCACATGAATAGTCACATAAAACCATTTAAGTTTTACGACGAGATGTGCTTGCTCTTCCCGAAACCGACTAAATTTACTTAAACATTGTCTGTTAAATGGCCCGTGAAATGATGTATATGTTTCGAAGTGTATGGGGTCGGGTCATCGGAAAGTCTAAGTAAGGTTTATGTTTTTGTATTTCGATGTAAACATTTTCTGTACGAGCCTCCTTACTACATAATTTTCAATAGATTGGTTAGATTCTGATTCTACATGTATGCCTTTTTTAACAGTTTACAAGTTAAACTGCAGTCACAAGTATACATATTTGTAATTCTGGTTCTTCCTTGTTCACTGTGTAACCTTTTCCTATCAAGCCCCTGGTTGCTTTTTCACACTCAAAAGGGTTGTTAAGCATTCAGAGACAAGTAAATGACATTGCAATAAGTTTCATTTACTTTGTAATGTACGTGATTGGACATTCTGTATGCATAGCCTAATTTGATACCAAAAGAGTTGTTGTCGTGTTCTAGGATACAATCAATCACACGGTAGAATGTCAGTAGCATTCACAAGGGCTTGTCTCATTTTCAATTCGGGGAACAACAAATTACGATCAAAGAAACAATTCTTCGCCACCATCATTGTACCTTTTTGCTTTGAGAGGAATCCAAGTACATTGATTTACGCGCTTTCAATGAGTTATTACTTTACTAAAGGTTAACCAATTCAAACGTATATAATAGAATCCACATGTCATGTTTATAGATATGTATTATGACGTTAGGATGTTCTGACTAAGGCGGCATATTCACAACCGCCACGTTGGTGCCACAACAGTTGATGCTGTTCTTTGACATGGCGGTGCCACACACAAAATAAAGGCTATTGTCCAAGAGAAGAGAGCATTTGTTGCAGGGTAATGAGTACAGACCACTTCGAAAACCCAGGCCATACTTCTACCTACTCTTTAAGAGCCGTAATGAAACACAAGGGATATCACTTGAAGAACATGTACATGTGTTGGGCCTTGTGCAAAAGAAAGTGCTTATTATACGGGAATGAATTGCTTCAGTCGTGTGCTGATGTTCACTGGAATTACGGGATTGGTACAGTTGGCACAAAAGCACATTACTGGATGGAATATATCTGTTATTTTTAGAAAACACATGAATGGATGACTCGTTGGTAGCAATATTTTAAATGCTTCTCCTATTGCAGACTTATTAGTTTGTCAAACACCGAGGTAATATGTAGGATTGTTTCTTAAAATACAATGCTTTCTTTT
This sequence comes from Cerastoderma edule, assembly GCA_947846245.1. NCBI lineage: Eukaryota > Metazoa > Mollusca > Bivalvia > Cardiida > Cardiidae > Cerastoderma > Cerastoderma edule. Next base: position 17,499,448 of record OX401416.1, read on the forward strand.
TTCTTTTCTAGAAGTCAACTACACACGAAATGAAAATAGTGTGATCTACATAGTTAATTGAACCGACGTTTCCCACACAATGATTTAAGTTTAACCCGCGTTAGACATTTAAATGAATTTTGTTCCAACATTTCGCATTGTATTGCGCATGCCCAAATATTATCGAAATCCCATTTCCGGTGACACGTTTTTGTGAAGAGAGCAAGCAAGTTTGACATACTTGACGCGATATATTGCGAGATATAAACCTCATTATGCTAATATTCAAAACACATTTATCATCTTTTAGCACAACACGCTTTTGAACCAGGTCACGCGAGAAACACCGTTTCGTAAGCGATATATGTCGTTCCGTAGTTCTGTTACTTCAGTGACGTCAATTTTCTGAGAACGCCCTATTTGTGATAATTGTTATTGTTTTAATCATTTTCAAACTGTCAACGCTTTTCCGAAAAGGATAAGGATTGAATTCACCTAGTTGGTACAGTTTCATGGTTGACATCAAGTTCGTATTTCAAATAAATACCTAATGTGTTTTCGTTACGGCCCGGTAAAGATCTTTAATAAAGTCTAAACGTGTTTTTAACCAGACCCAAAGAAGATGAGAATGTTTTGTTCGCTTTATGAATTTGTCCCGTGAAATATTTGATGAAATCCAAACTTAAGGTGATGTTTTTCTTATGCGACTTCGAATCGACTTGTGAGATACAAACCTTCCCATTTTCTAAACATAAGACATGTGAGTGGTCCCTTTTGAGGACACTCTTGCATGATAAAGAAACTATTAGGAAACTATATGAGGTAATCTTCTCTGAAAAACCGAAATGGTTGATTGCCCTTTTGCCATTTTATCAGTTCGGATTGACGCGAAGTCTTGACAAAGGCATGTTTATGCGTTACCCTATGCATGTACAATCAATTTTGTGTTAAGTGACCACTCTAAAACAACTTATGGCCAATTTTTAAGTTAAACCCTTTCTCAAACAATTACGACATTTGACCGCTTTGTTGCAGACGGCTTAAGAAAACAATGTTGGAAAAGAAGAAATTGCTCGTAACGAGCAATATTTCCTTTTCCAACAATGTTTTCTGCCCTATCAGAAGATTATTTTCCAAAATCATCACATTTTGAAATGTCGTCTGCAAACTCTTTCAATTTGGGACAGTCGAAAATGTGTTGTCTGGGAAAGAGTTAAGAGTCTCCTAATACTGGAGGCATGTAGTAAGCTCCTACTGAAGTTTCCTGAATAACTGGCGTCCGTTTTAAGCCACTAGTTGTCTAACATACCACGATTCGGAATCTACTACTACTATGGCCTGGTATAACAAACTTAACTTTACATATTCTTTTTAGGACAAAGAGGTCGATTCTTCTTCATTTCAATAAAGTGGGTGGGACAATATGGATCAATAATTTAATAAGATGCGACTTTATGGATAAATAGCGACGTTACCTCCTAAAAACATTCTTTATTCAGCGCGTTTTAAAACGATAACATAGACCACGAAGTTGAACATGAAGATTTCTATTCATCACGAAATTTCAATTCTAAAGTTGAGTTGTAACCACCGCAAAAACCATGGGAAGATTTGTTAGTCTTGATAAAAGACGTTAGGCGTATCTCTGTCGTATCTTTTTTACTTCGTTTAACGATACATTAAGGAACGAATATTTGTCTTTGTATAATTAGAGGCTATAATGAAGCGTTAATTGATCTATGAATCTATTCATCATTAGGTGACATGATTGAATTATCACACTGAATATCATGGGTCACATTGAATTCGTCTACATTGCATAGGGGTGTGCTTAAAGGAAATTAAAATCATTACCAACTTTCTCTCGGACCTTTGTGTTCTTTACGTATGTATCATTTGATGCCATGGCCCAAGAGGCTGTGTTTACATAAGATATCAGAACAATAAGTTGTAACTCTTACTTTTTTGATAAAGGAGAAAAGAGCGTACATACGTAAATGTGTAGCTTTTTTTGTAGAATTTGTGCCAACTGTGCAACCGTGTGAAGAACTTTAACATATTCTTGTAGGTCGTATAGACTTGTAATATGTGTGCATCTAATAATAACAGTTTACAATATTTCTTCCATGATGGTTATTTCGTGGCGTTCATATAAAGAACAGACCCTCGAATAAACACCTTTACCATTCAAAATTAGTTTCATATCACCGTGATACTGTTCAGAATTACAATTTCTTTTCACATTTAAGTCAAAAAGGAAACAAATACCTGCCTTAGAAATAGCAAACATGTTTTTGAACGATGACATGTTTTAAAGGGTAAACAAATGAAATTAGACGACCATCTAGTTAATGTTGAAATGTGAAGAATGCATATAAAAAGGGTTGTGGTATTCACAAACAACATTTTGTTTGAGGCAAAGACGTTAGATTACAAGGACCTTTTTATATGATTGATTCGTTTTTTGTTTATGACGTTATAATTTTGCTAATTAATTGACGTCATTATATTCTCATCATAATACAAAAGCGAGTTATCGGGCCACCATAGTTCAAATATGGGGGTAATCTTAACTCTTATAGTGCTGAAAGCCACTTCATGCTTATGGTCAGATCCATGCTAGCCGCCAAGTAAAATGTAATATCAAGCAATAAAGCGAAAGTGACTAATGATATTTTGGCGGGAAAATCATGATAACATTGTTCTAAAATACAACACAGTAATAATGTGCATATAAGACTTTTGATACAACTGCGACAACCAGATGAAATACTCCTAAGAAGTGATTTTGTCCTTCTGTCACAAAAGCTTAAAGCGAACATCATAAAAAAATATCTTTTGTCCATGCTGTTTTCGTCACCCGTTGTTGCTTTAAATTTAGGTAAATTATAAATTCCCTAGTATGTTAATGGGTCAAAACGATATCAATTAATTTTCACAAGTTGTTTTTGCGTCGTGTGGTCTTTATTTCTATAAGGAGCCGACAGGGTCTGTCTCTGGTGTTAAATGTCCGGTTAGAAATATCGGCTCGCTCAGCCGTACCCAATAAAGTGACAGCATCGCCTCAAGGAAGGAGAAAAGATAACATTTCTTTACATTCTACAGCAAGGAGAAACTGTTTGACACAGCGATTGTCAGATGGTCGCTTACACAACATTGGTATTTATCAAAGCGAGGATTTAACCCTAACAGTTCAGGGTAATTTTCTTAAAATATATTTTTGTGTCCTCTGTTATCCAAAACCTTTGATATCTGCTTAATTTTGTTAAGGAAAGGTACTCAGAGTAGCAAACAGGTTAGATCACAGGCAAGCCAGAATTTTACATGGCGGCTGGCCTGGATCTATCCTGTTAACATAAGCATGATGTCGGTTCCAGCACAGTAAGGGTTATCATACGCTTGGTGTATGTAAGGAATATCTACTTCAACAACCGTAAACGATGCATGATTTGGATAAGAATATAAGGACAAATGGTTCACGCTTTAGACAACAATAAATGCTGCACGATTAGGACATCAAATGATGCACGCCGTATAAACCAAGAGAAATACCTTGTGGAAAGCAATAAATGTTGTCTGATTTTGATAAAGATAATTGATGCGCGTTTTGAGACCAATACATTATGCATTTTTGGCAATAACAAGCAGAGCATATTATGTTCAACAATTAAGGAAGCACGCTTTGTACAACAATGAATGATGTGATCACACATATGGCTTGATGTGATCACATATGGCTAGTCCGAAAGTTGTTCCTCTATCGTAAGACTATAAGAATAGGTATGCGTATACAGTGATACAATGTCAATTAGTGGCCTCAATACAGTACTCCTGTGATCGTAACCCAACATTTTGGACAAAACCTATTCACGTAGTTTGTTAAGGTGAAATAACCATTCGGACGACTGTACAACTTTCGTTAAATTATCTGTCCGAAATCTTACGTCAATTTAAGCGCCTTTACAGGGTTAACCCTTTACCAAACGCCAAATTTTCTAATGGCCCCAATTGAAAGAGTTTGCAGATGACATTTCAAAATGTGTTGAAATTGGAAAGTATTCTTCTGATAGAGTTGAAAACAATGTGGGAAGAGGAGAAATTGCTTGTCACGCGCAATTTCTCTTTTTCCCACAGTGTTTTCCAGAGTAGTCTGCAACAAAGTGGTAAAATATCGATATTGCTTGGTAATGGGTTAAGCGGTCTATGATAAATGGGTTAGGAAAAAAGTAAGCCCCAAATGGGCGTTACTTGCTTCGGCCAGATCAACTGTATTATTTTCACTATAAATACTATTCGGGGTTTTCTAACCTATTTTTCAATTTTGATTGATTTGTTTTTTGGGATTTTCTTTTTCTTCCGGTAATGAGCGGTTACTCTTCTTTAATTTGAAATCTTTTTTGTCGTTTTTACAAACACATTGTGACAAAGCGAAAACATACCATAGAAAAAACACGATAACGAATGTTTTATAAATGTATCCTCCCTGGCGTTAAGGTATGGCGAACTTTTCTTTTGTTTCTCTCTTTCGTCTCTTTCTCTCTTTTCCTTTTGAAAACAGATCAAGCATTCTATAATTTCTATAAACACTTTGAAGTTTGCTACTCTTTCAGTGGAGATTGTTAATTGTGTACGGTTTAGCACTGTTGCCCTACTTAATACCAAATATGAATATTCTAACGAATATAACGAATCTGTGGCTGTATGTCATTTTCAACATCATTTCAGTAATAACGCAACGGTCAGCATATCCAGTCCGTACAAGATTCATCAAAGCAATGTATTAAAGAGCAAGCTGTTATATAATATTTAATCTTGCTCTTTTTTTGTGTTATCCTCGGTGTTGGAGAGCATTTCATGGTTTTCATTAACTAGTATTTAACAATGCTTATTGTTTTACTCTATGTTATGTCGTAAACTATGTGTATGCTCCATACACCGAAATAAATCTATCTAGATATATATCTATAAACCTGCAACAGTTTACTCGGTCGGCCAACAAGACGTTTTATTTTTATTTCCTCCATTTTTAATTCATTTTTTTCTCTCCTATGTTAAACGATCCGTGTTATGGTAATAATCAATGACTGTCATACCGTACCAGTCGCACTAAATCACGAACCGATTAACCCTTTCCCAAAAAATAACGACATTTGACCACTTTATTGCCGACGACTTTAGAAAACATTGTGGGAAAATGTGAAATTGCTCGTGACGAGCAATTTCTCCTTTTCCCACAAGGTTTTCTGCTCTTTCCGAAGAATATTGTTCAATTTCATCACATTTTGAAATGTCGTCTGCAAACTCTTTCAATTTGGGACAGTCGAAAATTCGTTCTTTGGGAAAGGGTTTACGCATTGTCAACCGCACACCTCATTCGTGCTGTATGGCGTCTTTGAACCAACAAGATTTCGATATAGATATTTTCGACTCGATCGGGTTATTTACGGATTCTTAATCAGGCGCCTAATTTTGTATCATTTGAAAAATGTGAGTGATATATAAATATATCATAACAAAATGATAAAATCAGGTCAGCAACGCCCTGACACAGTGACTAATATAATTAGAAAGGACAAGTGAAGGTAAAATTATTTTCAAGCATACCAATAACAAAAATACGGTTTCAAATATTTGAAAGAGTTCAATTGAATATTAATTGACGAAGCTGAAGATCATGGTCAATGGGTAGATTGTCGAACTATGGTGCAAGGTAGTGGGTTCAAATCCCTTGAGCAGCAGGGCCCACTTTGCGACCTTTTAATAAATACGAATCCGGTGCGAGTATTAATTATGTATCAAGAAAGCAAAATCGAGAGTTGTTTATCAAATGCATGAGAAAGTGTTGTTTCACAATCGATATAAAATAAAAACAATTAAACGTAACCAAAGAAGCCAGAACAATTCACACCAAAAGCGATATCGCCGACAAAAGATAAAATCTCCTAAAAATGCGCGCATAAATCTATTAATGCATAACGAAACCGGATCGGCGTTCATAGTGCAGTCCCCCAATAAAGAGCAGACAGCGTTCCACCAGGCTCGTCAAAGGTAAATTGCTCGTTTAATCACTGTGTAATGAATACATTCTAATGCAAAGTGAACTTCATCCTCAATCGAAGGGATTTTTCGATCGACGATGAAGTTTATTTGCATTTGTAAGTATTCATTACTCTTCTCGTTCGCATCTCACTCAATGGTGTACAACATATTTTTTTAAACTTGGAATGTTTGGTAATTTTCTAGAAATAGATTTTTGTGTCGTCTGCATTTCAAAACCTTTGAATATCTGCTCAATTTTGACGAGGAAAGATACTCAGAGTAGCAAACAGGTTAGATCTCAGGCCAGTGACCTGTGATCTAACCTGTTTGCATAAGCATAACGTCAGTTAATCTAGACTTCGATTACATCCGTAAGTTCAAAATATGCGTTCTTATACAGCATTCTAAAATGGCCTTTAAAAAAAAAAGGATTTATTCAAGAGTCACATGCTCTTGTGTCACAATGCATCAAGATGTTCTCTTTATTCGTTTTGTAAAGGATGTAAACAAGTTATTTTAGTCGGCCTGTTTTTGAAAGAGTTGTTATAATTTGGGAAATACTCATAACAAGTTTAGAGCTTCATTTATAGTTAAAAAATGACACAACTAACAACCAAATCATATGCAAAGTAAGTAAATATAAAAGAAACGTTCAACTTTTATCAAACATAAGAAAAAAATAATAAGCGCGTCAGGACTCATTCTCTTTAACCATTACTGGATAACCCTTGCTATGAGACAACTAATGTGATATTTAGGGGAAATGATATCTAAATTGGTAACATGTCGTCTTTAACGCCATTTCGGCCTGCCACCTCTCCCAAATTTGGACGATCAAAAATGTCGGTTGTGCTTGCTACTGAAATCCTATTTAACACGGTAATCCTGGCCAAAAGAAGAAATTCAAACCATTTGCTAATACATATACAAGTAGACATAGTCATTGAGTTTAAAATGGCTATATCGTATCTGATCTTAGCACGCGATTTACCTCTGGTCTGCTAAAGCTGATTATTGTTGAATGAAACATAGGAAATGATAACTTATTCATTTCTAAAAAAGATAAGTATAATGCTTTTACTTTACATACCCTACCATCGACGTGTTTGAGCACTTTTAGTTTGCACTAAACTGATTAAATCAAGGACAGTAAAAAGGAAAAGTACTTTGATTTAGAACTATACCACGCTCTTCAAATGTTTTGTTTTAATGACTGACCGGAATATGCATTATCAGGTAAAAGTCAGGGCGGGGGCTCCTAGGACGTGACCAACAACGAGACTGAGCGGCACCTCCATAGAAATAGCAGCCAAATATACCACAAAGGGCCAATGCGTGCCTTAAACGTTTATGTATAGAACTAGCAGCCAAATAATCCAGCAGGGCCAATTGGTGCCTCTGTGGTTCATGTGTTTTATCTCCTTTGAAGCAGATGAAAAGAGGAATCAGAAAGCGCATTTAGTAACACGCATAAAGGTACAAATCGCAAATTAATCTTAAAGGAACTATCTCACAGACAGAGGATTGTATCTATTTAAAATCGAATGTCTTTTTCTATTAAAGTAGCATCGCAGACCTATTAAGTTCCACAAATAAAGGTTTTTGAACCACTTATCATCCCTTCCATCACTGAGTGGCTGGACGTAGCATATGTATGTTGCAGATGGAGGAGAAACCGTTAAAACCGTTAAAACGGTTTCTATTTTTAACAAATGATCTCATTTTGAATTGTCAATGGGTATGCAGCCGTATTCTAGATACCACCATCATAATAATATGTCTATCAAACTTTTGACAGTTCACGTTTTAACATTGTTTGCTTCATGCAAAATCATTGAAATTGGTAAACGTTTGCCATCAAAGCACTAAAATGCATGGACGCTCGCTTCACCTTCTTAGATAAAAGCACATCTATTTGGTAACGTTAGAATAAAGAAATTAAAACGGTTGCTTGTTTATTAATGAAGGTTTTTCGATTACCAATTTAACATTTGTTACCTACTGAGTCCAATCCCTGAGACAGTCCCTTCAAGTCAGTCAAACCGATTCAACCGACCCAATTGCTCAAATCATGCAAGGTGATGTGTTTGCGCGAGTGTGTGTGATTATGCATGCGACTGTTTATTTGTTATTTGCTATTTTAAATCTAGATCTACGCTCATCTTTGATATGTTCGGTGCTATCTTAATTGGATAACGACCTAAGTCGAGACATGCGCGCAAGGGGTCACCAATCTTCTTAGAATCTCGTGTGATCTCCTATAATGTTACTAAAATAGAATGAAGAACACAATCTGAACATTAGACGGATCAGCGAAGGTGATTCATTATTGTAAAAAAGATCAGATCGCCTTCATTAACAATGTTTTAACCTTAATAGAATAACTGTTCATGATTGTTCACAAACAATGTGTCTTTAAAACTGTCGCCGTAAAATGTGTGTTAAACTGTTTGTAATGTTTTCATTTTTTCAGTCTAACCATACGTAGCGTAGATTCGGGCTTGTGTACACAAGGTTCGATGTTTTAGATGAAGAAAGTAGTTCTGGGTACCGTTTTACTAAACAGTTTACGCTTAAGATTTGCGTAAGTCTAAAACAACAATTCCTCTTATTCCTCTCCGAGACGCTTCCAATGAAGTGCCACATTGCAACATTGCACTTTCATTGAAGATACTATCCATGTTTATCAATTATGACTTACGCAAACATTTTCCGTAAGTTGTTTAGTAAAACGGGCCCCTGGTGCCTGAAATAGCTTACCCGTAGTATTAACTTGACAAATAGAAAAGATGAAAAGATCGATTGCTGATGTATAAAAGTCACTTCAAATATAATGATATGTGTCTAGATGTCTAAACGTGAGTATTTATTTTACAAAACTTCCGAAAGCATTTTGGCTATATATACAGTCTACCGAAACCTTACAGAACCACTCTACAGTTCAACATGGATATTTCATTGTTTCATTTGATAAATCAAACATCAACAAACAACATCGCATGACGTTACTTAACGTAACATAACTTTATAGTGACGCTAACGATCCTTTTAATGTGTGTCCCTTTTGTTGGATAGTACAAATATTGTTTTCTGATAAAAAAAATGTGATAAAAACCTCACACATATTCTACTTAAATATAGCAAACGTTGTGGTTTTATTGCGAGGTTATTATAATAGATAAAATAACTTACTGTTAAACATCAACGACTTATAGCGTTCATGCTACCTAATAAGATACAACCATCTGCCTTAAATCGGCTTTCGATTACATTCCTATCTTTTTAGGGTTTTCCTATTGTACATCTACGAACATACTTTGTCATTTTTGCTCATCCGAGCTTGTAATTTAACCAACGAAGCAATAAACGTTATTTCGATCACCATGAGGTTGCAAAAATAGCCCCTGTGAACATAGTTTATTAGACCATCCCGTATTAATGTAACTTACTACCATTGGTTTTTCAAACACCGTTCGAAAAGAGAAACTATTCGAACAGTCTAAAATTAGGCTCAATAGAAACAAAACAATTTTTATTTGATGAAAGCTGTTACAATAGTGAAGAAATAACTGAGTGTTTCTAATGAAAAAGGAAGTTATTTCGCACGGGATTAAGCTAACCTTTTGAACAATCTTTGGGTAAAATCGCGACAGTTGACATACTCAAGGGTCCTTGGTAGCTTTCTGGTACAATGAAATAGTATAAATGGAACATCATGCTATCGGCAAAGAACTTTCCTTATCGTTTTGCATTTAGTTATAAGAAAAGAAATGTTCGACTATAGTTTTCCTCGAGTTGGCATTTTTTAAAAATAATCAGCCTCGGTGGGGCATGAAAACAGAGCCCCAAAGTTACAAGATTAACATATTGATTGATGGACCACGCAGTACTCATCAATAATACATAAATTCGTGTTGAAAATGGCATAAAACAACATACAAACAAGTGGTATCTCACCCAAATATATCTTATCTTATCTTAACTTTCCTTATCTTAACTTATCTTCAGATAATATCTCATAAAGTAAAGAACTTACCCTTGACGAGACACCCAGGTCCACTTGCAGCCATTCTGACGAAGACTTGTACTTGGCGCACCAGCCGAACTTGTTCTGTAAGTAGACACGGGCGTATTTCTCCCGACAGAACTTGTCCCACAAGTACGGGTAGGCAGACGACGCGGTTATCTGCCAGTCCTTAATCTCCCCTGTCACCATTCCCAGTGGCCCGGATGTGCTGCACACTGTGAAAAGAAAAGGAGAAGAGAGATGAGCGGAAGTCGATAGAAAATGAACGGAATCGATAAATATTTGACGGATATCGATTGGAAATGAAATCGAACGAAATGATTTAGAATGCAATGAATGGAAATCGAAGGACTTTCGGTTCTCGAATGGAAATGAAAGGAAATGAACAGAAATTGAACTAACAGCGATTGGAGATGAACGAAATGCAATGGAAAATGGACAGACGTTACATAAAATGATCTGGAAAACGGCTTGACCAGAAGGCCAAACGAATGCCGTACTAATTGTTACCGTACCGTAGTGCTACAAAGGACTCCGATAACTTTTTTTAATCATTCCCTTTCTTAAATTTTGTTTGTGAAGCATGTTACATCAAGGTGGCGAGCCCTAAAGCAAGAGCTCGTTGACTCATTCCCTTGTGTTGAGATAAAACATTTCCCTCCTTTTTTGGTTCCAGATACTTTAATGTTAATGAATATCTGTTCATATGCGTTTAAGATTGGTGTAAAACAGCAAAGTGATAATGCGTCCATAAGTAGTCTGATACTTAATTCTAACCATATCAAGTGATAACTAAACCCATTGTCAAACTCTTAATTATGTCTACATTCTTAACTATAGGGAGTGGCTCGGGCGTTACTCTTGTAAGTAAAGCAGATGTATATATTATGAAAAAGGAAATGGCTCTAACAAGCAATCGCTTTATAGCGAAAATGGCCGTGTCCAAATATCACAAAAGAACATGTCATCGGTCACATTCATTAAATTTCGCGTATTGTTGCTTTTAATTTTGGGAAATTTATAAAAAAAAAACGCATAATGAAAGGGTTAAGGTTCCAAGGGTTGGGATCTCGTTCTCGCGAGATTAATTGGCGACGGGCGTTGAAATGCACGTCGGGACATGCTGCGCGTTTCAAGCCTATCCGGTTACTGCTCGGTCCGAACTCTGGGATACTTACACCGATTAAAATCCCATTGTGGAATACACCCTGCTAGCTGCATGCAATGGATACCCGACAATACAAAAAATGCCCGGTACCCTGGATATATGACTATGTGCAGTAGCAATTTTCTCTTTAACAAGGCGTCGAAGCAAGTAACCAGTTTTTACGAAGAAACCATTATTGACCCTTGTAGATTTAGATGTTTCACAAGTGATAGTCTTCCGACTGACTGATGGAGTACTAATGAATCCTCCTTCATTGGACCAACATTTATGGCCAGTACGGTTCGTTGTATATCAACATCATATATGTGCCGGGCATAGCAACATAGCGGACACATTGTTGATGTAATGTGAATTCCAAATATACAAAAACGGATTAACAATTTCTGCCAAAAACCATTTCATTTCTTCAATCAGCAAGCATGTTTGGGTCTAGCAACACCATATACGTGCCGGACAAAGCCATTTAACGGAAACAGTGCAATGTAAAAGTCCAAATATACAAACACGGAATACAAACAATAACGACATTTGACAACTGTGTTGCAGACGACTTTAGAAAACCTTGTGGGAAATTGAGAAATTGCTCGTGACGAGCAATTTTTCGTTTTCCCACAAGGTTGTCTGCTCTTTCTGAAGAATATTGTTCAATTTCATCACCTTTTGAAATTTCGTTTGCAAACTTTCAAATTGGGACAGTCGAAAATTTGGCGTTTGGGAAAGGGTTAATAATATCAGCAGGCATGTACACGTATACGGGTTGAAAAGGTGCAGCTAATGTACCATGCTTTTCACATCGTGCCTCTAACATAATATCCAACCTTGGAGGATACCAAAAACAAGATAACTTTACAAAAGAACACCGTTTTTTGTGTTTTTTCTTCTTATTTTTTTCCAATTAGCGTCATATTACTTGAACAACTTAAATACTATACGATTCAGCTCCGACCACCTCCTATTCCCAACGATGAACGAAATCAGGATTTTGGAAATCACCCGGGAAGTAACCTGTGTATGTATTGCCTTTTTAGAAAGTTTTTATTAGACATTTGGAAGCCCCTTTTTGACATAAAAAAAAAACATCGCTATGGAAATGTGTCATCATTTAACAGGTGATCACTTTGAAGTGGATCGTCCTAAATAAAGGGGATATTTCCTATATTCCCGAAAGCGTACTGAATTACAGTAGAAGCTTCCCTTTTTTGCAAGCATGCGAAGTAACCTTTAAGATATGTACCCTGACACATCGGTGCTATAAAGCCAAACTGTCGTATGTCCAACAGTATCATGCCAGAAGTATGAACTTTTTGGTTTAACTACGACACGCTCAACATTCAGACCATTAACATGGCATAGTTTCGATAATGATACAACTTTGACGCCAGACAACCATGTCTAGCGATCATGTACGGCCATGAAAAGATTTGTTTCTATGCGCTATGTAACTCACTATCATCCATACGTTTTAGCGATTTGTTACCATTTCTTCAATCTGTGTGTTAGATAATTCGGCAGATCTTTTAGTTGTGGTAATGACATATAACGATACAGTGAAGCCTCGTTTATCCGGACCCCAATTATCCGGATGTCTCGCAATCCGAACGAAATGGTAAGGGAACGAAATTATTTGATCAGTTTGTTGCAGACGACCCTTGAACACATTGTGGGTAAAGGAGAAATTACTCGTGACGAGCAATTTCTCCTTTTCCCACAATGTTTTCTGCCATATCAGAAGACTATTTTTGAATTTCATCATGTTTTGAAATGTTGTCTGCAAACTCTTTCAATTTGGGACGGTCGACAATTTGGCGTGTGCTAAAGGGTTATAAGTATACACGTGCTTACAGACCGTTTATGTCTTAATGTGTATAAGAACATGGTCTGCTTCATTAGTCCGGATGATTCGGTCATCCGGAAATTTTGTTTGGAACGGGCGTGTTCGGATTAAGGAGACATCACTGTACATAGAAAGGCACAGACAAATGTGGTATAACTTATATGTTATTTCGAGGCTGCATAAAACACAAAACATAACACCTCACATGCTAAAAAAACTCCAAATCTAAAGACTGCGTGTGTTCTTTGGTCAGGTTAGCGCTCAAAATGTACGTGCTCATTCAACAAGTTTAATTGTATTTAACCAATGACATAAAATTGGAACAAAATGCAAGGAACATGCAGCCTAATCTCTACTTCCGGTTTTTCTTGAATGTCATTTGGTACATCCGGAAACAGCGTGTTAATTCCGACCTTATCTCAAAGAAGACTTATCACTGTAAAACTGCTTAATGGCAATATTAAACTGCATTACTTTTTATGCATTTGTACTTGTTGAAAAAACCTGTCAATTGGTAAAACGTGCTTATTCCACTACCAAAAAACCTCAGCACTTTTTGCTCGTTTATATTTGATGTCGATAAGTTATCAGACACAACTGGACGATTTGTTTGGAAATTGTGGAAAAAATATGGATACCAATTGAAACATTTCTTCACATGATGCACCTTTTATTGAAGGGTGTCAATGTGTCATTATTTAAGCCGACACTGAATAGCATGTATTTCTAAGGGAAAAGCCGTTCGTCGATTCTAATTTAGCGTAAAGAATACTTATCGGTGAGAAAGGTTAATCTTCACATCTGTGTGAATCGCACGTATGCACCGGGGGAAGTCGAATTTGTTTTTCGTAGCCTTTAATTTGAAATGTCATTCTTTGCCGGCGTCTGTCGTGTGTAAACAAATGCACTTTTCACCCCATAATCGGGGGTCAGAGACGAATTAAATTATAGAACAATCGCTTTGCTATTTTCGTCTAAAACCAGGCTTTGCCAGTAATTCCTGATTCGTGCTAAATTGATTCATTCTAAACACATCAATCCCTTATCATTTCGTCTGTTTTCACATGCACTCATGGAACCCGATTAACGGAAAAAGGTCAGTTAAGAGTAATAACTATACATCTTTGCAAACCAAGAATACTTTTATGGCTAGCAATTCCGAACATATCTGCAGCCGAGAACTGAAATTGACAAGTTAAGGCAGATTACATAATCCGCCATTTTGAAACTCGTCCTTTCGTCTGATAACTTCATGTGTTCTGAGCATGCATCTGTCGGGGCCAAACTATTCGCTTTGAACCGAATAGTTCGACCGACCGATGTATACCGAGAATGCCCGAGGTAATTCGATGCAATAATGAGTTTCAAAATGGCGGAGCATGTATATAAAATGAACTCTAATGGTAGAAAAGAACAAAAACATAAATGAATATAAGTGAAATTGATTGTTTGAGAAATCTCTTCATTTCCGATAATCCGTCTCTTTCACCAGATTAATAGATCAATATGACCACGTACTGGATTGATATCATGAATAAAGAGCGCTTGAATTTTCATTTCATATTAAAAAATCTGTTTGTTTACAAAGGTCTAGTAGTTCAAAGGAAATTAGATTTTACATCAAACTGCATTTTTAAATAGTGCAAATTTCGATAAAATAATGAAATTAATGATACAGAAATCATTTTGACGTAATGTACATTTACGAGTTATATTCACCCTGCAAAAAGATATGTGTGTGAATTTATAGTAAAAGCCATTTGACTTTAAAGAGAGCCCAACGCCTTTAATGTAAACCCACAACGATTGATCTTTGCTAAAGAAATCAACTAACGTAATTTTCAAACAGACAGACACATTTGTTACCTCTCATTTTATTGCGAATTAATTACCCATTACAATTAAACCTTTACCCGGCTTCAAAAACATGTGAAACCTATCAGTCGAAAACAATCAGCCCATGAGATATATACCTCTTTTAGCCTACAACGTAAAGGTTGCATCTTTTTTATAAAGATGATAGTGATGTACACTTTTAAAAGAACAAAGAAGAGTAACATACTGTGTTAACTTAATCGAATTTAAGCCAATATGGCTAAAGAAGTTCTACTTCCAAAGCCTTACAACAATAGTAATGTTAAAACATTTATCATCAGGTAAAAAAAAAACGAAATATTTCGGCTGACGTGTGATGGAGGTTCAGGCAAGGTAGTTCAATCCCGGTTCTTTCATGTGAGTTCCTTTATACACGTGCCAAATATTCCAGCCAAAAAAGCTAAAACGCATAATTGGTAAACTGGCCTTTTAGCACGATGGTAGCACTCACTCGAAAGAGAGCAAAGGTACCAAGTAACAAACCATGTGATTGATTCGATGTTGCAATAGTTTCATAACGGTCTGAGTCTGCTACGTGCATATGAACAAAAATGAAAAAAACATTTTACTTGAGAACAAACGTCCATGAATCAATTCCCTGTGAGTCCAACGAATCTCAAAGCATCTTGAATTCAGCTTTGATAAAATAACATTCAGAATCGAAGAGCAACACGATGCGCAATTGAGACTACTCCAGCTGAATGTTCTATTCTGTTCAACTGTATGAACACTAACGAGAATCAATTATCTTCCACAGTAGCTGCATTGCTTATCAAAAAGGGATTGATGCAAACCTCTTTTGAGTTCATGAAACATTTAAGACGGTGGAAGAACGTGTAGGCTTATATAAAACATCGTTAGAAATATCTACCATCGTTTGATAAAATATTTTTCCAAATTTTAATGTCGATAGCAAAATCACACACAGAAGAGGCCTCTCCATTTTAATAGTTCTGTTCAATCGTTCGACCAATTCCTGTAACCAATTGCCATACGCAGTAGCTGCACTGCTTACCAGCCTTTGTTGCAAATTTCCTTTGAATTGAGGAAACATTTACGACGTTTGAAGAATGTAAAGGCTCTTGTAAACAAGATCAACCTTTACCAACCAAATTCGAAGAAATCATTGCTGCAGACGACTCTTTGAATGTTTATTGGAAAAATGAGAAATTTGCACGTTCGAACAATATCTTATCGTTTCAATCATTTATTTATATCAAAACAGATAGAATGATACTATTTTTCCTACTTTTACATTGTCGTCTGCAATCGCTTCCAATTCCGAACGATAAATAACGACTTGCCATTCGGTGAAGCGTTTGGTTAATCTTTTTTGCCAACCTCTCAGTATTTCCCGGAACATCTCGTGAGATAAGAGACAGTTGCCTTGTTCCTAAGTGATCGTTGTAGATAAACCATTTTGTTAGCCGTTTTATGCGTTTTACAAAGCTCCGCTTGCACATTTCGAAACGAATAGACGATTTCTCAGCTGATATGGTCTATCCCCAGGTTTTTGTCTTTGGACGCGTTTGGTTTTTAATCATTATTTATCTGTTTTAAACGCCATCTTGGGTATGTTTTCAGTTATATTTTCAGTAGTTGACTTGTTTATATTTTCTGTGTACTATACTTATTCGAATATGACGAATACAAGGCAAGAGAGACATTCGAATACGAGTATGTTTCCCCAAGTCCGTGTAATCCCAAAGAAATATGCTGTGATAAGCTAATATAGTTTGTTAAGGAAATGAAAGGTCATACCAACAATACTTATACAAATAAAACATTAAACGTAATAAACATATCAACAGAAATCTCGTTTTAGTGAGCCTGGAACTAATAATGTTACTATAGAAAAGGTGTACCCTATGTCCGCTAGAAAAAAGAAAAGTTGAAGTTAAAAGGCCGAAGGGATTGTATCCCTTTCATTTAAACGTTGTCTTAGATAGGTTTATCTTCCTTTTTGGCCAAGACATGCCTTTGTCAAAGATTAAATGTAGTTTTAAGAGAAATATTTCAGAATCTGGATCATTCTAAAGCTGACTTCATCAACAATCATTTACCACAAACCATCAGAAAACACACAAACACTTCCCAGTTACGCACTACCACACGTAAATAGTGTCGTATTTGTTGTTCAAAACATGTGTGGTGTCATTCGACATTTCTCGCGTCATTTATTTGTGAATCGATCTTAACATGAAAGAATGTTTTTTACACCACTATTTGATGAACGAGACGTAAAACTCAATACATCTGCGTTGGATAGGGCAATTTTGTTTTTCTCTCTGTTGTAAGAAATAAGTAAGATTGTTATTGGTTAACGTAATAAAATTCGTAAAATTACTTCATGCATTTAATAAGGAGAGGTAGGATTTCTACACCTTGTTGCGAAACGAGAAACCTTTATTCAACTCTTTTTTATACAAGATACTGTTTGTTTTGTGACATAAACTGATCTCACATTTGTGGATACTTTTCTCAGATTGGTCTGTTGGAAATGTAGTCTCAGATCAGCAAGTATGTTTGCCCTAGTCTGATCCGTAACTACAATGCCCGTCTGTCTGTTTGATCATTGTATACCAACGACAACCAAATAGTGTAGGAGCATAGTTAACCGTTAGAATGCTTGGCAATTTTCTAAAAATTGATTTTTGTGTCGTCTGCATTTCCAAACCTTAAATATTTGCTTAATTTTGTTGAGGAAAGATACTCAGAGTAGCAAACAGGTCAGATCACATGTCAGTCACCAATTTGCTTGGCGGCTGGCCTGGATGTTACCTGTTTGCATAAGCATGAAGCCGGTTTCAGCACTATAAGAGTTAAGACTAGAAACGATTTTGCGTTTGTGTCCCCCTTAAGAAGGGAACTTGTAATTTATATGTATCTATTTTTCATCTTTTTTTTTTTTTCATTTCGTTCTTGACTGTCGAGTTACTTGAGTTTTCCTAGTGGCTTTATTCGGATACCTTAGTTTCTTTTAGAGGCCTATACGTTTTTTTTTTCTGGTTAATGGCCCGTTTCTCACAGGCAAAAGAAAGAAAAGGCTAAAGTTGAAAAGCAAACCATCTACCACCAGGCCTCACATCTCCCACTTCCATTTTTCTCATTTCCATTTCGTTAATTCATAACACATGTGTATACATGTGGGGTTCCTGGGGTTTATTTTTGTACTCTTTCTCTACAGTGCAAAAAGCTCCTGGAAAAATTGGTCAGTATGTTTTAAGATATATCCTGTTCAAATTGAGTTAAAACACTAACTTCATGTCATCAACATTCGCCGATTCGCCGATTCTGATTCTCAAAACTATAGCAACTACTTAAACAAACGTAAGAATTGCATTATATGAGTAACGTTTCCACTTATCAAAATGGTTTCTATCCAACTACACCAAGAATACGTAATTATTTTGTGCATACTGACATCATATTTTGAGGTTGCTGAAGGAATGAACAACATAAACTTAGCATAATAAAGCAATGGTTAAATGAATCTTAGGAAGTTTCGTCAATAGTTTAATTGAAAACGAAAATGACCTCGAAAACTGGTATTATCACAGAGCTTCGTTTTCGAAATTTAGGAAGTTATCATATCATTTGCTTTTCTTGTTAACCCATGGGGCAAACAAAGGCAAACGTTAAGACATGACTCAAGAAAGGTTGCACAATTATGCAATGTCGGGGAAAGTGCAGTTTCCATAAATTGAGATTAATTAGATTGCTGGTCCACCAGATTAAACCGTGAGCATTAATTCTAAGCGCGCCCAAAGCGTATGGACTTACTCATATATCGTCTGCATTTCTTCCGAAAACACCTTAATTTTTCAGGCGGATTTCTAGAAAAAGCTTCTTCTTTCTTAATCGTTTGCCAAACAAGTTTACTTGTATGTCATTTGATTGCCAAAATTCTCATAAGAAATTGCAAAAAGATATACATGTTAAGGTAAAAGGATCCGGCCACTAGTTCTCCTAATATAAGACATGGCTATCCCTTTTGGAAAAGCTTACTTTAGAATAAGGTTTTGTATGCACTTCAGCTGGAGATAATAAGAGTCGTACAAAAGCTATATTAACCCTTTACCAAGCACAACATTTTTCGAATGTATCAAATTGAAATAGTTTGCAGACAACATCTCAAAAGGTGATAAAATTGAAATATAATCTTCTGATAGGACGGAAAACAGTGTGGGGAAATCAGAAATTGATCATTGAGAGCAAATTTTCTTTTTGCTCCACAATGTTTTCCAGAGTCGTCTGCCACAAACTGTTCAAATGTCGTTATTGTTTTGTAACGGGTTAAACACAAATAATCAGAGCCACCATTATTGCATTCGTCAAATAATAAATGGAGACAAACACAAGGACCACACATGAAAAAAGAGTAAACGAACAGTAAACAGATCTACCAACCAACGTTGTAAGTGTCAATTCATTTTAAACAGAAAGAGACAAATGCAAGAGACATACTTAGCCCTTACAGTGCTGGAACCAACTTCATGCTTATGCAAACATGTTGATTCCAGGCCAACCGCCAACTAAATTGGCGGCTGACCTGTGATCTAACCTGTTTGATTCTCTGGGAATCTATGTTCAACAAAATAAAGCAGATATTTATGGTTTTGGAAAGCAGACGCGACACACAATCTATTACAAGAAGATTTTCCAACAATCTAAGGGTTTTAATAAAAAATGAAACTCGAGAAAGATAAAGATAATTATGCTTTGAGCGTACGTCTATTTGCACATTCCGTGCATTTCGACGTAAGTTGTACAGTTTATTGGCCTATAAATTCCAACGACGTCCTTTGTTACAAGGGCAAACTTTGTGATCGGGAAATTATTAAGAGACGAAAAATACCGCACGGCGGGTTATCAGAAAGTGCACGTGTCTATTTGTTACGTTTTTTGTGTTTAAATCCTTACTCTAAAATATATTACGTTGATACATCTGCAGCAAAATGTTTGAAACCACTGTGCCAACAGGAGAAATTGCTCGTGACGACACTTGTTGTCACAATGGTTTCAACGTAGTATACATGTTTTACAAAAAGGGAAATTTAAGGCAAAATATCTTGTTGTCAAAGTGGTTTCAACTAATAAAACTATACAGAATACAGAAAATACAAAATTTTGGTTGTTTAACCTGCCTCGGTTGTAACTTTCACTTTGGTATAGGCCACACATTCCGAAATGGGAGAATTCATTAACAAACAGTGTTTGTATTGAACGTGTCTAACGCAGTCGATCTATGCAATTGTTATTGGTAAAAAATTATACGCAATTGCTATTGCCAAAATGAGAAACTGTTTTTACGAGAGAGTTCCTCACTCCTTATATACAAGATCCAATCATAAGCATGAAGTCGGTTCTAGCACTATACATGTAAGGATATAAATATCATACTTTGCGCACCTTTAAGCGCCTTTCAGGGGGACAAAACATGCTGATTTGCGGTGCACATCACCGATCCGAAACGACACATATTCTCCTCCAGTGTCCGTAGGTATTCCCTTCGTTTTCCCCGGTGTCCACCTATTTATGAAATGTGATAGGCTTCTAGTATTATAATCACTTGAAATTGTGTCGCGACACTCTAATCGGCTGTCAATCATTGTTAGTTCTGAAGGAAGCGTTCACAGAATGACACGAATAAACGTGGTGGCGAAGGGCCGGTCTTGTACCGAAATACGAAAATGTACCGAAACGGACAAACAAGTACCGAAAGAAAGCGGTCTAGATTATAATAACAACTCAAATAGTTCAAACACAGTTCAGCTTGAACCAGGTTTTAGAAATCTACAGGCTTTTCCTGGATTTTTATATCAATTGTTCGTGAGATGATTTGTTGGTGGTTTCCGTACTTCCAGAATAAACAATATTATTTCTGCGTACGGAAAGATCCCCATACTAGCAAGATATGGCTTATCTGCGACGACACAAATACGCCCCTACGACTATATGTGGCATTAGGTAGACCCCTGTGTCAACAATTTTTAGTTGTATTATGGCGATTCTTGTATGCACACATGCATGTTTCTAAACGCTCCAAACCCAGCAATCGAAAAGTGGTATTTAAAGATTATTACGTAATGTTTGTACAGTCTGTACCACACATTATAATCCGAAAGTTCAACTTTACGCATGTGCTAGTTTGTATATTTTTCTCCAACAGTCAGTTCGTTAAACAAGTGTCATTTCGCAGAAGGAGACTGTCAATTTGTGATTGACAATGAGTGTTCTAATGTCACATGCTTATCTGGGACGTCGGCTTTTACATACAAGATTTAGGCACTTTTTTAACAGTCCGTTCTGTGGACAAAAGCGATTACGAAGAAGAGTGTCAACACTGTGGTGACATTGATGTGACGTCCACTCTATGTGTCCATCTAAAGTTACTGTCTTATCATTTTGTTTTGTAATCTATCTCATAGCGAAGCTCGAATTACACACGAGGAATGTTTGAAGTAAAAGTAGCAATATATAACCGTGGGGACCCCTTTGGAACAAAATTGGCCTTAAACTTTCCGCAAAAAGTACAATGATTAAGTGAAAATTGGATATAGGTCAGATGATGTTATAGGTAATGATAAAGGCATTTTTGATGGTGGTGATGGCGAAAATATTGAAAAGGAATGAAAATTATAACAAAAGTATATATTATATTGGTCATTTTCGCTGCCACATAAACATAATTCGAAATTTTGCCTTTTTTGCTACAAGAAACATGTAGAGGGAAAAGCGTTTATTAGAACACCGAATTCGCTGACTCACTCTACACAACGTGTTTTTCTCATATCTACATTTCGAGAAAGTAATATAATACACAATGTACATACTGTACATATCTATCACATAGAAAAAAATGCCATATCACTTAGCGGCATGTTTTTGAATTCATTTCTGCTCATATTCATCCTCACACGATATTGAAGGATACGTTCAACACATCTCATCCTCGGACGATATTGAAGGATACGTTCAGCACATCTCATCCTCGCACGATATTGAAGGATACGTTCAGCACATCTCATCCTCACACGATATTGAAGGATACGTTCAACACATCTCATCCTCGGACGATATTGAAGGATACGTTCAGCACATCTCATCCTCGCACGATATTGAAGGATACGTTCAGCACATCTCCCTGTATGGGAATTTGTGACTTGTCCAAATTGAAACCAGTAGCAGTAACAGCAGACGACAATTTGTAGTTTGAAACAAAAAAAAAACACGTTTATTTTATGAAATTGGATAGAAAACATTATGACATTACGATAAGTTTCTACACATATATCTTTGAAATATTCCTGTACCACACTTGATAATGTCGGCAAGAAAAGGAAATATAATCTGTATCAGTCGATTTTGTGCTTAGTAGGAGATTTTGCGACAATGCGAAAAGTGTATTTGTAGACGCAGAATAATACGTACATACAAGATACACACATAAAGGAGAGAGTAATTTACAAATACGCAAACAAGCATGAGGGCATATGTTACTAAACCTTTAAATAAGACTAAATTAGTTGTTTATGTCATAATGCACCAATGTAGACAACGCATTTGCCTCTATTTTATAGCTTATGTGCTAAATCAATCACGCCGTAATGTTTGTTTATTTGTATGATATATGTATTTCTGACAAATAACCTCCATGCTTTATAGGCCAATATATCTTGCAATCTCGTTATTTATCACGAATACAAACACATATCATTGCATGTTGCTCATGAATCCACAAGTGGAACATTTTCTTGTGAGCGGTGGTTATCTAAAATAATGGAATAATAACGATGCAGGTGGGGAGAGTATGGCTTCTCCTAACATATTCCGCGAAATATACCAAGAAAACGAATCAATTATACCCAGTTAAACGACCCGGCGTTAGAGAAAAATAGGCCTCCTTTGCTAAAATATTTTATTCACATTCAACAAAAGGCCATTGGAAAGACAGTTACGACATATCTTTTGATGGGGAATAAGGAGAAATGTTTCCAGGCTTTTTTCCGAGTCCTGTGCCTTTTGTTCAGATGAAATATCAACCGTTTTTTAGATAGATCTTTACATGCTGTAACTGTGTTAATTAACAGAAACAGACGGCATTCCGTTACAACCCAAATAGAAACCATGCATTTAAAACACATGAAAACGGAATTAAGAATTATTGTCAAAAAAAATCTTAAACGTCATATATGAAAGTGGAACAACATAAACGAGACCAAACTACTGTTACCAGCGAAGTAGAATTAAAAGTAAAACTTCGTTAATATAGAATTTGAACTGGTGGCTTTAAACACTTAGATGCGCATGCGCATTCAAAACATGGAAAAAAATGACAAGCGGTGTCGAAGGTGACGTGTAATTAGGCTATCCGTACGATTCACTGCCTTTGGCGGACGTTACAAACGGATGATCATGTTTCACTCGAGATAGATAAAACCCATAGGTCAGTGCACGACAACTGTAAAAACTGCACATTCGTGATGGAACTACACTTGTTTTGCATCGAGTTATCAATACTGTAACCCCACACCTCCGAACAAGATAAAGCCCGTCGGTTTGTACAGTCGGGGCGCGATTCCACGTCGTTAATCAAGTGGAATAATGTTCGGAGTGTTCAACTCAGCATGGGTCTTCCATTCTTGCAACACTGCACCGATTGGTGTTATGGCATACCAGTCAACAATTCGATTCCTTTTTCTTTTCAAAACCTTTTTTGTTTGAATGCAATGTTCGATTCGTTTCGAACTTTACAGTTTTACTTTTTTCAATGACGACTATTTGTCTAAAATGCGAACGTGCAAACGCATTATCGTTACGCATTTGTCTTAGTAAACGTGTTACATTGCTTTTGATGATTTTTACATCGAATCAGCGTTCTTTAGTTTACTTTAATTGAAAGGGAATTGCACACAGTCTTCAATGCCATATTGGTGGAAAGATTAGTGTTAATAAGAAAATAGACGATTTTGCTATTCGTTGGAATATCATCTCCCTTTCTAGATCATAACGTAAATGCATCTGATCTGAGTCGTCAAAAAGTTGCTTGCATGTTAAAGTGATATCAAAGAGCATTTCAGAACCATTCAGAGAAACATGCACACACAGGATAGTTGACAACGATAAGTTATGTTAAAGGCATATCTTCGAATAGAATAAAATCCACCGACAAAACGTAAAAATAACTCATAACGAAGATTATTACTTTAATCACAATGGACTATCTGTTTAACGTATTACCACAGGTGTTTGTATGAAAATGTATCAATGGAGTAATGGGTTATGCCAATGAAGTACATTTAAGTTCGTTTTTTACGTATGACATTCGATCAAGATAAGTCAATAATGTGTTTCTTTTCGCCGATTAAATTCCATTGAACCGATTACTTCATGAACAAACGATTGCTCTTGGCAACACACACAATCTCTTAAAATACACAACATTAACCTATTTCCCTGTGTAAAACTTTTTTTTTCCAAATTGAAAGAAACTGCATTCCACAGTGACAAAGTAAGAAAACAAACATTTTAGTAGTATTTGATAGAAAGATACAAGTAATTTGCTTTCGTTAAATTGCTCTTTAACTCTCCTGTTTCATTCACTCCATATTGCATTTCTTATGCAGTATTGCCCTAGAAGACTAAACTATCGCTCATTATCAGCAAAATTTCTTTTGCCCCATTAAGCTCTACCAAATATCATAAAGAAAGCATTCGTGATACTTTATTATTGCCGACGTATTATGATTTCAAAGCCATTTGAGAAAGGAACACAAAAATAAAGATTGTTTCGCAACTTGTATACAAGTAGATAGAGAATGCTTACTGTTGGCAAAGACGTATTGCACACATTTCTTCATTTGTCACGACGATTCTTTCGACGAAATTAAAGAAAATCTGTCCTTTTTTATTTTAGATCCTAGCATTGCATTCTGTAGCTTTCTATTTGGTGCGGTGTCGAAATCAAGTTTGAAGGAATACGTTGACGAAAACACTGGCGTCAAATACCAAACATGCTTTTATAAAATGGAAAACTAAAAAACCATTACAAACATAATACAGCAGAACATACCATAGGGTGAAGTTAAATTCCGGGATCTGTGAGACAGTCATAAAAGCAATTTGTTTACCGCCGATTCTATTACAGTTTATTAAAGCGTAATTATTACATAAAAGCTTGATATTGTTTCATATATGCAAAGATTTATGTAGAGGGGATGATGAAAGAAATGCAGTTCTTAAGCGTTATCATGCTCTTTCTATACATGGTTCAATTGATATTAAAAAGAGTTTATGTCAGTTTCTATCATTTGCTGACATGAAATGACACTCTTTTGAATTATTTAACAAAGAAAATTGATATTATATGTGTAACCCTATCTTCTGAAATTGTCAACATGCTCTCTTTTAAAGGTTATCTGAAAGGAAAATATATTCAAAATGGAACAAATCTATGTTTAAAAGCAATGTTATTAGCATTAGTCCTTTAACGAAGGCACTTCAATGGTATAGCACGAAACCATCAAAATGTATGCGGTACACTATAATTGGGGAGGTCGTAGTTGGAATGTACAAAAAAGCGAACCTTACATGTTATCAATTGACTAAATTAGCCGGTAATTACTCCATGAATGTTCGCACGGCAATAAAATCAGGATTGTTTTGTTTTTTCTTTTAGCTTCAGCGCTACTGCACCATTTCTTGTGTTATGCCTACCTGCAATAATTTAGTCTGTAGCGAGTTCGACATAGAAAGCATAACATGAAAGCCTAGTTCAAAACCCTGTAGCGAGTTCAGCATAGTACACAAGGGAGCTAAGTTTAAAACCTGATTGAGCGGGTTATCATTCTATCATTTAGTAGACAACATTTTTTCATGATCAATTCGTTCTTCAAGCTAACAGGTACGTTCATAAAGAAAATCAACCAATCAATCAATTAACTAATCTATCAATTCCTAAAGGAAACCAACTAAACAACATGCTATTAAATTAAATCAATCAATTAATGCAGGAACCGACTAAACAATGGCTTGTATTTGAAAAATCGAAATAAGGAGACTGCGTGTCTTATGAAGGCGTTGGTATTCAAACGGAATGTTTTAATAATGCTCCACTTCTATTTTATTCTAAAGCTCAGTGACATTTAATTATACCGAGAGGACCGTGGCATGCTTCAATATACGATCCGCTAAATGGAGTATCATTTGCCAACCAGAGGTACAGACAAAGTTCTTTTTAATGTTATTCATTAAATACATAAACAACGAATTCAATATTGAAGGTTCACATAAGCATCATCTCACCAAGACGATTCTAATGAGAACCCACAATATAGAATTTAGAGAAGGAATAAAGAAGTTAGCAAGTGAATTTCACCTTACATCTTGGTATGTGGTCCGATCAACCTTGTGTTAAACGTCTTCTTAAATAACTACCGGTTTATCTGGGACCAGTTTTTCCGCATAAGGTATGATTTATAAGCGTAAGCGTGAAGCATACGCTTTCCCTATCTACATTGTAATTTGTTTCTTCATATAGACATACCAACTACTGGTCAAAAGACGAAGTATCAATTATAGTTGTGTTTGAACTATCGATGGAATCTGCGGACCGATCGAGGACGAGCCCCCTTTAGAAAAGAGTGTTTCGAAATGTCTCGATTAGCTCGAAATAGGTTGAGTATTTACCACACTTTGCAGGGGAGAAATTCTGTGACGACTGCATTGTACATGCTCTGTGAACCACATATACCCACTTTAAATGATACACTTTCTACCCTTTACCAGGCTTTTTAGGGTTTTATGAATCTTCAGCGTTTATTTTAGGGAAATATTGTAGTAAAAAGGAATGAATCAGCTTTTTCGCAAGATAAGGCATACGCATTGTCAGAGTTAAAACCCTTTCTTCGAGGTTTTCGTTAGAAACGATCTTGACAAAAAATAAATTGATTATTGCTTATTGTATATTCGTCGTAGCGGTTTTCAAAGTCTTATACAAAAGGTGTGTCAAAGGTAGATACTATTCTAGAATGGCTATCTTTTGAAGCCATCTCTCTCATTGTCCGTTTTTACGTGAACGGACTGTTTGCATATGTTCCGTCATAACTTCAAAAGCAGAATAAAATAGGGTTGAATGGGATTCCCTAAGCATATCAGGTTTAAAGCTCTGCTTGTACGCGAAAGAAAAGCTCTGGCATATTCCTCTGTAATTTTCAAGACAGAACAGGAACAGTGTTAAACAGGATTCCCTTTACCCTTATAGTGCTGGAACCGACTTCATGCTTATGTAAACAGACCAGCCACCAAATAAATAAGCGATTGGCCTATGATCTAACCTGTTTGCTACTCTGAGTATCTTTCCTCATCAAAATTAAGCGGGTATTTGCGATTTTAAAAGGCGGACGAATTTTTTAAATTACCCAGCAATCTAATGGTTTAGCATTCAATCATTATAATGCTTGGTCCGGTTTTACGTGAACGCACTGCTTTTATGTGTTCCGTAAGAAGTTTTAAAAGAGAATAGGAGCAGGGTTAAATGGGAATCCCTTACGCATTCCGGTGTTTTAAAGCCCTGCTCGTTTGTACGTGAACGGACGGCTTGTAGTGACAGCTTAACGCCCATTCTAGAGCTATTTGGACGGCCATAACAGCAACAATGCTGTTCCACCTGTCAATACTCATAGCTATATAAACAACCCTGCTTTGCAAAAAGCATCAGCTCGCTGGCACAGGGTAGCGTTGTTTTGCACAGCAAGTTTCTTTGAAGTTTTTTTTCTTCCCCATTTTCTACTCATCATTTTTTTCTGTTTGTGTAAAGTACTTAAGGAGGAGGTATCTAAAGGGGGAATCTCGTAAAGGCTACGTTCCTCTGTGTTTGTTGAATTGTGGGCCAAATTGAAAGAGTTTGCAGACGGCATTCCAAATGTGATGAAATTGTAAAATAATCTACTGATAGGGCATGAAACATTGTGGGAAAAGGAGAAATTGCTCGTTACGAGCAATTCCTCCTTTTCCAACAATGTTTTTCAAAGTCGTCTGCAACAAGGTAGTCAAATGTCGTAACTTACTGTTTGGGAAAAATGCTTAAGTAAAAACCTAACCACAAGCTTAAGTTTAAGACACTAACACGGGACAGAGAATCACACGAAGAACTTCAACAATCTATCATAACCAACACTGGTGCCCGAACAGATAACCCCAACTTCCAACCGGCTAATTCATTACCGGTTGCTTAATGTACCATAGCCACAATCTTATAAATGCTTTTCACAAATTATTCTCCAATGGTTTTTTTTTCGAATTATCTGAAACAGGAACCGATAACGTACAAACGAAGGCATCAATTAAAGAAATTGTTCGGGACGGGTAATTCGTTCCGTTTGGTGTCATTTGTTAAACTTTTTGCATGATTTACATTTCCATGCAATCAACAGAGAAGGACGCCTTATAATATCTGTTTCTATATGTTTCAACCCCATTCCGTAAGGCGTTGTGGTTTGAGTATGAGGCAAAGCTTCGTAATTACTGAGAAATCGTTCTCTCTCCCAGCGTGCACGAACTTGCCCCGAAATCTGGTAAACTCGTAAAAAATTGTACGGCTTAATAACTTAACACTGAGCACTGTTCTAGTGCTTCTACAACATACATCGTCAAGACAAAATTTGAATTCGTATCGTACACACAAGACGCATATTTCCTAACAATGGACGTTGATTTGGTCTTAAAGATATAACGGATTATGAAGCCTTCTAAGACGACCATATTGGTGTAGGCCAATATGTTCTTGGCCTAGGTACGGTTTTCAGTCGTACAGTTCCATTTTATGAATGATTTATGCGAAGAGAAGGGGTAAAAACCGAGTACTGCCTCGTGTGAGAGAGATTAATAGCTCTTCAAGAGTCGGCTATGGTAAGCGCTTAGCCAGAGGAACCGCTTTGTAGATCGTTAGATGTTCTTTACTCTTTACCGTACGAAAACGTGTTTGGTTGTACCGAAATTCAAAGCGTTCGCAAACGGCATTAAGATCTGAGACGATGGTAAAATTTAAAACCACTCTCGTTGAGGTACACATTTCTTTGTTAGTGAAAAGGAAATAGAAATATATGAAACGAAGAATTCTTCCTTTCCAAATTCCCAATGCTATTAAAGACATATAATAGCTGTCTGCAAGTCTTAAATTCGTGTTTGGTCTAAGACAAAGTATAGTCAATGCATTTCGGCGCAGCAAGTGACTTAGACTTGTAAAACACGAGATTTTCGGAGTGAAAGTAGTACAGAATCTTAGAAACAAAATTGTCAATATGCAATTTGTTCCTTTTATAACAAAGCGTCGTAATGGAATTAAAGAGATGCCGTGATTTATAACGACAATAATAAACAACGATTACGTATTCTTCTTCAACCCGCACCAAAACATTTCATCATTGAAAAAAAAGTGTTCCGATTTTATTACAGCAAGCCCCTTCAAATTAAAGCAATTACAATCACCAGGATGGTCTCTAAACCATGTTTATAGAGAAACAGAAATCCCCCGGAAGTGCTCTAATAACGTCACGTCGCGCGCAGACCAGAAGTGACGTCATTTTCTTTTGAAGAAGGTCATACACCTGTTACTTTTGAGATCTTGAATTCCCATTGACTCCAATGTTAAATCAGCTATTTTCAAGACTCTGCTGAATGAAGAATAGTGTTTTTTATGCTTAGCTATATACAGGAACATCAAGTTTGTCCATTCTACTCTCAGAAACTGTAATAAAATGGACACCTCAATCGTCTCATTTTTTTTCTACGGAGCAAAGTGTATTAGTACCGTCCGAAAATCAGTGCACTAGCTGTCAAATCTAGCCGAGGTACCGGCATTTGTGTTCATACATCCCAAACAAATAGTCCTGCAATAAGCAATCAAAACAAACTTTGGGAGCATTGCAGGACTATAATCTATACAGGAAACACATCAGTGTTCTACCAGCTCATCTCTTACCAGCAAAACTATGCACCAGAAGTTGAAACTCAAAATTTCTAAATGGGACTACTTTTGGGTACTACGACCCGGAAGTACTCCGTAACAGGTGCGAGACCTAATACAAATGCATTTTATTGCTAACATGGTTTTCGGTCTTATTTTTCCAAGGATTGGGGACTTGCGACAAAATATAATGCGAAAAACCTGACAGGAAAGCGATAAAAATGGAACAAATGAGGAATCCATACACCCACCCTAATCGACTACGTTTGCATACAAGACTATGTAAAAGAGCCAAGAGTCACCAAAGAGAGATAAATACTAATTATTCAAAAAATAATGGATCAATTTGACTGAAACAAAAAGGTTTTTGTTCCTTAAAGATTGTTTCATACTTTGATAAGAGTTTTATAAGGTTTGAACTGGGAACATTCCAAGAAAAGTAGCCTTCTTAGCAATATCTTTGGTAAAACAAAGGCTATTTTCGTTGAAATGAAGGCTTACTTCTTCATTATTTCATCAAATCTAGTAGGAAATGCTATAATTATGTTGTTTAAGACTCATTAATAAATTTCCAATTACAAGGACAGAAATTTTAATGATTTGGGGGCAATCTAAGGGGTATATCTGGGCTTTTCCAAAAAGTACGGGAAAATGTGTGCGACATAGCTTTGTACACATTATGTGTTATTTATGGGGTTAGAAATGTGATTTCAATAGCTAAAGATAACTAAACAATTGGAAAATTGACTAAAAAACCTTTTTAGTATAAAAAGAAAATATTTTTAAGAACATTATAGGAAAAGCAGCCATTCCAAAGCCTTTTTTTAGTCAAATTGGTCCAAATCTGAACCTTTGACTGTTAACATTTTCATTTTACAAAGCAAATGACTGATTTTCATGCATACATTAGGATCTTGAAATATGTTATAGCTTTATCAAGGAATATCTTTGGAAAAACAGATTGTTACATGCAATTCTATATTGAAATGGTTGATATAAAGAGTTTATACCTATTCAAAGACAGATAAACAATATCTACAATGATTTTTCTGAAACACAGCCATCGAGAAGACCATTCGATATTCAGGCTTCATCGACAGACATGATATTTAGAAAATGGCATGGAAAAAGAAATAATTGCTCATTATTAATCATTGATTTCTCTTTTCCACCAATGTTTCCATTTGATAGTAAAAACAGCTTGCTTGATACTACCGTAACCTATGAATAGAACTCACCGTCACCATTCAACATGCAATGGATATGATAAGATAACAATAACAACAATAATAATGATGATTATAATAATAATGATAATAATAATAACAATAATAATAATAGTAATAATAATCAATGATGAGATGATGATGATTATGATATGGGGAACATGATAGCGGTATATACTATTGGTGGTTTTGTGAAAGACCGATTTGTCCATCGAATTGATTTCGAAAAGTTTGACATGACTCGTGTGATTGGTTTCTTGCACCAAACCAGCCGGCTTAACCCGTTACACTTGAAATACATTAGAATAGCTCTCTTGGTCAGTTTACAATTATTGTTTTAGTGTAACACATACATTTAAAACTGTAAAATGCTGTTTCGGTTAAGAAAAAGTATCGCTTAACAGCCTTAGCTCTTGTCGAAAGATCTAGAGCGACAAGTATCCAAACACAGCTAATCTTGAGCGACACATTCCGCCTCAGCTACAACAGGAAAATCACTCAAAAGCAGAAAGTCTAGTCTGAGATCAGACAATATGAGCTAATAAAGGGAAGGAAATGACATAGATGTGCATCTTAGATCAGTATTTGCTGGATGAAAGTCAGTGGCATCACATGATCCTCTCAGTTGACAATTATTATTACTCACCATTGCACAATACTATTTATTCTGTACTTAAAAAATAAAGCAATTTTGACAGAAAATCACTTTCTAGGAAGAAATTACTGTTTTAGCTCATTGATGACATCAGGTTTTTTGTTCAAACACAAATAAAATCACTCAGAAATGCATTGTAATGGGTATAACAGAAATGGATGTTGTCCGGAAACTCATACACAAGCCGATTTAACAAGGAAAATCCTACATTCTTAATTAAAACCATTTGGACACATACCTTGTCCCGAGGAAAGGTAAATCCATGTTTAAATGCTATCTGCTGATTTCATTCATAGTTTGATGAAGATTTCTCAGTTATTTACGTCAAAATAAAGACTCCACGGACATGCGACTGCCATGGATTAGGTCATACACCTGTTACTTTTGAGATCTTGAATTCCCATTGACTCCAATGTTAAATCAGCTATTTTCAAGACTCTGCTGAATGAAGAATAGTGTTTTTTATGCTTAGCTATATACAGGAACATCAAGTTTGTCCATTCTACTCTCAGAAACTGTAATAAAATGGACACCTCAATCGTCTCATTTTTTTTCTACGGAGCAAAGTGTATTAGTACCGTCCGAAAATCAGTGCACTAGCTGTCAAATCTAGCCGAGGTACCGGCATTTGTGTTCATACATCCCAAACAAATAGTCCTGCAATAAGCAATCAAAACAAACTTTGGGAGCATTGCAGGACTATAATCTATACAGGAAACACATCAGTGTTCTACCAGCTCATCTCTTACCAGCAAAACTATGCACCAGAAGTTGAAACTCAAAATTTCTAAATGGGACTACTTTTGGGTACTACGACCCGGAAGTACTCCGTAACAGGTGCGAGACCAGAAGGATGCAACGCAGACGGAGAACTTGGATTGAGCTCGCCGCGTGAATGAAACGCTCGTTAACTCTGCGGAACAAACAGTAAACTAGAATTAACGTTAATTCACCACCAAGTCGTTAAGTACGATTTCCGACGGAACTTCCGACTCGGAAAAGACCACGTGGTATATAGATCGAGGAGAAATGCCTCCCGGAGATATATGGCGCATCTCTAGCTAAATTACTTTTAAAATGATTAATGGTAAAACAACATTCGTGAACCGCAAAAATAGTGTACGTATATTCTTTATTGCGCATAGTTCATGTGAGAGATTAATGTTTTTACATCATTTTCATCTATATAACGGTTATGCCAAATTGTGCTATACGTGCTTTTTTTTTTTTACATTCTTATCATTCAAATAAGTAAACATATTAACTGTATTACAATTGCCTGCTTTTCTGCAGTCAGAGAACAAAGTACAGTGATTGGAAATTCTGAGACTTATATTCTAAGTACATGTACAGCCAATGAAAAACCTGAGAATTATCTTCAAAATTATCGTAGAACATCGCAAAGTAACGATGAAATATCAGCAGTGACCGGCTTTGGTTTGTAAAAGGGACACACCATCACCCCTACAACACAAACAAAATTCGACGAATGCGGCCTAAGGTTATCTTTACAAGACATCTGACAAAGAAAAGCATTTTCTTTGACAAACAAAACACCCTAATTAGATCGGATTTCCTGCGTTAATTGTTCGGTCAAGCCGATATTGCCCGCAACGTTTTCGCCGATCAAAATTAGCATTTTTAGACGTTTAAAACGGACAGTGATTGAACGGAACTTTGGACTGGGGGCATACTAGGGCGGGTTTGACCGTAGCTTGTAACCAGGAATTGTTTCCTTTTGTGAAGGATCAAAGTTTGGACCATCAGCCAGCGGCATCTAGAAAGAATATAAAGTATTTGGTCGCTTTACTGAGGTCAGGAGGTAAACATTTGTGACAAAAGTAAAAAAAAAACTTCGAGTAAACGGACTATTAGTTGGTATTACAACGAAAATGTTATATGGGACAATCTTCTAGTGTCAATTGCTCAAATTCAAAAACCTTTTTCTTATATGAAATTGCGTAAAAACTTATACAAAACGAAAATAACATTGCGCTATCATTAAATCTCGAACCAGAGCAATCGAACATTGCTTTTGTTATCTCGTGTTTTATTCCTTATTTCAATGATTCAAATGTGATTGATTCTCGCGTACCCTAGAGCAACGAATGTCTCACTATAGAGAATAATGCATCTCGGATCAGACAACACGTTTGCGCAATTTTGGACTGACTAATCTGGGGGCTGTACTGTTCTCTAGATGGACCATTGCCCTTGAACACGTGCACGGACTATATAAAGTGAATATATTAACTCCAATATGCAGACAATTTAAAATACCTGCTTAGTTGTAGCACAGACGACAAACCTTCTATTCGACAACACAAAACAGTTATGTCCTTGTAAAAGCGAATTTCCGTTTATTACAATAATTCCTATTGATGTCGACAGGTATAATCATATATTTTTTCTGATTATTTAATAATCGAGCTAAATTTCGTCTGCAAAACGGTTCTCGGACATGGAAAAGGGGTTGTACACGCAACGTGCACTGAGTGATACGGGTCCTAATTAGTTATGTCGATGGTATAATCATATATAATTTCTGATTATTTAATAATCAATCTAAATGTCGTCTGCAATCCGGTTCTCGGACCATGTATAAAGGGTTGTACACGCAACGTGCACTGAGTGATACGGGTCCTTAAACGCTTGGCGTATTTTAATTGGGTTTGTCCCAAAACGATACGTGGTCCTGCATAATAAGATGGTCGCCATGAATAACCCAAAAACACGTCGTATTCCCTTCATTTGTTTTTTTTCCCCAGAGCGACTCGTCTCTTACAACAGATGACCGCTTTATGTCTGGGTTGACCCATGCGAAAAGTTGTCTAAATGTTCAATGTGTAAAAATAACGTTATGGTCATAACATGAAATATGCTTATTTGTTCTTTGGTTAAAGCATATGTATTAATATTTCCACTGCCAAGCCGTATGTACGAGGAAATATACTTTCCAATCTCAAGGCTGACCTTTTTTGCGTACCATTTACACGGGGTTCCCTATTTTTAAGTCTTATGTTTACAATCGATTTCACATGTGTACTACATTTGGCTGATCTTGCAACTTAATTACAACTCGTGATAATGTGGGTATCTTTCGACGTCCTTTTGTTAGCGATTAAATGTGCATGTAAGTTTGTTACATCGTGTTATAATGAAGATATCTTCTTTTTTTAGCAATCGAATATACATGCAATTTTTTAAATCAAGAGACAATGAAGATATCTTTCAACGTCCTCTTGTAGCAATCGACTGTGCATATAATTTAATTACATCACGTTATAATGAAGGTATTTCAACGTTAGCAATCGAATGCGCATGTACGATTGTTGCATCACGTGATCTCGACGTCTAAACGTTCAAGGGCGATTAAGGTTGCACGTATAGATTTGGTCTACGCATTTCACAAAAACACTAGCGGGGACAGTTTTTTAACAACGGACCGGCTCGTTTGTTGTGGTGATGACCTTTGACAGCATCTTCAATAATTCTAATTGCCCCGACTCGATCCCTCTAGCGTGTAATTAATGGATGTTAAACGACCCTTACCGACCAAGTCAAGCCAGATTGCGAGCTTATAAAAAGAATAGAAGTTCGCCGAACTTGGAATAAATATCAATGTTTCTGACGAAATATTGGTCAATATTCAACCCTTTTAGATTACCAAACGAACCATTGTGAAGAACGAAGAACTGCCTCGTTTCAACCAAATTTTCGACTGTCACAAATTGAAAGAGTTTGAACATGAAAATTCAAAATGTGATGCAATTGAAATATAATCTTCTGATAGGGCAGAACGAATTGTGGGAAAAGGAGAAATTGCTCGTAAATTGTTATTGTTTGGTAATGGGGAATGCTTTGTACCATTTTAAGTCAATATTTTCTGGCAAATTAAAAGTTAACTCCCTGTTTTTTCCTTTCCATGCTCTAACATAACCATTTGCATCTCATGCTACATCCTATTTGAATAGGTTGTTACAGTATATAAGGTTAGCCCTCAATCACCTAAAAAATCTGCATATGCTGACCATTCCCCATTAGGCTACGTTGAGGACCCTTGACTGGACATGAGGACCACTGGACTGTCCCCAACATACGGGTAACTTAATTCGAGAAGTGAGAACCCGCCTGTACTCCATTAATCTCGAGAACTCTCGCATGACACTGCGTGTTGTCGTGAGACGTTCTGAGTTAGCCAAATCGTAATGGTTTCGCAGTATTTTGAATTACTTTGTTAACAAGGGTGTCCAAAATGATGTTCGGACACCCTTGCACACTTAAATAGCGATTCTACATCAAAATTAAGAGTTCATCCTTGTTAGAAAATTGCTGAATGAACTTTAGTTACGAGGGATTTACAAAGCTAGGACAAAGCCGCCATTTGCAAGAACAAACTTATATGTCGTCTGCTTGATTCGTGTTTGTTTGCCCCTGTGTAAAAGGTCAATGGTGGTTTTGATGGTGTATATGTTAATGCTTTGGATTAAGATTGGTCAGTTGCCGATCATTGTCAGATACATTATAACAGGATGTCACTCGGCCTATTCAAAGGCATTCAGGGACAAGTGTCTTTTTTTACTGCATTTGACCATATAACCATTATACAGACAAAAGAAAGAAAGGAATTGCCATTTACAGACAAGTCAATCAAAATCAGTTTTCACCACCTTTGTAAAGGATAAAGGGCATGCCACAAACGCATTTATTCTTCTCTCGGTTACTCGCGTAGGAGTATTCCGTCCCTAGTGTCAGGGAGAAGTCCTTAACAACACCGCAGGGTGGCATAAGCTACCGTCCCTCAAGTGCTTCTGTTTACCACGCCTCCCCACTTGGCCTTTTTCTTCATACGACTGTCAATGCTATACATGCAAGTTCCCGTGTTCTCGAATAAATGCGACTTCGTACTTAATTTTGAATTTTTACTTAGACTCAAGTACAGTTATCGTACATAGCTGAGAAAGGTTCTAAGAACCGAGTTCATGACGTCGATTTTGTGAGCATTTATCACACCACTTGATACAGCGATTAGTAATTGAATAAGTTAAGTATAAGTTAAAGCATAAACGTTGAGTACGAGTTTATGTCTAGATGCCCACAAAACCTTGGTTTCTTATAGTTTCTTAGTTCTTCTCAAAGTGGAGGCATAATTTGGAGTTAGGGCAAGGTATTACATCTAAGTACATTTCGAGATCCTAGGTTCAATACCGAAAGCAAAGGACCAATAAAAGTCTTTCATACGGACCAATCTAACTCTTAATAAGTCAAAATCAGACTTGAAATGTTCCAATGATGAATTCGCATTGATGGAGCATTGGCTAATGCGATGTTTTAGCCCGCTTTATATTACATCTGATTTTGTCTTAACGTTATTCTCATTGATATCATAAAACACTATGCAAACTTGAACCCTTATAACGCTGGAACCGACTTCATGCCTATGCAAACAGGTTAGATCCAGGCCAGCCGTCAAGTAAATTGGCGGCTGGCCTGTGATCTAATCTGTTTGCTACTCTGAGTATCTTTCCTCAGGAAAATTAAGCGGATATTTAAGGTTTTGGAAAGCAGACGACATAGAATATATTTTATTAAATAACCAAGTATTCTAAGGGTTAATGGAACCTTATTTAATCTAACCACTGTATGACGTTGTAAAAAGTGTCAATGAGAAAGCATATTCATTGGTATTTCGAATGCTATGCGAATTGTTAATATCATTCTCCGGTATTTGGGTAAAATCGTTTCGACATAAGTTCCTCATATCAGCTTACGTTTGCAGGTGTCAAGGTATATTCTTTTCAGACGGTATGAAGTAGACAAAAGAAGCAGTACTCGTCAATTTATCACTTTCTTACGATATGTTTTAGAGTTACAGCTAGGTATGCGTGGATCGTTCATGACAAAACACTTTTTCTGCAACGACAGCGAATTGAAACATTTATCGAGAGGGTTTGAAATAAATTGCTTGTCTGTTATTATTGTATAGATATACCTCTGCTATTACACTAAAAGTGGGATTCCTTTTTTGCTTTAATAAAGACGATGTGATATCTTATAATATAGGCGTTGACATTCTGCTATGGAATATTGAATATAGAATAATAAGAAAGAATTTGCATACATATTATATTCACCAACGAGGCGTTCATCTGAAAGGATCCCGCAAGCACTTATCGATTCAGATTAACCTATGCACTACGTGATATAATTCAATTTATTAAAACTGCTCATGGTTTTCATACTTTTTGACCATCTACTTAAATGCAAACTCTTTTGGTTACTATCGACAATCAATGGAACAGCCATCTTGATTAGAATACCGGAAGCAACTTGGCATCTGTTCTCTGATTGGTCAACTTTCGAAAACGGAAAACGACGCGGGTCAAGGCGAAACATTTGGCTTTGACATTTCGATTCTTTTGTTACTCTTTTCTAAGCGGAGAGAGGGATTTTCCATCAATGATTTGCTCGTAAGAAACATCATTTTAACCCTGCTGCAGCAGTCGAGATTGGGAAAGAACTCGAACCAAAACGCGAATTTTCACACAATGAGCGAATTACCATTTTAGGACAAGCATTTTTAAGTTAGTTTATCAATCGCTTTCTTGTAATTGGCTTGCATCATCGCTGGCTAAACACTACTTGTAACACATTTAACATTTATCTTATAATAACACTGATAATAATGCAAAGAAGGGCGGGTACAAGATACTTCACGCGAGGGAAGTATAAAAAGTAAATCATTTCTAGGTCGCAACAAAGAAATAGCTGGGAAATATTAGTAATAAATTAACGAACAAAGCAGACTGGGTGGGGTAGGTCTCTGATTTCATAATGCGAACCCTTCACTTTGTATTGGATAATGTACAATGACGCTGCATTCTGCATTGTTACGTTCTTTAGAGGAGATGCGTGCTTCTTTTGATGCAGTTTTCTTAAAGTAACTTTAAAAGCCTGAACAAAACGATCCAATGATTTTGTGCTGACGACTTCAGAAATCAACTTTTAGAAAATGAGAATCGTTTTAAGAAGTATTGCTCAGGGGTTGATGTTACTTGTTTTTTTTCCGCACAAATTTCTATGCATCAATGGGAAGCACTCGTTATAATACATAGACACCGTTTTCAATTCATTTTTGGATTTCAAAAATCGTTAGCTAACATTTATGATTCGGGACTCATGAAGTTTTATTGTTTGATAGAGTTTTCTAATATCATAACCAGCCATGCTTCATAGTTTGGTAGATAAAAGCGACAAAAAACATCGTGGCCAAAGGAGAGTTTACTCTGAATGAGCAAGTCATCGATCGGTTGTGATGGTATCTGAAAGACAATCTTTGCAAGTGCGATAAAATTGAGGAAACAGGTTAATGATGAAAGTGAACCTGAAATGTTTTTCCTCTGCATTAAATAACTTGTCATCATTATCACCTTTGCTTTTTATGTTGATACAATTATTATAATTGTTATTATCATGATTATTACGACCACTTTCATTATATCATCGGAATCTTTTAAGTTACAATTTTTGTATGATTAGACGTGCATGCTAATTTTTCCTCTCGACCGAATTTCTTTCTTTTCATCTGTGTGGTTTTTTTTGGGTTTTTTTTCTCCTCTGGGAATATTTGTGAATGAGACATGAGATGATGTGTTACGTTACGAATCCCGTACGAACCACGTGGTATTCACGACAATAGTTGAGCAGGATAAGATTACTTATATCCTTCCACTTGCTTGTGATTATGTTAAGCAAACGGTGTTAATCCAAAATCATATCACCAAATATAATAGAATTTAAAAAACACAGCTTTAGCAAAATGACAATATCAATTTATCAATGCTGATACCATGAAAAGGAAAGGGGGTTTGCACGCCTGGCGCAATTTTTTTCTTTATGTTCAAAATTCTTACAAATGTCGCCTGCTATAAAACCGTTCACAAATTCGTCTGCAAAGGATTATGTTGTATTTAGTGTCACGTGTAATCTACATAAACGTTCATCGCGAACAGCGTCCAGAATAGGGAATTTCAATGCAGACCTGCAGCGGAATTTGATCTATCTTCTTTTCTGACATATGAAACATCTTTGCGTCAGTGCGACCTAAATACGACAAGAGATTTTTTTTACAAGAAAACCCCGAGTAAACTATAGCTTTGTAACAGCCGGCGCAGTCCAGAATATGCATTAATGGGGTAAACCCGTTTCCCCACCATCCTGTTTCTGTCTTTTTACATGCGTAAGATATTTTCACTATAGTTCTTAACTAACGAAAACCAAACTTTCATATCATAGGTCAAAATCTCCCTTGTGTATTGAACAAGCTGACCATTCGTTGCCTATAATTTTAGTATGCGAACTTTGGAACTATTTTCGCGGTAGTCATTTGTATAAAAAGACATTTTCGCGAATTCTATATAACAATTTACCATTATGGCGTTTTATATAACTAGCTTGCTTGAAATGGCCGGGAAAATATGTAAATTGATGTTAAAAAGAAATAAGTTCGCTGTTTTCCAACATGACATTGCCTGGAGTGCATATGGCATTGCGTGTTTGTTATGAAATCGTAAGAATTCAGCTAGTAACAAGGCAATTGTCATGTACATTTTTATCGACGGATTTCAGACATTCACATCTATTAAAACAATAGTTCGATCAAAACCAGATCGTTTCTTTCAAACAAGAGTCCCATCTCCATACGCATGCAAAAGTCGACGTGAAACGGTGCTTCACGCATTGTGCTCGTTGACAGTTCTGGAACAGGGTACCGTTTTATAAAACAGTTTACGCTTAATATTTGCGTCAGTCTAAAACAACAATTCCTTTTATTTCAATATTGGACGAAGCACTATTGCAAAGTAACACATCATTGAAGCCGTCCCTCTATCACATTGCAATAGTGTACTTTCATTGAAGATACTATCCATATCTATCGGTTATGACTTACGCAAATCTTTTCCTTAAGTTGCTTAGTAAAACGGTACCCAGGGCGCTGTGCATGCAGCCTATATAGAATGCAGAAACCAACAGGCATACGACACCTGCAGTAAAATGCACATGACGACTGATGTTGATGGATGGACTATCACGGCGATCTGTCAAGCCTTTCACCAACGTTTGATGTTAACACTTACAATGCTGGATAATTTTCTGAAAATAGATTCTTGTGCTGTCTGCTTTCATAAAAACGAACATATCTGTTTTATTTTGTTGGGGAAAGATACTCAGAGAAGCATACATGTTAGATCACAGGCAAGCCGCCAATTGGCGGCTGGCCTGGATCTAATCTGTTTGCATGAATATGAAATTGGTTACAGCACTATAAGGGTTAGTGCTCTTGTGATGGTTTAAAGAATGGATCATCGTTTTTCACTCGTAACACGTTGTTTTACACACATTCACGCCTTCGGTATTTAGCCAGCTTACACATGTGGCTTTTTTTAAAACAAATATTCAAAATTGTTGTTGCGAAACCTATGCAGCTTTCTAAGATAAAATGACAGCTTTACAAATAAATTGTTAATAGGCACTAAGTTCATAGCTTCTCTTGAAGACTGACTTTCAACCATTCATGATACAGGAGAGAACGATGTTTTTTGTACCATTATCATGTCTTTTCCCCCCCTTTTTTCTATATACATGTATTGCAAACGAGGTTATATAACGGAATGTAAAGATGGGTAAGAAATTTCAACGTTGTTGCAAGAGCATTGCAAATACTACAATTTGACAGCTTCGAGAGTGATATGTCTAAGTTGAAAACAACTTGCTTCAAAATCGATGTAAAATAAATAAGTTTAAACCACAACTTTACTTTGAATCCACAAATTTCTCAATCTAGATGCTCCCATGTAAACGGCAGTTTGATCTTTGAACACGATGTTTGGCGCTATCATTTAAAACTCAATTATACATTCTCAATGGATGACATTACACCTATATTACTACACATTAGATAATAACCTTTCCTACACGAGTAGCCTTACTCCCTAATACAATGTACAGTAAGCGTATTCATTTAGTAGAGGACATTTGAAAGCTTCACGAAAAAAGTATAAATGATAAGAAGACTCTCATTTTCATAGCAGTGTCTTTC
This sequence comes from Cerastoderma edule, assembly GCA_947846245.1. NCBI lineage: Eukaryota > Metazoa > Mollusca > Bivalvia > Cardiida > Cardiidae > Cerastoderma > Cerastoderma edule. The sequence continues at coordinate 17,541,318 of OX401416.1, forward strand.
TTTGATTAACGGTTAGTTCATTTTTTGGTTGGTTTAATGCCGAGACCCTAAGTAAATATTCTGTAACTTCGATGACTCTGGTGTGCTTATATCTGGTGCGTATTATTTGAAACAAAGGTTATTGGTAATATGTATCTGGAATTAGAGATAACTAATGGTTCGTCCCTGGATTTAATGATCATTAGGTAATTAACGGATCTTAATATAGGCGCTTTATCAACAACAATCCATTAGCTGCACCATCGGGATGCAAGCGTCTGAGAATTTTCTTATCCTAGACCCATCAAACTTTAAGAAACTACGCATGTTATTCTTCCGCAACATCTTTGACATTCATTCGCTTACGAAGTTTGCAGAGGTGTCCGAATTACCTTCAAGCATCTTTGCAAACATTGTGAATGAGCAAATATGCTACTTATAACAGATCAGATATCTGTCTGAGTTTATACGTTATTAATACTTTTATATGGCGGAACGGTTTTCTTTCAAGTTAAGTTCCGCTTTTATAAGGAAACGAAGTTTCCAAATGCGAGCACGACTCAACCCTATAATGCTAGAAACGTCTTCATGCTTATGCAAACAGGTTCGGCCCAGACCAGTCGCCAAGTAGATTGGCGACTGTCGCCAAGTAGATTGGCGACTGGCCTGTGATCTAACCTCTTTCCTTCTCTGAGAATCTTTCCTCAGCAGAATCAAGCAGATATTCAATGTTTTGGAAAGCAGACGACACAAAAAATCTATTTTCGGAAATACTTAGCGTTCTAAGGGTTAAGCGAAAGTGTGATAATGACGTCGCGTTTTATTTTGTGAACAGGTTTTTAAGTTTTTTTTTTCTTGTTTCTCGTATGACGTTATTGTGATGGAGTAGGTTTTGAATGCGTTACACGCATTTTTATCATTCTTATCATCGTTAGTTTTATCTTGCTGTTTTTGTAACCCTATTGTAGATGTGCTCAGAGCATTTCGCTGCTGGCCCACTTGAACTGCATGTACTTAAGGGAAAGTGTGAATGGAGAAAGTGCAATGGTGGCGTTTTAACCCTATCTTGCATCTATACGCATTTTAAATGTATCTACGGAAGAATATTTAAGAAATGATCGTGACAAAAAAGAAATTGCTCGAGACGAGCAATTTCTTCTTTTGTCACACTCTTTTCCTCCATATATCGGCACATATGTTCTTTATACATGCGTTATAAAAGCCGTCTGCTTAGGTTTTCGATTAGGACCGGTCCAAAAATACTATGAAGAGATCAGGGTCAAAGTAAAGGATGCTGGCGAACTTTTTAAAACAATGTAACCATATAATACATAACTTAATTAACAATTACACATCCAAGGACTTTTTTTTCAATTGACATGCATTTAAGCGAATAAAAATAGATCTATAAAACGTATCTTTTTCTAACAAGAATCTGTTCTGGTCTGTTATACATTCCCTTTCGACCTAAGGCTGTTAGACATTTTCAACCTTATCACAATGGCTACGGAAATGGCCGCGGAAAAAAGGCGATCACCTTATGCCGTAAATTGGAAATCCTTGCTAGTCGTCCTTGACGATTTTCAAGTTTGGTTAAGATTTCTACGCTGATAAATATGTTTTTCTATGGTGCTTATAGTTTCAAATAGCATTTTAATCCAAACCATACATGCGTGGGTGAGTGAAATGGGCGTCTGTCACAAATCGTTTTCTGCTTCTCGAAGTATCCGCATCTGGAAACTTAAAGTATGCCACTGTTGCTGAATGGCGAATAGTAGAGTTTGTGAGACTTTCATATTGGGTGTATGCTATTGGAGCATTATATAAACTGACATTTAATGGAACGGTACCCTTAGAATGCTGCTTGATTTTCTAGAAATTGATTTTTGTGTCGTCTGCTTTCCAAAACCTTAAATGTATGCTTAATTCTTATGAAGACGGATACCCAGAGTAGCAAACAGGTTAGATCACAGGATCTAACCGGTTTGCACAAGCATGAAGTCAGTTCCAGCACTACAAGGGCTAAGTCAATCATTGGGCCTATCATTCCAAAACGAGCGTTTAGGCTAAAAAAGCTTCAAAAACTATAAATAGGAAAACGGGTTAATTCGCCGCTGTATCAGCTTCTTTGAAATATAGATATCACGATTATCCAAAACGACCGTCGACTAATTTGATGCGTTTTATCGGGCCTATTAAACGGAAGAAGGAGCTCTTATCGGTCAAAAGGTTAACACTAGATTTGGACCCCTTACGTGGATTTGCTTTTTACCTATTTGCGTTTATGCACGCCTCATTTAAGACGGTTCCGCATGGCCTGGTGATCTACTTCGCAAGGTCAAACAGGCAGAGAGCTACAGGAAGATTTGCTGCTGATACGCCTTTTACTTAACTACCATCCAAAATAAGACAGTTTAGTAAAGTAATGGCGAAGAAGTCGGTCGATGTGACCCCAAAAGGGTCGTTTAGCCTGCGATTCAATTATAATGAACACAAACAACATAGTATTACGTTTTAAAACAAGAACAGTCACCTAATTAGACCAATCTAGCCTAAAACACGAACTATATTATTTCATAGAACAACTTGTAGTGCCTATTCAAGGACTCTTCAATGAAAGTATCAAAAACATTAACTCACATATATAATCATTATATATCTATTAAGGTAGAATACACATAATCCGCCGATTTGAAACTTATTCTCTCGTCGGAATTCTTCGGTTGTTCTCGGTATACATCGGTTCGGGCCGGAACTAATTGCATACAAATGGAGGCCTTTGTAGCAGATGCGTAAGCGTAAGGTATAAAGAAGTATGCGGTTAAATGCTGATGTCACGTTGTTATATCAATCAAATGACGGGTCCAATTGTATTCAAATTGCAAATGTAAATGGGAAATGTATCTACAAGCAATTAGACGACAATAAATCGCCTCACATTGACAGATGGTTTCCCGTGAATGGTCCAACCAAGGCCCTATAAAGCAATGAAACACCGGCAACTGTTGAACATGTTGAAATCACACCACAAATTGACGAATGGATGTCTCGATACACTCATTTATAACAGTATTACGACATACCAGTTTTTACTTTTTTTTTCATTTGATAGAACATTTTTCATTTTTTTTTTGGACTGTCCCCCACCTTTCATTGCCAGACACCAACTTAGCACAAACATCGACCTCAAATGTTTCCTATTTCTTATTTATATTCTCAGGTATAAAACGCAATAGGAGTCGCATGTCTTCATGGTATCATTAAGTAGTGAATAGCAATATCCACCGAATTTGATTTCTTTCAAGCTTACATGAAGCTTAATGAAGCTAACAAATCGCTAACAATTCGCACATGATCATGAATTTCGTCCATTTCTACAGCAATGATTTTTAACGTTGTATTGGTTATGTTACGTTTTAGCATGACACGGTTCACAGGTTAATACAGTGGCATCAAACGTCTATGTTTGCTTTGATATTCACATTGAAAGGTTTAATTTCTTCTCAAATCGCTCAAAACACGCTGATTCATTCTGTTGTACCAAACACGCCCAAGAAGATTACAGTCAGTAGTCCATATCCCCCCTTTATCAGTATCCGAACTATTGAACCTCCGGCATTAGTGTCATTTGTGATGCATGTATCTTTTTCATGATTGGTCACGTGATCTCTCTATCGCACTTATGTACCAGTCTAGAAATGAATTTTGAAACCTTATTTTTTCATTCTTAATGTTAATGAATTTTGAATAATACCAATTGCTCTATGTCTTTATATGTTTGAATTGTACCCATAACCATATTGTCCATTTCCGAAATGCATTTTTAAAGAATTAAAAAAAAATGTATCGTCTAATGTTAATACCGTTTACCGTTTTTGGTACATAGTAAAGGCCTAAGCCTCTGACTCGTGTGGCTTCCCCAGATTCACCCACACTAGGCTAGGGCTATGAACTGACTGCAAAAGGCCACTTCCACGAAACCAGAGCTTATCAGTGTGGCTTAAACCGAGAGCCCCAGAGTTCTAAGTTCGACACCTTAAGTTCGAATAATATCATTTCTATAACAGTAAAGCTTGCGGTAGGTACGGAGTCTGAGTTTGGCTTATCTGAAACAAGAATATAAAGTGTACCATTCTAAGCTAAGATAACGCAGAAGAACATGACATTGCCTCGTGAAAGGGTCTCGTTCTCCCATGAAATATTTGTTAGAGGTAAAATTGAGAAAGAATTACCCCTCTATCTATCCAAGGTAATTTGCTAGACCAGTCCAATAAAGATAGACGAAGCGCCTGAAGAAAACCCGATCGTGTTTTCAACCGAAATACATCATCCTCTTAGTGATTCTGCTGCCGTCGCCGTAAGCTAACCTGCGCCCGAAATGCCATATCAAAAGTGCATTTTCGGTTTCGTTGAGTATTCATTTACACGAAATGTTTCTTCGGCAGTCGGTTGTGTAGAACCAGATCAACCTGTGCGATGGTTCAGGGTCGGATCAGGGTTGTTAAACCCTTTTCTAAAACGCCAAACTTTCGACAGTCCCAAAATGAAAGAGTTTGCAGACGACTTTCCAAAATGTGATAAAATTGGAAAACAATCTTCTGATAGGGCAGAAAAAATTGTGGGAAAAGGAGAAATTGCTCGTGACGAGCAATTTCTCCTTTCTCCACAATGTTTTCCAAAGTCGTCTGCAACAAAGCGGTCAAATGTCGTTATTGCTTGGTTATGGGTTAATCGTACTTTCACGAGCATATTAGCCGTTGGTTTTCGTACGACGTGGCTCGAATAAGGCTCGAAATCAGTTAAAGCCGTAAAGCGGTTATTATTACCCCCTCCCCTCTATCTTTGAGGATTGCCCGGGATCTAGGTGGAATAATGGCAAATTAATGTAACCCGCAAACCTTTGAAGATCCGTTTGAAAAATTCTTTAAGTCCGCCCCGGTAAATGCTCACCTATGTTTCGATTCGCGTTCATTGCATTTTTTATATGTATCTCGGGAAATTTATTGCAGAAATTACCTAACATTTCTGTAATGAAACCGATATTTCTGGTGAAGCTCGCCAGGTCCGCATATGTAAACCTTGATGTATAGCTGGATTATGAATTGATGTTGCTTCTTTGATTGGATTTGTGAATGGGTTCAATGAAATCATCTATGTTTGTACTAATGAAAACAACAATGTACCCTTATATTTATTGATTTGTAAATGGTACCGATTGCTCAAAACTATGTTTGTTTGCCTTTATAATGATGGGTAGCATTCTACGAATGAATTAAGAAACCGTGATATATGTACTTCTATGTATATATGTTGTGAATGAAACCAATTCCTCTACGTCTTGTATATACTTGGATTCACTAATCTTTCTTGGTTCAGGTTTAAGGATACAATACATATACATATTACAAAATACATATCTGATTTTGATTTGTATTTTGTAATATGTATATTTATTGTGGGCCGGAGGCCTTTTTACTGAAATAAAATTTTATTATTATTATTTTATTATTATTATACTGTATGGTTAGAAATGTAAGGAGCAGACAACTTTAATGCCTAGTATAGGCAAGATTAAATTAAAGTGAAGTAAACTGAATACTCTGTCTTCCTAGAACGCATGACTAATAACTGATGAAAAAGACCACGTTGAAGGAAACAAACAAACAAACAAACAAACAAACAAACAAACAAACAAACAAACAAACAAACAAAAACATGTTTATTGACCTTTAGGACAAGCTACATTGTTTGACGTCTTCGCCTGAAAGCACGTTTTGATTGAAGACTAATTTATTACCTTTAAACATCTGGAAATTATTACCAAAAGCACGTCGCGAAGTCGCGAAACCGGATGAACAGTTGGGTGCTCGATAACGTTTCTGGCTTGTATGACACAGCCAATTGTTAACCCTTTACCAAACACCAAATTTTCGACTGTCCCAAATTGAAAGAGTTTGCAGACGATATTTCAAAATGTGATGAAAATAGAAAATAATCTTCTGGTAGTGCAGAAAACATTGTGGGAAAAGGAGAAATTGCTCTTTCAGAGCAATTTCTCCTTTCCCTACCATGTTTTCCAGAATCGTTTGCAACAAAGTGGTCAAATGTCGTTATTGTTTGGTAAAGGGTTAAGCGGGAAGTAGAAACGGGACCAACATCTGCCTACATTCAGATAGTATGAAGGTTATTGTAAGGGTCTAATTCAAAAGTGGCGTCATGAAAAAAGACACAATGTTTGCCACATCTTTGGTATAAGAGGGTCGTGGCCATCTCTCATTACACCTTACAACAGTGTTTTAAAGTTATATTGTTATAACATTTACATCAATTATTTGTAGAAATAAAACACAAGTTACAATATAGATACATTGTCATTGCTCTCTCTTATGTCTGATATCCACGGTACATTGGCATCGACAAGTTGGTCATGTATTTGTTGTTCTATACTCTAAAATACTTCAATTTGCTAACTGCTTTCTAAATGTTAGTTTCGTCAGTGAAGCTGGAATGTGTGTCAAATGCACAGTCGACCATCCGGCTTCGCCAAACTATTCTTAGCAAAATGCAATGTGAATAAAAAGAATTTTCAATGCAATATGAATAAAAAGAATTTTAGCGATTCAACTGACAATAAACCCGTTTCATTAATTTAAAGGGAAGCAAGAACTATACAGATGTCAGAATCCGCAACATCATTCGGTTATCAAATTTCGATACAGGTGGTACAACAAAGGCCTCGTCATTTGGTGTATAGAGCGAATGGAAGAAAAGAAATGGGAGAAACTGTATTCGAGACTTTCCTTTTATCCGAGTTCCATTGAATGAGATACAGTGTATGTTTAAAACCCTTTACAATGGAAGCACGAATCATTAAGCAAGGCAAACCAATTCTCTATCTTCACTTCAATGTACTAATACTGTTGAATATACTGTGTTCATTTTGTAAGACTATTTTATAAATGATCGTAACTTTCATCCGCTCGCATAGAACGAGATTACAGAATCTAATATAATAGCTGATAAACTGGAAGGTTCTTTACCTTTACAATAAACCAACCAATTCTTTATTTCATTTGTTAAAGCCCATGCTTTTCTTAAACATGAAAATCGTAGAAGGCAGCAACCGTTCCAATGAGGGCCTACAACCTAGAGTTTATTTTCAGAATCAAAGAATTTGTCATTGAAAAATCATGTTTGGCTTTGGCCCAGAGTCAAACTTAGAATACGCGTTTGTATAGGGGCGTGGCAGCTTTTAATAAGGGTCCTCTAACCGCTGGGGTATTTTAACAAGGTCGAATTTCATCTCTTCGATTTCTCCAACTATAGATTGGTTATCAAGGCCATTCCTATTCAGGGCTGGGCGATCGAGATTTCATTTCAATGTGTTTGACGCATAACATATAAACAGGTACTGATTGTGAATTCGTGAACCAAATAACGTGTGTGTTTATGTCTGTGTGAGCCTTAAAGCACTACAAATGAGACACACTATTGGAATCAGTTCTAAGTGAAAGGACCTCATTAGTATGGTCTTTTGATTGATTACTTTGTTTATCAATTGATGTATGCCGATCTACGAATGCTCAAAAGAAAAGATATTTTCAATCTTGCCTTCACAAACACAAAAAAAAGTGCTTCTTTTATAAAAGAGCGTATTGATTGTTGGAGACATAAATGCATTTTGATCAATCTGTTCTATATCATATGCCAGGATTTGAAATCGGAGAAACATAAATATAACAAGGAAGAGAACCCATACACTCGATCAAATCAAGATATACAAAGTTCGAATTAGAAAAAAGCACTAAAGGAATAGAAATTTGCCTATTCAAATCAGCAAAAAACCAAGATAGATCGATGTTTTTCGAGCGGGTCAAGTCTCTCATTTGATGGTCGTTACTCAGCAGAATGGGCTCTTTCATATCGTTGACAATCGAGACGAATTAAACTGTCATTAGGCGATTATTATAAGTGTTTCTCCGATTTGTTAGTTCTCGTATTGTTGATTTGTAAATCGTCATTTCAAAACCCAAACTGTAGAAACTTATTAAATCGATCCGTAGGCAATACGTCCTTTTGAGGGTGAATTTGTAACATATGACATATTTTTAGTGTGTGACGCATCGACTAAAATAGTTTAAGTATTGCAGGGTATGTGTAATGTTCCCTTTATTGAATCAATCTCACTAATAAGAATGAAAACATGTTTTTATGGTGTTTAACGACGCATCAACAATTGCTTAGGTATGCAACGACTTTCCTGGGTCCACCCGTACTAGACTAGGCTTATGTGACTTGCCAGAGGTTACTCCTTCGCAACCATAGGTGTCGGTGGGTCTTGAACCCGGGGCCCCGAGTTCTAAGTCCGCCAACTTTACCACTGGGTCATACAGGACTCTCATGAATATGTAAGCAGATCTCCCAATGAATAAAATAAATCACATCTGCAACCAGAGGATGTTGATTACGATTAGAGTTAATAGTATTGTCTTTAAAGAAAATTCTAGGATCGTGATTAAATCGATTCACTTTCTGATGCAATAGTTGATGTCACAATGTACACAGTCGTTCCGAACCCTTTTGGCTATGCGGGCTGGCCAACTTTATCTGATTCGGACTGCCGGACTTTGCCAAAGAGTTCCGATTCGTATAAACGTAAAGCCGTATGGTCCTAGAACGAAACCGGCCAGCATAATATCGAATTTCCGGCATTTTTACGAGTGCCAGTTCTATATACATAACATCGATTCCGAAATCAATTCCTCAATGAAAGTCCGGAAGTTGTTCCTATGTTAATAACTCTGAGAGTGAAACGATTTCGTTGTTTGAACTATTTCTGTATAAACATTTCCGTTTCCTTTTCCTCCTTTAAATCTATAAACTTCATTCTTATATGGACTGTCTATTGACACGTTGCTTCAGAACTTATCAGTATCTAATATCTTTTATTACGATTTGAAATTAAAAGCCTAACCAATCTTAAAAGACTATGAACTGTATTTCCAATGGTCCTTTGCCACATTCACATCATGTTTCCTCATACCAAGTTTCAAGTTTCAAAAAGTTGATTGACATAAAAACTAAACATACCAGTCGTCAAGCTAAATCATGTCCTTAAGGAAGTACATTCCATTGAGTCGCTAATTTCGAAAGTAAATCAAGCATGCTAATTAGCTTAACATGGATGTGGAACAATCGTTTATTATGATGCCTCGAGTGAACCGTGTGAGATATAGAGGGTGTGTTGGTCTCAGTTCTGTTTGATAGATTTACAGCCAGGAATGAAAGTAGACGACAGCGAAGAAGCTGGATTGGTCTGCATATGTTTAACTGGTCCCAAGGCTATAAGATTTTTGTGTTTGAGGGTCTCGGTTTAGTTTGAAAGGTTTACAGACAGCAATGACAGCAGACGACAGCGATGTGACCGATCTGGTCTGTATATGTTTCAACTGGTTCCAAAGCTATTGGGTATTACGTTTGTTTTGGTTTTTCCTCTCGCTATTGTCAACATTTAACATCAAGAATTTCGACAATTCGTTGACCTAAATCAGTAATTCAATCTTGAACTATTTCTTTCGTGTAAGGGTACGTTTCAATTACCCATATTGCAATTGCTGGAAGCCATTTCTACCATTAGCTATGGTCTTGCCTTTGATAAAATACGACACAAGCTCATGCAACATTTAATACTCAATGTACTACAGTGTTGACTTCTAAAAGGAACATGGCAATTTAAGAATCTGGGTGTCATTGACCTGTCTCTTTGTATATTAATAGTCTCCATAAATGCAAATGTGCTTTGTATTCGATGTTTCGGCGGCATTGTAAAATAGGTCTCTCTGTTATTATAATGAAAGAGATGCAACCCTATGGTTTTACTTAGGTCACAATTTTTTGTGTTCATTAAGTTGGTGAAACAGTTACACGTGTATCACAGCGTTCGTTTGTCCTTATTATTGCCATAATTCACTTTCATGACCTCAACTGACAAGAATAATCATACAAAGTCCGTCGCGGGATGAAGAGATGTGGATCTTTGTCAAATCGGAGATGCAAAAAATGTGTATAAAGTCAATGACATAAACAAATTCGTTTTCTGTAACATTTACTTGAACATTAATCGTTTCGGAAACGAGTATCAGATCGTATGACATAGTCTATGTACAACATTGGTATTGCTTATGATCACAAGTATTATTCTATCATTTAATCCATTCCCTGAAAGAAAGCGACAAGGAGATGTTTTTCCCCCAGATATGTTATCACAATTTACACCGTAGATGTTTCGAGACACGTCTTGTTTGAAGTTGTGTCTCGCATACATCAACATTTTAACGAGGTGAGGGACACATGTCATTACGGTCTTGCTGAAGACCCCACAGAGATTGTGCTTGCTTCGCCAAATTGTCTCCCAAACCGTCACACCTCCCTGACTCAATGAACATGTCCGACACGATTCTCAATGGCCAAGAATGGAAGCAATGTCAACGTCAAACTGTATTTACCCTTGCAAATCCACTGCTTTCCCAATGTTGCGTATCCATAGCTTGACGAAATAGTTGCGCTCTTGGTGTCTAGTTGTCACTTGTGTTACGTTTATATTTTTCTTTCAGTTAGTCAAAATTGATTGCTCAAATTGAAGAAGAAAAAAAAAGTGCTTTATAAAGAATGTAGTTTAGTGCTGGGTCTGGAAAAATTATATTTGAATAAGACATTGTTTTCGCTATTGATTACGCTAGTTTATTCAAAAAATGTGTTAGCTTCACTTTTGGAGTTTTTAACATGTCAATGAGGTAATGTACAGGCCTCTTCTTCGACAACGCGTGCCATCCACTCGCAGACTTTGTTCCATTTTCGGGGTTATTGCCTAACATGTTCATAATGTAAATATTCCACTTCTGAAAAGGAGCACTAGTGTTCTGTTAACTACAATTTTTCAATAAAACGATTACCAATGCAACGAATCCAGCAACGATGCCTTTCAACGAAGTAATCCCATCCAAGCGCTGAAAGAAAATGTCGTCCACTGATCAATTGTGGTGCCTCCATAAATACCTGCACGTTCTATATATAACAATGCGTTATGTTGTCAAATTTGCATAAACCTAACTCGGGCCTGACAATATCAAAAGGAAAATTCTGTAGTTTTATAATTGTGTGAAGATTTGAAATATCACCGCTGATAATACAGCAATTAAGAACCCAAAACAAGTTCAAGCATTTTTTTTTCTTTAAAAAGAACAAAGGTATCAAGCGTTCGTCTTCGCTGCACATCTAACACATGTTGCATTATAATTTCTTCAGCTAAGTGACTTCAATTGCCCCAATTTGACAGCGACTGCATGATTATCTATAGCCATTTCTTTTGAAAGCTTTGTAACATATGTGGCTTTTGATCCTTTTTAGACGACAAATATGACAAATTCCTTTAGAGTAAACAAACAGTTGTTACTCTGTTCCCATGCATGCGTCGGTTACCTTTTCAAGGCATGCATTTAAAGTTTTCGATTTTTCAACAAATCATGACCATGCAAAATACTAACAGCTAGCTGTTTTTTTTTTTTCAATCATTTGTCATGTATATGTATGGATTGTTGTTCGCAGTAAATACATGTTATCACTTATTCATTTTAGGGAAACGCCATTTGGCTCTTTATCTTGTTGTTATTTAAAAAAGTCTTTGTTTAAGTAGGTTGAAGATGTGCGTCATACAAGCAATTGGCACGTCGTTTGCATACACTGATGAATTACTTATAATTTGATTTTTTTTTTCAAAGAACCACGAATTTTCTGATAAACAAGCTTGTTTTTCACCAGGTAGATGTTGTTCGACTTGTTACTTCTCATGACCAAGGTTCTTTATTATATAACAGGAAAACATTGGCCGACTTCTGGTAAAAGAGTTTGATATCTCAATAGTGGGTTATTTCCGCATATTTCTATATGTAGTATAAAATATCGTAACTTGTTGAAATAGACGGACTCTCTTGATTTTACACACAATACTTGAATGTGTCGGGCAATATTTGAGTGTGGTAATGATAATTGTTGCATCAGAGCAATCGATTTCTTGAAAGTAAAATACATAACTACTGGATTAATGAAGCCTTTGGACAATGGGAAGTCATAGACTATCGGTGTCCTTTTTAAGTAGAAAAAAAACCAGATGACTAACGAACGTTTCCGAAAACACTCGATTACATTCACGATCCAATGATGGATAGCTTACCTTAAACAGATGGTGAAGATAATGGGTCCACTCTTTTATTTTGTCTCTCGATGCATCTTAATTCCCCTTTGCCTTATTTCAGTAAGGGTCATTAAATGAAGTTTCAAAATGAAATGCTGTCTTTAAGGGAAATGTCAATATCTACAGCAGTTTTTCTCAATGATGTTATCAAATGTCTGGAATACAAAAAGCAGGCATTGCCAATGATACTGCGGTAACGTATTAATGAGATATACCTCTAAAACTGGGTGAAACTTTACCAATAGTCTATTTTATAAATTCAAAATATATCTTAAAACAGCGATAGCATTACTCTTAAAATGAAACCCCCACTACTTAGTTAATGGCTCTAGATTTGAGACGCAAAGAGAAAGGTTTCGTAACAGAAGTACATGTAATTAAATGACAACTGTCCTGAACTGATTTCGAGACGCGATTATTTGTTCGGGCAATTCGTGTTATCTAAGCTGTCACAGGGCAAGGAAACCCATTGTAAGCATTAAGAACAGGTTTTTGGTAGAGTGTACCTCTTGGAATGTTGTGGGTTATAGTCAAAGAAGATATGGTGGTAACCTTGCAACATTTGGTTAACAAACATGCTTGGTGTGAACATTGACTATGCATGTGTATAAATTGATTGTTTGCCTGTAGGTCAATAGCCGGGTACACGAGAGAAAAGGAAGGTATGGTTATTTGATTGCCCTATTTATCTCGATTTCATTCCGGCCAATTATTTCTTCATAAACTGTCCATTTTGTAAGCTATTTGAACTCTTCACCCGGTTATGCCATTACCAGTTGTATTAATTTTGAAAATGGCATTATTTACGTCTTATTGCGATGTAAGACATTACATCGAGTTGGTTAGATGCTACGCCGCTTCGATACCTAAAAGGCTATAGCTCTTCCTTTAATTAATGTGACACGACCACTTGGTGGGACAAAGACGGAATGTAAGTTTGCTGAAGGGTTGCTCACTCACGACAATATCATATAGACAAAGAATACGTGTATGTGTTAAAGGTAAAACAACGATGAAATCCCTTGAAAGAACATCGAACAATTGAGACAAACATTGCCTAAACATAAACAAAGAATATATCACTTACGAACAAGTTAAGTCGATTACTACCCAATCAGAGCACAGACATATTGAGCATCATTTTGACTGTGCAAGCTACATGGGTTCCTTTGTACGACCTTTATAGCCCGGCTTCGTTCAGGGAACCTGTGCAATCCAGACAGTCGACGTACCCGGCTCCCTAGCCCTGTTATTATAATGCCATTCACGGCACATAACATGGATAGGTTGTTTCGTGCAAACATCAACACAAACACAGAGATGCATTGTACCAGAAGAGCGATCCATCTACATACAATACAAGTAGTATGCATTCTTCTTGTTTACAAGTTTACATAGACTTATACAACCTTAGCTTAAATTTACGACTTTTGATTCAAATTTGAGAACACAGTCGTTCAATACGACTGTATCAATCAACGATCAGTCAAAAACGTGAATAGATTCTTTCACTTTATTCATAATAAATCGGTTATTCCATTTATTCAAAGGCAAGGATTGTTGTGCTTTGCCAGTTCGTAAAACATATAATAAACCCAACCCAATCAATTGCCAAAATAGGTCCGTTTGCCCTTTCCTAAGAAGAGAATGATATTACGTTTAACCCCAAAATCTTTGACTGTCCCAAATTGAAAGAGTTTGCAGACGACATTTCAAAATGTGATGAAATTGGAAAATAATCTTCTTGTAGGCCAGAAACATTGTGGAAAAAAGGAGAAAATGCTCGTCACGTTCAATTTCTCCTTTTCCCACAATTATTTCCAGAGTCGTCTGCATTAAAGTGGTCAAATGTCGTTATTATTTGGTAATGGGTTTAGAAAGCACAAACATTGCACCCAATTTGCCCCTCAATGTTCTCAAGTGCTGAGGGGACAAGAGCACGCTATCAAGACCCGTCCTTACTTCGGAGAGCAAATTAAATGTTATAAATCAAGTTTCCGAATTTACGTGTCACTAGTAACCACGTGAATATTCATAAATCTTTATAAAAACGTGAATACTTTCCCCTTATCATAAGGTCATGCATAAGCTTTCGTTGATTTCCTCATGATTTCCAAATGTAACCCTTAATTTTCATTGAAAAGGACTTTTGACATTAAAGTGGGGAGTGCAGAGTTTGCTTATATAAACTTGAAAACTGATAAAATTGCAGAATAAGGGGAAATGAACATTTTAACATGGTGATGATTTGTGAATTGAAATTAGTTTTATATATTCTTTTTCGTGACAGTGTTTTCTCTTTTTTGTCATTTTCTCTTCTTTTTTTTTCATTATTTTCTCATCGTCTTATTGTGTCACAATGGTTGCCTTTTGTTCTGACGATCTTGTTATAATGGTAAAGTACGTTAAACAATCATGCACCTTTGATAGCTATTCTTAAATAGCATTACCCACATCTTTATCTACCCCTTACATGTTGCCAAGGAAAGATCGTGTGTAGGCAATGAGTTAAGGAAATTGACAAGCTGTCCTATCTAATGCATGTGTTATCTTTTTAAATGCTTTCCCTTTATATTCAATTGAAATCTCATATAGCTTTTTCAAATTCAAATCAAAAGCTTTCATTGTTAAAAACTATGCCAGTTTTAATGTAAACGTCGAGCAATCCCATTGCGACGAAAATATTCAAATCTTCGAACAATTACCTATATATATTTCAATGAACTCTCATACGTCACCTATCAAGACGGTGAAACAGCTTCAGTTGGAGCGATGGGTTAACAGAGAATATATCTAGACCGGAAGTATTTAGTTTTGGGCGAGGCATTCGGCATCTTCCGGTCGAACAAAGAATCAAGATGGAGGTTTACTCGGGTGGTTTTGTTCGGAGATCCGGTTACCGTATGCATATTGGAACAGGTATTGTGTTTTCGGCCCCGGTCTTTGGTTTTCCGTATATGTATGCCCTTGAGAAACCACAAAATGTAAATTATCTGTCATTTACGTTTGGCATTTATTCTTAATCATTTATAAATAAGGTTTCAAGTCTTTGCATTGTGCATTCATTTCTTGTTCGACAAGTACACTGTTGTATTTTGAAATAAAATGATAGCATATGCATAGTTAAGTCTTGTAGTTTAAGCGTGCACACTGTATACTTAAGAAGAGCATTTGTTAAGAAGAACTAATTTGCATCTGTAATATTTGCAAAAGCACAGATAAGCCTGTCAATAATGCATGACAGCGTAAAGCCCGCTTATCTGCCAAGGTATTCTATGACTTACAATGTATACATACGATGCAGATTAGTTAACACCAAACCATTAGCATGTATATACAATCCTACTCTTTAAAAGAAACATCATTTGTTACGAATGTCTCGGGTATGAGAGATGCTGGGTCGCATATATCACATGACCAAATTCGCGGGGGTATCAGTGTCGCAATGGGTGTGGTACATATACTGTGGTAACAGTCCAACCTGACGAGAACGTAATTAGGCTAGACATGCGTCTCATCAAAGGGAAGAATGCCCATTTCCCACGTATTGAGATTGTGTGTGAATTAACCCTAAAGAGGCCTTACAATGCTGGGTAATCTTCTAAATAAAATGTGTGTGTCCTCTGTTTTCCAGAATCTAAAATATCTGCTTATTTCTTGTTGAGAAAAGATACTTAGAGCAGCAAATAGGATAGATCACAGGCCAGCCGCCAATTTACTTTTCGGCTGGCCTGGATCTAACCTGTTTGCATGAGCATGAAGTCGGTTCCAGAACTATAAGGTTTAAATCGTTTTCATTGTTCTTTATTGCTGATTTCAATAGTTTCCCGGCTATGTCAGTGTTTTAAGAAGACGACATATACAAATAATGAAAAGACACATATTTGTTAGGATTTAGGGGCAAAACCATTATGGCAAAAAGAAAAATTGTTTGGTACATGCACGTTATATTTTTTGCACAAGGAACATTTAAACCAATTATGGAAGAGGAAACCACCTTGGCGACACCATCAATAAAATCATGGACATTGAATTTTTTATTCCGTTCACAAACCAAAACGTGGCATTTACTATAAAGGTTGTCATAGGACATAGAGCTACAAAACTGCCAAGGTTGCATAACCAGCTTGGATGCCGGTGTGTTGTTGTTGTTGTTGAACAGCAATCGACTGGTGCGAAAGGTTACTCAGTAGCTTTTACTATATTTGGAAGCTGGTAGTTTCCATTGAAATAGCAATCGCTACATTTCGATACCAAACCCTCTACCAAGCGCTATAGAGTTAACGCTGCTCTATAATATGAGGATACACGAGACGTTATTGTTGGAAAACTATTATTGAAAATGTTTTTCCCCACAATAATGTCCATATGTGCCAAAGAAAACACCAGTATCTAATGTCTCTATAGACAATCAAGATGGTTCCGTTTGGTTTTACGCAAAAGGTGTTGAAATGGTCCAAAAGGTTGTTTAAGTACACATGTCAGGGCTGTTCACACAACCAATGGAAATGACAAAATATTTCATCAGCAATGCTGAGATTGCTGCATCCCTGTTTTTGAATTGGAAAACACATCTCTCGATGCACGTGTTGTTTTCAGTTTGTTTTGGAAACAGTTTTTAGTAATTTGCTTGTATATATTTTATCCCTCATTCAGCAAAAAAGTTGTTAATAATGTATTAGATACATTGTAATAAACAGTGTATGCATCTATGAGTTTCTTTGTCATTACCAATATCATTTAATATACTCATTAATTAATATAATCATTTTAATATACCTTTTAAGTCAATAACTACTTTAAAAGTGAACAATTTTTATCATCATAATCTGCGTAGACACAAAGACACAATTACATTTCCTATCATTTCTTTGTTATGATATTTAATACAAATCTCTATCATAGCCTATCAAACTTTGACGGCTATGTATCTAACATATATCTAACACATTACGTGCGAGCCAAAAAACAAGCTGATAAGCAGATTTGCCCCTTTCCCTTACGCTTTAAAACAGACGACACATCTTTAGACATATTGTTCAAGTGATAGAGCGGTAAAGCAGCGAAAGTATTTTACTGATTATTTGGCATGAACTTTGGAAAAAGACGTGATAACAATATTCTACTTAAGACATTTTGATCGTTCAATGTTCGTTAAATAAGCAGCACCAACAGACGAGATAGTTATTAAGCACATGTTCCAATTGCTTTTAAGTAAGCAACATAATGACCATTGCATAGTTTGATTAATTGAAATCAAATGGACCCCATTATAGGGGGGGGGGGGGGCTTAAAGAATATACATTTCTTTTGTTGTAATGCTTTTATATGATAACACGTTTAATTGTTACAAAAGCGTATTATCGAATATCCCGTGTTAAGGATACGATTTAACGCAAAACCCGGTATCAGCCAGGGCTATCCTGCATGAATGCATCGCTCAATGAACCGTATAAAGATGAGGCGTGATTCCTGCTCTTGAGACAGGGCGCAACACAGCGCACGGTTACTGGTTTCCCGGTTCACCGAACTGACGTTTTGTGGAGCAGGTAACCAGCGACCGAGAGTTGTTCTATTTTTAACCCGAGTTATCGTTCTTGTTAAATCCATGTGGCACATGTATGTGAAATGAAACAGGAACGACAACTCTTGGTACTTACTAACTTGTTTACTGTCCGTTATGCCCATTGGTGTGTAGGGATGCAACTATTTGTACAGATTCTGCATTTAGTTTTTCTTTTCTTGAAAATGGGAAATTGCTCAAGTGCTGTACAATCTCTAACAGGAGTTGTCGTTCCTGTTTCAATCCGCATACATGTGAAACATGTATACATGCGGATTGTAACAAGAAGGATAACTCTTCGTACTTACTAACTTGCTTACTTCCCGGTATGCTCATTGGTGTGTAGAGATGCAACTTTTTGTATATATTATGCATTTAGTGAAGGTTTCGTCTTGCTTTGATATTGGCAAATTGTTTGAAACAAAAACCAAGAAGAACTGACTTTCAATGGGTAACGTTTTTGTTTGTTTTTTTTACGCTTTTCAAATTGTAGTTAATAATGTTGGTTGTCTTGACTATAACCACTAAATAGAAACCTTAATTGACTAAAGGATACGTGTTTTTGAACAACATCAAGCGTATAATCTGCCGACCTTTTCCTAAAAAAAGATGACCGCTTTTCTCTATGAAATCAAAGCTATTTAACATAAATGTTAACAAGCATAACAAGGAAATATACCTTTAATCAAATCTCTTTTAAAAACATTCAAATAACTCTGTTGCCACGTTGTTTTCAAAGGTACATGTTGTCTGATGGTAAAAAGAACCATGAAATTCTGCCTGCATCAAAGAAAGGAGTTTAACCTTGTTTACGACCTTTACTCATGAATATGTAAGTGTATCTTTATTGTATTTGTGTAAATATAACGAGATAGATACACGAATGGATACCTGGTTAAGCTGCTATAAGAAAACATGACCCAGTCACTTCAAACTGCATCATGGGAAAGTACAATTTCTTAATCGTTGTCGGGAATTAAGATCTTTCGTCGTTTTTATTCTTTTAATCTCAATTTCCTTTTTCATATTTGAAATTACCTGGCAATGATGGCCTTATATATAGCCTGAAACACTGTATTGCTTTTGAAGCATGATGTTCGAAGATAAAATTTGCATAAGCATATCTTATTCTATCAGCAATAACAAGTAAAACTTATATTCCGATAACAGGACTTTATTTTCATTTTCCAACACTATTTCAAAAATGTCTACATCTAATGGACTCTAAATAATACGTTTAAGAGAATAAATAAGTTAACCGCTTGCTTCATAATACCTCATCTAAACACATATGCGGCAAATATATTCAGAAAGCATGGTGACTTAATGATAAATCGCTCATATTGAGCAGTTTACTCTTTTATCACAATGTTTGCAATGAAATGGTGTCTGTTGTCTCGTTCAATTAGAACCAGTCTTAGGTTCCCGTATAGATATATCGGTTGAAAACTCTCAATTTTTTTTTTCATTGTCATTCGAAACCATTGTGGTAAAAAGAAGAGTTGCTGAAAGGACCTTATGGTAAATATTAAACAATTTCGTGTTTGATTTTATGGTGTCTAAATACTAACACTTATGCGCACTATCGCAAAATTAGATCGCCTTTAAAAAAATGAAAAAACAAATAAATGACAAAAACGTGGAGGTTTAAGAACATCTATCTTAACTTAGGACATTACAAACAAGTTAAATGTTCATTTTAGAGTGTACATGAACAAATAGTTTCGCTTAATAGCGCACATTGCCCCAAACCCCGAAGACGAATACTAAATACAAACGTCTCTCGTCAGATATGCGTTGTTCGGTTTGAACGCCTCTTAAATAGCAGTTTTAAAACCGAGTGTGTATTTCGCCGCTCGTTTAATATGCGGTGTCTAGAGGCCAATATACCCACGATATAACCAGCAATACAGTCCGTAATTTTATCTTAAACGCTCTTCAATTTCGGTTTAATAATATGTGTGGGGAGACTTTACTTACAATTTGTATGCATCTATACCTGTACACGAAAAGCAAAGTATGTCTGTCCTATTCTAATTTTATTTGAACGAGAAAAGAAAATCGTTGTCCCTTACTAATATCAGACAAGAGTTTTATTCATATACTATTTTTTATGTACACCTTTAGTGAGGAAGATGTTGCTGAAAATGGCAAAACTTTTCGTTAGAATGTTGTTTAAATTTGTGTCAGCTAGCTTTTTTTAAATCAAATGTATGCAATTAGACCATAGTAATTCAAGTAGTGTTTGGAAAAAAGGGTCAAATAGCGTTTTCTTGTCACGTACACGAAATTGTAGTTTGATATTTATAAGATGGCGTATCCGAGTGTTTTTTACCATAATAACATTTTAAGATTGTCGTTTTCGAATCCCTGTGTTGTCGGCACTGGAGTCAATTTAAGGCTATCTCAAGATATTCATTCAATTCTCCACCTTATCAAAGATTTTGTTAATAATATTTTCAATGTAGCAATATGGAAGCATTGTAAAATTCGTATTTTTGCAATATCAAATGACTTATAACTGCTTCACTACCCTTAAGTCATTTTTAATTTTCCTCACTTATGTTATGATTGCTTTGACTTGTTAAAAAAAATATTCAACAACGTATCTAAGTGGCTTCTTATATTTGTCTACGCCATATTTAGATATATTTTTGTAGATTGCCAAAGGCAATATTTCTTGAATATGCCAAAAATGAAATGAAATGTTGTGATGTCGTCAGGAAGGCTCCAAGTACATATAACGCGTAGACATCTCTATAGTAGGTACTAGAGTGTGACCTTAGAGCGTGAATCTTGCATACTTGCAGTGAAAAATTTCCTCGTAATTGAAGATTACTTTATTGGTAATATTTGAATTTTCGTCGTTTTCAACAGTTATTATATTATATATTGGTGGTATGTTCACCTTTCCATTCTCGTGGTATTGATTAAGCAGTATTGCACAATATCATTTTTAAGTCCGTAACGACTTTATCAGATAATCAAAAATGATGGGAAACTTATAGACCATGTCTGTGTTGATTTCATTGGGCAGTTCCTGAGTATCTCGGATGAACAATTCCTTAAGAAGTTTGCTGAGATTTCCGAACTCAGCAAACTATTAGAGTAATATGCGACCAATCTACAATTACAATAGCAAGTATACAACAATTAACTGGAAAGAACAGTGAATGGGGTTCGAACGAATGAACTATATAGTACGAATCGTTTTGTCGAAATTTAAAAGCGGATAGTGATAAACACATAGAAATTCTTACAAATGGGCTACATCTAGTCTATGGGTAAAAACCCATTTCCACTCGAAAAACAAAGGGGTTGTAACGTACGCACATTGATATTAAACATTTTTCAATGCAGGTTTTCATAGAAAAATAAAAACTGACATGTTTCATTACATGAATATAGCGTAACCTGTCACGGGCATTAATATGAAACAAAACACGTGTCGTCATAAAAATATTAACAGTTTTCCTACATTTCCTTGTACTAAACTGCGAAGTGACTTGGTGTACGATCAAAATGAGTACGAACGGTTGAGAGTATGTTCGAAATGTGAACGAAAGGGAGGCAAATATGTCCCAACAAAATGAGCAATCTAGCTGCAAGCAACTAGTATAAATCTAGTGAATACGTCGTTGTTATTTCGTTTACATCGTACCTTCATGCCTTAAGCTTATTTTTCAACCCACGAAAGGTTTGGATACCTCTTGACATCTAAACCTATAAACTGAAGACTTTATCAATTTATTATTAGATTTTTTTCCATTAGATTTTTTTCTAACCCCGAAAAGGTTAAGGTTCGGTGACAAACAATTATACTTAAAACAAGCCGTTATCGATTTCACGTTGCCACACAAGCTTTGCTATCTAGGGAACAAGCAAAGGTATTCCGCATACAATGCATCCTAGTACGTTTTACCCAGTCTGTTGCTTAAAAAGTTTTGACAAGGCCAAATTGTAAGAAACAACAGACGACTAATATAAAGTATAACCAATAACCTTGTCACAGGATATAGGAACAAACTGTTTTCCTTTGAAATTGGAAGAAATAGTTTTCCTGAGATATTAGAAGAAACCAATTTTTCTGTGATATTGGAATAAACCAGTTTGACAAAAGCGAAAATGGATCCTAATTAATTCTTTTCTCTTTGATTCTTTTGCCAAAATTATGATATTTCGACTTTTTTGGAAGAGTTTTAAGTTTCTACAGAAGTATGTATACATGTACATTATCTTTCAAAACACGATCTGTGTTTAAACCTATTCTCTCTCTTTCTCCCTTTGGGTTATTATCCCTTTGTGATACAGTATTTGTTTCCAGAATTGTGATTTTCGATTTTTCATTAGAGTTATAAGTTTCAACAGAAGTAGATACATACATGTACATAATTTTCCAAAACACGAACCATGTTTTAACCCATTCTCTCTCGCTCCCTCTCCCATCTTTAGATCTCATAGCAGACGACATTTTATAACATTGTAAAACTGACCCAAACTATTTTGTTTTGCCGAGATTTATCTTCACGAACTCGCAAACACGTACTACAAACATTTGTGGGTGGTGGGGGAAAGCAAGATATCCCCCATTATTCAATCTTGTACTTGGGCTATAGGGATATTACAAGTGGGTATAATGTCTGTCCTAATAAAATTTAATGTCAGGCGAGTTGAACAATGAAAACACGCCATTTAACCCTTTCTTTCGTACAAAGGACTTATGCTCATTTGTATCAGACGATTTTTAAAAGAATTGTGACAAAGTGAGAATTAGCTCGTACCGAGCAATTGTCTAAATTATTTTAATTCATATCATTTATAAATACCATGGTTCTAAGCGAAGTTGTCTTGTGGTCATGGTTTTTTTTAAGTATCTTAAAAACTGAAGGATTTGAAGGAATCAATATGTCGTTTTTCTATTTTTATTTTTTTTTGCGTTTGAATAAGGTCCACGTATATTTTATTACGTTTTTCATTCCGGAAACATAATCCACTCGTAAAAATAAAGATTTGAAAAGTAAATACACTATACTCTAATGAGTGGTTCTAATGTTTGAGTATTTTTCACTCTCCTGAATTTCATCGTCAATCACAGCAGACGATATCTTAACAAACTATCAAAGAGTGAATCAAATTAATTAATTGAAAAAAATTATTATGGTTTTTATATATAAGCTAAGATATTTTAAAATTGAAAATTTAAAAAGAGAATTTGCTCATATAAAGTAAACTGCAACAGACAACAGACGACAGTTCAATTGCAAAATCTTCATTATTCCATTTATCCATTTTTATTCATTCGTTGTTTCGAAAGTGTTAAAATAGATGTGGCATGCATAACTTATTTTGTTTAAGTACCTTGTTCTAAGCGACCATAGAAAATGCAGACATAAGCATGGTGAATTAAACAACTTACATGTACGACTTAATGCAAACGCAAGAGCGACTTGCACCCTGTTTTAATATAGCCTCAGACTAGATGACATTTTATTTTCTGTTAAAGAGCGGCCGCTTAAAACACGATTGACTCTTAATGAATTTATGTTTAAATGTAAAGCATGATGGTCCCAATGTACACTGCATTTCCATGCCGAAATGAGACGAAGCGTTGGCAAGTTTTAAAGAAATTAATCTTTAACTTCCAAATTTCCTTTCATCTGTGAAAAAATGCACCTTTAACGAGTAACGCATGACAAAATCAAAAGTTTCATTTTTGTGGTGTTTTTTTCTCTAATCAAGTTTTTCATATATCTAACGGTGGTCAACACACTATTGCGGGTTTAAATTATTTTTTCTATCAAGTAATACACACATGCTTAACACTACCTTCTGAAAGAATTCGATTTTGTTTAAAAAATATGTGCATATGCTGTTGTTTGAAGAGAAAACTTACAAATCAAAGTCCAAAATAGAGTTTAGTGAGATTCGAGGATCGAGCCCCTAATAGTTCTATCACAAGGGAACATAGCTAACATGATAATACCAGGGTTGTGTGCCAGACAAAAGCTATATTCTTACGTATGCAAGTCAATACAAACAATACATGCAACTCCTTACCCAAACTTTCCGTTTAGATATGTTTAGATATATTTTTTGAGATATTTCATTAAAGCATAACATTTTTAATATAACCAAACAGGGTATAAACTAGGCATTGCTAGTACTGTGTTATCATAATCATTCGAAATGTGCGTTATAAAATAGCTATATTATCCTCATCTAACCCTTTACCAAACGCCAAATTTTCAACTGTCCCAAATTGAAAGAGTCTGCAGACTACATTTCAAAATGTGATGCAATTGAAAAATAATCTTCTGATTGGACAGAAGACATTGTGGGGAAAGGAGAAATTGCTCGTTACGAGCAATTTCTCCTTTTCCCACAATGTTTTCCAGAGTCGTCTGCAACAAATTGGTCAAGTGTCGTTGTTGTTTGGTAATGAGTTAAAAGAAAATAAAAAATGAAAATAAAACAAATAAAGCCAAGGCAATACATACTGTTGTACCCACCATTCGGCTCCATCCCGAGCGTAAGTCCAATTCCCAAAACGAGCACCGATAAAAATATTCCCTCCATTCTGTTTACCGAATGCGCGAACAAATATAATCCAACAAACGTTTCCACTTCAAGTCAACATGTAAAGCATTTCAAGGTAGCATTACATCCGAAATAAAACAGAGAAATCTTCGATGGTTCTGTGATTTTTTTTGGATTTTTTTATATCTCCTTCTGTGATATATCGAAGAAATCCTATTTAGGACATCTGCTCAAAAAACAACTTGTAAAATTCCTTTTCTCACACGAAAACTCACTTGAAATGTATAAATTAATATCCTCTATGTCGAATTAATATTCCAGCTATGTTAAACACGTTTAAAATCCACGATGGTTTATCAAAGCTCCCTTTCCGTGTTATGAAAACACGCTGCACAGATATATGATTGCAAATGGGAATAAAGCGACCCGCCCGTTCACAGGTAAAAACTTTAAAAATGAAAAATAATATCAATGTTTACTTAAAGCTCGAAATATCTGTTTTCTCCGGCGGTAACTATAATTAATACACTCTATATTAATGAAATTTAAAAGGGAAATTCAACCAGCTTTTATCAGATGGCGATGGTTTAAATCCTTAATCCGAAAAATTATCCTAATCCGGGATAGCAATAGGTTATATACACACACTCGGGGTTTGAATAAGAAAAAAATATATAACACACTCTGCTCAATGTTCGCTAAAACGACTCCACCGATAAACTAAACAAGCGACGTTTTCGACGAGTCGAAATACAACCGTTTACTACGTGCGGAACCATGACGCGATATTGCAAGCGGCGCGAAGCGGTGAGGGGAACCAATCGGGATTCGTTTTTCCCGTCCAGATCTCGTCGTATGCGAGATGTGCGCAGAAAAGCGTGACGGCGCAAAATTCTTTAAATGTCTGTGCGCTAAACCTACTTTTTGGGGCTTTACCTTTGAATAATGTGTATACGTGTAAATTACAACACCGAATTCGAAGTTTTAAGAAACTGTCCCATTAGAGAATTTTTCACTGGTTTATATCAATAGCAAATTACTTTCGGGGTGTGTAGAACATTTTAAAACCAATAGTTCGTCGTTTTATAAGTGAAAGCTGGTGGAAACCATTGACAATACCCACCATCACTAACACGTCCAAAAGATGCTTGATCACAGATATAAGGAGGAAGTTAAGATTCAATTTCTTCAAAATTGCGCAACAACTGTCATTTTATGTGATATGTACTGACGAATAGTCATTGGAAGCAAAATCATATCGTTTTTGATACCTTGACATGTGTATACATCATTAACATGCATTTCAATTCCAAAGTGTGACATCACTTTTAAAATCTACCGCATGCAGACTGTCCATACTTATTGCTTAGACTTTTTATTTTACAACGATTGTGACGGAAGCTTAAAATTCGTTAAACTCACTATCGATGACTGCTTCCTGGATTCTACACCAGTATTCGCGCCGGTTCGTGGGTTAGTCATGGTAATTTTCACCTCGCCTAACAGAGATTCGAACCCGTGACCCTCGATAAGAGGCTGATGCTCTACAAATGCACCCGTGTCGCCCACCATATATTTAGATAAAGTGACGCTCCCTGAATAAATAATGCTTCTAAATTATTTCTTCATTGTATTCTATACACCGGTTCAAATCATTTTGACTTTCAAATTGTGTCATCGATAAAGTAGCACCTATTAAAGCAGAAACATTGAAAGAGGGTTCAAATCACGCTGACGAAATATATGGCGTCTTATGAAAGGTACTTGCAAAGCTGGTATACAGAATACAGATTGTTCTTTCTATCTTGACCAGTCCCAGTGGGCAGTTAAACTTCGGTTGTTCCGTCTTTCTATTACGAGGATCGACATAAGACTGGAATATTGTTGACGCGATGTAAAACACTCACAACTCATTTCTTTAAAGCGAAAGTCCCACAGAACACTGCCAACCGAGAAACGCAAGAGGAGGGGAGATGGGCTCTATCATTTGAGTGGTTTAAATAGCAACCAAAGAATTACAGAAATGCTTTTGATCCATTACCCGCATATGATTACTTCTTACCGACCAACATTAAAAGCAACATCATTTGACACAAACGCATGAAGATTTTTCGTCTTTGACAATAATGTCGGGTGAAAACCATTGTGACCAAAGGATAAATTGCTCATCAAATGAGCAATTTATCCTTTGGTCACAATGGTTTCGAAGGATCCCTGTATAATGTGTTTGAAAGAAATGTATATAGATAAATGGGGAAGTTGGATAGATATGGTTTGCAACTAGGCATGAGTAACTGTTTGTCTTGCAATAAGGCTATTCAGACCGTCACGATTGTTATACATTGGTGGTTTGTGTTTTCCTTACCGTCGCTTTCAACCGGTGTTGAGTTGTATCACGACGTATGGTGCAACTTAAGTTTTAACCATATCAACACACTTTTACTCAAAAACAAATGCAAATGATTTTATATCTGCTAAATATAGAGCTATCACTTTATAAGGTCGAGTATTTGTCCTTTCTACAAACCATTCCTACAAAAAGAATAAATCAATGTGATGCTTTCTTACATAGTCAAAAGACACACTAACAGTTAGAAGACTTGATAATTATATTTCATTGATACTAGCTGAATGTAGTAAAAGACAAATAAGACAAATAGTTAAACATAGAATGTATATCCCAAAGCTGCACTTTTATTACTGTACTAGAGATAAAGTTAGGTCACATGTTTTTGCAGAGTGCATTTGATTCCCAGTTAGAGTGCATGCTGATTTTGTTTCTGTTTGCAATCGCGCATAATATTCCCATTTCCCCTGGTTTCACACCTTTCCTAATCAACCATGTGTTCAGTAACATCCTATGATACATCAAGTAGAATTACATTTCTTTGATACGTTCTAAATGATGATGTGATTAAAATCGGCGTACATCACCATATTATATCTTTGTTCTTTGCTCGAAGTTGACAGAGCCCGATTCATAAATTCAAGTAGCATTTCTGGCATAGTTCTGTGGGAACACGAACTCTTGTTTATCATGTTCCAATTCGGCAACCTTTACTATTTGGTA
This sequence comes from Cerastoderma edule, assembly GCA_947846245.1. Taxonomy (NCBI): domain Eukaryota; kingdom Metazoa; phylum Mollusca; class Bivalvia; order Cardiida; family Cardiidae; genus Cerastoderma; species Cerastoderma edule. Next base: position 17,568,717 of record OX401416.1, read on the forward strand.
GTATCCACAGGAACCAGTATGTACTACCCTTACGGTTTTCATCACTCTACCGAAAATTAATTCTATATATGGCGTTTAATTACGTATCAACAATTGTTCAGTTATGTAACGGATTTCTTGATCCTCCAGTACTAGGATATGGCTCTTAAGTAAATTGCCAAAAGTCCCTCCAACGAAACCAAAACTGGCGATGGAGCTCGAACCCGGTACCCTGTTCTTATTCAACCAATTTAACCACTGGGCCACGTAGGGTTGTCTAAGTTAACCGCCATTATAGACCTATCATTGAAGTTCATCTGAGAATGATTTAAACACAGCAACGTCAACCCAGACCGAAGCAAATTCATCTTTAACCTCTACGAAGGAGGGATGTGTTAATGATAGATACTGTCAATTAAACCGAATTATCATATCTCAATTAGAATAAATTCAACATCGTATTAAAACAGGAACGAATGCCCGACTACGTGAGAAGAATCCGTGAAATCCGACTTCATTCAAGGTTTGTAATTCATTGAACTGATGAGCAAAACTTAACCCTTAGAATGCTAGGTAATTTTTTCATTTTTGTGTCGTCTGCTTTCCAAAACCTTTCATATCTGCTTAATTTCGTTGAGGAAAGTAGCAGACAGATTAGATAAATTGGCGGCTGGCCTGGATCTAACCTGTTTGCATAAGCATGAAGTCGGTTCCAGCACTATAAAAGTTAAGTTCACTCAGACGAGTATGGGTCGAACACACCTGTGCATACTAATACGGGAAAATGAAAGCCATTTTGACAATTTCGATTGTATTAACTTAAGCATGCAGGGAGATTTATGGCGAAGCAATTAACATAATAACTCTTTACCTCCCGACAACCGCTTTTGGTTCTAGACCGTTCCATTATCTAGAGCCAAATAGGAAGACGAAATGGCAGAGAGCAGTTGAAAACGCTAAATTGATGAAAGATCTATTGTTGATGGACATTGGAGAAATTGCTCATTCGGATAACACAGTTTTTAAAAGGTTTCTGTACTAGACACAATCAATGAATATCGAGACTGATTTTAGAATTCTGGTTGACAGTGGTACAGTGTAGATTGTCGGCCTCTTGTACCGAGGGTCCAAGGGTTCGAATCCCCAAGGGTTCGAATCCCCGTTAGGCTAGGTGAACATCGCTGGGACTAACCCGTAAATCGGCGCGAGTACTGATGTAGTATCCAGCAAGCAGTCATCGAGAGTGACTAAGCTTCCTTCACAATCGATGTAAAATAATTCAATCCAACAAACAAACAAACGAAACCTTTCAAGTAAATTTTCATTTTCCCAACAACGACTGTTTATTTCGTCCACATATAAGGTAAATTCGACTATACATGAGGAAAGAAGGTTGGGAGGACACTCGCATGTCCGGAAATCACTGGCCTTTAAAATGTCCTTGACCACAGCTGACCTTCATTGGGTGGTCAGAAACACTTAACCGAACAATCTTTACATCTTGCTTTTCTGCTGCTAACGAATTGTGAGTAAACTGGCGGAAAAAGAGAAATTGCTTATTCAAACGATTTATATTTTTTCTTCTATAATCTATTCTTGCAATCGAAACTTGTATATTCCAATTTTGTAGCAATAAGAAATTGTCGTCTGCATTTCCTTTTATTTTTGGACGATCAAAGTGTTTGTCGTTTGGTAATATTCTAACCAAATGTGCCGTTTCAAATTGTTCCAAATCGAACCTTTGATGGCGTTTATATGATCATCTAAATAGACTTTCAACAATATTACTCTGATAGATTAAACATCTGCTTTATCACAAACAAATTATTGAAAAACAATTTTTCATCGAAATATTTGAAAGGTCGTCTGCAGCATATCCATACAACCAGTTCAGTATATGTAAAAGGGTGAACGCTGACATTTGTAGCGTTGTGGAAATAAGTATCATTAGCTGCGACGTCAAGAGGCTAGGAGGAGACTTAATGCCTTTTCGATCAATAGACTCAACTGCAAGGACGAGTTTAAAACTTTCCCTCATGTATACATGCTTTGAGTACAGCAGACGACTAAAACAAATTACATTGTGAGAAAAGGAGAAAATGTTTGTCCCAATCGTTTCCTCTTTATGTTTACAATGTTTTGTTAACCAATATCATGAATAAAGTGATGTATCTCTGGATTCTGTTTTACCGTCTGCCTTTGTCTTTGAACTTAGCAGTTGCAGCTGTCGGCTTCAGAAACAGTTGTGACAAAATCACAACTGTTTCTATCCCAAATCAGAAAGAAAAACAGTGTTTCTTTGCTTAACCTAACACCCTATGTTGTTTCTCTTTAATAAGAGCAGACACAAAATCTCAAACGAGGGAATTAGTTAATGATCTGATGCCATTCGGTCATTCAAAACAAGCGAAACATCAACAGGGTTAACGATAATTAGTAAGGAGTAAGATTTTACCATGAATTACAGAACAGTTCGCCCCATGATTACGATTTCTTTCGATATAAAAACAACTTTCACTTTTGTGGTATGTGACTTGTTAAGTGCAAGGAAGTAATATAAATAAACATACAGCGCTTTTCGTATTTGTCAATTCGCTGTTCAAATATATACATTTTAAATTAACAAGAGGCCATAATTCAGTCTACTTAGTTAAATACGTATTTACAATGTCCGGTGCATTATGCAATGCGTCAAACATTCCATGGCTAGACATTCTTGTAGGATTCATAGACGGTTTTGTAAACAAATAGACGTAAATGATTTTATATCTTTTTCCATGCACTACCCTACTGCATAAAGTTATTCATCGAATTGTTATTATTATGTTACTTGTATGGTGTTTAACGCCGTATCAACAATTTTCCGGTTATGCAATGGCGTTTCTGGATCCACTGGTACTAGGGTAGGGCTCTGAAGTGACTTGCCGAAGGTAACTTCCACGAAACCAGAGGTGTCAACGGGGTTCAAAGCCATGATGACCCCCCCCCCCCCCCCGAATTCTAAGTGCGCCACCCTACACACTGATCCACACGGGACCTTCAACTGTATTTCATATTAATTCTCAACCGGGTGGTGCCGGGTTTGAACCCAACAGGTTCATCTGGTTTCGTTGGAGTATCCTTTGGCAATACACTTCAGAGCCTTGTGTTGGTGGGCTGTTACACTACTGAACAACTGTTGGCACGGCGTTAAACAAACAGAAAAATGTGTATTTAAACACATTATATTTCGTACCATGCTGTGTGCAGCTCGTCTTCGATCATGTGCTTCGACCGAATGTGGACCAATAGAATGTTTCGAAGTCGAACAAACCATTCATCCGATGAACCAAAGCGGTGGTGTAGAGGTGTAAGCGATCTGCCTCTTGTTTGTTAGGTTATGGGATCGTTACCAATGCCCATGGTACGAAATACCAAGAAGCAACGGAAGCAATGGCTTTCTACCTTGGTGTATATGGTAATTATATGTATGATATTGGGGTAGCAGTATGATTGAAAACCAAAAGAATGATCCAGGGAATGCCTAATTTAGACTCAAAGTGCATTTAACAACACAGAATCGAATCAAGTTCACAAAAAATACGACTCTATCCGTTGCAAAACATACTTGTTAACACCAAACCCACGTCGAGCAAACGCTCATGGCGGTTTATGGTCAGGCACGCAACAGTTCCAAATACCTCAGTATTGAAGCGATCTCTTGTGTCTATTTGAACGAAAGTTAACTTTCCTCCAATCTGGCTAAACAGTGTCAATATTCGTTACTACTGTCGTAAAACGGACAAAGAGGGTATGTACAGTCGCGGAATTGGCTCGCGGACACCGGCTATTTGGTCTGGTAGCCCGGGTGAGTCAATATTGACTCTAACAAGATAATTACTGACTAAATCGCAACATTATTAGCGCCTTTTGACCAGGTGACCTCGAGAAATGCCGCCTTTCTGCTGCAAGTGTGTTTTGAAAAAAATGAAGTTGAGAGAGTTGAGTGAAAACAGAACAGACAAAGGTGAGTTAGTGTTGACCCTGCACAGCATATAACTGACTTTTAAAAAATGCGTTGTAAATGGTGCAAATTGCTACAAATTACAATATTCCTTCATTCGTGCATGGACAACAGGACCGACTGAGTTGGGTGTTTGGTTTAACAATCCGAGCGAGTCAATATTGACTCTAGTTAGAACGTTAGTGACCAAAGCGCAATCATATAATTAAACCAACCTCGAGGAATTTCGAGTGTCTTTTGACGAACTGTTTCGAAAATGGTGTTGGAAAAGGAAGAACTTGTAATTGTTAATCTCTGTGCTATATTGTCTTATTTTTTTAAGTATTACGCGCCCAATGTCTCTTCGTTAACTTTAAAAATACTTTATTATAAAGAAATACTTTTACAAATGAATAGGGACTTAAGCTTGAAGCTTATTAAGTCCTTCTCCTAAATAACACAATGATAAGCAATCCATTACAAAACAAAATGGCAAAGTGGTATGGTGAGTTGCTTGTCGCAGGTGCCTAAGAATATGCATAACGTTGGTGTAATGAGTTAGAGGTATTAGCATGGTTTTATATAACATTGCATATAAGTATTGACAAAGTTTAAAAGCACGAAAGTAGTGAAATAGACCTTTAAGGTAAAGTGTTTCGTTTAACCCTTAGAATGCTCGGCATTGTTTTTTCTAAAAGATGTTTGTGTTGTCTGATTTCCCAAACCTAAAATGTCTACTTAATTTTGTAGAGGTAAGGTACTTAGAGTAGCAACAGGTTAGATCACAGACCTGCTGCAAATTTACTTGGCAGCTGGCCTGGATGTTACCTGTATGCACAAGCATGTAGTCGGTTCCAACCCTAAAAATCAAAATCAAATGCTGACAAAAATTTAAGATTTAGCAACCAGAGTTTTATCGTCATTAACATAACTTAATGAGGAAAAGGAATTAAATATTAGAAACTTTCTATTTAAGGAAACCATTCAGATTCAAACATCTTTTATTGGTTTTCAAATAGAGAAATAAGTCGAAAAAACACATTTCAAACAGTTGCGGCAGAAATATTTTCAGTTCATGCCAATATCGATTCATATAACATTATTTTATAGCGGGAAAGGTTAGGAGCTAATATATAATCATCTTATACAGTTGGAGTGGACTCGAATGATTTTCTTCGTTGAGAACTCTTTAAGCCGCTTATACGCACTTCACCATATCCTAATGCCTGTAAGTTTTTCCCGATTCTGTCAGAGTTGTATAGAGAAGTAATAGAATGTGATGTTTTGTGTTTTGGGAGTTTAAAATCGTGTCAACGATATTTCAGTTATATTGCAATGTCGAGCTCATGAACGATGTAGGGAGGTCAATTGCTCAAACGTCCACACCATCTTAATTAAATGAGTTTAAACTATAAATTAAATGCTCTCGTACTATTTTTTTATAAAGTTCTTTAAGCAACACTTGATCCTATATAACTATTTTTTGTTTTAAAACTTTTACATTTCTCGAACAACCAGCATCTCAGCCATTATCACTTACATAGCCCAATCTAAGATGTTGTCAAAAACCTCATTCATTTACCTAATGGCAATTTGAAAAAAGGGAACCTATTAAGAACTGTGGTAACCTTACCATAGATATAGTATCAATGATATCAGATATTGACATCTTAAATATCACTTATCAATCGAAATGGATATAAACAACACATTTCGTGCGCGCGAACAATGGCTACTTTTCTGTTTAGTGTTAGTTTGCGGCATCAAAAATAAAAGGCGACAACACAACCCCTCGTATTGTATCGTGATTAGTTCAGTGTGGCACTTCAAATGTGTTGGGCAGATATCTGTCTGTCGATTTCAAACAGAGGAATCTATCTCCAACCGTGTTTCGCTTATTGTAATTTATATATGGCTAAAATTGAATGCAGCAGCAGACGGCAATGTAAGCAACAAAAATGTTTGCCCTGTGTAATATAATGAATAAATCATTGTGACAAAAGGAAATGAGTAACAATTCATCCTTGAATTACGGTGATTTCTAAAACATTCTCCAGCAGATGCGTAAGAGTGAGGCACTGTGGAGTACCATGGCATAAAAGGAGACATTTTTTGTTTTCATTTTTATGACACCATCGACGCTTTAAAGGTCCTTTCTTACATAAGAGAACATTTGAAAGTCATACAAACTGTTGTTGAAACAATACAGTTCTTGTACTGTCGTTTCATATACAATAAAAAGTGACTATTTAATGCATGATTCATTCAGGAAGCTTCAATTTTCAATTATATTCAGTTATATGCGGCAGATCTTAAAAGTGATACCACGCTTTTGGATTCATATACATTTTTATTCACTGTACTCACACTTAAACACTGACAAACGATCTTATTTTTCTTCCAATGACTATTTTTCAAAGTGTAATATTTAACAAAACGGTTGTTGTGATCTTATAACGAAATTGATTTTTAACTTCCAAATATCCTCACATCTGTGTACACGCACCTTTCAAACTAATTGATTTTAAATTCGTCTGACACAAAAACTTCAAAGCTGTCTGCAGACGATCCTTGATATCGAAGGATTATTAAGGAACGCGTTTTAAGGTTACCCTGACTTTGTTAGAAACACCCGCAATAAAGGGCGGCGAAATTAAAGGTTTATTGTGGTCATAATGCCCCTCGATAGCCCGTAAGTGGGCCATGACTGGTCACCAATCCGCGTATTAGTAGACCTATACAAACCACGGATTTAAGGAAAATCGCCCTAATAGAATGAACAAATAACTCGACAGCGTCGTCGTAAAAGGGGGCTGGTCCTTTCGGAGTTGAGTATTCACGACATCTTGATAAGTATTTGTTTCCGTGTATCTGATAGTTCCTAATCAGTACGTTGCGATCTTTTTTTTCAGTTGAGAGTTGGTTTCCTTTTTGTATTATATAGTCATAATATATGGGCAGTTGACAATGTTGATTATTTGTGTTCTATTAATATGGACGATACTTGTTTACATGATTTACATGCTTCTTTGTTGTTGCTTTTCTTTGTTATAGATGGTGTCAATACGGTGAAGCGTGATGGAAGATCTAATGTGTACTCACAATGTGGGGGTTAAAGAAGAAATTAATCTGTTTCCAAGAACCAGCCACTTTTACCTTTCCATTGAAACACACGTAATCCTATCGAATCCGTGTCGTTTACCCTTGTTTTTAATAGATCGACAGATGTGATTGTTTGCCAGTTATATTCGTAAAAGAAAACATGACGTTCATACTACAGGCTGCTTCATCACGCCTTCACATTGTGTCAGCAGTATTTTAGTAAGATTGCGATGATTCAACATATTCTATCATAATTCATAACTCATATTACCCAGTTTTGCAGTTTTTCTGACTGCTAATATGCTTTTAAATAAGTGCATAGCAATCGTGTTTCCTTTCCCCAAGAGTTATAACGCAATGTTTGTATTGAACTAGTTAGAATGGGTAATAAATCTGGGCTGACATTACGTATACCCTTCAAGGCCGACAGTAGTGTTTGTATGGCTGGTCGTTAACATTATTGTAATGGGTGGCCTTACGCGATTTATTGTCATCTTTATTATTTCCTATTATCGGTTTGGGCATTGTAAAATAAGAAGTAGCTTTATTCACTTATAATGGGTTGTCTTTGTGTGTGCTTTGTTATCATTTTTATCATAAAGTATTATTTCATAAAATTTGAGAAGTCTTTGTGTGCAGTATTTTCACATCTTGTTTTCTCTACTATACAAAGGGAAAAAGCTTTTTAATATAATAATTATTTCTGGAAGTATCGACGGCTTGTGCGTAAGAGTAATTCATTCTAAAAACCAATCACAGGTGCTGTTTTCCGATTCGTTTACGGAAAACTTTTGTGTTACCTTCATGACATCGAAGAAAAACATTAGCTTTTTTGTTTACCAGCTGTGATGTGTATTTCTAACATTCAACCAATTAACAAAAGCTCATTACTTTAGATCAAACAGTTGTAGTTCTTAACTTCTATTTCAGTATGTACATCGTCGCCCTAAAGCCCAAATTGCCGTTACTCCTTCTTTTAAATAAAGAAGATAGGGCATGTTTGCTTCAAGATGGTGGTGTATAGTTTCCCACATTTGGAGCATTAACTAAATCGCTTGGGGAGCAAGCGTGTATATATAGACTACCATAAACATTAAAACTTGGCACATTGGGTAACAAACGGTAAGTTGATGGCGGTTCAGTTTTCATACAGCTTAGTTTACGAGTCAAATAAATTATATTGCTCCCTCCCCAAGCATGGTTTCTTGTTTGGTCTACAAGACCTGGGTACCGTTTTACTAAACAGTTTACGCTTAAGATTTGCGTAAGTCTAAAACAACAATTCCTCTTATTATTATATTAATTCCTCTTAATATTGCAAAGTGACACATCATTGGAATCGTCTCTCCGAGACGCTTCCAATGACGTGCCACATTGCAACATTGTACTTTCATTGAAGATACTATCCATGTTTATCAAGTATGACTTACGCAAACACTTTCCGTAAGTTGTTTAGTAAAACGGGGCCCTGTTTTTTGAAGTAACATGTATTCATATAGATGTACAATGTATGGCGTAATTTTTATCATTTCTTTTCCAATACGGGTATGGTTTCTTGTTTGACTGAGGAGACATATTAACAGGAAACATGTATTAATAACATGTACAGTGAACCCTCGTTTATCCGAACACGTCCGTTCCCAACAAAATGTCCGGTTTACCGAATAATCCGGACTAATGAAGCAGAGCATGTTCTTATTCACATTAAGACATAAACGGTCTGTATGAGCGGTGTATAGTTATAACCCTTTAGCAAACGCCAAATTGTCGACCGTCCCAAATTGAAAGAGTTTGCAGAAGACATCAAAACGTGATGAAATTCAAAGATAATCTTCTGATATGGCAGAAAACATTGTGGGAAAAGGAGAAATTGCTCGTCACGAGCAATTTCTCCTTTATCCACAATGTTTTCAAAAGTCGTCTGCAATAAACTGGTCCAATAATTCCGTTCCCTTACAATTTTGTTCGGATTGCGAGACATCCGGATAATCGGGGTCCGGATAAACGAGGGTTCACTGTATTATGAATCGGGCAAATGTGTCCTTTATTTTTACAAGAAAAGGTGAGATACGCAGTCATTATGTCTCAACGTTCTCTGTTGATACAATTCTTTGTCAACATGAAAAGGTAAAATAAAGTACTATGAATTGGTCGTATTCCAGTTTAAAAACATCTTATATCTTTTTGTTTAATGTCTACAGTTTTGATGAATGGACAATAAGATTCCATGAATCGCTTTCACTTACGCCTATAGATACAATTGTGATACGAAAGATAAAATTTATTGGTATAAATCTGATGGTCTATGTAGAACAATTAGTTACCACTGATTGTTCGTATTCAAGTCTAAGAATAGTGTAGGTCGCTCAAGTTATGAGATCATTTTAGGTTATGTACAAAGCCGTAATACGATATCGCCACCACCAAATACACTGTATATGCGCTTCATAAACATTTTTGAAGAGATAGCTTCAATGGGCTTTTAGCATACATAGCATACAAAACATGAAATATATTTCAGAAAACATGTCCAAAGGAAAGGAGTTACTACTCATGAAAAGCAAACATTATCTTTTTTTTTTTTCGCAAGACTGTAACCGATACCATGCCAATTTTACTTTGGTCTATGCTTGTCTTATTTATTTACTTTGGTGCTTTGATTTACTGATATTTCCGAACATTTCACTGACATCAGTAAGAAAACTGTTAGAACGTGTCAAAATTGGGGAAAGGGACATTTAGTTGTCGAAATATCATGTGTCGAGTCAACCATTCCAAAGCAATTTGCCATCAGGCAAGTCTTTACACGTTTACTATAGGTACTTTGATCTTAACGTTTAAAATCATTCCGCTAATTGAAACACACTATTAAACCCCGTACTTCATACAAATAGGTTTATAGGCAAGGGAAACCGAATATATAACCGACCATAGTAAAATAATTTTAAAATGAGAAATTACAAGTGTTGAGCAATATCTTATTTCGTCAAAACGACTCATATCACAGAGTAAATGTACTGTTTTAGATAAGTATTATCTGATGATGACCACGAATTAGACCAGTGACACAATTTAACATTAGGGGATATGTTACATGTAAGTTATTTTTATGGGTTGTGCGAACGCCTTTAGATTAATTACTCCCGTAATTCTCTTTTTCCTGAAACAAATTATTGAATCGTCTTCAACAGGCAACTTTTATCCCTAGAATTAGAAAGATGAATCCCCCAATGTGTCTGTTTTGTCAATAGGCTAGCATAAATTGATTACAAATAGTTCCTTTTGGATGGGGGTACTTTTAATAAATCGGCTAAAAGTCACAAGAAACACCCATTTTCTAGTAGCAACCGATACGACGGTTACAATTACAGTACACCATTTCAGATGCTCCATAATTGCAAAAACAATCGTTTCTTTATCTATTAGAATATGGCATATTTTCGTTAAATAGTCAAGCCACATTTTCATTTGTACCAATTTATCAATCTTTACCTACTGAATTGTTGTAAACTACACATTATTGCATCTCTATTACAAAAGTAAGCGGTATATTTTCGTTAAAAGCAATGTTCACATGGTGAATATTTTCCATAAACAAAACGAACTATTGATTGAAATATATATTGTATATACTAGCAAAATACATTTTTTTCTTTACTAACTGAACAGCTGTAAAAACGCAATATCACATCTCTATTACAATATGGCATATGTTTGTTAAATGTTCAAACACATTTTCATTTTTTTTTATTTTTTTTTTCTTACCAAGCTGAATCGCTGTTGAATACACAGTGACGTATCTCATCAATTGATTATGAAACAGATACGACCATTCTGACCCTAGCTATAATGTGTGAGTTATCTAGGCTAGCACACACACATACAGGTTGCCTAACAACGTGTGTTTGCGCTAATTAAAACAGGAACTGTATACGTTATTTTCGATTAAAGGCAGATGTACGTAATAGACCGTAATAACACGAATGAAACCACCATCAAGGTAAAATCAGCCTTTTTGCTTTTTTGCGTTAAGTTGTGCATCAAATTGGCATATAAGTCGAACTAACTTAAACTAGCTATTGAATGATGCTGGTGAAAATGTAACGATGAGCTATATATGTATAAACATGTATTTGTGCTGAACTAAGTACAGTAACATGTAAGTGTTTTCCCTGAATTGTTTTGCTTCTGTTGTAAAATGAAAAGGTTTCAAACTTAAACACTCATGTTCTTTTCTGAATTAACACGGTTCTAAGTAAGCAATGGTGTTCTTTAGTAGTACGCACTAGAAACAAAAACAATATGCTCGTATCGCATTGTGCCAGAAGGCTTTCTGAGTTGCAGCGGTCAAATAGCAAAACTTGACTTGAATCCTAAAACTTACGATCTAAAAGATTTGAAGACGAAAATTGAAAAAAAAAAGCAAATACTGCGTTTGATTCAATGGTTTATGTTTCATCTAGTAATGAAGCAGCAATCGATTGATATGCCTGTTACGCTACGTTTATATTGGTAAGCATGCCCATATCATTAAGAACAAGCGATGATGTTAACACTTATTTTAGGAGAGTGTGGCTGATGAACACTCAAACGAATTGTTATTGTTTTGGAAATAAGCAATAGAAGAAGAGCCGTTTGTATTAACAGCTTGACACAGTTCTCTCGTGTCGAGGTGGGGTTTACTGTGTTAAGTCGTTGAAAAGAACTCTGTTATAAAACTAAAATGAAGAAAAAACATTGGTAGTGATGTCTTCATCCATGGCACTCTTTGCATTTGGTTAGCGTTGCAACTGGAAAGCCAATAGCAAACAATGGTGCAGGTTAAGGTGCTGATTATTTTTACAAATTGATTGTCAAAAATATACTTCCACGTACAGCTTATAGCAAGCGCTTTTCTGGTTAAAGCCGATACGCCCTTATTACACCAAATGCGAAACAAGAAGTTATTAGCTTAGTGCAATCCTTATACTGGTTAAAGGTTTATAGATACTCTTTTTGCATTTATTATGAAACAAGTTCGTACATCTTTTAATGAATGACCCTCGATTCTTTTTCATGGGAACGAAGCGAAATCAATGAAATTATTCACGACGGGGGAAAACCTCAAAGAAACAATTTATAATAACTTTCAAAACATCGATAAACATTGTCGCCGAATCTTCATACATAAATAATTTGTATTGCGTTATAAACATAACACGTTATAAAGCAATTCATAACTAACATTTGATAAATACGTGAATTTACCGTCTTCACATCAAACATCATTGACGCTCAAAGTCCGACACGGAAAAAGAACGGTTTGTTATGACGTGACATGACAACCTTGTAAGGGTGGACACAGGGAGGTGATTGTGCAAGCCAAGTTTCAAACGATTGACCGACGGCTATTTTTGTCGGATTTCACAACGAAAACTGGACAGCCGTGCATAATTAGCCCTAATTATGATACCTTCACTATCCTCTTACATTTGTGTGTATCTACACCTTTGACACCTGTCTTGGTATAGTCCTTTTCATCTTTTCTTTACTTTCTTTTGAGTCCTCCTAATTTAATTCCTTGTCTCCATAGACATTCTACCTGTTTCACTCCTTTAGTGATCACTTCCTGTGGTTTCTTTTTGGACATTTCTTTGGTTCTATATTCGTTTGATTGCCAACCCCTTCTTTATTTTTTCTTTTAAGCTTAATCCGTTTCCTTTCTTCTATAATAAATTTCGCTTTAGCCTCCGATTATATTGTTCAATCCCATTGAAATTCAAACAAATTAGCGTTTTCAGTTAAATTTTTAATTTCCTAAAGAATATGCAGGTGAATGTACTTATTTCGATGTGAACATTTTAGTAAACCGAGTTGCATTTATTCCATGAATACCACTGCATCTTAACTCAGCTCTTCTAGTCAAACCCCATATTTCAGCACCTTCTACAACCGAATGGATTCACCATCATGCTCATTTTTTTAAACCCTTTTTATAGATCGAACCTAACAAAAGTGATAATAACAAATCACATGGTTGCCTTCGTTATAATGGATAGAAACCGTTTTGACAAAGGAGAAATTGTTCATCGCTAGCAATTTCACTTTTCGTCACCATGGCTTTGTGAATATCATGCTGCATGTGCATTAACCCTTTACCAAACGCCAAATTATTTACTGTTCCAAATTGAAATAGTTCGAAGACGACATTTCAAAATGTGATTAAATAGAAACATAATCTTCTGATAGGCCAAAAGAAATTGTGGGTAAAGGAGAAATTGCTCGTTAAGAGCAATTTCTCCTTTTCCCATTATGTTTTCTAGAGTTGTCTGCAACAAACTGGTCAAATGTCGTTATTGTTCGGTAATGGGTTAAAGCATTAAAATATAGAGAAAAGCGATTAAAGCAAGTGTTTAGTTTGATATAAATGCTTCTTAGCAATGGATTTCGGGTACTCGAGTATACATATCAGACGTTTCGTAATTGAGTAGTTTTGTATATACATATTCTTTGTATACAAAAGGCGTTTCCTTTCGTTGACGCGATGTCTCTTCAACTTAACGAAATATGTCATAACGTGGTTACTCTTTCGAGTGCAAACTTTACTGAGTCGTGTTTAATATATTACGTTAACAATTCATTAACATGGTGTATATCCTCACTGCAAGCGTCTTCATGCACACCTTACTAGGCTAATTAACACAAAAGGCGTTGTCCTATTAAACGTTAACCCGTCACTTCGTGCATATTATACAGTACAGACTCAATTTAACCCTTATAGTGCTGTAACCGACTTCACGCTTATGGAAACAGGTTAGATCCAGGCCAGCCGCCAAGAAAATTGGCGGCTGGCCTTTGATCTAACCTGTTTGCTACTCTGAGTATCTTTCCTCGTCGACTTAAGCAGGTATTTAAGGTCTCGGAAAGCAGACAACATAAAAATCTATTTTTAGAAATAATTTCCAGCATTCTAAGGGTTAAAGCATTTGCAACAGTAAGGTCAAAGGGCGGGTTATTAAGCGCATAATTCTTTTTTGTCACAGTGAATTCCTGTCATTGTCGGCAAATGTTGTTTTTTTCTCAAACTGCTTCTCACATACTAGAATTTGTGATTAGTTCAAATATATAGAAATGACACCGACTATTTGGAAATACAAAAGAAATGTATGTGAAATTATGTTCCTTTTTAATATATGGCGCAGACAATAGCAATTAAATGAGACTTTAATGTTTTCGGGCGCATTTTTTCTTTAACCACTACATTTAATTTGCTATTCGTCTTTTCGTTCGTAAAACCGCGTATTACTGCTGTGACAACAGACAGACTGTCAATTCAAGTGTAATTGTGAGCAATTTAATCCTTTGTCACTTCATTTTCTAAAGTCTCATATGACAGAGAGGGTTAATACGGAGTATTAGCTTATAAGTAAGATCAGCCTTAAGGTAGAATATCCATAATCTGCCATTTTGAAAGTTTTTCTTTCGTCTGATTAATTTGGTCGCTCTGCGTATACATTGGTCGGGTGTAGAAACTATTCGCTTTACACCGAATAGTTCCGGCCATGTCCGATGTATACCGAGAACGACCGAATTTATCCGGCGATAGAATTAGTTTCAAAATGGCGGATTATAGGTATTCTACCTTAAGTGTTTTCCCAATGGGTATAAGACGAAAAGGACCAAAGAGACAGCCAACCTTCCCAGCTTCACCGCTGTGTCACCACCATGCCCGGTTACGGTTTTCCGGGTTACGTGGACGCTCGTAAATTTCAACTGTCAAACTCGATCTGCGTCAACGAGCGGCTTCCTTTTGATTGACACTTTCGGGTGATAAAGCTGGGGTCAGTGATTTATGAGACGTGAAATATACTTGAGATGTTTTTATTGTGATAAAGGTGTTGGTATTTTACACGCTGGACAGTGGTTATTAATTAAGACGGATTTCGTCCGCCACTGACCTGTCCACGAATCTCGCGATAGACTTCCACCCATACTCCCATTGGTAACTACTCGGGAGTTTCCGTAACCTGAGGAATACGCGTTTTCATCGGAAAACCCCGATGAGCGCGGATTAACGTCTTCCCTCACATAGGAATTTCTCCTGTTTTGGGGTATAACATCGTATTCAACATTTGTCAAGTTAGATCATATTGCTCCATTGACACAACTGTAAATGGCTATCCAGTCGTAATGCTTGTCAATTTATGACAACACTGGTATTTGCTCGTTGAAATCAACAGCCATGAGTCTTTGCACTGTCGCAATTCGTCTAAGATGACCACCGCCAACAACAAACACTACTTTGCAACTACGACAACAGAGGCAACTAGGTTTAATGCATCAACAGAAATCACATGTTAAGTCCAAAGAAGCACTTTGAGGTTTTATTTAGATACCATATTTTCTCCTTTTTTAATATCGTTTGATAAGATACTCTACCTGTGTGTCCGAACTGCTGTATTATGACTTTATATCATCATCTTCTTCTTCTTCTTCTTCGTTGATCTTCTTGTGTTCGCCTTCTATGTATTTCATACTTCTCTCCATCTTGTTCTACTACAACCACCTTCTTGTTCTTTTTGTTCTTCTTCATCTTTTTCTTCTACAACCACGTTATTCTTATTATTTTGGTTCTTTATCTTCTTGTTCTCTTTCAAAGTTCTTTCTCTTTTCATTTTCTTCCTCCTTCAGTACCCTCCTTCTCAATGCAAATTTAAAACTGTCTTTTCGGTAATGAAAAACTGTCAAAAATATTCCAATTTGGACCTGCCCTAGCCAAGCTAGTAACGTAGATGCGTTAACGACTTCACATATCACCTAAATTGTCAAACTATCAGGCCGAGACAACGGGGTCGGGTTGCTTGACATTTTTTATTAATATTTTTGCACCAAATTCCTGTAATTCGACACACCTTTAAAATTAATACATTACATATGTACAGTGTTTACATAACCTCTTGCCTACTCTATGGACAGACCCCTGATTTACGGGAAAGACGGGTTTTCAACGACCCTTGCTTTTAATGTACAGCCAGAGATTGTGAATGAGTAATACAAAACCTCAACTTTCCAACTCTGTATGGTATATATAAACGTTAACTATCTAACTTAATATATACATGTTCTTATTCGAGCGCAGCTTAAACAGCATAGTTACAGTGACAAAAGGGGGAGTTGTCCATCACAAAAGGTTGTGCCCAATATTTATAGATAGGGGAATGTTTTTTCACGTCTTTTTATTTCTGTCTGCAGGGGCTTTCAGCAAAGCCTTGACAAATTAACGTAAGGAAATTATTTGAGCAAAAGCAGCTAGAGCGATGATTTTTAGCATCCATTTTTACCAAGCGCTTGATAAGTTTTGAATTCCAAGTAAAATATCATCACGTGACGAGACAACTGTTGCTAATAGGGAAATTGCCGGTGGCGACCTATTTCCTATTTTGTCACGGTGATTTCCTTTGTTTTCAATGGAATTCGATATCAGACAGTCGAGAGAAGCTGGATTTATACCATTAAAATGATCAAACACAACTTGGTGTAGAGAAAAACTATCTGACCCAGAACACTGATATGTTAAACGACGATTTGCATTATACACAGCGATGTACGAAACGGTATCATATAATGTTGTATGCTGACTTGTGATACAGAAGTGAACAGACGTTATTGATCCTATTTGCCACAATGATACTTCTCACTACCATTATAAAAACCATATTTTGTATTTTTTTGCTTTCAATTTGGACCACTCAAGCAATCTCATTAAAGAGAATGGGTATATAAGTGACAGACCTCCCGTATTTACGGTTACACAAGCGTCAGATCGTTCACCCGTCACCTACTGCTCGACGTGATTTATACTAACATTGATATTAATAACCTGTTTATACAAGACACCCTCTCGTACTTTAATATGGGACCCGTGTCAGATAAGTTATTTATTAGTTGTTATCCTTCAAATCGATTAGGTGGTCATTTACATGCCTTTCATAATCGAAATTGGCTCTAAATGAAATGGGATAGCTCGGTACTATGATATGGTTGGTAATTCCTTCGCTAGAAGGGTTTCATTGAATGTACTAGGGTCGAAATAAAGATTTGTTTTGTTCTATTTTGTTCTGTTCTGATACCCGCGGAATTCTCATCACATGAAATTAAGTTTCTCTGCAACGCACATGTGAAATTCTAAAGAATGTGTAGACCCTGTTACAAATAACTAAGTAAGTAAGGTGCCCGAGAGGTTGTGGAAGATCGAAGCACTGATGTAACATCTCCAGTTTTCACGCGGAGAAATCTCCTGACTTACCAACAGAAGAATGAGTGTTTAATCCAGTCAATGTGAAGAGTCCAAAGACGCAGATCTTCCTACTGAGTCAATGAAAATTATGTAACTGAAAATTGTTAAAACGATTTTCGAAGGCTTTATTTATTATAGTGTCACCCCTAGTGAGACCAGTCAGTATTGGCTTATGAGACACTTTTTACTGATTTTACAAAGTACCTCCCTACTACCATCACACTTTCAGGCGCAAAGTATATAAGATCGCTGGAACAATAATCAGTAAGTTTTCATTAGCACGGTAGACTGCGCATGCGAGGCCGTAGTTGGGTTAAGCTATAGTTACCCATTTCAAAGCCTGCAAATGCCCAATGATAATGGCACGACGATAACATGGGGGTACGAATACATTCGAGAATGTGTCACTTGTACCGAGAGTTTTCAGTACAGATGGGTTCCCCAAGAATATTTATATCTCTATATCCAAATTTGATCCTTTCTCTACTATAGTCAGTTTGCAGCGGATGTAGAATTGCACAAGTCCTTTACGCATGAAATCGGTGAAAAAAGCATTTAAGTGTTGCCATAATAGAATTATGTGTTCGTGATAAGAGGACCCATTCTTATTTCTTGCCATGCTTTAGCGGGCCACTTTGTGTTACCAAGCATTATTGAAATGGCTCTTGTGATTCACAGAGAATTTGTTTTAGTGCAATAAGTTCAAACATATTTACACGTTTATTAACTTATTCTGGCAAGTGCGAAGGGGAAACAATATCGCCTGAGACGACCACATCTCCATTATTCTTAATATGTCTCCTTCAACAAATCTTGTACCTTTGTCCACTATGTAGGAGGCAGAGATCGGATTTACATAATCCACCTTGGTTTTCGTATTATCGTGTATGTGTTGGAAATACACCTTGCGATATTAATCTTTCGACCTAACTTACTAGTTTTGTTAAAAGTACGTGTTTAACTCATTACCAAACAATAACGATATTTGATCACATTTGTAGAAGACTCTGGAAATCATTGTGGGAAAAGGGGAAATTGCTCATAACGAGCAATTTCTCCTTTTCCCACAATGTTTTCTGCCCTTATAAGAAGATTATTTTTCAATTTCACCACATTTTGAAATGTCGTCTGCAAACTCTTTCAAATTTGGACAGTCGAAAATTTGGCGTTTGATAAAGGGTTAAGAGAACTCTCTTCTGGAGTCCATTGATAGTCGGTGAACAATGGAAAGCCAATCTAACACTGGGGACACCTTAGACTTACTGCGACTTCGCTATCATCTCTATCGGAATACGATTTGTATAATGGCTTGTCAAAGTAAAACCAAAATAATTATATCTCACTCATTTATATGAAAGATATAGGACCTTTGGGTTTTAAGAATACCCATACTCCGCCTTTTTTCAGCAATTCTTTCGTCGGATTACTTCGGTCGTTCTCGGAATACATCGTTTGGTGCCGGAACTATTCGCTTTACACTGAATAGTCCGGCAACAAACGATGTAAACCGAGAGCGAACGAAGTAATCTAACGAAAAGATTGTTTAAAAATTGTGGATAAAGAATATTCTACCTTAAAGCTAAACGTAAATTGGTTGTTTTTCCAGTTTTGTGTAATAAGCCGTCGCTGCAAAGGTAAAAAGCTGCTTCCCAACCATTTAAATGAAGGCAACAGGGAACTTGTGTTATCTAGTTTATACTTTGTACATAAGCTAGAAGTTATAAAGATTAAAAAAGTAGACTCGTCCTTTTTGAAATGAAGGTGGTAAGTCCTGTTTTACTGTACAGGGAAGATGTAATTTGTTAGTGTTTCAGCTTGCGTTTTAAAATGTCGTTTGGTAAAGGATTAATATCAATGTTTCTCTGTGGAGTATCATTGACCAAGGCATCGTTAGCCAGTCTTATACTTACAAGTTACATGGGAAGCCTAAATAAGTGAACATCTGCCGCTGTTATAAAAACTCGCATATTGATAACACGGATCTGCATGGTGTTTATAAGGCTGCAAGTTAGAAACAGGACCAGGAAATGCCAAATACGTCTTTAAATACATGTCTCGTTTATGGAGTAATGGGCTGAATAAAACAAGAATAATAACGGCCTTTTCCATGGCGGACCAGTCGATGGTAATTTTAACGTTGTTACCACATATAAGCCGAGCACAGGTCAACGAACGACGTGTATTGGTTTGTGAGATGTCGGGAGCATGTCTTTGCGAAAGGATTTGTTGAAAGAGTTAAACAAACTCAAATAAAGATTTATTTATATCGGTTAACATTACGATATTTCGGTTATTTTTCGATGCCCGACTATTAATGATGGAGGAAAACTACATACTCAACTCCTTATAATGGCTGGATAAGACCATCGGCATTCTGTTAGTCAGTCGGGAGACAACCTCTCAAGAAAATCCATATCCCTAACCTCGAATTAAGATCAAGTAATTCAACATGGTCTAATGTTGATCAATAGAACTCTGCCCTCATTTTGTAAATATCCAGCTGGTCGAATAAGGAAAGGAGAAAATCGCCCTGTGCAAATTTATAAATACAAATAACCATATAACCATTAAACAAGTCAATTCTTTATAAAGGGAAAATGAACAAGTTACAATGTCGCTTGGACTGCCATTCATCTGTCACAGCGGTCAATCCGGGACCTAAAACAGGGGTAATTACATACCCTAACACCGTCCAACAGTGAGGTGACACCGGGTCATCTTTCATTCGGAGGTGCTTGACTTTCGCCCCTGGCATCATAATCGCCACCACCGCTGCGATGTTCGCTTAATGTCGAGTTTAATGTTTACACGTTTAAACCGTTTATTTTTCGAGTGTGTTAAGAATGGGTGTCAATTAAATTAAGTCTCGGACATTTAAAAGTAGGTAATGGCCGCTTAATGTCTTCCTCCATGAGTTCGAATTTCTTGAAGCATCTGCATCAAAAGTAATGCATGAATGATGTTCCCAAATGCAAAACAAAAACAAAACTTTACTTTGGAAATTTGAATTATACATAACAATCACTCGCTTATATTTTATGAGAAATTTTATTTTGAACATTCATATTCCTTTTTGTGAATTTTTAGTTTTAAAAAAATGTATCGCGATTGTTTTTAGCTAACGCAGTTGACAAATCGAATGTGGGTTAATGTCCTAGTTAATGTCTTCCTTCTTATCAATGTTGTAATTAACAACTTGACCATCATGAGTTTTGAAAGTGATTTAAAATGTTCTTCGGCTTGATTTATCTCGCTTCTATATTCGTAGTTATTAATGCAAAAAAGTGAATGGATTGCTTACGTGTTAAAGTGGTATCAGAAAGCCACTGCGTACGACTGTTGGTAGGCATCATGGTACCGTTTTACTAAACCTGTTATGCTAAAAATCTGCGTAAGTTCAAAACAACATTTCTCCTTAACTCTTTCCCAGACAACACATTTTCGACTGTCCCAAATTGAAAGAGACGACATTTCAAAATGTGATGAAATTGAAAAATATTCTTTATAGAGCAGAAAACCTTGTGGGAAATGGAGAAATTGCTCGTTCAAAAGTCGTCTGCAACAAAGTGGTCAAATGGCGTCAATGTTTGGGAAAGGGTTAATTCAATATATGGCTAAGCAATATTGCAAAGTAACACATCATTGAAATCGTCTTTTCTCCGAGAAGCTTCCAATGACGTCTCACGTTACAATAGTTAACTTTTATTTACGATGCCATCCATGTATATCCGTTTGTACTTAGGCAAATATTTCCCGTAAGTCGTTTAGTTAAACAGTACACTGGACTTCTTTCCTGCACAATCTTTATTGGGGATGGCATTTGGTGGTTTTACATTTTCTTTAATAAAGGGTCATTATCAGGTGGTGGCTTTGGGGGTTCGAACAGACGCTTTATGATCACCAAAGTATAAACAAAACACGATTTCTATTAACTTAATATATTTAGACCCAAGGAGACAGAGTGTGCTTGAACTAATGCAGAGTCAAAATACCTAAACAATTGTAAAATATGAATATTTTTAAAAAAAAAGGTGATAGGATATTAACACTATGGAAGTCTCCGAAACAAAACGCGTCCGAAGTCTTTTGATTATAACACTTATTAATTCAATTGATTTCAACAAACAACACAATTCCCATAATTTTGGCGAACAACATTCATCGATGCCTTTAATTATAAAGTCCCCGAATACAAACGACCATAAAGTCCTTGGATTGAACACTAGAAATGTCCCCTGATTGTATCGATTGTAGAAGCAATATCGATTCACCAATTTCACGGTTATGGTGTGTGAAACAATTTACAAATGGGCGTTTCTCTCGTAAAAGTGTTATCTCATGCATTCCTTTGCAATAAAGTCAAAATGACTTAAGTAGACTGTGAACAATCAATAACCCGTCTTTAACCAGCTACTTCATATGAATATGTGTGACTTGAACGATTTGAAAACAACTATACTTAACTATTACGACAAAATGAAAACTAAGCATTTTCATTAACAGTATGCAAGTCTGCTGCTTTTGGTAGTTAGAAAGTTTAGTTATAAAATAAGACAATATTCTCGTTCGATACAACTTCTCCTGTTGCCACATTGGTTTCTTTTCAAAGTTTTAAGTTGCATTAAAAATGTCATTAATGGTTTAAAAAAGCGTACAACACTAAAGGAAAAGGAAATTTAATGGTAATTAAGGCTGTCTCTTTTGTAAAGTTTCGTTTTCCTTATATCATATTTGAAGTAATAATCGTATTATACCCAAATACAATATTTTCATCGATTTAAAAAGGACATATTCAAATGATTGTAAAAAGGGTAAAGCGTTTGATTAGACGAGTTAAGAAAATTCAATTATAATGTTTAAACAGTTTTTCATTAGCATTATATTTGCACATATTTCTCTAATCTTTGCTGATTCATGATATCTAATTAAAACATGCTATTCACGAAAGACGCTGTAACAATTAATTATAAATGAGCTAGGTTGTTAGTAACACTTTTCCTTATACAGAAGAGCATATTCCGTATACGCCATCCGAAACATTGTAACAAAAAAACAAGAATATGTTCAATACAAGTAAGTCTACCACAATGATTTGATGTGATATGTGCAATCGTGAAATTCTATGGTATTCCTTTTTCCTTTCTGTCATGTTTGTAGTTGTTTTTGACCATGAAGGCTATTGTTTCGTGGGAACCAGATAATGGGTTTGATAAGCTTATAAAGGAATTTTACATGTTTGAAATGCCAAATTTCAGCAACGATTATGAATGCAACTTTTGAATAAACCGTTACAAAAAGTTGATAAAAAGAAGCAAGATAAAGCAGAATTATAGTTATGCCACAACGGTCTTGGTCACATGTCATATACATATGTATATCCTTACAAATTCTGCAAAATGTTTCTTTTCAAGTAACCTGTTTGAGTTATGAACAATCGTTTAAGTGAGAAATGATTAACCAGAAGACGCTTTTCTGCAATGATAGTAAGGCAATTTGGGAGAAAAGACACAATGTGCCTTTTGTAACAATGTTTCCATCTGCTCTCACATCATTTCCAATATTTCCTCAAAGTTTCATTGAATTTTTGTTTGATAAAGGTTTTTATCGGACCATATTTGATACGCCTATGGTTATTAGTAATACCTAGTGAGTCATACGTTTTTATGTCTTTTTATTTTATTTTATCTTATACGGTTGTACACGGATTCACCATTTTTTATAGATATCGCGTCGTTCTATAGATTCAAACCAGCACGACTATTTCTCTTAATTACTGGAACTGGCTTTGTCAATCGCAATGAAACCCATTTTACACAGAGTTCCATTGAACACGTTATCTCTAACATTGTTTATGTTTGTGTTGCTATTGCTGCTGCTGTTGTTGGTGGTGATGGTGGTGGTGTTTTTATTGTTGTTGTTATTGCAAAAGTTCACAACAACTCACACAAAAGGTGGAGACAATATCTACCAATCATTCAAACACCGTTTAGAAATGTATATTCTAGACAAGGACATTGTCTATTTTTGTTGGATTTAATTTAAACCGGCCTTATATCGAATATTAGCGGGTGATGGGTAAATGCAAACAGCCCGCCCCCGACTCACATGCCTGTCGCTTCATGGGTTCACCAACCATATTCGCCCAATAGCTGTTTAATCTATTTGTTTTTAAATAAATATAGCAAAAATACCCTTACTTTCCATAGCACGAGTGAAACCTGGTTGACATAGCGCCTTCTTGTTCGTGTTGTAAGCTTTTTTGATCAGTTTTCTATTATACCGCGATATTTCCAAAATCCAGACCTGTACAAAACATCACTGACATGGAACATGGTTTTCAAAACGTAATGTTATCCACATTGCCAAATGATATTCATAGTGTTGATCCCTCTGTTGTATCCGAACACTAAAGAAGTCCTTTTTCGTAACTATTCATCATTACGACAAAAGCGTATGCTGCTCATTTGAAGCACATGGACCTATGTCGTACATGCCTATATCATTAATATATAAAACAAGCTTGTGTATATATTTTATTGATAATATAAGTACGTATGACATAGGTACCTGTGATTAGAAGGAAGCCCTCCTCTTGTCACATTAAATTCTTTAAAGTTTATGCAGCGGTAATATGATGTATTTGGAGAAAAGAGTTTAACAGTTGAAGGAATTCCGAACTACCATTGATTCGAACCTGGGATCCCTATTGTAAGCGAATTATTGCCGCAATACAACTAAAGAATTGTTGAAAGCTGCAACCCATGATAATCTAACTGCATCAAAAACTGAGGTGTTAAATAACCTCTTTTCATGGAAGAGTCAGTTTTATAAGGCAATTGTTTAAAAAAGACAGCATGAAAATGCCCCCTTTCTGATACAATATAGGTAATAAACTGTTGAAAACAGTGTCTAACATTAATTCCATCGACTCTGAAATGCACAGACAAGAACGTTTTAGTGTAGCGAGGTGACAATCAATTTGACGAAACGTTTGAAAGGGTAAAACGGTTTTTTGATTACTCATAGCGACCTCCGTAAATATTATGACATTTCACGTGAAAAAGCAAACTCATCTTTAACAGATTATCGTTGTACCTTTACACGCCTTTTTACCAATCTTCGCATTACGTGTTACTCGATTTCCTGTAGGATATTTCTATAATATCATCAACCAAAGTATGATGAAGAAACCATTGAGACATAAGGGTGAAATTGCTCGTAACGAGCAATTTCACCCTTTTGGCGCAATGGTTTCTCTAAGTTTTTACACGAACTATCATTCACCATTTTTTGGGCGGTCTTTCTTTCTTATAAAGGTGATAGGGTTAGATTTTTTATCAGGTGATATTACTTCAGGTTTATTACCAATCTCGAATGTTATGACGATCAATAACTCTCGCATATTTCTAAATGTACATATCGCTTTAACAAAATTCTGTCAGACGGCCAATATAGAAATTGGATTCATTATGAAAGACAGAGACGAGGTACATGTATATGTTAGAAATATACTTTTATCACTTGGTTTGTTTTTTTAAATTTGACAGTCAATCAAGTACCAATTGTTTGTTCGCTTACTAGCACTTTCTTCTCAGAAAGATGTCTACCCAAGAATCGTTTGGAAACAAAACACTGTCTCAAAAGCGGAGAGCATGCTCAGTTATAGTGCCTCAATAACAGAGGACCAGTCAATCTCTTCCAAGGACTCCGTTCCTTTCATCCACATGTTATCAATGCGAGAAAAATATGCAGCCAGACTGGGACTGGAACCCAGGACTTCTGCAAATCGTGTAAATGCTCCACCGATTAAGACATCCGACCCGGTAACATAGTTTGCGGAGGTATCGGGTTCGAGTCCCGGTCTGGCTGCATGTTTTTCTCACCTTGGTAACACACAAACATGCGTAGCTGGATGGAAACAACGGAATCCTGAGCTAATAATTGAGGAACTAACCAAGGAGTATGAATACCCGAACCCCGATATAACTGACCAACTGTTGAAAGGCACTGTTATAACTTTAACAAACAACATGCGCCATAAGCATTGTATTATAGAAGGGATATAACATGATGTACCGTACAAAATAGTTTGATTAATTAAGGAATACAAATTCGAATGTTTTATTGAGACGCGTACTTTGTCTCTCTGTCACGAATTATTACCGACCCTGTCAGATGCAGGTGCGATACACATTTATCTTTTATGGCGCCAATTCATTAATATGTAAGCCGTGATAGATACTGCGACAGTTCAAGCTTCTTGGATAATATCCATAACTTTCTTTTTTAAGAAAAAGAACGCTACACATCGATACCAATGCCGCGAGCAGGGATCGAACCTGAATTGGTAGGCTTGCCTCAAACCCCTGGCGTTAACCACCGCTTTATTTCGGTTACCAGTGAGATTGTACCATCATAGACATCTCAGTCTACACTGAGGCTTTACTCGCAAATGTTGGTGACAACATGAGCATTTACTTTGTCAATAAAGGAGCAATGTCTATAACGGTTTTGCACCATTGTCAATGATCCTGCTTGGCCCAGTTATTAGGGTGATGATCTTAGTACTTGTGGGTTTGGAGTTTGATACCTAGCGGTACATCTGGTTTAATGGGAGTGCCCTTTTGCAAGACAATTCAGAGCCATAGCCTAGTAGTGGTGATTCAAGGATTGCCGTAACAACATTGAAATACTGTTGATTCGATGTTAAACCTGTAAAAATAATCAAACAAAAAATATCCAAATGTCAAAATCTCAATATCATTCAACAGTATATTACTCTTATAAGGTCGTTAACAACTGAAGTCAATTTGTGGAAACCCAAAAAACTTTATTTTAGGGAATGTGTAAGGTCGTTTCTATAGAGCAATGGGTCGGTGCACATACAATGAAACTCCGTATTTGTTTATCAAAGCTTGTCTTAATAGGATCATGCGACCTACGTAATTTCAAACAAGCATTAGACATAACAACGTAGTATAAGGGTGGCAATATTCACATTCCTAAAGCCCGCCTGAGTTTCTCCTATATCTCCATATCATTTACCCATTTTGATATGTAATTTACGGTTAAAGGTTTTCTTTTTGCTTTAATGGAGATATTGTTCATTGCAAGCAATGGCTACCACTTATCTTGATGTTGTACAAAAGACTTTTAAAAATAATTTAAAAAAATTAAGGTGTAAAAAATAGTTTTATTCGTTTATCATTGACGTAAGAATTACCTATCAAAGTATTTACCAATCACGAACAAAATCATCGTTCCTGATTTCATCGAAAGTGCGTTCGAAATCCATTGAAATTACAATACTAAATGAGAAAAACAAAACAAAGCATATCATGAACACCTTTTCAATTTCTTAGAATTATGTTTTAATATCGTCTTCCTCCGCTTTCAATTTCAAACGAATAACAAACATTTCGCTTAGACATTCAATTTGGAACAGATCACAAACGCCCGCCAAGAGGTAACAAATATGTTTTACGGTAAACACCCAAACAGATGTCTGTCTATATAATAAAAAATCTCGTATGTACGCCCCTGACAATCTATATTCAGACCGTAGGTTGAGTCAATATTTTCTCGTCATAGAACGGTTGTCAATGCGCAGACATCTCTTAACCCATTACCAAGCAATAACGACATTTGACCAGTTTGTTGCAGACGACTCTAGAAAACATTAAGGGAATGGAGAAATTGCTCTTAACGAGCAATTTCTCCTTTTCCCACAATGTTTTCTGCCCTATTGGAAGATTATTTTTCAATTTCATCACTTTTTTAAATGTCGTTTGCAAACTCTTTCAATTTGGGACAGTTGAAAAGATAACGTTTGGTAAAGTGTTAATATAAAACGTTTCTCTAGCCGAGGTCACAGGTTTCCAAGTTACATGTAGCAAAGCAGCTCAAATTGATCTCTATAATACCGATGTTTGATTGGTCAATTAATAGTCGATACAGTTGACAGTTCAAACATGCATATCTTAAGTATCTATTTAAAGCCCCTTCCGACACCGAAATAAAGTTGAGGTGAATATGCATAGTTTAAGATGACATTTGTGATTCCAGCGTATGGTTGGTTAATACTTAATATTGACTTATCAGAAGAAGGGGTCGCTGACCAATACATCAATGAAAGTTTGTTGAAGCTGGCGTTTTACACCAGACGAGCAAACTTTTCTATTGATTCATGAGTTCGAAATTTAGCTTCATGGCACAACCTATATTATAATTCTTTAAGTCTTTACTAAGGTACCTAAATTGCTAGGCATCGGTAAAGAACTCTCGAAATACATCGAATGTTGCATTGGTCGGTGGTTTAAAGATGCTAACTATTCCAAATGGCTGCGTGAAATCAATGGATCGTTCAGTAAGTAAGTCCGTCTTTAGCGTATCAGCAATGCTATGACCAAGCAACAATAGCTACTCACAAGCTACTCATTCACGCGGATAATGCCAACAGAAAAATAAAATGTGCTGGAAAGTTGGCTTCTTTTGTCATATTGCTCTCTTATACTAGTATCATGACATATGTATCAACGGATAAAGTGTTGATTCTATTGACCATATCTTTTTTTGGCGTTAAGGCTATGCATTTGAAACAAAAGGGGAGATAGATCCAGATGCGCTTATCTTTGACAACAAACGATTTGTCAGTGTACCAGAGTACCATGTGAAAGTTGCATTTAGGTAAACCATTGTAACCAATCCTTTACAACCAGGATGCCCTTATTCCATTCTTTACGATGATGTCGGTTTCAGGAAGAATACCCATAATCCATCGTTTTGAAATTATTTCTTTCGCTGGATTACTACGGTCGTTCTCAGTATACATCGGTCGGTGCCGGAACTATTCGCTTTAAACCGAATAGTTCCGGCCACGACCGATGTATACCGAGCACGACCGATGTAATCCAACTAAAGAACTAGTTTCAAAATTGTATATTATGGGTTATACTACGTTAACTGACAGACGTATAACATTAATTTCGCACGGAGTTACACCTCAATGTATCTAAACGCACCACTTTTAAACTAAAAAGTCCTATCCCCTTCAGTAATATGAGTCGGATACGACCTTTGGGGTTTTACAGCGGTTGCGTCTACTCGCCTCGTCCCAGTTTTATTCTCGTTTTCGTAATAAGTTAAACATTCCCGCATACCATTATCATAAATATATTATTTATCGGCCATCTTTATATTGTAAAGAAAACCCTTCATTTCCTGCTTACGATTGCACAGGTCGCATAAGCTAATCAAGTGTCGTTTTTAATCAAACTATTGTGGGAAAAGTAGTTTTTCTTGCATATGGGAATTGAAGTGTGCGTCTGTCTGTCTGTCTGCCTGTCTGCCTGTATGAGTGTGGGGTGTATGTTGTTTTCAGTCTTATGGAGAGGACACTTTATAAACCCACGTATCTTAGTTTCTCAAACAGAAGAATCTTGTTTCGACCCGGAACAAGCATCCTATGTGTTATTCTTTCTACGTTTCGAAAATGTTTGGCTTTTTGGTATTCCAATAAGTTCAGCTAATTTTTGACCAGGAACACATTTTTCAGTTTCAATTCTTTCTCCGTTTCGTTAATTGCTCAAGTGTGTTGGTTTCCAATCAGTTCAGTGCTATTTTGACCAGGAACTTATTTTCCAGTGTGATTTCGCCGGTTCGCGAAATGCAAAGTACAAATCAGTACAGCCCTATTTTCCAAGTCGAACGTAATAAAAGACGTCAAATTACAATAATTAAAGCATACACACATGTGTGACAACCTATACAATTAAAGATGTGCTCTCCTTAACAGTATATGTAAAGCTTTAAGATGGGTTCTGACTAACAAATAAAAATACTTCGTGGGGAGGAGATTATAAAATTTATTGAGAAAATGTTGCTCCACAATCAATCAGCTTTGTTCTATCTAACACTGTTAGTTAAAAGAAAAATATATTGGAAAAAAAGGCAATTTCATTGAATCTCTTTTGTCCTTGCCAGAAACATTTTTACAAAATATTGCCTTAGATTCATTGTAACAAATTAGTGACTTTCTTTTCGTGAAAATTGCCTACTTTTGGCACTTTTGGCACAGAAGTTCGTTTAACCTACGAATCCCAGAAATCTTTAAGAAACTGTTATACCTTATGATTATTTATAAGAGAAAGTACCATAACAAATGGTGCATAATTGCTGTCTAAACAATGTTTGTTATTTAGGTACATATATGCAAACTAAGTCTACTCCTGAGGAGCTGTCTAATCAGGGTAGACTTAATTAGCAAAATATATCTCTAGGCGTTGCCAGGGCTCAATGAGTTAAGGCCTTGATCGAAAGAAGGCCCAAGTGAATCGCCCATGTTAAGAGGTCCTCATGTAACGGCAGGGGTTGGCAGGGGTTGAAATCCTCCAGTACAGAAACGTTGATTAAGACTGATAAATATATCTTCTTCCCTGTCAAACAGAAACCATCTTATATCCGTTATTTGAATAGAGGTGTAAAGACCTTTTTAGATTTAAATCTCAGATCGACATATCTCCAGTGCAATTGAATTGAAATATTTCATTTAAAAGAAAACTTGTGTTGAATGGGGCTTTAATCTCATAAGCTCGTCTCTATAGAAGTTGTCGGTATAAAAAAAGAAAGAAATCCACTCTTTTCTAATATATAGCAAATATTTACTTTTTGGATGGGTGAATAAAAGCGATCTCCCGCTGACGAAATTTGGTACAAACCTCCGTGATGGTCACGCGCTGTGTAATTATACGTGACGCTTTACACACCGACAAGAAGGTAATTTATTCCTCCGCGTAAAAGTAGTTCCTGTGTAGAGGCCCTAGCTTAGTATGTTTGTTTTGGGTTATTTGTCGTTATATTAACCTTTATAGTGATGGAACCGACTTCATGTTTATGCAAACAGGTTAGGTTCAGGCAAGCCGCCAAGAAATCCTGTGATCTAACCTGTTTGATACTCTGAGTATCTTTCCTCGTCAAAATACTGCAGATATTTCACAAAATGAAATGAACTTTACTTATTTTTCGTGAGACTTCAGCTCTTGCGATTTGATGCAATTTATTTTTTCCTTTCCCCTCGTTAAATTTAGGTATAAATTCGAAAGGAAATTAACTTTTGAAATATACTTTACTCAGTATTAAGAGTAATAAAAAACAGAGGGATGCAGGCAAGACACAGGATGGAGCTTCAAGGCAAAGAGAAAGTCACACACTATGGGATAATGAGAATAATGTTTTGGGGATTACAGACAGAGACCTAAGACAAAAGAAGACAACGAGATACAAGGAAAGACAAAATGAAAGATGTAACATAGAGACATTTTGTTCAACAGTCTCGAATCTAGACGCCTGTTCGCTCTCGACCCTCGGCACATCATATTACCCAATAAACGATTATAACAGTTTAACGAGTCCTAATAAACATTATTCCAAATTCTCAAAATACTTATCATTAATAGCAAAACTAACCCTTCATGTTCAATGAATCCAACGCTTGCAAGTGCTTCTTGATCGGTTTCCTGCACTGCCTAAGCCTTAGCAAATGTACCAGCAAAGCCGGGCTAAAGCAGTATCACTAGAAATGTTCGCAATATTGAACCTCGGAGTTATTTACAGACTGTGAAGTTATGAACGAAAATACCCGCATCTTACGTAAAGGCATAACGAACCTCAAGTGGAGGCACAAGGAACTGATTGAAGCACAGGGAAATGAATTACCGGCACTTCAAACTCGGAGAGTCTGCGTGTGTCGGTGTCGCTCAATAGGGCAATACTCGACTTCGTGTGGATTGCCGAAATGTTTGGTCGAAATGGTCGAAAAGGCTATCCGGGAAGTGCTATCCGGGAAGTGTCGACTCGAGTTGATTAGTCATAATGGTTACGGAAAAAGTACATACGACACGGACCATTGATGTGCTGATCTGGGACCTCAGTCCACATGTCCGAATTATTCTTTTTCTTTCTGCTTTTGAAATAAAGGGGATGATCTGTTAAGTAGCAAGTAGCAAAGTATTGCTTGCGCAAGCAAACACCTGTCGGTTTTTCAACAGGTGACTTAAACGAGCAGGTTATAACCAATTTTCTCTTATAGGTTTTGGCAACTAGTCTGACTCGAAAGCAACAACCGACGATGCTTCCAAAGGAGGAAGTGTACCATTTCCTTTAAGTTTTTAACAAGAAAACGCTAAAACAAAATATTGAGACACTCACAACGAGCAACCATTCTCTCATAAAAAGGTATTTTCGACAACTATATAATATATTATCTGAGACTCTACTAGAATGGGAACATGAATTGAGGGAAGCGTAAAACGGATGTCGAAACTCGTTTGCTATTGAACAGGAAGTGTTTGATCGCCGTTTTCCAACAACATCATTCCAAGATCAACAGGTAGACGTTATCCGTTATTCGGATATAAAACAACGTTTCATGATTCAGAATCATCGCTGGGCTAATGCTTTGAAAGTGGTCTTAAACTACAAAGGCTGTCAAAAGTCCGGTGGTTTGAGTCTTGATTTGGTATTCAGATGACCTTGTGATCCAAATTTTAACTTGAATTACGTACTGAGGCCACCGGCCCATATACAATAAAGAATACATAATATGCAGTTACAAAATGACATGGAATGACCAATATGTTTACAATTATAACGTTACATTTTACGTCGTGATGTAACGATTCTCTCTTGGACAGACTCGGATTCGTGAAAAAATGAATAAGAATGAGGTGCCTTTGAACTACACTTGCACCAAGAACATGGCACCATTCACATCACAAACAATCAATGTACGTTAAACTGGTGTTGGTGTCATGATGCGTTACACATGGAAAACAAGAAATACTCATATCTACTTATTTGCGTTTCTTTCAAGAGTTTTCTTGCTGATTTTAGAAACGACCGTTTCATTCTTTATCAAACCTTATGCATTGTTGAAATTCGGGTTCTTCTTCCGTATGTAAACCCCATATATTGCCAAATAAACTGTATAATGTGAGTGTAAGGCAGAACTCAATTAACATAAAAATCATTCATTTAACTAAATCTTCAATCAATAAACAACGATCGATTGGACAATGCGACACATTATGTTGGAAAGAAACTATTTTGCAAGCCAAGAAAAAGCGATTATTTATCTAACAGGACATTGCTTCACACATATAAAGGCATTCCATAAATGAGTGAATTTGGAGAATTTAATATCTGTCGTTGTAAAGCCAAAAGAGCATAACTCCTTCTTTATAATGAAGACGAAGACATATTTTGGCTTTAGAGAGGCCAAACTATTACGGATGTTTAAATTAAAGCCTGTCAACGCTCCTCGGTTCTCTGGTTACTGCACATATCATATTTAACTTTGCGCTTCTTCCCTATAACTCGTACTCACCTTTTCGTAATGTGAAAGATGCGACATATCTGTGTTACCTTTTGTGGGACCCATTGGGCAATAATTTAACCCATTTCTCTGTATGATCACTCTTACTTATAGGAATTTATCATAGGAGTTAAATAAAACAATCATAGTGAAACAATCTGAAGACTTACACATTTGTTTGACCGCTTCCTGCTTTGACAATGTTTTACAGTGTTCTAAGCAATTCTTTTGTACTTTCCGAAGAAAGACTTCCATACAAATGCCTTCCATTGGTATCCAATCAGCCCATTTGACATTGAAGTTGTACTATAGTTAACTTACGTATGCAATCAAAGTTACACAGAATACAACGGAGGAAAGTCATTTCATGAACCGCGTGTGCTTCTTGGGCAAATAGTGAGAAGGTTCTCCTTTGTGAACTTGTAGTGCAGTTGTAAGCGCCGGAGTCAATTTGAACTCATCGATTTTGTCAAATGAAAACACCATCATGTTGCTTCCTGCTAGACTACTTTCGTTGTACTTCCGTTTTAAAATGAAAATATCAAATGCAATCAATATCTATATAGTCATCTAATTTGATTAAGGAATCAAAAATATATTGCAACTTACAAATTCACCACTACTTATGAATTACCGACCAAATGTAATGGATTTAAATGATGTTCAACTTGTCCATATACATTGTACTACTCAACGTGAACGTTCATTAGAAATATGTTGTTAGCCGGAAAATTAACACAAAATGTGTAACCTTACACTTTTTTACGAGGTGTATTGCCCGGGTCACGGAAATTGCCGAGTAGTTACGAGTTGCGTTGGAGTCTCGAAACCGCTCTTTCTGTTTTCGATGCTCGATGGTGGCTAACCACCCCTCCATCGTGTCTCGGTAGTGGACAAGACTATATTTCCAAGTTTAGCACTTGAAGATAGATAACACACGAAGCATGAACTCCCGATGCGATATGGTGTTGAAAATAGTGTTAATTCCAGTGAAAAAATGTTTAGATAATTATTGGTGAAACGGGTATTCCCCCAGTATACTCGTTTTCCGGTCTATGTAATTTGACGGGGTCGTATGAAGACCTACATTAGAGTCGGGGGTATCCATTTACGTGTTTTATTGGGCGCATAAACAGCCTCACAGCTTAGACTACCGTATACAGTATACGGGTTAACGCTTAACCCCATGCAAATAGGTATTATTATATCCATGCATATGCGATATATTGTTTAAGAAACCACTTTGTTTGTTGGTTTAGCTTGTTCCATATTCTGGAAGACCCAGGAGAAGGACGTATTTCACTTACCTTTCTTCTAACTTATTGCTTCTCGAAACCTTTATAGCAGGTTCACAAAAGGTATGGCCTCGATAAAAAGATTCCAATTAGAATACACAAGGTAGAATTTGTCTTAACCCTTTCCCAAACAACAACTTTACGACTGTCCCAAATTGAAAGGGTTTGCAGACGACATTTCAATATGTGATGATAATTTGAAAATAATCTTCTGATATGGCAGAAAACATCGTGGGAAAAGGAAAAATTGCTCGTTACGAGCAATTTCTCCTTTTTCCACAATGTTTTTAAAGTCGTCTGCAACAAATTGGTCAAATGTCGTTATTGTTTGGGAAAGGGTTTAAGATGTTTATCATGTTGCATTTGATTAGGTACCCCATTATTTTGACCACAAATTAACTACATGTTTATGTAATGGCTTCAAAATCAGAGTGTAGCCCATAGAGTACTGGGTAATTATCTAAAAATATTATTGTGTCGTCTGCTTTCGAAAACCGATAATATCTGCTCATTTTTTATGAGGAAAGATACTCAGAGTAGCAAACATGTAAGATCACAGGCAAGCCGCCAGTTTACTTGGCGGCTGGCTTGGATCATACCTGTTTGCAGAAGCATGAAGTCGGTTCCAGCACTATAAGGGTTAAGAAGTCACCCTTTGGAGCAAACGTTCCTTGATATAATGGTTTCGTGTCGACGAAGATAACTTTAGAAAGTATTGTTACTGAAAGGGGAATTTGGTGATACGACAACATCTCTTTCAGCCTTTCAAAGGTATAGGTTTCTTGTTTTTGCCATTAAAAGTGTCGTCTTCAAACTGTGTCGGTTTGTGATGGCTGAATAACTTGCCGTTGAGTGCTTGTTTATAAGGAAATGTAAAATAAGGAACAAACATGTGCTGTTTCATACATTCTGATTGGCATTTACAACTTGAAATTATGTAGTTACAATATGCTTTTTAGAATAATACTTATGGATGGAAATAGTCATCACAGCTCAGCCCTTTAACACATTACTACAAAACACCACATTTTGCATCTTTCGGCAGACGACATTCAAACAGCATTGCGTCAGAGGTAATTTCTCCTTTTGCAACAATGCTTTTTCGACCTTTTCACATATCACAACAGCAGACCTGAAAGTTGTTCACATGTTTGAAGTAATATGTTGTCTGCAGGTGGTAAAGAGTTCTCAGCGCTAACCGTTTAATAGTGTCTATCATTTCTCCTGTTTGAGGCCAAACATTTAGAAAATGGAATCAGAATGCTGATATTCTCAAAAAAAGTAAAGCATCGTTCTTGCTTAAACAGTGCAACGTCCCTAGAAGTTAGTCCTAAATCAAGAGGACTATTAGATGATAGTTGCTATTATGTGATTTATGCCAAACAGTTTTCTTGGTTTGGGACAACTTTTGTAGTAAATGTATAACACGAAATATCTTTGACTGTAGTTAAACAATCTAGCTTGCTCGGATCAAAACACCAGGGAATTGTTCTTCTTTACCTAGTTTATTTATTAGTTTCGCATGATTGACATCATATAGCACTCTTGGTATTGACCAACTGTCAAAGTATTAGACAAGCCTATGTTTGATCGTGAACGATCAAAACTCGCTCGCTTGGATGAGCTTAACCAAGGATTTGCTTTCCATCACCTCTTCGGCGTGTTGCTTTGATTCAATCAACGTCTCATGTCCTCTTGATTATTTTACCAACTTGCACAATATATAGAGAATAGATGGTTGGTGTCGTGAATCAGAAATGTTATCGGGCAAGGCTTAGGAATATTATCCGGTGAGCCGAAAGCGAAACGGATAATAAACCGAAGCCGAGCCCGATAACTTTTCCCATTCAAAGACTCCAACCATCTATTCTATTTATCCTGTTACCGTTATGTATTCTTTCAAAAAAACAAGATGTAAATAAAACACGAGAAAAAAGGAAAAAACAAGTAGAATGGTGTACACATGACGTCATTGCGCTGTTATGACGTCATGATTCGTCACGTGCATGATATCACAAATGTTATACGGCACCAAGTTATCGGTCCCAAAATGGCACTAGTGACAGGATAAAAGACATAACATGATTCTTTCGCTCGCTTGTGTCAACTCCACCACGAATTTGCTCACGCTCACCTCGTTGGCGTCTTGCTTTTATTCAATAAACGTCTAATATTCATCTCACCATTTTTTTCTATTAATTTGCACAATATGCTACTTTTTTTCGCTCGCTTGGGTCAACTGTACCAGGAGATTGCTACCGCTTACTTCGTCGGCGTCTTGCTTTTTATTCAATAAACGTCTCATTTTCCTCTTTACATTTTTAACGAACTTGCGCAATATGAAACAAACTATTTCTTTTCGCTCGCTAAGGAAGACTAACCTCTTTGGCCCTATAAGGTTAACGTCCCCCATTTATCGCGTTTTCTCCTGGACCTGTTCCATGACTAAGCTGTAATTGGCTCCGTTTGGCAGCCTTGACAACTTACGTTAGGCCTTTTTTATGGCCATTTATGGACCGAGGGTTGTTAAACGTGTCATAACACTTCCCCGACTGACAAAATAAAATTTCATTCATCGGTGTTTATTGTGTTTTATTGCTGTGTACTAAGTCACGCTGTTCCGTGCGAAGTTATACGAGGCTAGGTCAAGGAAAATCATGTGAATCAAATATTGATTGCTCTTAAAGAAAGTTATGAGAGTTCCAAAATTAGAGGTTTTAACATGTTGTTATAAATGGGAATGATGGAATTGTGTGTTCGTATTAATGTTTGGCAAGAACCAGTGAGCAATATAATGAGAATCGTTGTTCAAGATAAGAACGCATTGCAATCTTTAGAAAAATATTGGTTGTCCTTATAGATAATTTTGAGAGCTTCAAAAATTGAGTTTAACATTCTATAATGATAAGGAATGGTGAAAGTGCATTTGCATCATACAGTTTGGCAGTAACAAGTGGGCAATATGATAAAAAAAAAGAGTTGTTTATGCAAGGATATACTGATCAAATCACACACTTATATCAATCTGTACAGTTCGTCTAAAATTGATTTCTCACGCCATTTCCTCAATGTGAATTCGAAGCCATATCCTTTACACAGGTTCAGTTTAAACTTAGTTATCGTACAATGACTGTGACAAGAACTCTCACAACTTGGATGTATCTCTCTATACTGTAGATCAGTATAATCTTTGTGAAACATGTAACTCGTACAATTAGTTCGCTTCAAAACCATCATCAAACAAAATGCAGATCGTTCAGTAGAGGATAAAGAAACCCCATAAAGCATACAAATTTGGCTTTCCTAAATACCGTCTGTGTGAATAATCCCTTAGAAAAGGCCCCGGATGATGTGGGTGGGAAAAAGAGGGGTGTTAGAACGCTGCATTAAGCCAGCGTCTGCTCGTCGCCGAAGAAGCCAAAATGGCGGACCTCCTTCATTTCCATGAAGGAGTTCCGCCATTTTTGCTTCTTCGGCGACGCAAACGATGAACGATGAATAGGTTTTTAATCTAGTTATCGAAACTTAATCGTGCAATTAAAACGTTGAAAGGATTAAGAGCTTGTCATGGAAATGAAAGTTTTTTTTATATCGTTTTATAAATACGCGATTAAAATGCCGGCATCCGTTCATCGCCCTTTGTGTGAGAAAAAGCCGAGGAAAGCCACATATAGCGTCTATTTTAAGGCTTCGGGACTTTTTCTCCATCGCTGATTGGTCGAAATTCGTATTTTGCATCGATTTCAACATGGTAGACTTATGTAATACAGAGGTTAGTGAACCTTTTCATGTCTGTATGGTATCACATTACAAACATTACAGGACTTTCTTTAAGGCCATAGAATGATAAAAAGCTTTCTTGCTACGACTGCATTCAAAGGTGTTCATTACACGTTATAAGAAAAAATAAGCCAAATTTAGTTCATTAGTTCAACGCATTAATTTCAAAAAGGAGATTTGAAAGAGGATGAAATATCCACAAATAAACCTCAAAGACTGCTATCTTTAGAGCAAAAGACAGATTAAACGCATTTAATATTATTGACTATTGTTCGATTGAGTCGGATTTATGCAAACAAAAACACTTTATCAGAACAGACCAAATTAAAGACTGCATAATTATACATATTCCTCGATAACGGAATTTGAAACTAGTCCACATTGAAAGCAACAGCAGACGACACAAATAGCATGAAAATATCACCACGGTGCTGTGATAAATCAGAAAATCAGAGATCAATGTTGTGGAATAACGAGCATAGAATACTTGGAAGAGGAAGCTACTGTTACGAGTACATTGTATGTTCAACGGTAAATCGAATTTGGTTTCCGTCTTTACGTCGTTTGTACTTGTATCTTAGTGACGCAGCTCAAAAGACGCTGGAAAGATGGTTGGCGGACTCGCTTCTTAAACTTGGAACCACTGTTGACAAAGTATGAAAGGCTATCAACCGAACTAATGATGCTTGGCTCAGCGTTTTAGAGGTTTCTACCTAGATCTTATAATGGTATAGAATTCCACCCAAAATGAGTCAGTTGGTGTCAATATCAGATGAATAATTAGAATGACAGTAGCATGATCTTTATCACCATTTTGGATCATTACCACCCTACTAAGGCAGCCTATAGGCAGGGCAATGTCTTTATGGGTAAGGTTACCTTTGAAATTACGCAGCAGTTTTCTTTGGGCTCTTTCTCCTATCAAATACGTGATGAAGTCAGATTGTTGGTGATACATACATTGGCACGGCCGTGTAAGTTTGCACCTTTTATTATAACGCATTAAAAGCTATATATGTCGCCAATGTATAGCTAATGTGGGTAAGCTTTTTGTATCTTTAGACCGAACCAAGAGATCCATTGGGTCCATTTAAAACCATGGTTATTTAGAAATGGTCACTACCAATTGCGGTATGCATGAAATCATGATGGAAACGGCGTATTATTTCAACATTGTCCCAATGCATTAAAGAACCTCAAACTAAAAGAAAATGTTTAGTTAAATGAAAGAAGTATCTACCTACATTTCGTTTTGAAGATGATACATTTCTGATCAGAAGCTTATATTCATTATCCATTTCTGCATATTTCTACTGTATGGATCATTGCATTTACTCAACTAAACGTTGAACCAACACAGACAAGCTTAAAATGCAATACTGTTAAACTTCGATAGATGTCATGACGATCGGAAACTATGTTATATATAGGCTATCACTTAAATCAGCGCAAATATAACAAACAAAAAACCATTCAACATTCTAACATAGGTCATCCTATACCAGGTCATTGGCTTATAGGAGTACCTTTCCCCTTTTTTTTTGAATTTGCGTCTGGTCGAAATTGAAAGAAACAGCATACGACAATGAAAACGTATTAATATGCTTTCCTTGTGATATTTGATAGAAACCATTGTGACAAAAGAAGAAATTGCTTATTTGAGCAATTTCTTCTTTTATCATAATGGTTTCTAATGTCTTTTTCAGATCCTTTGCTAGAATACTTGTTAAAAACATGATGGAGTAAAAAAGGTAAACTATGTTCCAATCAACACAAGGGTGATGGTCAAAGATAAACCCGGTACTCTGGGTAAGGAGCCTCCCCCGGAGAACTGTACCCTATTTGAGGACAATTCTGACCTGGCTCCTTTCAAATCCGGCCCGGGGGTGAGCCCAGAATGTGTGGGCGAGTTATCTCACTCCGGCGAAAATTGGGTATCATGTAGATACGATCTCTCGCCGCTGTGGTCATAAGAAAGGAGTATCCTCTTTATTGAAATGAAGGTGATATGGTCTTTTTTCTCTTTATGGTCTTTTTCTAAACTATGTGAGTGAATGTATTTTCAGTGTTTGGTTTATCAATTTTAATGTTATTTGATTTCTTTACTTGTTCAAATCGAAAGCAAAAGCAGAAGATTTTTAAAACAAATTAAGTTACAAGAACTTATAGTGAAAATGTAAAGAAACTAATGTGACCAAAGAAGAAAGCGTTCGTCGTGAAAAAAGCTCTCCATTTGTGAGAGTAGTTTCTAATGTATTTTGCGTCTGATGTGTTAAACGATTCCATGCATATTGTAAAAGGTTGCACAAAAACTGGCCAGAAAACGGACAAAAAACTGAATATAAAACGGACAAAAACTGAATATAAAACGGACAAAAACTTGCCAGAAAACAAACAAGGAAACAGACAAATAGTGTCAGGAAACGGACAAGATCTGGCTAGAAATTGAAAAAAAGCCGCCACAAAACGGGCAAAAACTGTTTAAAAACTGGCAAGAAAACGGACAAAACTGGCAAGAAACGGACAAAAGGTGGCTTTAGTCCACACTACAGCTGCACCTAAAGTTTGCAACTCAAGTAAGTTATAAGAATTTGGGTCCGGCTTTAACGAAATGTCCACACCGAATGACCCATGGGTTAAACACTGTTAATTGACCCCCTACCCGGAACCCAACCCACAGTCCTGCTATAATGGTCAACACTCTACCTCGATCTAGATGATCCGATAACGTTGGCAACATAGGACTACGGTGAAATTGGAACATAAATCTAATCTAGCTCACTCTACTATACAGATTTCAACTCACCTGCAGCAGGCGATTCAAGAAATCATTGTGACATAAGAAGAAATTGCTCGAGACAATGGATTCTTCCTAATAAGACATAGAAGTTAACTCTCATACTTATAACGTGCCGTCTACGTTTCCTTACTATCAAAGAAGTATTTATAGCGGAAACCGTGTGTTTAAGTTGTTGGTTTATTTTCGTTTACATTTTTCTCACAAACTCTCATACGCTCTGTTTGTAAAGGACAGTGGTCCAGGGCTAGAGAGTAGGCTTCGGGACATGAGGGTTGTGGGTTCGATTTCCGTCTGTAGCAATAACCCCGCCTTACAATTTAGCACTACCAATATCCTTTGCGACGAAATCCTTGCAAACGGTTATCATTTTCATTATCATAACACCCCAACATTTTTCTCTTTTGGGAAGTGTGTGGGGCATTTTGAATAGATATTCGAATTTCGAATGTTCATATAACGATAAGGCGATCTGTATCGAAGATGTCCTTATGTGTTATCCCTTTTAGCTCTGGAACCATCTTCATACTTATGTCAACATGTTGGATCCAGGCCAGCCGCCAAGTAAATCGACAGCTGACCAGCGATCTAACCTGTTTACTGCTCTGAGTATCTTTCCTCGTTAAAATTCTACCAGATATTTAAAGTTTTTAAAAAGCAGACGACACAAAAAACTATTTTAGAAAATTACCCAGCATTCTAAGGGTTATAGACATAGACTTGGGCAATCAAAGACGAATTGACAGGCAATGTACGTGCGCGGATTAACTGGTATGACAGTGTTATACAGGGGGATAAGATATCACTTTAAGTCGTAATTCCATCAAAGCTAGAGGGACTGACGGGGTTAGGTGATCAATCCGTTCACTTTTAACTCTAACGTGCATCAAACGTTGGGGGCACTAGGGATTATTTCGCTCAACCCTTTACCAAACGACAAATTTTCGGTTGTCCCGAATTGAAAGAGTTTGCAGACGACATCTCGAAACGGGATGAAATTGGAAAATAATCTTCCGATAGGACAGAAAACATTGTGGGAAAATGAGAAATCGCTCGTTCAGAGCAATTTCTCCTTTTCTCAAAATGTTTTTCCCAGAGTCGTCTGCATCAAACTGGACTGGTCAAATGTCGTTTTTGTTTGGTATTGGGTTAAAATGATATCAGAATGAGCCTCATAACCATCTTTTCAGTTAGAAACCAACTGCAGACGACATCTTTGGATTGTGAAAACAATGTTCACTTCGCTTTGACATATCTATTGTATATGTCTTTGGAAATCATTGTGACAAAGGGGTGAGTTGCTCAAATTGAGCAACTCATCCTTTTGTCTAAATGGTTTCAATTTAATATCATTTAGATAATGAATGATTAAGGCATGCTATATTTTCTCGTTGACTGCTACATGTAGTTTATTTCTTTCAAACATCCGAATCAAGGAATTG
The DNA here is from genome assembly GCA_947846245.1 of Cerastoderma edule. Taxonomy (NCBI): domain Eukaryota; kingdom Metazoa; phylum Mollusca; class Bivalvia; order Cardiida; family Cardiidae; genus Cerastoderma; species Cerastoderma edule. The sequence continues at coordinate 17,610,740 of OX401416.1, forward strand.
AAATAGTCTAAATAACGTCTTAATAAAGACCTGAGATAGTAAAATAATTACGCGCAAAAGAGTTTGGCAAAGAATTATTTGTCTCACCAATTTTACCATTTTTATTCGATTTCATTTGGTTTCACTTTTAAGGTAAAAAACCTCATATGGTCTATGTTTGCAAGGATTATCTCACTCTGTGATGAATTGCCGTGCAGGTAAGTTGATTCATTACCATCAAACGAACAGTGATGAATATAGATGAATGGAATACAATTCCCCAAGCTATTAAGGATTCTGGGTCCATTTCTCGATTCAAAAGTTTTCTTAATCTTGATAAGCCTATCCCAAATAAACTTTTCTCTGTCGGTCAGAGGCGACTTCAAACTCTACATACCAGGTTACGAAACAATTGTAGTTCTCTAAAGCATCATTTATTCGTAAAAAATATTGTAGATTCACCTTTGTGTGTTTGTGGTGCTTTGGAGACAACTTATCATTATTTCTTTGAATGTCCGTCTTACCATGATATCAGGATCGACCTTTTCCAATCAATAGCGAACTTTGGGGTAGCCATAGATATAGGAACACTCCTTTTTGGCCACAATTCACTCCCTTTTCATTCAAATAAAGACATTTTTCAAACTTTTATAAAGAATAGCAAAAGATTCACTTAGTGAATAGTTCTTTGTAAGTCCATCTCTCTCTCTCTCTCTCTCTCTCTCTCTCTCTCTCTCTCTCTCTCTCTCTCTCCTCCTCTCTCTCTCTCTCTCTCTCTCTCTCTCTCTCTCTCTCTCTCTCTCTCTCTCTCTCTCTCTCTCTCTCTCTCTCTCTCTCTCTCTCTCTCTCTTTTCTCTCTCTCTCTCTCTTCTCTCTCTCTCTCTCTCTCTCTCTCTCTTTCTTTCTCTCTCTTTCTCTCTCTCTCTCTCTCTTTTCTCTCTCTCTCTCTCTCTCTCTCTCTCTCTCTCTCTCTCTCTCTCTCTCCCCTATTTCTCTCACTCACTCACTCACTCACTCACACACACACACACACTCACTCACCCACTCACTCACTCAACACGCACTCACTCACGCACGCACATACGCACGCACACACGCATTTACGCACGGAATGTGCCACACATACACATACACACTGTAGTTGTAAATTTTATGCCATGTGGGATACATTTTACGGTATGTTATTTGTCATGTTGTTAAGGAGAGGGACTTTATAAGCTTAAAGCTTTCGTCCCAATCCTATTGTAAACAATTTTACAATAAAATATGTTTAAACTAAACGAACAGTGACCTGATGACTTGAGACATCATAAGGAACAAAGATAGAAACTGCCACAGCAAGCAATATCTTCTATATGTCAACGGTTTCTACATAGCACATCAAAACAATTGTCATGTAGAATATTTCATAGTATACGCCAGCTAACGTTTCCTATTTTAACCAGCTAAAATATTTCTTTCGATAATTTCTTAAAAGGCCGTTTAATTCTTACCATGTCTAGGTTTTATCATGATTTCTTTACCCAAGACAAGTACTAAAAACGAATGACCTGTGTTATAAATCTAAGTCTTTGCCCATATACATGTGAGGGCAATCCTGTGTCAAATTGTTTACATTTTTGTTAGATTGACATGGATTTTTCGTTTCGTGTTAAAAGCTTAACTTTAATTCAGTCGCCCATCAATGGCAATAACAAAAGAGTTTTAGCCTTAATCTTTCTTACTTAAAAAGAAAGTGTCGCTTCATTTGCCGCCATTTGCAAAGATAAATAGATTTCCGGTCGTAAAGAGGTTGTGCGGATTACGGCAACCGAAAACGCGGATTGTCGTAAAATTTCCCTTCCTTTGCGGTCTGATCTCATTTGCATAACCTCGCCTAAACTAGACCATAAAACGATCCTAATACGGCATGAATATAATAAACGTAGACGAGAAAAAAATACTCTAAACATTTCATCAACGTTCTAACCCGTTTCACCTTGTAAGAAAATAATTCCATTGACTTCACCACCCAGGAATATACCCACTAAGTGGGGAAATATTCTTTCCTTCGTATAATAGAAAATAATGAAATGCGTCCTGATTGATTCGTATAATGCTACTTACGAATTATGGAGATGTTTGGATGCAGTCCTCGAGTTCAAAATAATTTTGTGTAAATTTCGTTTTCACAATTAGTTAAGTTAATGTATTTGTTGGTATGCTAATGTATCTTGTTGACATTTTTCAAGCGTATGCTTGTTTTTTTTTTCAGCATATAGTATTACAAATAAGAATATCACATAATCTTATCTACGAAGGGTAAAAAGGTGTAAGAATTTTCGATTAAAAAGATGAGCATGAAGCATGACTATATATAATAATTGTCTTGATATAAGTGAAATGCGGTTGAAAAAAGCTTTAACATAATTTAACGTATTATCAGACGCAGACGATGTTCGATAAGACAATATGATGGATGCAGCGATGCTTTTAAGCAGATGTAGAAAAGTGTGCAAAATGCAATTTTTTTTTTTCATTATAACATTGACCAATTATCACAGACACAAATATCATTTTCCACACGTTTTTTATTTAACGTCTACATTAACTTTCCGTTGGGACCGGTCCAAGCATGCCATATCAAGGAATAAGTTAACGGAATTAAGGCTAGATTTTACGACGTGTGTTTTATAGAATAGAAGTAGTATCATGATATATAATGCGATTATGGTTTGGGGCTCAATACGGTTTACGATTAGAGAAAGCGTAGGATATGTGAACAAGTTGTACTAATGGTTTTAATCTCTTACTCCATAACATATCGCTTTGATGAAACTGCTGTAGGTGTCTTAAGAAACCACTGTGACTAAAAGGAGAAATTGCTTGTAACAAGCAAATTCTCCTTTTAGTCACAGTGGTTTCTTCCTGAAAATCAATGGCAAATAATGCTATTGATACTATAAAAGTATCGTCTACTAATGTTTTTTTTAGTTTGAACAAGATTTTAATTTCCCGAGTTCATGATTTAAATGCCATTTAAAGTACACAAACAACGATCGTGGCAGGTCAACCCGTATGTCAAGTGATCTGTATTTCGTTTGAAGTGGACCTTTACTAACGGAGATCACGGAGTGCAATATTTGTGGGTTATTTGTAAGGTGATCATTATGAATTTGTATTAAAGTTTTAAACCAATTTCAATAGCACTTTCTAATGGTTTTTAATAAGAGTTTTAAAATGACTTACAACAGTATTTCATCTATAGACCGGTGGTCAATGCCACAGATAGATTCCTGGTCTACTCTATCCATGCTGCACAATCGTCTTATTCGAAAGATTGTATAATCTCTAGCACGAACGTCATTGTTCTAGTCAGTCTACAATACTGATTAAGAAATTACAGGAACAGAAATTCATAAATAAATTGTTGTTTCATCAGCAAGATACTGTTGTAAACAACGAAGCAAAAAGTTAATCTATAACCTACCATATATCATGAAATTGTTTGCGAAAAGTAATGCAAAAAGTCAGCTATGAGAGAAAAAGGACTTGCTTAGCGATTCCTTTGTTGGTCACATTTTGGCACATATTTTTGTATTATACTATAGGGATGTATGGCAGCATTCAATAATCGAGAGAAAAGCATCAACTCCATCATTATTCTCTCTCTGTCTTATGTAACATATTCCCAGATCGACTCTTTCGATGTCTCGAGAGCAGGGCATTAATCGGGTCGCTCATTATATGAGGCAGATGAGGCTTTTTGGCTTTATGGCGACGCGTCGGATTGCAACCGGAACTCTTAGGCAAACTCCGGCTTGCAATCGGATGAATGATGACAAATCTTGCATTTGAACGATTTTAACTTAATTTGTTCTTTTGGTGCAAACAAATGAATTTTGTTTTACTTGCTTGCAAGAGGAGTATTGACAAAGCAGAAAGATCGCATCCCTTGTACTTTCGACAAATATGTTGATTCTTTCGTGGAAGCGGAATTCTTTTTTATTCATTGAAGACCTTTATGGGGCTTATATCTCGCAGACATATTGATGGATACATCCATACGATGCCTTTTATTGAAGCAGACAACGAATATTCATGAATGCTTTTAATACAGAGTGGTCCTGTATTGTGATTCTCTAGAGATTGATGATATTATTGGGATGGAAAATTAGGCCAACATTTCTTTGCCGCCAAATCCTTTTCAAGCGGGTTAGTGCTCAACATGTGGTGCAATGGCTCTTCAAATGGATTCCACTGTCTCTTTCCTCCAATGGTGGAGCTGACACTTTGTATGGTGGTCTTTGCGTTATGGACGCAAACACGGCTGGAATGATATACCAAGGCATAAGAAACAGTGTGGCATTCGACAGCCTCTGGTTCCAATCGTCCCGGGTTCAATCCAGCAAGTTGAGCATGCCGAGACGAACTAAATAGTACTACTTATATATCCAGGAAGCAGTCATCGAGAGTGAAATTCAATAAACATCACTTTTTTTGTCAATATCGTTACAAAAACAGTTTTGCTGCGATAAAGCACTCGATGGCTTTCACATTTTGAATGCTTACGTTTGTATTTGACCAATCATGAAAGTTGCAAAGAGGATCACAAGCCAACATGTGTATATCACCAAATCACCACTAAAGAGCATTCTTATACAGATTATATATACGCATATGTTATATGCTTTTAAGGTTAATCTTAATTATGTGCACAGTCAAAATTGGCTTTGGTTTCTTTGAGCCATTTCTGATTATTTGCCACACGACCCAACATATGACATGAGGTCGTTTAGATCTTGATATTTGCACAATTTTACCATTTTTCTCAGTTATGTTGTGTCGTTACTGAAATCCAAGCAATACCAAACGATAAAAGCTCTCGAACTGGCTTTATCAAAAGCTTGTTCGCGACATCAACAAAAGAGGTGTATCAATTAAATATCAACTCTACATGGAAAATATTGAAGCAACAATAAACAACGAGCGAACAAATCCACGAAAGTTCCGCCTTTTTCGAAATTCACTTGGACATTACACGCAAGGTTATTTACCACCAAGCCTGCGACCTTAACCTTCTATTCTTATCTTTCAGTACATTCCGATTAACTTAAAAGCATCTGCTTTTAAATGCCCCCTTTCTCATTTTCATACACTGCCATGGTTTTAATGTTTGACCCCTAGCAAGGGGCTCAAAGGGTCCCTGTTGATTTCGGGGCTATCTAGTTTGTCCAGATGCATATCTCCCGCGGACATCCCGCAGGTTCTACTGCTTTGTGCCGGGCAACATACATCAGATGGACGTGACAGAATCATAATTTATAAGATCACGTGGGATAACTTAAAACACGAGATTTCACGTTAACCCCCTTTGTCCCGCGATTGGGGTTGTATACATAGTCGAATTGAAAGTCGTAACAGCCGACTAAAATCGATTGTAAAAGAGATATTCTATCTCTTCTTATGGTATGTAATTTGGGTAAGAAACCTTTGTACCAGGAAGGCGAAATTGCTTGGTACCAAGCAATTTCGTCTTCTTGGTACAATTGTTTCTCCAGTCGTCTACTTCGTGTGCGTCTAAGATGCGGAGCTCAGGGGACAAAGGTTAACTGACCGACAGGTCGGGTGTCAATGCAGGTATTTCAGGTTTTATGTTGCTGTAAATTAAAACTGGATACAATTTGACATGCGCCATACAATGAACGTTCACGGCAGTGTCCCAGGTTATATTTCTTAAGTGTAATAAAATAAAGATAAAATACATTACTTTTCAAGGGACCCTGCTTTCTCAAATTACGGGATGAACGTTTTTGTATGAGGTTCTATCAAGAATTCAGGATACTAAGGTTAGAATTCAATCACTGGCTAATTAGAACTGAAATACAAATACCCCACCAAAGGCTAGATATGACCATTTTTATCACATAAATAACTGCACATCTATATTCTTATAATATCTATGATTCTTTCTTCCTTAATAACATTTCGATTGGACAGAATTTGTTGTTGATATGTCTAGTATGTTTCTCAACAAAACAAGTAAGGCTTACGATCAATCATAGAAAAAAACTACATCATTGTCGCTTTGAAAACATGACTTCTTTTTCTGATAAGCCTGTCTGACATTAATGTGCTGACCAATGCTTATGGCATGAAGACTGCAACTCAATTTACAAAAAAATCCTTCAAATTGAAAATAAGATAGCATTATGGGGAACATGCTCTTACAGCACGACAATTAACAAATTCACTTCAATTCTAAATCTAAGGCATGTATTTAACCTAACCAGTACTTAAAACATCGAAAGAATGCTGTAAACATCCCAAGCTAAGGTTTAACCAAATACTAGAATGACACAGTATTAGCAGAAAATGGCATTCTTCCAAGCCACTTTGACAGTTCTAGTTTTAGTCCAGAGAATTTAGCATTATTACTTTGAGCATGTTAAAAAGGAATTGAATCACAAACAAACAAACAATAAATATTTTGTTAGAATAAAATTAGGATGGATAGACAACGTTTGTTTCCGTCAAGGGTACAAATGCTTTCCAGTTCATAGAACCAGTAGTATCTCAGGTAACTCGTTAAGGTCTGCGTAAAAGGATTGTTGAAACTCATAAATAATGATCACGTCAACAGTTTGAAACCGTCTTTGGTGTACACCAGGGTAGGATTTCTGCTCGCTGACCTTTTGACCTTTTTTGCGAAGGGTTGCAGTTTCAATTTCTGGTTTGATCGCATTTGTTGCTAATATCTTCATTCTTAATCTTGTCATACATATAACAGAATGCAATAGACAACAACGTCGACGAAGCAAACGATTCCAGAAAGTACAAATGCACTTCCTGTTTTCTTTTTTGTTGGTATGGGGCGGGGGTTGTGTGTGTGTGCTTTAACGAGTTAATTTGAATACTAAAACATCCTGCATGATCTTTATGCGTTATCCCAAGGCCATTGTACCAAGCAAACCACCGATCCTAATACTAGACTTATCATTTTCGTGACGTCCCATGTGTCAGAAGTATGTATCCTATATCTCAAAGAAATAGCCTTTGTTGTTATCATTCTTTGTTACTTCGTTTTGTTGTCTTTAACTCGGAGGTATCTAATTGTTTTCATTTCTTTTTTTGCTCGAAACCATGTCAAGAAACTACACGACAAATCTGTTTGTATTGGACGTTATTCATCATGTAACGATCAACTATGTTAATTCGTCAATCCGGAAGACCATCTTAATGACGTCACTTGGAGATGTATTATGGATATATATTCCATGTGAGCCTTTGGCAACAACGAATATATCTGCATAATTATTGTTACGCTATTGACTTTCTTTCCTCAAACTAGCAATTGTTTGATAAGTAAAAACATGAAATTGAACTTTTAAGTGTTTTCTCTTTCAACAAAGCTCTATCTCAAAAGCTGTGTTAGAATCTATGAAAATCAATAACGAACACTTATACATAATATGAAAAGCATATCATTGGTTTAATTGTGTTTCAGGAAATATCATACCGCGTCTTCCTCATTATTTTGCCTTACATAGCAAGGTAAATGAAATATTTAGACATTGAAATGAACTTCAAATGTTAAAACAATCAATCAGCATATGACTCAACCAGTCAGGATCGATCTTCCTTATTCCCTGTATCATTGTTCACACAGTGAAATCACACTTGTCAGACACCAATGTGTTTTTGAAGGATACAAGAGATAGGGCCACAGGGCCCGTGTAAATGGTGTCATCAAGCATCTGCATGTATACAATGCACAGGCTTTAAGCGATGGTAACGTATATTTTTATGTTTTAGAATGATTTGTTTCTTTTGTATGCTTTATTGAGGACGCCTTGTCGCCCGTGGTGAAATGAATGTAGTTTTGCATGTCCCAATTGTACAAGAAAAAGTGTTTGACACAGTCACTTTAGGGTGCATTATTACCCATTAAATGTGAGTTATTACTGTTCTTATTTATTTTTATCTTCATACTATGAATGATTCGTCGCCATAATCGACAAAAAATGATGAATATCAATTTTAATGTAAAAGGTTAGACATTAAATGTTTACATCTATATGGCATTTTTCACAGTATATATTGGTATCGGTAACTTTTCCATATTGGCTACCTGTTCCCCAAGAGAAGGAATGCTTAATTTCGACATCTTAAGTAAAAATAAATATAATTTATTAATTTTTTCCGAAGAGGTGCTTATGAAACATTTACTTAGTAAGGCATTTGTATGGTTATCATTTAAGGGTTGATAGAGAAGAAAATAATCGAGAAAGTCAATAACAGCTCATATAAAAGTTCGCAATGATTACCTCTAGCAATGGCCAATCAGAAACCTGTAATTTCGGACCATCTTCGTCATAGACAAACTAATGATAATATGTATGCCCTCAAGACCTGTATCGATACGTGATGTTGTTTGATGTGTCATTTCTGACGCAAGTATCAATCGGTAAACACCCACAGCCCCCCGCCCCCAAACGCGTCAATACTCGATGGTGTGATTGATTTCACATTTGTTGTTTGATCATCTATCAACATTGTCTCCTTACCCCCAATTTGCATAAAACGTATTGTATTCATTGTATAGAAATGCAGATACGTTTGAACCCGTACATGACGATATGTGTTGTGTCATGCAAGTCACAAAGATAAATCAGTATAACAGATGACCTGTCAATATACTGTGAGGTGATTGACTTTTTGCAGTAGTTGTCCATCTGTTCATCAATTATATACCCCTAAAATACATGTCTTTAAACAGTGTATTTATACGCTTTTAAGGTTTCGAACATGAACGTGTATTCGTTATGCATCGAATAGCATAAGTGTTACAATACCTCATACCAAAATCTGTTCAGCCATTTTTCAGACATCTTCCAAATTTTCTTTCCTACTGTATATATTCTGTATTTATTGTAACATACGATAACGAAACATCGACATTACATTTGTAAGTTCGAGTTGTCGAACTAATTGAATGAATACGTCTTTGTGACAAAACTTGTTGATACTTTCAATGGCATTATTTGTCTTGCAAGGTTGCAATATGTATACAGTGAACCCTCGTTTATCCGGACCCCGATAATCCGGATGTCTCGCAATCCGAACGAAATTGTAAGGGAACGGAATTATTGGACCAGTTTGTTGCAGACGACTTTTGAAAACATTGTGGGTAAAGGAGAAATTGCTCGTGACGAGCAATTTCTCCTTTTCCCACAATGTTTTCTGCCATATCAGAAGATTATCTTTGAAGTTCATCACGTTTTGAGGTCTTCTGCAAACTCTTTTAATTTGGGACGGTCGACAATTTGGCGTTTGCTAAAGGGTTGTAAGTATATACCGCTCATACAGACCGCTTATGTCTTAATGTGAATAAGAACATGCTCTGCTTCATTAGTCCGGGATAATTCGATAAACCGGACATTTTGTTGGGAACGGACATGTTCGGATAAACGAGGGTTCACTGTATATGAATCATCGAAATGACAAGTTTGATTTAGCAAATCAATCATTGCAACACCAAACTTGTCGATACGTTATTTTGGTGCGATTGATTTAGCCTGTGTTGTCAAGAAACATGTCAAGCTCTCTACCCCGATTACGTAAAACATATTTGTTTCAATATACTTATATATCGACGTCGTTTAACCAATGACTTCATAACACCTAAAGCTGACCATCTACTACAGAAGATTTCAGAGACAATTATGACATGGAAATAGATTTACCATGAAATTGCATTATTCCGAAAGAGAACTATCATTTTTACAATGACTTCTACCAATTTTCAGATAGAAGTTGCATTCAGTTCATGCTTTTGGGTATCTGCTGTTGCTTCCATGATGGACCACCAGACACTGTAATATAAGAGACTTGGTTGAGGAGATGTTTATGTCGCAAACATCAAACAGTACTTACTTGTCAATACACAATGAAGCGATTGATTTTTGATTGCGTCGTCAACAAGTCATTTATCACAACCCTCAAAGTACATGTGATGTATAGGGTTGATGTTTTCCATTGATATCATTGGCCGTCTATTTGTCAAGCAGGTTGGAGGTAACCGTCATAACAGCAATAGTATTGTTTTAAAACGATCAATGTCGATAAGTTGAGTGAGATTGTACATTTTCGAAAAGTGTGTACACCTTTTTTCGAGACCGTCTTTGTTAAAGGCTCAATTGAAATCAAATGCATAGGTTAAATGATAATGAAACCAAACTATACATTTAACGAAACAGTTGTCTATGATGCAATAGTGCTATCCATTTGGTTAGGGTATAACATTGTTTATGATCTACATTCACTAGGCACATGTACCGTAGACTCGAATTTTGCAAAAGGTCACCTACCTACATGTATACTGATTGGAGAATGGGCTAATCTGATGATGAAAATGGTGTACTTTACTTGTAAGGGCAAGCTAATCCTAACACTGGAGTTTCTTGCACGTTTAAATTCACGTTAACCTTTAACTGGATCTTACGGGTTCACTTCGTGAAATAATTTCGAATCAATTGTTGGGAAAAGAAGGTATTGTCCAATTAGTCACTTTTGATCTTCTTGAAATAATGGGGAATATTTGTCTCACGAAAGGAATATTTCTATTTTCCTTTCGCTTTAATCTGTCGTTTTTTTTTTAATCTGTAAGGACCATCAATAATAATAAAAATAAAATTATGTTTACCAAGGGACACATGTTTTAATTGTCCAAGATCGAAACGGCTTGCAGACAGCTCTCTAAATAGTGTAAGTACTAGCACAAACCTTTTTTGTCCAAAAACAATTTCTTTTAAGATATAATGGAGTGCTTCTCCTTTTTCCCAAACTGATTTTTTAATTTCTCCAACAGAAGTATGAGCATTCAGTGTCGCTTAGTAAAGGATTAAAGTACACATGCCTATTCAAATTACATTCATTGAATTTTTGCTTGTCATTTGGCGTTCGAATCATTCAGGGATCAGTCGATCTGATTTCATATTGATAACAGTAGCAATGTATTAACGAAAAATAAATGAAATTTAATTGAAATTGGCAAATGATTAGAAAAGCGTTATAGCCTACCCATTTAAGGCCGTTGATGTTTGGGGTAAACATGATACAAGTAAGTTCAATCGACAGCTGTCATTTTAAAACCAATAAGTTGTTTGTTGTGTTCTTTGATAACCTTTGCTTTTGTTGTTATTTTACATCACGTAAGCGTAGCAAACCGGTTAGATCACAGGCCAGCCGCCAATTTACTTGGCGGCTGGCCTGGATCTAGCCTGTTTGCATAAGCATGAAGTCGGTTCCAGCAATATAAGGGTTAATCCCTTTATCAATATATATAGTTTCGTCATGCATCATCATGTATACAATACACAGACTATAAGTGACGGTGAAGTATGTACGAATTATTTCAGGGCGATTTGTTCCTTTTGTATACGTTATTTGGGACGCCGTGTAACCCTGGTGGAAAATTTGAAAGCAGTCCTACATGTACCAATTGTACAAGAAAATGTGCTTGACGCAGTAAAACCATGTTATGTTGCAGTACCAAGGTCTATAACCCTTAGAATGCTAGGTAATTTTCTAAAGATAGATTTTTATGTCGTCTGCTTTTCAAAACCACAAATATCTGCTTAATATTGATGAGGAAAGGTAGTCAGAGTAGCAAATAGGTTATATCAAAGGCCAGCTGCCAATTTACTTGGCGGCTGGCATGGATCTAATCTGTTTGCATTAGCATGAAGTCCGTTCCAGCACTTTAAGGGTTAATAACTTTTGTTTTGTTGTCATTTTACATCAACAGAATATGATGTTGCAGCACCAAGCTCTTTGATGATGGAGACAGAGCCATGAGCGACTCTGTTCAAAAGGATTTGTTCTTATTGGGAAGAACCACGAGTAATCCAATAGTAAGTCAGTTGATTGCTTTTTTGCCAATCCGGATCTTTCGCGTATGATTCTTGGTAAATTGCTATATGTATAAATGTCTGTATGGGTAAATGTTTTCATATAAGCTCAAGAAGATTTGATAGTGTTGGTGTATTTGGTGAAAACAGCGGGATCGCTTCAAACACATCAGAATGAAATTGGATATGCTGAAACGATTGCAATATAGCGAAATTGAAAGCAAACTTACATATTTGGCTTTCCCTTTTGAACGGATTATTTGAAGTGGTTGGGTTTGTGGACGTCATTTATACATTATTTAAGCTCGGGGTCAAATTAATTAAACATGTATTCATTTAGGTAAACCAATTTTACACGAAACCGTTTGTGATTTACTATAGTTTGCGGCGATTTTCATTGAGCATGTCAGAGAAATGAATATGTTGATGAACCATTCACACTGCGGTGACTGACTAATACAACTTTGGCTAAAATTAAATTATTATGATATATTGACACATTCGTTTCCGCTTGGAACCAATATTGCTTACGTATTTTAGTATTTCTTTCTTAAATGCATTAGCGATGTTCATTTTTTATCGAACATTATGGAATTATTCATGATTATGCTATGGGTGTATCTATCTTTATCTGAAACTGATTAAACCGGTGCGATAAAGTGCTTTAGTATTTGTCTTGACATGGACTTTAGGCTGCTTTAAACGACGTTTCAGTTGTTAACAGATTTCCTCATAATTTATATAACGAATCGACTACGGTCAACCTACTTGAATATGAAACTTAACAAACTATAAAGGAGGCATTGAAATAGTGGCATGCCAGCATAGACTTCACCTGAAAAGATTGACAGTTGTCAGGCATAGATTTATTCTGAAATCAACGACTTGCGAGACTTACCATAAAACCATCGCTCAATATACGAAGTAATAGTCCATTTAACGTGTTTTAATTTACTCATACAGACATCAAAATACAAGAACGTATAATTTTATCACAGGAAGATCAAATTGATAAGAAAATTACAATATGAAAAATATAGAAACAGGCCCTTGAGCAGGCATCGTGCAAACCGGAAATCGAGTGATTGCAATACATGAAGTGTTTTCCAAAATTTTATCTCGATTCCTCTTTTTAAGACTCATCTTAATTATAACATCCTGGCAAGAAAAACATGGCAATAAATCGACGTCACGTGGATTTCCGTAGCATCTCCCATTGGGTATCTTAACCGCTTTACAAGAACCCTCGATCACCCAAGCGCTCGGATTGTTCTTTTTGAACGCCTATGTGATCGAAATTAACTTCCGGTTGTTTGTTTGTTTCCATCACGTAAATATAACATATTTGATGCGATTGTAGTTCGCTACTAAATCGAAACATCGTAATTTAAGACCAACTTGCACGAGTTGATTCTTGATGGCACTAGCTCTAGTTTGGTTTATAGATTATATTAGCCCAGTTTAGTGTACTTGGGAATTGTACGGTTAGCTAGTCTAACACTGGAATATTGCCCTTGAAACAAGAACTGACGATCGCTGCAATAGAGCTTGATTTTTGTTTAAAATAGTGTGAGATCTAATGATTCCTTTTTTCGTTTCCTGAATAAAATTTATATCATAGATCTACTGTCGAAATCTGCATACAAAGCCCGGAAGAAATTACCCATCCCGATCGAAAAAACACGGTATGTTGAGGTACTTACGAAAAGAACTACTTTATTGCCTTTATTTTTAGCAATTCTAATTGAAAACTCTACGGCAACTGTGGGATTACTACAAATTAATGGCCTTAAATCAGTGCTGAAAGTAAATTGAAAACTCCATCAATGCCACGTTTAGTGTCTAAGTAACCTTCGTCGGCATAAAACGGTACCATCAGCCATCTCCGGAAAGAATAATCGTTTTTATTTTACATCGATTGCGAAACAAGTTTTAACAACTTAGATAGTCTCTCTCGATTTTCCGAAGTCCGTAAATAAACAGCGAATTTAATGTAGACTTGAAGGAAGTACTTTGGACTGTTTGTTGGTTTGAACGAACAAGCGAACGAACGAACGAACGAACGAACGAACGAACGAACGAACGAACGAACGAACGAACGAACGAACGAACGAACGAACGAACGAACGAACGAACGAACGAACGGACGGACGGACGAACGAACGAACGAACGAACGAACGAATGAACGCTGGTTTTTTTTAGTAAGACCCTGCCAAGAATCAAACCCGCAATCTCCCATACTTGAGGAGGGTTATTGTTCTTGTTTCATTCCGATGGTTGTGTTGTAAACTGTATATTGTCGTCTGTTATTGCTTTTTGGTTTGTACAGTTTACGAAGTCCGGATTCTGATCAGACACAGCGAGGTTTACCAAATGCATACATTCTTTTGTCATTGGTCGCTTCTGAAACGTTAACCTTTTCCGCTAAAATAGCGTCCTTTCAAAGAAATGTGTATGCAGCATGCCACACCCTATTTGATAATCAGCATATCTTGGGATATTCATGGTTAGTGTTTATTCTGCAGAGGCTGAAGAAGCAAAAGAAAAGCCTGTTTAGCTAGGTACGTAATGTGTACATGATAATCTGCTGAAAACGATGCTTAACGAACTATTCGGATTTTTTTAATTTGGCTGTAATACATTTAAAATCTTATAAACAATAAGTATAAGATAAAGGTAAAGGTTTTGTTTCTTATTGTGTCACACCTAGTGAAGCGGCCAGCCAGTTTGGCTTATGTGCCACTTTTCATTGATTATACCAAATACCTCCCAACTTATATCACTATGCCGTTATATATGTGCTCTCCAATGAAACCCCCTTTTTGTCTGATGACTGTATAAGCTGGTTAAAGACGGGGTTTTACAAGATCATTAGATAATTCCCTCATTTAAAATGCGCACTATCGGAAGTCCCGGCTCATATAAGAATCCATAAATCCAATCAATGCATCATTTCAGAAGTTTATTGCAGATTTATCACGTATGAAAGTGCTTACATTGAGAGGTGATATTCTCAAGATCTACAGTAATTAGTTGTGAAAAGGGTACCAAACAAAAGTTCTAAAACCTTGCCTTGGATCAGCTCTCAAGATATGTGCATGGTGATTAAAGGCGACGCGTTACATTTATTTTGCACAAATGTAAACTGCTTAAGTTGCGTTTAGCCTAAGACTTGTACGTAATGCTTGATTCTAACTATAAAACTCGAAGTAAGTAAACATCGTTCCGGGTTAGTATGTAAAAGCAGCCTTAGCATAAACCTTACACAGATGACCCGAAGCCCATTTTAACCTGTAGAATATCAGCTCTGCGCGGCCGAAAGTTCGCATCTCTGTCATATTTATGGTAGAGGTGCAGTTGTTTGGGTTGCACGGTGACGATTTACAAAGCACATTGCGCCAATCATTCAGCCCATTTCTCCATTTTGGCATTTGAGACCGGTCTAATAAGACAGAAGCCACATACGTCATACCATAGCAACAAAAACATGACGTCCTTTTGATATTATTTATAAACCAATGCACTTTTTGAACTGTCCAAATGGTAAGCAAAAGATGATGAAACAATTTACAATGATATGTCTCCATAATGACCATTGTGACAAAAGGATAAATTGCGTTTTGGGATTTCTGCAGTAGATTCGTCAATGGGAGGCATTAAGACCCTAAAATGCTGGGTTATTCTCTAAAAACATATTTTTTGTGTCGTCTTCTTTCAAAAACCTTAAAGTTCTGCTTAATTTTGATGAGGAAACATACCCAGAGTGGCAAAAAGGTTAGATCACCGGCCAGCCGCCAATTAACTTGGCGGCTGGCCTGGATCTAACCTGTTTGCGTAAGCATGAAGTTGATTCCAGCACTTAAAGGGTTAAGAAACCTTCGGCACATGCGTAACGGGTACCGGCAATACAATCAGCTGTCGCAGTAAATTAATTTTAAACAAAAAATGTTAAGGTATTCTATTGCACCGATGTGTTCTAATAAAATGTAGAATCCACTCGGGGAAAATTAATTGTTTTTACCTATAGCAGGTGTTGCCATTTTGACTGCTCCTCACCTGAAGGGCTTCTGTGTTTGAGTATGTTATTTTTTTCTTACTATTTCCATTATTTAAAACTCTTTTGAGTTTGAAGATGACAGATAAATAAATGGAGGAATTATAACATCATTTCCCTGAGGAATCATTTGAAGAAGACGGCTAAAGTTATGGTGGAATTGAAACGTCCTTCCCTTGAATTTTAGACAGTCGGAAATTTGGTGTCTGGTAAAGGGTTAAAAAAGAAAGGATACAGGTTAACAAAACCAGTTCTTTTCGATGCTGATTCATGCCTATGTCATCGTTTGACAATAAACATTGTGAAATTAGTCAGAACACGAGAACCTTCGCACGTGCGCTACGATTCGCTTTATTTATTGGAACGAAAACGACGGAGAGGTGAAAACACCATTACATCTGCACGTGAGTGGCTGAGTGCGCATAAAACGTTCCTTTTCCGGTCGTCGAGGTTTTGTATCCCAATCGGTAGCGAGCCATAAATAAAGTAAGATAAAGTCAGTTGGGTATGATTCATCAATCTTTTATCATTAATTAAGTATATTTTCGTGGGAAAGCAGTCAGTCGTTTGTAAATATCATTATGCAACACTTGTCATGAAAAAAAAGGAACACGGATGTGCTAGTTGCCTTTATATGCCATTCGACATTACATTAATCCACATTCTGCGTGAGTACTGGTTATGAGGCCAGGAAGCGGAATCGCGAGTGATTTGTGTAAGTTGTAAGAACTTGTTTCACAATCGATTTATAATAAAAATAAAGTTTACACTTAACTAATCTAAATGCAGATGAAATATTGTTAAAGAACGTGTTAAACCTCTTTCCAACGAACTTAATCCCATTGACGATACCCCTGTTTAGCATAATTTTCCAATGGATTTAGGTGAGCATGCATGTTTGATATAGCGCAACGGCGAAAATAGTAGGTCCTTGGAGTCCCAACACCTTGCAACATTTGATAACAACATGGAACATCCGAAAGTACACTGTCTTAATGACATAGTTCGATGCCTATATCAACAACATGGTAAAAATGATCGATTATGTTAAAAATGAAATTGTTTTCACACAATGAGAACTTGCTCATTCGTGTTTTACAGAATTCGCTTTTATTCCATTGGGGGAATCATCCATTCCGACCTGAGACAACACTTGTTGTAGGCGATCCGTTAACACATAACACTTGCCTCGGCACACCTGTGAGTCTACAATGTAACCTGATTATAACATTAATTCCCGTGGTGTGAGGGAACCATGGTCTTTGTCTCCAAAATGGATGCCATAACTTCCGGTATGATCGGATTCTTCTAGCTGTAATTGCATTATAGAATGGGACATCTACGTCTGAATCATCCTAACTACCCTATGCGAAAAATGGGATATCCGAGTTTGGACAATCCAGGCTAATTTAGACGTCGAATGGAATATCTAAGTTTGGACAATCCATGCTAATTCAGACGTCGAATGGAATATCTAAGTTTGGACAATCCATGCTAATTCAGACGTCGAATGGAATATCTAAGTTTGGATATTCTGGGCTAATTCAGACGTAGAATGGAATATCTAAGTTAAGATAATCTTGGCAAATTGAGACATAGAATGGCACATCTGCGTCTGTATCACCAAGGCTACCTACAGGGTCTTTGTACAGAGAATTTCTTTTTAATAAACGTTTTGGTTTAATTTGGGTTTATCGCCGCTTCTCATCTTTTGTTTATAAAGTCTGTTCAGATCGCTTAATAACTTGACCAATGTCTAAAAGAATGTTAAATGTCCAAAGAACTGACAGCAAAGTCGACTTCCAGAATTTAAGCACTGTGTTTGTTTGTGCATAAACATTTCGTCTTGATTTCCCTTTCGACTTACTGTGCATTCCCCGATCACCAAACCCGATTAACGAAGATCAAAAAGGTTCTTTTAATTCCTCAGACGGATTATTTCGTAAGAGCTTATTCAGAACACAAGGCACCTGCTGAGAACTGCACCAACTGTTTTACGCTTGGACCCTTTTCGATCAGTGACCGATAGTGACAAGCGGTCACCATAAAATCGTTCCCCTTATAGAAAAGACTTTTAACGCCTTAACCCATTACCAAACAATAACGACTTTTGACCAGTTTGTTCAGACGACATTGGGAAACATTGTGGGGAAAGGAGAAATTGCTCTTAACGAGTAATTTCTCCTTTTCGCACAACGTTTTCTGCCATATCAGTAGATTTTTTTGACATGGCGTCTGCAAACTCTTTCAATTTGGGACAGTCGAAAATTTGGCGTTTGGTAAAAGGTTAACAGACGATAACAATGATAACACAATGTGATAAAAGACGATTCTTGTTTATCATTATCAACTTATGTCACCGATTGCTTTTTTATTATAATCTATAATGCTACTGTGATATTTGTTTACGATAGAAAGATCCGTTCTTTATTCTGTTTTCATCTAAATATGCATAGCATTAAACTCGTACTGTTTGATTCAAATTCTAGTAAAGTTTCCTTCAGAAGATAAATACAATGCGTTTTAATATATTTTCCTTGTTGGATGCGTTAGTGGTCTACTTTTCCCACCATGTATGACGAAAACGTAACATTGATCTCATGTACGCCATCAATTGTATAGGACGCCAATAGGTACATGTAAGCCTGTACGAACGAAGGATATGTGCTATGAAGGAGATTTTACTTTTGTTTCACCATTTTGCGATTTTTACGACATTGGTACAGGCCACTTGGAGAATAATACCATTCATATGAGCAACATATACTTCTTTCCGGATAAAGAATCATCCATACAAAATAAAATGAAATGTCGATTTCATTTGACGTCTGCGTTTTCTTTCGGTTTTGCAAGGTAAATAGCGTTTGGTAAGGGTTGATAAAGACCCGTTAGATAGCATCATGATCGTTTGAAAGTGTTGCATAAGTGCACCGATCTACCTGCATGATAAATGCCATAAACCCTCACAAACGTTCTTGTTTTTCAGACGAAATCGTCCGCAATGGCATCGTTTTTTGGATTGATAAACAGCGTTTACATACTTTCAGTTTGATACGGTTCTTCTTAATGATATAAAATATTAAGTTGCATTGCTATTAATTATGACCGTTAATATATTACTTTTCATATTGACATGTCAGAAACATGGCATTTATCGGCATTGGTTAAGGAGATCGATCAAAAATCAGCATTCCTTAGGTATGACCTTGACATAGGTCATTTCATTTGCGTCATGTTGCTATAACACTTATTTTTATATTTCGTTGACGTATGTTGTTGACTTAACGCTTAAACCCCAGCAAAAAAACAACAAAGCAAACAAAAGAGAATGTGAAAGAGAACGCACCAATTTATACATAAGCAATATTGTGACAAAATAAAGACCGTTTTAATTAAGATTGCTTTTCTTTTTACAAGGGACACGGGAAAAAAATACTACTCCTACACATTTATTCCCCGTTTTTAAATGACGCGCTATATACATTAAATAACCGAGTAAGTGAGTAGAGATAATTCATAAAGAACGGATTTGTTCGAGCGAACAAGGCTTGAATACGATTATCTAAACGGGATAAAGATGTCTGCGAGATAAGTGAAATTTGATAATCGGGAATTCACACTGCTTGTAACAGTGGATTAATTAGATCAATCAAGATAACCACCGTAATCTTCGCTGATACTGTTATAGCACATTTAGGGGTTATGAGCATTGGTTTTCGAATATAAGTCGGATATGAGTTATGTACGCATAGAAAGAAAGGAAAATATGAAGCGATCAGGAATTGGTGAATAAACATGTGATGGTATCGTATCAAAAGAGCTGATGATCTATATATAACATCGCATGTAGAATCCCCATCTGATCGACCCATCCGCATTTACCTTATGAAATGGATTTGAATTAAATGTTTGTGGCATCAATAAATGCTTAACAATGGTTTTGAAAACGAAACATTCTTGTCTCAAATATTATTTCAATAACATTGGTATGGTCAGCGCGAATATGAAATTTAGAAAACATTCTCATTCATTACATTGAGATAGACAAGACCGTTTTACACCATTTGAAGAGCAGGTCTATCTTCATTTGGCTTCTGGACGCAAATGCCATGTGTTCGATTCCCATGTGAATAGGGTCCTCATTGAGACTTATCATAGATCAAAAATCGGCGCGATTACTTGTTACGTTTTCAGGAAACAGAATTGAGAAATAATAAGTTAAACTTGTAACGAACTGCTCACAATGTAAAATAAATACGTTAGAACTAAATTAAACTCATTTTTAAAGAGACGCGCCAGAAGTAAGAATTATTAAGTATTAAAGGTCCCCCTAAAACGATTAATAAAATATTTATCCAAAAGCCGCGTGATAAAGATCTAAAGATCAGATTTAAAGGCAGAAAGTCAAAAGAAACGTAAATGTATTAATACCAGCTTAAGATATATTATATACTCCGTCATTGCATTGATCTGTACGTAAGCAAACATGTATTGGACTAAACAGTAAATGCTGTGCCACACATTTTGGACAAAAATGGTTAGAGGGGCATTGTTTGTGACTTATTCATTTAACCATTTCCCAATTTCAAAACTTTAGACTGGCCGAATTTGAAAGCGATTGACCTAATGTACTATGATACATTAGCTTTATCCCTTTACCAAAGTTTTTGACTGTCCCAAATTGAAAGAGTTTGCCGACGATATTTCAAAAAGTGATGAACTCGGGAAATAATCTTCTGATAGGATAAAAAAAACATTGTGGGAAAGGGAGGAATTGCACGTCACGAGCAATTGCTTAATTGCTCGTCACGAGCAATTGCTTCCTTACCCACAATATTTCCCAGAGTCGTCTTTGACAAATTGTCATTATTGTTTGGTAATGGATAAACAGGTGTCTATTGAGTGATAATTCTTCTTTTTATCACATTAATTCTCACTTAAAGCACACCTGTACTTGAAGCCTTATGAGTCATCGTGACAGTGAAAGATCTTTTTTACAATTAAACACACTCGTTTTTAATCATCATGTTTAATAATCACATGAGAATCGAGAAACGATAATCATTAGTCGCCATTTTTTAACCATTTCCCACAAATGTGGAATTGTGACGAGTCCATATTGAAAGCAAATGCAGACGATATCCAATCAGTTTAAAAAGTAATAGCTAAATCACTTTTATAGAAACCATTGTGACGAAAGGCGCAAATTTTCGACAGGAGCATGTTGTCCTTTTGTCAGGAGAGTTTCTTTCGTCGTCTGTGTAAGGGGTCAAAAATGAGTATATCATATGGTATTATATGTTAATTATATGGTTCCCTCAAAGAATTCCAATACAAGAGTTTTCTACATGGACACTAGTTATGTGCTGTGTGATGTACAGGGTGCACCGAGATATATTTTGTGGCTTTCGGTCTTTTGGCAATTCATCCTGTTGTCACATTGTTTTTTTCTTTTTCTTTTATTATCATTCTTCGGCAGCTAATGCCGTTAAGGGGAGGAAACCACACACACAATTTCGGAAAGGGCGATAAGTCAGTCATGTAAAGTAAGACCGTTAGTCAACCCTTATTTGTATAACTTCGACTTAACCTATATGCAGTAGAAGACCAAACAAACTATAGTTACGACGAAGTCGAGTAAATCATTCTTTCAGCACACTGTATCATATAAAGTTCTACTCAAAGATTGGTGTTGTTCAATTGTTCTAGTATTATTTTATTTCTTTTTCAAATATATATAAATTGCAAAGAGAAATAGGGTAAAAACATATTAAATATCTCGTCTGTCGGCAGCACATCCGTGTATATGAAACCCTCGACAGAAAAAGGTTTGTATGAAGTTCTTCATTTTAATAATATTCGTTAATTATGTTCCTTTCCTACGAGTTTGAGCTCATTCGCATACGGGAGGTATCCGTATTTCAGGCTCGATTTACAGTATTTAGATAAGATGAAAAACAAAGATAAGTGCGTTGCTTTATTAATATAAATAGCTTCTCCCCGCGATAAACCTCAGTCCATTTCACGGTCAAACAGCTCGACTTTACGTTTACGTTCCTTTTGATCTCGACTTCAATAGATCAACAACTGACCGATACCTGTCCGAAAATAATCGTCGGCACGTCATGCTGACACGAAACCAGGCGCGCTGGGAAAAAATCGAGGAATAATGTAGTCCGAATGATCCAGACGTATATATTTTATTCTACGTGTAGAACATTTACAGCTTGGATCATCCGATTTAGGAATATTGTTAAAGCGTTTTTGTTGACCTGAGTTATTTGCAAAAAGGCGAAGCTCACTCAGTACGCATTGACATTGTTTAACTAATAGAAGACTATATCTCACGAAAACCTAAGAACCGATCCGAGGAGACGTCGTGCGATTTCATGTTATGATAACCTTTCGCTTCCCACAGACATAGAGGACTCAAGTTAGAATATTTAAAACTTGCGTTAGTTCAGTTTCCTGGCCAGTGCATATACCCTGGACAATGTTTGTGTCGGGTATACGAACGGGCCAAGACACCCAGTTGGACTTGGTTATTTTTGGTACACAATGGAACCAACATGCAATTCACGAACATAAAATAGAAAAAAAAGAAAACTTTGCTCCTCGTCTTTCATAATTTCCCCCCTGAACGATACCTGTTGGCCTCGAATTCCATTCGCCCGATACAAGAGGATAAGTGGCTAGAGATATGTTTCTCTCTTCAGAACAAATTGCTATTGCAGTCCGCCGGGGCTCGTTGATATTAGGCGAGCACCTGCTAGTCGATTCTCGACCGGGTAATTAACATTTTCCAAAACGAATGCCTTTTTTATCAACCTCCGAGTCTCAATGCAATTCTGATTGAAGGCAAAAGAAAAAGATGATTCCTCAAATGCGGTAAAACCGATCGATGCAAAATAGAGATATTGCTCTTTTGAATAATTCGTCCTTTTTTCGCCTATTAGTTTGGAGCTCGTCAGAGACAGACTCGGGAGATACTGGTAAGATACTCATAAGAAACCGGGATTGTATGCTTCAGGGTAAGGATCGAGCACGCCTTAACCCTTTCCCAAACAATAACGACATTTGACCGCTTTGTTGCAGACGACTTAAGAAAACATTGAGGGAAAAGGAGAAATTGCTCGTAACGAGCAATTTCTCCTTTTCCCACAATGATTTCTGCCCTAGCAGAAGATAATTTCCCCCAATGTCATCACATTTTGAAATGTCGTCTGCAAACTCTTTCAATTTGGGACAGTCGAAAATTTGGTGTTTGGTAAAGGGTTAAATGAGCTTGAGATTTATCATACAGATGGTTCCTTTGGAATACTGTTGCAAACTCTCTAAAACGTGACTGCCCCTTGCTATCGAAACGTTAATTACGAGTAATTACCATTGATACTACATTGGTGTTCATTTTATGATTTTAATCGGTTTATCTTTTCCATTTTGATTAAAGTTGTTTTCACCGAGGGCTCATACATTAGTTTTTACGTGGGTCTTTTCTGGTTTTTTTTACACTGCTGTAAATGTAACAGTTTCTTGCCTAAGGTTGACGTTATACCACCACCCATCAAGGGTCGATCTCGGTGTATATCGCCTTAACCTCAGATCTCAGGAGCACCTCGGGAAAATGACCCCTTGCAAAATATCTCTTGCGACCAACGTAATTCAAATCTTCAAAGCTTTCTCTTTGAATGTCTATAGGGAATATTGCTAACTATTAGAAAAGTAATCTTTTATTTCTATATTTTCCAATATTACCTTTTAGGAAATGGATAAGATAACGTCCATGCATCTGAAAATGTTTATTTATACTGACCAGTCAGTCCGCAGAAGACATGTATTCGTCCGTCTGTACAACTCATGCATCGTCCGGTCGTCCGAATCACAAGACCTGCATCGTTCGTCTGCAGAAAGCATACGTCGTCCAACTTTACAATTTATGCGTTGTCAGTCTGCACAAAGCAAACGCCATAAGTTTGAACAAATCATGCGTCGTCAGTCTACAAACATCATGCGCCATTTTCACAAAGTATACATCGTCTATATGTACAAAGTCTGTGACGTCTTTATATTAACAAGCTTCGTCCATCTGTATAAATTATGCTTCATCAGTCTTCAAAAATCACTTATCGTTCATGTGTATGCATATACAATGTAACATGATTAGACCATTACATGTGTTACGAAGAAAACAGGCATGTCAACGATAGAACTTTCAAAAGATCCCGAATTGTATCGAATCCTTACCGGATGATAAGAACGAACTAGTATATACAATATATGCCATCTAAACCCGTTTTCCCAAAGCTCAGGTACATGCATTTTTGGTATGTCAGTTTACTTACGTTTTACAAAGGCCATAGGCATTGTCATTAATTTTGTTGGAGTTAGTTTGTAGTCATATGTATACTAGGCGACGACTGATGTAAGACAGGTTTATTTTCTAAAATAGAAGTTATGCAGACGACATCTTCGTAAAAAAGAATTGACGAACTGTGTATACGGTTGACCTTTGAATCTCATATGGCCTTTTTTATCAAAACGTTCAACTTATAGGACCTACGCTGATGTGTGCAGTTTACCATTGTATTATTTTCCCCGTCATTTTATAATGGACTATAGGAAAACCAGGTCGTTTTGTGATTGAGTGTTCTAACTTTTAAATAATAGAAAGATACAAAAAGATAAATGGTGTTTACATCAAATCAAATTGACATGCTTCATATTTTGCATTTCTGAATTATGAGCAATGCTTTGAACTCAAAGCAAGAATCATAACTTTTGGGGCAAAATAGATCGATGGATAACTCAATCGTTGTGTTTGTTTTCTGTACTATTCAATCACTACTGTGACCTGTGATATATTCATGGTGACCCCGTAAGGTCATTCCGCAGTGCTGTGAATAACATCACCGTGTGACGTAACACCGTCATGCTCTCCATTCATATCAATCCCTCGATACAATGGAATCGAACTACGCCCCTATGAGTCAAACACTTTGACCTGCCCAGGTCATCGTATAAAGTCTTTGATTTGCAGGTACAGAACAAAAAGTGCTACGGCCTCTACATAAAATGAAAGTTCAGGCCTTCGTGTCGTTATTTGTGAATTTTGAGCAGTGCTTTGAACTTAAAGCAAGAATGATACTAATTTCGAGCTTATTAGTATCTTAACTAAATAACTAACATTCACCTTCTCAAACAACATTTGGTTTTCATTTTTTTAATTACGTTACATTTCTCTGTATATCCATCCCTTTGTGAACCTTTTGATTGTTCCATCTATATGTTAAGTTTAACGCTTGGATCATTGAGCGTTTTCATCTCCTAGCCTAAAACATGAATATGAGAACCACGAAAGGCTCAGCATTCAAATACCTCCATTTCATAAGGCATGTAATAGTGTCTGTGTCTTAAGTGTATAGCATGATTGCTAAAGCAAGACTTTAAAGAAACAAGCATTTCTCCTTCATGTTAGAGAATTTTCGTTTATTTTCAAAAGGCACTTGCCAAGGGTACCATCAATTTAATGATTGCTCGAGTTGGGCATGTTTCTTGGACGCAGCGGTTCTGCATGCAAATGTCACGCTGCTCCACATTAAACATAGCGATTTGTATTTGTGTACAAACAAACGCCATGTTTATGATAGAGTGCTAACAACATTCCCACGGCTTACAAAGTTTGTCCCGACCTTGTTACTACATCGATTAGCCATTGTTGAATATCCGTGAACAACTGTATACAGGGTGTTCAAATTGGTGCTTGATTTTACAATGTGATGACAAATAGTTTTCTGTGCTCGTATCTTGCATATGGATTTCGGTCGACTTGCATTACCCATATGCTTATGTAATTACGTCCAAAGCAGAGTGTGGTGAGGACTTTTTGACAATGTTATCTATCTATCTAGTCCTCATCGCGCTGATTTGCGCATAAGGCCTCAACCAGAGTTCGCCAATGTAGTCGGCCCCTCGCCATGTCTGAACTTGACCCCAGCTCCAATTTTCTTTCCTCATCTCCTTCTCAACTGATCTACGCCAGGTTACTTTGGGCCTGCCTCTTGGTCGTCGACCAATGGGTGTCCATCTAAGGGCGACTCTTGGAATAGCTGACTCTTCCATTCTATGTACATGGCCAATCCAGCGCCATCTTCTATGTTTGATCTCCATGGAAAGAGGAGTTGTGCCTGTTCTACGATAGAGGTCTGCATTGGTGATCGTGTTTGGCCAAAAGATTCGGAGAATCCGTCTAAGGCACCTTCTCTGAAAGACATCCAGCTTGTGACAAATGGACTTGGTGACTTCCAGGACTCAGATCCATAAAGCGATACAGCAAGGATATTGGTCTTGAAGATCCGTAACTTGGTAGTGAAGGAGAGTTTTGGAGATTTCCAAATGTTCCGTAGGGCTGCAAAGGCTCCTCTTGCTTTAGACAAACGTACACATCTTCCTCTGAGTTGCCATCACTCGTAATTTTACTCCCAAGATACACAGTCTTCCACTTCTTCAATGGCACTGTCATTGATGGTGACTGGGTTGTTTGTCTTTGCATTTACTTTCTTAACTTTTGTCTTGTTTGAGTTGATATTGAGTCCAATTTTTGACAATGTTAACAAAAGGAAAAAATCATTCGTTGTAAGAAATTTAAATTATTTCTAGATATTCTTTAGAAAAGTTCCTGTTTTCCTCTGCGACATGGTGTAAATTTGTTGTTTTATTTAGTTGATCGCGTTCGACGATCGACATGTTATGGTCGATGGTTGTGAAAGAAAACATATCATGAATTTGTTGATAATTACAACGAATACAAATAAACACAAAGGAAACGTTGATTTGTACAAATCCATTGCGTGAATTTTACAATAGTGCATGTAATGAATTCGAACAATGGGCCACGTTTCTTTAACGAATTAATCATAGTAAAACTTGATCGGGTTTATCCTGCACCAAATCCAATCATACATCTTATTTTGATGCGTCAAAAGGTCTTTAGACTGACTATTTGAAGTGTGAATGCTGACGTTTACCAACCGGAAGTGGGTGTCGAGTTATCACACTTGTTTTGTACAATCCGCCAGATGGCGCGCAGAAATTAACCGAATCATAATTACTGAGGCTGAACAAAGTTCTTTGACCGGCAAGTACTATCAATAAATGGCACAGCGTCTTTCACACCATAACTTTGAATAAAGCTACTTATAGGGAATTAACCACACTCTACCAAAGAGAGAAGATGTATCTAAATACCGCGTTCGGTTTTGTTGCGTGGGAATTGTTAACCCTTAGAATGCTGGTTAATTTTCTGAAAATATACGTTTGTGTCATCTGCTTTCCAAAACTTTAAACATTTGCTTAATTTTGACGAGGAAAGATACTCAGAGTAGCAAACAGGCTAGATCGGCGGCTGGTCTGGATCAAACCTGTTTGCATAATCATGAAGAAGGCTCCAGCACTATAAGGTTTAACTTGTTACCAATTTCCATATCCATTGATACAAAAAACTATGCCAATATATCATACACGGTAACCTTTTCACCGCACATGTTAGTTATTTCTATGTAGATAACATAAATAAAGCTTGTACTGACGATATAAATAAGCGTATGAATGCAACATACTGTGTTGATAAGTAAACACATCAAATTACTCGTAAATGGAGGGAGCATTGACCACTGGTGATTATTATTTATCGTCAAGGATCCTCAACAAAGGAGAATGTTTATGTTTGATCATAATATCATAACAAAAATGTGAAAGACTCGCAATTTCCTCAGCCAAAGCCCTCTTAATGGTAATCCGAAGATATTCCAAGAAGATTTAGTACACAGTTATAACAGATAAAGTATAATTCTTAGGCAATTCAATCACGGAAGCGAAGAACTTGCGTTAATCTTTGACTAAGTCCATGAAAAACACACGAATCAAACATGTTGTATTTAAGGGTAAAGTATAACAACAGCTTTTCTCATGAGTTTTGACCCCTCGAGCCTCGTGTCCTACGACAAACACGGCACTTACCGGTACGAACCCGCCTGGGGAGGGGCGGCGGGGCGGGGGAATACCCCCGTAGGACTTTTATGAAGGTAATGTAATGGGTGTGTTTTCTTCCTCAGCGCCCAATAAATCATAGTTATTGATATTTTATTATAAGGTCGATGACCCGTAGTTCACAATCGCGGTTTAAGTACAGAATGAACGAATAACTTCAACTTTCGAAGGACAGTGGTCTTTCGCACAAGCCTCGATCAAAGACTTCCAAGGCCTTGGTAAAGAATCCCATGACATTCGCAGGAACCGACCTTACAATAATCTAAGGAATTTTCAGAATGAGCAAATGCTTGGTATGCGGTAAGCAGAATCGATTTCACGGTATTGTTTGTGGCTGACTGTTTGGTTGTACTTTGATTCTTTTTTCAATATTGTTATGAAGCTGTTAATTGCAAATTCCTCTAAAATAGTCAAATTCTTAAATGTACTGACAACATCGATTGTTAAGTTACTAAACAATGACCGTCTTTATGCGATATTAAGAGTCTAAGTGCACGCTTCGACTGTCTTGAATTGAACGAGTTTGCAGACACATTTCAAAATAAGATAAAATTGAAAAACAATCCTCTGACAGGACAGAAAACATTGTGGTAAAATGAGAAATTGCTCGTCACGAGCAATTTCTCCTTTTCCCTCAATGTCTTCTAAAGTCGTCTGCAACAAAGTAGTCAAATGTCGTTATTCTTCGGTAAAGGGTTAAAACGTCCCCCATATGTGTGTCGTTGAGATTTCTTCGTGAAGATGTCATAGGTGGTCGAGATTTAGATTTCAGTACTCATCTAAAAATAATGTTTTAATAACAGAGCAAAGGTCTGTTACTGAAAGAATCTTTGTGTTGGTTTCCGTTAAACTGTTTACCAAAGAGTATCGGAATTTGAGGTGAAGCTAACCTTTAACATCATTGTTGAAAAAACAGTAAATTCCTCATATGCCTGCGAGCCAGGTTTCTTTTGATTACAGTGTTATTGTTGTCCATCTCTATCTGAGCTTTTTATGATTTATTTTTCGAACTCATATTTCTGTTTGAATCGCCAACTGCAAACTGTTCTCATTTCAATTAATGAAGGTAAAGATAAAATCCCCATCGTCCGATAGTGTTAAGAGTCATTATAATAGGGGTCGTGAAAACGGGATTCATTTCAATGTTTATTTAAGATGTCATGATTAGAGGGTCTTTAAGCGTCATTTTAATATATTTATCGAAATTATTATAGGCCAATATCTGTATAAAAGGGGAGCTTTGTACCCTTTGCGTCAAGTTTTGTTTAATGTTCTGTATAAACCATTGCAACAAAGTGATACATTGATCATCAATGTCTTATTCTTTTTTGTCATATATATTTCTTGAGGCCTCTGAAAAAGGTGTGTCCTAGCGATATTTTGTGAAGTTAAGAGTGAGGTGAATATTCGCACAGACATCGTTTATATGACTAGATATAGATAGTACATGTGATACATTTTCATTCAAGTCTTTTCTAGAACATAACAAATTTGTGCCATGACAATGTAAGGTGAATAGTAAGATGTGCGTAGCTACCTGTATGCAAAGTATATGCACCTTCGTACACGTTGTCCTGGAAAATGAAAAGCTAAGGTCTACATCATATGTGTCGTATAAATTTCATCCTTTTTTCCTGAAGTTTTATGCCTATTTCCTTTTTCGAAACACCCTTATATTGCACCAGATGGACAAAGAAAATTAATACTTACCATTGCCCAACACCACCTAGCCGGTGCAAACGCTAAGTAAATCATAGATTCGTGATATCTCCGTACAGGCTTACAAGCTGATCTCGGACCGTTGTTTAAAACGATATTTATCTTGAATATGGGACCCTCACGATAATCAGTCACACCCTGCCCCTGGGGGTCGGGTTTCACCTAGGATTATCGTATACCACACATAAACGACAAAGTCAAATACTTACTCTGGTCAACGCGTTACCCCATGAAACCCCTAGCGATTTCTGTGAATGGTATTTATCCATTGGACCAGGATATGATGGGTATGAACTAAAAAGAATCAGAGAATCGATTCTAAGCTAAGAATTCGCGAAATTATAAAAACAACATTCGCTTTTATTTGTGTATTTGGCTAAGCGATATTGCAAAGTAACACATCATTGGAATCGTCTCTCCGAGACGCTTCAAATGAAATGTCACGTAACAATACTTTGTTTTCATTTAAGATACTATCCATGTTTATCCGTTTTGACTTACGCAAATATTTTCCTCAAGTCATAGTGAAACAGTACCCTAGAAACTATATGTTGTGGTTGAACGCCGATTACAACAACGATTGAGTTAAATCATTACGGTCCTTGAGTCCAACCCAGCGCTATAGTGTTGGCAAGAACTGGATAGTCAATCAATATGCTTCTCTCATTTCTAACGTGCGACGGAAGACGTTAATAACTTCCGTTGTTTTGAAATCTTTGATAAAACACAGTGCTGGTTTCGAACCAACTGCCTACCGCGATAAAAAGAAACGTCACATCTTCGTGAAAGCCAAGTGAAAAGCTAAAACAAAGTGACTGGTTAACAAAGAAAATGAATCAATATTACAAACGGAGAATTGGGTAATGCGTTTTATACCAATATTTTCAAACTCCATCGACGACGAAGGTATTTGGACTCAGGATTGTTTAAGTGCGACATAATTGGATTTCAACAATCAAACGGTTTTATCTCAGAGATCAGCGCATATATCAATATACCTCCTATTGGCAAAGTTCTTCTCAATTACGGCAAACATATCGAGGGTTCAATGCAATACTATAGAAAGTGCTTCATGTTTATGAAGCACTTTCTATAGTCTTACATTGAACCCTCGATATGCTTTCAAAGTCATATACTAGTATTGTACAAGAAAGCATGTTTTGTAGTTTGGGACGTATGGATTTCATTAAACATTGTATACATTTATGGAGAGCCAGGCCGGGCTTCAAACCCAAGACCCTTGAGTCGGGCTCCGTTAAAAGGGCAATTTGAGGGTCATAAACAGTTTCACCTTCATATGAACGATCGAGCAAGCGCCTTTGTTATTTGTAGGTCAAAACTATAACAATAAGTGCTTAGAATTTCTACAAACGACGAGAATAGCTCTAAATTGGGAACCTTTCATCAGTTAATGTGCTTGAAAGAAACATAACTGATTGATTGTAGTAAAGACAGATGCGTTTTGGCAAAGGTACCATCGTTTCACGAGTAATTTAGGAAATGGGTTGTTATCAGAGAAGGGGACATTTGTCGTTACGTATGTATTGTGTCTGAGTCTCAATTTAAGCACAGAGTTATGTTCTTCTTGCATGCTCATTGAAACGTTTAGATTTATGATTTGTTTCTGATATAAGGAAAGTATCAGTTTTAAATTGACATAAGTCAATATTATTTCCAAAACTGTTTACTTCGTAATTTAATTTTAAATACTTTATTTATTTTACGACGATTTTGACGAAAGCTTTAAGCTTAATACACGCATCCTCTGACTGAATATTTGGAGTCTTTGAACAATGCTTACAAGTCAGACAGCTAAAGATGACGGGAATCATATATGTATCCAGCATTGTGATCATGTTCGAACCACGTACGTGTTTGTGGTTTAAAAAGGGAGCTGAACTCCTGTTAGAGATTGACAGAGACATTGCTTATGTGATATTAATCCTTCGTCCGGTTACCAAGGGAGTCTTGAGGCAAGACTGTTACAAAAAAAAATGTATTCATACCTTTAAAGGCGATGCTCCCTTTGTTATCATACAATTGATTGGTTGGTTTGCTTTTATCAACAGTGTGTGAATAAAACTACCTGTCTCTGAATACGAGCTATATTTTCTTGGTTTGAAAGAAAGAAAATTACAATGCCTATGAGGAGTTACTAAGACGCATGGATATCCCAGCTGCCCGCCGTTGTATATCTGCCATACTGTCGACCTGTAAAGTGGTCGCTTAACAAAACAATGCATTTGATTAGCTTAAAGGGTATTTTTCGTTATGGTTCAAGATTTTTGTCGAATTGATTGAGTTGCATCCTGTATTAGTACTAAATAAAGATTTATTAGCTTTTACGTGATATGCGAACTATCTGAAATAACATATTTGTGATATTGTGAGCAATTTCTCTTTTTGTCACAGTTGTTTCCTCTGCCTTCTCTTGCGTGTGCATCGGAACGAGTGCATACATGAAAGATATACACTGTAATGTAATCTGCAGTTGATCGGTTTCACATATCCCAGAATGTGCTTTACCTGTTAACCGATGATTCCGATTGAAGTACTTCAAATCCGTGGATACAAGGAATAACAAGACGCTTTATCTTTCCCCTTTCTTTTATATAAAGGAAATTGAAAGCACCGCTTACGATGTATGGACACTTACATTATCCTTGTGTATCTGGTACGAAATAGTGTTACCAAATTAGAAATGACTCGTCTCAAACATTTTTCCTTTTTCAACTTTTTTTCCTTTAAAGTTTTCTGCTAATTTTGAGTAAAAGGCGTGTATGATCATGAGGAAATAGGCTATCTTAATCTCAGGAATTCCAATACACGTCATTAAACTAAATATTAGATTGGCAAACAAGAGTAATTACTTAAAAAGACTACAATCCCTATCCTATCATAAACACTTAAATACTGAAAACACTGCGACAAAAACGAGAACTTTTCCAGTATGAGCAAATGCTCCTTTTTTGAATGTCATTTTAAACGAATTTTAAACTGTCTGTATCATGAGGAAAGGATAAAACCGATTTATCGTAGCCATTAACCCTTATTGTGCTGGAATCGACATCTTGCTTATATGAACAGGTTAGATCCAGGCCAGCCGCCAATTAGATCGGCGGCTTGCCTGTGATGTAACCTGTTCGATACTCTGAGTATCTTTCCTCATCAATATGTAGCAGATAGTTATGGTTTTGGAAAGCAGACGACACAAAAATCAATTTTTAGAAAATTAGCCAGTATTCTAAGGGTGAAAGTAAATCAGAAAACGAGTGATCTTAATTTGATCGAATTTCTTCCGGCTTTCAGACGTGTTTGAAGTGCGGACCTCTGCCAAGGAAACTGAGATTGGCTTTTGTTAAACAACAAAGTTATCTCTTGGCACTGTGTCGTCTCTAATAAAAGATCTATAGGGATTATCCGATGCATCTTTTTCTGTGTTCATAAGCGTTTATATTTCAAAACTGTCGGTTTTTATTATATTCTTGAATATTCATTTGATTAAGCTCTATAGCACCATGAGCTTTTCTGTTGATCTATGTGTATTTATATCATGTACAATTTTGTATTTGATTTATAACGCGTAATGTTAATTATCAAATAAAATATAGTTAGTTAATTAGTTGAATATAGAATGCAATAATCAGATGTATGATGAGGTTAACAATATTTTCAACAATACTTCCGTTATATTGCAATATTTTGCTTATATATAATTGATGTTGGAATCTTTTCCAATCTGGCTGATATTTTCTTTGTGATTGTTGTGTGCGAAAGAAAAAGATGAAATGCTCTTCAGGGCTTTTCTACCTTTTCCGACAATGATTCCATCCCACCACAATGGAATCTATTTCTTTCTTTTGTTCAGTTTCCGATCGTCATCTTACAATTTCGACAGTCGTCTGCAAACCATCCGGTCATTTGGTTCACATTCTCTGGAGCGTAAAACGGGCGGATTGTTTTTCGAAACATGTGCGTATTTTACATATTATTAAAACGTCTAGAACGGATCATAAAACAGAACGCATTATGTCTAATCTAAGTAATTTATTTGGTTCCGTCTATGTTTTTTAGATTGGAAGGCGAAAACCCTTCGCGTCTATATAGATGAGCTAGGCCTTGGTGCTGAATATAGAAAAGGTGGCTGGTCTCTTGAACAGGAAACGTTATTGGGCAAGGCGTAGGAATATGTTCTGATGACCTGAAGGCAAATAAAGCTTTCTATTTATTTCCTTATCGTTTAAAATGATAAGAATTTAATACAAAATCAAACAAAAAATGAACGACGAGGAATTATTGTTGTGATGTTGGGCGGAAAGCGACATGCTCCATGCTCGTGATTTTGTCTTGTGTTCACGGTGCTGTTAAGATGCACGTCAAAAAGGTTTGTATGAAGCAAGTCTAAATTGACCCAAATGGTTCCATGCATTATTGCTTAACCAATTCCCAAGTAAGGATATTTTGCTCAAAGCAACAACAGAAGACAACAACACCATTTTCTTAAAACATTTGTTACATAACATTTCGACAAAAGTGTTCATTACTTTCGAGAGCAGTTTATCCCTTTCAACCATAATTCTCAACACGGAATATATTTGCTTAAGTGAGGTATGATAAAGAAATATATATTCATCACCTTCTCGGTCAGTTTGAGACACATCACTGCCATTTTTCTATTTGAATATATCAGAATTCTCACGGGGACCTCTTTTCCTCCGAATTTGACGTTAAGCTCAAATGCGATCCAAAACAACTAATACGATTTCGAAGCTACCATGATTAACACTCGATGCTGGTTAGCATTCCTTCCAAGAAACTCCAACATTTACACGAAAGAGAGCTGGCTATAAAAGTTATAACCCATAGGGCGATGCAATCTTTGCGTGTCATGAACCATTCGAAATATATGCATGAATGTAATTAAGACAGGTGTATCTTATACGAGGTAATTACATGTGTTTAATGGGCTATGGTCCCTTTTTTAGCTTTATCATTTCCCCCAAAAGTACAGTGAACCCTCGTTTATCCGGACACGTCCGTTCACAACAAAATGTCCGGTTTACCGAATAATCCGGACTAATGAAGCAGAGCATGTTCTTATTCACATTAAGACATAAACGGTCTGTATGAGCGGTGAATAGTTATAACCCTTTAGCAAACGCCAAGTTGTCGACCGTCCCAAATTGAAAGAGTTTGCAGAAGACATCAAAACGTGATGAAATTCAAAGATAATCTTCTGATATGGCAGGAAACATTGTGGGAAAAGGAGAAATTGCTCGTTACGAGCAATTTCTCCTTTTCCCACAATGTTTTCAAAAGTCGTCTGCAATAAACTGGTCCAATAATTCCGTTCCCTTACAATTTTGTTCGGATTGCGAGACATCCGGATAATCGGGGTCCGGATAAACGAGGGTTCACTGTATAACGGGATTTCTTTTCTTTCCCTTTTTAAAATGGTACTGTTTTTCGACAATAGACTGTTTCATACAAAAGAGGTAAACCTTGCTGTTTTATTTCTTTTTCAATTGTCTTCAAAGACTTCTCACTTGGGCGGCGGTAGGATGATAACTGAGTCGTTTATTTTTTCTAAAAAAAAAGCGGTAGCTTACAAGCTACACAACGTACAGATAGATCCAAAATAAAGTGACAAAAAGTGAGAAAAGATATGACAACAGAAATACATTTTCTTTGTGATGCCGTTGAGATCAATGGATTTATTGCTCATTAGGAGTTTTTTTTGTTCCAGCGGTAGCTTAAGTCTTCTGCAGAATGGGTGTCAAATGAGGGATGAGGAAATAAGATGATGATATTTATAAGAGTGCCATGGCGAAAGTCTCCACGTTTCCATTGTGAGATGCGGATATTAGCAAATATCGGAATTATTCCGTTGACCAAGTAAAGGACTTTGGCCAGATCGAACCTGTGACTGCTTGATAAAAAATTATGTATCGCTATCGACAAACATTTTTTTTATGCATGGCGCACCATTTTAAAATGCCGCATGAAAGGGGAATATGGATATATATACTGGAAGATTCTCGACTTTCTGTTTTATTGCCGCCTTGTATTCAATGTTTGACTGCAAAAGAGGAATAAAAACGTCGTAAAATGCAGACAGCAACCTAGAATAAAAGTTTCCGATTTATTCAAACGGTAATTTGCTTTCCTTAATAAAACATTTAGTTTAATCCATTACCATTCCCTTTCCTTATTTTATAACTTTGCTAGATAATCAGATTATATGATTTAGCTTACAATGATTGACACGTTTTGAATTTAAATGGCATTCTCTTTGGAGAATATAGTCGAAAACACGATTATAAATTGAAATAAAAATATCTAGTAATGGCGATTTTTATCGCAATATTTTTCATAAGCTCAGTTACAGTTGCACTGTGCAAGGGGGAAGAATACAGAATTGGGTCAATCCTTTACGGAACTATTTAATGTTTTGATGGGACATGCTGATATAGCCGTTCTGATGATTGGTGGAAAATGAAGAATTGCTGGCTTGTTAACAATTTTGTATACTCCAACAATTAGTCAAACTATTCCAGAGGCATGTTGTCATAATTTATAAAAGAATCGAGTTATTGTCAGTAATATCGTTTTCATTTGGGACGAGTAAAGAGTAGATGTGTTAAATTTACATACGTGCAACTAATTCACTGCATTTTACGAGCTCATCAGAAACATATGTACACCGATCCATAGGGAAAGCAGTTTTCTTGCATATGCAAACTGTTCCATGAGGATATTAGCCTTTGTACGGATATGAACCACTCTGTTTACCGGGAGGGCAGGAGCTTCGAAAATAACGGTAATTCAAAAGGAAAAGCAGTTGTGTTGCAAAGGATTCAATTCCATTGAGAAAGCAATATTCTTTTGCAATTGTACCGATCAATTAGGATAGCAGTATTCCTGCAATTATGTTCTATTTCATGGCGATACGACGGCCTTCTTGCAGAGTTATTTTGTTCCATGGTAACAGTGGCGTTCCTAAAGGGTGTGTGCTTCCGTGTTGAAACCAGTATTTTTTTCTATATGCCCCATTCCAAAGAGAAAGTAGTGTTATTGCTGAGTTGGCCCTTTCTCATACGGAAGGATATAATCTTGCATATCCATTGAAACCGATCAATTGAGAGATGAATTCCGCTTTTGTTTCATTTTGTCGAATACATTTTTATATGTATGGTTGCAAAATTGATTCTACCATAGAGCCAGTTTCAGATTTATCATTTTCTATTGTTTCTGATTTAATTCATTTAAGAGGACTCATTTGTAAAAAAAATAATTCATTTTGGGTATAGTATGTCGATTTTCCTTTAATTTTACCTTTTGCTTACTTGCAGTATCTTTTAGGATTCAAACAAATTTCTAGAAGTTCTTAACGTTTCGTTGTACATATTGTAGTTTCCTTTGCTTTTCATTACCATTAGAGAACTATATTCTCCGTAGCCACACCATGACCTTGTTTTACTCAAAACCAGCTGCCTGTGTAAATATAGCTTGGTGTGCGTCCTAAACAGCCTTTCATGTGTTAAACCGTACGTATCTGCCGGAATTAGAACAAAGTAGTAATTCCACGGTAATTTACCATTTAGACAGTTTCAATTTATCATTTTAGAAATTTTGAAGTTCTGAAGACAGAGCATCATAAAACTTGAAAATGTACCAAAATGTGTTCTCTCGCCAGTTGATTTTGGTAAACAAAAACAAAACTAAAAGCATAAGAAACTCGATGCCTTTTTGAATATGCTTATTTATGCCATAAGGAGGGACTCAACAAATGATACAGATGGGTATAAAAATTGACCCATCCCTTTTACGGAATAGTGTGACTATTTCAAGCTTAAAGCATAAGCAGCTAGACTATGTTCTTTATGATGTTGTATGGATGTCATGATTGCAAATTGGGATATTTCCTTAATATTCCAAAAGGCTGGTCAACCTATCCCTTCATGTACACCCGTTCAACTCCCCATCAGTATAAAATCCATGAAGCCATGATGGC
Organism: Cerastoderma edule; assembly: GCA_947846245.1. NCBI lineage: Eukaryota > Metazoa > Mollusca > Bivalvia > Cardiida > Cardiidae > Cerastoderma > Cerastoderma edule. The sequence goes on from OX401416.1 coordinate 17,648,443, forward strand.
AAAAGAAACATCGCTACTCTACTATTTCCAACATCGTATTCAATTTATACATTCCACACAAGGCTTTTTTAACGCCGGTTTCTCAAATATTTCATGCATTTTAAGCTATTTGATTAATGCCATCTGGACAAAAGGACAAATTGCCAATAAAGGAGCCATTTATACTTTTGCCACGGTAGTTTCTGAAAAGTTTCCGAATCATATGCGGCAAATTTGATAAGAAGTTGCAATCGCTTATACATACAAACTAAGAGAAGACTTTTTTGCAGCGAGTCTGAAATATTTAGGAAAGATTTATTTAGAATCCAATGATGAGTTTACAATGTGGTGGGGTAAAACAAAATCGTATTCAAGATCGTTTGATTGATGGGCTGTGTGTTCATTTGCGTTCTCTTCGTTACTCTTTTCGGGAAACGAATACAGTGATGTCTCGTTAATCCGAACACGTCCGTTCCCAACAAAATGTCCCAACTAATGAAGTAGCGCATGTTCTTATACACATTAAGACATAAACGGTCTGTATGCACGTGTATACTTATAACACTTTAGCAAACGCCAAATTGTCGACCGTCCCAAAAATAATATTCTGATATGTTCTCCTTTACCCACAATGTTTTCAAAAGTTGTCTGCAACAAACTGGTCTTATAATTCCGTTCCCTTACAATTTCGATCGGATTGCGAGACATTCGGATAATCGGGGTCCGGATAAACGAGGCTTCACTGTACATGTGATCTCACAGAGTTAACGGACTTAAATGGATACAAGTTTTTATCAATGCTTGTTAGATAATTTCAGTGTTGATTATTGATTCATTAACAAGATTCATTGATTCATTAACAAGAGAACGATTTACAAAAGTAGAGTCCAGCTTATTGCCATTCGAAAGCAACCGTTTAAGATACACAACACGGTAAAACATTCTCTTTAACCTCGTCTTATCATATCCCATTCTCATATAATGAATTTATACCCAGCGAAGATTTGAATTAACAACGGATGAAAAGATGGCGTAACAAAAATTTACTTTGTTATTGATTAATTCATTTATTAATGTATGTGGGTTTTACATCGCGTCAATATTATTTCAGTTATGTTGTGATATTTGACTCTTAGTGATGGAGGAATACCCCATACTCAATTGCCCATAAGGGCTGGTCAAGCTAGTTAAAACCATCAGCATTCTGTAAGAAAATTTAGAGGCTACCTGTCATGAAAATCCAAATGAAGTCACCTGGATTCAAACCCAAGCGGAGAGAAGCCATGTGAATAAAAGTGTTGCTCTTTAATCATTAGACCACGGAAACCTCCTTTGTTATTGAACATTTGAAGGAAGCGGTGTGACAAAAGGATAAAATGCCCATCATGCGCAATGTTTCCTTTTGTCTCAGTGGTTAATCAAGACCTCTACGAAAGATGTATTAAAGACGCGTATTATGGAACAAGTATTAAAAGAGTAGAAAATATGCGCAGGTGTGTCTTTTTTACGAAAATAATTTAATGAAACAATGTTCAGCTATTACCGTTATGTGCAAAAAGGCATTTCAACATTGTGGATATTGAGGATTACGCCTTTTAAAAAAGAATAGAAAATGTGCGCGTATGTATCTATCTCAGAACACCCTTCAATAAACCGATGATGAGTTATTGCCACAATGAGCAAATAGCCGATTCCATCTTGTGAAAATGTGATATTAATGACCCCGAACGATTGTCTATCATTGTTCACTTCGGTACGTGGGAACGGCAATAAATATTTATGTTTCATATCAAACGAAAGCGATCAAACACTCACCAATTATATGGGCCGTGGACGCGTTGTAAATATCCCGTTCGTTTTTCCCTCCAAGTTAGAACGTTCATCCAGGGGCGAAAGATTGGTAACTTTAAGTCTATGTTAAAAAAGTGTCGTCAACCTTGCATCTTAATGGCAGCTTTGTCTCTGTGCATTTAAAAAATACATTCGTTTGAAAGTATGATATAGAATCGCAATTATTACTCATGTTCCGTTCATGTCTGGGTTAACGCTCTTTCTGGGGTACTTTTTTCTGTTTATATTTACGTTCATGGAGAAATCAAATGGGCGAACCTTTGTTAGACCTGCCCCTGTAAGTTATTAGCTCTCAATCTTAACAGATGGTTTACAATGGTACATGCGTAAAAACAGTTGACGTCATCAAACAGAAACGAGCTCCATGTGTAGATGGACGTCAAATAAACGAGACAATGATTATAGATTTGAGATACGTATGTCAACTTAGGTCGAGGCGGTCAATACACGTAGATAAGGACTGGAGCTCGCTTGGTAGTCCTCAGTCTGACCGTCTAAGATCGCTTTTTGCCATTCCAGGGGATTTCTTACGATAATGTTTAAATTGCAATTCTCGTGTACGAAACTTATAAATTCTGGACAATAAAGGACCTTTATAATCAATGCTTATAAAGGACTTTATTTACTCAGTCACGACGTGAGCATCGCTTCTTGACCGCGAATCAGAACAAACAAAGTTCGTGTGAACAATAAACCTTTGAACAACTCTTTACCAGAAATATTGTTCTTGCTATGCTTCCACGCAAAGACCATTGAAGAAGCGTGGTATTTTTGTGGATTTAAAATCTGACCCAAACATTTAGAATGGCGACTCAACCAAATTGAATACAGCTCCAACCAATGTTTGTAAAAATGGTGTTGGTCAGATTTACGGGTGACAACTCTGTATAGAATTGTTATTTAATCTGAATAATCTTATAGTCCATGGTACCGTTTTACTAAACAGTTTACGCTTAAGATTTGCGTACGTCTAAAACAAAAGTTCCTCTTAGTTCATTATTGAGCTAAGCAATATTGCAAAGTAACACATCATTGGAATCGTCTCTCTGAGACGCTTCCAATGAAGTGTTACATTACAATATTGTATTTCATTGAAGATACTATCCATGTATATCAGTTATGACTTACGCAAATATTTTCCCTAAGTTGCTTAGTAAAACGGTACCCAGATTGTCTGCCACTTTACATTACATTACTAATGTAACCTCTTGAAACAGAAAATACTTAATTCCAAATTGCATGTTAATGCTTTTTAATAATTATGTAACATATATATCAGGGAAATATTGTAAAAAAATATGTTTGTATTATGGGCCGGAGGCCTCATATATTGTGAATAAATCATTTGAACTAATTTACTTTAGTACGACTGGAACCAGACTAATAATCAGGGCGTTTAACTGATACGTCGTTAAAAAATAAGTTAACAAATCAAATTGTGATTTATCAATTGATATCTAATTTCAAATGTTCATTGATTTACGCTTCATACACACTTTTACACGGTAATTTAAGATAGACAAAATAACAAAACCCCTAATGAAAGAAAAAAACAGTAACGCCATACGTCTTTAACACTGTGACAAAATAATCTTTTACGAGAAAAGTGCAATTCTCTTATTGTTCATTATTTCTCGAATTTGAGTTATTGCAAAATCGCCTGTGTTTAGGAAATATCGAATCGTTTTTTTTTATGTTTTTTTTTCAATCATGAGATTCGGTAGTTAAGTAACTTTAAAATGAATTACAGTTCAAAAGTATGATGCGAAAAAGAAAAGAAAGGAAAAACTTCCTATACAGCGACGTCTTTCTGATGTTACGATCCGATCTTTTTTTTGAAATTGTCATTGTTCATATTTACTGATGAGGAGGTCCACATTCAACATACGTCCTTATACAGCATAATGCCATAAGCATATGTTGCCCATGACAAGCGATTTCGCACTTTTTTTAACGATTTCTATCAATATCACAATAAGAAAATAACACGTGTCATAATTCATATGGTCCATCTGTTATTGCTATCTGTTTAGTCTGGTTGTATAATTTCATAAAAATGAATGGGTTCAGCAATGGCGTCTGCTAGTCACGTGCGTGGGAATTATGGCATAGGGTGCGGTAACCCACGAAACATGACTTTGTGGGCAGAAACACGATTATAAACCTTTGATTGATCATAATTGTTCATTAACTTTATCGTAAAAATAGAGGGCGTTTACTAGACATGTAGATTAAAACATGATCTTAATATGATTAATTAATCCCAGTAAATTAAACGTTACGTGATTTTTATTTCGCGAGAGATTATTTCGTCATCTTTTCACGAGCGTTCCGGTTTCACATTTTATTTCACGGTGTATTTTTGTTGCGACATCAAAGCCGGAATGTTTATATGTGACTTTTATACAGTTTTACAGACGGCCATTTGGAGTGCTTATTTATCAAATATAGAAACCAGTGCCATGATAACCTCTATTTATAGACAGAAAATACATAACTTCCAAAAATTGTAGTCTTTTTGTGTACTTTCGTGTTATTTGTTTTTGGCTATATACCAAATGAAAATCATTTATTGTCCATAGTGAAAAGGACAAAATGAAGCGAACTCTTGATAAAAGAGCACTTGTATATCGAATTGTTGAATATAGAAACGCGATTAAGGATGATATTTAGGCAAAGTGTTTAATGCTGCGTAAGCAATTCGTTTAAGCTGTATTACGGCTCTCATAACATTCCCCAGTACAAGGTGAGGGCTCTATAGTGGTTTGTCAATGAACATTCACGTCAATGAACATTCACACGAAACTAACGGCGCTGGTTGGACTCAAACCCAGACCAGCCCACGCTAACCCCTTTGTCATGCAGGATAAAAAGTAACACCAATTGTTGCTACGGTGTGGATCTATACATATTTATGGTTTAATGCGTTTTATGTAAATCTAAACTATTTTCCGTAAGACCGAGGGCTGTGATGCGTTTCTGTCTTGATAAATGAAGAATACTCACTATTTTGGTTGGATTTTTCTCTCGTCGTTATTCAATTGTTCCTTCACATATCCACATCTCATTCACGTACATGCACTTTGCATGATCATTTAATGAAAGATTCTAAGCTATCATTACATTGTCAAATATCTACCACTATATTACTTGAATACTGTTTTAAGCAATGTAAAAAAAAAAAGAAAAGCGACCCTCATATGTATAGAAGGAAATCGACATTTCTTACATCGCAGTAATAGTATACCGTTTTTCAAGCTAAATATGTTTAATTAAGTTATTGAGATCGCTTTCACCAATAATTATACTTTCGAATCGTGACTCAACCATCTGAATTTAATTAAGCGATCTGGAAGATTAACACAAAAGCAATTAAACAAAATACTAGAACAAACTAATCATGATCCAGCTATCAAACATCTCCCCTAAAAAAACACGACGATGTAGGCAAAAATGGGCCTTAAAGCATCCATATGCGTGTTTTCGCTGATCATTTTGGTATGTTTATCCAGGTTTGTTGGAATTTTTATTCCGTTTTCAAGCAACATTCAATAATATTGCTTCGTTACCTGGGCTTAAGCTAGTGCTATTCTTTGTCGACCAGGAGCCGGCATTTCCAGTAGTATCCAGGGGTCCCCGCTCATGCGTATACTCCGCATTGGGGCCAGGGGCCTGTTTTACTAAACAACTTACGGAAAATGTTTGCGTAAGTCATAATTGATTAACATGGATAATATCTTCAATGAAAGTACAATATTGTAATGTGACACGTCATTGGAAGAGTCTCGGAGAGACGATTCCAATGATGTGTTACTTTGCAATATTGCCTTGCCAAATATTGAAATAAAAGGACTTGTTGTTTTAGACTTACGCAAATCTTAAGCGTAAACTGTTTAGTAAAACGGGCCCCAGGTGTTGGAGAAATTTCACCGAAAATAATTGTGTTAAGCCTTGGGTCCGGGCCAGTGTGTACCCCTCACAAGGCGGGGTATACGCATGTGCAGGGACCCCAGGCTTGTCAAGTAGTAATGCACTCGGAACACCTCGGCCATTTCTTAAAATATATATACCGACTTGTGAAGGGGATTGCCGAGGTGATACGATTGGTAGTAATGCTATCCCCCAATCTTGGCACATCGGGTTCATCCAATGAAAACATGTTTTTCATATTACGGAAATACCCGAAAAGTTACGATAGGTTATCTCTATTGACCGAAGCGTTCTGGGGTGGTAAAGTTTACCATCGCTTTCTGTCTGACCGTCTCTTATAACGTTTCAGATCAGTCCGTTTGCGTCTTCATGGGGGAATCTGCAACAACTTCCACTGTGTTGCGGGGATTTGCATGTAGTCGAAGTTAGCCTTGTTCAGATTATCCAGACGGAGAAGTTTGACTATAATACACGTGTTAAATGTAATTAACAGCTGGGATTATCCGAAAAATGGTAAGCCATGCGATTCAGAAATTCCCTTTAACCCTTATAGTGCTGGAACCGACTTCATGCTTATGCAAGCAAGTTGGGTCTAGGACAGCCGCCAAGTAAATTGGTGGCTTGCATATTACCTAACTTGTTTGCTACTCTGAGTATCTTTCCTCATCAATATTTAGCAGATATTTAAGGTTTTGGAAAGCAGACGACACAAACATATATTCTATAAAATTTAACCAGAATTTTAAGGGTTAAAGTCTGAATGATTGCTTTAGATCAGCAAATAAAACAACACAAAGACCAACACAGACACGGTCAATATCGACACAGATTTGTCATCTAGGGGTAAATTATATAAGTCAACGTACACCTCTCCATTGTCCTTTCCTACATGTTTTTCTGTCGACAGCTCCAAGTAGGAAACCAACAGTATACGAATACAGAAATAAATACGACGACATGTTGATATATTGAGGCCAACCTTTAAGAGGTGTATAAGGCACAGAATCTTAAACATTAGTTCAAGACTTCAACACTCGTAATAGACTGGGGCCCTTTTTACTAAACAACTTACGGAAAATGTTTGCGTAAGTCATAATTGATAAACATGGATAGTATCTTCAATGAAAGTACAATGTTGCAATGTGGCACTTCATTGAAAGCGTCTCGGAGAGACGATTCCAATGATGTGTCACTTTGCAATATTGCTTCGCCCAATTTTGAAATAAGAGAAATTGTTATCTTGGACTTACGCAAATCTTAAGCGTAAACTGTTTAGTAAAACGGTACACTGAACTGTTAAAAAAGGCAACAGGCAAGGGATATATGTTATTCTTTTTTTCTTTAACTAAAGTCAATTTTTGTTTTAAACGACCATTGTAAAAAGGGACAGAATCGTTGAGACACTCAGTGGCTCTATACTGGAGTAAGACATACAGAAATCTCTTGTAGGAGCTTTCTGATTGACTTGCATCCTTCATCAAGATAGTATCCGACTAAACAACCTTTTATGCATAGTTTAGGAGTGGTCGTAAAAAACAAGATTGACTGTACGGTGGATGTAGGTTATGTTTTATCAACTATGGTGACATGAAAAGATGAAAAGCAATACCAACAACATCGTCACAAAATAACGTGTTTGACTCTGTATCTTGGACAAAAGTGTTAATAAAAATGTGGCATATATTTTATAGATATTATTGTATCACTTACAGATGATTTCGGGATAGAAAGGTATTTTAAACGTCTGATAAAAAGTCGAATAGCATCCGTTAAACCTATCTAGCTGAATTATTTGTTTCAATTATGCCAGAAAAAAAGTTGCGGATGTTTTGCATCCTTGCTGTTCATTTTATTTCTTGGCACTTTTTTCTTTTCTTTTTCTATTTCCGTTTTGAAAATGAAACAGATGGCATTGAATTGACTGACCTTTTCTCCCAGCAAAAAGGTTATTCATGTTAAATATGACGGTAAACTTTAAGTAGATGTTACATGGAAATTATTAATTACGAACAACTGTCTGGGTTTTATTTCACAACACATTTGTTCTATATTTATATATTTCTTTTAATTTTCGCCAATTTAATTGCACAAAAGTATACGATATCATAGAAATGGGAAATGTAGCTAAGAATTAAGCAATTGTCACTGATTAACTAAAAGAACGTATCTCTTAAATCAAATTGAGAAATATATAACCTTCTGGTTATTTTCCGCAAAAATGTGTTGCAGTTTCGCGGAAGACGGATAAAAAAGAATGTTATACAAGCAGTTCAAACCTTTTTTCCAGCTCCCAGTATTTTTGAGCAGACGAAACTGATAAGAACGAAAATTACAAATCGCATTGAAAAATCCATGTACAAACGACACATCGAGGCGAAATCATTTAAAACATTGTTACGAAAGGATAACTTGCTCAGGATGGGCAAATCATCATTTCGTCACATTACTTTAAATGTTAAATATTAAAACGCGTTTACAATGGCGTCTGCATCAAGGAAAGTGTTAAAGGTATCCCGTGATTACGTTCACGTTGCGCGGGTGATTAACATAATTACTTCCAAGTGTAAGCATTTCACAAATGCACAAATCGCTCTGTAATTTCGAAAAGGCGTGCATCAAATCTATCTTTGGCGAACTCATCTACGTGGTTTTATTTTCTTTCCATTATGGGTTTCGAAGTTATTTGGAGTATCAAAAAACCGCTCCCCCTGGCAACTTTGAAATTTGGATAACAAATGGCGAGGTTACAAACTCTGAAATACGTCTTTAAAAACTATCGTAATTCGGTAAAACGTAGCAGAGACTTGTCGTTGTTAAGTTTCTTTTCCAAAACGCAATTATGTTCGTACCAATTTGCTATTGAACTATATATCGTGCAAAAAGTAGAAATATACATGTAGAATGCATTTAATAGTTAATGTAAATGGAAAGAAACGATTAACTACTCAACTTAAGATGTTTCAAATTGCTTGAAATGATCTTCGCAATCTTATCGTCGTTTCAAGTATCTTTCTTAATCAGTAATAATCAGAGTCTTAATTACTATATATACATGTACACACTCTTCTTTTATATGTGAGAATCGTGGTACAGGTGGGGCCCCTGAAGCATGGATAGGTGAACCGACTGCTGTCTTTCGACATAGACCAATGGTATAAACTTTGATCAGGGAATAAAATAAATGATTTTGGAGGAGAATGTGGAAAACCCTATAAGCCCTCACATTTTCGATGGGTTTTAGCGAGCCGTTAACTTCGCAAAAAAACGTGTTTAGCTAATTGACGAAATAGATTCAGAAGCAGACAAAAACGCTTACAAGGATTTCGTAATTAGTGATGGTTTATACGGGGCGATACGCCAGGAAAGGTACCTCGGCGTCAAATACTTTAGTGGAGAGCGCAAATATCTTGTCATTCGTTAGGTCCCAAGTTGGAAACTCTACTCAACATACATCCTTTTTCGTCGATTGGTAACAATGAACAGGCCAGGATTTACTTGCCCATCAGCCATTGGCCCGTTCTATGTGATATGGCAGCCATTTACCTGCTAAGAAGCCGAGATTCCTAGTAAATACAACCATGCGAAAAGAGGACTTTTTATCGTACCTCGAAGATCAACATGGTTTTGTATGATTTACAGTGAAGCCTCGTTTATCCGGACCTCGATTATCCGGATGTCTCGAAATCCGAACGAAATTGTAAGGGAACGGAATTTTTGGACCAGTTTGTTGAAGACGACTTTTGAAAACGTTGTGGATAAAGGAGAAATTGCTCGTGACGAGCAATTTCTCCTTTTCCCACAATGTTTTCTGTCATATCAGAAGATTATTTTTGAATTTCATCACGTTTTGAAATGTCGTCTGCAAACTCTTTCAATTTGGGACGGTCGACAATTTGGCGTTTGCTAAAGGGTCATAAGAATACACGTGCATACAGACTGTTTATGTCTTAATGTGTATAAGAACATGCTCTGCTTCATCAGTCCGGATGATTCGGTCATCCGGACATTTTGTTGGGAACGGACGTGTTCGGATTAACGAGAAATCGCTGTAATTGCATTTTACATCTCGTCAACAGTATCTGAGTTATATAACAGTGCTCAGCTTATCGTCGATCCAGGAAGACCATAAAGTAAGTGCCCTTACGGACTAGTCGAGGCAGGAAGAACGATCGACATTCACCCAAGACACCAACTCTCAAGATAACCAAATTATATTTTGATTGTGATTTGAACCAACACGGAACGGAGATGTGTGGTTTCACGTTCGGTACTTGAACTACTTGGAAACGTGATTCAAAGACTCTGACCATCGGACAATGGAGGTCCACTCGACGGTTTGTTGTATACAAGAGTGGACGTAAAGTGATCACGAAACGCACCCAATAACTTCTCAACTTGAACTCTTCAACTTTAAATTGACTTAAATGCGATATTTTATTGTCGGCAGTCGGTGATAGATTATGGTCATTTGTCCGTGCAACACTATATCATCTATATCTGTTTACGCTCATTAAGCTATATTTTTTCGACTTCTGTGTAACCCTTTGCCTTTGACTTGTCATTTTCGAATGCTATTCTGACAAAATATAGATGTACATGTACATTGAAATTGCATTTGAAATTAGTGTAAGGCAATAATCACATGGTCCTTTTGGCACATATTGTGTAATGTTGAATCATCGACATGGACTTTTAACGAAGTTTGGAGCTGTTGGGAAGTTGAACAAGTATATTACATTTGCTTTGGTCAAAGAATGACTTATCCAAATCTCATTAGAAAACTCACCTAGGATGATTTGTGAATTACGTTCTTTTGAGTCGAACATAGCTTGTGGAAGATCGATTCCATCCTCTTAAGTCGATTGATGGGTTTGTGTTATGCATGTAGGAAAGAGCTATCCTTCCTGATTTGCTCCCACAGGTGATGCAATGGTACATAATAGGAAACGAACAACAACTCCACAAATGTTAGAAGCAAGCGCCTTGGCGATCCAGATGTGGACAAAGTATCACATGGTTCCGGTTTTCACGCCGCGTCATTACTGTCAGTAAGGCGATCTGCGCTATTTAGACGTGTTTACCCCTCGAAACAGTTTAAATTAAATAGAAAACATCTCATTCATTAACAATAGGGCGTATTTGGTCAAGTTTCCGATTTCTAAGCTATTTCAAACATGTCTGTGTCTGTTGTAGCGATATAACAGGCGTCTGTTACACATTAGTGTGTCTTGAAACACGTTAAATATTTATATATAAAACGGCCTTCAATGGCACACAATTCTTAAGCGAGAGGATTTTGATTGCGCATCGTAGCTTGAAATTCTCTTCCAATTCCTTATTGCATGATGTCTGTCTTTGCCACATATAATTTTGAGGGCCTATGAAATAATAGTCACAATGATTTTTACCTGATTGATTCTTTTTTCCCCTTTAATTGGCAATTAACACCAACAAATGCTCATAATTTAAGCAAGCGTTCAATTCCACTTAAGAATTTGACAAAAGGGTTCATATAGGTTTATATAGATGAGGTTTCTCCTTAAGACCCTATGTAGTGGTTACTAATCAGAATCGTTATATGTAGTAAGCTATCTCAACATAATCTTGTTTATTCTCACTGCTGCACGCCATCCTGATATTTGTAACACACTGTATTGTTGTGTGTATAATTGGTCGGAGGCCTAAATACCGAAAGAAGCAGTTGTCATTGTCATTTTTCCTTTTGTATCACAGTGTTATATATACATGTGTCTTATGGTCTTAACCAACTTGATCATCTATAGATTAAAAGCGAAACGACAGCAGGCTACGAAGACGTGCATTCTTCGCTCTGAGGATTTGCAACGAGTTGAGGAAATGAGAAACAAAATTGCAGTACTTTTTGAGAAGTTTGGATTTATTGAGGATATAATATGATTCATTTACAAACAATCATTAGTTTCAATAATGAAACATTCGGTGATATGGAAGGGTTCGTGCAATGGAATAAAATCACTTTTGGATTGTAAAAAGACATCAATCTGTAAGCGAGAGACGGAAAAATAAAACGGTGTTTTAGACGGAAACCTGTGCTATGAGCTATGCGTATATACGTGTACGTTTGTATCATATCTCGGCTCGCCCAACTTGTAATGTGTGTCAATGTTGCATTTCTGTCTGTGGTTTGCAAAGTGGGCCTGATAGCGGCTGTCTGCATATTGTCATAACAGATAAGTTGGACTGAGTCAGTCAAACAAAATGCCCCTTTCATTCTTTTTTATTGTACATACATTGTAATTCCCAAATGCAGGTACTTTTTGACTCGTCCAAATTGAAAGCAGCAGAAAACGAAACAAACGAAGCGGGCCAAGCCGATGTTACGCACGAGCTGATCTTTGACTTCATCCCTTAAAGTGCTGGAACCGACTTCATGCTTTTGCAAACAGATAAGAACTAGGCCAGCCGCCAAGTTAATTAGCGGCTGGCATTTGATATAACCTGTCTGATACTCTTGGCATATTTCTCCTAAAACATTAAGCATATATCTATGGTTTGGGAAAGCAGACGACACAAATATCTATTTTTAGAAAAATACCAATCGTTCTGAGGGTTGTGTGATATTTCTACTACTATTACTACTTATTGCCTGTTTTGCCCGTTGGCATGTAGGGCAACAACAAAGCATTTCCAATCCTGTCTGTCTTTTGCCTTTTTTTTCAATTGTTCCCCAGATGTGTTTAAAAAACTATGAGGTATACCATTGAAAAAGCTGTGAATAGGCTTTATATTTGAAAAGCAATGGAATCGAAGAGTATGATACCAGGTCAGTATACTTGTTTTGTGCAACAGACTGATCCCAAACGAAATATCGCGATTTGAAGAAATACAATGTCATCAGAACTGTCACACCGCATCAAACAATGCTTCAAACTTATGCTGCAAAAACGCACTGCTTAAGAGTACACTGACCTTTCAATTAATTAAATCTCCTAATGCTGCTTTTGATGTAGTTGTCTTACGTTTTACGCTGCTTAAAAGGGAACTCTGGTCATACCACAACGCACTTATCCGTACACCAATGTAACATATAATAGTAAACCGCTGCCTAATGATACACGCTACAACATACGGTAGAATACCCATAATTCACCATTTCGAAACAAATTCTTTTGTCGAATTATTTCGTTTGCGTTCGATATACATAGGTCGGTACCGGAACTATTCGCATTAAACAGAATGAATCCGGCCAAGACCAGTGTATACCGAAAACGACCGAAGTAATCCAACGACAGAATGAGTTTCAAAATGGTGGATTATGGGTATTCTACATATAGCAACTGAATGCGTTCCCCTTACAAGGGACTCATCGAGATTTTATGTAAAGTCAGGTTTACCTACAACAGTCTTCCATTGAAGCCTCAAAAAGATGCTCAAAATATAGACCAGAAATAGTTTATATACATATAGGGCTAAAGACTAACGATACGTACCATCCAACTGTAGCTTGGTCTGCAGTGTTATTATGATTCACGTTTACCTATTGTTCAAGTTTCACTCAAGGATAAACAACAACAATAGAGAAGAAGACCTGACGGAATTCGAATTTAATTCCCCCGGGGATATTTTTTGTTATCGTATATCATTCTCTAATGACCCACACTGGGGCGGGGATGATGGGCTCGGGTTTGCACTAAAAGATGACACTGATGTGCAGCCCACTCGGGGAAATTGTCACGCCCGTTATCGCGGGAAATATTCGCGCGAAAAGTGACCCAGCTGTATAACCCAGCAAGAAATTGTTTTAGGAAGGTTTAACGCAGTTGCTGTTACTTGAGGCGTGTGTCTCTGATAAATGTTTATAGGTTATTGGAATGATACAATTTTAGTTTTATTTTTGTTCGATGTATTCATTAAATTTTTCTGTGCTAACTGCCAGTTACTGGCTAGGGGTAGTTAAATGCTTTTGGATATATCATCAAAAAAGATAAGCCTCAAACACGAATCCTATCGTCTTTTCAAATTCGAGACCATAACTATGCTGATCCCTCTTGTGCGTCAGGACTTCAATTGTCGTCTTCTCTCCTTTAAGAAACCTGTTAGATCGTACTAATGATATACAATATTTGAGTTTAATTCGGTTATCTGGTGCGAGCATATCACAGAACTTATATTATAAGAAAACATTAGAAAAAAAGTAAAACATGTTTTAATCCTAGACCCTAGTATAATGAACGTGATATGGTAAAAGTGTGGGTGGCAATAGGCATGGTACGCAATGCTTCTCTATAAGCCATTTTGTCGCCTCTTTGGCTTTGAGACATTTGCTGACAAAAGACAAAATAACAGCTCAGATGATTGACAATTGCTATTTAAGTGACATGACAGATTAATCCTACAGGCCGATCCATTGCAGCATTTGCGCGTTTTTTCCTTTATTTTTGTTGACAAACCTCAAGGTACAGGGTTTTCAACCGACGCAGAGAGGGGCCTTGGCATCTTAAGTTCAGTGCTCTAACCGCTCCGACACGGAGGCAATTTCGCACAATCCGTTATGTGAACGGAAACTCGCTGTTAGAACTAGGCCATATTGAACGGTCGGCGTACCCTGACCTTACATAGTTATCTACCCATGGGGTATGGTCAAGAGACGATCAACCTGGGATAAGGGATTAGAGTCGGGCGAAAACAGGGAAGGTTGCTTTATCATCGTTTATTCCTGATCAGAATATGCAGGTGTTAACGATCATGATGGTTATGATGATGTGTTTGGTGATGAGAATGAAGATGAGATTAATGGGATGACAATGTTAATGACAATGCTGTTGTTGATGACTATGATGATTATGATGATATTGATGATAATGGGGATGAGTATGAGGATGGAGAGCAGGAGGAGAAGGAGAAGAAATGGGGTGGTGAGATTCATTAATATCACAATAAACAAATTATCACGAAAGCAATCACACTTTAAGCATTATCAACATTATCATGACAATTAAGAAACTCTCCGTTCAACCAACAATAACTATAAGGGTTGTAAGCCGTCAAGAAATTAAAGTACATCTTGATCCTAAAAGCTTGGCACGGGTTGAATGTCGCAGTGGCATGGGCATTTAAGATGAAACGAAAATCTATTTCCGTAAATTTATCATTATTGATACGGGTGAGGGTCAAACAGATAAAGCTTAATGAAACATTGAAGGGGATCTAAAGCAACAACAACATTATCAACAGCAAGAAAGAAAATAAGCGCAAACAAAAAGAAGGCAATAAGCTTAGCAAAAACGTTTCTATGGAACGACTTTTAGGTAATAGTTTTTTAGAATTCATCTTGCTGTTGCGATATCATGTTTAAAGATTACCATAATGAACGGCACCAAAGTAAGCTCTGTGAAATTATCATTTTGGCAATGGTGATATATCGTAAAATACCCGTTTTCGTCAGCACTAAATTCGGACCTCACATCAGAAACCATCGTCTATGACCTAATGGGAGTTGATACATAAATTTGAAATGAAATAACTTGTCGAACAAAGCTGGTTGAACTGTTTAATTGAATATGCGACAGAAATGGGACATTAGCAATACAATGACGAAGTTTCAAATGAGTCACACTGGTAATTTTGGTTCTATGCCTAACTGCACCCAATTGTATAAACGTTGGTTAACTTAACCCACGGTTAACTGCTAACCCTGGGTTAATTTTTAACCATTTTGGTTAACCCGTTTGTATAACAGTATTTAACCAAGTGGTTAGCTAACCAAACTGGTTAGAGTTAACCACAAGTTATTTTAACCAATCTATCCCATAATGCAACAAAATAACTCAGTTCCTGTTGAGAATCTTTCACCGCTTCACTTTTTAAAAGTAGTTTATTTCATTGAATAGGAGGTTACCAACCAAAATGAAATCATAATTAATCATGAAACAAAGAGAAGTTGCACTATGTAAGAAATTTAGCTTGCGGGGAGCCTATATTCCACGTAAATTGAGATCGCGAATGTCGGCCTATGTTGACATGCAAGAATAGTGACGAAACTATCCGTGGACGCGATAGGAACAAAACTAAGAAGTCTGAGATTATGACATAAAGAGTTTTAGAATAAACTCATGCAAATCTAAAATATATGTAAAGGTGCACGGAGGAACTCTTGAATTCCCTTGTCATTTGAAACCAAGCCAGAGTTGTCGTCATCTCATTTCGATTTTCTAGACTTAACTCTTCCAAATCGCCGATCTTAATCTAGACATAAGGATTTGCTATCTTAAAGATAGTTTTAACATTAAACCCTGGGCAAATCGTTGTACAATGTTAGATACAAAATAAAGCAATATTTTTTCAAAGATATTCAAGGGAATAACTATTATACAAAACAGATTAAAGGCGATCTATCCCTTCTTCGACAAAGTTTATTTGGAACCATCGATAAAAAATACAATTGTTTACATCGTATCAAGGCAACGTCCAATCGCATAACACTTTAAATGTACATGTGTATTTGAGGTACCATGTGGGGAATATTGTTTATTTGTAACGATCTTGAAGGAATTTTATCTCTTCGTCTAGCTGTTGGAACAATGCTCCAATGATTTTGTTGTTCACAGGCAACATATGCCGTGATTTTACAGGCAAACACATTTAAATAGTGTGTAAGAGCGAGCACACATGTAAACATGTATACGTTTGATTAGAGTGTTAGAATTAAAGCATATTTAGTACATGGACTCCTTATAGACTATTAGTACATCTTTCTGTTTCTCCCAAAACAAAATAGATATCATTAGTTAGATATTGTGTGTTACGCAATGTTACGCAACACATGATTGCGTTAAACTATTTTGTTGGAAGAAATGCATATAGCATGATAAATTTTCCCAAGTCAAATTGGATCTCAATTAATTTAGATAACCGCAGTCTCTCATTTTTTGTGTCAGCTTTCGTTAAAATTGTGTGTATCATTGTAAAATTGGTTCATTAAAAGCTATAACCCATGTGCTTTATTAATTGGTTAAGTTAACCAAAAAGTTAACCGACCTCAGGACCAGGGTTAAATTTAACCAGAAATTCGACGTTGGTTAACTTTGACCAATGTTTATACAATAGCTAACCAAACACTTAACCAGAAATTCACAGTTAACCGGGATTTAACCATTTGGTTAAGTTTAACCGACGTTTATACAATTGGGTGCTGATCTGGTGGGCCGGAATTAGCCGAATAGTTCCGATTTTCCCGATTTACCTTTTGCATCTACGCCTGATAAGTGAATCTGGAGCGGTATTTTAGGCATTGAATCCTCGGTACAAGTACAATTGGTCACAGTAGCATTCGCTTCAGACACCATTGGGGGAAAATTCATTGTTGGTGAGAGGTTTTAACTCGCTTACAAAACGACGTCTGGCGTTCTTTGGTCGGCTGCAGACGATTAATCCTAATATAATTGAAAAATAGAAATTGTTCATTCGAGCAATTTCTCAATTGTCGAGCAACTGTTTGTTTCATTTACACATATTCTTCAAATGTTACCCAGTACGGTAGTTCTAAGTTTCGTCTGCAAATTGCTTAGATATAGGACAAATAAAAAAAATCATCATCTTGTAAAGATTTGAAATCCCCAATGGCTGTGGTCAACTGAAAGCGTCCATCCGTAATGAATTTCGCTAAACGATAATGGTCACTGTGCGCCACAAGATTCGCCTTATTTCGTTCTATGTTTGACCACAACAATGTCCTAATTGACCCCTGTGTGGAGGAAATTAGTACCTTTGGCACTTCATTTACATTAGTCGAAAAAGTCCATTGATCGGGGAGGTATTCATCGCAACAATTGGCAATTATGTAGAGCACCGCACTCGCTAAAAACCACGACGTGAAAAATTGTCCATAAATTACGCATTTTCCGTTGATAAGTCTGTGTTTTGTGCCTTTTTACAATAGAGAGTAGCACCGCGGTTAGTTCATGAACAATGATCTATAATACCATTCACCGTTTTCGATACAGGATGGAGGTCAATGCCTGTGACAACTACGGCTTTCCTTGATCCATCAGTACTTGACTGGTGCCCTGAAGCGACTTGCCAAAGGCCACAACCACTCCCATGAACAAGGGTGATGGTGGGGCTCGAACCCGGACCCCCGACGTTTTAGTCCACCATCATAATAACCACTGAGCCATGTAGGTCCCTTCATATATACATGCATCACTGCTACTCAGCACGCTGTCCAATCCTCGAATTGCTTCCCTACACAAGATGGTCTGACCAAGGATACGAAGAGAAGAATCGTGCTTGATTAACCCCCTCAGCCCGTTGTCCAAAATCGAAATTGTGGGTGGTCAAAAATGGAAGGCTAAAGCAGATCTCATTCATAAAGTATTCATAAACAACAACAAATACCAAAGAGTAGATGTGCAATTTCTATAAGATGTGTAATTTCTAGAACCCTAGTTATGAAGATTTTATAGCATACACCAATGTTCATATTCGTGATCATAACTCGCCATCGTTGCTCTCTTATCTTCTTCATTGACTTCATGATGAAAATGCCCTGATTCTTGCCGATAGATCTAATACAAATATTTGTGTAAAATATCGATGGTTAAGCTCTGGTGAGGTATTGGCCCATTTTCCCGTATATGTATCTTATCAAACATATAACGGAATACTGGATATACATATGTATAATCGCGACTAAAGAAATTCATTTATATTGGCTGTCTTTTTTACTAAATCTATTGCAAAAGGTTCTGCAAATATGTCTAAAGAAAGTGTTATGTTGCGTATTGTATGACTATAAGCTGCTTACAACTTGGACCATTCATAAGAGTGTAGATGATAGAATGGCTTAAGCTATCTTTTTAAATCGAAAGATGAACAGCTGATATCTTATTCTAAGCGTTATTCAGCTCAGTTATCATATGCCATTGGGTATCGCGTTTGCGATCTCGTGTTTTCTCGCTGCATATCACGCAGTTGGATCTTCCTCCAAAGCGATCTGTAATAAACCGGAATTAACCCAGCCTCCATTCATCTCGTGAGATTTCAAATTAATACCCGGAAGCGAGGGATGGCGTTCCGATCGATCTCTACCCAGAGTTCTCGTTCTTTCGTAATATATGTACTTGTGATAAGGTGTTAGGACCAGTTTAATTCGTTAACTCAGTTCCAAATAACACCCCATTTTGTCATATCTGCTGCAAAATGTCCGAAACCATTGTGGCTGAAGGATAAATTGCTCCTTCTCCTAACGAGCAATTTATTCTTTTGGCACATGTTTGATACCCAATTTCATTAAGAGGCTATATCACTGCATGGTATTGTTGTCGTGTATAGTTGCTCTTTATTTAAACCAGTCACAATTCGGAAATCATTAAATGGGAGAATGGGAAAAGAAAGGTAACTGTTAATGACGAGCATAGCTGCAACAAGTGTGTGTTTTGAAGAAATACAGCCCGACATGTTGAACGTGCATCTATAGGCCTCCACTTGATGTGAAGTGCCGACGAGTGTGGTCGGCTGCTTCGGTGAAAATTCAAACGCTTTCTGCTTCTTATGCCAAACGTGTTCGTCCCCTTTCTCTTTTTCTTCATTAAATGTAATTTTTAAGCATTTGAAGTCCGTATTCTTTGGGTAATCTACCAAATCTGAATAGGAAATAGTGAATTGTCAGTACTTTCTCTTCATTTGTCTTATTTACGTGTACAGAATACACTTTGGAGCATTTCAGAACTTTTTTCCCTCTGTAACCTACTGGAATTAAGCATTGACATCGTGTCTCGTCCATAGAAACTTCATGACGAACTGTTTATCAACCATCTGCAATCAACTGGAATTGTTCGAATTCATGTCCACGACACTTATCACAAATTCAGATCCTTCAAACAACACATTATAGTTCTGAACACGCATTTGTGAAAACTGGATTTTGTATAGTAAGGGACGTAACTCGAAATTGACAGAATCAATAAAGGTAACGCTGTTGTTGTTAAATATCCAATCATTGCTTTTGAGGTGTTCTTCCAATTGTATATTTTTTTATTGAACGTTTTTGTAGCCGAAACAATCGAAACAAAAGAAGGAATTGTTGGGGATGAGCATTTTCTCCATGTGTAACAACAGTTTCAATCCATATTTAGCAAAGAATGTCTTTGTTAGTACAGTAATAACCAAATGTCGTAAACCTGTGTTTATTCTAAACAACCATATTTCGAAATCCAAAATGCAGCAGAAATGGGCTCAGCCCTTAGCTTGAATGCATCGCTTATTACGAGGCTATTGCAAAATTACATGTTCAACTATGGAAAATTGTTTGCTGGTTTGTTTAGTGGATGTTTATTGGCATGTGGCGAATACATTCTCCTTTTGCTCCAAACGGTCATTTTCAAACGCTGAAATGGATTAAAACGTCGATAGATGAGATGAATACGCATGTTGGCAACATGTTTTGAAACAAATGAAAGTAAACGAAAACAACTAGAGGCGTCAGGGAAAAAAGCCCGATAACTATCAAGCGCATTCTGAATTACTCGACAGACTCCATCAGACCGACTTTCCAATGGTTCATTTGCTACAGTCCATCGCTTTTCGTGTGTGATTTAACGTCGTTTCATCTTTTTTCAGTTATAACGCATCATTTGCTTGATTCAAACCTTTACATTCCTTTTCGGGTGTTACTTACTCTTAGATACTTAATGCGCATTCTGTTTTCCTAAATGTCGCGAAGGGAAGGTATCATTGTCCTTTGGCATAGCCCAGCAGAGGTATTGAACCTACGACCTCCCAAACAGCAGGCGGACACTATAATCGGAAGGATTACCAGTATTATAAATTTCGCAAATCTGGTTATGAAAAATTCGACATTCCAAACAAAAATAAGGTAAGAAAATATTATACTATCACCATTACCACAATACTAGGGGGAAGCTATATCTACCAACTTTTGTTTGTCCTTGATACGACCTGCTCAGGTATCGGATCCGTAACATATCAAACACAAGGTGGACTCTCTAGCTGCATCATGGCATTAGTTCTTTACGGCATCTTTTGTGGTGGCCAATTGGTGCTTCGAATCTTGTCAGTACATTCGAGAGACTGGTGTGTATCGAACTTGTAATATAAGGGAATGCCAGGATATATGTGTGAACTGGCTGCTTTCATAGAATAGAGACACCTCATTCATTAAAGGCGACTCAAGTGGAAGACCTAGTCTGTCCCCTTTTTATGAGAAAATGTGTAAGATAGTCGAGGACTTAAGAATCGTAGAATTCTTAATGCATAGAATCTGTCGAAGACAAACCACAATTTCATCGAACTTTCGTAAGACACGTTAACCGCAATCTCTATTAAACCTTTACCAAACACCAAATTTTCGACTGTCCCAAATTGAAAGAGTTTGCAGACGACATTTCAAAATGTGATGAAATTGAAAGATTATCTTTTGATAGGGCAAATACTATTGTGGGAAAAGGAGAAATTGCTCATTAAGAGCAATCTCTCCTCTTCCCACAATGTTTTCTAGAGTCCTCTAAAACAAACTCGTCAATTCTCGTTATTGTTTGGTAATGGGTTGAACGGGCTGCCAAGAACACCCCGATGTTCCTCGATGCAGTTCTCAATTTAACGCTTCAGCAATCTGACCCCCTGCTGTTCGAATCAAAGTACGACAAATGCCCTCAGTGAAGTTGATGAATTACCGAGAATCTGGGGGTAATTATAAGTTGGCATTTAAGTTGGAATTGGGCACCTCTCTCTCCGTATCCTTCTTTCCAATTATATTTCGTATACCTGTTTAATGATATGTTTAAACAGTTCATGTTTTCTTTGAAATACATTGTTTCAGTATGGACTAAAGGGGTCGTGCATGTTTTCATTGACATTTACCCTTATACTTCATGCTTATGCAAACAGCTTGGATCCTGATCACACGCCAAGTAAATTGGTGACTGGCCTGTGATCTGACCTGTTTGCTACTCTGAATATCTTTCCTTAACAAAATTAAGGAGATATGAAAGGTTTTTGGAAAGCAGACGACACAAATATATATCTTTAGAAAATTACCTAGCATTCTAAGGGTTAAATATGTCATTAAACAGAAAAAGCACCACAACGGCGCATCAGCAAAGAGGGCTTGTGTTTTCTAGCCTCAGCCGTATCTGCTTTAGGTTCGCGCAATGATAAATAATCAACAGGTAATTTACACGTGCGCGCCACAAGTTGTAAAGTAATAAACCGCGTAAACATAACACACTTTGACGTGCGAAATGTGCGGAAGCGCGCTTTTCACATTCTTTGACAAGACTTCTCGACGGAAACTCGACCAGAGATCACCCCCTCAATCATTCGGGGCGGTAATGAAGACAGATGCGGTCTGCAGTTTCAATCTGCTCCCTGCATACCCATTCATTTTTGGTGGGCTTTTCAGGGCTATAGGTTATCCATGCTACATGCAGGCCTACCAATAGACATACGGAATTCCGGACGGATTGTATAGGTCTACTTATAACTCTACTAGACTCACTATGGTGAGATCTTAGGTTAAAGGTGTTTTTTCATCACATCGGCCAGGCACCGAGAAGAAAATTGAAAACTCTCCGCATAATGAAGAATCAAAGAAGACTAGCAAACTATTTGAATTTGATGATCCACTAGTCGTTCAATTTTCATCCAAATCAAACGATTTAAATCCTAATTGTCATAAATTGCTGCGGTGCTACGAATCTGGTTCGTTTTCCAATTTTTAGAAACGCATTGTGTGCCTGTATCAAAAGCAGTAAAAATTAACTTTTTGGAACCCGAAAATTGGCATTGCTTCAATATGTTCCTCCTTATCACACAGGGTTGACAACTGTTGTGTCGCAATAGTTGATTGGCTGTCTCCTGTTATTTTAAGATATGGCATTCAAGATCGGTTTGTTCATATCCTGATATATTTTATTCATATAATAAGATGAAAAATGGTAGTAGGCCTACTAAATAATTTACCACGTGGCACTTTGGGTTATTTACATATTATCACTGGCATCGGCGTAGCTTCCTTTAGGCACGTGCCTACACTCTTATTTAAGAAATCAATAAAAAAAAACCTCAAAAAACGAAACAAAGAGGACCTCTTTTTTCCTGCGTAATCAAATTATATTAGTGCTTTCAAATAGATGCCAGAACGCACCTGAGCGATTTCAGACTACATTTTTTTCTGGGGAAGCATGCCCCGGACCCCTAGAATGACGTGCATTACTTTCAGTTATGCTACGCACCTGGCTGGGTTTCTTTGGATTCAACAATCATAGCTATCTGATCTGTCACTGAAATATAAATAAAACGGCCTAATTCATGCTTTTAAATCCGAATATGGCCGAGAAAATACAAACGCTCATGCAATCTTGACATTTTGACATCAAATTGCACGTGAGAAAATCTAAAATTAGATGTGCAATTCCCATTCATGACGTAAACAAAGATGACGTCATCGGCGTTTTTGTACGCACTTTAGCGCACGTTCCTTCATTCAAAACAAAATGGAGACTAACATTTTGTTCATAGTTTGTTTGTTTTGCGTTTATGTGCATGCAACTGCTATTCCACTCACATCTACGAACGATGATTTAGAAGATTTTGATCGACAATTCGCTGAGGCTGTGAACAACATTAAAAGAGACACTGCCGCGAACGAAATTCTCATCGATGAAGCAAGAGAAGATTTTAATGACTATGAAGACGTCAGTGATGACAGAAGAAGGCGAGAATCAGAAGGTGAGTTTGGGTTCTTTACCATTCATTCTGTTTTCGCCTTTTAAAGACCATAGTAACAAGTGTGCTAGCTATCTATAATAAATAACACATATTTCGCTTTTGTTCAGCAACAATTTCAAATTGATTTATCACAAGTCATTGATATGGTTTCTTTCTATGCCTATTATGTGAAGGCCTACACAAAAGCTCGCTTGATACAAGCCATGTTGTTTTTTGGCGAGACAAATGCCCGCTTACCATCAATGGCTAACGAAAGTCTTAGTATTGAATGGTCATTTCATTGTTCATTCATTCCTACAAATAGTTTTAAGGTATGTATTTTGGGTGCAAATATATATTGGGAAGAAAGCAACACGACATGATGAAAAAGCTCATCATGGGCAAGTCTTTCTTTTGTTTCAGCTGTTTCTTGACAAAGGGTCTTGATGAGCAATTCTTCCTTTTTTTACTTGTTTCTTGGTAATATGACATGATGACAAAGGCTTTCTTTTGTTTCAGCTGTTTCTTGGCAATATGGCATGGTGACAAAGGCTCTTGATGAGCAATTCTTTCTTTTGTTTCAGCTGTTTCTTGGCAATATGACATGATGACAAAAGCTATTGATGGGAAATTCTTTCTTTTGTTTCAGCTAATTCTTGGGTCTTCTGCTGAAAGTGCATCAAACTGGGATTTTTTTTTATAAATGTCTCTATTCTACAGTTGGTAAAAGCAAGCAGGAGGATGTGGAGAAAAGAGACACTGGCAGATTTGAAGCCAATGATGCTGATGATATTGATAACTTCCAAGGAGATTCTGATGCAAGGGATAAGCGGGGTTTCGGCAAGGATGCTGTCTTTGAAGAAGCAGATTATGAGGATAGACAAAGAAGAGGTTCCATGAGTGATGCTGATGATTATGATGGTGAAGAAATTGATGCTGGCTTTGACTATAATGCTGTGAATCATAAAAGAAGAAATACAAATGAGAACTTCGATGATGAAGATTATGATGATGATGATGACGATGATGATGATTTTATGAAGAGGAGAAAAAGGGATGTTGTGACCACAGCAGCACCAACCCATACCCCAACCCCAACACCTGCTGCAGCTTCCAACACTACATGCAAGACTACCAGATCAATATCACTATCAGGTAGTCTATCCAAGAATGCTAAGCTAGGGAAAGTTGTGTTTCTTTAGGATTTAAGCAATTTCAACAATTTTCAGTTATATTTTATGCTTCCTTAGTGCAAATTTGTGCATCTCTATTTATATTTTCTTCTAGAATTGGTTCTTTAATGTGCAATGTTATTCCAATTACATACTCTTCTTCAACACCTCTGTAGTTTTCTTTTATTGAGATGTCATTTTTTTCATAAATGGCAATCAAATTAAGTTTCATTGATAAACAACTTGAAGTCTTCATACAGAAGTTGTGGTACAGGCAAAGAGTGTGGTTTGATAGAAGGCCTGGTCATACAAAAGGTTATAGAACAATATAAGAAGTGGTATCTTTCCATGACACTATATTCTGAACTAATAGAGTTCTGCATCTGGAATTCTTTACATTCTATGATACATCAAAAGATTGAAGGAGGCTTTAACAATCACAGACAAACCCTATCTTTTCCTCCACTTTTTTCGGTTCCAAGTTACTTGCAGTGAGAAGTACTAGACTTCAAATCCATTAATTACCACAGTGAGAGACAATCCATAAAATGCCAGTGATAATTTTTGGCCCTAAAATTCTCATAAAATTTCTCAAAATCTCATTACTTTCATTCATTTTAATCATTTTTCTATATGAAAACCCATTGATTTTTAAGTTTTGGTCAAAAAAGCCCATAGATTTGATTTTAAAAAAACCCACTGAAATGCGTATCAATTTTGAATTAGATTAATATTTTACAGAATTAATTACAACCAGAGTCTATGAGCAAATTATATTTGTTCAAATTGTTGTCAATTATCAACAGTTTCAAGGAAATCAAAATTCACCAGCATTAATGTAAGATTTATCATTTTCATATGTATATGAAAATATATTTTTATAGCAGACAAATAAAACATCATGACAAAAAAAGGATTGTTCCAATCTGAGCAACTAGCTTTTTTCTCCCAATGGTTTCAAGCCAAATTGTCAAACAGGAAACTTCATTTATAATATTTTATAACTGTAATAAAATGTTTGTTTGTTTGTCAATTTGCACCACTTTTAAATGAAAGATTGTGTTGAACAAAGCACTACAAAAACATAAACACTTTGGTTGGTTTATTTCTATTTTTCAGACTTAGAAAAGCTGTTGAATTTAGATGAAGAAGATGAGGATGAAAAATCTGATGGTAAAATGTTTGCTTATCTTGACTTGAGATTAAAGCTTTAGATCTACTTTCGTATAATACAATGTACTTGCTAAAAGGAATTTGATGGATTGGCTCATGTGATGTTTAAGAAAAAATCTGTTCTATTACAGTGATAGTTTACCAAGGCCCCTATCAACGCAAGCTGTGTTACTTTTATTTAACAAAGAACTGATTATCCACTTAAAATAATTTTCCAATACCAAGACTGTCACAGAGTGAAGGCATTTCAAACACAACTTTTTTGCCATTAATATGAGCCTACCAAGGCTCATCCCATCTCCACCTTATACTAAAACATGAGGCAATCACTATACATAGGCATCATCTTTATCAAGAATGAGAACAGAACATTTGTATATATACTTATATTCAGCATACTTTTATAGAAGTTTCCATGATAAAAGCAAAAGATCAATTAAAATTAAGATTAAAACAACGTCTTTTTCTAATTTTCATTATAGATTCAGAGTCAAGAAAGAAAAGAGACATGGATGGTAGGTTGATCTACATTCTTGCATATTCTCAGTCTATTTACATTATCATGAATTCTTTTATAATTTTTTAAGTTGAGCACCTTTTTAACTGTATTTTATTCATATTATAGCATCAGATCACTTATCTCTGCTTTGCATGAGAACAATGCACGCCAAAAAGTTTCATTTAGGTGCTATGACATAGGACACACCATTATGAAATATTGACAGCAAACAACAGGTGAAGTTTGCTAGGCAGGTCTTGGCCTAATATCCAAGATTCTACCCATGGACAATCATGCATCCCTGTAGCAAACAACCGCCCTTTTTGCCAAACAATAGATTCCTTTATTTGTTGCAAATCATAGTTGTTTGAATATTGCAATGGATAAACAATAATCAGAGGGTATACATCTTATGCTTGATATAAATTATTGTTAGAATGAGAAGAAGTAAGTCCCTTTCTGAACAAAATTTTTAAAAGTAATTTACAACAGCTTTGTAAAATCCTTAGAATGACTGGCTAAGTGTTAAAATGTTTTACCAAGTTGAAAAGTAACTTGTAAAAATCTGTTTGTATCAGGAGCAAGATCTTTTTTCAAATCATGTTTTTCAGATTATGATGATGATAATGATGATGATGATGATGATATTCATAGGACAACAAGAGACGTAGATGATGGTAATGATTAAGATATTTGAAGTGTTTGACACTATCTCTCATACAAATTACCTTCAGGGTCTTTTTGTTGTTTTCATTTTTCTTCATTTTCTGAAACACCTACAGGGATTGATTTTGAGTGTCAGAGCACTGTAAATCAGTATTCAGACTATTTTTGAAGAGGACCATTAACTAAACAAGCAAATTTGTCCATTTTCTAGAAGTGTTTTTTTTCTCTATCAGGTTTTAAAAATATATCAGTAATTCAATTGTCCATTACATCTTTTTCTTGGCTTGACCAAAAACTTAGTTTTTAATAAAGGGTAGATCATTGTTAGACTCAATAGTACTACATAGTTCAAAGAATGTATTTTGTTGCTTCTTTTTAAGGGAAGAGCAACCAGTGAATCAGTTCTTCTGTAGAAATATAAAGAGCATGGAGAACTCATGGCAGTCATTGGCCAGCTATTTCAATGTTCAACAGCTTTCTTTGTTTCACAACAATTGTTTTAATTAGCCTTTAGCTGTATATGTGGATTAATCCACATTCTGCACGAGTACTGGTTATGTATCCAGGTAGCAGAATAGCAGAATCGAGAGTGGTTAATCCAAGTTTTAAGAACTTGTTTCACAATCAATTAGAATAAATAAGTTAAATTAAGCTGTATATGTTAAAGAGTCTTTGCAGTACTACAGTATGTACATTACATTTGTGAGGGACTTTTCATAGTATTGCATTGAAACCTTGATGTGTTTATATGCCTATAATGTGAATAGTGGGTTAATTTCGATGACAACTTGAAACGTTTCTGGATTGTCTTTACTTGCAGACGATGATGACGACGATGATGATGATGATGATATTGAAGACATTGAGGCATACAGAAGTAGGAGACAATCATATGGTAATAAAAAGAATCTGCATCACTTTTATGTTAGTTGTGTTATGTAAATACCATTGATATTAGGTTCCTTAAAGTGACAATCTCACAGATTTATTTTTTAACCTTTTTGAAATAAAATGTCTCCTTCAGTTAAAATGGCAACACAAATCTATAAACTTACATATTAAAACTAGATTGCTAATACACTTTTCGACCCTGTTCATGACTGTTTAGTATAGATTTTTCACATTCTCTTTGCCAATGTAAAAACTGTTTAAATGGTTAATTATATAAACAGTACTTTATCATTCCTGTCCTGCAAAATCATCAAAACGGATAAGACTAAAATGGGTCAATACTCCCGTCATATGATAAAAGCAAGATGCTTCAGAGAGCAATCCAATAACTATCTATAAAGCAAATGTTTTCATCACAATACTGAAAGGCAAAATGCTTGTTTCACCCTTTGTAATGGATACACAGGTTTCAGCATCATAAGAATAAAGAACAAAAAATGCTAATACATCTAGTGACTTGGATTGTTTTAAAAAAAAAATCAACATTTGCTACTCCTAGAACACAACCTGTGAGAAAGTCCCTTTAAAGAATATCAGTTTAAATGCATTGACTGTTCGCACATCCATGCTTTCTTGAACGTATTAGTACTTGCCTATTTTAGCTACTGAATTTACAACACCTCTTTAAGGTTATTTAGGCAATTAATTTGAAATATCCATGATAAACTGCATAATTCTTTATATCTATCTATAAATATTGAAACTATTTTAAGATATGCATGTTTTGTGAAAATACTTAACAAAGTTATTTGAATATGACAAAAGATTAGTTCTTTTACCAAAAATGTTTTTCAAAGAAGAATGGAAAAAGCGACCTACCCACTTATGCCTAAAAACTTTTTTATTGTATCAATGTTTAATCTATTTGGTTTTGTAAATCATTATTTGTTTTTATATTGGTAGATGAAGATGATGATGATGATGATGAAGACGAAGACGATGATGATGATAGAATAACAAGAGACGCAGATGGTAATTGTGCTTTGATCTCATAGTTTTTTTGTGTTGAGCTATCTATTATAAAACAAAATCTATTCTTAATTGATAAGAATAAGTGCAATACAATTCCTAAAAAATTCACTGCAAAAGAGATCACAAGAACAACAATTGAAATGTAATGTATCCTAAATAAGCACTGATCCTTTCACTAATCCAGTAACTTGAAGTCAGTGAGTTTAATGTTGATTTGAATATTGGTAGATGATGATGATGATGACGATGATGATGATGATGACGACGACGATGATGATAGAATCACAAGAGGAGCAGATGGTAAGTGTTCTTTAATCTTTTATCTGTCGTGAAGGCCTCAGCTAAAAACTGGTTTCATTCAATGGTTAGCATATTCAATGTGGAACCAGTCGAAATTATGCATTAATGTTATATTGCATTAAATCATGTTATCACTATGAAGTAATAATTAAGTAAAATTGAAAGCTTTTTATACCATAGGATAATAATTTGAGGAATTACTGCAAGACTATAGCATTTAGTCCTCCATGTTGTGTAGGAGTTACTACAGTCTTGTATTGAACCCTTAAGTTAAGCTTCTCAGTGATCTGGATAAACAATGGTGGCCGTCAATTTATAATCACATAATCAAAATTAAACAAGCTTATAATAACTTCATTGTTAATCATTTGAATTACTGTGGCAGAAGGAGAATTTGTCCAGATTGTTTTCAAATGGCATCCTCTGCAGAGGTGTTAAGAGCTTTTTGACAAAAAAAAAGGGTCTTAAAAGGATTTTAAGATAAACCAAATTGTATGCAAGTCAATATTTTACAACCTTTCTACAATTTCTCATAATAGCATCTGTATATTTGAATTGTATTATAAGATTAATATTGTTGATCACTTCCTTAAATTTGATTTAAACCCATACAGCCATATATGCCTACTGAAGCCCACATGAAGTACATGTATATAACTGTAAACTCTGGTTGTACAAACAAAAAAATAAGTTGCTCATAAGAGGCAATATATCTCTATGTCACAATGGTTTCTACCAACTTGCTAGTTTCCATTTATAGTTGTTTAAGTTGATTCAAATTGCAAAAAGCACAAATGAGAGGTTTCGCTTACCGATAAGTCTCAATATTTCTAATTTTCAGATAATAAAGAGAGTGACATTGAGGATGAAAACATAAGAACTTTGATAAGAATGCTCAGAAATACTCAAAGAAAACATAGTAAGTAAAAACTATAAATAAAATTATACTTACCATACTTTTTCATACTGTAATATGGCAAGCAAGATCAATAATTTTGCGTGCTAAAGCCATGGTATGACATCCACACTCACAACAAGACCAGGGCGATTCTACATTCATACTATTAGCATAGTAATACCTTTATAACTTTTTCATAACATTTGTCATATAAAAACTGAAATATTAAATGACAGTTTTATCCTGGTTTTCTTTATTTTGACAGTATATGTTGCCAAAGATGGGTAAATGTTGCCAAAGAAGTTCTGTCAGTTTTACTTTTCCATAGAGCATGTTTGTGCATTCCACATGGGTAATCTGATATTTGAATTTTACTTCTTTTATTATTGTCAAGTTGTGGTGCTTGATCAGAAAAAAAAAGAAGTTGTATTCCAGGCAGAACCTTTGAAGATTGGTGATAAAAGAAAAGATTTTATTATGTTACTCACATGTCAAATCAACATGTTTAATGAAAATCTTACTTTTCATGATTGTCAGCTTCCTAGAAATGTCACTTAGGACAGTGATGTTTCATATCTTAAATTCTCAAATCTAGGACATGTTATGGTCTATAGTTAAAAGTCGAATTTGAAATGTATTTTGATCCTAATCAGATCTGTTTTACAGAACCAGAAAAAAAGCAAGAACATGATGACGATACTGATGAAGAGGATATCGATAGTGTTAAATCAGTGGTTGCAAGAGACGAAGAAACAAGTTAGTGGTATTGAAAATACTAATCTTTAACCCATTTCCCTGCTGAGTAACACTTAACCCATTACCAAACAATAACAACACTTTAACAGTTTGTTGCAGACAACCATGGAAAACTTTGTGGGAAAAGGAGAAATTGCTCTTAACGAGCAATTTCTCCTTTTCTCACAATATTTTCTACCCTATCAGATTACTTTTCAATTTTTTCACATTTTGAAAGGTCGTCTGCAAACTCTCTCAATTAGGGACAGTCGAAAATTTGGCGTTTGGTAAAGGGTTAACAGATACAGGATAAATGAAATAGTTTCATGAAATGTTGAAATGTAAGCAATGCTGCAGAATGGTTCTGAGAAAAATGTTTCATAAGATTCTGAGATAAAACCATGAGTTTAGTTCTTTTTGAGAAAAATGTATGCCTGTTTATTTATATTCTGTGATTTTATAAGATGCTTATTGGAATTTTGAGATATGGCAACTTCTAATGCTTGAAACATTTTGGACCTATTTCAAACAGGCTTTGGGAGTTTAATAATATACAGGTTTGACGGAAGGAAGTTACCACAAAGATCTTAATTTCATTACCATATCACTGAATTTTGAAAACCATATCATCCCATTTTTCTGTTGATTTTAATTAGTCTATATAGGTTCCATGTTGGTAATTTAAGAAACAATTTGACACATCCAGGGATTCCTCCATTGCCATCTAATTGCTTCTTTCACAAGATACACAATATCATAACCATTATATTATGATGTTATACAGATAGAAAATTACAAGAGGACCAAGACAAACAAGACACAGACAACAGACATTCTGACAAGTCTCAGGATGTTGCTAAAAGAGAAGAAGGTATATCAAACTTTAAACATTTATCATTGGGGGTAGTCTTATTGTTGACTAATGCCCATGGTCCTTCCAAGTTTGGCCAAGTCTATATCTTGGGATCTTCCTCCATTAATGGTGAGCTTGGAATTGCAATACAACATGGGTACTACTTATAGGATTTAAAACCCAAATCCCAATGAAACAAGTAATTAATATTTGAAAATCTTAAATGAAAAAGGTTAAGATCCACATTGAAGATGGAAATAGAAAATATTTGCAATTATGAAAGGAAAACTATGATTTTATGGCGAGAGAAAAAAAGAATAGTCTAATAATGTGATTATACATGAATTATCTTCTTTTCATATCCATATCAGAGTCATCTGCAGCCCAAGTGTAAATCCAAGAAGTTGTTTATAGAAGTGTAATATATACATATCAAACTAACCAAATCACACTAAGGTATCATCTAGTATTAGTCTAATAGCGTTCTTACAGGGGATATACTGGTTGCTCTTTCAGGAGGTTCCATTATGGTATAACTGACTGATGGTCAAGTTTAATTTTTTTTTATTGCATGTACACAGATAGACAATTACAGGAGAATGGAAATGCAAATGACAAAGTTATCAGAAACGATGCTGAAGCGTCCCAATTTGTATCAAAAAGAGAACAAGGTATGGTCAAATTATATTACATTAATAATAAATAAACCGTTCCTAGACAACACATTATTCCTTTCCCAAATAACTTTGAAATTTGATGTTGATGTTGCAGGTATCTTTTAAATCAATTGCTTCTACAACCGATTTTGACAATAAGAGAAAGTGCATACAAAAAGCTTCTTTTCTTCTCATCAAAACCACTTAGATAATGATCTATTTCTGACCCCATAGTTGTTTTCTGCTATTGATTTCAAAATGAAGCTGTTACAAAATCACGCATGAAGGAATAGATTGAGTTTCAGTTGGCAGTTAGCTTAAATTATACACTTTGTTTTGTAGACAGAGGATTAAAAGAGAATCAAGAAGCTAGTGAAAAGGTTGACAAACATGATGCCCAATCTCAGTTTGTTGCTAAAAGAGAGGAAGGTAAGCTTTAATTTGTTCTTGTACATTTGAAGATATAGCAGTGAATACAATCAGAATTTATGAACCATTACCATTCGGAAGGATCAAAATACCTGTTTGATACTTTTATGTACATCTCATATTTGCTATGTACCTCGTGATAGAACGGAACAATGTTGATGTTATTTCATGATTAAATGTTGACATTATTGTTTCTGCTTGATTATCAAGTACAGTTCTTGTCTTTTTTTATCATTTGATAGAAAAACCATTGCAAGACAATCAGAAGGCAAACACCATGATGAACTCAGAAACTGCAGACTTTCAAAATGTAGCTAAGAGAGAAGATGGTAGGTTCTGAAATTTGTATTATACTTTCTACAATAGAGAAAGACATGTTGAGCGGTGTTGTCCAATCTCAGCAAGCAAAAACATATTGATGCTGTGTGACCAAAAATGTCATATTTTATCATAGAGAATTTGTCTATAGAAGATTTCTCTTGAATCTTTTGTTCATTTACAATCTTTTATCATACTACTGCAGGCCATTTAACAGTCCATTGAAGCTGAAATATACAGGACACAAGCTCTGAAAACAGCTCCTGAAGCTTTCTACAAAGTTAGAATTTTGTATGAAGCTGTTAGTAATTGTTTTAACCCTTAAGTAAACCAAAAAGTTATTGTTCAATTTTACAGTTTTTCTGACAGAACCATTAAAGGCTCCATGTAATTCCTTGTTTTCTATTGCTTTTTCTTACCATACACAAGAAAAGTATCTTTCCAACACCATAGTGACTTGTAAACTCATTCAATTTGAATTGTCTTCGATTGAACATAACCATGTTTTTGGGAGGGAATTAAAGATAAAGACTTATATTATATGTAAATAAGCTTTTTTTTTTATTAACAGATAAACCACTGGACGAGTTTGAAGGTTTTTTCAATAATCTCAAAACAAATGAGGAAGATATACAAAACATAGCTAGGAGAGCAGAGGGTATGTTTAAGCAATTCCTCATTAACCTGTCCTAAAACTGGTTTAGTTTGTTTTTGGTGATTTTAATATTGCATCAACAGTACAGTGAAGCCTCGTTTATCCGGACCCCGATTATCCGCATGTCTCGCAATCCGAACGAAATTGTAAGGGAACGGAATTATTCGACCAGTTTGTTGAAGACGACTTTTGAAAACATTGTAGGTAAAGGAGAAATTGCTCATGACGAGCAATTTCTCTTTTTCCCACAATGTTTTCTGCCATATCAGATGATTATTTTTGAATTTCATCACGTTTTGAAATGTCGTATGCAAACTCTTTCAATTTGGGATGGTCGAAAATTTGGCGTTTGCTAAAGGGTTATGAGTATACTCGTGCATACAGACAGTTTATGACTTAATGTGTATAAGAACATGCTCTCCCTATTAGTCCGGATGATTCGGTAATCTGGACATTTTGTTGGGAACGGACGTGTTCGGATTAACGAGACATCACTGTACATACAGTTATATTGTGATGGCTGACTCATATAGCATGGAGGAATACCCCCATTTTTACCAAGCACAAGGGATGGTCAAGGCTTTAGATCCAATGGTATTCTGAAAGTCATACAGGAGACTACCACTTACGAAAATCCAAATCTACTGCTACAGCGAATTGAACCCATGCAAAGAGTGGCCATGTCATCCCAAGTTCTGTAATCCACTAGATCACTAAGGTCACTTCTACAAACTTTGAGGATATACTTAAGATTTGTATTTATGAAATCACTTGTTTTGTGTGGAAAATCATCAAGTAAGGTTCTGTAAGTTAAACAATGAGAGTGGCTCAAAGGAAGGCTGTCCATTACTCATATTCGAAAGGTTGCATGTACGACATAAGAGAGTCATGTCAGACCAAAGTTATCGTAGAAATGTTTTCCATTCATAGCACTTTCAATAAATGGGATGGCATTTCAAAGAGAAAAACCAATAAAGTTGTTGAACATTCTTAGACAACAGACTAAAAAGAATCTGTAGAATAATATGTGTAATAGTTAATTTATTATTTCATACAGATAATCCACTACAAGAGTATGATGATTTGTATAATAATGTCAATGCCAATGGTGAAGATATACAAAACATAGCTAGGAGAGCAGATGGTATGTTAAGCAATTTTAAAAAGATATCCTTGTTAAATAGTTTCTATATATCTTTGCCATTGTATAGCCTGTAATGAAGATGTTTCTAGGAGAAAAATCAACTTTCCAATTGTCACAATGTTAACTGTTCTATATCAATATCATACAATTCTTTGTTATTATTCCGTGTTGAAATTGTC
Source organism: Cerastoderma edule (assembly GCA_947846245.1). Classification (NCBI taxonomy): domain Eukaryota; kingdom Metazoa; phylum Mollusca; class Bivalvia; order Cardiida; family Cardiidae; genus Cerastoderma; species Cerastoderma edule. The sequence continues at coordinate 17,683,509 of OX401416.1, forward strand.
ACCAGGTTAAAATTTTAATGAAAATAGAACATGAGAGATTTCTCTTTTGCGATAGACAACATTGTTGGGGGAAAAAAACATACATACTTTTTTTTTAAATGCAAACCCTTAAAAATCCAGTATGGTTTGTAAATTTATCAACAGCAATGATATTTATTATAAGCAAAGCAAATTTAAGTTCATTGACCTTTAGGTAGTTAAATGGTTATTATTAATTTGTCTCACCATTCTATGTTACAGATGCCTATGACTACTTTGACAATTACAACAGTGACTTATATAGCGACATGATGAAAAGAGATCAAGGTAAATGGATGCAAAAACAACTTTACTTTTTTAATGCTTTTTTCATCATTCTTTTCAAAACCTATTTCACAACAGGTATTTGTTACTGGTTCATTGTGAAAGCAACACATTTTCTGGTTTTTTGGGGTAGAAACCATAGTAACCATTGAATGGTTATTCTATTGAGAATCAATTTACCATTTTTCCACATTGGTTTTGAAAGACTACTGCAGCAGATACTTTGAGTGAGCCATAATGTATCATGGGAATAAGCCTAAAAATTAAACTTCATTCAGTCGGATCAGTAAAAGAAAAGCTTTTCTTTAATTTATCTGTTCCACTTCCAAAAACTTTAAATGAGACATCATTATCACCATGACTTTGAAAACAAAAGTAGAGAGCTTACAGTCTCACATTATAACTTTATTATAAATTAAATTATTTTCTACTTTTTCACAAGGGTCCAACAACTATGAGGACCTCAATGAACTGAAAAGAGACGCTCTTTCTGAACCCCTTGCTGGTAATATTTTCTAGTTGCTTTTATTTCTACTACAGTTTCATGTTGTAGCATAAGACAGTTCAATGAAAACCATTGTAAGTAATTTTGTGCAGGACTTACTATAGTCGTTTATTGAACACTCCATTATGGGGTTAATTAATGATAGAATATTTCCCACTCTTGTATAGAAAATTGATTTACTTGACTTGTGGCAGATTATCTCACGAGGCATTCTGGCACAGAATATTGTTGTTAAGTCTTTATCATAGTTGATTTTTCACATTTTATTTAATTATGTATAACTAGCATTAATATGAATTATTTGGCAGTTTGACCCCTGAAAAATCTTTTGCTTGGTATGTTGTCATTGTAGAAGTTGGTTTGATGCTTAGAAATATCTAAATATTCTATATATATATTTATTGAAAAAAATGCACATTAACAGAGCTAAAAATAAGATGCCTTTGAAGCATAAGGTTTCGAAAATGATTTACAGTTGTTTCCCCAAAGAGTCATTTCCGCAAAGTTAATTTATAGTAATCGAGGAGTTGTTCCCCCAAAGTTGATAAATCAAATTTAAGGCATCTTATTTTTGTGTATACTAGGGAAATATGTTACTTTTTGTTGTGTATGTCAGACCCTGGAAAACCTTTCCAAACAAACCTAGTAATTGATGAAGCCGAAGATTTCAGTATCAATGAGGATGGAGAACATGCCAATGTTATTATAAATGATCCTGCAGTGCTGAAAGATATCCCTCAGAGATCAACAAGGATGTCCTCTAAACATCCCCAGTTACAATCAAGAGATTCAGTTCACTCTCCTAGTCTTTTTCCTGGTTAGTTTCACAATAATATAGAATATTTTTACTAAAATGATATTTGCAAATTACGATAGCCAGCACATTGAGAGCATTGATTGACGACCAATTTATGGTTTTATAATGAAATCTCACTCTTACGTGAACTGTAACATGCACCAGCAGGAAGACTGTAAACCAGTTTGAAGGTAGATTATACTGAAGGACCTGTGCACACATATACAATGTATAGACATCACAAGCATTTAATGAAAAATAATGTTTTAAACTTATCAGATGTGATTGTTGTCTTTGAGAAGTCTCTGTACTCAATTTGTAAAAGCCATTTGTTATTTGTTGAGTGTACTGCTAAAGTTGGTAAAAGGAGATGGTGATAGCTATGCTGTCAAAGTACACCTATTTTGCTTATTTATTCTGAATTATTATAAAATGAGCCATTTTGTATGTATTAACATGGTTCAACAAATAACAATGCAATTAAAGATATTTGTGTTATGCTTTTTACAGTCAGGTTCCATTTAAGGCCAACTTATGGTTAACATGATTTTTTTAAGTAAATTAAAATACATTTTGAAAATGATAGATGTTTTAAAAATTTGCTTTCTGAGTGTTGAGTGAAATGCAGCATAACAAAACATCTCTCTCGGTTTCCTTTCATGTTATTGATGTAGCATTACCTTACATTTAATATTGCTGAAGTGTTAACTTTATCAAAGCTATCATTTGTCTTTGTCATAGTTTACATGAAACATGTCTGATTTATTTAATATGAACTAAGTTCAAGTGTGGCACTTAATTAGCATTTAGCCTTGAAACACGGCATCCCATACTGTTGTTAATTCTCGCAGTAGTAAGTTATTAAGCAAGGGCAATAGAAGTTTCTATCCTATCAATTGATTGCTCACAGGGCTTTTTTCCTGAAATTGGATTGAGGCCCAGGCTGGTTAATTTTGGGTAGGATTATGGAAACCTAAAAGCTGGTATGACTTTGATTTTTTGGGAAAACTGCATGAAATTAAATAAATTTCCAATTGGATGGTGCCTTTTATAGGCCCCTGTTATATAACATAAAAAAGCCCAGGCTCATGAAGTCTTAGATTTTGTGTAAAATGTGAATGATGAGTCAGACACTTAGGGATCACTTCTCCATTATGTAGGGATCCTCCTTGGAAATTGTTTGCATGGTATATCTTGGACTTGGATCAACATTCCAACAACAGCTATTAGCTTTATTGTGCAGTTTCCTTAGGCAAAGCACTGAAAAGAATCTTTAAAAGGAATTTGTAGTTTATGCAGGAACCTAGAATAGTTATTGAACTATTGCAGAGAAATAACTTAGAGATGTTAAAACATAATCAGTTTAGTAGTTAGTAGTGTCTTTCAAAAGGACAATAACCTGATCATTCATATTGAAAGAGTTTTATCGCCTTTTTTTTTGTATTTTTTTTTGACGGAATCTGGTACTTCCATAGGCGAAGACTGACTTTGGATCACACGCAATAAAATCTTTCCCATCATATATGATTCTGACTATTGTGATAATGTGAAAAACTCAGAATCTCATTGATTCACTGTTAAAATAAGTGAGAAAGAATTATGATTACGAAATTCAAAGATGAGAAATGATTTGATAAGAATGATATATTTTCCCATTTCCAAGCTGGTGTGAATAAAAGAAATGCCTCAGATGAGATCGTCCTCAAAGGCAGTAGTGAACCTCGAGGGCCGATAGCATGGGAAAACAAACTAGATAAGGTGTTTGCTGGGATGTTCTTTGGAAATCCAAAAGGTGTGATTTGTCATTGTTTATTCTTGCTACACTTAATGTTATAATGTTCATTAAACAAACTTTATAGCATTATTAAGTCTTCCTACAGAATCACTGATACTATCATCTGCAAAGAAGTCAATGCTTGTGATAATAAGATAACTTGAATAACTAAAGATTCAACTCAATGTTCATTTACTTTATAATATACATAAATGATACAAAAGGAACTTGCTAGGCATTCAACTTTTCAACAGTTCAGATTTTCAAACTTTGGCTTCAGGACAGAAGAGTTCCAGGTTTTCATCTATGAGTTGCAGGTTTAATCTTGCAAATTCTAATTCATTCATATTCAAATGCAAGACCTGGTTATGGTTCCAGGAAACAGCATGAAGAGTGACTGATATAAGTTGTAACTACCTGTTTTTCAACAATTTTAAAATAAATGATATCTAACTAACCTTTTAGAGCTAACACCATATCGAGGGCTCAGTGCAAGACTATAGCAAGTGCTTCATGTTTGTTGAAAGCACTTGTTATAGTCTTGCACTGAACTTCGATATAAGAATCATAATACTATGTACAGTAAATGACAAATCTCATCTTCTGGTATATATTCACAGCTGATTTACATTGGGTGGAGCCTGACATGCTGAGTAACTGTTGGGTGCACGCCATGCTGGCTCACACCCTTGGTAACGGTTTCTCCCCCAGCTGTAACAAGGATGGGACATACAGCCCCAAACAATGCTTTCTCCAAAGGTAATGACACCCCTTCCTTTGATCAGAGTTATTTGTAAAAAGTGACACTCAAAACACTGAGCAAAATAGGATAAAAGGTATTCATGAGGACAATGTTTTCTCCAAAGGTAATGAACCCCTCTCTTCCTTTGTTCAGAGTTATTAGTAAAAAGTGACAGTCAAAACATCGAGCAAAATAGGATCAAAGGTATTCATTAGGACAATGTTTTCTCCAAAGGTAATGAACCCCTCTCTTCCTTTGTTCAGAGTTATTAGTAAAAAGTGACACTCAAAACATCGAGCAAAATAGGATCAAAGGTATTCATGAGGACAATGTTTTCTCAAAAGGTAATGAACCCCCTTCCTTTGTTCAGAGTTATTAGTAAAAAGTGACACTCAAAACATCGAGCAAAATAGGATCAAAGGTATTCATGAGGACAATGTTTTCTCCAAAGGTAATGAACCCCTCTCTTCCTTTGTTCAGAGTTATTAGTAAAAAGTGACAGTCAAAACACTGAGCAAAATAGGATCAAAGGTATTCATGAGGACAATGTTTTCTCCAATGGTAATGAACCCCTCTCTTCCTTTGTTCAGAGTTATTAGTAAAAAGTGACACTCAAAACATCGAGCAAAATAGGATAAAAGGTATTCATGAGGACAATGTTTTCTCCAAAGGTAATGAACCCCTCTCATCCTTTGTTCAGAGTTATTAGTAAAAAGTGACACTCAAAACATCAAGCAAAATAGGATAAAAGGTATTCATGAGGACAATGTTTTCTCCAAAGGTAATGAACCCCCCTTCCTTTGTTCAGAGTTATTAGTAAAAAGTGACACTCAAAACATCAAGCAAAATAGGATAAAAGGTATTCATGAGGACAATGTTTTCTCCAAAGGTAATGAACCCCTCTCTTCCTTTGTTCAGAGTTATTAGTAAAAAGTGACACTCAAAACATTTAGCAAAATAGGATCAAAGGTATTCATGAGGACAATGTTTTCTCCAATGGTAATGAACCCCTCTCTTCCTTTGTTCAGAGTTATTAGTAAAAAGTGACACTCAAAACATCGAGCAAAATAGGATAAAAGGTATTCATGAGGACAATGTTTTCTCCAAAGGTAATGAACCCCTCTCTTCCTTTGTTCAGAGTTATTAGTAAAAAGTGACACTCAAAACATCAAGCAAAATAGGATAAAAGGTATTCATGAGGACAATGTTTTCTCCAAAGGTAATGAACCCCTCTCTTCCTTTGTTCAGAGTTATTAGTAAAAAGTGACATTCAAAACATCGAGCAAAATAGGATCAAAGGTATTCATGAGGACAATGTTTTCTCCAATGGTAATGAACCCCTCTCTTCCTTTGTTCAGAGTTATTAGTAAAAAGTGACATTCAAAACACTGAGCAAAATAGGATCAAAGGTATTCATGAGGACAATGTTTTCTCCAAAGGTAATGAACCCCCCTTCCTTTGTTCAGAGTTATTAGTAAAAAGTGACAATCAAAACACTGAGCAAAATAGGATCAAAGGTATTCATGAGGACAATGTTTTCTCCAAAGGTAATGAACCCCCCTTCCTTTGTTCAGAGTTATTAGTAAAAAGTGACAGTCAAAACACTGAGCAAAATAGGATCAAAGGTACTCATGAGGACAATGTTTTCTCCAAAGGTAATGAACCCCTCCCTTCCTTTGTTCAGAGTTATTAGTAAAAAGTGACAGTCAAAACACTGAGCAAAATAGGATCAAAGGTATTCATGAGGACAATGTTTTCTCCAAATGTAATGAACCCCTCCCTTCCTTTGTTCAGAGTTATTAGTAAAAAGTGACATTCAAAACGCTGAGCAAAATAGGATCAAAGGTATTCATGAGGACAATGTTTTCTCCAATGGTAATGAACCCCTCCCTTCCTTTGTTCAGAGTTATTAGTAAAAAGTGACAGTCAAAACACTGAGCAAAATAGGATCAAAGGTATTCATGAGGACAATGTTTTCTCCAAAGGTAATGAACCCCTCTCTTCCTTTGTTCAGAGTTATTAGTAAAAAGTGACAGTCAAAACATGAGCAAAATAGGATCAAAGGTATTCATGAGGACAATGTTTTCTCCAAAGGTAATGAACCCCTCTCTTCCTTTGTTCAGAGTTATTAGTAAAAAGTGACAGTCAAAACACTGAGCAAAATAGGATCAAAGGTATTCATGAGGACAATGTTTTCTCCAAAGGTAATGAACCCCCCTCTTCCTTTGTTCAGAGTTATTAGTAAAAAGTGACAGACATTCGAAACATTCAGGAAAAGAAGAAAAGATATTTTTTATAAGAAACATCATTTTCAATTAACCCTTTCCCAAACGACAAATTTTCGACTGTCCCAAATTGAAAGAGTTTGCAGACGTCATTTCAAAATGTGATGAAATTGAAAAATATTCTTCAGATAGAGCATTTTTTGGTAAAATTGAATTCTTATAAACAAAGTTTGGTCATGATGTTGGCTTATAATAGCAACTCTTCCTCACTGCTTGGGATCTAAGTTGTTGAATACTCATCTGTTATTTGTGCAGACAATTTGTCATAAAATTTGTTACAAGTTGTGTCTTTAAATGTATAATAAGATGCACACAAAACAGGTGTTGGGGCATTTTCCTTATTGCACCTGTACATATTTGTATTTTTACCTCATAAAATTGTATTTTAGGACTTAACTTTGAAGTTGTTACATTTCCTGTTAAGTCAAATGATTCTTTTTGATCTTTAACTTTTTGTCTCAATTTGATTTCCATTTTACATTGATCTTTTGTAGCTTGTATGTTTGTATAGACTTGTGAAAAGTCAAAGAAGTCAAGCTTTTAAAGGCACTAGCAATAAATCTATCTGAAGGGAGTTTCTTGTTTGCACTTTGATAGCTCTTTTTTGAATTTTCTATTGAAAATTCTTCACTGAAGTCTTACACATAACTTCTCTGCTTTTCTCTTATTGATATAACTTTTTCAGAAGGTAGAATAAAATATGCTTTTCAAAATTCAAGGACACTCTAAATTGTCCAAACATGTAACACATTTACATGTTGATTTCTGTAACTAACACTTGTGGAATGGTTCTTTGGAGACATTTTGGTGAAAGGAAACTTTCTCATCCTGAGCAAATTCTTTTTTTACAATACTTAATCTTTGCTCTGCAAAACTGTATATTCGATTGGTTGACAATGTTATGTCAAATTGGTTCTTGTATAGGCTTAAGCAAATTGCCAAGGTCCTTTTTATAGATATGTTTAAAGTATGTAACAGAAAAACAGACATGCACAATAAAAAATTCAAAGAGTCAAGTGTGGTAACTTGACATGTCTTCAAATGTCGAAGTCTGTCTGTTTGTTCATGGGTAAAGGACATCAAAGAAAGTTTTGTTTAACAAACCTGTTGAAAGCAAATAGTAGCCGACGTTGACCTACATGAATAAATATGTGAAAAGATAGTATGTATAAATATTTACACGCTACATCTCCGTAAAAGGCTAGTCTGTTACGTCAGTATGGATAAGTTATGGTACGAAAAACACAGACAGCTCATATTTCATGGGCAAGGTTCATTCTGTAACTTGCATGTGGCAATATACTGATGATTAATGCTGACTTTATATGGCATTTGCAACCAAAGATTCTGAAATCATTGCTAACAAAATGAACATTTGCTTATGAGCAATTTCTCAATTGTCATTATGATTTCAAAGTTTCTTTATCAATTTATAGTTTGCTAGGTAAAACCTATTGGATAACTTTTGATAATTGGTTAAAACACTATGCTGTGAATTATGGTAAGGGTTGATTTAATGATTAATTACAAACTGCATGGCTAAATTGGGACAAATTACTACTATGTAAGTTGCATACGTTTAGATTATCTCTAGTCTACTCAGACATTTTTTTATTGATTATGAGTGCTGAATGAATAAATGAGACAACATAAAAATGCAATTAGAGAAAAGTAATTTAAAAGTATTTAACCCTTTCACAGAATCCTACAAAAGCAGTCTTTTCAAAGAGAATTCATTGTGACAAAAGGAGGATTTTTTTCAGAGCTAATTCTTCTACAGTATCCCTATTTTCAGAGACATCTTTATGATTTAAAGATAAAAAAGATTTTTTTTATCTTACTTTCCTCTTTTGTCTGAACTGTTTCTTTTGGATTGCAAGCTAAAAACCTTAATGATTGGTATTGCTTGATTTCCACCTGCCTATCTCTCAATATAAGATAATAAAGACAAAAAAACTCAGAGACTAGCTCAAATGTCAGTATCTCTTTCCCCTAACATTTTGCATTTTAATTCACCTGAATTAGAAGACCTAAGAAACTTTTGTGACACAAAAGTATTTAATTTTGTGTCTGGTCTGAACTAAAATCCAAAACGAACAACAATTTCAAAGTAAAGGAAAAAGTAAGTTCTTTATGAAATTGAGTAGAAAAATATGTGGCTTAAAGAAACAGTGAAATGTATAAATATGAGGGAAAGTGTTGAAGGAAACCCTGGGGGTCATGTGAGGATAGCGTCCTTAGAACGGGTTCATGGGTCCGGGGAGAGCAAATAACTTGGTCACCTAACAGATCCGACTGGACGTTTCTATGAAAGACGCATGTTTACTCAGGATATCCCCAGCTACCCCTATACAATCGGATTATAAGAGTGTTAATCAAAATGTGCTCAGTGATAGTTTATAAAAACTTGCCAACAGTGGCTATAAGATTGTACTTAGGGATTAAGTCGAGATATGATAGTAGATTTGAGAGTATTACCACTGGACCATATGTCAGTCAATTCGCCCATAAAAAAGGTCGACGGAAGAATTCTGACGCTGGGTGGCTATTTTGGTTACTCATTGTGGGGCAGTCTCTGATAAGAATGGCTCTGTGGGTAACCCAGCTTTATGGAAATTCTCATAATCTGCCTGTTCATGATGGACATCATATGTTAATGATAGACATCACATGTATGTAGATGGTTAAATGCAAGGCTATAGCAAGTTCTTCACATTTGGTGAAGGACTTAATATAGTCTTGCATTAAACCCTTGGTATTTGTTGTAATTCACCTGAAGCAGGAGGTTTATTTAACCTTTGTGAAGAAAGAATTTGCTCAAAACAAGCATCTCATTTAATCACAATGGTTTCTTAACAACATACAATGAAAGTATGAGGGATTTTTTTAACGTTAATAGTGCTGGAACTGACTTCTTGCTTATGCAAACAGGTTGGATCCAGGCCTTATCTAAATTGAACAGATATTTAAGATTTTGGAAAGCAGATGACACAAAAATGTATTTTTTGAAAATTACTTTGAAAGATACTCAGAGTAGCAAATCGGTTAAATCACAGGCCAGCCTCATATTTACTTGACGGCTGGCCTTGATTCAACCCGTTTGCATAAAGTCAGTTTCAGCACTGCAAGGGTTAAATCATTATTTCTTTCTTTGGCATTTACAGTTTCACAAGGAATAGTTTTAATTAGTTTTAATCACTAATCTCTCTTAAAGAGTTTCTGCAGTACTGAATAGCATCTGAAACCCTTTAAAAACAGCAATTGATGTTAGCTGTGTAATTGAACACAACTTTTTATACGAGGGAATAAACTTTTATGGTTTTGTTATGCTCTTTGAACGGTATGTGGAGGTTCCTAAAAGCCTGTCTCTCTTTGCTAGATGTATCTTCCCTCATTTGATTCTCCCTTTTGGGAATTTGTCAATGATCCAAGTGGAAAGCAATGGCAGACAAGGGAAAATACTTTGAACAGAAATATTTTTAATGTAGAAACTGTTTTGATAAAGAGCATTTATTGCTCATTATGAGCATTTATTGCTCATTATGAGCAATCATTCCTTTTGTCGCAGTGGTTTCCTTAACCATCTGCAGTAGATGCAGCAAAGTAAGTTAGTAAGAAGTATGTTGTTAATACTTCAAGTGGTTGAAAAGATTAGACAACCCCTGCAGTAATTTCATGTCTTTCAATGAGGTATTTCAACCTAACGCCTTTGCGTTTTGAAGCAGACAACTTTCAAAAAGCATTGTGGCAAAAGGAGAAATTGCTTGTCACAAACAATTTCTCCTTTTCCCACAAAGCTTTTTCAATAATTCACGTATCACAACAGCAGAACTGAAAGGTTTTTCAAATTTTTACAAAGATATTCTAAAGCCGTTTGCTACAAGTAAAAAAATGTCATACAGGTGGTAAAGAGTTAATCCAATTTTGCTCTTAATGCTAACCTTCATACATCCTAACAGAGGAGTGAACGAGTCATTGAGGCAAAAGAACATTTCACTCTTAAAAGACATATTTGCTATGTTTTCAATTTGAAATTTGACACAAATAAAAGTTTGGAATCAATTGTGACATATCATAGTTGTCTTTTGACCCTTTGAATTCAAACTCATGACTTTGTAGAAGATATTGTGAAAAGTCCAAAATGAAAGATATTGCAAATATGAAACAAATAATAATTTCTTGCCGTCATTAAGGAAACACAAGTATTTAATCTCTCGTTACAATCACTTGGTCAAATTTATAACAGAAAGGGTTTCAAGTATGAGGTTAAAGGATCATCTAATAAGGGAATATTTACAATACTAAATATATCTTGGATTGGCCCCCTATTGAGATATGAAATGATGGACAGGATTGTATTAAAAAAATTCTGCGCTCTTTTGTCTTTGTGTGTGCGGAATTTTATCTTTGCAAGTGAAATGCGGTTTACCATATCGCTTATTTAAATCGCAAAGTATACAGTTTTACGTCTAAAGGTTTTACTTATCAGTGGCAAAGTATGCTATCATTTTTTACCCCATATAGAACTTTGTCAGGTAAATAGATTGCAACGAACCCCACATAGATCACAAGTACACATTACAACAATTGTGGATATTCTTTCTGTATTAAATAATAAAATTATGTTATTCTCTTTAAGTTTTGTTCTTCATATGTTACATGGAGCGATACATCATTTTCAAAACTGAAAGAACATTTTTTTGTTTTAAATAATTCATGTCATTTTGATATGAAATATTCTCGATTTGCACAAATAGCTTTAAAAAATGGAAAAAAAAATGGTAATGATATAATAATCATCCCATTGAGTAAAATGAGTATTCATGTACAGTCAATCTTGTTTAAAGTGACCATTCTTTAACAGTAGTGACAGATTATTTTGACTGAGCTTATCTTAATACAGGATGCAAGTCATTTAGAAAGCTCCCACTGGAGCTTTCTGAATTACTGTTATTAAGCCATAATTATGTTATCTTTTAAAACATGGTTCTCCTTTTACAATGGTCACTTAAAACAAGATTGACAGTAGTTAACATAATTTTATTGCATAAGCATTACTGTTCGGACTAAGGGAAACAACTCTTTAGAATATTACTCTAATAACATGTAAAGTCAATCGGGAATGGGAACTCTTGCACCAGGTATAATTCTAGCTCAGTAGAATAGCTTGTTAATTCTCTCTCATAAAGGTTTCTCTCTTAAATGCAAATAAGACAATTCTATAACACATGAATCTTAAATTTTACAATTTTGACAAGGTAAAAACATTTTAATCAGTTACTCATTTCTATTGCACGAGATTAAAGACATTGCAGATAACAAGTTAATCCTTCTCTTTAAAAAGAGAAACAAGTTCAAATACCTTATCTGTACCAGTGGCTTGAATGCATTTGTTTTGGTTAAAAAGGAGAATTTGCTCATATTAAACACATCTTACATTTATAATTTTAGATATTTGGTTGTTTTGATAATTTACTTCAATATCATCTTCATTTTAATCAAAATGGGGAAACCATAATATCTTAGCAGAGCAAGAAATGAATTATATTTAGAAAGGATAGAGTACAGGTACATGGAAATTAGCAAAACTTTCCAGAGTTGACTGCTGCAGACACATGAAAATCCAAGGAATGCTAGTTAAAGATTGATCTGTTCTTGAACTTCATGAATGTCATGTGGTAAATTGCATTTTTGTACACTCAATTGACTGTTTGACAGAAAACCACAATATCAATATGGCCTAAACTGGGCTTAGCATAAAAAGTAATAAATGACGGCACCCCTTGATAAAGAAAGTAGCCAAGCTATTTTACGATTATGGCAAGATTACATACCCTCTTAACAAGATTTACCTATAACAATTTTCACAACATGGGGATTAAGCAAAATTCAATATATCCCCTCACTAGTTTGGTATATTGTGAAATTGATTGAAGCACCGATAGATGAATTCTGAAGAAGAGCTTTCTTAATTGAGAACATTTCATGATGAAGTTCAAGCTGCTTGTCACAAGCATTTTGTTTTTCTCATTACATAAGCTTTGATTTACAATGACATTTCTTGTATGTTTACCTATTCCCATATTTTCAATTTCATTTAAATAAGACAGCATTAAATCTCATTTTAACATGACAAAAAAGGAAGACCTTGCACATTGCACATTTGAGTATCGTTTGAAAGTTTAACAATTAGAGGATAATTCACTTTCACCTGTTTGTAACAGTGTTTTCTTAAGTCTAATGCAGATGATGCATAGATAATTCAGATGCAGCAATGGATATCATGGAGAAGTGTTAATGAAATATTAGCACAGAAGGCTGACTATATTCTCAACATTAACTGTTAGGGTTAACCTTCCACAAATGAACTGTTCCGAATATCCACAAGATATACTGATTTCATCAAACTTTCACTATCTAAGGGTTTATCTTTCCTGAAAATTCTATCCAAGCGAAGTCAGTCCACGTTGAATTCTATGCTAAGACGGAACGACTGGTATTTGAATCATATATATGTTAAAACTAATAGCTCCTTTTCCATACGACATAATTAATGATGAGGGACTAAGAAGTCATGTTTGAAGTCAAGTTCTGGGAAAGAAATAAGAGAAGCATGGATAGGTGCACTGACTGCTTTGGAATAATTGAATGTTAATGTTAATCTAAAGGGGCTTATTCAGATGAGAACATTTCGAGGGTTTAATGCAATACTATAGTTTATGTTTATGAAGCACTTACTATAGTCTTGCATTGAACCCTCGATTTGAAAGTCAAAATAAAATGTCTTTGAAAAAATACAATTTTTGTATTGTTATTTGAAAAACAATTAAAAGGAGCTATTGAAAGCATAAAATTAATTCAAGAAGCACCAATTTATCTAAGTATCTACAGTTTATATGCGTTAGATCTCAAAAGTGATGTCACACTTTTGAATTAAAATACATGTTTATTCTCTGTGTTCACACTTAAAAGAATTAAAACAATCTTATTTTGCTTCTACCGACTATTCTCTGGTGGTTATCATATAGGAGCACAGGTTTTTCAGTTTTAAAGAAATCAGTTTTTTAACTTCCAAATTTCCTTACATATATGAACAAGTGCCTTTTATTCATGAGAATGTCTCCATATAATGCTGAAGAAAAATTCTCTTATCTTTAGCATGCTTTGATTTCCAATGAGCATATTGTGCAATATGAAGGACAAGAGATTTACCACATATCAAGAAGCTAAACCCCCTACTCCATGCTCTCCAAGTCATTTACAGGGCTACTTTGTTGTTGGGTCATGCCCTTAGTAAATCATGGTCCTTTCTTCACCCTTTCCCAAACAATAACAACATTTGACTACTTTGTTGCAGACGACTTTAGAAAACATTGTGGGAAAAGGAAAAATTGCTCGTGAAGAGCAATTTTTCCTTTTCCCACAAGGTTTTCTGTTCTTTCTGAAGAATAGTTTTCAATTTCATCACATTTTGAAATGTGGTCTGCAAACTCTTTCAATTTGGGACAGTCGATAATTCGTTGTTTGGGAAAGGGTTAACCTTTTATAGTGCTGGAACGGACTTCATGCTTATGCAAACAGGTTAGATCCAGGCCAGCCTTGCCTGTGATCTAATCTGTTTGCTTCTCTGAATATCTTTACTCAACAAAATTAAGCAGATATTTATGGTTTTGGAAAGCAGAAATATAAAAATTGATTTTTGGAGAATTGGCCAGCATTCTAACGGTTAATGCAAAGGATGAGTTTACATTTAAGTTTCATAAAACAAAATGCAAGAAGTGCCTTTGTTCATTTGTATGAAGTTAATCAGTAATCCATGCAGACACGTCTTTATGCCTTTGATTAGTTTGTAGCTCTGTTTCCATTTTTGTTCAAGCATTGCTTATACAAATGTATATAGATTTGATAAATATACGTCATTGTTGGTTTTGTATGAATTGTTGTTCTTGATGAGCAAATGTTTTGCAGCTCAGTGTTAGTATTAATCATGCTCAACTAGAGCTTTAATCCCTATTTATAAGTAGATAGGTAGATATTAAAGATGACAAAAAATGTAATTGAAACAGATGTGTCTAATCTTTTAGGGAAGATTATATCGATCCTTTCATATTATGATTGTGACAAATGTTTTCTTTGTGCCTCAAGATTTGCATGTGACAAACTGCTGTAAGACATACACAGAAAAGCCTTGCAAATTGACATATATAAGAATTTAGAATTGTTTAACAAATTGAGGGTTCAATCCATAAACATGAAGCACTTACTATAGTATTGTATTGAATTCGTCAGAGAATTTGGATTACAAAAGATGATAACAGTAATAATTAATTTTTCTTTTATGTTGCCTCTTGGAAAATGAACAAAAAAAGTATTGAGTTAATTTTAACGACTATTTGTTCATATGTTTCAAGTGTCTATTTTCTCTATTTCCAGATGCTGGTGTGTAAATCATGATGGTAGTCCAGAAGACCCCTATTTTGATACTCGGTTTACTTATGCCATTAAAGGGGCGATGTTAAGTTGTACACAAGTCAACTAGAAAGCTTGAAGCTGAAGAACAAACATTTAATGCTGTGATAACATACTGTGATAATGTGCTATTGGTTGTTGCTTTTTTGCTTATCCTAAATGAAGTTTAGATAGATATTGACTGCCATGTTTAGTTGTACACAAGTCAACTAGAAAGCCTGAGGGGGAACAAACATTTAATGCTGTGATAATGTGCTAGCTATTGGTTGTTGTATTTTTGCTTATTCAAATGAAGTTTAGATAGATATTGACTATCTTTGAACCATTGAATGAAGATTTCTGTATGAAAGATATGCTATAAAAATGTTATATATCTTGTTATTTGTTTTTTTCTTCCATCCTGTTATATAATACATCATTTCGAGGGTTCAGTGTAATACTATAGTAAGTGCTTCATCTTTATGAAGCACTTACTATAGTCTCGCACTGAACTTTCAAATTCAAAGTGATTTTATTGTTGTAAGTTAGCATGTCAAATTTTGGGTTTGTTAGCCAAAATTTGTTAAATATAAAACAATACAAAGGGTCAGCCCATGGATAACATGTAAGCATGGCTACTGGTTGGCTCTTTGAGGCTCATATCATGGGTTTAACCCATTACCAAACAATAATGACATATGACCATTTTGTTGCAGACGACTCTGGAATACGTTTTGGGATAAGGAGAAATTGCTCTTAACAAGCAATTTCTCCTTTTCCCACAATGTTTTCTACCCTATCAGAATACTATTTTTCAATTTCATCACATTTTTAAATGTCGTCTGCAAACTCTTTCAATTTGGAACAGACAAAAATTTGGCATTTGGTAAAGGGTTAAACTAATAAAACATATATCATTTGAGGTCAAATATCTAAGGCCTCCATCTAGTTTAGAGAAAGAAAATCCTGCAGTTGATTGTTGAAATTAATCTTCCAATCTTTCTCACAATTTGATTCAAATAGCAATGTGAGTAGACAGCGGGGTCACCTGATAGCTTTGAGAGAAAGTGTTTCGGAGACAAATGTGAGTCAAATTGGAGTTCTAATACAAACTGACTGCAAAAACTCTTCTCGTAAATTACATAATAATGGGAAAGTTAGGTGACATGACATGGTGTTTATACATTATTATGTCCCCTTAATCCTTTGCCCCTTGTGAAAATTTAAATGCGACCAAATGTGCTGAAACTACAGTCAAACTTGTGTTAAGAGGCCAGCCGATGGGACAGAATAAATTGGCTGTTTATGACAGGTTGGCTGCTTAACACAAATTGATTTACACTATAAATCTACCAATGGGACTTTCTGTAGTGGCTGTTTAAGGCAGGTTGGCTGCTTAAAAGGGTGGCTGCTTAACACAAGTTAGACTGTATGTTTTTTCGCAATTTTTTTTTTTTTTTGTCATCTGCATCCAAAATTGCTAATCTCAAGTAAGTGATGAGTCATCACATATTTACTTCTTATGAAAGAAGATCAAAATCATACGTCGTCTGCAACTAAAATTGACTCCTAATCCTTATAGTGCTGGAACCAACCTCATGCTTATGCAAACAGGTTAGATCCAGGCCAGCCAACAAGTAAATTGGCGGCTGGCCTGTGATCTAACCTGTTTGCAACAGTATCTATACTGATTAAAATTGAGCAGATATCTAAGGTTTTTGAAAGCACACAACACAGAGATCTATTTTTAGAAATTTTACTCGGCTTTCTGAGGGTTAAGACTCATTTTGTCCGAATAAGTTGGAATGACATCCACAGCACCAGGTATAAAACCACTTCCCCTGTCTTGTAACATGCCCAATGTGATGTTAAAAAATATCAGCAAAGTCACAAAAACAACACAAGAAAAGTGCCATTTGAATTTTTTCATTAGGGTTAGTTACAATATGGAGAACATACAATATGGGGAGAACAGACCTCCTAGACCAAGTTGCAATTTGTCAGAGTACAGAACTTGAAATCACATGGCCTCTCTCTACATAGGCTCAAAACCTGGTGACAGCATTTGGATTTTCATGAGAGGAATTAAGTCTACAAGTTGTCAATGCTTTTTTCCCAGTTTGACCAGACCTTAATCTTATTGGCAGCTAAGTTCTGGCCTGGTCTTCCTCAATTAATTTAGCAAGGCATTGCTGCAAAAATCGAAATAATGTTCACATGATGTTTAACTTATCAATGAAATAAATACAGGAATGGTGTCATGATAAATGCATGTACCAGAACACAGGATTCCAACTTTAGGCCTGGTCCTGATTTCAGGCTTTGAGATTTCAACTTCTTTGTAAACCCCTTACCAAACAATAACAACATAAAATCTTGACCAGTTTGCTACAGACGACTCTGGAAAACATTGTGGGAAAACGAGAAATTGCTCTTAACAAGCAATTTTTTCTTTTACGACAATGTTTTCTGCGCTATCTGTGAGAAGATTATTTTCCAATTCATCACATTTTGTTATGCCGTCTGCAAACTCTTTCAATTTGGGAGAGTAAAAAATTTGGTGTTTTGTTAAGGGTTAACATAGATGTTTAAATTCAGGCTTCAAGTAATGATTATCAGGCTTGAGCATTCCATAACAATAGCAGGGCTGAGAACACCAGGTATTGACCCCTGCTAGCATTTTGGCTTAGACTGGAAGCTCCCTTGCAAACAATTAAAACATCTTTCAATTAATCCAAAATGCGTCAATGGTCTTAAAATCCCAAACTATGACAAGCCACAAAGATGACTTGTCTATCAATAGATTGATGTAAATCTGCTAATGATGTGCATATTTACACCGTTTATCACATGTCTGGCACTGCTATTTATTTTCAAGGGTGGGTCTGGCGACAGTGTTAATCCCAGGCGAGAAACGTTTTATCCTTATCAAATGGGAACACCCAGGGTATTTAATGATGTTACTATTTTTTGTGTAATTGCCCCCTAAAATAAGAAGTTACCTTTTAGGATAAAATGAGAATTCATTGTAGGGAAAAAGATGGACCTGCCAACTATTCTTTCAACCAAACCTTTTTAGATATTTGAAAAATCATCAATTGTTAAACAAACTTCCAAAAAACAAAAAACAAGATATCAAAGAAAGATTCAATATGGACCAAATGGGAAAGCCAATGTCATTTGTCTATGTTGAAAAGATAACTTGCAGCAAATTGGATATTAAAGGTAATCTTTATGATGAAAAGGAATTCATATCTAATAGTCAAGATAACCATAAATCTCTGCCTGTTGTGCTTTTAACCTATGATTAAAAGACCCAAGTACTAGCTTAATTAATGATAAATTACCCTAGTTTTTTAAATCAAGTTGGTGATCAAAACAGTAGTGAATGATGTCCAACAAAAACAATAGATTGTGCAATTCAATTAAAAGCTTCTTGCATGATCTTATAGAAGAAGATAACATAAGAATTTTAGGGAAGGGTTTACTTAAATTCAGACAATCACTTCATCTTTGATATATCTCCATATTTCTGTCTCATGTCACTGTCCAATACATTAAATGTCAGTATGCAAACCATTACTGGAGCACCAAGAGTAAGAGCTTATAGTACCTTCCAAATAAATACCCCTGTTTCTCTAAGAGACTGTGCTTCTCACAGAAACTGACAATTATGACTCAGAATTAGGAAATGTTTAGCAACCAACAAACTGGACAATTCATCGTCACAAAAAAAATTCAACAGGTGAAATTTCTTATGATGAGTAATTGCCGAGTATAAAATAATTGCTAATCTTGTTTCATTTCACTTAAATATTTTGATGAGTAATTGAGTTCAACGTCTATTAATACAAGACAACAATTCTCTGAGTTAGTCCCTTTAAGGCATTTACTAGTGAACGCAAGATGATAATCCTTAGATGCATCAAAAAGTATGACATTCACACACAGGTTTTTATTTTCCTTTTTGCATTCTATAGCTGCTAAGAAAACCGTGCACATTAATAGATTACCATCATTTTTCAGTGGGCAAACCCACCCCCAACCCTATGTTTTTTAAAAGGTGAACAACTTGTTTCTGTTTTAAGTAGTTTCAAGCACCGGGTAAGTGCATTGCATATACATTCTTTACCTTCCATCACGAGAAGAGATATGTAGCCCAAGTTTGGGCGGGATTTAAAAGGGTATTAGTCATTTTATTGCTTTGATCTTGCCCCACAGATTACGGTCGCTTCTCCTTCAAAAAAATATCATTTGATGCATGTGCAAGAGAAAACTTTTGAAGACATGATAGAAGGAGAATTTGTCAATTTTTAACACAATTTGATCAAAACGCAGGGGTTAAACTTTTGTACAATGCAAAAAGCAGTTATTCATGGTGAATTTCATCATTTAAGGCATTTTTATTGAATTTTTTAAGGATCTGCATTTAATATGATCGATCATGCAGGTTAAAAAGATTTTCTGAGAAAAAAAAACATTTTGCAGAATAATCTCTAACCTTATCCTTAAAATTAATAATTTTCATGAGACAGACTAAAACTACCCCCACCCCTTCCCAAGTATGTTTTTATATCCTATCTGCATGAAAGGAAACCTTTAAGTCACCTGTATTAGAAATGGATTACACAATGACTAAGCAACCTGAACATAGCAAAGATGTATTTAACTTTTTTCGTTAAAGCCTGTAATTCTTTAATATCCTGACAAACCATGAACTTATATAATCATTCAATCAAGTTCAAGAATAGATAAATCCAATTAATTTTATTGTGTATGCATGGTTTAACACTGTGTTAATGTTCACTCAGTTATAACAATGCTCTCCTGGTATTCACCAGTAGTAGGTGAGGGTTCTGAAGTTTCATGCCAACGGATAGTCCATTCAAACAAGCCATACCAATAGAGCTGGAACATTGGTCCCAGGTTACGAGTTCAACCCCCTACTGGGTCAAATAAATCTCTTGTATCAAATTCAAAGACCCAACCAACCACCAACCTCCTAGTCAAGTTAAAAACATGGTAACAAAGTGAGGAATTGATCTTCCCAAGTAGACTCCCTCCAGGCACATAACATATCGAGGGTTCAATGCAAGACTATAGTAGTGATTCATAACATGAAGCACTTACTATAGTATTGCACTGAACCCTTGATATCACATATCCTTAATATCAGAATTTCGTCCAAATTGAACATGATTTTGGTAGTGTCATACTACAAAAGGAAATAAATGAAGGAAAAAACAGAATTGTGACAAAAAGATATCATTGCCCACTTCAGGAGAAACTTTTGTCAGTGGTTTCTAAACTCTTCAGCATACTTAACCTTTTCCCAACCAATACGACATTTGACGACTTTGCTGCAGACAACTTCAGAAAACATTGTGGGAAAAGGAGAAATCGCTCGTAATGAGCAATTTTTCCTTTTCCCACAATGTTTTCTGCCCTATCAGCAAATTATTTTCCAATTTCATCACATTTTGAAATGTCGTCTGCAAACTCTTTCAATTTTGGACGGTCGAATATGTGTTGTTTGGGAAAGGGTTAAAAGTCACAATGATTTGTTCATAATAATTCTTATGCAGTTAGTTCTATCTTAAAAAAAATGGTGGCAAAAAATAACGCATTTCTTTACCTATCTATTTAGCATTGCACATCTACACTTTTTTTAATCAAGAAGCTTAGATAACTTGCATATCTTTTGTGAATCACAGAGCTATGGCATTTTCTTTTGGATTCATAGAATAAATGAATAATACTGTTGAAAACAGGGAAAAGCTAAATTTATTTCTAAATATGTTACTATCAGTGTAAGGGAAGCAAATCTAGTAAGACATTTTATTTGGATGCTCTCCCTTGAATTTTAAAATGAAACGCATACCATAGATGTCCGTCCTACCACTGGAAGATTTTTAGTCCCATCATGAACAAATACACAACCTACGTACCCAACAAATTTGACTTCAGCCAAATTAGTTACATCTGGCAGATGCAATACTTGCCTAGTTTTTAAACGGTCATTATAATTTGCTATTTATTTATTTATCTGATAAGAGATGAATTCAAAAATGCATTAATGGGATTCTAAACAATTGGTGTTAAGGACAAGATTCATAAATGATGACAGTTCCAATTGAAAAAACTTAGTAAGAAAACAAAAGCAGACAGTTTTTTTTTTCTTACAAAAATATTTATTTCATTACTTCAATGAATGTAAAGTAAATGCATGTTACCATAAATCATGAAAAAATAAAAAGAAAACTAATTATATAACTTGAAGCTACATGTACACCATTTTATGATCAAAGGATTGTGTAAAACATTCCTGCAAAGGGTTGGAGTAAGTCAAAAGAGAGGCTAATTCAGCTACTTTTCTTGAAGTGTTATGCATAGCCTGTACAGAACTTGTCTCTTACACATAGTGAAACAGGCATTTTAATTAAGGATACTTCAACAGTTCATATTGCATAACAGATACACAAACTGCACCTACTTTTGAATGATTTAAGAATTTTTGCAACAGAAGGAAAAATTGATAATAACATGCATCTTTTAAATTTTTCAAAAAGCTTTTAAATTATGATAGTGTTAAAATGATTTGTTTTATCTTGTTACTTATTTGACACAAAATTGATTACCAAATGAAGTGATGAACTCAACTGACAAGTTGAGGGATCTATGCTAAACTATAGCAAGTCCTTCACAAATGTGAAGCACTTGATATACTATTGCACTGATCACTCAATTAGTAACAGTATTAATGTGTGTAGTACATCACCAAACAAATACGTTTTCCAAACATCAGAGAGCAAATAACTCTTGTAGTCATTGCTTGAAAATGAGAAATAACTCAGGTGCACTTTGACCTTTTCCAACAATATTTTCATTTTAAGTCAAAGGAATATGTTTTATTAATGTTTTGATTATTTACTTTGTAATTATTTCTATTAAGAAAAGAAAACATAAATCCTCTTTTGGTAAAAACCCTACTCCTATGCAGTGTCATGGCAATTAATACAAAATGAATTCTACATTTTGAAAGCAAACATATTCAAATAATTTGAGAATGTAAATGAAATCAGATTCTACCCTTCTTGTAAATGTTTCATGAATAAATAGACACCCTGGTCAAAACACATTATAGGTCATATATGACATGGGTTTATAAACAATTTTTTTGATATTTGGTAAATGAAAATGAACTTTGATTCTAATATAATACTGCCAGTTTAAACCATAAAATGTTTATAAATCTATATAATTTCTCTATTTGTATAGCTAAATAAATTATTCCTGAAATTGCTTTATGAATGATGTAAACTCTTCAAGACATGTAAACACCTTTGCTTTTTTTGTAATCAAAGCTAGCATATCTTAAAGTATTCTCAAGTTCACTCAAGCTCACTCAAGTTCAACAAATCTATCTTTTATAGCCAACAATTTTCCGAACTACAATGTATCCTAGATCATTATGTATACTACAAAGTAATGAGAGTTAAAAAAAAAAATGTCTCCCCTTTTTTTTTTTTTATTAAAGCCAGGTAAGTTAGCTTTAGGACATAAGGAGTTAAGTGTTTACTGTTTTATGCTGAACATGAAAAGACTAAAAAACTTCTTACCTAACAAAGATTTTGAAAGCAGTACTTCTGTAAACATAGTATGAATTGTTACTGATGGAGCAATGGTAATTCAGTTGCAGAAAAAGGATTAAAACTCAAATCCAACCAAAATCAACAACAGCTCAGTTTGAAATGATTTAGATGAGTATGTTTCAACATTGATACAATTCAGGCTATGTCCTCTGCATCAAATAGCATGGCAAGAAGGAACTGGCAGGACATATCATGCAGTATCGAAATACCTCTATCACTTCTATCACAGATCTATGTCAAAATAGAAGAGGGAATATGATAATGCTTTAAATTCTCTCTAACTTTTGTCAATAAAGCAATACTGAGTGAGTATTTACTTACAATACATATAATTCGATAACAGAGATTTATCACAGTTTATTCAATTCGTAAAAGTTTGTGTATAAATAAAGCTCCTTTGGAGCAAACATACTCTGTACCAAAACCGTTAATGACCACAGAATAATGAAGGCATTAACGACATTTCTAACAAGAAACAAGCACTCAAACATCAAGCTATCGTCTCAGTTTTCTTTTCCTAGCAATATACCGCCTCCATACTCGCTGTATGATCTCCGCAGACTGACGGGCTTTCCGTATCCTGTTAATGCGACTCCGTTCTAGCTGGGCCCGGCTCATAAAGTTCTGTTCCCGTTCCTGCTCCTGCATAGCCTTCACCTGACCATGGTGTTCCTCTTCGATTTCGAATGACGTACCTCCGCCGCCGCCACTCGTGTTGAGTGTAGTGAACGAGTTGTTACGTAGAAACTCATCCATGTCATAGCCACTACCTGAAATAGAAAAATAAGTAACTTTTTTAAAATACAAATTATCAGAAACAAACGCCCATTATAAGTAAGCTAAGATATAACCATATGTCTGTGTGTTAAATCTTAATATGTAAATGTGTGAGCAAATACGTACAAGCGGGTTTTGCGTCGTCATGTGAGCATACCTGTTGCGTGCTTTGTTAAAGTGTGTATTGGTACGCAAATGTGTATTGTGTATAAGAACATAATATCAGTAAAATATATCATTTACCTCATCAATAGCATGTTAAATTCAGATGTTAAATTCAGATTCTAGTCAGCAAAGAATAAAAATTACAAAGCTTAACTTCATACTTATTCGCTATAATCTGCTTGATTGCACAAAATAAGTGACATGTAACAATAGTTAAACATAACTTAACTTCTGAAATCTATCAATAACAGAGATAAGTTATATAAAATAAACAAATACATGTACAATGATCTAATAAAATATGAACAAATGGATCATATGGCTATAAAGTATCTTCGTTTAATTTGGTCATCAATCAATACTGCACAAGTCTGTACATTGAGAACAGTTTTAGTTTTAACATCTCTAGAATAGTGTGTATCAGTGACTTCCGCATGCAATACATATGAAAAACAGCAACATGAATCCTTTCTTGTTGGTATTCATATGAAGTGTCATATAAAAACCTGCAAATGGACTAAACAAGAGTTAACCCCTGTTATGAGATATTACCACAAAAATAATTATATGTTACAGAAGTCTTTGAAACATTGTAAAGATGATTAGCTGTAAAACTGCAAAAAATCACATTAGTTTCATTATCATTAGAACAATTATTAGCATTATTATTATTGACATATTTCATAATCATCATCTCTACAATTAACATTTTCATGAAAACATTTAATTCACCTATACACTCATTCTTTTTAAAGATATGCAACAAACATTAAGAAAGTCCAAATTGTTAACAGTACAAGTTTACCAGTTCCCTAACATGAAAATCTGTGTCGTGTCCGAAGTGAAATCAACACCAGACGAAAATGACATGCCAAGAATATCATTTTTGATGATAAATGGTAGATACAATTTTGATAAAAGAATTAATTGCTCATTTCGAGCAATTCTTCTTTTGTTGCAGTAGTTTCTTAAGACTTGTTGAACAAGATCTGTGCAAGTTATTTATTTTACATCGATTATAAAACAAATAATGTACAATCACTTTATACACACTCTAGTTTTGCTTCCAATGGCTATTCTTCACTGCATATCATTCAACAGTATATCTGAAGTGCAGTTTTAAAGAAAGTAGATTGAGACTTCCGTATTTCCTCACATCTGTGAACAAGCACCTTTTAACAGCAATACCCTCATTGCTCACATGAGTATCTACTCAATGTAACAAAGCACAGCAGGTGTACTGTTATTTTCTTTCTTACTTTTTGCATTGCTTTCTACTGGCGATTCCAAATTGGACCAGTCAAAATATCTCATAATGAGAAAATGGATTAGATTTTCTTGACCTGTAAACAAGGGATTAGTTATTAGAAAGTATTACATAATTATACGAACTGTAATTTTAGTATTAATATATTTTTTATTTTATTAATTTCCCATAAACTTCTCCATTTTGTTTAATATTTAAAAAAAATATGGGCCGCGTCACGCGAAAAGGGGCACTCGAACATATAAAAAAAAAACGCTGACTCAGCTCTATCTTAGCGCTATTATTCCAGCATCTAGTCACGAAAGTTATCATTTGTATTTATTTAAAGGTATAACTGGAAGTCCTCTAAGATGCCAAACAGTGTAGCCCCAGACCAGCCGCCACGTCAGTGACGTGGCGGCTGGTCTTGGGCTACACTGTTTGCTATGTCCGAGTGCCCCTTTTCGCGTGACCTGGCCCATATTGTGGTTAAGTATCCTTTTTGGTAATGGAAGCAGCAGTACCATTAAAATTCCTGTAAAACTCATGCAAACAAACAATAACTCTCCCAATCAACAATTTCTTCTACTCCTTTTTCAAATTGATACAGGTAATTGGTTTGGCAGAGTTTGATGAAAAACTACGAAATGTATTCCTCTGGCTGGACGGAAATGCTGTTTTAGGAAGAACAATTGCATGTTAAATTAAATTATTTTTATTTTCCTCAAAAATATTCAAAAAGAAAATGTTGTAGAAGAGACGTAAAATTGAGCCTTTGTTCGATAAATGGTTATGGTTAGCCATGTGCAAACCTTTACCTCCTGGCATACTCCAAGGTGTGAAACTCTCAAATACCACTTTATAAAAATAAACAATCAATCCATTTACAAAAACACCTTATTCCATAAAACTCCACTTTTACATATCTTCATCAAATGACTTCAGGACCCACTACCTCACAGTAATAAATTGCTCCCAATTTGTCCGTTTAGTCACTAATATTACTACCCAATATCATAAAGAATATGTGGAAAAGATTTAATATATTACTACTACAACTTGCTGTTGCTCTCAAATTAGGCCATTTCCATATAAAGATAAATTGCTCCTCATTTGTCTTTTAAGTCACAAATATTACTACCCAATACCATAAAGAATATGTGGGGGGTTTATTATGTTATTGCTACCACTAGCTGTTGCCCTTATATTGGACCAAACACAAATCCCCATAAAATGTAATGGGTTAATCCATTAAGATGTTTTTGAAGTAAAGAATCTCAAAGCTGAAACATGTTTTGGAAATTCGTTTTAGCTAATTCATGTCTTGCAAAGATCTGTTATTCAAGGCCTGTAAAAAAGAACAAAACAAATGATCAGTTCAAGAGAGAAAGGAAAACAATGAAATTCGCACTGTTCCAACAACATGTAAACTAAAGATGCCCTTGAATATGATTTTCGCCATCACCATGTTTTAAGTACACTATATGATTTCAGTTTTCTAAACCCATTTCCATAAAATGACTGACTAAACTCAATGCATCAAGAGATGACAAACAAAGCAAATGAAGACCCTTTTCTTTCCTTTCCATACTAGATGGGATTCATTGTGTCAGAAATAACAAAAGAAACACTTCTGCTAAAAGAGTCTCCAGACCTAAAAGATGAATATTTTACATTTCTTTTATCATGGACGTATTGTCCTTTTGTCAAAAAGATTTCAATAATTGAACTTTTTAGAAATCTATGCTATTTTGATAAATGAATGCTAACCTGTACCCTGAGAGGCTGGCCTCTGGCGCTGAGAACCTTTATTGGATCTTTCTTTGCTTGGGGTCCTCTGTAAGGACTGATTTACTTTGACGGGTGAGCCCTGCAAGATATGGAAAAGTAAAGCTAGAGAAAAGATCATGTATATGACTAATCGTGAGATCAATATCATGATAGGTAAAAATAGGAAAATGTCAAAAAATGGTGTCAGTGATTGAGCTCTAAATTATGGCATTTTGTTAATACTCATCAACCTATCATCCATCTTTTATTCGATTTTTATTAAATTTGTAAGCCTTCCCAAGGAAACTATATAGGATTTGAAAACACTCATTAATTATAACCCAGAAGACAATTTCACATTATGATAACAAGGATACAACTGTTTTTCTAATATAATAGTTTAATTAAAACTAATTGTCAATTTGCTATAAAGATATCAAATGGTCATTTGCCGATTCCAAATACAATATAAATCAGTTTATAAAATATGGATTAAAACAAGTATATATGAAGACTTTAAAGCAAGACTATAGAAAAACCATTACTTTTGTAAAGACAATACAATAGTCTTGCACATAGTCCACTTAGACCTTGCAAATTGGGTGGAAAGGTCACGCTTAACCCTGTTCCATCTCATGACGAGACAAACAATAGCAGAAATCAATGATGATAATGTATGAAAAGAAAAACTTCTTTGAGATATTCGATAAAAACAATTGCAACAAAGAATTATTGCTCTAAAAGTGCTATGTCCTATTTTTTCGCAACTGTTTCTTGAGCCTTAAAAAGTTAAGTTTTAGACAAAAAGACCTAAAAACAGATGTTATCACTTACAGAATCTTGTGTTGAAGAATCTCTGGGTTTCTTATCACTGTCTTTAGACTTAGGTTTACTTGTGGGTTCTCTGGTTGAAGGTCTTGAGCTTTGACGAGATTTTTGTCGAGTTTGAGATATCTTCTGAGTGGCTGCCTCTAAATAAGGGTTTGGCCTATATTTGGAAGTCCTAGCAAATTGTTCATAATCCTCATTCTTTGGAATCACACTAGAGCTCTCCTGACCACCCAGCATAGAATGGAGGGCAGAATCAAAGTTTTTAGCTGATAAGCCCATCCTACGAGCATCAAATTGTTCCGAATTTGCCATCCCATGTACATATTCACTTGGTATTTGAGTGGGGCCCTGTTGACCCCCTTCCCTGTCATACAGATTTCTGTTTCTCTCCCGGAATCTGTTATTCTTACTTTTAAACAGTTCCTCTTCTATTCTCTTACTTTGAGATTCAATCAGATCATCACTTAATCCATTGTGTAATCGTTGACTAGGCTTATCCACCCCATTTACTACTTTACCCACCCTAAAATCATCAGGCTTATCATCATGCCCGTTTTCCTTTGATTTCTCCTGATTTTTAGCATCTTTTGACTGTTTCAAATCCTTGTTTGCACTATCAGTCTTACTTATGTCCGTGTCAGGTATTTTCAGATTAGAAGGAGTGGTTGGCCGCGAATAATTTGACTCCCATCGAGCTTTCGGGTCGAGGTCCTTCTTTTTGGGAAAATCATTTCCGGGTTGCGAATCTGATGTCACTGGACGTTCATCCGATTTGTCTTTCGTAAATGTACCATCCCTGTAGAGAGAATTGTTAAATCCAGTTCTATTCGCACTTTGATTTAAATTCTCCCCTTTACTAAACCTAACGGAATTTTCAGGTCCTTTTCCTGTTTTGTTTCTTTGGTCGACTGGTTCCCCATTTGGCCCTAAGTCGGTTCCGTTTTGAGCACCATTTGAAACAGCACCGGGTGCCAGCTTCATGGCTTCCTTGAGGTCCCGAAGTTTTTGGCGAGTAGCAAGTTCCTTGATTTCCATTAGATCTGCTGCAGCTTGCATCTTTTCCCTCTCTAAATGATTTTGTACCTGCAATGACAGATAAAATAAAGTTTGAAAACAAGATACAATGTATTTGAACTTGTGTTGCTTAGCCGTTTTACAGAATGATGTTCGTAAAAATATATACACGAACATATCAAGAATGCTTTTTGCATTTGTTATTTAAAGCAAATTAGCAAATATGTTGGGATATGAAAGGTTGAAATAAAAATACATTGAAGTTAGATACAAACTGTAAAAAGGGAAAACTAGAGAAATGTTAAACCCGAGTTGTGAAAGGAAACATTTTTGTTCATATACATTTGGAATTGCCTTTTCATTATGAAAAACTGTTAGATCAATTTCTTTGATGGTGATTCATAGATGCAGCAGCTTAAACCCCAAAATAACTAATAAGTATAAAAAGCATGATAACCAAGGTAACGGACAACAAAATTTCATTTAAAAAGGAAACACTGCATACATAAGAGTCGTGGCCAATAACTGTCCTTGGTGGATATTAAAATTAAAAGAAGTTACAAATTCAACCTTTTTATCTAGAATTGGGTGTTAGTACCTTTATGTTATACAAAAGTCTAATCCACCAAAAAGGATATGTAAAAGGAAGGCATACAAGTCCAAAAGAACTTCAGACATAGTGATGCAAGTCCTACAGGGTCTATAGTAATACTGGGGTCATTACTGTGTAATTTGATAAACTATATTACACAGTAATGTCCCATGGATAACTACAGTCAAACTTGTGTTAAGAGGCCAGCCTATAAGACAGAGTAAATTGGCTGTTTAAGACAGGTTGGCTGCTTAACACAAATTGATTTACACTATAAATCTAACAATGGAACTTTCTGTAGTGGCTGTTTAAGGCAGGTTGGCTGCTTAAAAGGGTGGCTGCTTAACACAAGTTAGACTGTATAGACCCTTGTGGTCCTACATGGATGCCTTAATATCATGAACAAAGTTCAGTCATTTATCTGTGATACTTTTCCAAGTTATCATACTTTGATTTGTTTCTTCTCCTCCTGTTGAAGCATCTGGAAGACCTGTCGCGTGTTCAGTGAACCATCACGTTTTCTAAACTGTCCAAACTTCTCCTGTATCGAGGCTTTCTTATCGTTTGTGGGGTCCCCACTCTCCTCTGTATGCTTCTTCAGCTGTTCTCGCCTGTACTCTATGTACTTCAACTGTCTCTCATACTTGTCCTGAATTAAAGGATAGTTAGTCAACTTCTTTGATAAGATAAAATGAAAGATGTATTATATATTAATGAGTAACAAGATCAGCTTTTTGCTTGTAACAAGCAATATCTTCACTAGTCACAAAGGTTTTGCCTACAATCAAAAAAGTATTAATTTTCCACATTTTAATTTAAAGTTCAAATGATGTTTCAAATCATAAAGGAACAGCAGACAGCAAAAACCACCCAATTAAACTTACATTCTCTTCATTGTGATGTTTGTTAAAACAAATGCTCCTTCCGTCAAAACAGTTCTTGAATGACACATTGTAGGTATATCAACTCATTCCCTCTTATAGAAATTTGTAAACGGTCCAAATTGAGAGCAACAGCCGACGACAGACAATTATGAAGGGAAACCAATAACATTTTGGCTAGAAATCACTGTGACAAAAGGAGAAATTGCTTGTAACAAGCAATTTCTCATTTTGTCTCAGTGGTTTCTTGGATATTCTGCTCCAGTTCATAAGGTAAGGTATTATGAAATAAGCTATCAAAAACACTTACACATTAAGTTACAGGTAGCATTTGTTTAACATATTTCTCACCTTTCTCTTGCGAAGCTGTTTCTCAACTAGTTTTTCCTGCTCCAGAAGGGCCGGGTCAGCCTCTGTACTGGTGAGCTGTTTTACATACGCATGCTGGTCCTCAACTTGGGCCTTTGTCACGCCAACTTTGGTTCTAGTGAGCAGATCAAACAAAGATTCATTAGTCATCATACTTAATTGTTTATATAGTGATTACACTGTATCAACAGTTTATCCATTTTTCTAATTTGGCTTTCCTGGATTTCACCAGTACTAGGCAGGGCTCTGCAGTGTCTTGCCCAAGGACACTCCCACCATCCTAACTACGTTTCTTTGTATGGTCATCAACTTTACAGTTATGTAACGACTTTCCTGAAACCACCAAGTGACTTGCCAAACTTGACTCCCACAAAACCAAAGTCATCTGTGGGGCTCAAACCTGCACTTTCTTACAAACTTAAGTTGGTTTAAACCGTCAGCTTTCTTTAATTAAGCCAGAGACCGCAATTATGAAAATCCAAATGCCATCACAAGGTTATAAACCCACACAGAGAAGCAATGTGACTTCAATTTCTGCACTCTAACCACTAGGCCCTGGAGGCCCCAACAAACTTACTGCATATGTCTCTCCATCAGGTCCAGCTCTTTCTCTGCCACCTGCAACTTGATACCAAAAGCTTGCTGCTCCTTTTCTGTCTTTTCTGCACTCATTTTCTCCACCTAGTGAACAGCAAAATGACAAAAATAAACATTTCCTGGAATATTTGTTTCCTTAGAAAGATACGCACATTATCAACAGTAATTTCTAACCTTACATCACATTGCCGCAAACGTTGATTTGGTCTTTATATCAATTTTAGGAAAGAAAACAGACCCAATCTTAAGACATTCCACACTGCCAAAAATGCTTTGAGCAGGGACTGAATCAAGTCCACTTAGTCTCGAATTCCTTCAACCAATTAAACCGTAACACTGGCTCATTTATAAGGTCTATTAAACTAATGAAGCTTGAGCAATATTATTTATTTTGTTGGTTGGTTAGAAAGTGGTTTACTGCTGCTTTCAACATTCTTCCAATCATATTTCGGCATTCAGCACACCTATCCCTGATCCTGACTTTCTCTCACCAGAACTGCACAGAAATCTTCCATAGCCTGCCTTTCCGTGTGAACACATTTGATAAGTGGTGAGAGACGTATAAAGGTAAAGCCGTATAAATACTTTTATTTTGTATTTTTTGTTATTGCAGAGGAAATTACACTCAAAACTTTCATCCAAACCCAAAATTACCCATTATAATGCAACTGCAGTAAAACATACAAGTAACTTGTGAGAAGAAAAGTAGGAACTACTCCATTTCTTTATTTACCATAATGGATTTTACCTTTTTAAACTTAATAATTCTCATTTATTTTTCCTATCAATTTGGACTACCAGTGGTCACAAAGTCAAATATGAGGGATTTAAAGGTAAATACAAGCTTTTCCCCACCTTATTATTGAGTTTTTTTATCTCCGATATTCTCTTCTGTTCAAATGGAGTTTTCACCATACTGTCATTCTCCAGAAGCTCAGATAATGTATCCGGGTCCTTCCTGGTCTGAGTGAACCAAATCTTCTCTGGTTGAAAAAAACACACAAATAATTGAATATTTTTCATATTGATTAAGATTCTGTCAAAAAACAAGAATTAATGAACAGGGTTTTAAGACACATCAACAGCCAAAACTACAATCTGTATTAACTATTAGACCTTATACAACTGGACAGATGGAAAATCCAAAGTTTCCAACATACATTGCATATAAACCCCTTATATGTTAAATACTATTTCCTTCATGTAAAATGAAAATATTCAATCTTTTTAATGGAAGCTTATCTTGCACTAAACCTTAGAGTTTGGTATACGTAAATTTTCAAGTTATGATTCAAGATCACAAACAAAACTTACTGTTTGAATAATTGAAAATAAAGGAAGTAGGAACATTATGAAAGGTAATTAACTCTTGAATCTGCTATATATACACGAGTAAATAAAGTGAAGCAAGAGTTCAAAGCAAAACCATAGTACATCCTTCACAAAAGTGAATGGCTGACTTTATTCTTGCACTGTACCCTAAAAATCAGTTTGCACAGTTTACCTGGAGTGGAGGTAGACATGGTCTGGCTTGTGTTCATGGAATTCATAGTTACACGCGTGGAGGCAGACACCTGGCGTGAGTCAGTCAGATTTGTCGAGGCTCGAGAAATACGTGATGGCGTGCTGTCAGACCAAGCAAGCGTCGAGGTGGTCGTAGGTCGGCTTGACCTGGAATCCCTGTGCCCATTTGTGTCGGCTGTTGAAACCCTGCAAATAGGATTATCAATATGGCGTTAAGTGGATTTTACAGTTATGGTATGGCTTTCCTGGTTTCATCGGTACTTGGCTATGGCCTTGAGTGACTTTACAAAGTGACCTGAAAAATAAGAGGTATTGGTGGGGCTTGAACCCAGAGACACCCTCCCCCAAGTCCTTAGTCAGCCATCATAAAAGTCATGACCATGACAATAAAACAGCGATAATATAGGACTATTGCGTTATTGAATGAACACCATAGCTTATCTAAATCATTGATGGCAACACTACTGGAACCTTTTGGTCTCATCTATTGTAAACAAAGTAGCTTGTTAATCAGTTATCATTTTCTAAGTTATCTTAGAGAGCATATTGCAAACATGTTAGTTTAAACTAATTAATTTAACATCGATTGTGACAGAAGCTTGAAGCTTATTAAATTCTCTCTCGATGACTGCTTACTGGATACTGCACCAGTATGTGCGCCAATTTGTGGGTTAGCCCCTTGCCTAACGGGGATTTGAACCTGGGACCCTCGGTACAAGAGGCTGACGCTCTACCACTGCACCACTGTCGCCCACTACATGTTAACAAAGCTACACATAATGTACACCTAAAAAAAGCATTTGCCAAGATTCAGTATCCAGTGGGCTGCAATAAATATGTGTTACCTTAGTTTTGAACAACTACATGGTTGCAATACCTCTGCTCAGCAAATATTTCATGTTAAAGTTTCATGAAGTCATATTTATCTCTTGACACTCATAGATGTTTGATAAGGGAAGCAATCAGCAGCTTGAAATAAACTTGTTGTTGTGCACGGAAGGTAATGTTGTTGGGTTTTTTTGCATTGATGAATGTACTGAAGACAGTTTTACAACTAAAATATACCACCAAGAAAAAGTAAAAAAACAATGACCTTCATATGGCTTTTGATTTTGCTTTTCTTAATAATCTTTAATTAGGAACTATTTGATGACTCTACTTTGATTTCACACAAATGTGAAGGACTTGTAATAGTCTTCTACAAAGCTTGTTATCGGGTGATGAGAGGCTACTTTAGCTCTAAAGACAGCCTGGTCAAAAGTGAATGGCACAACAGTTTAAAATGATATAAGAAAGAAATGCACACTAAAATACAATGAATTCAAAACCAAACAAAAAATGAATGACCAAGTATGGATTTGTTAGTTTATATTGGATTTCCTGTTCTGTCAACAATTATTTCATTATGTTATGGCTTTCCTGTATTCACCAGATTTAGCTTAGGTATATGTAGTGCCATCAAATGTCATTCCCACGAAACCAGACTACTGGTAGAACTAAAAGTCTTTTACTGATCTTGTTCGTATAATGGTCATATAGCAAATTTAAGTAAAATTTCATTCAGGCTTTTGGACAAGCTGGGCCATATTGATAATTGATTTTGCTACACCTGACACCATTGGTATTCCAGCAGTAAAAGGCTGTCAATTTAAGAAATTGTGCCCAGCCCAAAAATAGTCCACAATGAAACAATAAACCACAAATTTGGATTAAAACTGGATTGGCCAAATCTTAAATTCCAATGCTTCTTCTTAACTACCCGTGGTAAATAATCATGTGGTTTACAAACACTAAGGGGGAGAAAATCAAGTTCTCCTGTAAAAGTAACAGCAAGTTACTGTAGTTTCTAAAGCAAACATATTCTTTATTTCAAAAACCAAAAGTGATAAAAACACTAAAACATAAAAAGATGTTTGATAAAAGATGCCTTTTAACTTAACTAATCTTTGCGATATTGAATAGAAACCAATGCAATCAGGTCCAGCAATATCTCCTTTTATCATAATGATTTCATAAAATAAAATCTGCTTCAGTAAAGGTTTGAATGACTGTATACTGCATATCTCATTAACTAGTCACTTGATCAAGGCACCAATTATCAAATCAGGGTTTGAATCTACAAGCTAGAAATGCAAGCTCCTAAACTGAACACGGGTGACCTTCCATACCTACTATCTGGCCACAATCTCCAAAATAATACAGAGCAACATCTAAAACAAAGAAACAAATTGTTCTTTTTGATAACAATGGATTTCTTGTACATTTGACATACTAATGGAGAAATTGAATCCTCATAACATGCAATTCTTCCTTTAATCTGATGGTTATTGTCTAAATCCCAACTTTCACAATGTCGGCCACCTGCACAAATGTCCTGGGTTCCATCCCCGTTAGGGAAAGAATTGAGAGGACTAACCCACAAATAGGCGCGAGTACTGGTTTAGCATACAGGAAGCAGTCATCGAGAGTGAATTTAATAAGCTTCAAGCTTCCTACACAATCAATGCAAAATAAATAAGTTTAAACTAAACTTATACAACCCATCCACAATTAATTGTAAGAAACAAAAGTGGTGGATAAAAAAGTAAGTCAAAAGACGCCCTTTTCAGTGTTGTCATTCTAGTTTCTTAACAATTTCACAAAGGAAACATTTTCCTAAATTAGAATTGATTGCCCTTGCTCTCAATTTAAGCCGCACATAAAATTCCAAATTCCAGGGGCTGTGATTGGTTTAAAACTAAAATCACACACCTCTTATCTGGTTGTCCATCCAGTCGTAGTTTTTGATAATTCCGCCGCTCAAATCTATCATTTGGGTTCACGAGATCACCAACTTGATCCCCTCCATCACCAGGTACAGGGCTGTGTCTCGGCAACACTACTGACAGGGAGTTCAGTCGCCCGGGCTCTTCATACCCATTCTTTGATATAACTCTTTTAAGGATCTTTAAACACTCTCTGAACTTGTATGGGTTAGTTATTCCTGAAATGTGATTCAAGACTAAATGTATTGACTTAATGGCACAAAATGATGTACATGAATGATGTATGAACTTATCCTTTATGACTTTATCAAAAATGGAAAACATTACAATTGCTCTTAATAAGTTTACAATGCTACAATGCTGTAACATTACTTTAAAGGCACATACAAGGAGAAGAGTACAAATAAATTACTGAAAAAATATATGGAGTTCTTTTATTGTGTTAATGAAAGTCATGATAATGAATTTACTAACACATTGAGACCCTATTAAATAGACTCCTTTAACATAAGTTATTTTGTGGTTGAAATATAGTTGTCTCCAATTCAATCATGTTTATCAACAACCTGTTTGTTTACATCTTCAAAATAACAAATTCTGATTGGTCGGTTCAAACATTTGTGTATTAACTGTCAAGGTCAGCGATGAAGAATTACACAATCTGAATTATCAAACTGGTTCATCTAGGTTATTTCTTGTTGACTTTAACATTTAAGTTGTGCCGATGGTTTTTTTTGGTGATAACTAGTTGAACCTGACCAAAAGATTACCAAATAATGCAGTTTGATATAGCATTAATCTCCTTTTATGTGCCTTTAACACATCTGTGCAGAAGTCTTTGGAATCCACTGAAACAAACATGTCAATTGCTCCTAATGAGATTTCATGCATATGCAGCAAAAGTTTCAACTCTTTCTTATAAACAAGGCAAGTATCTCTTTGTTATCTTTTAATTATTTATATGACTTTTACATCACATCAACATTATTTCAGCGATGTAGCAATGCCCGACTCTAAATGATGGAGGAAGACCCAATACTCTGCTGCCCATAAGGGCTGGTCAAGCGGGTAGAACCATCGGCATTCCGTAAGTCATTTGGGAGTTTTCTTTCATTACTTTTAGTTTAGATGATACACAAAACCCTCCACATAGTTCACAAATTTACCTGCTGTGACAGGATCTGTGATTGTGCCGGAGAGGTACTGTTTGACAACTTGGCTGCAGATCAGTTTGTCTTCCTCTGTAAGCCTCATACTGCCTGAGTCTCCCCCTCCCTCCTGTAGGACAAAACAAAATGGTAGTTACATCTTTAGCTCTTTACCACCAGCAGACAACTTTAGAAAAGCTTTGTAAACATGTAAAGAAAAATTCAGCTCTGTTGTTGTGATATGTGAATAAATTGAAAAAGCATCTTGTAAAGGCTAGTAATACAAGCAATCTCTCCTTTTGCCACAATGCCTTTTGAAAGTCATCTGCTGCAAGACGCAAAAATGTGGCGTTAGGTGGTAATGTGTTAATTACTTTTAACCATTTCAGCACTAGGATTATTACAGCAAAATTTTCAGCCAGCACCAAGTTTGTTTGTTAAGAATATCTTAATAAATAGCAGTTAATTTCAACAAAAGTTGCCTATTAGTCTCTGACTAGCTATGGATTGAAGTCTCCAACGAGACTGAACAGTTTCACAGATTCTCTTATATACAAAACTTTGTGCTTGCTTAGAATTCAAAGCAAAAGCAGATGACAATCATAGAGTATGAAAAATAGCATTTCCTTCTTTATAATTGATTTGATTATTTGTGACACAATGAAATATTGCTTGTTTTAAGCAAAGACCAAAGACTCCTGAAGTGAAACTCTCAATTGCCTCTTACCTTTGATAAGCGAAGGCAAGCCAGTTCTGCTTCTAACTCTGCAATTCTTTTCCGAAGTTTTTTTATGAGACTCTTATCGTCTAACTGCTCGTTCCTCCTGAAAATCGGAATTGATATGTGTTAATTAACTCTGTACCATAAAACATTTTCTTACCATCCCCAATTGGAAATGTTGGCAGAGGACAAACAAAGATTGTAATTGAAATTGAAAAAAAATTCTCTGCTTATGTTCAAACTATTCATTTTATATATGATTTTACATCATGTAAACTTTATTTCAGTTATGTTGCTATGCAAGAATCTTAATGATGGAGGAAGACTCCATACTCAACTGCTCATAAGGGCTGGTCAAGGCGGGTAGAACCATCAACATTCCATACGTCAGTCATGAAATCCTCCTACGCTGTTCTTTAAAAGGAATTTTGTGACTAGTCGTAATAGAAATAAACAACATACAACAACTTTTAGGTATCAAAATAAATAAATGGACAGTCTCTTTGAGAAATTGAGAAGGATTTAATGTGATAAAGGGATGCATAGCTTGTAATGAGCATTTTCTCCCTTTATGCCATAGGCTTCATAGGAAATGAGTAAACTTATTTGGGGCTACATAGTGCTTTAAAAGGTAAGGTCTTCAAAATAACTCTTATATCATACAAAATGCATGTTACTCTGAAATAAGCTTTGAAGTGATTAATTACTAAATGGTTGTTGTTGGTTTTTATTCTATTTGAAATCCTTTTTATGAGACACAATACCTAAACAGCTACTGTAAAATCATACGGAACTAATGTAGCTTAAACAAACAAGTAAATAAACAAGAGGGCTATAATGGCCATGAGGTGCTCAACTGACTTCTATTGCTAATACATCTGACCTAGCATACACCTAAGATGGTCATTGTGTAGAACCAATGAAGATAGTTGAAGCCCTTCAAACATTTTGGCTACTTTGGTGAAGATTGTGAACTACTAGTGATAACACTATTTGGCTCAAATTTGACCTAGAGGCCTTCCTTGACCCATCCCATTCCATGATCAAACTTGACCTATACATCTTGGGGACAGACATTTTCAGCAACAGTGATGATCATTAGACCAGAAATGGGTATGCACAAATGCTAGAAAAAGGTT
Organism: Cerastoderma edule; assembly: GCA_947846245.1. Taxonomy (NCBI): domain Eukaryota; kingdom Metazoa; phylum Mollusca; class Bivalvia; order Cardiida; family Cardiidae; genus Cerastoderma; species Cerastoderma edule. The sequence goes on from OX401416.1 coordinate 17,721,553, forward strand.
TAATAAGAGTTGATCTATTGACCAATTTATGATCACACATGATTCATGATTAAAGTTGATCTATTCAATTATTATCTTCAAGATAAACATTCTGCGATCTAAAGTGGTAGCAATGTTTTGCCAAAGGTTGATCAATAGAACTTTTTGACCCAAACCTGTATAAGATCAAACTTGAACTAAATAGCTTAAAAAAATTCTTAGCAACTTATATGAACATTGGCTTATTACTGTGCCCACTAGAACAATTTTGAGAACATGTGGCCATGTGTGCAGAAGCAGACAACAGATAACGGTCATTCATGTGATCACAAAAGCTCCTCCTGAGCGAGCTTAAGAGAGTTAAAATAAACAAGAGGGCCATAATGGCCCTTTATCGCTCACCTGAGTTCTGTTTGAAAAAGAGGTATATTTAAGACAGAGTGGTTGGTATGTTTCAAACTCTTCTAAGTGCTAATTGCATTGAATACTCTAAGCCAATGCTCTTGCTTGTTAACATTTTTTTATGTGTATTGTATTTGTCTTCTTGAGTTAATGTTCACCAAGACAAAGAGAATTAAGATGAAGGAAATTTAGGTTTGTGAAAGCAGGGACAGTAACAATTGGTTGGGCAAATTAAAATAATAACAATTGGAAAATGTATCTCAAAGTCGTTTATTGGTTTTCAACAGTAAATAAATTTGGAAAATTTTAAGACAGTCAAGCTTATGGTAAATAATCCAATCATTCTGGCCAACTTTCATCAAAATTGGACCATAAATGTGGCCTCTAGAGTGTTCACAAGCTTTTTAAATTATTTGACCTAGTGACCTAGTTTTTGACCCCACATGACCCACTTTCAAACATGGCCAAGATTTCATTTTGGCAATCCTTCTGACCAACTTTCATCAAAATTGGACCATAAATATAGCTGCTAGAGTGTTCACAAGGTTTTTCAAATATTTGACCTAGTGACCTAGTTTTTGACCTCACATGACCCGGTTTCAAACTTGGCCAAGAATTCAATTGAGACAATCATTCCGACCAACTTTCATCAAATTTGGACCATAATTGTGGCCTCTAGAGTGTTCACAAGCTTTTTAAATTATTTGACCTAGTGACCTGGTTTTTTACCCCACATGACCGAGTCTTGAACTTGGCCAAGATTTCATTGAGACAATCATTCTGACCAACTTTGATTAAAATTGGACCATAATTGTGGTCTCTAGAGTGTTCACAAGCTTTTTAAATTATATGACCTAGTGACCTAGTTATTGACCCCACATGACCCAGTTTCAAACTTGGCCAACATTTTTATTGAGACAATCATTCTGACCAACTTTCATCAAAATTGGACCATAAATGTGGCCTCTAGAGTGTTCACAAGCTTTTTAAATTATTTGACCTAGTGACCTAGTTTTTGACCCCACGTGAACCAGTTTCAAACTTGGCCAAGATTTCATTAAGACCATCATTCTGATGAACTTTCATCAAAATTGGAACATAAATGTGGCCTCTAGAGTGTTCACAAACTTTTTAAATTATTTGACCTAGTGACCTAGTTTTTGACCCCACATGACCCAGTTTCGAACTTGGCCAAGATTTTATTGAGACAATCATTCTGACCAACTTTCATCAAAATTGGACCATAATTGTGGCCTCTAGAGTGTTCACAAACTTTTTAAATTATTTGACCTAGTGACCTAGTTTTTGACCCCACATGACCCAGTTTCGAACTTGGCCAAGATTTTATTGAGACAATCATTCTGACCAATTTTGATAAAAATTGGATCATAAATGTAGCCTCTAGAGTGTTCACAAGCAATTGTTGACACACGCACGGACGCACGGACACACGGACGCACGGACGACGGACATCTCGGTATCACAAAAGCTCACCTTGAGCACTACGTGCTCAGGTGAGCTAAAAACTAATGACTGTTAACTCTTTATCAAACAACTCATTGAATCTTCGTTTCTGCTGCAAAAATATTGTTGAAAAGGAAATTGAAAAGGTGAGACTAATCAAACTAGCATCTTTTCCTCTTTCAACAGTATTAATAATCCAACATGAATCAGAATCTGGATAATTTTGTTATCTTATACAAACAAAGTGCATAGTTGATTTAAATAATAATTTAACTAAATAATGTAAGGTGAAACAATTTGTAGTTTGGTAAAGAGTTAAAACATAAACAATCTTAACTAAAAACAAGCTATAAAGACATGCATGATTCAAGAACGTGGCTTAAGTTGTCTGTAACAAATACGATCCAAAGAACTGAGCCTATGTACCTGGAAAAACATATTGTATGAAGCCATTGAAACAAATGAAAAAATTTCAACATATTTTACTATGTTTCTGGACTCTATAACATTGACAATGTCAGTTTATTATTCATACCAACCCCATCCATGAGCTTTCATTTACACACTGTTTGTATGTTTATTTAAATTCATTTTTTTAATTGGGAACAACAGTTTCCATTCTATGGCCAGATAATCATTCATGGAGGAAGGCCACTATCTGCACTGTTCATTAGGGCTGGCCAAGTCAAGAAAACCAACAGAGAAAATCTTTCATGAAAATTCAAATCTACTGATACAATGCTTTGAAACCACCTTGAAAGAGGCATTGTGATTATTCCTTTATTATTAATTATACAACTCGGTCATGGATGATTCCACTTTCAAATCGAATCAATTCTTCATTCTCAATAGGGGTATTGGGTTGAAAATGGTTTAAGGAAGGATGATGAAGTATGTGGGCAACATTAAGGCTTTGACAAAAAAATGACACTTAACAAGCTTTTAAACTATTAACATCTTGCAGCAAATGATAATAGAAACAAAAATGAGATGTGAAAACTTTGCTCATCATGAGCAGTATCTATTATGGTCACAATGATTTCAAAAGTTTACTTATCTGTATTGTAGCTTTTTTGCATAAGTTTGTTTGCACAAGTTTTTCATCACTTTAGTAAATGGTATTATGCCTCATTTGCTGCAAATTTACAAACTATGAGAACATGGAAAGGGTTGATAATTTCAATTGATGTGTGCAGGGGGAAGCTTTCTTTGAATTCTTTTTGCAATGCCCATTAATGTTAAATTTTTTTTAATTAAGTTTATTGCGTGCAGGGATAACATTATATGCAATTCTTTAATCATTATGCATAGTTATGTGCAGGGGAAAGCTCTATTTCAACTTTGTTTGCATGCTTCTAAATGCTCTAATTATAACTAACAGCGTAATCCAAGTGAATATTTCACTCATTTACATATGAAATGCTTCTAAATGTGTAAATCATTATGAATAGCTGCTTGCAATGGAAAGTTTTCCTTCAATTCTTAAAGCAATGTTTCCAAATGCTAAGGTCACTTTAAATTAATATATGCTTGGGCAAAGCTTTCTTTCAATTTATTACGTGACTCTTACATTCTTAAGTCAATATCAATGTTTGATTAACAGGAAAAAATTATCTTTTAGATATTTACCTGCAACGCCTTTGAATCAATACTCATGACAAATCACCTATTGCATGATGAAACCATTCTTTATTATGAATTTCTTCTATATGCTTTATTCATTATGAACAGTTGAGTGCAAAAGAAGACATTCTATCTATTCTTTATTATAAAAATGTACCTTTATACTTTATTCATCATGAACAATTGCCAGCAGGAGAAAGCATTCTTTCTATTCTTTATAAAATGCACCTGTGTGCTTTAATTCTTATGGATAGTTGCGTGCAAAGGAAAGCTTTCTTTCAATTTTGAATGCAAAGCTTCTTTATTCTTAAATTTATAAAAACAGAAGTGAATTTTTAGCTATGTAAACTCAAGCATTCCCTGTGGACTTTCTGATCAACAGCAGACGACAAATAATAGCAAATACAATATTTTCTTCGTCATTGGATATATGTCATTGTCACCGAAAGATGAAGTGCTCATTATAAGCAATTCATTCTTTTGTCACAGTGGTTTCTTTTGTCTTTGGTAGAAAAGGTTTATTTTAATATCCTTGTAAATACTCATTGGGAGCAAACTAAAGCATTTCTCTTCAATTCTTTGTGGAATAATCTATACACATTAGTCATTACCATCCTGGGCGGAGCATTTCTATCAATTTCTCAATGCAATGCTTCGATATACAATATGCACTACCAACAACATATATATGTAACAAGTTTAAACTATCTATGTACCTACCAAAGTTCACCTCTGTGAAGCAAAAAACCAAGAAGAAATCAAGACATTATTAAATGCCATGTAGGGAAAACAGTTAAACATTGAAGATATATTTATACATGTATGTCATTACGTCATGAGGATTTCAATAGAAGAATGAAAAGACATTTGCTTCAGTTTACAGGTATTCACTGTTAACTATTCATTCCTCATATGATACTTTGTGATTAAAAAGAAAACAACAGCAGATGACAAAAACTAGCTGAAAAAAATACATTTTCTTTAACAATCATGTGAACAAGATAAATTGCTTCTTATAAAAAGTAAGTTATCCTTTTATCTTTAGTTTTTAAGATGACATTTGTATCAGATATGTCAATAGTATATTATTTCTATTATTTCTTTACAATGACGACATTCTTTTACTTGAAGCAGACAACTTTAAAAAAGATTGGAAACATGTGAAAAACCTTTCAGTTCTGCTGTTGTGAAATGTGAATAGATTGAAAAAGCATTGTGGCAAAAAGAGAAATTGATTGTCACAATTAATTTCTCTTTTTGTCACTATGCTTTTTTAAAGTCGTCTGTTGCAAGACGCAAAAATGTGGCGCTAGGTGTAAATGTGTTAAGTCAGAGTAGAATACATGTATATAGGACATCCCCATGGATATAACTTCATGAAAAAGTTCATCTTGAGAAAATAGAGCTTTAGAAATAGAGAATAGATGGTTGGTGTCGTGGATCGGAAATGTTATCGGGCAAGGCGTAGGAATATTATCCGGTGAGCCGAAGGCGAAACGGATAATATTCCGATGCCGAGCCCGATAACTTTTCCTATTTAAAGACACCAATCATCTATTCTATTTATCCTGTTACCTCCATGGATTATGATTAACATACAAACTGAAAACAAAATACAAAATAAAGGAAACAAAAGACAGAAAACAAGTAGAGAATGATGCACACATGACGTCATATGCCATGACGTATATATGACGTCATTATTTCGCACGTGAATGTGTGATATATGGTTAGTGCCGGATATCACAAATGTTATACGGCACCTACTTATCGGTCCAAAAGTGGCACTATTGACAGGATAAAGATGCATTATCAAACGACAAAACAGAAGTTAGTCAACACTTACGCAACTGTGTTAGCAATACAAGCAACACGTCCAGCAAACCGACATGTAGATATGGACTCCCCTAGATTGGATATTTCTAAAGATACAGTAGCTATCATAGACGTCATACAGTTCCCACCTGAAGAGAAATAGAAGGGGTAAATGAATGCATGAACTATTAATAAGGAAATTAACATGTAAAAACAAGGGTTGAATTTGCAGTTATCTGAAAGTAAATTGAAAACAACCCACTTCAAGTGCTTTAGGGACAGTTACAAAACTGTCGAAAACAGTGAAACAACTCTTGACATATGATTAATTGATATATGCCCATTGCAATTGAAATAAAAAAATGGAAATGATATACAAATTGTCATAATATAAATATCATTGTTGCAAGCTTCCTAATCAAATTAATTAGCAGTGACACATTAAACACACACAAAAAAAATTCCATTACAACAATAATATTCAAGGATGACTTCTTCATTTTTCTTTTTATATTGTGCTTTGTTTTATATTTAAATGGGTTTTACATCACATCAACATAATTTTAGTCATATTTTGATGCCCAACTCAAAATGATGAAGGAAAACTCCATACTTAACTGCCAATTTGAGTTGATAAAGATGGTTACAACCATCAGCACTCAAAATGCCAACCTGGGGACTGCCTCTCATGAAAGTCCAAATGCTGTCATCGGGATTTGAACCAAAGCGGAGAAGGGCTATATTGTTTCAAGTTCTCTACTCTAACCACTAGGCCATGGATGCCCCTGAGCTTAGTTTTATCCTGTCCCTTAACATAAACACATTTTAACACATGTATCAGAAGACTCAAGAATCATTGAGCAATTTTCTCCTTTTGCACAATTGTTTACAATTGACTTACCCAGACTGTCGCGTAACAGCATGGTAAGGAGGGAGTTTCTGTAGGGAACATGGCGGGGTCCTCGTACACCCTCCGCGCTGGAGGGGCGTGGTAACGGTGTGTACCTGGAAATATAATGATTGGTATAACAGCAATACATACACAATTTCAGTTATACAAATAATACATAACAGCTTTCAAAAAGATTCTTGCAATTATATTGCATGGTTTCTGGATCCAATTGATACTCTTCTCAAACCCAAAATAGCTAATAAATCATAAGACTCTACCAATAAAACCCTAATTGAGAGTGTTATACTGGGACGACATTACTACCAATGTACGCAGATTTTAAGTTTTATCCAACTAAGGTATCTAACCCAATGCCTTTCACAAAGAAAGCAAGAAACTTTACCAATTCATCACCGCAGTGTTAAAAAGTAAAGTAAAGTAAATTACTTTCTAGCCCCGCTTGAAGTTTTAACACGGTTTGACTTATCCCTTGCGAGGGATTCCTGTTGTAAGGCTACAATGACCGTCTCTAAGTGGTGGAGGGACAGATTGATGGACTTGGCCTCCGTCAGCTGTTGACCATGGACCCCAGTCTTGGCCACGCGCTCAGAACCAGCTAGATCAACAAGGTGAAGCTTCGATCTGAAAAGTACAGGAATGCAGTTTATAATAGTAGCTCCACCAATGACTATTTTACCATTCCCTGATAAATCACTTTCTGTTTCCTGTTACGAGTAATGTCCTTTTAACCGACAAGAATTGCAAGAAAAAAACGGCATCTATAGAATAAGAAAAATAAAAAATTGTTCATAACATGCAATTTTTGCTGCAATAATTTTAAAGGTCTATTGCTGCAATTACAATCAAACCATTAAGATCAAAGAAAAGTATTGACTCTTGCCCAATAAAGAATCCCTGGAATTCATAAGTCTGAAGTAAACATCTTACAAAAGTGTTGCTGAAAACAGAGAAATTGGTCACAAGATCAATCCTTGGGTTTGGGTTTCAAATCAAACCTTTGGAAAAGACTTTCTAAAGCCTTTAAATGATCACTTGAAATATTTCTCCTTTTCCATCTAAATTTTCAAGCCTGCCACAGAAATATCCTTTCTTTTATCACTAAAACATTGCATAAACTTAAAAAGTGAAATTCTTTCTTATAATGAGTTAATGTCTTATAAAAGGTGCTTTTAGAAGTCTCACTTTAGAAAACTTTGACAAACGGAGAATTTGCTCTTAATGGGCAAATTCTTGTTTTGTCAGCATGATAACAGGTTGAATCTATTTCTTACTACGATGCAATTTTGCCTTTGCAGGTATAATCTTTATCACTGTGATAATTCTTTTTGGTATCATCAAATGATAATTTCAAGAAAAGTGAAAAGTTTCAACGTTTGACTGAATATCATCTACAAAAGGATACCTTCATTCTCACAAACTCTTACAGTGTTATCTAAATCCTTTCAACATTTACATATTTAATAAATAAAAACCTCAAACACATGTAACTTACTGCAATAATGGATCCTAGAAACATGCTGTGTAAACCAATATTTCTCCAAAACTCAATGACAATTTGGTGTTGATACAAGCAGCACATGCTTAAGTCTGTTTGAATAAGGATTTACCTTTTTCTTAAAAAAACCTGGGATTTCAAGGTCCACAGCAGACAACTTTGAAGTAATTGGTCGCACATGAGCAATTTCTTTATTTTCCAACAACGCTTTTTAATCCCTTATAGAAAATCGCAATTCTCCATTTTCCTTAAAGTGTTCAGCTTTCATGCAAAGTCCATACATCGAACGATCCAGACTTTATGTTATGTGGAGAAAAGTTAAATGTGTCCCAATCTGATAAGGTTAGTTCTTTACGATTGCATTCAATCCCTCAGCTTAAACAAGAAATTTATAAAAGATAACTTACTCATTACTTCATGAGTAAAGCTTATCCTTCATATCAGATTTTCTTAATGGTCCAAATTGAAAGAAACCGCAGACGACAATGTAAAGTAAGAAAAAAAGATTTTGCTTTGTGAAATTGATTAAAAACCACTGTGTCAAAAGGCAAAATTGTTTCTTATGGCATTATTCTTTTCCAGTATCATATTTCCTTGCTGCAAGAACATTTAAATAACCAACCTAAACTACAAGCAGACTCATCAAGCATAACAAAATTCTATTATTTACATTGATACAAAACTATGACAAGCACTCATTAAAAAGACTTTAGACAGATCAGCTGAAAGATGGCTGTCTAACCCATAACATCATAGACAAAACAAAGCCTGTGTAGTTGGTTATTTCAATACAAAAGTTTGCTTGAAAATTGTCTTTCTCATTTTTTTTGTCACAACTGTATCTTTTAGATTACAAAGAAAATGGCATTTTTCATTGTACAAAAAAGCAGTCGATTTGGACAAGTAACTTAATTTATTAAACAGAAATGGAGATATATTTAATCTCAACCCCTTTTCTAACACAAAGATAGCAATCAAGAAAACAGAGTGTCAACAAAAGGAGAATTTGCTCATTATGATTCATTTTCCCTTTATATCCCAATTGTTAATAATCTTATCATAAATGAAATTGCCCCTGATGAGAAACTTGGCCTTTTGACATAGCGTTTCCCAAAGTCTTGCTTGCAGGTATTTACAAGAGAGTCACTATGGAGTAAGTATAAAAGACACAACAACAGATATAAATCCAGACAGAATAGAGTAAGGACAATAATTCGTTCTGACTCACTGACTCTAAATGGTGTATCCAGTATGTGAGTCAATCAACCCTTATTTATATTCATATAAATCAAGGGTTCAATGCAAGACTAAGTGAAGAACTTACTAAAGTCTTGCACAGAACACTCAATATACAGTAGACATATTTATCTATTTCACATACTAATATGGGTTCACAATGTATCAAAACTACGGCAGTTATGTTGTGATGCCCATCTAACAATGATGGAAGCAGACCCCAAAATTAACTGCCCATAAGGGCTGATCAATCCCTGTAGGTCAGACATTCCTTAAGTCAGATTAGAGTCTGCCTCTCATGAAAATTCAAATGATGTCACTGGGATTTAAAGCAACATGAAGAGGGGCAATGTGATTTAAAAGTTCTGTACTCTAACCATGGGACCACAGAGGTCCCTTACGATACATATATACATGAGTAAATAGTTCAATGGGAAGGGTACTCAATACCCTTTTTTAAGCTTTTCTACTTGGTGTCTGACATCAAAATTATGCAGAAGAGTTCACCAATGTAATGCCCTAGAAAACATAGTTCAACCGACAATCAATAACAATGTTTTACCTCACAATTGTATCAGAATTCAGTTTTTTCGAGGTCAGCTGGATGGTGAAAACGGCATGTGACCTTGACGACCTTTCGTGGATGGCTGTGGCCGCGACCTTCCTGTTGGCTTGACCTTGTAAAAGGAGGCTCTGTGCCACATCCTCGCTGGCTGCGAGGTGATTGGACAAGTTCTTCACGACACACATACCATCATGACCCTCGAGTACGGATACCTGAGGAAATGGAGACAAATGATGGATATAATTGTTTGAAGTTTTATGGCAGTGGTTTAGTCATTTGATATTGAAGCAATCAATATCCATTCATGCTCCTGGTTTTCCTTAGCAGGACTGCGATTAATCACATTTAAAGCATTGATCAGTAGTGTGAGACAAATAAATTATATTGCCTCTACCAAATTTTATGTCTGAAAGAATATCAGCAATAAGGGAGTTTACACTCAAGATACACCCCCCAGTATGCAAAATTTGACTTGCTGCTGACTGCACAATTAATAAAGGATATTGTCATCAGAAAGCTTTTCATCAAATCATAAGCTTTCATCTTCTAAATAAAGGTCAAGATGTCTCTTCCTTCTTTTTTTATATCTATTTTGTGGACTCATTAGAATCCTCTTGTAAATAAAGTTATAACAAGATCCTCCCAAAATAGGATCCATTGGTTACTTTTTATACATAAAGCATGCAATAAAATGAAGTTCTTACGAACAATGTCCGCAACGAAGCATAGCTAGAAAAATCCACTTTGGATTTTATGTCCCCTGTGAGGATTCGATCCCGGTTCTCCCGGGTGACAGTCCAAGACATAACCACTGAGCTAAAGAGTCGGCTCAGTAACGCAGAGGTTACATCTTGTCCTGATTGATTGTTGCTATGCTGTAGAGAGTGAGGCGGCTATGTAACAAAGTCTGTTTACTATATTCTAGCCATCTGGCCAAATTGTACAATCTGTTTTAACATGTAAAATTGATAAGGACAGGGTCAAGCCAAGTTCATAAAAAAAGCACCTTGACAAACGTTACTATAAGAAAAGTTCAAAATAATTGATCTCTCCTCCTGTTATTTCTTTTTATACAATAACACATTGAGGCTATAGTCTAAGTATAAAAAATAAAACCTACCTTTGGAAAGGGGGTCACATAAGACTGTAACCTAAGCCCTGGATTGAGAAGGTCGTAGCCAATATCCTGGTATATCTCTATGTAAGACAGGTGTATACTTAAATCGTCATCATCTCGCTTCTCAAGGGCTTTATAAATCATGGACAGGGACCTGCAATATAAATCATAAGAAGCATGGATGCTACTTATTCTAACACTTTCCCCTATACAGGAATTCGTGACTTTTCCCAGTTCAGATGTAAGATTATAATAAGTCCTTAACTATTTCAAGGACATTTATTGGATATAATCAGTTCTTGGTAAAGCAATTCATAAATCTGTGAGAATAAAATGGGCCGCGTCACGCGAAAAGGGGCACTTGGGCATAAATAAAAACCACTGACTTAGCTCTTTCTTAGCGCTATTATTCCAGCATCTAGTCACGACAGTAATCATTTGTATTTATTTAAAGGTAGAATTTGATGTCCTCTAAGATGGCAAACAGTGTAACACCAGACCAGCCGCCACGTCAGTGACGTGGCGGCTGGTCTGGGGCTACACTGTTTGCTATGTCCGAGTGCCCCTTTTCCCGTGACGTTGCCCAAATATAAAGGCTTGAAAACCATTTTGCAATTCAAATACAAATGGAACCGTTCAATAGTTTAGCTTTTAATTTTAGTTTAAACTTATTTACTTAACATTGATTGTTAAATAAGCTCTTACCAACTAAAGTAAGCACTCTCAATTCTGCTTCCTGGATACAGAACTAGTACTAGTGCCAAACGTGAATTAATGAAAGGTCGCCATTAGTGATGACATGATAATTCTAATTTTCATGGAAAACAAAAAAAATAGGAAAAACCAAATAGAATAAAAGCTTATTAAACAATGATAGAGAAATATATGTATACCTTGGTCCAATTCCCCGAGAATTGTATGTCTTGGCATTACCCTCCATCGTGTATGTCTTTCCAGTGCCTGTCTGTCCGTACGCAAATATGGTGCCATTGTATCCTTCCAAAAATCCTGTAAATCAGAGAAATATTACAAACAATGATGTTCTGTCCATAGTTAACAACTGTGCATATTCATGATGGTTCACTGTTTGTACATATCAGTTATGTTGAGGTACACCATAAGACTACAGTAAGTCTTTCAGGCTTGTGAACGACTCACTTTAGTCTTGGACTGAACTATAGATATCTTGACAATAAAAATGAGTTCCGATATTGTTACTCCCTTTCCCTTATTCGAGTATTTACAGCAGCCATCAACATAAGCAATAGTGATATCAGAATATCCAATTTAAATTCTTTTTAGACACCTTTTGGATAATCAAATAGGGATTTAAAAAAAAATGTTACATGCAGTTGAGTCTTGAATGGTTCCCTTCTTTTTATCTCTGAGTGACTTAAGAGTAGATGATGCTTATGGCCTATTTAAATACAAGTCCTAGGAATTAGCGGAGCTTTCAAATGAAAAACCACAATGATTGAGCACTAAAAGCAGCAAAGAAGCCAGAGGCCTTCCACTGAGCTTTAAAACATTTATGTAGGTTCAAGATAGACTCAAACTCTGTCTGTCATACCTAAAACTACTGTTAAACATATACCAGTATCTCACCTTTGATAATGTCCATGGCTGCCACATCAAATATATCCCCCTGGCTGGCTGACTGGGGAAATATGTGATCGAAGTTGAACTCATGGCTAATATATGACCTTGACCCCTTGTACACATTCGTAAAGTCCTTCAGAAGCTCCGGGACCCGGAGTGTCAACGAATCCTGCGTCGCTTCAAACTCTTCATACGTCTCCTCTGTCGGTTTTATTCGACAAAACGTCTTTATGTTCGGCATTTTCTGTGAAACTTCAAGTCTTCACTTCCCTCCTGCATACGAAGCAGCTATTATAAGAACTTTCCGTAAGTCACCTTTGAGGATTTCATACAATAAAACATCTCCATGTTTGACATTTTCCATGAATCTTCAATGCATCACATTTTCCTTCGTGTAATGCAGTCCATTTAAGAATAAGCATCTAGCAGTGCTTCATGATTCTCTTTTGTAACACTAAAGAGCCTTTGGTACACCTCAATTCTTTTTGAATAGTTTCATTTGGCAGAGCAACATGATTGGATGGTCAAAGCTGGTTACCTATTGCAGGCATGCCCTTGTTTCCTACTCTTGCTACATTAAAAAGAAAGAAAAAAACAGTTATCAAAGCTTTCTTCAGCAGCAGTTAAAAAATCTGCCAAAAATTTCTCAATATTGTTTTTGACATTTATGCAATTATATGTTTTTGGTTTCTCACTCCCAAATAATTGTAGCTGAACAGACACGCAGCAGGTGAATTGAATTTGTGCAATAATGATGAGGAAGTTCTTAATAATATGAAGTATGAAGAGTTACAGAGTCTGGCTGCCATATTCTAATTCAAATAATCTTGAAAAGTGTGAAGGATTTCAATTCAAACAATCCAAATGATGATTGAACCACTTAGAGGTCTAAGAAAAAAACATTGCATATAAACTACTCTGTTACTCTCATTGTGAGCAAGTTAGTAAGATGCAATATTTCAAAGAAAGGTATTTGATAAATCCAGATTTTGGGTGGTCGTAGATTTTTCTTGTAACCACAATGTATGATGAAGAGAGAAATAAAGACTTTAGAGAGAGTATCAGAGTCATTCACAGGCAAATTTTCAAATAAGTATTCGATATAGCTTATGGTATGAGTATTAATCAATAAAAAAAACTTAAACAAACAACATCTAGGCTTTTAATCAAAGCAAACAGTTACACATGGAATGACGCAAACCAATGTTAGGAAAATATTGAAATATGTATGATGAAGAATATTTGCTTCCGAGCTACTTGTCCTCAGTCAAATAGTTATTAAATTTCTGTTGCAAGTGAGGCTGCAAATATAAGTCTTAATTTTATCCTGTCACTAGTGTCATTTTTAGAACCGATAACTAGGTGCCGTATAACAATTGTGATATCCGGCACTAGCCATATAATACATGCACGTGACGAATCATGACGTCATAAGAACGACATGACGTCATATTTACATCATTCTCTACTTATTTTTGTCCTTTTTTCTCATGTTTTATTTTCATCTTTTTTCTTTTAAAGAATACATAAAGGTAACCGGATAAATAGAATAGATAGTTGGTGTCTTTGAATGGGAAATGTTATCGGGCTCGGCTTCGGATTATTATCCGTTTCGCCTTCGGCTCACCGGATAATATTCCTAAGCCTTGCCCGATAACATTTCCGATTCACGACACCAACCATCTATTCTCTATTTAATATTGAGATTAGTCCACTTACCATACTTATCTGTGTAATCAATCCATCCTTTGTCACTATAACTATTCACACACAAACAGCATTTGCATCACATCAGTTACTGTCCTTTTTTCATTGAAAACATTGTTATTAAAGGCAGAAATAGTTTATTAGCACTAATCTTTTATATCTATTTAAGGCAGAAATAGTTTATTACCGATAATCTTTCATATCTAATCATAGTTGTTGTGTTACGTGTATCTGTGGGTCCCTCTCGGAGTAAAGCCATCGCGAGTCACCCATCCAGGTACTAACCAAGGTGAACGTTACTTAACTTTGAGAGAAAGCCAACCACTCTACCGAATCACCCATAAAAGCCGGCTTCCACAGAGAGACTGTAGAAGTAGTATTTATACATAAACCCTATTACCGTCACATTTGCAAAGGGATAACAAATTGGCAAATACCACTGTTTTGGTATTCCTCATTAAAGTGCAATCTAAACCCAGTATTTTGTATCAGAATCTAATATAAATATATGTTGAAATGTCTCAATTCCAAATACACATTCCTTCATTTACTTGTATGGTCATTCTAACATAAAATTTTCACAGGCAACTTTTTCATTTTATTCCAGGGTCAGCTTCCCTATCTAACTGAGTAGAATTTATTTTTCATGAATCATAAACAATTTTTGACTTCTTTTTGAACCAGTCATTAAATTCCAAATGAGTACACCATTTTTCTTCCAGATGAAGGGTAAAATTCTTGAAATCACAACAGGAAAATTGTTCACCTTCAAAAAATCCCCTTTTCAGCAGCTTAGATAAGTGTTTAAAGTTATATTTACTTTAAAAAAGTATGCAGTTCAATTTTAAAATCCAATAAACGGAGCTATAGGAATTAATTAATTAAGTTCAAAATATTTCAATACAATAGTATCTCAACATGCATAACTCTAATTTGTAACCAATATGCCTAATTCATGTGTTAACAAAAGATTTAGAAATAAAATCTTATAGTAGTCTTTTGATATCTGCAGCTAGTAACTTAAAGAGAAATGATTTGCTTTATTGGGGATGAATTCCTCTACAAACAATTTGCACAATAGATACGAGGGAATTGATAAAAGCATCAAAATGATCCTCAAACAAAAAAAGATGTTTATTTATACTACTATGTATCTTATATTCAATGGCAGCTGCAACTTGAGGAAGTGTCTTCCTCCAAATGATTTTATATTGGGATAATTATTCAATATATCAAAATGTTTACATGAGTTCATGACATAAACTTCTTAAATGACTGTTTTATTCTTTCCTGAACAAACTTCAAACAATGTTAAGTGTTTAGAATTGATTCCATTTAGGGCTGCAAAGGAAATACTTAACTCCTTGATCTTTAGAGTAAATATCTCATGAATATAAGCGGCAGTCTGTATTGAATGTTGATCACAGATAGTATTGAAAAAGGCACCAGTGACTTCAAACAAAAGGCTATCCAAATATTGACAGTCTTATGTGTATTGATAATGTTTATTGTTAAACCCTTATATAGGGCTGGAACCGACTTCATTCTAATGCAAACAGGTTAGATCACAGCCAGCCGCCAATTAAATTGGCAGCTGGCCTATGATCTAACCTGTTTGCTACTCTGAGTATCTTTCCTCCAAAAAAATTAAGCAGATATTTAAGGGCTATAATATATTAAGCAGACGACACAAAAAACCTATTCGTAGAAAATTACTCAGCATTCTAAGGGTTAAACCCTTTCAATAAAATACACAGGTGGCAATTGATAAAGGATGAATGCTATTGAAAATATCACAGAAAAAGAAGACATTTTGGTTTTGACATTTTTTTTTTGTTCAGAGCATATTTTGTGTCATGTTTAGTTTCACAATGTTGTCTATATTCATAAACATTTATTATCTGCATATAAACCTAATGTCAGTAATAATGACACTTCAGCTGCAAAAACCTTTAGAAACAAAAAGATCAATAGCTCATGATGAAGAATTTTAATCCTTTTGTCATTATTGTTGCTACCAAATAACATAAAGAAACTTTAATTTTTTGTTATGAATTTGTTAATTTTACTTTGGACCTCCAAAATGGAAAATTGGTTTTATGGCATTTGTGTTTTAAAGGTACAAACAATAGACAATCTTTAAATCATTAGTCAAAGAGAAAACATACTTGTGTGCATTAGGTAAATGGTAAATATGATGTCATACAACAATTTTAATAATAATTAATAATTGAAAAATAAAATAAAATGTGATATTTTCTTTACTTTTATGTTAAAAAATCTAAGCCAAATTTGAAAAATGATGATTTATCATAGATAACAAACATATGATTTCTGCTGAGATAACTTGTCAAAATATTCCAAAAAGGTTATCAAAATTTTGTAAACAAATTACATGTACACCAAAAAGAACTTGAAGAGGAAATTGTTTTATTTAACCTTTGGCAAATATCACAAACTTCTTTTTGTTTAATTGGTTTGTAATACTTAAAAGATTCTGCGGTGGTGTAGTGGATAGCGTCAGGGACTAGAGACCGGACGGGCTGGGTTCGGTCCCCGAGGCGGCCATGTATTTCACCGTAGAGTGTTCTTGGGCGAAACACATATCCTAGGCTAGTACTGGTAGGCCTCCAGGGAAAATGTCTAAGTCCCCGCAAGGAGTTTGACATCATAGAAAGATAGATAGATAGAATGAGTTTATTTTTCATGAGCATCTCAGTACAAAAGACTTCATTCTAGAACAAAATATGTATAAAAAAAAACATAAAATAAAGCAACCAGTATGGGGCTATAAATCCATTCCCCTTATCCCTAATACTGTTCTCTTAGTCTATCAATTGAGCTAATAAGACAGCTGGCTTCAGCCCCAACACACAACCTTCCTCTTATGAACCTTTATGGCCAATAGCATGAATTCCTGTTGCTTATCACTGCCATCATTAAAGTAAACATGAGAGGAGAGATGGGACCACTGTGAGGATCAAAGCAACAACACCCTCAGCACTAGAAAGCCGCTTTACCAATTGATCTATGGGCACAAGGCCAGAGGATAATTGGTGTTTGTGTGGACCTAGTTGTGGTCTAAAATGACCTGATTGATAGACTGTAATTAAACTTGTATATCATAATCTCAGTCATAATCAATACTGGATAAAAATGTATATATAAAACAGAACCCTTGTGATGAAAAAGAAAATCTTTCTTTTTGTTGAAACAGATTTAAAGAAATATGAAATTTTAATGGAAACATCATATTTTCTTAATTAAACAGCTCCATAAACATTGAATAACTTTGCCTATTCTCTCATATGTGTAAGCTCAGGAATCAGAAAATCAGGAAATATTGAGATTTTTTTACATTGGGCAATATCTCCCATCATGTCAAACTTTCAAACCATTCATTTTATGGTGGCCACTTGCGACAAAACTTTTGTTGCAATGCTTGAAAACCATTACTTCCATAATTAAAGTAAAATATCAAATGATCATTACTCACAGCTATGAGTCAATCCCTTATTAATCGATTCATACACGTAACATGTCAGTATTCCTCATATTTACTTTGTAAGAATGGTTTGATTGACACTAGGTGACAATTTTCTGCTCACAATAACCTTCCTTTGTCCATACACAATGGAATGCGGAAAAACCTTATTGAGTGTTTTTTATTGTCTAACAGCAATAGGTGCCATTATTCGTCAGTATGTAGGTTTATTTTATCTTGTCTTATCAATTGCCTTTGAATGGCCATTTTATGCTTAAAACCACGAATTAGAATTTGAAAGTCTGACACTATTTTGATCCTTTGAAATTTCAACATTAAATTGCCCCATCAAATAATAAAAAGCAATCTTCACATCAATTTATTTTGAATATTGTAAAGTACATTACTATTTTGATCCTTCAAAATTTGTATGTGAGATTGCCCCATTAAAAACTAAAAGGCAATCTTCACGTCGAATTATTTTTGTGTAAGAGTGAGTGAGCCGAATTGAAATGATCATGGTAAAGCAAATGAAGTATGGACATCCATCAATCTGTGAAATCTTGGCAAAAAGCTATATTGACAAAAGGAAAAAGTGTATGTCGTGAGTAGTTTATTTCTTAGTTACAGTGGTTGTCTAGGCGTTTGTTCTTTGTGGTGCTTTCAGACGGATATCACTTTGTATGAATGAGTTGTCCAAACTTTTTTCTCGATGTTCTGTTCTAAATGTGGAGAACACGTTTCAAACTGGATGTGATTTATGTCAGTTGGCACGAAGAAAGAGACCAAAACGTGGAATTGAATCACTTACTTCTATGAACTCCAATGCATTATTCGTTATGTCAAAGTTCACGTTGTTTGTAAACAAAATAATCCTTCTTTCCATCATTCAAGAACATGTTTACACTTGGACACCATATTGTATCCAAGTCAAACACAAGTTTAACAAAAAATATTTTACGAAATTTGTAGCGTGGTGTATTCATGAAATTGGAATTCTACTAATCGTTTAAAGTAAGTATGTAATGTTATCAAATATTATTATTTCAAGTCAATCATAATTTGGCTCAAAACTAGGTGAAATATATATTTGATTAGCAAAAGGTGCGCAAATATCTTATTATTTTCGTCCAGAATTGTTTGTATACAATTCTAAATGTTTATTGAGCCAACAAAAATATTGATCTAAATCATTAGACGCTCTTTAAAAATATGAAGATTATCTGAGAAAGAAATGTCTGCAAAAGATGAATAGATTACTGGATTAATGATTTAAATAGACGGAAGATCAGATCATTAGATGGTGAACAAAAAACCGAGTTATTTGGATGTTTATGTAAATAGTTTTCGTATGTTGTATAGCCGAGCCTGCAAAAAAGATCATTGAAATTACAGCTTCATATGTCAAAGTTTCTCAGTCATGCCAATGCATTACCAACTCCCTCAAATTGATTTGTGATGAACATTTGGAGGTATTTGAATGAAAAAAAGTGAGCCAACCAATTCCGCCAAATCAGGAAATCTTTCGACAGTATGAAACAAATGGCACATTTGGCGCCCGCAAATGTGAGCCTTGTTTTATGGATGTAATGAGTTTGAGCCAGAAAAGCCTCACTGTTCTATTGAATTGTGCCATTCTTGTGTTGACTTGAGGTGGTTGAGGAATAGAGCCCCAAACTGGTTGCACATTTCCCTGTCATGTTTGCTTGTGTAGGACAAGGGTTTATTGATAAGTTCTTGGCCTCTAGACACAAGGGTCATGGGTTCAAATCCTATGAAAAGATGGTCCACTTTGCAACCTTTCATTAATCAGTCTGTATTCGACAAAAGAACATATAAGGTATCCAGCAACTAGAATCAAGAGTGTTTAATATCATAGGCGTAGGAGCGTTTTCAACATTGGGGGGGCCAACTTCAGATGAGGACCGGTCTAAGAATAAATGTTCCTAAACTTTCTAATGACTAATCATGCGTCTACAAATTCAATATCATTAAATGAATTAAAAGAAAGGGTATGAAATGTGTATCTTAGTTAAGACAAAATAACCAAAAGAAAAAGTAAATAGGATTAGCCAGGTCTCGATCTCACGCGGAAAGCATATTGTTCTGATATTTACTAAAAGTGACAGCCACCATGCTGTCACAGCCACGAGTTCGTCTACGTTTACGATTAAAAAATGAGTCTATATCTAAATACAATATTAGGGTCTGACTGCTTAGAGTATGTTTTGCATTACTGTTTTCGTTAGTCGAAACTACTTTCCGTGAGCTGAGATTTCATTGGATAAACCTGATTTATTCAGATTGCTATTTGTGATTTGGTTATTGTTCGTAACAAAAGGCGAATTGGTATTAAATAAAGCACAAAATACACTTTTATATTAATTCTGCTGTTAAATTTCATTTCGTTCATTTTTTCTTTCCAAAAATCTTCATCTTCCATTGTGAATATTGGGGGGGCCAAAGTATACTCTGGCCCCCCCAGTCTGGATATTGGGGGGGCCGGCCCCCCCGGCTCCTACGCCTATGAATATGGGTTTTTAGAACTCCCTTCTCAATCATGAACAATAAGAAAATACTGATGGTGGCAGCTCTAAATGGTAGAAAAGCTTTGAAGCAGTCTAAAATAGTCAAGTGTGTGAGAGCAAGACTGACCATCCAGTTGTCTCAATTGTTAGAGCACCATCATAGTAATGGTTATGGGTTCAATCCCAACTTTTGTGTGTTTGTTTCATGTATCATTTAGTTGTCTGCTGTTGCTCTTAACTTAGACAATTCACAAATTACCAGCATAGGGGAAAAGATAACTTGAGTATGCAGGGCTTTCTTATGTTATATACCAGGGGCCTATTAAAGGCACCTCAATTCGAAATTTCTTGACAATCATTCTGTTTCCTCAAAAATGCAAATATTAAGTCAAACAAGCTTTAAGGTTTCCCAATTTAGCAATTTTATGGATCCAATTTCCCCAAAGAAGCAGGCCGAGGTCTCCTGCCAATTTAAAGAAAAAAAGCTCTATTAACCCTTATAGTGCTGGAACCGACTATATGCTTAATTATGCAAACATGTTAGATCCAGGCTAGATGCCAAGTAAATTTGCGGCTGTCCCAGTGATATTTTTCTAAATTAAATCAATGAGATTTTTGTACCCAAACTTAAAAATCAATGGGTTTTTCTATAGAAAAGTGATTGAAATGAATGAAAGTAATGAGTTTATTGGAAATTTAATGAGATTTTTGGGGCCAAAAATTATCACTGCTGTCCTGTGATCTAACTTAATTGTTTGCCACTGTGAGAATCTTTCTTCTACAAAATTAAGCAAATATCTAAGGTTTTGGAAAGCTGACGACACAAGAATCTATTTTTAGAAAACTACCCAGCATTCTAATGGTTAAAGTGTTTTTATGCATTTATGTTTTCAGAAGAGATGATTGAAGACCATCATGGGCAACCACTTCTCCAGAGAGCGAAGGTGTCACAGAGCGATCGTAGGAGACATTTCTTCCCTCTCCAAGGACGACCAGAAACTTTACAGTCTCAGTTATTTAGCCTTGAAAAAGGACGATGCTCTCATTGGAAAAGTCAATCCCCGTCTCGGTATCAAGGTTGTGGACACTATGGATAATCCTTCTGAAGAGCCGTTAGGGGAGCATCAAAACTCGACTGAGCAGGACAACAGTGACAACGAAGAAAGCAAGGCCTTGAATGCAGCAGTTGAGACAAATGATATCAGAGTTGATGCTGATGCGCAAACTGTTCAAAGTTTATTTCGTATTCTTTGTTCTGAGAAACCCATATATATCTTTCAATCATTTACGGTATGGAAAACATTACATACGCAGAATAATCTGTTCTCTTGCTGTGGTCCAGATAAGAGAACTATTTACATTCAACCCATTGATAGCTTTCCAAGTTTTGTTACCAAAGCCAACATCGAACTGACCAATGAGCATGAACAGTTCAACCTCTTTACACTATTACAAGTATTTGCCAAAACATTTTTCCGTGGAATGAATGTTCGGATCCGCCAAAGTATAAGTATAACAGCTCAAAAGTGGAAGATAACATCACGAAATCACCCTAAAACTGGAACGAAACAATATTTTGTGAAGGATTTGATTCGTAATTTGAACAAAGTGATGCCAGCTGAGGGGTTTTGTATGATGGGTATATCTTGGACAGATTTGTATCCATCCGAAGATTTGAACTTTGTCCTTGGTGAAGCAAACTACTCAACAAAAACAGGAATATTTTGTTTTGGTCGTTTTGAACCAAAATCCTTCGATCCATCTAGTCATGAGGATATTTCGGATCTAAATGCGAAAGTACTATGGAGGGTTATGAAGGTTGGTATTTGTTTTTTCATTTCATTAATGATGCGAAATAACTTCAGCAAATTGATGCATTTTTCCTTACTTTATTGTGTGGAATCAAAATATATGAAATAGCCAAGTAATGTTTATTGTCACACAAGAAATAGGGTGGCAAAGTTATTGATCAAGCATAAGGAATATATAAGAGATGGTTGTGATAGCAACTTTTTGTGTCATACCAGTAATGAGTATGATTTGATTTATGCCACAGTAATTGGTCTGAAAGTTCAAACAAAAATCATACACAGATTTCCACCCATTACCACAAGGAATGTCATTTTTCATATTTGTTTGTTTCATTCCTAACGTGTGTGGAAAATGTTTTATTTCCTATATTCCATCTTGTGTAATCTAAGGTTGTCTTCGAAAAAGGAAAAAAACATAACCTTTCAGGAGAAAGTTATCAAATGTATACAAAACTCAATATAGACCTTAGACTCGCTTAAAAGTATCTTGCTGTCTAATTTACCTATATTTTACCTCAATGTATCGTTGCAGTGCTTCAGTCATGAGCTTTGCCACCTGTTTGGTCTCCAGCATTGTTGGTACTTTCACTGCGCAATGAACGAGAGCAACAGTATGGAGGAGGCAGCGTCGCAGCCCCTGTTCCTGTGTCCTGTGTGTCTCCGTAAACTACAACACGTGTGTAACTTTGACATTCTCACTCGGTACAGAAAGCTGCTGGAGTTGCTGACCAAAGTGTGTGACCAGTTTCCCTCTGCGGAGTTCAGGCAGTCCGTGACATGGCTTGAGAAATGCATCATGTTTCTGGAGTTGGAGGAAGAAGGGGTATAGCTCTGATGGCTGTATGTTATTCAGTTAATATAGAATCATTCCCTCAAATTGGATCTTATAACTTGTTTTAATTGGTGCAAATAAGAGGATTTTGCATACAGCAGTAAAAAAAAATGGCATTATAAAGTAATGTGTTAATGGACTATCATGTTGTTATCTGAAACCCTTTACCAAACTATAATGACATTTGACCACTTTGTTGCAGACGACTCTGGAAAACGTTGTGGGAAATGGAGAAATTGCTCTTAACGAGCAATTTCTCCATTTCGCACGTTTTTTCTGCCCTATCAGAAGATCATTTTTCAATTTGATCACATTTTTAAATGTCGTCTGCAGACTCTTTCAATTTAGGAGAGTCAAAAATTTTGTGTTTGGTAAAGGGTTGATATAGAATTATTCTCTCATATTGGATCTTTTGATTTTTGATTGGTGCAAATTAGAGGGCTGCATAGTTATGTTGTTTGCTGTTGCTTTTAATTTGGACCAGTCACAATTTTCCATATTTGGTAATGAAAAGTGTTGAATGGTAAAAGATGTTACTCTGAACTGTTTGAATGTATATCATAGATAGATTCTTTTTTACTTTCAGTCTTAAATCTGTCTCAACAAAAATTGCGAAAAATTTGTTAGCTTTTGTCTACCTATCCGTTTTCATTTTGTGTTTAATAGCAAACGACCATTCATTACACTGTAGCAAGTATTAAATAATGAGCAATTCACCTTCTCGTGACACAATTGTGATCTTTGTTTGTGCATATCTATTTATTTCCATGTTAATGAATGGTGCAAAATTGACACAAAGATTATGAATGCTGATTTCTTAGTGTGCATGAGTGTTATATTACATTTATCTTTTAATATCAAATGAATGACTCAGTTATTTGTATGAAAGTTCATAAAAAGGATTATTTGTATGTACATGTATTAGTTTGAAAGACATATTGCACGACTATGTTGTCTACCTTTAAAGATGCATTTTAAGGATTTACAGTGCAAGACAACAGTAAAACCTACATTTTTGTGAATATTTTACAATGGTCTAGCTTTAAGTGCTCAATAATTACTGATGTTTATGTTGACATACAACACAGCAATTTTCATAAAAACATTGAATATACTCATACAGATTGTTACTTGGTCAATACCAAGGTTCAATGGAAGACTATAGTAAGCCCTTCCTTTTAGTCTTGTACTGAACCCTCAATAAACAATCCATTTACCATTGACACAGTTACCTCCCTTTGTCTGTACCTCAATTATTGGTTCAATTTACTTCATTTTTCGATGAATTTACAATTATTATAAAACATTGTTTTTGTGATTGTATTGCTAAAAATGAAAGCTTTGTGAGTTTCTTGCTACTACAATGAGTTTATTAATGTGCAAATTTTAGTGTAAATTATTTTGAAGGGCATGAGATAGTTCTCATATTGGTTTGTTTATTCTTTGTAATCATGGTTAGATGGTGCTGGGGAGCGTTTTACTTAACATTCTATGCTTAGAATTTGCACAAGTTAGAAAAAAGTTCCCTCTTGTAACAATATTAAGATAAATATATTGCAAAGTAACACATTATTGGAGTTGTCTCTCCGAGATGCTGCCATGATATGTCACATTACAATATTGTACTTTTCTAAAGGAAAATATACATGTGTATCAGTTTTGACTTACACATAAGATTATATTTTCCCCAAGTCTTAGTAAAACCCTACCCTGGTGTGTTGCCCAAATTTCCTCAACTTGAACTGACTGACTAGTCCAAGTTAATAGCACTGACCCTTGTAAAGAAACAAAAAAGACCGTTTTATGTAATAAACTACTTTTCCTAAAGTAAAGGGAAATGATTTACATTTTGTACTTTAATTCTAGGCACTGTGTTATTTGATATGACTCATTATAATGGGTTCATTGTTAACAAAAATCATTATTTGCATTATACGCAATTGTTTCTTTTTATTCTTGTTGACTTTTCATTCATTCACATGCTGTCTTGCAACTTTTTAAATGATCAATCATTCATTATTATGTTTATCCATTTGCTCTTATCACTATTTCTGACTTCTCAAATTGTGGGCATTATGAGACTTCTCCAAATGAGCAAAAAGATGACAAAAGCATCTATCCTTTATGATGTGGGGTGAAAGACTTTCTATAATGTTGCATTTGATCCTCATATTGTAAAAAAAACCTTTTGACCCATTAGAGATAGGTTTTGTCAGCTTGTCAATTCCTGGTACATGTATGTGTTCTTGAACTTAGTGTCTAGCTCTTAACTCTTTACCAAACGCCAAATTTTCGACTGTCCCAAATTGAAAGAGTTTGCAGACAACATTTCAAGATATGATGGAACTGAAAAATAACCTTCTGATAGGGCAGTAAACATTGTGGGAAAAGGAGAAATTGTTTGTTAAGAGCAATTTCTCCTTTACCCTCTATGTTTTCAAGATTCATATGCAACAAACTGGTCAGATGACGTTAATGTTTGGTAATGGGTTAAAGATGATAAAGGAAGAGCAATGATGTTTATGTTTAGTCCCAAGGGTATCTTATATAGAATTAGATTCTAAAGCCTTGACCCTGTAAAATAACTTTTTGACATACCTTTTACAGAAGACTTCAGAAGTCACTGTGATTAAAGGAGAAATTGATTGTGACAAGCAATTTTTTCTTTGGTCACAATGATTTCTAAGTAGTATTGTAAAGATATATTTTATTGATACTTATTTAGACTTTGCTGTTGCTTTCAATTCGGACCAGACAAAAATCGTTTTATTGGGGGATGGGATATTAAATTATTTTACTGCTGGTATCTTATTGAACAATCCACTTACCTTATTATCAGCATTAGCTTCCCTTGAAGCAGTTTTTGTTAAGGTTTTTGAATTCATTTTGTATGTTCATTTTTCAGCCAACTTATAGATGCCTTTACATTAAAAAGTAATAGATATAATAACGACTAAATGGAAATTTGGGCACAACTTATCATTGCCTTTTTATAATGATAAAGTGTAATTATATAACAAAGGTTCAGTGCAAGACTTGACCCTTTCCCAAACAATAACGGCATTTGACGGCTTTGTTGCAGACGACTTAAGAAAACATTGTGGGAAAAGGAGAAATTGCTCAAAACGAGCAATTTTTCCTTTTCCCACAATATTTTCTACACTATCAGAAGATTACTGTTCAATTTCATCACATTTTGAAATGTCGTCTGCAAACTCTTTCAATTTGGGACAGTCGAAAATTCGTTGTTTGGGAAAGAGTTAAGCAACTTGGCAGTTGCTATAGTCTTGCAATGAACTCTCAATCATGCAGTATTTGACAAATACTTTTTAAGTTGATTGATTGGATAGTTGTCTCATGCAAACAATCCCAAAAAATGGTTATTGAATATGACTGGTCAGAATTCATCTTGGTTATGTTCAAACTTGTTAATAAAATTGTATAATTAATTGAGCAATATGTCAAGGATTCTGATTCCGGTTTCTCTTCTTTATAATTCGATTTCTTTTTAGAATTTTTATGAACAGTTTGCACAAAATCATGAAAAGTACTAACATCTTTGCCAAACAAAATGATTTGGAGAGAGGAGACATTTTCAAGACTGTCTTTTGATTCTTCTCTCAACCCTTTACTATGGACACTTATTGTACTCACAATATAGGGCTTCCCCACGAAATTGTTTTAAGTAGAAGTGAAAATGGTGAGATTTTGGGTATATTTGGAGATTAAGTGCAATGCATAATGTCTATTTTTTTCCTTTTTGAAATTTATGTTACACATGTGCCTGCATGCATATTGCTGGCTATGCCCCTGTATAATGCAAATAGGATTTGTCTCAAAGATTTTAACATAATTATGCTTATTTATGAATCGGCTATGCTATCTTAGCTATGCTTAACTACAGTGTTGGCAAATAAGTAGCCAAATATAGGGAAAGGATACAGTTAAAAATAGGCAACATTGATATCATACCGGTAACTACTTTTTTAATCAACATAAAAACATGTACTGTATAGTCATAAATTTACAAAACCCTTTGTATTTTGTATTTTATCTTTAATATACTTTTTATTGTTTTAAATCTGTAATAAATGTACAAATGAATACTATTCTTGTCATCTTTCATCATACAAACATTTAATGATATTCTATCACAGACAAATAAAAAGGCACAATAAAATGGTTTTTAGGCTTATCATGATATAAATATATATAAAAACATACTTGTACAAGGTGTACAAATGCTTTGGCATAAAGCTTATTGGTGTCTCTTGGTCCTCTAGGTTAGAGCACAGAACTTGAAATCACATGGCTCGTTTCTGAATGGGAACAAATCACGGTGACGGCATAAGGATTTTCATGAGGGTAATACCCCGACTGACTTACGGGATGCCGATGGTTCTACCCAGCTTGACCACTTTTTATTGGCAGTTGAGGATGGGGTCTTCATCCATCATTAAGTGTTGGTCATTGCATCATTACTAAAATAATGTTGATGCAATGTAAGTCCCATATAAACAAATTGATGTCTCTGTATTAACTTAAAATAGGAGAATTAAAACAAATTTATCAACGTTCAGAAAACTTTTCAACATGCATGATTTTACTTTATATAAAATGTGTATGAAGCTGGGAAGTTCATAAAGATTTGCTTTACATGATGAAATTAATTTGTAACAGTTTCATTAAAAAAAGTCATAATTTTTAAGGTTCTAAAGTCATATTAACCTTTATGGTTTGGCTTTAACTAATCTGTTATGATGGAAATGACTTGTCAAATATAAACCCTTATAGTGCTTGAATCGATTCATGCTTATGCAAACAGGTAAGATCCAGGCTAGCTGCCAAGTAAATTGGCGGCTGTGGCCTGTGATTTAACCTATTTGCTAGTCGGAGTATCTTGCCTCAACAAAATAAAGCATATATTTAAGGTTTTCCAAAGCAGGCGACACAAAAATCAATTTGAAAAAATTACAATGTACATAAACTAGTCAATGGTGAATTAAAACAAGTGAGAAGTAACAACACACAAAGAAAAATTAAGAACACTTCAGCTTTCAATTTTTGAAATGTGAGAACTATAAAGTGTCATTTTCTACCTCATAAATAATAAAAAAAAATGCACTTCATTGCAACAAGTAATGCACCTTTTATTGAAAAGCTAGAATAGAAGATTGATGTTTAATTGCTATGAGCTTGTATCAAACAGGGGACACAAATCCTTGATATCCTTTTCAAATGGGCTTGTGTGAACCAGAACCTTATCCTTCAAATATATGCAAATGGCATAGCATATATCAAATCACAGATGGCAGACAACTTCAAAAATCGTTTTGAAAAATTAATGCTCATGGTAAGCAATATCTACTTTTTCCATAATGGTCTCTTCCATATATCACAAAGAAAAGTTTACATCTTGAGGTGATTTACTCGAAAGAATTCATTTTTCTCAAACATGGTCTAAGGGAGGTAAATCTTACAAGATTGGTAAAAAAAATTATGAGAGTTACTTCCCTTTGACCATAAAAACCCTAAAATATAAACCAGATGCCATATTTTTGGAGTGGTTAACAATATATTACTGTAAAGATTCGTTTTAAAGAAAACTTATGTGTTGCAAAAGAGATAGAACCTTTTATAAGTTATATTAATGACTCTTCTTCACTTGGAAATGATTTTTAGAACATGAACATAAAAATGATAGGAATCCAAGATCATTGACTAAAGTGAATTTTACAAATGTATTTCACACATATTTTATGAAAAAGTACAAGAGCAAAAGCACAAATTTGTTGATCTAACAGTTCTCTTGCAAAGTCCTTAAAAATTAAGAAAGCATTGTATTCTTTTCACTTCATTTGCATGTCAACATCGTTCTGAAGATGGTGTAAGGGAGGCAATTCAGATAAGAACTGCTAAAAAATTCTATTTCAGTTACTTCCTTTTGACCATAAAAAGAAGAGCAAACCAGAGCTGATGATTTTTTTCCATAAAGAAAAAAAAAAAAGGTATAACTTAGCTTAGCTTAGCTTCGAGTCATTAACTGACACAGGTCCCATATGGGTCCTCTTCGTCAGTGCCGTACCTACATCTTTCAACAGTCAAGTTGAGGCTTTTATAAAGCTCTGTCATACTGAATTTAACTATCAAACAAACATTTTCCACTTTAGTAAAATAAATCTCTATTTACAGTTGTTTCTAGTTCAAAATATACAACATTTGTCTGCTACATAGTCTTTTTAACCCTTTCCCAAACAATAAAGACATTTGACCACTTTGATGCAGACGACTCTGGAAAACATTGTGGGAAAAGGAGAAATTGCTCAGAATCTCACAATGTTATCTACCCTATCAGAAGATTATTTTCCAATTTCATCACATTTTGAAATGTCGTCTGCAAACTCTTTTAATTTGGGACAGTCGAAAATTTGTTGTTTTGGAAAGGGTTAAAACTTCTGTAGAACGCATTTCAAGAAACAGTTGTGATAACAATTTCAACCGTCTTTGAAATAAAGAATAAAAAAAAGATATCAAATACCGGTACCAATGAGAAAAAGTTTTGTTTTTTCATATCCTAAAATAAGTGTCAGCTTCTGAATCAGTCAAATTCCATATGCCAAACTGAAATGATTCTATCAACAATTAAATGAAATAAATCCATCGACCTCTGTTCCTTGTGGTAAGAGAATTGAACTAAATACCGCAAGGCCCCTCTTCAGAAGGAATGAAATCTCTGTCTCTAGGTGTTTTGATTTTGTTAGAGAGTCCCCCCCGATGACTAATGGAATACCAATGGTTCTACTTAGCTCGAAAAGCATTCATTGGCAGTTAAGCTAAGCTCTTCCTCCATATATGATGATCCAGGCAACACAAAATGATTAAAAAAAAAACCTGTTGAGGCCATGTAAAAACCCAATAAAACAAAACAACTGATGCTCACAGTAAAATATTATTCCATGGGTTACGAATACTGATTTTGATTTACTTGTCAGTAGATCTAGATGCCAAATCCTTTTCTGTACTTGTTCATATAATGGTTATATACCGTAGTAAATTCTATATTCTTCACTTGTCTGATGATGCATTTGAACAAGCTGGGCAATATGAACAATTGATCTTGCTACCCATGCAGGATTTTCATTAAGAATCAAGTGCCTATGCAAACCGTCAGTTAAAATCCCTGGTGAACCGGTTAGTTCATGTTCAGACAATCGGTTAGATCCCAAACAGAGTGGATCTGTTACTTCAACTCTTAATGAAAACCCTGCCCCTGCATTCAGAAGGACATGAAGAATTTACATATTTATCGTGTAGAGACTGGTGGGTTTACCGGAGACGGAGCAATCATTCGCAGCTGATGTCCGGGACTAAACCTGTCCCTTTCTTTTACGTTTTCTTTTATTTCTTTCCTCTTTCGAATTTCCTTCTTCACGCTGTCATATTCTGGGTTGTTCATTTTATACGACAGTTTCCATAAATGTGGACGTCCTTTAGGCACGTACCTCTGTCCCAGTGAGTCGGTTTTCTGGTTCGGTGGCGGAGGTGTAGGGGGGCGTTCAGGTATCGGAACGAAACTGTTTTCATATTTCTTCATATTCTCAGGGGGCAATATGTTACCTGAAAGCATATTCTTTTTTTTTTCATATGGGTTTAACATCACATCAACATTATTTCAGTTATGTAGCGATGCCCGACTCTTAATGATGGAGGAAGACCCTATACTCAACTGCCCACAAGGGCTGGTCAAGGTGGGTAGAACCATCGGCATTCCGTAAGTCAGTCGGGAGACTGCCTCTCATGAAAATCCATATCCCTCTCAGGATTTGAACCCACGCGGAGAGGGGACCTGAAAGCATAGGGAACATGTATAGAAGGTTTGTCTTGATAAGGACATGGGACTGCTTAATTACAGAGACTGAGTACTTGCCATGACCCTAAGAATGCTCGGTAATTTTTTAAAAAGGGATTTTTGTGTCGCCTGTTTTCTAAAACCTGACTTATCTGCTTAATTTTTATGAGGAAAGATACTCAGAGTAGCAAACAGGTTAGATCACAGGCCAGCTGCCAATTTACTTGGCGGCTGGCCTGAATCTAACCTGTTTGCACAAGCATGATATCAGTTCGAGTACTATAAGGGTTAATGACGAAAATTGTAGGCTCATTACACAAGCATGGTTAGACAAAAGGGGGAAATAATTGAACATTTAATTTCCTTCCCTTTTTCGCACTCTTGATAATCTAGCATTTTGAATGAAAAACTCAGTCCAAGTATGGACAAAGGGCAGTACTGTATTGGTTTTGATCTGGGGATTGGAAATTTATAATTAAAATCTTTGTAAAACCATTTACATACAATAAACAATTTAGCTGTAAATGAATGTTATGTGTCTGATGTAGATGGTGTGAATGATTGTGAAAAAAGGAATACTACTCCTTTTTCAATAACAATTATTTAACTATCTGAAACATGTCATGACATTTACATTGTTTTGCAAACTTTTGAATGATAATATAAATTGAAAAGAGTAAAAGAAATATTGGACACCGTTTTGTATGATATATTGTGGATGGTCCATTTTATAAGCATCAGAATAGCTATGGTATGAATATGATTTTGTTTTCTTTATGATGTTAAGTGAAACCCATTGTTAATCTTTACTTCTTCTATCTTCTTTTGTCCATGTAATTTTTTCAATTTTCTTGTTCAGGTCTGTCAAAGTGAAAAAAAGGTAAAAAAAACACGTTTTGTTATGACGGTTTTGCAGAAAAATGTAATTATTCACCTTTTTCTCTATCTCTAATCACAGTGATTTTTGTTCATGCTTTAAACTGTTGCTTAAAGTTGGAAAAGGCATTTCTAGTGAGTGCCATTTGTATTGGTTTTATCTAATACCTAGAAGATCTTATAATACCACATCATGCTTTTAAGACATCTTGTACACTCTTTGTCCCAACATCTAATAATAACAGATGTTTTTGTGCAGTAGAGTGCATTGTTAAAATGATCTGTTCAGTCATCTTGAAACAGGCAATACTTTCAAATGTTGACAAATATACTGATCATTTGTTCTTTGCAATGTTCAAAGGCTTTGTTTTAATATCTTTCAAGAAAAAAGGCTTCTACTAGATATATTTACGCATAACCTCAAGTAATCTGTTGTATTTAAAGCAAACAATTATGCATTCCGTTATATAGAATTTGTGGACTGATTGCAATTAAAAGTACAATGCCAACAGAGGGCAATGTAATAATATGATATTACTTTAATGTCATTGGGAAGAAACGATCATGATAAAAAAAAGCAATTGTTTGTCACAAGCATTTCCTTCAATTGTCACAATTTGTTACTTATATCACATGCCAGGAAAAAGTTAAAATGTGTGAAGATGAAGAAAACGGTTAAAGGTTTAATACAGAATTTAAAAAAAAAGTTACCAGTTTCATCTAAAGGTGGATTCCTGCCTTGACTTTTAATCCTGAGTCTTTTAAACTCGTCTACATCAGCCTTTGTTCTCTGCATAGCCATTGATTTGAACTTTTCACTCTGAAACAGCCGCGTTTCTCTAATATATTTTTCGAATGTGTGATCCCCCACCTTTGAGGGGGCAGGAATGTTGAGCGGGTACATTGCCGCAATAACGTCAGACATTTTCCCCCCATCTGCATTTGGTGTAAATCCATATTGTCTTCTGAAATTTCGCCACACATTAGAGTTGAAGCTTTCGTCCGGGCGCTGAGGAAATGGGGGTCCATGTTTTCCTGCTTCCAGCCAGAGTTTGTATTCTATAGTCGGGTGCCCATGGGTGAATCCTGCAGTGTTGGACCTTAGGAAGTGGTTGCATTCAATATTCAGGGCTGTTCTTGGGGCTTTTCTGACTGCCAACCTTTGAATTGGCCTCGGAATGAAACCAGGTTCCTTAACATTTTTGGGTTTTATTAGGGTTTCCCTCTCCTCTAAGGTTGGCATGGCTGCTTCTATCATTCTACAAAAGTGCTCTGGAATCGAAGAATTATTGAAAAGCTGATAACATATGCATTAGGTATCCTTGTGCATGTTTGTCTATCTTTTTCTAAATTATTTATTTGATTTAAAACGACTTTTGCCTCCTTTCAAAAATTAAGACAGCTGGTGTAGACGAGGAGCTTATATGTAATTAGATTTATGAACTAAAATATTTGTTAATCATTCGAGTCCCACACTTTGTTTGAAAACCCCAGTCATTCATTATATATCAAATAATTAAAGTTGATAGACTTGATAGTTGATGGATTAGCTATTGTATATTTACTGAATGGCTTTAATTAACATGAACTGAATTTAATGTGGAGTATTAGCATCATTTGTGCATTTAATGTAGAAACCCTTTATGGTGGAAAAAGATAAAGTGTGTGAATTTGGCTTTATGGACCTAATTGGATAAACAGTTACCTGACTGATAGAGTCAATTAAAGGGGCACCTGTCACACTAATTGGACTATAAACCACACAAATCTAGATATAAAAACTGTGTCATCTGTACCTTTAACTTAGATAAGTATCATTTGCCTCTCTGGCTGCGTTCTATACCAAGATTACATTGATCATACAAAGACACCGATAATTTTGTCTGCCAATATTTAATTCAATCCTCATTTATTGATGAGGGTCGCCATCTTGAAAATTTGTTTACGTCTCCTTGGTAGCTTAAATTCTCGCGAGAAATGTAATGGATATTCCCAACCATTAAAAAGAACCGGCAACAAATATTATTATTGTAAGAACTAACCATAAGATGAATAAAATTATAGAATAATGAAACGATACTTTAATATAACAATTTGAAAGGCTTTGATGAAAATAGTTTTGCGAATTTACATTCAAATAAAGGTTTTAACAATATTATACCAAGATTACTCGAGGGAGTGATTATTCTCAAAGGAACAGCCCAAACCGGTGCGCTGCCGGGAGCTTGTAAACAACTTTTGAGGTTCTCCAATACACACATGTATTATTTTGACAGACACTCTCTACATGATGCGCTCGGTTGCCAAGAAGTATCACACATGTTTTAAACTATGACACTTAAACAGGATCGTTGTAATGGAGCTTACTGATCACAAATCGGGGGGAATAAACTCATAAAATTGGTGAGTACTTTTACGTTGTTTGTGAATGCCCAGGACAGATTTGAGGCACTAAACATGCTAGATCTGGTCTGAAGAAACGTGATATTCCGTGAGTTTATTGGACTGACAGTGTAGAATTCCTGCTCGGATCAATGAGGGCGGTATATAGTAATGTTGACACAAGGATTTTATGGGTTTACTTAGGCCAGTTACCATTTTAACGACTCTAACAAATATGTGTTCTTCTGTTTGGTTGTCAGGCGATTTAAAAACACCAATTAGTGTGTTAATTGAACTTATTATAATTTAGTGTTCAGTGGATATTAAAAGAAAATGGTTGTTTTGAAAACGAAAGGATCTTAAAATGGCTTATATTTGGAAATTAGTGGAGATTCGGATCAACGCATTACTTATGTTACACCTCATAGTAATGGTTCAGTAAGACCAAAATATTGTAAGTCCATTGTTCAAAGTCCTCATGTTTAAGGTAAAATATTATACAAGGTTGTTTAAAACATCAAAAGATCTGTATATGTAAAATTATATGTTAAAAACATCCAAAGCGTAATCAAGGCATGTCATTAGGGAAAAGAAGTGTTTTAAGTTCGTAAATGCATTCAACTTGTACATTTATAGGAGACATGACTGGAAAGCTTGAATAGGTTGACTGCATTTGACATTGTTGCTAATATCCTTATTAAATGCTATGCCACTATAAGAACCATTTGACATTGTCCTACTTGTTAAATGTTTGACATACTTTTAAATGATTTTTTTTTCTCATTCACAAAAGCAAAGTTTCTCATGAAATTCAAGGGTTATGACAATTTTGTATACATAGATGCTTAATTCTGATTCTTTGTGAGAAAGACCCAAAATCTCTAAAAAGACCTCAACAAATAATCGAGATAAGCCTTTAGATCATGTTTGGCAAGACTTATCCACTTAGGTGACTGAAGATTGTAATGTATTAATAATATCTCGACTCAATTAAATTTGGGTTCTTGCCAATATTGCCATCTAATCATCCCTCTGGAATTCTATTTTGGGGTAGTTGTAAAGGGTATCAAATTAATCTTTTGTCTCCTTGACCAATTTTTGTGTATTCATTTGGCGATCTACTCTTTACCCTGTAATTCCATATACACTCTTTTAATGGACCTGCAGGTTAAGATAACGTACACCATTGTGGAAAAAGGATATATTGCTCTTAACAAGTAATTTCTCCTGTATTTCCTTATATCACTGGTTGAGAGTTCAGGGCAATATGCTATGGTAAATCCTCCACAAAAGTTGAGCACTAATTATGGTGTTGCATAAAACCCTCAAAATATGTTTTCTTTTAACAAATTTCATGACTCTTCTGCATTTTGTTTCATGCGTCTGATTGTGATTAGAAATTGAATTTAGTTATGAATTGCAGATGGAATTGAGATGATTATGAAGAAATCACAGTTATTGACATGCATCAGCTTCAATAGAATGGCTCCAGCATACAAATCCCTGTCTTGGCAAATATCCTTTCCTAAATTAAGTCTTTTTAACATGATTTAATGAATTTACCCTGAACAACAGAGTTTAATTGGGAACGCTATAAGTTTCTTAGAAGGTATATTTTGCAATACTGGGGGTAGAAGTGCAAGGAGCATTGAAGGGTAGGTGAACTGGCCTCGGTGAATAAACAGGAATTTTGTTGAGTAAAGAAATATAGACTCACTATGATTGCCTGCCTTTTGCCTTGTTTTAGAAATTGCAAAAGCTTGCCATATTGCCTGTATTAGACAAGGGTAAAAGCAATATCTCTTGATCTAGATAATCAATAAAGAATCAATCTATGATCTTAACCTATTACTCCATAAGTGCTTATTTAATTACACTTACAGCAGGTAAAGGCTGTTGTCAAAATGGTTTATACGCGATAAGTTATCATTTTGATAGCAAATTATTGTAGTCTGCTGTTGCTTTCAATTTAGACTGACACATATTTGAAAAGAAGACATGAATGCATTAGTTTAAATATTATCTACAGCAAATCAAAAACAAATCTTTCTGAAAGATGGAAAAGGGTCAACACAGAATTGCACTTAGTTTGAAATCAATGGCTCAATACTGTTACAATGAGTGTTTCTGCTTTCCTTTAGACATTTTAAGTTATTCAGACAATTATCAATCTATAAATCCACTTAAGTTTTATAACAAGATCCATTTTGAAGGTTTCAACAGATGTCAACTGTTGTTTTTTGCTATTAACCCATTTTCATTATGAGAATCGGAGGAACATTATGCCAAGTTTTATGACCTCCAATTTGAAGGCTTAACCCTTTACCAACACCATACTTTCAACTGTCAATAATTGAAAGAATTTGCAGACGACATTTCAAAATTTGGTGAAATTGAAAAATAAAATCTCTCTGTATAGAGCAGAAAAACATTGCGGGAAAAGGAGAAATTGCTCTTTAAGAGCAATTTCTCCTTTTCCCACAATGTTTTCCAAGTCATCTGCAAGAAACTGGTCAAATGCCATTATTGTTTGGTAATGGGTAAAACTCATTACAAGGACTCAATGCAAGACTAGCAAGTGCTTCGCAAACATGGAGCAATTAATTTTATTGCACTGAATTATCAATTAATTACTAATATTTTTGAGAAAAACTTTTTTGTTCTGAGAATTAATAGAGAATACGCCACATGCTGTGACTCCACTTTGAAGGTATAGCTGATGGCAAAGGCTCAATGTTAAAGACTGTATAGCAAGTGCTCCACAAACATAAAGCACACATTACAGTATTGAACTGGTCCATTGGCTTTTTTAATATAATAAAACCTTTTCATTCTGAGAATCAGTGGAGAATGAGTAACATTTTATTACCAGGTAATTGCACCTGAGAATTAGTGGAGAATATGCCGCATCTTGTTACCAGGTATTTGTACCTGTGGAAAAGTGAAATTCCCCCTGATTGCATGATATGAATAATTAATGTGCCAAGACAACACAATTCCACCATACCTTGTTAAACATTGCGCTGGTTCTAATACAGGGGCCTTTGTGGTGGAAATTGAACACAATGAAGTTTTAACAATTGTAACAAAAGCAGAAATCACACAAGATATTCATTAGTTTTTTGACACAATGGTTTATTTCTTTATAAGAAATTGTTGGCTGCTTTTGCTTTCAATAAAGATTCCTCTTGGTTGACTTTTCTTCTGTCTATGTCAAAACTCCATCATTTTATGATTTATCAGCCGGGTTTTACAAATTGAGGGTTCAATGCAAGGCTATAGTAAGTGCTTCATAAACATGAAGCACTTACTATAGTCTTGCACTGAACCATCGAAATTAAGTACAACATTAATGACGCTATGTTTAAACAAAGTTGAGAAACCAATTAATTGCTCTCCTGTTTCTATTTATAGAGATGACTGTGCCACGCCATGAGTGACCCTGGCTTGCCCCCAAGGCCGCCAAGTTTGAACCTCCTCGCATCGTTAGTGAAGGAGGAGGAGTCTAAAGAGAACGTATTCCTACCAAATGCTCAAGACAGAACCATGACCAAATCACAGGAGTTTTATGACGCAGAGAAACATTTACTTACGCGAGAAACTAGTTCTAGCTCATTCAAAGAATTCAAAATGAAGGGCGAAAATATCCCAAATCCAAATACTAGTACTGGATTTAAGGGGAAAAAGATTTCCAAACCAAGATCGAACTCGTCCGATAACGGGGTAAAAGACAAGAGACCTTTTTCGGCAGATTATAATCAACATAAGAGAAACAAAATAAATGGCTCAAAGCCAAGCAAACGCCCTAAAACAACGAAATGTGTGAGAGGTCAAAAGGGTCGTGGATCTCCAGCTGTAGGTCAAAGGCCAAGGTCACCGCACATGTATTCATCTGATACTTCATATTCGTCCGACCCAGAATACATCACAAGAACAACAAAGAAAGATACCAGCACTTCTAATCATGTGAATAAGGGTAGAGTTGAAAGGGATAGTTTCTTTGATTCCGATGGAGACAATACCAAAGATAGATCTGATTCACAGAGCAAAGAAAGGACTGATACTGACAGTTTCTTTGATATCGATACAGGTTCATACAATAACAAAGAAAGGGATGTTAAGACAAACGGATCTGCTAATTCAAGGGAGCAAGGATCCCATCATAGTCGAAAAGTTTCATCAAGTGATAATGGTTCAAGTAATGATAGAAGAGACAGCAATCGTTCAGACAGTACTTCTGATACATATACTTCAGATGAGGACGACAGAAATGAGAGAAGTGGAAAACAAAATGGTCATTTCCCACGACCAAGAAAACAGCGCATTGCTAAGACAGTATATGTCAATCGACATGGTGAACAACGAAAAAATGAAAATTCAGATGAGAGAATGGTGGTCGTCGAAGATGAATCTTCTTCCATGAGTTCATCCTCCGATGATGAACAACCCGTGAGACAAAAGAGCGTCCCGAAGCCTAAAAATGCCCCACTCCTTAAGCGAAAGAAAAAACAAAATCTGAAACTCCTTCACATCAATCCCGATAAATACTTGGAAACGAAGCTTCACCAAAAATATTGTGAACTCGATGAGTTGATGAACTGTTCGTTTGTCGACCAAAAAAGTCATGTGACACGCTACCATCTTTACCAAATGGAGCTTTTGAACAGTCAGTACCAAAATGTGAGCCACGGTGTTAATTCTGCCGGAGTTATTATCCCCCGAAGTCTACCAGGTGATATACGGCAACGCAATTCCAGACCAAGCTCAGCAGTTAGACCAGGTTCAGCAAAGAGATTGAATTTAGCTAAACGACCAAGTTCTGCTAAAACGTATTACTACAGAGAAGGGGAAATAGAAACAAGTAATTATAATGAGATCATGTTTTTAGACTTTGTGCAAATTTGTACGACTTTAGAGGCCTAAAGGCAGATCTAGAGATCAGTGCAATGCTATGCTTAACCCCTAGATTTTTCTAAAAATAGCTTTACCTGTCATCTGCTTTCCAAAACCTTAGATATCTGCTTAATTTTTAATGAGGAAACATATTAAGAATAGCAAACAGGTTAGATCACAGGCCAGCCGCCAATTTATAAATTGGTGGCTGACCTGGATCTAACCTGTTTGCATGAGCATAAAGTCGGTTTCAGTACTATTGAGGGTTAGTTCCTTATGTTTGTGAATCACTTAGTATAATCTTGTATTGAACCCACAGGATGACATATCTTAGCATTGTCAGAGAAGAGTTTGTACCTTATAGGCAAATACTCCTTTCATTGATAGTTCAGGTTTTATTTTGAAAGTCTATCTTTACATATTTGGGTTTGTGAATTATAATGTTGCTTTTAGCAAATTAGCAATGCAAATTGAAATGGGGACAATCTATTTGATAAATCATGTACTTTGGATCCCACTTTGGCAAAACATGACTTTCCAAAATGACACTGGCTACAAAAGATTCTAAAAGTTGTTTATACCATGGCAAGACTTAAAAGCATAGCATCTAGCTCCTGTCTCAAACATAGTCTACAGATATATTAAGATATGCCTACCCTTTAAACAGCTTACATTGGCATGACTTTCTTTATGCACTACACTTTTATATCAGGAATATATGCCAGAGCGCACCTAAGTAATTTTAGACAGCATTTTTTTCCTGTGAGAAAATGCCCCCTGGACTCTCCTAGAATGACATGCCTACACATTCATTTTAGTCAAACTAGGCCCCTGGCTTACTTCATTCTCAGGCACTTGCAGGACAGAAATTGTTCCGTACAATGGTTAATACTGTACATTGAGAATTACAAAATAATTCAATTTGTAGATTTTTGCCTGCCTTGGCCTTTAATTGAATCTTAAGAAAAAAATGAGGGAATAATTGAAATGGATTCTTTCTGAATGAAAAGAGGAAGAATGAAGGAGTTTGCAATCAAAATACGAGGGTTCAGTGCAGTACTATAGTAAGTGCTTCATGTTTATGAAGCACTTACTATAGTCTTGCATTGAACCCTTTAATACTCCTTTGATAAAGTCTTGAAGTGAGGATTTTTATATGGAGAACATATAGCGGCTAGCTTAGCCACTCGGTTTGAAGTTGACTTGCATGGTACATCATTAAATTGCCCTTGAATTGACATTTTCTGATAGGGCTGTTTTATTTTATTTGTACTGCATGCAGCTTTCCGCAATTCATTGAACAATATTTTCATTTTGTGGTGAAATCATTATAGAAAGCACACTTGAGTGATAACGTAAAGATTATTAAACTTGAAAAATTGAATTGAGGAATTCCAATTTTTGCTTCTTTTTTTACAGATGATAATGCATATGGCACAATCAGAAGTGTGATGGCTGCCGAGCATGCCAGAAAAACAAACAAAATACGCACAGATATAAACGCCGACATAACGCCAAGCAGAAAGAGGATAACCAAAAAGAAGAAGACAAAGATAGACGTCACACTTAAAACAGGAGAAAGCGGTGAAGAGGAGGAGGATATCTCCATGTCAGAGAAGCCCAGTATTGGCAGCCGTGGTAGCAGCAGCTCTCGTTCTCTCTCCCAGCACGACACCCCGCGATCAGGACCTTCTATTGACCATCATATAAAGTACACTGACAACGAGAAACTGAAAAAATGGTTGAAAGAGAAAGACAAGCTATACAGGAAGCAGGTGAGGGATGAGAGGAAAAAGAAGAAGAAAGAAAGGGAGCATCTGATATCGGAGGCGAATGAAAAGTTGGAGCGACGGATCAAATCGCAGAAAGTGGTGAAGAGATGGATGAGTGAGAAGGACAAAGAGCTCAGAAAGAAACACAAGGAGGAGGATGTGAAGATTGCTCAAGACTTGGACAGGCTCAGAAAGATGGAGGTGAACCTTCCTGGAGATGCCTTACAAATACGCCCACAATCAGCCCCTTCTACAGGCAGGTTTGATGATGTAAGTGTTGATAAGGAAAAATTACAGGGCGGCAAAACTCCTGAATATGTGAGAAATCAACTCCATCTTAAAAAAGAAATTGAAGAGGAGAATAAACAGGCCAAGAGAGCATACCAAAAAGATCCGCATCCACCTCAAACCAAGTTCATATATAAGAGGCCAGTTGCTGGTAAAATAAAGTTTAAGATGGAAGTTCGTGGAAAGAGTCCTATCCCCAAGGAACAGACTGAGAAGAAAGACAATGAAGAAGACAAAAGCAAACAGATGAGGTTGTCATATGATGACTGGGTTAAAAAGAAACGAACTGACGATGCTGCAAAGAAAGACTTGAGAGATGCTGAGAGAAAGAAAGAGTTGGCTAAATCTGATCCAGAGCTTGACAGAATGATTCCTGACATTGCAAAGAAAAGGATAGAAGATAAGCTAAATTCAAGGAAAAGGGTCAATTCTGGTATCAAGAAATTTGATGAAAAGGCAAACAAATCATTTGGAGGTAGTGAGTTTAATAGTGATCTAGACACTGAGCCTAGAAATCCATATAGACTTGAAGGGGATACAAGAGTGAACAAGCAAAACAAACGTCCTTCAACTGCCCCAGCAAGTCGTGGCAGTGTTCCACATCCAACAAAATCTGCCAACTCGCCAAGAAAAGCTGTTATTCCACAGAAGGTTGATAAAGTTATGTCCAATAAAGATATGTCCAATCCTTTTGTGATTCCTTTTCCTCCAGAGAAGGGAATTCCTGACCATGTTGCATCACGACAGAGGAAACTATTTGCTGATAGAGTAACTGAAAATTTAAACGAAATTGAACAAAGAGCTCTTATGAACTCAGAACTTATAAAAGAAGGCTTATCAGAGTATGCTGAAGGCTATGATGTTTCACAAGATAATGCTGATGAAACACAAACAGTTGAGGAAGAAGAAGGTAAAAGACCAAACATTAATGAAATGATGTATTCCCCAAGGAAAAGGGAAGATTCCTCAGAATCATCAGATGATGACATACAGGCTCCAAAGGGATTACTGGATAGTGAGGATCAAATAACAGTTGTTGGAAAAGCAAAAGAAACAAATGATGAGGAAGAATCAAGCAAACTGGACAGTCCAAGAGCTACTGTTGGTGAACAGACAGAGAAAACTGCAACTGAAGGGGATGCTAAAGAGTCAGAAAAGCAACCCGAAACAATTCAAGATGAAATAAAAGAAACTTGCAACAATGGTTTAGATGATGCTAAAGAAAATGTTAAAAGCAATAATGTTGATGCCAGCAATGATGATGCAATACCAGATTCAGTTGAAATGAACATGTACAGGTCCTTTGATAATCTAAACACATTAACAATCACAGAAACTAAATTGGATCAGAATGGTTTAGACACATCAAATTTAATCTCGCAGGACAATGAAACTGCATCTGGAAGTGGCAATGATTCTGACCTGGAAGCTGGATCCCGTAGCAACTCCGAATTTGTTCAAGTTCCATATGTTTCTAATATCAAGGTTATTAGTGATAATGAATTGAATCAAAGCCTTACAGGCATTTTGAAAGAGAGTAGAAAATCGGACGAATTTCCTGTCCCAGAATCCAGTGGAGAGCCCTCTCAGAGTGGGTATGCTCAGAAAGAGGACAGTGAAGAAACGGCACTGTCACCGCGGCAGGGATCTGAGAGTCCTAATCGTAAACGAGTCTCGTTTAATGATAAAACAGAAGTTTTTCAGTCCTTTGATTCCACATCATCCAGCACCAATACCATGACCCCTGAACCTAGCGAGTTCAACGCAGAGTGGGAGAGTTTAGAGTCATATCCTGATGAGCCAGAAGGGGAGTTAGAAAAAGTGTCCTTTAACATTGCGGGGTTTGAACTTAAACCAGTGATCATTAATGAGGATAAGGACAATTCTGATGAAAGGGAGATGGAAGAAGGAGGTCCTGGTGAAGATAAGGCAGATGAGAAGAATACAACATTTATTACGAATCCTGATGAAACCAATGCTTAATCTAATACTCCGGTTTTACCGATTACCAAACAATTACGACATTTTACCAGTCTGTTGCAGACGACTCTGGAAAACATTGTGGGAAAAGGAGACATTGCTCTTAATGAGAAATTTCCCATTTTTTCCCCACAATGTTTTCTGCCCTCTCAGAAAATAACTTTCCAATTTCATCATATTTCGAAATTTCGTCTGCAAAGTCTTTCGATTTAGGACAGTAGAAAATTTGGCGTTTGGTAAAAGGTTAATGCACCTAATGTGTAAGATGATGCTGGTGATGACATGAGGAACCGTTGTGAATTCAAAGAGAAATTCCTTGTGAAAAGGAATTTCTCTTTTAATTCGCATTGGTTCCTACTCAATATCACATAGTAATGTAGGTTTTTTCTATCTTTTATGATTGATGTTGAATGTTGCTTCTGATATCAACTTTGATCACGGAATCTCCTTAGAGGTACATGGATGAATTGTTATTGTAATGACCATTTCCAGTACCTGATAAGCCAATTTGTGGTATCCTACTACACAAATTTTTAGAATTTCTTTAATGAGTTTTATTTAATAGTGAAACTATATAATGGCTGTTTTAGGGAGGTTTTTGTATTCTACTATAATCCTTCCAAAATATTATTGAGAGAGTCAAGACAATTTTAATTTTAATCATTTTGATATAAACAAAGAAGTAGTTGGAGGATTATGAGGCTTTTTCTTTTAGAGTTCTATTTATCTATTATTCTCTTATTAGGGATGACAATTTAACATGTTTGGTTATGGTTTGTTTGTATTCTTTTTTTAAAGTGTTGCTTGAAAGGTCAAGGTAACTTTTCGAATGCTTTTTCTTTTAATAAGCATTCTTGGTTCGATTTGTAAATTTTCATACAAAACCTGATAACATTCCATTGAGAAGCTATTCTTGAATACCAATACCATAAACCTCTCACTCTTAATCAACAATACTTAAGTCTGCATGAAAGACTTTAAAGTATTTTACCATCTTTACTATTACTTCTAATATAGTTGTCAGCAGTTAATTTTAAAAAAAAGACACTGGAAAGAACGAGATATTATTTGTATTGAACAATATCTCTTTTTGTCAGCAAGCTTTCTACTCATTTAAACAAAAGATAAAGTTCTTCATACTCGTT
Organism: Cerastoderma edule; assembly: GCA_947846245.1. Taxonomy (NCBI): domain Eukaryota; kingdom Metazoa; phylum Mollusca; class Bivalvia; order Cardiida; family Cardiidae; genus Cerastoderma; species Cerastoderma edule. The sequence continues at coordinate 17,765,308 of OX401416.1, forward strand.
CATTGTTAACTTATGGTGCTTTCAATTTCTACAAGTCACAATGGAAGAGTTAATTACAAGAGGCAAGTAATGCAGAAAACTACATGCTTCAGATTTCTACATGACTGGCATCCGGTATTACGTTGTGAAATATTTTGAATACATTGTATGTATAAATATCCCTCCCTAATAGAAATCAGTTTAAAGGTGTTTCATTTATTCAAAATCATGAAAAAATTTCGTTTTAAATGCCAATGAAAGTTGTCAAACACAAACTCCCTCATGATCTTTTTTTATCAGTTAAGGGTTATTAATTCAGTGATTTGATTTGATTTTTTCTTTTTATTCATGTTTAATTTCATTATGAGTTGTATCTCAGTTGTCTGTGATATTTTATTTTTATCTTCTTTTAGAATATAAGATTATTTTCTACAACCATTAAATGTATCCGAACACACATTTAAAATATTTTTGCATTAGGGAATACAATTGTTTAGATTTTTGAAATAGGGAATACAATTTGGCTTATATTTCGCAAGATATAATTTTATTGACAAATGTCTACTTTAACTTTATTTAGAAAATACAATTTCATTCATATTTTCATTTGGGAACTTAATCATTTAATTATATCTACACTTGAGGATTGATATTTGCTCATATCTGTATTGGATGGTGCAGATTTATTCTTATCCACATTCTGAAAAAAAATGGTTTTATTCATATCTGAATTGAAAAGGTGTGCATTCACTCATTACCACATTGAAGAATAGTATTTTTGTCTGCACAAGGGGTTACTCTTGCAATATATGCACTGCATGTAGCAAATTACGCTAGACACACTTAATCCTATCTGTTTAACTGTAACACTCGACACACTCAATCCTATCTGTTCAACTGTTTCATTTTTTAACATTGCAGGAAGCATAATCTCATTTTGTGATGTTTTCAACTTTTATCTTAGAATAAACATCTATTTTTAGTGACTTTTTGTCCTATTTAACTTAATGTTATAGGAGTCTTTTTTAAGTAAAAGGGTATCATTGTTCTTTAACTAGAATTTCAAAGTTTATCGAATCATTTTGCTAATGCATATGCCTTTAGAGGGTCTTGGCAACAGACGATATTTCAAAACTTGTTGACGAATGAATATTTTGCTCATATTATAGTTTTAATGGAAGTTTTATGAGTGGTTTTAATGTCTTCTGCTTCATATATGTTATAACCTAGAAAGGCGTAAAGTTAGATTAGACTGTACAGGCAGATATTGAGTGATGATTGTTTAACACCATAATATTGTCATTGTTAAGTTATTAAAGATAACTGTGATATTCTGTTTATTAAGTATTTGGAAAACGCTCATGTATAGATTAGAAAACCAATGTATGTTTGCTATTTTCATAGGATGTTTCAAGTCTACATGTACTTATTCAAATGCTACAGTTTACTGTAGTCAACAGTTGTGACAAATGTGGAGATTCTTTATGGGTATTTTCATCTTTGATCACAATGTTTTACTCCATGTTACAAATAAAAATAACTTGTAGTTGATGATCTGGTTAAATGGAATTTTTGGTATTATTGTTTGGAAAAGAAGCAATCTCCTTTTCTTGCAATAATTTCAAAGGTCATCTGTAGCAGAATTTGTAAATTTACAGTTTTGTAATTAAAAAGTTATTAGATCTTAGACATTAGTACAAATGTAGTGATATTTGCTCCAAATATCAAGGCAAAATGGGTATTTCCATGGCTAACTTCTTTATCTTTTCTTTAACCCATTACCAAACAATAATGACATTTAACCACTTTGTTGCAGATGACCCTGGAAAATTGTGGGAAAAGGAGAAGTTGCTCGTAACAAGCAATTTTTCCTTTTCCCACAAGGTTTTCTGCCCTATCAGAAGATTATTTTCCAATTTCATCACATTTTGAGATGTCGTCTGTAATCTTGTTCAATTTAAAACAGTCGAAAAATTTGGCATTTGGTAAAGGGTCAAACTCAGTCTGATGTAGTGACTCATTCAAACCATCACCTCAAGAAGGTTATGAGTTCTACGATTAAATATTGCCTGAAAAATGCAATGAGAAACCACATTATCTAGACATCTGATTGGATCTACAGTTAACCCATTACCAAACAATAACAACATTTGACCAATTTGTAGCAGCCAACTCTGGAAAACATTGTGGGAAAAGGAGAAATTGCTCTTAACAATGAAGTTCTCCTTTTCCCACAATGTTTTCTGCCCTGTCAGAAGATTGTTTTTCAATTTCATCACATTTTGAATTGTCATTTGCAAACTCTTTGAATTTGGGACAGTCGCAAATTTGGCATTTGGTTAAGGGTCAAACCAATAAGAAGACCACTTGGAACTTTTTTGATTTAATAATTTGGTCATCTTAGTTGCAGTATTCCAGAAATTTGTCAGCATCATTTGCTTCTGTATAAATTGGCATTTAAGAGATTTTAGTTTTTTTTCATAGGATGGACTTAGTTATTAGTGAGGTTTTGCTTGTATATTATATTGAAAGTATGTATATATGGATCATGTAGTAATAGCTTGACAGATGGCTACCTTCGGACTTATAGATCTTTTTATTACCGAGGATTCAATGCAAGACTAAAGCAAGTGCTTCACAAACGTGCAAAGCACTTACTGTAGTCTAGCACAGAACACTTGATACATTGAAGCCTCCAAATAAAACCACATGGCCTTGAAGATTCATGTTACTGGTCTTGATTGTGGAGTGGTCTAAGTTTATTCAGCTTTGAAACAACCCAAATAAGGCAGTTGGGTCAAAAGTTCAATGGTCGCTAAGAAGAGGTGGTCTTTGTATTGAGTTAGTCTTGATACAGGGTATTACTGTACAAGAGTTCAAAAAATCCATTTTAATTTGCAATATAATCTCATCAAGTGGAATCATTCAATGTATGTCACCCCATTTCTTACCAAAAGTGTATGTGTTGGGTTGGGAAATGGGGGTGTTTGTTTAAAATGCCTTACTAGTTGGGAAAAATAAAGTATATGCTGTAATCTGTGGGGACCAATTTAAAACCAATCACAATTAAAATAATTAACATACCATATGAAAAAAGAATGGACTAATACATTGAGCAAAGTATAAGTTGCATACTTTTTTTTACAGCATGAAATTTGTTGTCTAATATTTCAAGTAAACCTATGTAAGTTGTGATAATGTGACTGGTCCAAATGGAAAGCAAAAGGAGACAAAAAAATATGATTTGATCCATTATATTTTCTTTGTGATTTTTAGAAGAAAGTACTTGAATCCATTGTGGTAAAAGGAGTTGCTGGTGACAAAGAATATCTTCTATGGTCACGGTTGTTTAACAGTAAGATATGGAGGATTACGGGATCAAAAACAGCATTGACCATGAGTACATTGAAATTCACCCAAAAATATATGATCATCTTATATGGGAATATCCACAGTAACATCTGCTTTCAGATGACATAACATGTGTCCTTTGAGTTGTTACATTGATTTTATTTACATTAGAATAGTAGACACAATTGTGCTAGATACATAAATTGATTTTTGATAATTTTAATAAAATCTAACAGAATTGGTAAAATCTTTTGTTTTCTTCTTTAACCCATTACCAAACAATAAGGACATTTAACTACATTGTTGCAGATGACTCTGGAAAATATCGTGGGAAAAGGAGAATTTTCTTGTAACGGGCTATCTTTCCTTTTCCCTCAATGTTTTCTTCCCTATCAGAAGATTTATTTCCAAATTCATCACATTTGAAATGTCATCTGCAAACTCTTTCTATTTGGGACATTCAAAACTTTGGCGCATTTGGTAAAAGGTTAATTGCCTGTCAAGATACTGGAAGAAAAAAAGCAGGTGTCCTTGTTGTATTTTTGGATTTTCACCCATATCAGGATTAGCTGTGACATACCATAGCATCAGCCAGAGATTCATTACAAAGTTAGGTACAATAGATTAAGATGATGAGTCCATAATACAAACATAACTTTTTTAATAAACAAGTTCTTACAACTTTAATTGATCACTCTCGATGCTGGTTTCCTGGATACATAACCAGTATTTGCTCCGATTGTGGATTAATGAAAGGCTGATAGGTGGATCTCACTACCAACAAATTTCAAACCCCCGACCGTCATGTCTCAAGACTGACACCCTTCCTCTGGAACACTTTCCTCACTTATAGACATTTTGCATGTCTGAGACCGTACTTTTTTGTAGTCAGATGTGTTCTCACAATCATGCCCTTTGTCACTCTTTCGTTAAAATTGCCCAAACAATGTCAATAAGAGCTTGATACCTTTAGATATTATTGAAATATTGTCTTTTAAAGCAACTTTGAAGAGTTTTCACTTATTTCTTATTCACATTTTTGGTTTGTTTTGGAATACCGGAACATGTCAAACGCAAATGTCAGTTTATACCAATGAACAAATATATTACATGTTCCGTCAGAGAAATAAAACAAGAAACTTTGTCGTATCTGCTAAGATATTAAAGAAATGAACACGTCCGTCATCACATGTCAACACGATTTATCACTCTTTGTCACTCTTTGGTTCATCTTACTAAATTACCAGTACAGGGATTGGTAGTGAAACCCATGGTGTACATGCAGTTTTGTTTAATTTTAGTTGTTTATCCATCATAAAACAGCCTCAAAGGAATATGGTACAGCATTTTAGTCAACCGTTGTCAGATTTACTTCAACCTGTTCATTACCACCAAATTAACACAGAGGTAGAAAGAGTTTCAGACCATGTGTGATAGGTAGCTGGTTCATTACTAGATAATATATATGGCTATCAGACCAAAGCACCAATGGTATTTTAGGGGGTTTTCTTTGTAGGTATTGGGGATAGCATTACAACTAGAAAGCATATCCAGGCCCAAAACTATTGTACTGGGGCCTGTTTTACTAAACAGTTTACGCTTAAGATTTGCGTAAGTCTAAAACAACAAGTCCTTTTATTTCAATATTTGGTAAAGCAATATTGCAAAGTAACACATCATTGGAATCGTCTCTCCGAGACGCTTCCAATGACGTGTCACATTGCAATATTGTACTTTCATTGAAGATATTATCCATGTTAATCAATTATGACTTACGCAAATATTTTCCTTAAGTTGTTTAGTAAAAAGGGCCCCTGGACTTGTTCCAGGGAATATTGTGATATGATAAAAAATTTATTGAAAACCACCTTAACCACAAAAAGAAAACTAAAGACTTCACATGTTCCTTGAAATTATGCATAATTTCTTGGATGACCAACAGCATCAGGTCTAGAGATTAAAAAGCGAATTTTACAGATAAGTTGAACCTGGACTTGAAACAAATTTTAAGAGAATATTTCAGTTATTTCACAAAAGTCTGCACACTAAACTATGTTCCTTTCATTTCATTACACATATTGCACAATTTCTTCTTTCCAACCTATTTACTGCTTTCCCACATAAGTCACATGAAAACAAGTTGAAGGTTCAATACAAGACTATGGTAAGTCCTTCATAAAAAGTGAAGATCATAAAGTTGTGCATTGAACCTTGAGCTGTTCAGTGTTTAGTGGCAAACCAATACGAGGTTTAAATGCAAGACTACAGTAAGTGCTTCATAAACACCTCAAATTCATGTCACATTGACCTCATCAACCTATACCCTTATGGAACTTTGTGACTGATCTATCTGGTTTAACACACTGCAAACAATTGTTCAGATATACGATGGCTTTTCTGGGATTCACCAGGGATAGGTTATTGTCTTGCCAAAGGATGTTCTCTTAAAACCAGCAGAACAGGTGGGCCTTCAATAGGGATACCGTTTCTACCACTTAAAAAACGTGACTAATGCAGCTGAGAATGTTATTAGATTCAGGCCCACAAAAAAAAAGCAGGACCATGACTTTTAATTCATAGGCAAATGAGCTTCTTTCAAAAGTATGTTAGTATATGACTTGGCGCTGACTTTTCCAGTGGTAAGGCTATGCCCATTGCCCAGAGTGTGCAGTAGGAATGAAGCCAATGGTTTATGGTTCATAATAAAGGAAGAATTACAACAAAACACATTCTTTCCAAATAAATATGAGTCTTACCAGTTGTTTTTGAAAACATTTTGACAAAGTGAGAATTTCTTCATAATTGCAATTCAAAGATTCATTAATTATTGTTTAACAGAGCCACTTTCCATTTTCTAAAATGCACAATGACGGTGGGAATTAATCATAAATCGTGTAGGTAAGCAACTTTTTTTAGTGTTTGCAAATGAATACATGTTAAAATACAGCTGAAGAAAATGGCTAATGAAAAAGTGTGATAAAAGGAAAAAAAAGAGTCTAGGTCAATCCAAAAATTAAAGTGACAAAAGCAGGAACAGTTTGTGACAGATTCCTTGGGAATTGTTTTTTTTTCCTATTTTCGTTCAAAGTATAACATTTAAAAATATTTTACTTTCATTTCCATGCTTTCTGTTGTTGCTTTAAGTTTGGAACAGAACAGTCTATTAATTTGCACTAGAACAGTCTTGTCAAAGGAAATCGCCCATGTCGGTACTTTGATTATAAAGATATAGTTTAAGGGAAAATACACAGTTATTTCCCTTTGTAAATAATCCGCCATTATAACCATGTTGCTAAATTACTAAAGTAATACCGATGTTTACCATTTATTAAATCGTTCATTTAAAAGGCGGCACAATGACAGAACGTGTCACATATGAGAAGGCTAAGGAGATGATGAAGGAGGAGAAATCGTTATTCTTTTCTATCCACAGACAGGAGCACCTGGCATTGCACCCGAAATACATCGGGGACTTGGAAAAAGGAATGACGAGCACGTTGGATTCTCTTATGTCGCTTTACCAAGAGCGGTATGTATCCTCGCGTCACCAGTTTTGACGCCCATAGCTTAAATACGATCACAGCTCACTAAATAGTCAGGGATTCTGAATTATATAATTATTTTCCTAAAATTTAAATCGCCATTTGCTAACCTGCATCGCTTAATGCTGGTTCTATGAGCAAAAAAAGTTAGGAAGCTAGTTAAATGTCCAAGACCGCAGTGTCTGTAATTTTTTTCTGTGTCACCTATTTCGACGCCTTTGATTAGCTGCTTGGTTTACCAATTAATATTCACTTGTGTATAGTGTACACTGATTATTTTACCTTGTGAGTAAAGTGTGATAATCAATAAAGACGAAGTGTTTCAAAATTTTTATATAATATAGATTTATTGTTTATAACATAGATGAAGGAAAAGGTTTTGACAAAAAAAAAGCGTTGATATAGAAGTTGGAGAGTAGGGCCTGTACTTCAAAGATGGAGCCTGAAAGTGGATGAGATACACTATAATGACTGTTTCCCTTATTAATCATCGATTTTTTAACTAATTTGCTGGTTTGGTCCAGTTTTGAGGTGACACAGAGGACAAATGAATTGGCAATTAACACCGATAAGCTACGGTTCACATATAACGCGTACACCTTACTACACAGTGAAAATCAACCATTTTGAAAGGTGTTTGGTCACATTACTATCACATGACCAATGCGTAATGAATGAGCCTCATCTGCATTGAATCGGCAATATTTTTAATAATCGTTTATGAGCATATGAGAGCGCCAAACTCTGTTCGATAAATTGCCTTAAGAAAAACAGGTGAAATTGCATTCAATAAGTATTTAATAACAAAAACTTATTTTAGATTCTCTTAATTTCCAAGTATTTGCACCAGAGCGTAGTTCACCATGTATACAAATGAGTAGTAGTGAAAAGTTACGTCATACTGCTCATGCGGATCAGTTTGACATCAAAACAAACATGGGGTCGAATTAGGTTAGCGTCAAAATAGGTGATCGGACGATACATCAAGGCAGAGCTTTTCAAACTTGAATTGGGAAGAGGGCTAGACCAATAAATTTTGAGAAGTTTTATTGCTGAAATTGTTGAATTGGGAAACCCAAAACCAGTGTGACTTGGAATTTCTGAATTCTGGGAAAATGCATGATTTTAAAGAAATTTCCAATTCGGGAAGTAGTCCAAATGATCAAAATGTAGATAATTCATTCTGAATCTGAATGAATTCCCTATCAGAGCGGATTTGGATTTATTGTGGTAATCTTGTTTATAGTTCTCGTCGCCGATTGCTCTCCTCTGGCACAGAGTGGGAACACTGTGCATTTTTATCCCATAGTGCCTCAATTTTCAATTAGCTGGATCATCCGAGGAAGATTGGGAAGGTGCCTTAAGGTGTTATTAAGTCAAAAACCCAAGTCCAACAAGGTTATAAAAGAAGTCTCTACTCTAGGTGCTCTCACAATAACATATTGCAGCCTTTTTTAGTCAATGAGTAATCATCCATATAAAACCAAACATACTTTAAAATAGTGAGAATAGAGATTTCAACACTTGGGTACTGCTTTAAATATAATCAAACTTACTTTACTGAGAATAGAGATTTCAACACTTGGGTACTGCTTTAAATCTGGTATAAAATAAGACTCCCTCCCACTTTATTGCAGTTTTGTAGAAAAACAAACACATGTCCATCCCCCTTCTTACTTCTTTATATGTTTGAATTACCTTCTCAAATTTGGTACATTGATTTCTTTGTTTTAATTCAAAGGCATATGACTTCAGACATAACATTTGAATTTCCATTCACCAAAAAATCATGTATTTCTGGAAGATTTTTTATTCCCATTTTTTGATACTTTCTATAAATGGGATTTTGATTATTGGATGAATCAGAAGTGCATACTAAGAAGAAAAAGAAATTATGATCCAATTATTTTCTTTAACCAAATTTTAATCAAGTGGAATCCGCTGTGCCACAATTAAAATCTTTTTCTGATGTTTTAAATGTAAATTGTTTGCTATTGGATTATCTAGAAGTTTTAAATATCATGTAACTTACGTTTCTAATTGCAGGTTTGATGGAGTACCTTTAGCCTATAACAAAGTTCAATTGCTTCAGAATCAGGCAAACCTTATATCCTACCAGCCTTACTTACATTTTGATGTTACTGCGGAGTTCATTGTCTTCAAACCAAAGGTCGGCTGCTGTTTGAAAGGTATGAATTCTATCATTGATGTAACTAAAATCATTCTGCTTGTGATAGGTAAATGAATATTGTATTAGATTCTTGTGATTTTTAAAGAGTATGATGGAATTAACAACTTTTTATTGTCTTAGAATGGAAGATATTACAGACTATACCGGTAAAATTTGTGAATCATTGGTTTCTCTAGACTGAACCTTTTATAATCTCTGACAAATACGTTCAGGGTCTTGGTAACCTCCAAATAGAAAAAAAAAATCCAGAATATTTTTCGGATTTATCTTTGGAAATGTACACACATTCTTACCGTGTACATAAGGTTAAATTGGGCCTTTAGGACTATACAATTACAACGCAGTATTGGTTAAATGCTGATAGGAGTAAATGTCAAAATTTAAATGTATGTATTGCTTGATGCTAATTTCTGTCATTTTCTCAGATTAATTAGTTTGCTGTAGCCTTAGCAAAGGAGTTAATAAAACATCGTGGCAAAAGCAGCAGCACTAACTAGCAATTGCTTCATATGCCTCTTTGTTTTCCAAAATGTAGTGAAAAGGTTATTTCCCCATTTTTAGGTTTTGTCTACTTGTGTTGAAAATGTGGATTACTCACAAAGTTCATGATCCTCAAATTGGTTAACCCATTACCAAACAGTAACCACATTTGACCACTTTGTTGCAGATGATTCTAGAAAACACTGTGGGAAAAGGAGAAATTGCTTGTAACGTGCAGTTTTTCCATTTCCAACAATAATTTCTACACAATCAGAAGATTACTTTCCAATTTCATCACATTTTGAAATGTCGTCTGCAAACCCTTTGAATTTGGGACTGTCGAAAATTTGGCTTTTGGTAATGGGTTAAGGGTCGTCTTTGTCTATTGCAGGTGTGATTCAGAAAGTGGAAAGTAACCATGTTTCCTGTTTAGTCCATGGAGTTTTCAATGCATGGTGCCCTAAGAAGCCATTGCTACATGCCATGAACGAACCTGACCCAGCTACTCTGATTGGCTGTGAAATAGAACTCACCATTACCAAACTGTCATCAAATGGAGGGGTGTTGTCTATGAAGGGAGCCTTTAACAAACTAATAAAGAAAAGGTGGGTAACTGTATGCTATGTAACCATTGTTTTATTACAACTCTAAACACTTTCTTTTTTCAATTATCTGGAGAAGAAGACCTAAGAAACCAAGGGGTTGCAAAATTTGATTTTGATTTACCTGTTTGTAAATGCTATTTTTTTTCTGCACTTGTCCATATGATGGTTATGTAGAAAACCTTCAGTAAAATTTCATTTTTCATATGAGACTTTTGGACAAGATGGACATAACAGATAATTGGTTTTGCCATCCCTGATAATCCTCTCTCACAATAGGAATTACTCATTTGCGATATTTTTTTTCTTTTTTGTCACAGTAGTTTTCAATGGATATTACGATAATGCAGAGGGTGAGATAAAAGGTTTACCAGACTTTTATATTCAACATTTCAATGATAACTAACTTACAGGGTATTTAAGGGGACCAACTTACAGATATGTGCTGTGGTAGTAATAAACGTATAAATTTGATACTAACAATCACGCAGGGAAGACTTTCTTGCTGGCATTTATCCTAATCTACTTTACTTGTTAATAACCTATGAAAAATATATTTGTACATTTTCCAGTACAATCATGTCTGACACAGGCATCATGGGGACACCAAACAATCAGAAGAAAGCGTTTGACGACAGCGAAAGTGACGAGGGTAAACCACTCTCCCCAAACACTCCTGCATTGAACCATCCATTTAGTCCAGATCTTTGTAGTACACAGTTACCGACTCCCTTTGTTGCTCCGAATAAGCAAAGAAAGCGGAAATTGTCAATAAATTTTGATTTGGACAATTCTCTTGACGCCATTGACAGGCAGCAAGATGTAAGTGAAGGCAATGACAGTACAAGTTACACAAAGGTCAAAATGAAAAAGAAGAAATCTAAACATGAGGGTGAGGATGTTAATGGGATTGAAATCAGTAGTTCAATGGACAATGTCATGAGAGAGGGAAGTGTGAAGAAGAAGAAGAAGAAAAAAGAAAAGCATGAAAAGGTTGAGGAAGTTGATGGGGATGAAATGAATAGCTCAATGGACATTGTTGTTACAGGGGGAAGTGCTAAGAAAAGAAAGAAAAAAGAAAAGCATGAAAAAGTTAATGGGACTGATGAGAGTATTTTAATTGACAATATCGAGGTGGAAGCACGAATGAAAAAGAAGAAAAAAGAAAAGCTCAAGGAAGCTTATGAGGCTGAAATGAATAGTTCAATGGACAATTTTGTGAAGGAGGCAAGCTTTAAGAAGAAAAAGAAAAAAGAAAAGCATGAAAAGTTTAACTGAATATATCCTGCACACATTGTATACCATTTCATGTAAACATGAATTTTAACCCTTTTCCTTTGTTTGGGAATTTATATTTGATCGAAATGGAAAGCATCAGTAAGACAAAATTAGCAAGGAATAAGAAACAAATACTTAAATATTTTGGGAAGAAACCACTTTTGACAAAAGGATATATTGCGCAGTTTGTGCAACATATCCTTTTGTCCATAATATATAGTCTTGGATCAGGTGGGGTAGTAGTTATTTATACAGGAGCATGTTGGTATTTAGAGAACACAGTCAAGAAGATATTGCTAATAAATGTTATTTTAAAAGGAATAAATTTATCATTTGTGTTGTTTTCAGTTTAAAGAACTGAATGTTAAACAAAATTTGCTTATACCCTTTAATTTCTCTTTATCATGTTGTTTTTACCCAAAACCACAAAGAAATTGTGCTTATTCATACCTAAAAAATTGTGTTTGATGATGCTTTCCAATTGAAATATGGCAGAATATTTAAAGGAATCTTTTATGTCAGTTCCTACATTATTATACTTGTTAATTCGCCAAGAAAGCCTTATGTAGCGTATGCAGACATACAGGTATTGAGAAAATGCTTTTGATGAGCACATTTTTTCATTTTGTTATTCTGGTTTTGATTTTTCTTTAAATGGGCAATTTTCATTTACCCGTTCAGGATAAACTATCTATAAATAAACTTGTAAAAACTTTTTGAAAAGTTGCTCATATCGGACAATTTTATCACACTGAAATTGATTGTTACTTAACTAGAAATAAGAAAGTGGAAAGACGTCAACAGTTTTTGTAAGTGATAGGGTAAACAGACATGGACAAAGGAATTTTAAAAATCAATGGCACCTCAAGTTAAAAACAAGCCTGCTTTATAAGTGCAATTTCTTCTAAAGTCAGAAAATTAAACCTTTTTTGGTGGTATCAATATCTTTTAATGTAGAATCAGGGTCTTCCTCAGGCCATTTAAGCGCTGTAGTGCCCCAGCGCTTGAATTTCAAAACTAGCACTGCCCCCAGCGCCTTAATTGATTTCACTGCACTTAAAATTTGTTCACAGTGTTTTAAATTTGTCCTGTAGACAGTCTACTTGCTTTTTACATGGTTTGATACATTTGATTTGGTTTAAAAACAGTATTTTTTTTTTCTTTAATTCAAATATGTACCTAGTATCCCACCATTTTGAGATGCATATTTATAAAGAAATTGACAGGGGATCAGGGTTTCATCTATTATGCCAAACATCCCTCCCCCAGCGCCAAGCACCCAAGCCCCTGAAAACAATCCTGGGGAAGATCCTGAGAATTATTACATTTTATCAATAGTGGAAAAATGGGTCAATTTAAAACCACAGGTTTGATAAACCAAATAACTACATTTTAAGTATTTTCTTAAATTTCAATTATTTTTAGTTTATAATTCATTTTAACTTTTAAGTAGACTTGGATTGGAGAGATCGTATATTCTGCTTTATGTTGATGATTATCATGATGGGAGCTGTTAGGTTTAATGATTACATAAATAAACATATTAAAAAGAGTCGATTCTTGAGGGTTTTTTAGCCATTTCTATTTCCACTTCATATTGTAATATCAGTCGTACACGCCTATTGTACATTACAGACACTTGTGCTTGCGCAAAATGTCTCTTTCTTCATAATGGTTATTTACCAAGACTTTGGCAGTTAATTTTTTCAGGGTTTTCCTTGACCAAAAACTTAAACAGTTAATGACACCATTCCCAAATTCCTGGACAAGACCCCTCAAGAATGTTTCAATTCACAATTTCTTAGGGGTAAAAAATTCCCTATATTAGCATTAATTGAGGGGTCAAGGGAAAACCCTGGTTCTTTATCCCATATAGTGCTGAAACCGACTTCATGCTTATGCAAACAGGAAAGATCCAGGCCAGCAGTCATAAAAATTGGCGACTGGCCTGTGATCTTTCCTCAACATAATTAAGCAGACATTTAAGGTTTCTATTAGAAAAGCAAACATAAAAATCAACTTTAGGAAATTTCCCACCATTCAAATGTTTATAGCTCCTCTCAACTGCTGGTTGAAGCATGTACATTTAATGTAAACCCAGCAGTTGGGCACAGGTTTATACCAACTTGGAATCTGTAAATAGTTGAGGCATTGTGGAACGTGTTCACAGGGCAGTCAAAAAGAGGAGTGGTCAACTCATTCCAAAACAGATTTCCATGAATTTTTGTCCAATTGACTGCCAACAAGTCAAACATGATTATAGGAAGCATGTCAATCACAGACTGTCAATCAGGCATAGGAAACATCTGATCTAATTCTATGATAAACTGCTTTAATATTACAAGCATGCACAAATTGGGAAATTTATCACACTTGCGGACACTAGTAACAGACCAGATTAAATATCTTGTTACACAATAATTACTTTATTCCTTAGAATGGTTGGTAATTTTCTTTAAATAGATTTTTGTATTTCCTGCTCTGCAAAACCTTCAATATCTGCTTAATTTTGATAAGGAAAGAGTCTCAGAGTAGCAAAGTTTAGAGCCCTGCATAAGTATGAAGTCAGATCCAGGGGCCCGTTTTACTAAACAAGTTACGGAAAATATTTGCGCAAGTCATAATTGATAAACATGGATAGTATCTTCAATGAAAGAACAATATTGTAATGTGACACGTCATTGGAAGCGTCTCGGAGAGACGATTCCAATGATGTGTTACTTTGCAATATTGCTTTGCCCAATATGGATAAAAGCGGAATTGTTGTTTTAGACTTACGCAAATCTTAAGCGTAAACTGTTTAGTAAAACGGTACCCAGCACTATAAGGTTAAAGGTCCAACCAGCTTATATCTATGAAGCATGCATGTAAAGATAAGTCTAAGCTTGACATCTTAATAGAATTACCTTGTAACTTAACAGTTGTTATAGCAACAGGATTGGAACGTTTTCTTTGACAGTTTTATGGAAATCATTCATATTCATTACCTTACTTAGCAAGTTCCCTTGTGGCAAATAGAATTTTAAACATGAATGGTAAGAAATGTGCAAAAGTTACTATCCCAATAACAAAGTTGCCTTGATTAATCATAAGTGACCTCCAACTGGAAAATATCAGATCGATCCTTTTAGGACAAGACAGCATCAAAGGTGGCCATTATCCAAGTTATGGGTTTGTTGCCTTCAGTAAATCGCAACAAGACGGCTCCATTTCTCAACATATTCTCAATGTGGAACATAGGATTTTCTCAGGTCTTCACTTTGTAGCAACATCATTTCGAAGGTTCAGTGCAATACTTTAGCAAGTGCTTCATAAACATGAAGCACTTACTATAGTCTTGCATTGAACTCTCGATTTGATGATTTCGGTTATAATTTGGTCTCAAGCTCATTTTCCTGCCCACAAGGAAGCCATGTAGATCCATTGTTTTTCAGTAGCTTGACAAAGGGGCTGATTATCATTTCTATGATTTGAATATGCATTGAGTATGGGAGAGGGACCATGTGATATCAACAGTTTATAACAGCAATCACTTGCCATAGTTTTAGAATCAATTAAATTGGTGACTGGTCACATGGGATGTTGATAAAACTTCAATTCAACATACATCTGCCTTGCTTAGGATAAAGAGCAATTCTGAAAATGGGTCATACAGAACTAATATGTACACACACACTGAACCAAATTTCTAAACGCTGACTTGCTATTTCATTAATATCTTGGAATACATAACAAATTAACTTTTGTATATACCAATGACACCCTGTATTCAAAATAAGTCATTCGATTTAAATAACTTAGTCAAACATTTATAAGAGGGTTAACAGCACCATCCTGAAAAAAGACTACTGAAGATTTTTAAAACACCATGACTTTTTAAGGTGGTAACATTCACCCTCTTATCAAGGTTTGAATTAATTATTTAAATCCAACGACTTATTTTGTCTTTTAAATAAAGGTCATAAGTATATGCAAATGTCAAGTCTGTATATTATCTTGTATTCCAAGATATTAATGAAATATCAAGTGGACATTCAGTTCAGTGTATAGTTTGAAGTCTTCAGACCAATTTCAATTTACAATAACAAGTATACCAACCATCAAAATTTGATACAAGATCATTATCACACCAACTAGTGTATACGATTTGATGTCTGCTGCTCCTTTTTTTTTTAACTAATCAAACCGCCCATTTAAAAAAAAAAATCCTTTATCATTGGTCTGAAGCATTCTATCCTGTAGAAGTAGAAGTGATTAGCGAAATTGGTCCATGTGTAATTTTTCATTGGAAGCCTTTCAGGAATTATATTCTTTCATCACAACCACATCTTGAACAAGACGGGCTTTTGTCATTTGCTGGTACTCAGTCAGATTAATTCAACATGAAATGGTTGGCGTCTATAGACATACATTGTGCCATTCTAGATGGAATGAAAGAGCAACCAATGGGTGTTAAAAACAATAGCAAGTTTCCTTTTATACACTAATTGGACAGATCTTTTTTTTTTTTTTTAAAGGCACATCAAAGGAGTACAGATAAATTACTGAAAAAATATATGGGAGGTTTTTTTTTATATATATATGGGTTTTACACAACATCATTTCAGTTATGTAGCGATGCCCGACTCTTAATGATGGAGGAAGACCCCATACTCAACTGCCCATAGGGGCTGGTATAACCATCCGTAAGTCAGTCGCGAGACTCCCTCTCAGGATTTAAAGCCACGCGGAGAGGGGCCATGTGATTTCAAGTTCTCTACTCTAACCACGGAGGCCCCTATGGAGTTCTATTATGTTCATAAAAGTCATGAGAATTAGTTTAGGAATGCATCGAGACCCTATTCAATAGACTCATTTAACACAAGTTATTTTGTGCTTGAAATTTAGTTGTCTCCAATTCAATCAGGTTTAACAACAACCCGTTTGTTTACATATTCAAAATAACGAATTCCAATTGGTAGTTTCAAAAATGTGTGCATCAACTTTCAAGGTCAGAGGTGAAGAATCAGGAAATCTGAATTATAAATCTTGCCAATCTGGGCGATTTCTGGCTTACTTTCACTTTTAAGTTGTGCTGATGGTTTTTTCTGGTAATAACTATTTGAAATCTGTCCAAAAGATTACCAAATAGTATAGTTTGATATAGCTTTTATCTCCTTTAATGGGCCTTTAAATGAATGTTGCATTCCATATGGCATTTATAGAAAGGGCAATGGGTGGTAAAAACAAAAGAAGCAAGTTTCCTCTTCTGCACTTGAACTCTATTTAATTTTCTCAAATCAACTCTCACTTGACAAGAAAATGGAAAGAGTTCATTGAAATATAAGATGAAAAACGCAAAAGAAAGAAAGAAAAAAGGCTTAAAGCTTTGTTTAACGCTTTCTTCGGAGACTGAGGGAGTTGTTCCTCTTGTATGTCGCCTTGCGTGATCCACCTCTTGTCTTGCTGTATCCAAAACCTTTTCCAAGGCCTCTTGAGGACTTGCCAGCTGAAGTAAGACCCCTGTTTTCCCTGTGTTTCATGTTCTTGCCACAGATCCATTGGATTTTAGGATCTCTTCGGATGGCTTTATGGAATGGATCAACCAGGATGATTTCAAAATATTTGTATGTACAGTCCTGGGATACCCAGTATGAGTTGAGAACTCGGAGGGCAGCACATTGGCGACCAGCTCTCTCCTGAAATGGACAAGCAAACAAATTTATAACCTATACGCATCAAAAACAAGGAGTGACCAACCAAAACAGTTGGTTTAGCAACAAAATGTCATCTAAGACCTCTCTCTTTCAACATGACATATAATTACTTTACAACAATCATAAGCTTAATTTAACATTTGCCTTTATATGTAAAACTTGAACAACAACAACTTTGGTCAAATAGAAAAAGCATAAATAATAAAAGTAACAATTTCATATCCAAGTTAAGATTCCAACAGAATCATTAAAACCTGAAATTACATCATCAACATTGTCCATCAGCGTTTTTGAGATTAAAATAAATAAAAATCAATTTACCTCAGCAACTGAACGCAGGGATCGCTTGAATTTCAGCTGGTTGACTCCATGTGACTTTGGTTTACCGTATGTTGCACCTTTGGGGACTGGCCTCTTGCGGCCTCCACGTCTTACTCGGACTCTGTAGATGACGTAACCTATGGAATAAAGGAAAGCATTTATTAACTATTAGTATTCATGTGTTACAAATCAGATAGTTTTATTTTTTCCCCATGATTAGAATGTTGGCTAAATTGTTGGCAAATAAACAAAACATTTATCACTTGTTTATCACTTTCAAAAGATGATTGCATATTTGGAGGAGTCTTTATAATAGAAGCAACAATGAAAAGAGTCATTTTGAAAAAATTAACTACTTTTTCAATTCCAAAAGTAGTCAGACTGGCAGTTTTGTATTTGTTTATATGGGGATAAACAGTATTTCAAGTATTGTATGGCTTTCCTGGATTTACTGTAGGCAAGTTAATTGGTATTAATTAAAGATATTGAATAATAAATATCACCAGTATAGAAATTTGAATGAGTAAGAAGTGTTTAAAAACAGAATGTATCCATGTACCTTGTTTAGCTCTGTAACCCAGGTTTCTGGCCTTGTCTGGACGACTTGGTCTTTGGACACGATGAATCGCAGCCAGCTGACGGTACTGCCAGCATCGAACTCGAAGCAGGAATCTCAGTACCTCACTCTGCTTCTTTCTGTACATCTCTTGCATGTATTTGTAGGCCCCCATTTTCTGAAAAGGATAGCAAACAAAATGTTTACAATCAGACCAAAAATAAGATCTTGACCAATTTAAACTGATTGAAAAAAGTTCCTAAACATACCATCATGCCTTGTAAGAAGCACCGTTTGAAGACCAATATTTCCATTGTTATTAAAAATTATCATATTATTTAACTCACAGTTGTGAATTAATCCTTCCTTAATCAATCCATGCCCTAAACATGTCTTTATTCTGCATATTAACTTTATAAGAATGGTTTAATTAACACTAGGTGAACATTTTTTACTGGGACGGAAGATATTCCAATCGCGTCAAATTAGTTTGACTTAATACTATGCTAAGGCTATCATAAGAGTGTTATCTATCATGTGGTTGTTGAGATTGATTTTGCTCCAACAATTGATGAGCATGGAATCGTAAAGTCGGTGGCACACCAGATATCGGCCACAAGACGTTACGACATCGTATCTACATGACGCGAGCTATTGCCCTATGCAAAATTTCTCAATATTTTCCAATCACATCAAATAAGTTTGACAAGATGTGACAAGAGATATTACCCAATGCAAAAATGTCTCAATATTTGCCTATCATGTCAAATTAGTAAAATAGTTGGACTCCCTATATTTCCATTATTACAGTTAAATATTGATTTATCATTATTCAGTTGTAAATTAATCCTTTAATAAGCCATACAATTTACATGTCAGTTTTCGGCACATTTACTTTGTAAGAACAATTTGAACAGCACTAGCAGGGGTGGCATAATCAATTGTCCATATTGCCCAGCTTTTCCCAAAGCCTCGACGGACAAGTGAATGCTTACCGGAATTTACTATATAGCCATTCTACGGACAAGTACAGAAACAGATTTGGCATTTACGGACAAGTGAATCAAAGACAGATTTCGCCACCCCTGACTAGTCAAGGTGACCATTTTCTGCCTGCCTCGCGTCCGATAAAACATCAACAAAATCTGACACACCAAAAACCGAATTTTTAACCGTATATGTTTTGTATGTTTTACATCGATTGTGAAGGAAGCTTAAAGCTTGTTCAAAGTCACTCTCGATAGCTGATTCCTGCATACTAAATCAGTCATCACGCCGGTTTGTGGGTTAGTCCCGTAAATTTTCACTCCGCCTAACGGGAACTTGAACCAGGGACCCAAGAGCCCGACGCTCTACCCCTGCACCAATGTCGCCCACTATACATTTGATTAGCGGATTTTATTGGTTTAATTAAACATTTTAGACGTTGTATAACTTGACGATAAATCTATAAATCTATAACAAAAACAAAACAAAAAAGACTTGCGTATGTAATTACCGTCCAAGGATAGTAAATTCGATGACATTTTATTAACCGGCATCTCAAAATAGCTCCATCGGACAGATGTAATTATGCCGTTTAACAACAGAGTACATCTATCAAATGCGATAATCATCTCAAACAATTAGTATGAAGACAATTTAAGCATTTTAGTGATTATTGCGTTGATTTCGTAGAATTAACTAAGATAATGCAGGATATAAACACTTGCCAACTTACTAGTGGTGGTTATCGTTGAACGTCCAGCCGGAAAAGGAAGTTGTTGGGAAGAGTAGACTGGTTCCAAATATCTGAATACTAGATATCGTAATATTTTCGTGGTGTAGTAATGTGTTGTAGGCACTTGCTGGAATCCATTGAACCCTTTGCCCTGACAGAAACTATTATCTAGATATCTGGCCTTGATCATCCTGAGAAGCTTTACTGAAAATTCATTTTCGTTTTTATAGGAAGTGTACGCACGTGCATACAGAGGGTGACAGTCGTTTCCCCGAAGGGTTGTTTCCCCGAAGTAAACTTATACACTAATCGAGGAGTCATTTCCCCGAAAGGAAATTATATAGCAATTCTATCTATGTTAATATAGTAATTAAATTTATAAAGGGTTATATTTGTAAAATGACCAAATTATAAAAGATCGAATCTACTATATGATATAATATAAGTTCTCCACTATATAAAAAAACTTCGGGGAAACGACTCCTCGATTACTATATAAATTAACGTCGGGGAAAAGACTCCTCGATGACTATAGAAATTAACTTAAGGGAAACGACTATTCGGGGAAACGACTATAAATCCGTACAGAGTGTATGCAGAGACCTGTACGCTTATTTTACCTCTATTGTCTACGGTACACTGGTATGGTATATTCTTTCTGCCACCATTACACTTTTACCATTTAAGCCCTTTTAAAGATTTACCTATTATGATCATACCTTCATTCATGAGAAAGGCTATGAAGACTGTTATTGCAGTTTGTTTTCTTGTAATATCAATTCTACGGTCGCATGCACAATCTCCGAACTGAAAATGTTATGAAAAGGGAATCTTCACCACCTTCAACATTTAATTATTATATGTGGCATGTATCAGCAATTTTTACTATTTTTACTTTTTTTGCTCTTATTTACTAAATACGAGGTTAATAATTGTTTATGTATTTATAAGGCGATAGGAACCTGAATCCCGCGATCGATCCCCGATGGCGGCCCATTATTTTTCCGTAGAGTGTCCTTGGGCAAGACACATTTCCTAGCCTAGTACTGGTAGGAAACCAGGGATCATGTACTATGAACTTAAAAATGAGTGCTGTACATTAACAGGAAGAAGAATTATAATGCTATTATGTTGATTGACAATTTTGAAGGCATTTGAATCGAAATGTTAACCAACGTAATTATGTTATGTGAGAAAAAGATGATGACATGTGTTTGTGAAGTTCATGCAACAGGTCTTGTGTTGTTTGGAAATGTGGATAATCGGTTGTTGGAAATGGTATTATTAAGATGAATGTTGTGGTCAGATATAGTCCTTTGCAGCAGTTACAGTACGAATATGAAGTAGAGGATTTTTTAGCAATATGAAACAACAACAACAGTGATAAAACATGTCAGAGAACCCGGCAATTCAAAGTTCAGACGGTAACTTCCGGTCAAGCTGAGGTCTAAACTAAACCGAAGCTAGCGGCCACTTTCCCGCGACCACTTTTCTAGCGACCGGAACTTGAGACCGGATCTGTTCTGATCATGCGCATGCGCAATTCCTTCTGTCATGTGTTTGCCCTGTACGTGAAAACTCGACAGAACTGGTAATTAAACCCTTTTTATCGATTAGATATCCAATTTTTGGTTCACATAATGACATTTATATGCATAATTTACCACTCCCTGGCCATATACATAGATGATACTTGATAGAAACAAGACTTGGTTATGAATTTAATTGTGTCATTAGTTTTCGTGGTGTTCGCTAAATGCTAATTACACAGGTGCTACATATTGACGAAAGAACTGTCTTCTTTTCATTTAGAGTTTGAATATTCGAAGAATAAGTCAAGCATTCCTATTTAGAATATGCGTATGCTTCTGGTGACCATTCAAAGCCATAGGTAAATACAGAATTGAAAGTGTACAAAGGCAAAAACAGCTACCAGGCTTCAAGAACTTGGAATATCCTAAAAGACTTAGAGGATTGAAACTACCAACCTTATCCAACAGAAGATTTCGAGGTGACATGATTGGAACCTACAAATTATATTATACTGGGGTAGTCAAAATTCAACATGAAGATTGCCTTTAATTTTCTGATTGAGCAATCTAACATCGAAATAATTTCGATGGTCCAAGTTAGTTTTCACATTTTCAGATCTTAAGCACAAAAGTCCTTTGATAAGACAAATGTAAAATATAGTTACATACCACCAAATAATGGCATCAGTTGCCATTAATTAATAAACAATAAAAAACCACTAAATAGTGTCATACATATATCCAGTTTTCTCACATTAACCATTGTTGTTGTTGTTTTAACAGGGAGAATGGCAAACAGAAAATGGTCACCTAGTGTTGATTAAACTGTTCTTAGTGTAAGTTACAAAGTAAATATGTGGAATAATACCGACATGTTATGTGTATTAATTGATTAGAATAGGAATGATTTAATCGTTTGTGAGTAACGATCAATCGGTATTTTACAATGGCCTGGAATAGGGTCATAATTTGGATTGTATTGTTCACTTCATGGTTTGCGTTTCTACACTTTTTCACAGATATGGAAGCTGTTCCGTCCTGATGGTTCCAGGTTACTTACCACTAACTGTTCATTCACTAAAAACCTTTAGGGTATTCTGGCTGTCTTCTCAACTCCATTTCAGGTAGGTTGTTTATGGATATGATGTCAATGTGGGTTCGAATCCTGTTGACAGCATTTTGAATTTCATGAGAGGCAGTCTTCAGAGTGGCTTGTAGAAAACTGGCTTAATTAGCCCTTATTAGCAGTTGAGTATCGGGTATACCTCCATCAACAAGTATCTGGCATTGCACAATGACTCAAATAATGTTGTTGCAAAACCCCATATGAATAAATAAATGAATATAGGGATATGATGTCTTAAGCTGATATTGTCTATTTTTACATGTTTGTACACATGGAAAAATACCTCAAATCTTATTTTTACTAATGTAAATTTAAGGAGACCTGGTTAAAGTGTTTAAGATGCTGTTTAATGCATCTTGTACAACTTTTAAGTTGTGTAACAGTTTTCCTGGATTCACCAGTGCTTGGATAGGGATCTGAAGTGTCTTGCCAAAGGTCACTCCAACATAATCATAAGTATCAAGGGAGTTCAAACCTGGGACCCCTTAGTTCCAAGTCTGCCACTGGGTCACATATATCCATACAGAAAAGGGTAGACCTTTTTTACTCAAAACTTGATTAATGATCAATTTACAAAGGCATACATCCTTAGAACAGGCAGCATTTTTTCATATATTTTTAAGTTTTTTCAACTGATCATGGTATAGTATAATGAATTTAAATATGTTTGTAACTTTGAATTAAATGAATACTTCAAAAGAATTATAATGAGTAAATTCCAGAAAATGTTAATTTCTGTATGTATTTTGCTTCTGGTTGATCTCCTTTTTTAAATGACCCATGTGAGATGATGTTCGGTTTCTGGTATTTGTGTTATTGTAATAGAAAAGAAATCTAGGAAGCAAATGAAATAATAGGCTAAAAGAAATATCATTTCACATAAAGGTGTTTGTGTAGGGTGGAATCACTTCCAGTTTTTGTTGCTGATTAAGTAGTTATTTTAAGTATTGAAAGTCCCTCTTAGGTATATTTCCCACAGAAGTGTTTTCTAACTGTCCAGTATATTGTACTGAAACTGTGTGATAATTGGATCTTCTCTTGCATGTTTTAATTGTTCTATTTATTTTCAACAGCATCGTTTTTCTAAGCAGTTGGAAGTAAATACCTCTGTCAGCCGCCTGGATGTGACCTTTACCAGTTGAATTGACCCTCCCCTTCATCTGACATTTGTCGGTTTTAAAAACCTGATCAGTCATGATGCACTTTTAATACCTTAAAAGGAACTTACTCAATGAACAATCCTCCAAACTAAACAAAATTCTTTTTTCTGTCTTAGCTGCTGAACACCTGTGTTTTCATTAAAAGAAAGTGGAACGAGCTTCAATGCCTTTCAGTGCTTTGGTGGAAATTCTTACCAATTTTGATCATTCCACATGACCAAAATAAGGTTTTCGCATGCAAAGTGAAATAAGAGTGAGACCAACATGTTGATGGTATCTTAAATGCCACCCTTTACCTATGGTTAATTGAAAATCTAAATCATTGTCAAATACTTCCAATTTCTTTCGAACATTCTCAAGCTTCTAATAAGAAGTGATGATGTTCAAGACTTGACTATGTGGTGTCATAACAATATCAAATACTTTAAAGGCCTGCTCTTCTTTAGGAATTGTCAAAATAGCTTAAATTTTCTAGGTTGGGCAATTACAATGCTCATTTGAGGTTAAGGATTTGGGTCAAGTTTAAGTGTTCAATTTGATTTACCAAATGATGTATTTTAGGCAATAGAAAAATTATTTGATTCCAAAAAGACAATGCTCGATTTCAGTCTGGTAGCTCAAGTGGTAAGAGCGTCTTAGAATTTCTAAGGAGGCTCTGGGTTCAAATCCCAGTCAGACTTTCTAGCTTGTTTGATTTGGTTTCTCTATGCTGCTCTTTACTTATAAAAGATAAAGAAGAACTTATTTGCTTCCAATAGAACATACTTTTAAGGTCGACTATTCGAAGGATTAGGAGAGCTATGCTACTCACATGTGTTCAGGGTCATACTTAAAGGACCCAGTTCCATATCTCTAATATAGAATTTAAGCAAATGATGCAGCTTTTTGTACTTAGAAAATCTTTGTCAAGTTTGTATCTCATGTACTACTGTATAGTGTATGGTAAGGGTTGATACTTCACATATGTGTTCAGGGTCATACTTTAAGGTCTCTGACCTAGTTTAAAACCCCTAGTTTTGAATTTAAGCAAGTTTCGGGGCTTTTTGTACTGAGAAAATCGTGGTTAGATTTTGCGTGCAAGTTTAACTCATGAACCACAGTATGGAATGGTTTGATACTTCACACATGTGTTCAGGGTAATAATTTAAAACCCTTTACCAAGTTTCAAATCTTTCGTATTGAATTTAAGCAACTAAATAATATGGCCTTGTCTACTAAGAAATCTTGGTTAAAGTTTTGTGTGCATGTTTGTTTCTCAACAACTAATGTAAGAAATCATTGTCTGCACCCTCATTTTTTAGAAACAAATAATATTTCACTGACCTATACCCCTCTCCCACATTATCGAATAGGCGAGCATGCTGTCTTATGACCAGCTCTTGTTATATATAGCTATAGCAGCACTTGTACTAAAGTCATGCTTCCACAATTGTGTGAGTGTTCGGGAATGTAGCAATGAGAGAAAGTTTTGATTGGGAATGGTGCATGAAAGATCATTGACGACATTCAGAGAGGAGCATGGATGTGGATTTACCAGCTAGATTGTGTTCAGATACATGAAATGACAAAGTCAACAATATTTCAGTTATATTGCAATGCATGGCTCATACATATGAACAATAAACCTTACATTGACTGCCCATAAAGGCTGGTCAAGCCAGGAAGAACTATTGGGATTCAGTGCTCTCACAGGACCCTGCCAGAGCACTGGTTATGTACCCGCAACTACAGCAATGCATATGTACAACTGTCGATATGGTTGGTGTTTACACCATTATCAGATTATTTGAGCCATACATACAGGTTTCTTGTGATAGAAAAAAGGGTGTCGAACGTTTATTAAAGTAGATATAAACTAAGAAGATTCTGGGTCATTTGTAAAATCGTACTTGGGCATCTTGGACCCAGCAGTTAGGAAACTTGAAATAACATGGCCCCTCTCTGGGTGTGTTGAGTAATGTAAGGGCTAAAAAGTATGCAGCGTCCCGTGCTGTCACAAAAGCTGGTTAAGATAGCGCCGCCGTGTACCAATTGCAGATATTGGCTGAACATAACGGAATACTTGCCTGAATTATCTCAAATCTACTATAGCCTTCCCCACTAGAAATCGTTTAAAACAGTCTTAATGCAAAGAGTAATGTTGGGCCTAAATAGAAGACAAGGTCCGGGGTGTCACAAAAGCTGGTTTAGATAGTGCCACCATGTAAAAATGTAACAATTGCAGATATTGGCTAAATATAACAGAAAAATTGCCTTAAAAACCTCAAATCTACCTTAGCCTTCCCCAAAAGAAATCGTTTGAAATACTTTTAATTGAAAAAGTAATATTAGCCATAAAGAATGGACAGGGTCTTGTGGTGTCACAAAAGATGGTTAAGATAGCGCCGCCACGTAAAATGTACCAATTGCTTATATTGGCTAACGTACGGAATAGTTCCCTGAAAAACCTCAAATCTACTATAGCCTTCTCCAATAGAAATCGTTTGAAATAGTTTAAATTGAAAGAAAAAAGTTAGCACTAAAAATGCACAGGGTCTAGTGGTGTCACAAAAGCTGGTTAAAACAGCGCCGCCATGTAAAAATGTACCAATTGCAGATATTGACTCAATTTAACGGAATACTTGCCTTAAAGAAACCCAAATCTACTATAGCCTTCCCCAATAGAAATGGTTGGAAATAGTTTTAATTGAAAGAGAAATGTTAGCACTAAACAATGGACAGGCTCTAGTGGTGTCACAAAAGCTGGTTAAGATAGCGCCACCATGTAAAAATGGACCAATTGCGTATATTGGCTGAAACGTACGGAATGGTCCCCTGAAAAACCTCTAATCTACTATAGCCTTCCCCAATAGAAATCGTTTGAAATACTTTTAATTGAAAGAAAAGTGTTAGCACTAAAGAATGGACAGGGTCTAGTGGTGTCACAAAAGCTTGTTAAGATAGCGCCACCCTGTAAAAATTGACCAATTGCGGATATTGGCCGAAACTTACGTAATACTTCCCTGAAAAACCTCAAATATACTATAGCCTTCCCCTATAGAAATCGTTTAAAATACTTTTAATTGAAAGAGTAATGGTAGCACTAAAGAATAAACAGGGTTTAGTGGTGTCGCAAAAGCTGGTAAAGATAGCGCCGCCACGTAAAGATGTACCAATTGTAGATATTGGCTTAATTTAACAGTATACTTGCCTTAAAGAAGCTCAAATCTACTATAGCCTTCCCCAATAGAAATCGTTTGAAATAGTTTAAATTGAAAGAAAATTGTTAGCACTAAAGAATTGACAGGGTTCAGTGGTGTCACAAAAGCTGGTTAAAATAGCGCCGCCATGTAAAAATGTACCAATTGCAGATATTGACTCAATCTAACGGAATACTTGCCTTAAAGAATCTCAAATCTACTATAGCCTTCCCCAATAGAAATCGTTTGAAATACTTTTAATTGAAAAAGAAAGGTAAGAACTAAAGAATGGACAGGGTCTAGTGGTGTCACAAAAGCTGGTTTAAATAGCGCCGCCATGTAAAATTGGACCAATTGCGTATTGGCTGAAACATACGGAATCCTTCCCTGAAGAATCTCAAATCTACTATAGCCTTCCCTAATAGAAATCGTTTAAAATACTTTTATTTAAAAAAGTAATATTAGCATTAAAGAATTGACAGGGTCTAATGGTGTCACAAAAGCTGGTTAAGATAGCGCCGCCATGTAGAAATGGACCAAGTGCGTATATTGGCTGAAACGTACGGAATAGTTCCCTGAAAAATCTCAAATCTTCTATAGCCTTCCCCAATAGAAATCGTTTAAAATGCTTTTATTTGAAAAAGTAATATTAGCATTAAAGAATGGACAGGGTCTAATGGTGTCACAAAAGCTGGTTAAGATAGCGCCACCATGTAAAAATGTACCAATTGCGTATTTTGGCTGAAACGTACGGAATAGTCCCCTGAAAAATCTCAAATCTACTATAGCCTTCCCCAATAGAAATCGTTTAAAATACTTTTAATTGCAAAAGTAATATTAGCATTAAAGAATGGACAGGGTCTAATGGTGTCACAAAAGCTGGTTAAGATAGCGCCGCCATGTAAAAATGGACCAAGTGCGTATATTGGCTGAAACGTACGGAATAGTTCCCTGAAAAATCTCAAATCTTCTATAGCCTTCCCCAATAGAAATCGTTTAAAATGCTTTTATTTGAAAAAGTAATATTAGCATTAAAGAATGGACAGGGTCTAATGGTGTCACAAAAGCTGGTTAAGATAGCGCCACCATGTAAAAATGTACCAATTGCGTATATTGGCTGAAACGTACGGAATAGTCCCCTGAAAAATCTCAAATCTACTATAGCCTTCCCCAATAGAAATCGTTTAAAATACTTTTAATTGCAAAAGTAATATTAGCATTAAAGAATGGACAGGGTCTAATGGTGTCACAAAAGCTGGTTAAGATAGCGCCACCATGTAAAAATGGACCAATTGCGTATATTAGCTGAAACGTACATAGTGGCGCTATCTTAACCAGCTTTTGTGACACCACTAGACCCTGTACATTCGTTAGTGCTAACATTACTCTTTTAATTAAAAACTGCTTCAAACGATTTCTATAGGGGAAAGCTATAGTAGATTGGCGATTTTTGAGGCAATAATTCCGTTATGTTCCAATAATTGCTGCAATTGGTACATTTTTACATGGCGGCGCTATCTTAACCAGCTTTTGTGACACCATAAGACCCTCTCCACCTTTTAGCCTTAACATCACTTCTTGGATTAAGAATGTTTTAAATGATTTCTATTGGGGAAGACTATAGTATATTTGAGGTTTACTCCGCCGATATCCGCAACTGGTACATTTTTAAACGGTGGCGCTATCTTGACCAGCTTTTGTGACACCACTAGACCCTGTCCATTCTTTAGTGCTAACATTACTCTTTCAATTTAAACCATTTCAAACGATTTCTATTGGGGAAGGCTATAGAAGATTTGAGTTTATTTAAGGCAAGTGTTCCCTTATATTGAGGCAATATCTGCAATTGGTACATTTTTACGTGGCGGCGCTATCTTTACCAGCTTTTGTGACACCACAAGACCCTGTCCATTCTTTAGTGATACTATTACCCTTTCAATTAAAACCATTTCAAACGATTTCTATTGGGGAAGGCTATAGTAGATTTGAGTTTATTTAAGGCAAGTGTTCCCTTATATTGAGGCAATATCTGCAATTGGTACATTTTTACGTGGCGGCGATATCTTTACCAGCTTTTGTGACACCACAAGACCCTGTCCATTCTTTAGTGATACCATAACCCTTTCAATTAAAACAATTTCAAACGATTTCTATTGGGGAAGGCTATAGTAGATTTGAGGTTTTTCAGAATAGGATTCCGTTATATTGAGGCAATATCTGCAATTGGTCCATTTTTGAATGGCGGCGCTATCTTAACCAGCTTTTGTGACACCACTAGACCCTGTCCATTCTTTAGTGCTACCATTACCCTTTCAATTGAAACTATTTCAAACGATTTCTATTGGGGAAGGCTATAGTATATTTGAGTTTATTTAAGGGAAGTATTCCGTTATATTGAGCCAATATCTGCAATTGGTACATATTTACATGGCGGCGCTATCTTTACCAGCTTTTGTGACACCATTAGACCCTGTCCATTCTTTAGTGCTTATATTACTCTTTTAATTAAAACTATTTCAAACAATTTCTATTGGGGAAGGCTATAGTAGATTTGAGGTTTTTCAGGGAACTATTCCGTACGTTTCAGCCAATATCCGAAATTGGTCCTATTTTACAAGGTGGCGCTATCTTAACCAGCTTTTGTGACACCACTAGACCCTGTCCATTCTTTAGTGCTACCATTACCCTTTCAATTGAAACTATTTCAAACGATTTCTATTGGGGAAGGCTATAGTATATTTGAGTTTATTTAAGGGAAGTATTCCGTTATATTGAGCCAATATCTGCAATTGGTACATATTTACATGGCGGCGCTATCTTTACCAGCTTTTGTGACACCATTAGACCCTGTCCATTCTTTAGTACTACCACTACCCTTTCAATTTAACCTATTTCAAACGATTTCTATTGGGGAAGGCTATAGTAGATTTGAGTGTTTTCAGGCCATTATTTCGTTATATTCCGCCAATATCCGCAACTGGTACATTTTTACATGGTGGCGCTATCTTAACCAGCTTTTGTGACACCACCGGACCCTGTCCACTTTTTAGCCCTAACATTACTCTTTCGATTAAACTTGTTTCAAACGATTTCTATTGGGGAAGGCTATAGTAGATTTGAGATAATTCAGGCAAGTATTCCGTTATATTGAGCCAATATCTGCAATTAGTACATTTTTACATGGCGGCGCTATCTTAACCAGCTTTTGTGACACCACTAGACCCTGTCCATTCTTTAGTACTACCATACTCTTTCAATTTAACCTATTTCAAACGATTTCTATTGGGGAAGGCTATAGTAGATTTGAGTGTTTTCAGGCCAGTATTTCGTTATATTCCGCCGATATCCGCAACTGGTACATTTTTACATGGTGGCGCTATCTTAACCAGCTTTTGTGACACCACCGGACCCTGTCCACTTTTTAGCCCTGACATTACTCTTTCGATTAAACTTGTTTCAAACGATTTCTATTGGGGAAGGCTATAGTAGATTTGAGATAATTCAGGCAAGTATTCCGTTATATTGAGCCAATATCTGCAATTAGTACATTTTTACATGGCGGCGCTATCTTAACCAGCTTTTGTGACACCACTAGACCCTGTCCATTCTTTAGTACTACCACTACTCTTTCAATTTAACCTATTTCA
This sequence comes from Cerastoderma edule, assembly GCA_947846245.1. Classification (NCBI taxonomy): domain Eukaryota; kingdom Metazoa; phylum Mollusca; class Bivalvia; order Cardiida; family Cardiidae; genus Cerastoderma; species Cerastoderma edule. The sequence continues at coordinate 17,795,668 of OX401416.1, forward strand.
AACGATTTCTATTGGGGAAGGCTATAGTAGATTTGAGTGTTTTCAGGCCAGTATTTCGTTATATTCCGCATATATCCGCAACTGGTACATTTTTATATGGTGGCGCTATCTTAACCAGCTTTTGTGACACCACCGGACCCTGTCCACTTTTTAGCCCTGACATTACTCTTTCGATTAAACTTGTTTCAAACGATTTCTATTGGGGAAGGCTATAGTAGATTTGAGTGTTTTCAGGGAAGTATTCCGTTATATTGAGCCAATATCTGCAATTAGTACATTTTAACATGGCGGCGCTATCTTAACCAGCTTTTGTGACACCACTAGACCCTGTCCATTCTTTAGTACTACCACTACCCTTTCAATTTAACCTATTTCAAACGATTTCTATTGGGGAAGGCTATAGTAGATTTGAGTGTTTTCAGGCCAGTATTTCGTTATATTCCGCATATATCCGCAACTGGTACATTTTTACATGGTGGCGCTATCTTAACCAGCTTTTGTGACACCACCGGACCCTGTCCACTTTTTAGCCCTGACATTACTCTTTCGATTAAACTTGTTTCAAACGATTTCTATTGGGGAAGGCTATAGTAGATTTGAGTGTTTTCAGGGAAGTATTCCGTTATATTGAGCCAATATCTGCAATTAGTACATTTTTACATGGCGGCGCTATCTTAACCAGCTTTTGTGACACCACTAGACCCTGTCCATTCTTTAGTACTACCACTACTCTTTCAATTTAACCTATTTCAAACGATTTCTATTGGGGAAGGCTATAGTAGATTTGAGTGTTTTCAGGCCAGTATTTCGTTATATTCCGCCGATATCCGCAACTGGTACATTTTTACATGGTGGCGCTATCTTAACCAGCTTTTGTGACACCACCGGACCCTGTCCACTTTTTAGCCCTGACATTACTCTTTCGATTAAACTTGTTTCAAACGATTTCTATTGGGGAAGGCTATAGTAGATTTGAGATAATTCAGGCAAGTATTCCGTTATATTGAGCCAATATCTGCAATTAGAACATTTTTACATGGCGGCGCTATCCCAACCAGCTTTTGTGACACCACTAGACCCTGTCCATTCTTTAGTACTACCATTACTCTTTCAATTTAACCTATTTCAAACAATTTCTATTGGGGAAGGCTATAGTAGATTTGAGTGTTTTCAGGCCAGTATTTCGTTATATTCCGCATATATCCGCAACTGGTACATTTTTATATGGTGGCGCTATCTTAACCAGCTTTTGTGACACCACCGGACCCTGTCCACTTTTTAGCCCTGACATTACTCTTTCGATTAAACTTGTTTCAAACGATTTCTATTGGGGAAGGCTATAGTAGATTTGAGTGTTTTCAGGGAAGTATTCCGTTATATTGAGCCAATATCTGCAATTAGTACATTTTAACATGGCGGCGCTATCTTAACCAGCTTTTGTGACACCACTAGACCCTGTCCATTCTTTAGTACTACCACTACCCTTTCAATTTAACCTATTTCAAACGATTTCTATTGGGGAAGGCTATAGTAGATTTGAGTGTTTTCAGGCCATTATTTCGTTATATTCCGCCAATATCCGCAACTGGTACATTTTTACATGGTGGCGCTATCTTAACCAGCTTTTGTGACACCACCGGACCCTGTCCACTTTTTAGCCCTGACATTACTCTTTCGATTAAACTTGTTTCAAACGATTTCTATTGGGGAAGGCTATAGTAGATTTGAGATGTTTTCAGGCAAGTATTCCGTTATATTGAGCCAATATCTGCAATTAGTACATTTTTACATGGCGGCGCTATCTTAACCAGCTTTTGTGACACCACTAGACCCTGTCCATTCTTTAGTACTACCATTACTCTTTCAATTTAACCTATTTCAAACGATTTCTATTGGGGAAGGCTATAGTAGATTTGAGTGTTTTCAGGCCAGTATTTCGTTATATTCCGCCGATATCCGCAACTGGTACATTTTTACATGGTGGCGCTATCTTAACCAGCTTTTGTGACACCACCGGACCCTGTCCACTTTTTAGCCCTGACATTACTCTTTCGATTAAACTTGTTTCAAACGATTTCTATTGGGGAAGGCTATAGTAGATTTGAGATAATTCAGGCAAGTATTCCGTTATATTGAGCCAATATCTGCAATTAGTACATTTTTACATGGCGGCGCTATCTTAACCAGCTTTTGTGACACCACTAGACCCTGTCCATTCTTTAGTACTACCATTACTCTTTCAATTTAACCTATTTCAAACGATTTCTATTGGGGAAGGCTATAGTAGATTTGAGTGTTTTCAGGCCAGTATTTCGTTATATTCCGCATATATCCGCAACTGGTACATTTTTATATGGTGGCGCTATCTTAACCAGCTTTTGTGACACCACCGGACCCTGTCCACTTTTTAGCCCTGACATTACTCTTTCGATTAAACTTGTTTCAAACGATTTCTATTGGGGAAGGCTATAGTAGATTTGAGTGTTTTCAGGGAAGTATTCCGTTATATTGAGCCAATATCTGCAATTAGTACATTTTAACATGGCGGCGCTATCTTAACCAGCTTTTGTGACACCACTAGACCCTGTCCATTCTTTAGTACTACCACTACCCTTTCAATTTAACCTATTTCAAACGATTTCTATTGGGGAAGGCTATAGTAGATTTGAGTGTTTTCAGGCCAGTATTTCGTTATATTCCGCATATATCCGCAACTGGTACATTTTTACATGGTGGCGCTATCTTAACCAGCTTTTGTGACACCACCGGACCCTGTCCACTTTTTAGCCCTGACATTACTCTTTCGATTTAACTTGTTTCAAACGATTTCTATTGGGGAAGGCTATAGTAGATTTGAGTGTTTTCAGGGAAGTATTCCGTTATATTGAGCCAATATCTGCAATTAGTACATTTTTACATGGCGGCGCTATCTTAACCAGCTTTTGTGACACCACTAGACCCTGTCCATTCTTTAGTACTACCACTACTCTTTCAATTTAACCTATTTCAAACGATTTCTATTGGGGAAGGCTATAGTAGATTTGAGTGTTTTCAGGCCAGTATTTCGTTATATTCCGCCGATATCCGCAACTGGTACATTTTTACATGGTGGCGCTATCTTAACCAGCTTTTGTGACACCACCGGACCCTGTCCACTTTTTAGCCCTAACATTACTCTTTCGATTAAACTTGTTTCGAACGATTTCTATTGGGGAAGGCTATAGTAGATTTGAGATAATTCAGGCAAGTATTCCGTTATGTTCAGCCAACATCCGCAATTGGTACATTTTTACATGGCGCGGTGCTATCATTTCCAGCTTTTGTGACACCAATGGACTCTTTATCTGTGGCAATTACATTACTCTTTTAATTAACCTATTTCATTTAAGTATATTGAGGAAGGCTTGTATATATTTTTGATTTTTTTAGGCTTACATTTTGCTTCAAATGTGAAACTATATCTGTGCTTTTGAAGATGCCGCGGTAGGTTTTACCGATTGATTTCCATTGGAAGACAATTTACTCTAGTATTTACAAATATATAAAGATGTGGACTTGAAAAAATCGAAATGTTTTTGTAGAAAGTATTTTGATTAAGCATTTTTTCTTCATTTAAATAGAGTGTTTTTTGCGTTTGTCGTTGGCTGTTAGTCTCAAACCCTTCCATTGGCTGCTTTGAAAACTGTTTGCTTGGAGGGTGGTGTCAATCTTATTATCTTATCTTGATACCTCGTTTAAAACCTTAGCAGATTAAAGAAAATGTGTTTTTTATATGTTATTACTTGAATTAAGAATCATTTAAGTCTTTTAACTGCCTTTGGTAAGTGTTGTTGGTTAGATGTTTTTCGATGAAATGGCTGCTAAGAGGTTGGAAGTTAACAAACAGGAAATGTGTCGAAAGTTGGTTGCTGGAAAGTGGTTGCTGGAAAGTGGCCGCTAGATTATCTTTGGCGAGGTCTAAAGTGGTCCATTACCCAAATTCTGGACATCGACACTGTCTCTTTATTGTTGCATATTGTTCGACATCAACAAAGGTGGGTAGCAATACTATAGATCAGGTTTTATTGATGCATAATACCAGGTTCATAAAGCTTTTACGCCTCTGAAACACCGATCGTGTCGAGTGCAGCAGCCTGGATACGAATGGTTTCGAGTGCAAACTTATGAAAAAGTCTGTGAAAGGAGATCCACTGTGTTCTTTGGTAATTAATTTTATTTTCTGTTCGTAAGTAATTGGCGTGGATTTTTTTCCTGTTTACTTTGTTATCTACGATCATAGTTTTTCTTACACGTGCAAGAACATCACAAAGTATTAAAACAAGCAAGATTCATTGTAAAAGATTAATTTCAAAAAGAACAGGAAACCTGGAACACTACATAGGTTTAAAAATATCTCAGTCTGAAAATACCCGCAAAGGGAAAACAAAGTCAACGCCTCACACTTTTATTACGTTCATTGAACATTTATGCAAATTAGGAACCTAATGCATTGTTTGAGAGAACATGCTGGTATATATAGACAACACAACCGCTCAGTGAACGACAGTGTTTTTCACTGATCGGATGTGTTTCGTCTTTGAGAGGTTCATTTGCTCGGTTTGTTACACTTTTTTCGGTTATGTAAGCAAAATAACTCTAGAAGATTGCCTTTAATCTTCTGATGGGACAATATGTAGTCAAACTATTTTGATGCGATTGGGAAATAACTGCGAAAATTTTGCATTAGGCAATATCTCCCATTACATCAAACTTTCAAACAATACATTTAATGGAGAACGATCCGACGAAATTTTTGTTGCAAAGTAGAACACCCATATTTCCATTAACAGGGTAAAATATCAAATGATAATTACTCACAGCTGTAAATCAGTTCTTTTTTATTAAATCAATCTATACATGTAACATGTTGGTATTTGGCAAATTTGCTTTGTAAGAACGGTTTAATAAACACTAGGTGATAATTGTCGCTTCAGATATACTTTTTTTTGGCATGCACACTGGAATGTGACAAACCTTTTTATCGTTTTTTTAATTGGTTAACAGAACAGAACAGAAGTTTATTTCATGACTTGAACACTTAAGGTTCATTGTCATTACAACATATACACATACATGAAATAATGGACAATACATGTAAATACATACAAATGTACTTATAAACATACAAAAGTAATGCGAAAATAGTGCTTAATATGTAAACATCAGAGATAAAAGTATACAATTTAGGACAAAAATGACTTAATTATTACATTTGACTTACGAAATTTGAGTATTAAGTTGGCTTATTCTCTTCTCATTGGCTAATTTGTAATAAATTCCTATGCTATTTAACGTGTTAATGTTTGAACAATTTAAAAGTTTTATAAGTTTAAACATACTAGGTTTTCTATAGAAAAACTGCCTAATATAGTTTTCTCTTATATCTTTATAAAACGGGCATATTAATATGAAGTGAAATTCATCTTCTATTTCCATTTTCATTTTCTGTCATTTCTATCAATACACTGCAGACTCATTATACCGCGACTCGTTATACCGCGATACTCATTATAACACGGGTCTCCTATGGCTCCCAAAATTTCAAGCACATTAGGGCTTAAACAATAGCCTAAATCTCCCCCTTTCTGCAAAATGACGCGGTCGGCATCCTCAATAGAAAGTCTACCTACAAATTGCACTCCGAAGGCGTGAAAATCAATAACTCCCTGGGTAATCCCCATTGTTTGTCACGGTCTTTTAAACAAAGCGCGTGGCCTTTATACGTACACAATCCGTGACCCGAGGGAAGATTTAAATCTATGTGTACACAGTGTTGATAAATTACATAATATCATTAGTTTGTACACGCTTATTCAGGGGAGTGTTTTACACCTAGTTTAAATGGTAAAGCATTAGGTACACAGTCATGCTGGGAGAACTGTCGATAAAATTTACTCACTCCTTACTTGGAGTTTAAATCTATAAATAGAACATGGGTTAACTGAATCCACCCTCCTTTTTCTGTAGTGTGTATTTAAACTGCACGTGCCTCTTTCAATGATCCTTAACTTGAATCGTAATGAAACAAATAAAAAGGAATATATAGTTAAACATGTAAGTTTTGATTATGTTTTTTATTTGCTTTTCTTTTATTCACAATAAATTCAATGATAAGTCCGTAACTCAACACAATCTTGAAATATGAATAGACTTCTTCTTGAATCTTATTGTTTCTTAAGTGGTTATGGTCTGGCATATTGCGCGTAAGGGACCCCGCGTTATATTTGTCATCCCCACTATTAACGCGGATCTAGCATCATGGCTCCCGACGACCGCGTTATAATGAGTCTGCAGTGTATTCCTATGTCTACCAGTTTCAACCAATAATTGATGAGCAGATATTCGCAGTTTTGCAACAGCGTTTCTGTATGTTGGTATGGTCATTTTTGTGATATATTCCGATATTTCAAATTTGATTTTCAGGTGTTTGTAGAGTGAAAGTGATGTTTTTGTGCTAATGTCAATATGCCAATCGTTTATATATGAGTCTATTAATCTATTGCATAAAACAGGTATAAAAGCATTTACATTCACTGATGATGGAAAAAGCCATATTTCATGAAATCCAGTCGACTGTAACAAACACTTTACTTTATCAAACCATGTATCACGATTTGTGTTGCTACTTGTGATTATATGTTCGATCGAAGCATGTAGAATACAATTATTGCCTTTTACAGTGTACAGTTTTAAAAAATATTTGATAATTCTAATTTTGATATTGATTGAAAGTGGAAACCTTCCAAATTCACCATAAACAGCTGAGTTGCATGTAGATATCTTTAAGTTTAACAAACGTTTTAAAAATTTACGTTGTATCCGTTCTAACAGCTCAGTCGTCAGGAACCCCCAGACCTCGCAAGAATAATAAATAATAGAAGCAACAAAAGAATCAAACAAATCAATCATAATCTTAATAGGTATATCTTTATGTTTTGTTATTGCAAACAAATTACCCATTGCTCACATTGCTTTACTAGTTAATGTCTTAATAGCATTATGAAATGTACCGTTACTACTAAAAACAATTCCAAGGTAATTGAAAGAGTCGACTTCTTCTATACAATGTCCATCATATACAAATGATTCTAGTTGCTGTGATTTACGCCCTTTTTTTAAAAACTACTATTTTTGTCTTTTCTACATTAACCGTTAATTTCCATTGCTTACATTATTTTTCGAAAGCTGTTATTAAACGTTGGAGACCATGCGCGCTTTCGGAAATCAAAAACGAGTCATCTGCAAAAAGTATTAAGTAAATCGATAACTGACCAATTGTAAAACAATCTGTAGTATTTTCTTGTAAAAACATCTCAATGTCGTCAACAAAGAGAGAAAACATGATCGGTGACAACGACTCACAGTTAACAGCAATTGATGCTATTATTTGGTGGCATGTAAGTTTATTTACGTATGTCTTGTCTTATCAATTGACTTTGAATGACCATTTTGTCCTTTAAACCTGAAAATCAGAATTAAGTCAAATCCACTATTTATGCTTAAAAAATAGTCTAAACCTCCCCCTTTCTGCAATCACTCGGTTTTGATATGACGCAGTCGGCATCCCAAATAGAAAGTCTACCTACATGTGCACTTCGAAGGCTTGAAAATAAAAAATTCCCATTGTTTGTCACAGTCTCTCAAACAAAGCGCGTGGCCTGATACATACACAAACCTTGACCTGAGGGAAGATTTAAATCTATGTGTACATAGTGTCGATAAATTACATAATATACATTAGTTTGTACACGCTTATTCAGGGGAGTGTTTTATGGAAATTATGCCTGATTGACTCAAAACTTTGGATGTTTGTAGAGATATGTTTTTGCAAGTACTGGCTGTGTTTTTGTATTAAAAGAGCAACTGCAGGGTTTTACCGGACGCAGATGCATAAATCTCCTCGTGCACCCATGCTTTTCCCCAAACCTAGGGCGTCCATCCGTATGCACACTTTTCAAACAAATATCACTAACACATAAAGTTTAAACTTCTTTGTTTCCATCGTATACACACACCTATCTCTTGCATTGTTTCTATTTAAATCACCCCAAAAGTTTAATGGTAAAACATTAGGTACACACTGGGAGAACTATCGATAAAATTTACTCACTCCTTACTCGGAGTTTAAATCTATAAATAGAACATTGGAAAACTGAATCCACCCCCACCCAACCTTTTTCTTTAGTGTGTATTTAAACTGCATGTGCCTCTATCAATGATCCTTATCTTGAATCGTCATGAAACAAATAAAAAAGAATATATAATTATCCATGTAAGTGTTGATTTTGTTTTTTGTTTGTTTTTCTTTTATTCACAATAAATACAGTGATAAGTCCGTAACTCACCACAATCGATATGAATAGACTACTTCTTGAATCTGATTGTTTCTAAGGATCCGCGGTGGTGTAGTGGTTAGCGTCGGGGACGAGAGTCCGGTCACTCCGGGTTCGATCCCCGAAGGCGGCCAAGTATATCACCTTAGAGTGTCCTTGGGCAAGACACATTTCCTAGCCTAGTACTGGTAGTCATCCAGGGAACATGTACTATAACACTCGAGACTGAGTCCTGCACATTAACGGCAAAACAAACAAACAAGGTGGTTATGGTCTGGCATATAGCTCGTAAAGGGACCCGGGCTATATTTGTCAACCCCACTTTTAACACGGGTCGAGCATCATGGCTCCCTACGACCGTGTTATAATGAGGCTGCAGTGTAATATGTTTGTGAAACTTAAGATAGTGTTTCGGACATGAGTTAGATCACAGGAATTAATTAATTCTCTATATTCATCTATATATCTATACTATGATCAACTTTATTTACTCTGACTTATTTCTAACTGTCCAATCAAATTGCGAGATTTAAACACTCCCAAAATCATCACTTTTTCATCTCATTTTTCTGATATTTTTTATTTGTTGAATCATTTTACAGTCATTTTGGGAATACCTTTTTGGAAAAATGGACAGTTTGGTTTGATTGGGAAAGGGTCCGTTTTACAGTAACAAACATGTATAAAAAATAAACGCCAGGTAGAACACTGTTGTGTGGATTCACTATGTGCATTTTTACTCCTAATTTATTTGAAGTTCTAATTAACTGATCTTGTTTTATCCCTAATAAATTGTAAAAAAAAAAAACCTACAGTATTCACTCTTTTAAGAGCATCATGTGAACATGTTACAATCTCAATTCCTCTGTAAAAGGGAATTTAAAATACTTTCCCAGTTAAAGGCTCATTTAAAGGAGATAAATGCTAAATCAAACTATACTATTTGGTAAACTTTTGGTCTGATTCAAATACTAATCACCAAAAAAAAACATCACCCAAACTAAAGCCAATGAGAAATAACCTGTATTAGCCAGTTTAATAATTCAGATTGCCTGATTCTTAACCTTTGACCTTGTCGGTTAATACACAATTTTTGAACCGACCAATCAGAGTTCATTATTTTGAATATGTAAACAAACAGGTTGTTGATAAACATGTTTATATCGGAGACAACTATAATTTAAGCACAAAATAACTTATGTTAAAGAAGTTTCTTAAATAGACTCAATGCATTTTTAAAATAGTTATAATGACTTTTATGAACATAATAAAAGAACTACAAATATTGTTTCAGTAATTTATTTGTACTCCTCTCCTTTGAAGTGCCTTTAAAGTGGAAATGAGTGCAAGTATGGCTTTAAATCTGAATTATCACAATGCAAGTCTGCATATTGTGAATTATCATTATCAATATTATAACAAGATTAGTGCCACGCATCTAAATAAAGACAGGCTTCTTGAAGTCAGACTAGAATTTGATATTTCAGTTTAGATGTTATGTCTAAGTGTAATGTTATGAAAGTTTTTTACAATGTTTTATGTGTGTGGCTGTCTCACTTGTCCAATTCTCAACTATTCAATGTGACAGGGAAAGCTTGAAGTCATCTTGAGAATTACAACTAGAATAATCATTGTCACATTAATCACCCCGTCTGACCTCTGCATCCTAGGATTGTCCTGATACCCCTCACATCACCATCAATTAATGCAATTTGCACATAGATTTATGTGCGTTTTACCTACTTTTCCCTCGAATTCAAATGGTAACAAGGGTGAGTTATATTTACTTGTCAGTAAATGCCAAATCCTTAACTGCACTTTTCCATTTGATGGTTATTTTGTAAATTTCAGTAAGGTTTGTCATTTAACCCTTTACCGAACGCCAATTTTTCGACTGTCCCAAATTGAAAGAGTTTGCAGACGACATTTCAAACTGTGATGAAATTGGAAGATAATCTTCTGATAGGACAGAAAACATTGTGGAAAAAAGGAAAAATTGCTCATGATGAGAAGTTTTTTCTTTACCCACAATATTTTCCAGAGTCGTCTGCAACAAAGTGGTAAAATGTCGTTTTTGTTTGGTAATGGGTTAAGGCTTACTTAAGGACAAACTTGGCTATACAGATAATTGATTTTGCAACCCCTTGTTGTAAATACCAGCAGCATCTGACTCAAGAAATGATTGTGAAAAAAGAAGAAATTGTTTGCAATGAGCAATTTGTTCTTTTGTCACAATTGTTATTAACTGATACTGCAAAGAGAAGGATACCTTTCATGGTTTATCATTGTGTCCCACTGCCATTACAGACAGTCATAAAATCCAACCTAGGGGAATGAGTCACCAACACTTGTGATGGTCAATACTGATAGTTTACAAAAAATATGTAAAATTTACTTTGATGTATCCCATCCGTACAGTAGAAAAAATCTGTATGAAATCTTTAATGTGATGATATTATGGGTATTTGTGAATATGAAACATTACTGAACTTGCCTCCAGATCATACACAGAGTCTCTTCTTATCAAAATACTTATATTTAATAGTGATAGACATCAGAATTCAGCATTACTTAGAAGATTATTACCTAGAGATTTTTTCATGTTGGTTGGTAATTTGGTTTGATGTATTCTCTTACAAATTGTTTGTTCAAAGTATGTCTAGCTTTAGAAATGATCTTTCCAATTTTATTCCCATTTAACCCATTACCAAACAATAACGACATTTGACCGCTTTGTTGCAGATGACTCTGGAAAAACATTGTGGGATTTCCCACAGTGTTTTCTGCCCTATTAGAAGATAATTTAACAATTTCAACACATTTTGTAATGTCGTCTGCAAACTCTTCCAATTTAGGACAGTTGAAAATTTGGCGTTTGGTAAAGGGTTAATATCCAGTTTACACTTTGCCTAAGCCTAGTAACTTTTCAACATATTAGCTTGTCAAGTTCTGTTTTGTGATTCAAACTGCAGGGAATAAGTTTGGTTTTAGAGAATTCTAAAGAGGAGAAACTCATGCAACTCATTTCTAGAATATCAGAGAAAATAAATCGCATGAATAAGATATGAGATGTAAAGGCTTGGCTTCAGTGACTAATCAATGCTACAATAAGATATGAGATGTAAAGGCTTGGCTTCAGTGACTAATCAATGCTAGAATAAGATATGAGATGTAAAGGCTTGGCTTCAGTGACTAATCAATGCTAGAATAAGATATGAGATGTAAAGGCTTGGCTTCAGTGACTAATCAATGCTACAATAAGCTACAATCTGATACTGCGGAGGATTTCTTTTTTATTTTGTTATTCTTAAAGCTGATTATTTGCGCCCATTCCCTCATATAGGAGATTTTGTGATTGGACATTGAAAAGTGTCAGCATAAATCAATGATAAAATGGGAAGAAAAAATATGATTAAAACCATTGTGACTTATAGAAAAATTGCTTTTTATGAGCAATAATTCTTTTGTTTCTTTGGTCTCTTTAGTCCTCAGCAGCTAATTCTTTATTATCGTTAATTTATTTTGGATTTAAAAGCATTTGGAAAATAATAACTGCTCATGTTGAGCTTTTTATCTCATTGATTTCAGTATTTGTTAACCATTTATGTAGCTTTCTCATACACATTTTCTGTCACTCTTATTGTTTGAACTATTTATTGTTGTAGTTGAATATCAAGACCATGGAAAGATTTGATGTGGGTCATAGGTTCTATGTAAATCATGCTTATTTTTTTCCCAGTTTAGGAATAAACAAATAGCATTGTTTTTGTGTAATCCATTTCAGCCATAACAATTGGACCCAAAAAAACAACAGTGGAAAAGAATGGGGAGGTTCTCAGGAAAGACGTGCCGTTTGCTGACCATGCTGGGCATGACAGCTGGCTTTTTTCTTGTAGAAATAATCGTTGGCTACATTACAAACTCTATAGCACTGGTGGCAGACTCATTTCACATGCTGTCAGATGTTGTTGCCCTTGTTGTGGGATTTGCCTCCGTTCGGGTAATCTATTTTCTTAATTTTGTGTTCTTTTAGTGCGGATTTTATTGGCCTCATCCAAACTGAAATGTCTGCAGATTCATGAATAAGAAGTGACAATTTCATACAAAATTAAGAGTTTTATTAATTAAGTAGTAAGTATTAATAAACTTTCAAAGGATTTTCAGAATATTGTTGTTTTGAATAGAATCTTATTTATTACATGTGGGTTTAAACATGTCTAATCGGATAGTAGATGTCAAAAGACATCCAAAATTTTGTCTAATAAGCACACTGCTCGCAATTAGAGGTAGTTATAACTCTGCTCATTGCATGCTCTATGGTAAAATAGACATCAGTGTATTGGCTAAAGGGATTAAGAGTAAGTTCCCTTTTGTCCATCCCATGACTTCCAATTGCTTCATTGTGGAATTGACTTTGACATTAACCGTTATTAGGTAGATTCACCAAAAGACATGATTAAGTGACCTGTTGCCTGGGTTTAAGCCAACCCCAAAATGAATAAACACCTCTCATTGTTATTTTAAATGAGTACTCAACAACTTTCTTTCCAAGCTAATAATATTCTTACAAAGATATACAAGTTTATTAAGAGAGAGTGTTAAGACAAGTTTATTTCCCAACAGATCTCTAAATGGCGGACACAGAAGAACACATTTGGCTGGGCGAGAGCTGAGGTGCTTGGTGCTTTGGTGAATGCAGTGTTTTTGATAGCGCTGTGTTTCTCCATCACTGTTGAGGCCTTGAAGAGGCTGGTGGAACCAGAGAAAATAAACAATCCCAAACTCATGCTCATCGTTGGAGGTGCTGGTCTCTTGGTGAATCTGATTGGCTTGGCGCTGTTTCACGAACATGGTAATTTTAGTTTCACCCATTACTAAATGCCAAATTTTCGACTGTCCCGAATTGAAAGAGTTTGCAGACAACATTTCAAATTGTGAAATTGAAAAATAATCTTCTGATAAGGCAGAAAACCTTGTGGGAAAGAGAAATTGCTCATTAAGAGCTTGCTCGTTAAGAGCTATTACCCATTTACCCACAATGTTTTCCAGAGTAGTCTGCAACAAACTGGTCAAATATTGTTATTGTTTGGTAATGGGTTAAAGTTATTTATTTTACATCGAATGGATTGTGAAACAAGTTATTTTAATTTAGATTAAGACAAGACAATTCAATAACTTAGATTAATCACTTTCGATACTGCTTCCTGGTTACATAACCAGAACTTGCACCAAATGTGGATTAATTAAAGGTTGCAAGGCAGATCCTGCTACTCATGTCCCTAGGTGTCGCTCTACCCCTGGGGCCCGTTTTACTAAACAACTTACGGAAAATGTTTGCGCAAGTCATAATTGATAAACATGGATAGTATCTTCAATGAAAGTACAATGTCGCAATAAGGCACTTCATTGGAGAGACGATTCCAATGATGTGTCCCTTTGCAATATTGCTTCGTCCAATGTTGAAATAAGAGGAATTGTTGTTTTAGACTTACGCAAATCTTAAGCGTAAACTGTTTAGTAAAACGGTACCCTGGACCACTGTCTTGCACTTACTTGGAAAGTCACAACCAGACAAGCGATTTTAGTTTTTCAATCTCAAAGATGGCATACTTGATGATGTCTTCATGGTTGTTTTTCACAATGAGGCATATGCCTGTTATTTTGGGAAGTTTTATCTTTGACATTGTTGAATTGGGAAAATGAAAAGCTGGTGTGATTAAGAATTTTTGGGAAAACTGCTTAATTCTAAAGAAAATTCCAATTGGGAAGATGCCTTTTATAGCCCCTGTTATATACTGCAAAAAAGCCCTGGTCTTGCCATAGAAAATGAGCTCTTTTTAGTTAATTGTTTCATATTCGTTTGTATGGTATACTGGTGACCTACATTTGAAGACTTTGGAAATGATTTCAACATACGGGAAAAATGGGTCATTATAGAGGGTGATTTCTGCTATTGTCACTTGTTGTGATTCACAAAAACTTTTTTGGCCAATGAAACAAAGTAAAGGTTATTTTTCAAACTGTATTATAGTTTCATCTGCTGTTGCTTTTATTTTGGACCATAAACCAGGGTATGGGTTAAAGTGTTTTATAGATGACTGTAGTTGAGAAAAGTTAGTGTTTTCCCTAAATAGTCTGATCATGCAGTTTAATTCGTCATGAGGAAAATGATATGAATATCTAAAAGTTATTAAATGATTTATTTATTCTTTTTTAAGGTCACAGTCATGGGGGAGGAGGTCATGGTCATAGTCATGGCAACAACAAAAGCCATAGCAACAACAAAAGCCCTAGCAAGAGCAGTCAAGACACTCCAGTCTGTACACCTATGCATGAGTCTAATAAGGAGAGAGAGAAACTTGTTGAGCATACCTCACCAACCTCAAATGGACACGCTACAGTAATGGTGGGTGGTGAAAGTGACTCGGAAAATGATCCAAGCGAAGTTGTCATAGAGTTTGACAGTAAAAGAATGTGTAAGTTCAAGTTTGACACTAGAAATGATGTCTAAATAAGGTTTTTACACTAAAAATACTGTGCAAGTTAGTGGGTGACAATAGAATAATTTGTAAGTTAGAGTAAATCAGTAAGAAAATGTGTAAGCTACATTTGACAGAAAAAATTGTGTAAGGAAGAGTGTATTAGTCAAGGAATGTGCAGGTTAAAGTTTAAATGTTAAAAAGAAATTATAAATTTGAATCAGTACAGTAAAAAGTAGAAAAATGTGTTTGTTGAAAACAAAACACTGTCAGGGTTTCACAGTTTAACTACAGTATTAACTACAGTATTTTAACTACTGTATAAACAATTTGCAGGGTTTTTCAATTGACCCTGTAAAATATGCTATTTTGGCTTTTGATCCTTTGAATATGGAATTGAGAATGGAAAATGATTTCTTTTAGGAATTGGGGGTCATTTACAATATAAGTTTAAGGTGAAGGAAAACCCTGAATATGAAGCTTAGATTTACCTTTAACTTAAATGTACCAACCAAGTAATCAACGATCCTATTTCATCCTTGGTTAACCCTTTACGGTATATAGCGCCGTTCGCCGCCTTATCGATTACCGCATAAAACACTTTTCGCCGTTATACCTATTACGGTATAAAACCCATTTTGACGTTCTATCGATGACCGCATAGAACGCTTTTTGACAGCTGAAAAATTGGTTTAACTTTAACCGTTAATTACACAAATAAACACATACGTCACTTTCTCCAAATTTCATTTTCCTCTTAAATAAATATGTTTTCTTTCATTTCCGATGATAAAATCATAGGGTCAAAGTTTTAACTTTTGCTCTAGAGAGAATCTTTTGATAATGGTCCCACGACACCCTTCTGAAAAAGACGCTATCAAATTGAGATGAAGGGAATTCAAATTACCAACCCTATTAATATGAGAGGCCTTCAATATCCGGTCATAAAAGATCAAAACAATGCCGATTTGTAAAGACTCGATAAGGATTTCATGCAATTCTTTAGATAATTAACACATTTCTAAATATACTATCCAATTAAAATGAGAGCGAGCATACGGCACGCGACCCGTAAATGATGTTTATGACACGGAGCTGTTGTTCAAAGTTGAAAGCGAATGAAAATGAAGCCGTCGAATAAAGGACATTTTAAAGACGGCTACTTAAAGTATTACATAAATTTTGGTGCTTCCGATCGTAGGTCAGACATCAATGTAGATTCAAAGCGGTAATTTCATCAGTCTTTTGAGCATGAAAATGCTGATAAGTCTTACCAATTCGCGGACAAGCAAATTAGATTATTCCTCCTTTTTTGACTATAACAACGAATTTTTCAAAGATTCATCACCCATGGACACATATTTTACGGAAATATAAGCATGATTCGTTGCATTCATGAAATAATTCATACAGTTTTACATGTATTAGAGGACCAGGTTTGACTACTTTATGAAGCAATATTGCGTTGAAAAACATTTTTTTATTTGGAAAGGGTTTTAATGGAAATAGAAGTAAAACGATTCAGTTTTGTTGAGAAATATACAAAGACAATGCATGTTTCTCCGTCGTGAATGGCATTTTTCGTCAACCAAATTCCCTTCAATTGATGGCAAAACATAAAAACAAATTAGGGATCTCTCAATGGGAAGACATGCGTCATTTATTACTTTTGATTTTGTATGATTCACACCTCAATATACAGTTTCATTGTTTGTCTACTTTTCTTCACCTTAATCTTAATATGTATGTATCACTAAAAAAATAGAAAATAACATCAATTTAAAGAAAATTTTGTTCTCGTCGTCCTTTATTCTCTGTGAAAATCTATTGGATTAACGAAAATTGCATTAATCTTGGTTTGATTAACAGTACCCCAATCAGTGACAATTATCGGAGATAATCCTGTGCAAATAGGTACCTAGGGTGACTGATTATGTATGCGTTAATGGTCTCCGATAATCGGATGGTTTATACCTATGGTGTCATTGATAAGCCTTATCTCTATACCTTAAAGGGTTAAAAGGCATATTGCGGGGCCTCCGTGGCCTAGTGGTTAGAGCACAGAACTTGAAATCACATGGCCCCTCTCCACGTGGGTTCAAATCCTGAGAGGGATATGGATTTTCATGAGAGGCAGTCTCCCGACTGACTTACGGAATGCCGATGGTTCTACCCGCCTTAACCAGCCCCTATGGGCAGTTGAGTATGGGGTCTTCCTCCATCATTAAGAGTCGGGCATTGCTACATAACTGAAATAATGTTGATGTGATGTAAAACCCATATAAAAAAATTAAAAAAAAAAAGGCATATTGGTTCATTTTTTATTTGGACAGTGATTATGAGTTATACACTTCAATTCCTGTTTCAAACTGCTTTTGATTGAATTAGAATTAACCTATAACCATGTAACAAGCTATTTATTTTTTTCATTTTTCATTCCAGCTTCCAGTGCCCAATTAAACATGCGGGCGGTGTTTTTACATGTGTTAGGGGATGCCCTAGGGTCTGTTATAGTTGTTATAAGTGCTCTATTGTTGTGGTTTATTGATGAAGAATGGGTCTACTATGTCGATCCAGGCATGAGGTGGGTTTTGCTGTTTTTTTGGTTGGTTTAAAACTTTATCATTTATCTCAATGTAGAATTGACATGACATTTATTATGTTTTAATGATCAACTGTTTAACCATGATAGTGCTTACAACGACTTCATGCTTGTGCAAAGTAATTTGGTGGCTGGCCTGTGATCTATCCTGTTTTCTATTCTGAGTATCTTTCCTCAACAAAATCAAGCAGATATTTAAGGTTTTTAAAAGCAGACACCACAAAAATCTATTTTTAGAAATTAACTTGGCATTCTAAGGGTTAATAAAATGTATTTGTTCATGGTTTTAATCAATGTCTGCTAGTGGTCTAATTTCAAAATCCCAGATGAGTATCTTGTTAAATCTAATGCTTTTTTCTTCTTAATTTCAGTGTTATTTTGGTTTGTATCATCCTTTCTACAACCATTCCATTGTGTAAGTATGTTGACAGTTCTCTATGTACATTTTCATTCAATTTTACCTCTTAGACCAGGGCATGTGTTTTCCAAACACACTTTTGAATGATATCTTGCTTTAACTCAGAATTCAACTTTTAGTATAAGTGAGTTTAAGCTTCAATATTGAAAATCAACATAGAAGAGGACATGAAATTCCACTAACACATCCCTAATATGGGATCTTGTGAAAAGGGCAACTTGAAAGCAATAGCAGATCACAATTACGAAGCATGAGGAAAAAATTCCATAGCTTATGTTACATAAGGAAGTAACAAAGAAGTTAAACTTTATGAACTTTTCATTCTTGAGTTTTAGTTTATGTTAAAGTATAGGTTAAGTTATATAAGGAACAAACAGAAGAGTTAAACTTCGTGAACTTTGAATTCTTAAGTATATGTTTTTTTCTCAAGTATTCTGCTACAGATGTGTGATTGTTGTAATATGTTGGTCATATTACGTAATGATAGAATAGAGCCAACCTCTCGCCTTTATTTTAAAGTAATATGTAACTCTATTACAAGCAGAGTCTTTTGATTTTAATTTCAGTAAAACAGGCGTCTTTAATATTGATGCAGACAGTTCCAACACATATAAAAATCAGTGATATTAAAAACAAGATTGAACAAGTAAGTAGAGCTATTATGATATCAACTTTGATAAAATTATAATCAAAATTTTTACTCTGTAAACCAGTGTCTAGAGAGAGAAATTTAAAGAGTAACTTTAAATGACTACAGCAATTAAGTTTCATATATCATGTAAATTGATTATTAAAGTGTAAATTTGTCTTCCCAGAGTTAAGTTGTTAGTTTCTCATATCATGTTATTTGATTATTTGAATATATATATTTGTTTTCATAGAAAGTTGTTAGTTTCACATATAATGTAAATTGATTATTTGACGTCAAATATATATTGATATATTTATTTGTCTATCTAGATAACAAGAGTTAAGTTGTTAGTTTTACATATCATGAAAATTGATTATTTCAATATGTCCGGCTTTCTAGATAGCAGGAGTACACGCTGTACATGAGTTCCATGTGTGGCAGCTAACAGGAAACAAAGTGATAGCCTCGGCTCATGTGCGATGCCACACTCCAGAGGAATATATGGGTCTACTGGGAACCATCAAGAACCTCCTTCACAATGAGGGGATCCATTCAGTCACCATTCAACCAGAATATTCAGAGGTAAGTCGATGGTTTTATGTATGGATTATTAACACTTACTCCTCATGGTTGTCGTTATTGTGGGGGCCTGCATGGCAAAGTGGTTAGAGAATAGAATACAGTGACAGTAAATTGGCGGCTGGCCTGTGATCTAATCTGTTTGCTACTCTTGGTATCTTTCCTCATCAAAATTAAGAAGATATTTTAGGTTTTGGAAAGCAGATGACACAAAAAACTATTTTTAGAAAAACACCCAGCATTCTCAGGGTTAAGACAGCCTCATATTTCATGCAATGTTTAAGAGTGGTCGCTTAAAGCTAGATTGATTGTTCCTAAATTACAGAAGAATGTATAAAGGCATATGTCACATAACAACAACCCAATCCATTTCAGGCTGATGTTACATTTGCCTCACAAGACTGTATGTTTGCTTGTGGCCCAGATAAAACCTGCAACACAGACACATGTTGTCCATTACCCAAAGGCCACCAAATAACAGGCAAGCCAGAGGACTCGGATCAGTCCACAAAAAAACACTGTAGTACGGTAGACGGCCTGAAGTATGAGAAGGCCAATGGGAATGGGGATGTAGAACTACACGAAATATCACATTAAATTTCATATTTCATGTTGAAATACAGCATTATTTTTGCCCTTGCATCCATAGGTAGGGGGGCAGATTCAGAGACATGTGCCACTGCTAGCCTTTATTATTTTTCATCAAAACAAGCTTCAGTTACGGAAATTGATTTGATTAGTTGGAATTGTATCAATTGAAATAACTATCAAGAATGATCAGTTTCTGGAAGGAATGCAGAGTAAATTTTTATAATGACTTTTTGTATCTTTGATCTCTCCTGGGAAAGGGAAGGGTTAGGGGAGATTGAGTTTGATCTGTTTCTCTGTCTGTCAGAATGTCTGTAAGGATATGTCAAAAGATCAAAAGTTAATTATTTGTGAACAATATTTATGTCTTGGCATATCATCAATTCTAGCTGTAAAACCATTATGTGTTAACTGTTTATAAGATTAGAGATACAGCTTTAGAGGTCTAGAAAGGAGGTGTGGCATGAGGGAGGCAGGCACAAAATGCTCTAAACTCCTAACATCAATTACTTTGGCTATGTTACACTAACCACTGCTTTCACTTATATTGTTTGGCTGAATTTCACAGGATGCTTTTCCAAACAAACCTGAGTTTGTCTAAGAGTTTAACTGAGTTTTGTTCATACTCGAGTCATATACTAGATTAACTGAACATTAATTTTTTGTTCTTAAAGATTTTCATTTGGGTGTTTTTAAGGAGTTAGCACCATAAGACACTACCAGATAGAAATAAGATGCATACTGTGATACATAAAAGTATCTATGTTTAGATGTATCCTTGTAAAGAAAACGTGTTTCCAGCATTTTTTTTGCCATCTGCATGCTATTTTTTAATTCAGCATGATAATTTGCATAGTAATTTATAGCATCAAATGATGTATATGATGGCAGTGGTTATTGTAGGGAAACTAGACAATGACGGGTGACTAGGAGTTTGAATAGCAAATTCTTTATTTTTGTCACAAACATTGAACTCTTTCTTAATTTGAGGGTTCAGTGCTGTACTTAAGTAAGTGCTTCACATTTGTGAAGGACTTACTTTGGTATTGCTTTGAACCCTCAAATTGTTTTCAGCTGATTCTTTCAATTGTGACCAATCAAAACAAATATCAAAGGAGGGCAAGGGTTATATATTAACAAGAAGATTATTCAGTTATTCATTAATTGTTCTGTCATTTTGATTATTTTTTTTTAATTTTATCTGCTACAAGTTAGTCATACGATTACATAGATTTCACCAATTAATCTGTCATTTGGCTTTAATCTGTGGTTCTTGTGGTCTTTCCTTTGGTCACTTGTATCCATTCTAAACAATGACTTTATTCAGACCATATTGTGTGTAAACCTTTGACGATTGAAACACAAATAAAGATGGAAAAATATTTATCAATAATGATAGAAATCAAATTTCACAGAAGGGGAGAGGATTTAGTTGTAAAGACAATTTCCCTGACATTTTCCATCAATAAAATTCAGAAGGCATTACAACCAGAACATTGAAAATGTAAGTTTTACATCAATGTCTTTGGAAATAATATGGTTTTACCTTTTCTGCTTGGCCCTGTGGTTAAGGTGGCAGTTTTTAACTCTTGGATCCTAGGTTTGAGACCAATCAGTACCTCTGGATATATGGGTGAGTCCTTTGGCAACACACTTCAGAGCCCTAGCCTAGTACTGGTGAATCCAGGAAATAAAAAATTCCTGACACAGCCTCAAACCCAATATATAAACAAACTTTTTCTTTAATATGGGACATTGTCATTGGTTGAAAAAATTGAAAACAACAGAAGCAGACAAAATTAGTTACAAAGTATGAGATGCATGTATACCATTATTTTTTTGAGACTGGTTAGAATCTATTGCGACATCTAAGGTCATTAAGAAATGGATTAAGTATGGATTTTTGCATAAGAAAGGTCCTGTTATTAAGTTGTATTAGAAGACACAAATGTTTTTAAAAGTTATGTGCTTTGAGTGGAAATTAATGAGGTTAAAACTAGAAAATCCATTCCCTCAATTGCGATTTTTTTACTTGTTTAAATTTATTACAAAAATTGTTTGAGTATGAAAAATGATATTTTATTTTTGATATTGGGTAGAAATTACATTGATTAAGGGGAGAAATTGATCAAGAAAACAAATTCTCCTTTTGTCAAATTTTTTGCATGGTTTGCTGCTGGTGTGGTTGATATGTAAATACAGTAGTTTATATATGTATATAAATATAAGAAGGAAAAGGTTAGAAAAATATGGATGATGAATTCCTTTAATGTGACCTATCTGCTTAAATCCTTTTCAGTGGATAAAAATGCCTCAACAGTTTTGTAAAGAATAATTTGTATTTTTGACAACATAGATAGCATTAAGTGATGGATATGGAAAATATTTAAAAGAACAATTTTTGTGGAAATATTTCCATAGAAACCATGAGCTTAGAGGGCAAATTCATGTCCAATCAAATCTTTTGTTTCAATGATTTCTTAGTGTTCTGTGCTATGTATGGATGTTAATAGATCATTACCCCACTTTGAATTATAGAGAGTTTCGCAAATGGAAATCAGTAGGGGAAAAAACCCAGTTGAGATACATTTGTATCAATTATATATATTTTTCATTTCTGTATTGAAGATAAACCACTTCAACAAAAGTTTGTTTAATATTACATAAAGGTGGATTAAACCGAGTGTATATATATATGTGAATAGGTTACATAAGTATATACAGATTAGTAGGGTAATGCCATAATTTATAAAGCAACCACTCTTTGTTGGATAAAAGTGAAAATGAACTTACATTTGTCTTGTACGAAATGTCCATAATTTCTTCATCCAATCAACATATTCTACCATTTATGGTAATATCAAATTCTGCATTTACTTAAAATGCTTCTCTGCTCATGTTTATTTTTGTATTTATGATTTATAACTGTGTTTAAGATACATATTTATTCATCAAAAGTGCTTGCACAATGATATTTTTGATTGTGCATTTTTCCTAGTTGAAGTCAGGTTAAATACAAAGCTTATATTCATTCATAAATGTGTGATCTACTTAGTTTGATTTTCATATCACTTATGCCAAAAAAATGTATCCTTCCTTCACCAACCAACCAAATGAAATTTGATTCGGTATGTCTTATTGTACTTCATAGAATCATTCAATAGTTATAGAAATATAGGCTGCCCAGAGCTTGTTTATATGCCATATTTTAAAAATGATTGAGTTAATTCTGTTTATAAGGGAATCATTTAACCCATTACCAAACAATAATGACATTCAACCACTTTGTTGCGGACGACTTTTGAAAATATTGTGGGAAAAGGATGAATTGCTTGTGATGAATATTTTTTTGCTTTTCCCACAATGTTATCTGCCCTATCAGCAGATTATTTTTCAATTTCATCACATTTTGAGATGTTGTCTGCAAACTCTTCAATTTGGGACAGTCAACAATTTGGTAAAGGGTTAAACTTGATGAGCCAAGTCCAATGAGTACTTATACTTTCTTGTGTAAGGAGAGAAACACATATGTTTCCAAGAGAAATACACCTTTAATCTGAAGTTGTGAAAGTGAAATTAAGAGACACTAGTAGTTTATGATCAAATTTTGCTCACCCTTTAACTTACAACATGTGATTGAAACTTACTCTTCGCTTGGATCTCCCAATTTGTTATGTTGTAGAATGTAAATCTGTTCTATAGATGGTTGATAATTTTAGCTAAGCTTTAAAGGAATGACAGCAAGAGACTTTGATCACACATAAGTTAATATTATGCCAAGAGTTTGATGTAAGATGTTAGAAAGTCCTTCGCACTAAATCCTCAATGTGTAAGCAATGTCTTAACCCTTTCCCAAATAATAATGACGTTTGACCACTTTGTTGCAGACGACTTTAGAAAACATTGTGAGAAAAGGAGAAATTGCTCATCAAGAGCAGTTTTCCCTTTTCCCACAATGTTTTCTGCCCTATCAGAAGAAAACTTTTAAATTTCATCAAATTTTGAAATGTCGTCTTCAAACTCTTTCAATTTGGGACAGTCAAAAATTTGGTGTTTGGTAAAGGGTTAACCATTATATATTCACAATGAAATCTAGATGAGGTTATGGGTTAAGCAGTAAAACTGTTCTCCACTTTTCTTTTTCAGGTGGATCCATCTTTCTTTATCTTTATTTATGTAGAGTTCTATGTTTTTAAGTGTGCATTAAAACTATCTATATTTTTATCTCATAATTGAAGGTGCTATCAAACATACCTGCTTTTGTCAATCTTTCATTAGCTGTAGACTACTCTTTGTGCCAGGAAGAAAGAGAATGATGTGACAAAAGGAAAACTGTTTGTGCTGAACATTTTCTTTTGAGACAATATTTTCAAAAGACCTCAAGATGCCAAAGTGTTTTGCATCAGGGAGGGGGTTGGTAGATACAGCTCAGTGTTCCCGTTACTTTATTATTTTGCCGAGTCCTTGGGACGCAAGCCATCAGAAAATGTTGGAAGCCATGCAATTTTACCGAGTTGGAAGGTCTTTGTTACAAGCAATTTCTCCTTTTTTACAATGTTTTCTCCTTGATACCACAAAGGCAATAATATTGTTCATACTTTTGTATTGTCATTGGGTGTTTCTTTCAAATTTGTATTGAAATGTGCCACAGAAGCAAACTTCTTAGGAAATCACAACAGCTATTCTGAATGCATTTTCACCTTGGTTTCCGTGAATATGAGTCATCACATCATAGTTTTATTGTTATCGAGATTAATCTCTTTTGTAAGCCAATCCTTGATTGTTCAACCATGACTTCTTAAAGTTTCTGGCATATTTTGCTTTCCTCGCAGCAAATGCCATGTTTGATGTTTTACTATGGAATGGTTACAATCAAATTAAATTTACAAAAATAAATGCCAAGAGCCGCAAGAGGTAAATTATGTACAACCAGTCAAATACACACACACATGATATGGACTGGTTTTCACTGACTATTCTGGTTTACAGACAAGCAGTGTTTACATGTTAAAGAAAAATGATGGAATCAATCAAGGAAATGCGCATGTGTAATTTAATACATTTTCGGAAAAATCCAGGACTTGGTTTTAACCACTTTACCATTCCCAATTAAAAATTGTATCAGACATCAGATTTAAATTTGTCTGGAGTTAAATCGTGTGGTGATTGTCTGAAACTTATTTTGCATCATATGTACTGGTATGTGACATACTTAACTAAATTGTGTGCGAATGAATTTTGTTACATAAATAGATTTGATAACAACACAAACGCAAACACTGCAGCTTTTAACCCTAAATCAACTTTTCTGCATTTGGTATTTTTAGGACAGTTTGAGACTAGCAGCAGAGACTGATTTCGAAAGAAGTGAGACATAACATTTTCTTTGATACATGTATATCCGATACAACAAAAAAGTTACCATAAGAGAACTGCTTTTCTCAAGCAATGCCACTTTTGGTCATATTGGTCTCTTAACCTTTATAGTGCTGGAATTGATCTCATGCTTATGCGAACAGATTTGATCCAGGCCAGCCGCCAAGTAAATTGGTTGTTGGCCTGTGATCTAACCTGTTTGCTACTCTAATAATCTTTTCTCAACAAAATTAAACAAATATATAAGGTTTTGGAAAGCAGACAATGCAAAAATATATTTTAGAAAATTACCCAGCATTCTAAGGGTTAAGTTGTGTCAAAGTGAACCAATATGGAATATGATATTTAATGAATGTTGCCAAATATTTTTGTATATTTGATGCTTTTTTGGGGTTGAACTTCGGGAAAGCTTTAACCACAATGACCGATCTTAGTATCCTCTCAATTTCAAAAAGATACAATAGCAATAAATTAAAATACGGGTTGGCAAATTAACTTTGTTTAAACTTTGATTAGTATAGGTGGTAGATGTGTTTGTTTTATAGAAAGTAAAGCTTTGTAGATGATTTTCTATTGCTTTTGTAAAGAAATCATTTGAAATGTGTATTGATAACTGTTTTTTTGTTGTTGTCTTTTGGGGGTGAGGTCATTTTATATTATGTATTATAGTCATTTTACTCTATGGGATTGGAGCTGCTGACAGCTCTGATTGATAAAAACAACATTCTAACATCAATGTTTGGGAGTAAACCTTTTATTTTCTTAAATTAATTGCATATTTTAGTAGTATGGGTTTTCCCAATTTCACAAAGAAATAAATTTTCAATTTGTTGTCTGCTGCTTTTTGAATCCCATATGTTAGAAGTGGCCATAAACCATTATGCCAACTGAAAAGTTTGCTCATGAAAAGCTCTTTTTTTCTTTAATATTGTTCATTCAAATATATAGTTGCTGATTCATTTTTCATAACACACAATATGGCAATAGTCTTCATAACATCTTTGCTTTTAAAGTAATTTCCTATCTTAGTTACATGCCTTTTTGAGGGAGAGCATCAAGAGGTGCATGTTCTTTTTTTGTTTTGACACAATCCATGTAGTTATTTATAATCTTTTTTGCAAAGAGATAGTCTTTGATAATCTAGAAATGTATCAACCCATTACCAAACAATAACGACATTTGACCACTTTGTTGCAGACCACTATGAAAAACATTGTGGGAAAAGGAGAAATTGCTCATCATGAGCAATTTCTCCTTTTCCCACAATGCTTTCTGCCCTATCAGAAGATTATTTTCCAATTTCATCACATTTCATCTGCAAACTCTTTCAATTTGGGACAGTAAAAAAATCCTGTGTTTGGTAATGGGTTAAGGCAATGAGAGGAATTGATAGGTGCACAGACAGACTGCTGTGATATAATTAATTATAAAAATGTGTAGAACACAAATGAATCGGATGATTTATAACACATGTATCAAGTCTTCTTCTTTCCAGATACATGTGTTATAGTTTTTTGTTAGTTATTATATCCTGGAAAAGCGTGCATGTTTGGCATGATAAAAGGTTATAAAAGATAACTCAATCACATTTTAAAAAAAAAACTTGCATGAAAATAATGAGCAATTTCTCCATTAGTTTGAATGAATTTTAGCTAATAGTTATTGGATGATATGGGTTATTTTTTCCTTTCTTGATAATGATACGCTTTTTTTTTTTACTTAAAAGCTCATCTGAAGGAATTGGTTATAATAACTTTCGAGAGAAATTACATATATGTAAAGAGGGATTCCATTTATACCATTTGGCAATGTTTCTAGTCAATTTAACACTTAAAAATGGATCAACATGATGGTACAACCTATTATCTTATATGATATTTTGTAACTAGTTTAAAAAAAAGAATAAAAGCATTTTAACCATTCTAAAGTATAAATGATACTTTTGTGATATTAGAAATTTACCGTTATGACAAATGGAGAAATTACTTGATGAAATTTCTCCTAATGTTATGATGGTGTCTAGAATATTTTGCTTCAAGTGTTTTAAAGGAGTACGATTAAGAAATTAGTTGAAGCATTTAAATAATAAAGAAAAAACATACTTTGTACTATTTAAAGCACATATAATTACTGCTTTGCTACTACATATTCAATACTTATGTACATATACTTATGTGCGGGCAATTAATAAGATGAAAGAAGGAAAGTTGGTTATTTTTTTTTATGTGCGTTCAATTAATAAGATTAAAGATGGAAAGTTGGTTGTTATTTTTTTTTTGTGTGCGGGCAATTGATAAGATGAAAGATGGAAAGTTGGTTATTTTTAATAGGCTGTGATGCTTTATTTTTAAGCTTTTCCCTCTATACTATATTATGTAATTTTTAACATTGTAAACACTTGCATTTTATCGTTTTAGATACAAACTGATAATGAAGTGCAATATGGATGATATTGCGCCGAGTTATGAATGTGTCATTTTGTACATTTATGTATTTGTTTATGCTTGTTTGACTTTTAAATACTATTCTTGTGCCCATCAGTAGAGGGGTTTTATTGCACATCATCTTTGTAATTCTATAAATTTTAAAATTATGCAAAAGTTTACTTTTTTCCCCACAATGTTCTCTTAAAATAAGGAATGGCAATGAGTACTGGTTTTGATAACTTTCATGTAACACGTTTTTAGGAATACCAAACTACATTTCTCTGTCTTCCTTTGTTTAAAGAGCTTCCAAACCTTAGAACTTTTGAAGCTATGCATGAAAGTAGTGCAACAAAATTTGAATAAAATATCGCTATCATATTGATAGTGTATGGGTTGATTTTTATTGAGCAGTGTTCTTTCTATCTGTTAGTTACATCAAATTGAAACTGTGTATTTTTGTATGATGTTTATATCACAAATAACTTGACCTTTTCATTCTCAACACACTGTAAACTTTCTTGATGCTTATGCAACATAGAAGAGATGGCCATGTCAACTGAAAAAAAATGTTCTCAATTGGCAAATGATTGTTAAACTTAAGGTGGTGGACTTGGGGGAGGGTGAGGGATGTGCATTGGTTCTATGCAATTAGCTGCACTGGCTGCATTTCCTTAGACTTACCACTTCAGAGCCATAGCCTTATTCTGGTAAATACATGGATAATCTTAAAATAGCAGGGATAATTGAATGAAATGATGTCTAATATTAATAAAGATTTCAATTTAATGCCAACTCTATATTTGTTTGAAGTATCTTTTTTCTATTTTTTAACATTTCGAACCAAGTTTGGTATGTTTTTCTCTGAATACTAAATTTAATAACTAGTACTCAGTCCTGGAATTAACCAGTTACTAATTGCCATCCCTAGTTGAAATTCTTTTTCACCAACTGATAAAACCATCCTCTGTAGGTAAGCATTTAATCAGGGATAAACCAATCTAAAATGCTTTACTTAATATTTTTACAATGATGCTTTTGAAGAGCTTTGTTACCTCTGAAAACAAGAATCATCTGGATATATGAACCATTTATTTACAAACTCTTACTGACAACTCAATGATCTAGATAATAGAGTTCTCATCTATTACCCTATTCCGAATTTTTCTAATGGTGTTGATCTTATTAAGTAGAAGACATTATGACATGGCGGGATTTTGTGCTATATGTTGAGGTTCCAGTGCTTGACTATTGGAGGATTCAATGCAAGACTATAGTAAGTGCATCACAAACATGAAGCACTTACAATAGTATTGCACTGAACCCTAGTATTGGACTCCTTCACAAATCAAAAGATTCTATATTTCTGCACTGAGCCTTAGTGTGTTACATGTGTTTTCCATCTCCTTTTTCCCCAAAATTGTTGACGCCAAAGTAAACAAAGTCATCTTTTTGTCATAATGTTCTTTTCTGTCAAATCTAAATAACCATAATTCCTGATAAGTTCTGGTTATGCTTGTTAGTGAGTTTACAACTTAGTCCAATTCTACAAAGAATGAAATGATTCTACTATCTACAAAGAAAACAATTTAGATCTTTTTAAGGATGCATTGCAGCTATACTAATCCATTATCTCCTTGAGTTTTGTTACTGGTTTAACCCATTACCAAACAATAACAACATTCGACCAGTTTGTTGCAGATGACTATGGAAAACATTTTGGGAAAAGGAGAAATTGCTCTTAATGAGCAATTTCTCCTTATCCCACAATGTTTTCTGCCCAATCAGAAATTACTTTTCAATTTCATCATATTTTGAAATGTTGTCTGCAAACTCTTTCAATTTGGGACAGTCGAGGGTCAAGTGTTAAACCATTTAGCAGCTCTCATTATGTTAAACTCTATATGTATGAAAAGCTACTTTTTTAACCATAGTGTTTCATTTTTCAATTAATGTAAGTGTTATAACAAGTGTTCGGTGCAGTGCTATAGCATTTCACTGTTTTTGAACCATTGATATAGCATGAACAGTTTACCTGATCCATATTCATTGTAGTAGACTTCATCAGAATCAAATCATAAAAATGACCAAAGGTATCCATGTACAAAAGAATCATTGATCGATAGTCATAATATATTCAAATCGTTATGATAAAACTTAAAGAATTGTTCATGAGCAAATTATTTTCTCATATTTCTTATAGAATTAGAATTACTACCACCAACACAATGATATACTTTTTAAAATCCATTTTGTTTTAGGGCAGGGTAGAAGCAATTCTCAGAAATCCGTTATGGACAAATAATTTAGGTCAAGGAGCAGAGAACAAAAGGTGTTTTTGATAATGTGCTAGTCTTTTCTTTTTTTGAAATTAGTGAGTTGTTTTAGAATAGTTATGAATCTATTTTATCATGCATGACAATTAGGGCAATCTTTTACCAGCTGCTTTCTTCTGTCATAATGGATGAGTTTTATTGCACAACACCTTCTGGCTGGTCTGCTTGTTAGTGGTGAGTGAACGTCACAAATTGAAACTTTTCAGACAAAAAATTGAAAGGATAAAATAAATGCAGCATTTAAATATGCTCTTCAATGAAGCTATTTGTCAAAACATACTTTTTTTTCTAAATAATTTCTATCAAGGAGGAAAATCTACCAATCCCGTTTTAAATAGTACTGTAATGGCAGTCGGATGATGTCTGCATAGAAAGATAATAAAATATATATTTGTGTACAGTTTTGTATATTATAAGACTTTTGACCAAAAGAATAGCTTGTGACGATCAATTTCCTTTTTTTTTTTGGTATAGATTTCCAAATTAATTTCTTTGTGAAAATATCTGTTGTAAATGACCCTAATTTAGGATTGCTGGAAGTTTCGACCGACTAGAAGTTTTTCTTTTTAAATATTTATCAGTTTATGCCAGTTGTATAGATTACTGGGAGTATTGGCCTGTTGTACGCACATTATTTCCGGAATTGTAAGAAAAAGCCTATTTTGCTGATACATTGTGCATATACTTAGAAAGAATTGTCTTGTTGTGATTATTCTTGTAAGTATCCACAATATAGGGAAGCAGTCAATAAGATAGCTAGGAAAGTATTGCTCTTATCTTGACCTTTGCTTGTCTTCCTAATGGCTGGAAGATATTTTTTGTAACCATGCAGATATTTATGTAATATAGTTTAACTGTTATACAGACAATTTGATATTGCTATGCCTGTTACTGTTGAGAGATATAATTTTTCTTGATGTCTGATATTATTTCTTTCCCCTTTCCAAGTATTCTTTAAAGTATGATACTCCCCAAAATTATAGAAATATCAATTAAAATCATTTTTTAATTAATTTGGAGAAAATCACAATACAGAAGAGAAAAATCCTTTATTTGTTACGATATACTAGTCGAAGGTTCAGTGTAATACTATGGTAGGAGCTTCACATTTGTGGAGGACTTTCTATAATAGTCTTGCATTGAAGCCTCAAAGTGTAATACCCTTCAAAACTTTGATTTGATTGATAAGGTTAGGAGATGCTTATCCGGCCAGGAAAGGGTAGATGTTCATTGCGACACCTCTTCAGGCTTTAACAAAAATAACTTTTTCTTGATCAGCGCTAATGATTATGTAGCATTACAAAGAGGTTGTAACTCTTAAGTAACATTATTCTACCTCTTCTCTTCATGGCCATGTTATACTTTACTAATAGCCGATTTCAACTCCCAATGTAAATCTTCTGTTATGTTTAAAGAAATGCATTAATGCTGTAGTGAAAACTCAAAATTTATGTTATTGTTGATGGAGTGAGTTTTGTGAAGTATCATTCGAACAAATTTGGATATTGTTAATTTGATGTAATATTATAATACAAAGAGTTATGCCTGTACATTTGATTTTGTGTTGTTGTTTTCTCTTTCCATGTTTTTTTTTAATTCGTTGCAAGTAAGAAGCCTGTACATCTGATGATCTGAATAATATTGCAAAATAATTGAAAATAGCAATAAAATGGCCAAACCCATACTTACACCATATTGAATAATATATTCATCACATTGTGGTCTTTCAAAGTTGCTGCAAGATTTGAATGCTGGGGTATAAGCTGTGTGATTGGTCAGTGTATGCTGCACATGTTAAAAGTCAATGCAGTTGAGGAAAAATCAGCTTGGCCCCAAAAATGTTTCAGCATAAGAGATAACAGAAAAGTGATCCCATAAACTTAATCATGTTTTCAGCAGCAGTTTTTGGGCCAACAATTTCCACCTCTAGAGTTGCCATTCCTGTGACGAACTTTCATGAGAGGCAGTCTTCTAACTGGAGGACTGAGCACCAACAGTTCTCTTTCCGCCTTGACCAGCCCCTTTGGGCAGTTAGGAATGGGGTATTCTTCCATGATTAAGAGTAGGGCATAGCAACATTACTGAAAAGATGTTGATGTGATGTAAAGCCCCATATAAATGACATCACAAATGAGGCTGCATAGATATATTTCTAATAGCAAAAAAAAAAATCGGATTAAGGAAGAATTCAATTAACCATTTACCAAACATCAAATTAATATAGTTTGCAGAAGATATTTCAAAATGTTGTGAAATTGAAAAACAATCTTCTGATAGGGCAGAAAAGATTATGGGAAAATGAGAAATTGCTCTGTTTTCCAGAGTTGTCCACAACAAACTGGTCAAATGTTGTTAAACCTCGAAATATCTCCATGTGTCGCAATAGTTTCTACCAATATCACAAAGGCAATTTGACATTTCATATTTCATACTCTGTTGTCTGCTACTTCTCAATTTTAGCCAGTTACAAAATACCATTGAGGGAACATGGGTAAAACAGTTAAGCCAGAATCAGTAAACACATATCTAGGCTGTCAACAGTTTTATTAGGACAGAAACAACATGGACATTGACACTGTTACCGAGCATCATGTACTTCTGCTTGTCTGTGAACTCTTCAGGAATACCTGGAACAGAGAGGGGAAAAAACATAAGACAGATAGAGTTCTTTGCTGATAGTGACCCTTCCCATGTCTTACCCTGTTCACTTATATCTCTGCCTTTCAATGCTCATGTAGCATGATATAGAAAAACAGTAGTTACAGAGCAATTTGTCAATACTGTTTCTAGGATCACAGAGGAAACATCTAATTACATAATTAATTAAGCCAATTTTAATTTAGGATGTCAGGATTCCATTTGATTTATTTGTTAACTCTTTCCCTTCTACATCATGTGATTTGCATCAAATGATGTTCAAACCACTGACATAAGAATGTAGTATTGAAACCATTAGAATATTTCCATTGATAAGTATACAATGAATATTCAGATTTTCGGTAATACTGCCTGAATGAGATAAGCCGGTTAGAACCATCAGCTTTTCTGCAATTTAGCCATAAGTCTTCCCCTCGCAAAAATTCAAATCTACTTGCTAATATAACAAGTTTTACTAAAACACACAGAAAAGGGCCACATGATTTTATATACTCTAGTCTAACCTCTAGGCCATAAAATCCTCATTGTGAGAAATTAATCCAATTTGTGTACTATATACTTTCTACAGCAGATGTTCTCAAATAAAAGGGGGATTTTAAAAGGAATACAGGATAGAATCAAACCTACT
This sequence comes from Cerastoderma edule, assembly GCA_947846245.1. NCBI lineage: Eukaryota > Metazoa > Mollusca > Bivalvia > Cardiida > Cardiidae > Cerastoderma > Cerastoderma edule. Next base: position 17,828,758 of record OX401416.1, read on the forward strand.
GAAAGATTTCGGAAAGCACATGATGTTGGCCACCTCCTGTGGTGTGAAGTATCGCATACGAAGGCGGCGGATAGTCTCCATTTCCTCGTCCCCCCATCCATCTCTATCCCATTTCTCCATTACCTGTACCTTCAAACTGTTGGCTTTCTCTATGGCCTGTGGAACATTGATAGAAAAGAGGTTTATGTTTGTATTCAACAATTTGCGTTATCAATGACCTATGAAACAATGTTAATAATGGGGTTTATTGCACTTTTTGAACTACTTTTTTTGTAAAATAATTGACTGCAGTCACAAATCAATCACAGGTTTTCCTGTCCTTATTCCTCAGAGACTATTCACTAGGAAACTAAAGATCCCCACTAAAAATCCCACACATGAGTCGGAGATAAAGTAGTCATTCAAGCTCTTTTTTTTTTAATTCTATCAAATAAATCGGTTACCGAATAAATCTCACACATCTATGATTATATATGGGTTTTACATCACGTCAACATTTTTTCAGTCAATGAGTGCAGAAAATACTTACATTTATATCCGTTGTCATAAGCAGCAGTGATCCTCCACCGGTTACAAATTTACCATATCTAACAAAAAAGTTTTCAAGATATTATTAAAAACCATTACACCATAATAACACTTTTCAAAGAATTTGTAGAAGATAACTACAGGTATGACTGTGAAAATTAAAGAAGTTGCTCACAAGCATTTCTACATGTTGTCACTATATTTCTGATTAACTAAATTTTGGTTTTATCCTTTTATCTATAAGAGATTATTCTATCTAAAAGAAATTGATACAAAAGTGGAAGTTGCTTATGATTTAATCATAAATAATAGTATTATTTTTCTTGCCATCTCTTGTAGTCTACTGCTATATTGCATTTTTTTTGACAGTCACAAATTGCAATGAAGGGAAATGGGTTACCATGGTAAATGATATCTATTTATCATAACCTGTTTACAATTTTGTTCATGTGTAAAATATAAAAGTGCCTTAGTAAAAAATAAGCAGGAGTAGCAATACATCTAAGATACTGTTAAAAATAAGGAAGAACATTTTACAAATGCCAAACCTCCATGTATGGGTAAATCACTAGCAAATTCTCCTGTTTGTATTCAATATATAAACTATAGTCATTTAGTTTAAACTTATTCAATCTACACCTATGGTGACAAAAGCTTTAAGCTTACTAAATTTACTCTTGATAAATGCTTCCTGGATACAGGACCAGTACTTGCACCAATTTTCAGATTAGTCCAGAGATTTTCACCTTGCCTCTAACGAGGCTTACAGAAATTGAACTTGGGCTCCTTGGTTTGGTGGGGCTCGAACCCTGGACCCATGAGTTGCAAGTCCACCACCTTAAATACTGAGCCATGCAGGACCCCTCCTTCGTACCAGAGGCCGATGCTCTACCACTGCACCACTGTGGTCCATATACAGACCTTTTGGTGAAGCATGCTGTCTTTCTGGAACATGGGTTCACTATGTCCATGGGCACAAGCTGTTTGAAGAACTTCTTTGGAACCAAATATTTCTCAAAGTTCTCAGTTGTTTGCCAGTTGGGCTCGAGAAAGTTTCGCACTTTTAAGCACACACCGTCTGCAGAGTCCCTCTCCTCAGGAGTTAACCGTAACCGCAATCCGTAGTTTTGAAGGCAATTTGTATTGATCACATCTCTATTTTCTGCTTCAGTCTTTGATTTTTTACAATCTGTGTTATGACCCAGTTTTTCGTCTTTTTCATTAACGCAATCTTTCGAAACAGTTTTGCTTTCACTTTTATCACTAACATTTGATATATTTTCTGTGTTGGGTATCCTTTCTAAAGTTGCCCCATTTTCGTCTATGTTACCCTCAGGCTGACCAGATTTAAAACGTTTTACAATTTGCCCATCAAGGTCATCTGAAGGTCGTTTTCCTGGTTTCGTTTCACCAGTTTGATCGTTTGTATAGTGACCATTACAAATACAAGTATTACTCTCCTCTGTACCAACAGGGTCTTGTTCGGTCTCTGCAAGTCTCTTATGTGGTAACCAGTCTTTACAACAATCAGGCAAACATTTCATTATCTGGAAAACAAATTGTAATTCAATCAATTACTATCGCTTTATCTATTCAGCTACATACATGTATATAATAAATCTTTATCAAGTCTCATCATGGTTACAACAAACATTATGTATCTTTTTAGATTAGTGGTCAATGGATATGAATATAGGTTGACCTATCACCTTTTTTCATTTATGTTTTGATGAGTGTACTGTTACTGAGCACAATCCTTAGAAAAGGTTAGAAACAAAAAAATTGCATGTTGCAAACCATTTTTTATTTGTTAACAAGACATGCAACCAATGGTTTGGTTCATCTCCATGTTGGAAAATTGAAAATCATTTGTTTGTTTTTAAAACTCTCCAAACCATTTGTTTGTCTAAATTATGTTTATGGTCAAAAATTCAAACAAGTATTGTATCCCTCATATTTCAATGGGAACTCGGGTTTGAAACTAACAAGATTTTCAACTTGCATATTTTTTACAATTGGAAGTTTCTGCTGAAAAACAACTTGCAATTATGGTGAGCTCAAATTAACCCTAGAACTAATAGCTGTATTTCTTACCAAACCAAAATAATATGTATCAAATGCAAATGATTTTAAATCATTCATTAAACTATTTCTTTGATTGAATATCTCACAAAGATTTAATCCTATTAAAAAGATTTTCAAAGAAAGTTGACTTTATACTAAAAATTTCAAATAGTAAATTTATGATTTGGAATGATCAATAATTTGAAACTGAGTGGACGTTTCTTCCATTTTTTCTTAAACTAATAGCAGTACTTACCTCTTCAGTTGTTTCAAAAGTAAATTTGAGAGGTTTTAGCTTAGCAAGGAGGTAGTACCTCAATCTGCAGTTGGGTACTCCAAACTGTTTGGGTGTTAAGAGCAACTCCTGAAAGAGATCAATACAATTTACTCTGTTACATATTCAATCTCTTTTGCAAGCTGACATCATTCAGCACTCTTTCAGAACTCTTTCATTCATGAATATTAATAGGTTTTTGCACATCTATAGAAGAAGATTTGAGAAATCAGTATGGCTAAAGGGAGATTCCTTAAAGCATGAAATTTTCTGTTTGAGACAAAAGCTTCTTTTTAACATTAAAAAAAATCTATATTTCATCATGTTTAGCTTCTGTAGCCTCCTAATTGAAACAGTTTCAAAAACCCAGATGCGTCTACACCACATGTATGTAATCAATCTGAGAAATAAAAATTTGAGAAAAATCATGAAAGTCATTTATCTGCAATTGCTTCTAATTTGAAATATGATTTCACAATATGGGATAACAAAATGTTTGTACAGTTGCGAAGGAATTCACAAAGAATCTGTTATGTTCAATCATGCAGGAATACCTGGTAGTTGTAACCGCATTCTTGGAGGGTCTTTATCAAGTGATTCCTTGTGTTAGAAGACTCAAACCCTTTCACATTCTCTACCAACATGAAGGATGGATGTTTTGCAATTCTGGTACAGAAAATAAACAAATGGTTAATGCAGTTGTAAAGCCAGCAAATTCACAAATATATCAAATGAAAGTGTCAACAATTACTGACATGGGTGTATATAATTAATACACTTTACCAAAGTATGACAAGGCATTCAGCCTATTTATTGATATAGCTCCTACTCCAGTTTTAACCAACATTCTTAACTAACATAAAAGGATGGGGTTTTACCAATCCTGTAGCGCTGTATAGAAAATGTATAGAGTTGAATACAAACACATATCTTTAAAAAATATTAAGAATCATTCCAGTTTCAATTGGATATCTTTTATCACTTGTTACAATGGGTGTAGATGCAATTATTCAACCTATGAGCTAAAAGGCACTTGCATTAATTAATAAAATCTCTACCAAATACATGTATGTTATTAGACTAGATAGAGTTGCATGTCAAAGCCCATATGTCAAGCATTTTTAAATCAGGATAATTGTCATTATTTGTTTTGAAAATTAAATCAGTGACTTCTGACTTACAGAGAAATTGCTCATATGGAAAATATCCCTTTTTCCCACATTTATTCATAAGTTGTAAGCAGTAGACCCTGATTGCCAGTCATTTATACATAAAAATGTTACAAGCCGTCTACTTGCTTGGCTTATCCATCTTTGAATAGTAAGCAGCAGACTGATCGTTTAAATTAATTTACCCGGTATATAAAGAAATTATCAAAGCCGTCTGCTACTCAATTTCTGTATCAATTCATTAACATATTCATGTAAACCCAAGCCCTACTTCTTAAAGATATTGAGGAAGTGTAGAAAAGATCCTGTACGGAGATCGTCCTCGTCCTTCTTGTTGCCCATGCGTGTGAACGGCTGACAAGGGGGACTCATTACCATCATGTCAATCTTCATCTCATCCAGGTCTTCTGTATGCAGACCCTGTAATATAGAGTCGTTAATCTTTGGTTGTTGTTCTACTCAATTTTTGTTCAGATCTTATATCATATTGTGTATTTCCCTTGATCTTGTTAGAATGGGGTACCGGTATGTTATACTTGATAAGATGATAACAAAAGGAGAACTTACTGATATTAATTGCTTGCAAATATTTCAAAATTATGAAAGAAAGCACCAGATGTTCTTTTAAAGATGTAAATAATCATTATGAAGAGTTTTTCCATGTGGAAAAGGGAGCTTTTGTTCAACAAGTTACAGAGTAGCAAACAGGTTAGGTCACAGACCAATGCCAATTTTCTTGGCGTCTGGCCTGGATCTAACCTGTTTGCATAAGCGCAAAGTCAGTTCCAGCATTAAAAATGGTTAATAACCCCTCTTTGTGCAAAACTTACACCTATCGATGCTGGGCTGACAGTTGTTTCTGGGAAATTATGCTTGTACACTTTGTTACAGTTCACATTGATGTCCATTGCCTGCACTATATGGTATAGCAGCCCACTCTCTGAAGAACAAAAGATTAACACTTAGAATGCTGGGTATCTTTCTAAAACCTTAAATATCTACCTAATTTTTATGTCGAAAGATACTCAAAGTAACAAACAGGTTAGATCCAGCCGCCAATTTACTTGGTGGCTGGCCTGTGATCTAACCTGTTTTCATAAGAGGTATAGAACTTTATTTTATTGCCTTAGTATTATATAAGACCAATTTATCGAAACTTCCGGACCTTTTACTCAAGTTCACCTTTTTACTAAACTTGCCATTTACCAAACTTACCTAAAATCACATACAAAACTGGATGAATGAATAGTTAAAGCATGTTTTAGCTTATTTGAAATATGTTGTAACATCTTGAGGGAACGTAGTCGAACTAATTTGATGTGATCAGGAAATATATGCATTGGACAACATTTCCCATCCAAAAATAGAAGTCTTTCTTCAAGTAAAGTTATTTTGACTATATTCTTGTTGAACCGATCATATTTGGTTTGCTATCGAGTATGAGTAGTAGCTCATCACAGAATTCCAACATTTTAATTGTTGTCTAGAAAAGTCCTTTCATCAGACCTTCATACTCTTGACTCAGGAAAACAGACTGAAAGTGCTGCGTGGCTCAGTGGTTAAGGTGGTGGTCTCAGAACACACGGGGGTCCCGGGTTCGATCCCCACCGAGGCCATTTAGTTCGTGGGGGTGGCCTTTGACAAGTCACCTCAGAGCCCTAGCCTAGTGCATCCAGGAAAGCCGTTTCAGAACTGAAGAATGTAGGAACAGCCCTGGCGAAGAGGACCCATGTCGGGTAATGACTCTAATATTATCTAATCTTAAAACTTAAACAGCAGATCAAGTTTATTTTAATAAAAAAAACTGTCATTTGGCTTCTGATAAGAGTAATTTAAATATGTATTGAAATGTTTTGCTAAATGTAATTTGTTTGGTCATGCGATCTTTGTTTATTGAAAACAAATAACTTATTTGTGAAGGCTTATGTCTATTCGCTTGAAAATGGATGTCTTCAAATTATGTTTAGTCCTCATTTTAACAATCGGATACCTAGAGCATCTTTGAAATGATATAGAAATATTTTTTCCACACACAAATGAAGTTAACTGTTACAGATCGGGATTTATTATCAATACAGATAATAGGAACGCATGCGTGAGAAAGACTACTTTTGTTACGAACACTCATGAGTGCGTTTCAATGTTGAATCATAATTAATGCAGTGTGCGGTCCTTTCAAGTAGGTAAAAAAGAATAGAAAAAAAAATAACGACCTTTAAGTGCATAATGCATTCCTCCGATGCCGCTGTAAAGCTCTAGAACACGAAACGGTGCTGCCATATTGCTTTTTATTTGTTAACTTTTATCAATCATTAGATTTTCGGCCATTTTGGATTGGTATCATAAGGTGCGAGGCACTGCGATTTTAAGAAGTTATGTACTTATATTTAGTTAGCGACCCTACCAACAGAATCCCAAGTGGTCTAGTGGTTAGGATTCCGCCCTCTCACGGCGGCGGCCGGGGTTCGATTCCCCGCTTGGGAAGATTTTTTTCTTCTAACGTTCGTGACAGTCACATTATTTATAACTGATAACTGTCAGAATCAAAGCAATTCTTCAAAATTGAAAGCGCAAGAACTCTTTTCCCCAAATTTTCTTAGAATTTGAAACATAGAAAAAATGGAGGACACTTAAAATTGCCTTTGCTGCAATTATTTTTTCAAAAAAAGAGAAAAAAGCACTCATTCAATAAAGTAATGCTTGCACTCTGTTGCTCAGTTGCAGTAAAATTATATATTATGTTCTAGAATAGCTGACAATTAACAGAAATACATTTAGTTCCCTTTTTAAGAGTAGCTTATACGGAAGCATGTTCATATGATGCTTCTAAAAGAGTCACCTGGATAGAAAAGTCATATGATACACATACAAATACTGTCATTTATTAATTACAACAACACGAATATATTCAAAATGAAGTATATCTCCGATTTCATTGGTCCCCAACATTTTTAGACATTTACCCCAGCAATTCTTGGCTGAGCTTGTTTTATTTCTTATTGTTTACAAACATTTCCTAATTGCCACTTGTTCTTCTGAGCCATCATTGCTATTTTTTAAACAAAACAGACATAAACAATGAAGTCAAATTGTGTTACACAGTTTGTAAAAACAGGATTTGTAACATCAATAATGAATAATGCAGGCATTATATTGTCATGATAATGTGGTGTTTCGCTATGTTTTAACCCATTACCAAACAATAATGACATTTGACAAGTTTGTTGCAGACGACTCTAGCATACATCTTGGGAAAAAGAGAAATTGCTCTTAACGACCAATTTCTCCTTTTCCAGCAATGTTTTCTGCCCTATCAGAAGATTATTTTCCAATTTCGTCACATTTTGAAGTGTTGTCTGCAAACTCTCTCAATTTGAGACAGTCGAAAATTTGGCATTTGGTAAAGGGTTAACATAATGTTTCATAATTTATATCTCATTTTACCAAGTTTTCATTTTTTTTACTGTTAGTACACTATTTAAAAAAAACTTCACATCATTTAAGCTAACAAAAGCGAGAACGTTTCAGCATTTGTCACAATCACTATTTCAACGTTTATGGTATCATCTAGTACAAAAAGAATATATAAATTTATGACTTGCATCTTTTCTGCGACAAATTCTAAGAACAGGGGAAAGGTCAAAGCTGTGTTTTACAAATTTCATGAGCAAAGGGGCGAGGAGAAAGTCAGAGAAGGGACATGTATTCTCATCTTTAAATAAGAAAATAAACAACCATGTTAGAAAAAAAATCATTTAATTTCTCTTTATTACCTCTCATCTTTAATATCTAATAGACTTAACAACCTTTATCTGTCTTTCTGTATCTAAAAACATATTCAGAGTTGTTAAGATCATACATTTTCTATAATCAATTCAAAATCATTTAACCCTTTCCCAAACAATACATCTTCTTTAATCAATTCAAAATCATTTAGAGCTGCAGTTTGAGACAGTAGGTATAATGCCAATCAGCGACAAATTCTTGTCTACAATGATTTTAACAGGAACTGCCTCTTTCAAAACATTTAACAGTCTTATCATCAAGTTATGCAAGTCATTAACAAGCATTTGAGCTTTGATATGTATCACAACAATATATCATTCAAAATTAAAACAATTTATAAATATATTCAAGCTGCTCTCCGTAACCATCAGAAATGGTATGAATGGCTCAGAGCTCATCCATTGAAAGCCCACCATAACAGTAAAAATAAAAACATCAGGGTACTGTTTTACTAAACAGTTTATGCTTTAGATTTGCGCAAGTCTAAAACAACAATTCCACTTTTTTCAATATTGGAGGAAGCAACATTGCAAAGTAACACATCATTGGAATCATCTCTCCGAGACACTTCCAATGACGTATCACATTGCAATGTTGTACTTTCATGTCGTACTTTCATTGAAGATACTATCCATGTGTATCAGTTATGACTTAGGCAAATATTTTCCTTAACTTGTTTAGTAAAATGGTACCCAGGGGTAGAGAACTTCAGGGGAATTATTTCCAAAATGTGTATCATGATTTGCTTTGTGTTGTAGGAAACAATCATGATTTGGTTTGTGTTGTAGGAAACATTTTTCCCAAACAAGACTGCTGCATATAAGATTATTTAAAATAGAACTTTAGTTGTAGCATGATACATGAAATATTTTCAAGAGCTGACATTGGTTAGTTTGATGCTTTATGATTTTAAGACACTTAATTTGGTTCCAAATTTAGTCAACTAATTTTCCAACCAATTAAAGAAACTCAATAAAACAGTAATAGCTTGTTTCTAACCAATTGCCTCCAGGTTGTCTTTGTGAAAAAGGAACTAAAAGCTTTAAAAATGTTTTGTGTGGTGAAGTACATTTCAAGAAATACTATCATGAATGAATAGATCAAATGATCACTGTTTTATGACTAAAATAATACTTTTAAGATGTGACACCAGGATCTTTAAGGTAGTACCCACCAAATGGTTCTGCAACATTATGGACAAATTGGTAATTAACTATGAAAATTACCAAAGTCATTGTCAGCAGTTACACCCCCAAAATGCAGCTGCACCAATTTATGGATACTTTTATAAACCGCTTTGCAGCAGATAACAAATGAGAGACAAAGAAATGTTTTAATTCATGACCTTATTTATTTATTTCTTAAAAGCTTCTAATGTAGATGGCTTTTCAATTTTATAATTTTGGCTAAAACATAAAAATCAAGATACCATTAAAACTGAATGGAAAATCCAGATTAATATTCACTACCATTTATCAAATGTAAAGTTAAAAATCTAGATCTCATTTCCAACGAGCAAATCAATGTTGCTAAACAAAAAGGTCATATCTTTTATTTGTTTTACAGCAACAAAGTGTGTAAATCGAATCTTAAGTCTCGTTTTCAAGGAGAGATTGGGAGATTTGAAAGTTTGGGTCCCACCAAGGATAAACCCTGACCTCATAGACAGGGTCAAGCAACAGCTCAACCATTCCATTTTGATTTTTCACTGTCGCCTCCCGGAAGTTGGTATCCAGTATAAGTTTGATCCTATGATACTGCATACTCCCTGAGCTGACGTTGAAATAGACACGGTTCAATATAAGTCCCATGACAATGGGCTGTGGCACAAAGTTTGGACATGTGACCTCCAACACAAAACATTTATCATCCGGGTTATAAAATGGGTCTTGGTGCCATTTATGGAATGCCGGGGAGTTTATGCTTCGCTGTTGCATGCTGCTGAGATCGACTTCATCACCACGGCGAAATTTAAAGTAAAATTTCCACATGGTTTTCACTTTTTTATGCCATGTAAGTAGGCACCTTTGTCCAACTAGAGAATGTGGTTCACTTTCAAATCTAGCTGTCTTTTTGATACGATCACGTAATGGCTTATAAACATGGAAGAGGAGTCTAATGACATTGGTCCGCAAACCTTGTATACTGTCTATATTCCGTAATATCAGCTGATCTGGCAGACGAGGATCTTCAACATAAAATCTGAAATGGGTGCAAAAAATTTGTGCAAGCCGCTGTTTTTAAATCATATTTATCAACAACTTTAAATGCCTTTGCAGAAGATAATGTTAAAAAACAACAGATAAAAATCTGAACATGCTCCTTTAGTCATATCATCTTGATTATGTAAATGTATTGACATTTTTGGTATTATTCCAACTGAAGCAGTAATTTCATCAAACAAGGAAAATGTTACCCTAATATGATGGGTCTAGAATCTTGTGCAAAGCAAAAAGGGAAAACTATAAACCAGCAAGAGTATAAATAATAAATAACTTCTAACAAACAAATGACGTAAACCCTTTTCAATAATTAGAGAATGTTTAAATCCTTGTGGAATTTTCCTTTCCTCTTTATATTTTCTAAATAAATAAATCAATCATTAATTTTTATATGCGAATGATCTTTCGGCAACAGTGGTGCAGATTTAGAGCGTATAAGAATAATATTTACTAGCACCAAAACATGATCAAGGTACAAATTCATATATCATATAAATGTTTTACATGCTACAACTTCATATTGTTAACTGGATTTAAGATTTAGAAAAAAAGATTTTTTTGTTATTTAAAATCAGCACTTGCTGTTACTTTCAGCTTCAACCAGTTTCAACATTACACAAGCCATGCAGAACCAGTACATGATAAAAAAAAAGCTAAGACCACTTAGAAAATTACACATAAAGTGAATGGACATCGTTTACATTTAATTCCTTTTTTCACAATGTTTACTTTTCTATTCAAATATGGAATAAAAATGACATCAATTTGTCACTTGCTCCTGCTTTCAACTTAGACCCATTTCGAGATTTGAAATGGACTACATGACAAATAACCCTTAGAATACTGGGTAATTTTCTAAAAAATCTGTGACGTCTGCTTTCCAAAACCATCAATATCTGCTTAATTTTGATGAGAAAAGATACTCAGAGAAGAAAACAGGTAAGGTCACAGGCCAGTCCCCAATATACTTGGCGTCTGGTCTGGATCTAACCTGTTTGCAAAAGCATGAAGTCAGTTGTGGCACTATAAGGGTCAAACCAATTTACTGTACCTTCTCAATGTGTTCTTCCAGAATTGAACAGTATGTATGACAGAGTTTGCTCCCTTACATATCCTTGCGAAGATGCCTATGCTCTCTGGGAATATATGAGCTGATAGGACAATCCAAAGATCAACTGGAAAAGTTGTACCATTATCATTGTTCTCCTGCCGGTTCTTCTTCTTTCTTGGCTTACCTTGAGGCACTGAAATCAGAAAGAGGAAGGTTATAATGGGTTTTGGTGATTGAGATTTATATTGCATAAACTGTGTGTCAGTTATATTGAAATTCACACCTGAATCAATCTTCTAAATGTTAACAAGGAGTCTTCTGCACATTATTATCCTTAACCCAAATGGTCTTATATGATGAATTTTACTTTCCATGCTCCATAAATTCCCTCACCAATTTCAACTGCTTTCTCCTTTGAGCACAAAAATTGTTTGTTGGTGAGCTTTTAATAATGCCTGTGCAATTAACACCATTATCAACAGTATGTCAGCCATTTTTTCATGATTTGTGTAATCCCTCATCAAATGTGACTGCTTTCTCACATGAACACAAAAATTGTTTGTTGGTGAGCTATTGATAAGTCGAGTCCAACTAATGAAATTAAATCTAGGTCAGAGATTTAATTGAAGACCCTTCGTCAATCAACATAACATAACTCAACTTTAATGAACAGTTTAACACACCAGTTCAAGTTCAGCATGGATAAAATCTAATGCTTTGAATACTGCAATCCATGCAAACATATATACAACTCCAATAATTTCACATGTTATAACAATAATAAAAGAACAACAGCAATGAACAGCAACACTTACCTTTTTCTATTGGTACCTCGGGGACCTCGCCCTCTTCGTTTTCAACCTCTATATCAGGGTCAAGGTCAAAGTCTTCAAGATCCTTTTCAAACCAAGATAACTGCTCGACTTCTTTACTCATGGCTGTGAAAGATACATGTAAATCATATTTGAAACTTTTTGTTTGTTTGTAGCTAAATCCTGTCTTCAACCATTTTTTCTGATATATTGCAACATTACCTTAATCCCATAAAAAGTTATTCTTACAAGATGACCAGGCAAAGGAATATAGCAACGTTTCAAGTATAAAAAATATATCTTTTTAACCCTTTACCAAGCACCAAATTTTTGACTGTCCCCAAATTGAAAGAGATTGCAGACGACATTTCCAAATGTGATGCTATTGAATATAATCTTCCAATAGGACAGAACACATTGTGGGAAACGAGAAATTGCTCATTAAGAGCAATTTCTTCTTTTCCCACAATGTTTTCCAGAGTAGTCAGCAACAACTTTTCCCACAATGTTTTCCAGAGTAGTCAGCAACAATCTGGTCAAATGTTGGTATTTTTTGGTAATGGGTTAAAACACTTTTTGAGTAAGCTTAGTTCTATGGTCAAAATCATATAAATAGGAAGAAGTCCAACAGGGAACTAAAGTGAAAGTACACCTTTGTTTAAATCATAACAACATTTTTTGAAATAGGTTTGAATGATAAAAGCGCTTTTAACTTTATGATATGGTACAACCCATACACAATATTTTGATAACATAGTTGAGTAACAATCATAGCAGATAAGATAAAATTGTAAACAAAAAGCAGATAAGTTAACATTCCCATAATGGGCTTGTGAAATTGAAAGTCATTGCTCACATAGTCGAAAGCAAATATTGGGAACAAACCATAGTGACAAAAGCCAATATCGTTCTTCATGAAAATTACTGCTTTTGTCACAATGGTTTCATATGCAAAGTAAATATAGCAATAACTGGACCAACTAGAACATTCTAAATCTCCAATATGCCTGTTTTGCCTCAGTAATGGTTGGTGGGGTTTTTAAGTCATCAGAAAAGTCTTTTTAATTCTTTCATGAAAGTCAATTATACAGCATGAGATTAAGAAAATACTGTGACATGTTAATAACACAAACTCTAAATTACAACAAACACTCAAGCAGTTGTTCATTAGATACTCTGTGTCCTGTGATAATTATCTGCAAAAGAATTGTGACAAAACCATTGTTTTGTTGGAAAAGATAAGAAATCTTGACAAAGAGATATCAAAATTAAATTGAAATATGCTTACCTTTTTTATCTATGCTTTTCAAGGATGTGCTTTTTCTTTCTCGAATTCCTGAATGCTTATTTGGATTGGAATTTGCATAAGCATCAATTGTGACATCTGAAAAGAGAGAGGTTGAAGATCAAAAGTTTTGATGTTTCATACAGTAGATGCTCTTTCATGAAAAACACAGAGCAGATGATTTTGGAAACAAAAATGACAAATTGGTTCTAGGTACACTTAACAGCACTTTCTTTTTAGTTAAAAGGTTTTAAAGATATTACACAAAAAATATTTGTTTCAAATTTTCTGATCATTTTCTGCTGTTGAAGTAAATCAAAGCAGGTAAGCAGTCTTGTAAGATCTATGTAGTTTAAATCTTTCACTGCCGCTTTTCTTTGCGGCAAATGCTTGGAATAATGCTTATCTTGCCTATTAGCCATTCAGAACAGTCATTTTACCGATAGATCTATCTTGCTTTATACCGCAGTGTTTATATGAAAATCACCCTAAATAAATTAGATTTTTAGATTAGATTGGATTAGATTAGAGTCATTAACTGACACAGGTCCCATATGGGTCCTCTTCGTCAGTGCCGTACCAACATTTTTCAGTTCAGGAACGGCTTTCCTGGATGCACCAGTACTAGGCTAGGGCTCTGAAGTGACTTGCCTAAGGCCACTCCATGAAACCAGTGGTCTCGGGGGAGGGGGCTAGGGGGGCTCGAACCCGGGATCCCCATGTTCTGAGTCCACCTCCTTAACCATTGAGCCACACAGGACCCTTTGTGTCACTGAGAAATATGTTCTGTGAATAAAATAGCAGCTGGGAGTAAATATATTATTTTTTTGAAAAGCTCTAAAACATATAGTTCAGGACAAAAGTTTTAAAGCTCTTTTAAGTCACTCTCCTAAATTATATCATGTCAAGCAGTACACTACAATTAAGTACTCTTTGACAAAGTTCTGTCAGTTATAATGAGACCAAGTTAATTATTTTCATGGTTGTTAGTCTTGATATTTTAATTTGATTTCTTTTTTAAATCATGTAGATTTCCAAAAATTCAAAGTCACACCACTTTTTTGGTTTCCCAATTTAGCCATTTCAGGTGGAAAACAAAAGCAATGTTGAGGAGTCTGAAAATTGTGAAACAGTTATCAATATCGAAAATTTTGAGCATATAAAAAATGTTTTATCTAATTATGTAACGTTAATACCATCTACAAGAAAATGTTTTAAGCTGTACCCAATTTGTCCGGGTATCGTTCTGTCCGAAAACAATAACACTCCGGTCAACATAAATATCCTGTGAAATACATGAGCATTTTAACACAGCGAGCTTATAGTTACCTGATCTGAGTACCCCTTTATCTTTCCGTTTTCGTTCATACTTCGATCTTTTATGCATTCGAGCGTTACAACAACAAATATTGCAAAATCCTCTTTCCAGAGTTTCACAATCCAACGACAACCAAGGGAGGTCACTCACAATTTTACGCAATTTCTCGGATATGTTTAAACTGCGGCATGTCTAGTAGTGTCCAAGTTATTAAACATCGCTCAGACCAGTTCACCTTTCAAAAATATAGCAATTGCAGCTCATATGTGATCGAAAATTTTCATTAAATGATTCGCCAGACATTCAAGTTTATTGAGCTGAATAGGACCATCGGTATGCTGTTAGTCAAACGGGAGACATCCTTTAATAAATATGAAATTTACAAACACCAGGATTTGAAGCTATGCAGAGGGGTGTTGTGATTTAAATTTTAGGAATCTACCCACTGTTTGCTTTTATTTCGTTTTCCCAATATTGAGGTTATCGTATTATGTTGTAGCTTGTCGATATTGTAGTAGGAAAGCCTTTACAAGTTTTATTTTAATGTGCATGTGTCGACGTCGATCACAACTGATCAGAGAAGTCGTTAGACCGACAGTGATTTTCACATTGGATGTGAAATATCGTCATATTGATAGGTCTCTTTTCGTCCTTTGTAATAACATTTTATAGCAAGTCCTAGTTGTATCAGCTTGTGAGACCAAACGAACATTCATCATACACGAACATGTGAATACGTTTTCGTAACTGAGGTTAATTCCCAAACAGAATTCACAAACAGTCAATTTCCGACGAATCCCTATCTAACGCGTAACCCATTTCCTATATAAATTTTCATGAATAGTTCAAATAAAAGCACCAGTAGAAGAAAAAAACAGCAACAGAAACTAGCGTGATCAGTAATTAATCGTTTTACCATGTTGATTTCTAAGACGTCTGCGCAGAAGATGCGTCAAGGTAAGGAAGTATCGATTTGTTGTAATCAACGTTCAAATAGGCCTAATGAATAAAGAGTACGTGGTATGACTTGAGTATCATGGAATATTCTTAGATATACAGTAGTTAATATATTCCATTACACGACACGATCTCACCCATGAAAATACGCGCACAAAAACATACACGTACATCCAATGACCCACATGGAGCGGCGCTTACGCACGTGCTGTGCACTATGCTGTTGAACACTTTTATTTGCTATATGACAGTGATGTGTAACTTAACGGCTTAGTTAACGTTTAAGAACGCCATGAAATACTGACAGGTGAGTAGCTGAGACTGTTTGATGATTATTACCTTGAACTAGGAGGTTCTTGAATTTATGTTTTACGAAGGGCTTTTTTGTTAAATTTTATGATTATTTCATAAAATAAACATCTATGAAATAAATTGATTAAATATAATCATTTTTTAAGGATCACACTATTTCGATCAGTTAAGACCCGATTTCATGAAAAACAAAATGTGACACAAGTTATTAGACCAAGTATACCGACATGCATATCGAGGGTTGTGCGGTTAAATGATTTGCAAATTAATTTTACGCACGTGCGTACGCCCAGCTATGCGCCTGAATGTTTACGTTTATTTCACAGATTCCGCCTTTCGTCTCAGACAACACTCGAGAAATCGAAGATGGTATAAACTAATGCACTGTGTTTGTTGCTAATGACAGAGCAATAGAAAGAAAACGTAGATCATTAATTTGAATGATGGTAGCACGTAATTTTGATGTGACATTGACCTTTTGATGCTTTGCTACCTTTCAATGTAACATACGTGTATAGTATCAAAGATCTTTTAACGTATTTTACAAGGAGAGTTCATAGGTTTTTGATATGATTCAGCAGGTGGAATAATAATAATATATACATGTCTGAAAAGATAAACTCCGCACTTCTTTGATAAGTTGAACATTACATGTAGTATAGATCATATCAGTTTTATCTTTTATATATTGGGCTTTGTTTTTCCATGACGCTTGAGATTATCTTTAAACCGACGACCCTTAACTTCTCACCGTACGAGGGAAAGTTTCCAAATAAAGATCGAAATAGTTAGCAGACGACACATAAAATCGAAAGCAAATCGACAAATAATTCGTCTGGTGTGATCATAGATAAAATCGGAAGAGGGGTGACTCACACGTATTTTCCACGTTTCCAACAATCGTTTTCAAAATTTGATTGCTCGGATCCACAAAATCCCAAGTTAGCAAGGGTTTAAAGCGACAACCTTTAAACGGGAGCTGACGTGTTTGTTCAGAGACGATGTATTTATTACCTTAACCCTTAGAATGGTGGGTTATTTTCTTAAATTAGATTTTTGTGTCGTCTGCTTTCAAAAAACCTTACTTATCTGCTTAATTTGTGTTGAAGAAAAATACTCAAAGTAGTAAACAGGTTAGATCACAGGCCAGCCGCCAATTTAGTTGGCGGCTGGCCTGGATCTAATCTGTTTGCATAAGCATGAAGTCGGTTTCAGCACTATAAGGGCTATTAAAGCGAGTCCGCACTCGCTCTTCTCGAACAAAGAAGTGTTTACATTTTAGTTGTGAATACGATTTTTTGATTGGTCAAAGGTGATATCGCTGAAACGTCACCGAACAAGTTTCTATCTGCCCGAAAATCTCATTGAATGAAATAATGAGTATAAATAAGATGAAGAAACGACTAACATCACAGTAGTAAGAAAGTGATCCCACTGAAAGAAGTAGTTTAGTATTAAGTAGCAAATATATTTTGATGATGGTGGAAATTGTGACAAAATAAATGTAAGTAGAAAATAGTTTTTTAACTTTCTTTTCATGCTTTTCTCACCCTTAGCTATTTATGTCAGACGAATAATTTGAGTAGCTGACTCTTTAACCAAAGGCTAAGTGAATGCGATTACAGTTTTGTATATGGAAAGACCTACGTTAGAATTAGAGACTCTATTTGGTTCATTTTGTTGAATAAAAGTCATTAACGTCTTGGTACTTAAATAACAAATATCTAGTTGTAAATGAATTATATTGTTATTTCTATATTTATTTTGTTTTCCTATCGCCTACTTATTTGATTTAAAAGCAAGATCTTCTTAGTAGACTACTTTCAACCCTTTCCTAGTTCAGACGCATTGTTACACAGCTGATGGCATTTAAAAATAAGTTGAGAATAGAATGTCTGAGTTTATTGAGCGAAAAAAAAAACTTTCAACTACATGTACATGTAGAGGACATTAGTCCAGGGGTAGAGCGTCGGCCTAGGGACATGATGGTCGTGAGTACAAATCCTGTGAGTAGCTGAATCTGCTTTGCGACCTTTCGCTAATCCACATTCGGTGCGAGTACTGGTGATGTATCCAGGAACATAGGCGTAGGAGCGTTTTCAACTTGGGGAATGTATAAATGTTCCTAAACTTTTTTCATGACTATGCATCTACAAATTCAATAACATTATAAGAATTAAAAGAAAGCGTATTAAAATGTGTATTTTAAATAGAAAAAAAAAAGATATGCCAGGTCTCGATCTCACGCGGAAATCAAATGTATTGATCTAAACAAAAAGGGGCAGCGTCCAGACTGTCACAGCTACGCCTTCAACTTTTGCACAGTTGTGAAAGAATTAGATTATTGGTAAAGCTTTAGCTAACAATTGAAGACACTATTGAGTCTGACTTCTTGGATTTAGAACGTTTTACACCATTGTTTTTGTCAATCAATACTTCCCGGGTAGTTTTGTGAGCTAAGTTTTCATTGGATAAACCCGATGTGTTCAGATTGCCATTTGCGATGATGACGTCTAAAATATTTTGTTTATTGTTCATAACAAAAAGCGAATTTGTATTAGATAAAGCACAAAAATACACATTTATTTTCCCCCCCCATCTCCTACGCCTTTGAGGAAGCGGAATCGAGAAAGGTTGAATCTAAGTTGTAAGAACTTGTATCACAATCGATGATATTTATATGCGTTTACATTTAAACATGAAGTTTTATTTCATGTGAAATAGCTTGTAAGTAGATAGTGATTGCCGTTTTCGTGGAATAGATACGATATATAGGATCCACCACTTATCTCAGACGAGATAAAAAAAAATAGATCTACGTGCCTTTGCCTGTCTTTGTTGCGCCATTGTTAGCGATTATGTGCAGATAAGGATAACAAATACATAGAATATATTGAACCCTTTACCTTGCACAGACGACATTTAATGGATATTTAGCAGACGAAAAGATAAATCGTCAAAAAGAAAGAAAGAGATTATCGTCACAAGCAAGGTCTTCTTTGTGACAATGCCTTCGGTGTTCTTTAATCATTTAAACATATTTCATGAACATTTTGCTCTTCATCATTTGAAAATTTGTTTTAATATATCGTCTGGTGCAATTTATGCGAAATAGGGAAGGGTCTGAAACAGACATCTTTACCTAGATAAGAGAATCTATAAACACAATAAAAGATCTTAAATGTTATCAAATACACTTCCGTCAAATGCAATCCGATTTACTCGTTTTCATTATGGAATATACATCGGCGAGTTTCTCAATTCTAAATTTCTTCTCTTTTATTCTTTTGTCACGTTACATATCATTTTAACAATGATTTTAATGTGCGATAGAGGGGTGTTTAAAAGTGAGATGACCAATAAGGTTTATATTATTTACAAAGATTAATGAAAGAAACATTTTACAGTATATAATTTTACGTCTTGGGACTACGTTTTGGCTACCCACCTTATTTTCGCGCCGTCCATCAAGAATAAATGACGCAAGGCTGATCCCGCTATTTGCGAGTTTCGAACCACAGACCTGTATTTTCTTTGAGACCGTTCAATTTTCTTGTAATAATGGCCTCTTAACCCTTTCCCAAACAACAAAATTTCGACTGTCCCAAATTGAAAGAGTTTGCAGACCACATTTCAAAATGTGATGAAATTAAAAAAAACTGTCTTCAGATAGAGCAGAAAACCTTGTGGGAAAAGGAAAAATTGCTCGTGACGAGCAATTTCTCCTTTTCCCACAATGTTTTCTAAAGTCGTCTGCAACAAAGTGGTCAAATGGCGTTATTATTTGGGAAAGGGTTAAAAGTGTCGCCATGATTTATGTATATTAGGAGTATACTAAAAAAAAGAAACAAAAACTACTTGTTCTGGACATGGGTAAATGGGATTCGTGAAATAAAAGATGATGATCAATACGAGTATATATAACTTTATTGTCTCCATTTTCTGAAGATGGACAAGAACGCAAATAAACGACTTAACATAAATTTATACAATTCTCCTCCCAGGAAAACGGATTCTCTGGGCAACATAATTAATATTGTAGACCCATTTCTAAAGAGGTAGACTTGGATACAACTAACTGTAGCATCTTAATCTTTATTATTTTGATTATAAACATAAATAATATATATATTTTTTTTAAAATACCATTCGTTACAAAGGCGTTTAACGCCGTCTATTATAGAGAAAGTCATTATGTAAAACAACAACGACTAAGGTGTGAAGTCCATGAACAAACTGGGAGATTGGTTTGTTGTTGAGTAAAGGCGCGAAAATATTCGCACAGTTTTTACAGCCATGATTACTTAAGAAAGACATCTTTAGAGTAAGGAAATTTTCTCGGCGTCTGTAACTTAATCCACACTACCGACAACCGCTTTTATTACAAATCAGTGTAATCTTAAAATCGGGAAATCAGATCGATCGTTATCGATTATTGCCTGAACAGTAAAGCCACCCGATTGATTGGTTTTTGAAAGCCAGTGGTTTCATTCTTTGTTTAGCGTATCGAACAAAGAGGAAAACTTACTTTCCGTTGTTGTTCAAACTTGATTGATATTGAAAGACTTATGAAGATTAAAGCACATTGCATAAGTGACCGTGTTCCTATATATATATACTGATGCTATTTCTGTTATGATCACTCGTGGTGTGAGACCTCGCAAAAGAAGGACTTGTTAGTCTTGAATAAGAGTTGGATTTAAGTTAGTGATATACTTGACGTTTTCTCCTTACTTCTCCACTTTCAATCATTTTTTTATTTGCGTACTGGAAACAAACTAGAGAATCTATATGCAGCAAAATAAAGATAATAAAAAATATATTGCGAAAGCTAATTTTCTCACGCTGGACAAATTCTATGTGGATATTTCGAATAGGTTGCGTATATATTTGAAAACAAGTATAAACATCTTCCGAAGACCCTCAGAAACAAATAATTACTATGCTCTTCGAGAAATCTATCTAGTTTGCTGTTGAAACCAAAATATTTTAATGGCAACATTACAATCAATACACGGATAGCTATGTAGCATTAACCATTAATTCTGCAATTAACGTGATTTTAACGACTGTCATACCAAGCAATTAAGTAAAAAACACGTCAAACTAATTACGAGTATGTTTGTCTCTTTTCAGATAACTCAATACGTCCCTGACGAACGAGTTGGACGAACTAATTAACTCGTGTTGTTAAATACAGAACACACACATTCTACCCCAAACGACTAACATCAAACGTGATTACAAGTACGAACTCCAACAGCGTTTCAACTGGATTTTGATTAAAACTGTGTTTAAACAACAAACGCATCGAAAAATCAGTAGTATTGAGTTAAGTGCCTGTATCAAAAGAAAAGAGAAAAAAAAACAGAAATGAGAGCGTCCATCTTCGTCATCTGCATATTTGGTCTGGTAGTGATTACGAGTCACGTGTCCTGTGAAGTGACGTGTACATCCGGGCAGTTTTATGACAGACAAACGAGCACGTGCAGGACATGTTCCGTCTGTCCAGAAGTCACGAGGATGGTGTGTCACGATGACAAAGACAGCATGTGTGGACAGTTCAAAGACGTATTCGGTCGAATATTCTACAGCCGTATCCAGGAGACGGAATCGACGAAAGGAAAGACTCTGGGTGCACGCGGCGAGTCACGTGATGTCGAAATATCACGAGAAGATCGATGGCATCACGTGACCTTCGCGTTAACTTGCATCCTGTGCACTTTGAGTTCTATCCTTGTGGTGCTGATGGTTGTTGCATGTACCGTTTACAGGAAATCAAGGAAGGGCTCCAACCTTTATACTATTCCAGGTAAATAACATTTGTATTTCTCGATAAATATTTCCATCATGTAGCTTATAGTTCTAGATATATTTGGTCTGGTATTAGACAATTAGCCAGATTGAAATAGAAATCTATATCCTGGTCATAATGATATACCATGCCGGTATTTCATGTCGTTCAAGCTTCAAAGAATAAAATTATTGGATATGAATCTTATGAATCTGATATCTTAAATGAATTTTACACTTGTGAGGCCTGTGTGCTCTCTATTTCCCCCCATATTGCTATAATTCGCAAAGCTAAATATAAGGCGAAAAAGGTACACTTGGGCACGTGAAACAACAACACCACAGAAATAATAATATATGTAATTGCAATATGTATATGTAAAAGTTTCAAATGCAATAGGTAATATTAATCTTACAAAAACCTTTTTTTCTGCTACTGCCAAAATGCTCTCAGTGTACAACATAAGTTCCATTTTCGGACTTCAAAACGCTCTTTCGTTTGTATGTCATTAACAAGTGATAAATGAAAACATTTTGTCTTTATTCTACTTCAGCTTACCAGTGTGAGAGTACGAGGTTCACCATTCAAAAATATCCAGGCATAGCATTCACAGAAAACGTTGACCTGGTGACCAAGATAAAACAGGAAGACGTGTGAAGAAAGTAGATAGCCCATGTAATCTAGGAGCTTTTCGGATACCAATGACGACAGCCGCCCTGACCTGACCCGCGCCTGGTCGCCTACTATGTGTTAGTCTTCTGTTAAATGAATCTCGGAATTCAATCAACAATTATCCAGCGTGTGGTACCATGGTCGTGTGGTACCATGGTCGTGTGGTACCATGGTTGGTGTATACATGGCATGACCAGCCAGTGTGTATAGCAACTAAGCTTCCCTGCAATGAAGCAATACTATTAACACTGTTAGTTGATAATTTTCATGATGTACAGTCACCCCATTTAGTTATCAAATGTACTCTGCTGAAAGTGTCACTCAACAAGTTTTTTGTGTAGCAGGGAAAGAAACACTTCCGTCCGACAACATTTGTGTTGATATGTTTGTAATTACATGTGTATGTGCTTAT
The DNA here is from genome assembly GCA_947846245.1 of Cerastoderma edule. Classification (NCBI taxonomy): domain Eukaryota; kingdom Metazoa; phylum Mollusca; class Bivalvia; order Cardiida; family Cardiidae; genus Cerastoderma; species Cerastoderma edule. Next base: position 17,851,414 of record OX401416.1, read on the forward strand.
CTCTTTGCCAAGAGATCATTGTTGTAATAAAAGTATTACTTGTTTCTAATTGTAGAGTTATTACGTAGATCCATTAGCAAAACCCCTAAGAGTGAATTCCATTGACCTCTTAGAGTCTTAGTGCTTTGCTACAACCACTTTTGGAATAAAACAAGAGTTTTTACACAATTACTTCAATTCTCGTATTTCATTTCAAAACTGGTTGGTTGTGTTACAACTATTGAAATAACCAGTTTTAAAATAAACTATCAGGAGGAACCTGATTTGAAATCAACTTTAAGCTTGAAAGGAGTTGACCTATCAAGGACCTTCCTTTTGTCTCATTAATGTCAATGCTTTAGTAATGCAATATTTCAATGGATAAGTAAACAAATGGACACTTCTTATTATTTTGAAAGGTCTTTTACACAAGGATTTGGCTCAAAAGCAACCTAAACTCTCTAAGTTCTTCGGTAAATTTATTCATAAAACATATTTATAAAACAAACTATCTTAACAATAAAGTCAACATTCCAAATTTCAAAAAGACCCCATCTCATTGTTTGGGTTTAATCATGACATGTATGCAATACGCATAAGTAGACAAATCTTCTATACGTCCATTTCTTTATACATAGTCCTATTTAGAAAACGTGAATGTCCATGCATTAATACTACTGAGTCTGTTCATCCTTTTGTCTATCAGAAACAATGTTGAATAACTTTGCAATAGACCACACCTGAAGACACTGTTTCAGAAAAAAATAGTTTTAACGATCAATTTCCCTTCTGTCACAATGCCGTTAACTAAAATACTAGTAAAAACATAACAAGTGCTTTTAACTCTGTAAGATGCTAGAATAATATGTCCCGAAGAAGTAAAAGATCTGTTGCAATTACTTTTATATTTTTCTTGAAAAGAAGAACTTGCTGATACAGCAATCTCTATTTTTTCCAACAAAAAAGCAACATTTCCTAAATTCAAACTCTTTCAATATGGCACCATAAAACCATTGCGGTCCAATAAAGGTTAAAGGTTGTCTGCTACTATCAAGTCCCAACATTGAACGGCCTAAACTGGTGTTCCTCCTCCCCCCAAGAGCCCACTATCGGGCGCAGCATCCCAGATGATTTTCTGAATCTCCCGAAAGTTTGGGTGGTCAGACCCCCCACACAACCCAAGAATGGCACTTTCACTGGTCGTTAAATATGCTCCTGCTTCTTTCATTCTCTGTAAGGCAAACATCCTGAAACAAAATCAGTAAATATGTCATTACACCAGAAGCTTTTTTATGGAATGGATGACTTAAAGTGACAGGAAAGTCAAGAAAAGATAACTAGGTTCATAGAGCATTCAGATGGATAATTAAGCCTTCGTTTTAACCCCTAGAGAGCTAAGTCTTTTTATAAAAAAAAAAGGATTTTTATGTCATCGGCTTTCTTAAACCTTAAATATCTGCTTAATTTTGATGAGGAAAGATACATAGAACATAGAAAATTTTATTGACGTAAGCGTATACAGCTTCTAGTCTTATACATACATGTACATATCAATAAAAATCAACAATCATACGTGACAATAAACAAACAATTTTTGAAGAAAGAGTCATTGTTTATAATTGTAATGAATACAAACATATTTCAGGAGGTCCTATTAATAAAGTCATTCCTAATTTCGAAAGCATATTTAATAATCAGACTGTATCTGCAATCCATAAGTAGAACAATTGGCATTCTATAATTCAGTCAGCCAAGTGACTTTGTCTCATGAAAATCCAAATGTTCCCGTACAACCACTATAACCCATTACCAAACAATAACAACATTTGACCAGTTTGTTGCAGACAACTCTAACAAACATTGTGGGAAAAAGAGAAAGTGCTCTTAACGAGCAATTTCTCCTTTTCCCACAATGTTTTCTACCCTATCAAAATATTATTTTCCAATTTCATCACATTTTGAAATGTCGTCTGCGAACTCTTTCAATTTTGGAGAGTCAAAAATTTGATGTTGGGTAAATCCCATCCGGAGAGGGGCCATTTGAGTTCAAGTTCTGTATTCTAACCACTAGGCCACAGAGGTCCACATCTAAGCAAAACACTGATTATAGAACAATGAACAATTAATTAAAAAAAAAAAGTCCTTACACATATCTTCTGTTCAAAGATGTGACAAGCTTGTTGCAGAGGAAAATAATGTTTGTTACCTGTCAACCATACTCCTTGATGAGACAGCATCAACAATCACATGGACGTTGAACCCTTGTTCCTGTAGGTCTAATACTGTTGACTGTACACAAACATGGCTCTCTATGCCACATAGTAAAACAGAGTTCATATCTGAAAACCAAAGAAATAATGCTGTAGACTAGTAGAAGTAAACACTTCAATAGAGCAGCTCTAATGGCTCTGGGAGTATAAAGTGAACTCAAAGCTTTATGCCTTTATTGGGCAAAACTGCTTAATGGTTTTGTCATTTTTAATGGTTTCTGCATGGTCAATAATTGGGGATGGGATTGATCACTATTTGGCCCTGTTTGAGTACATGCACTAGTTACCAATCACAAGTTAGACTTGATGTGTAGGATTCAGAGCTTTTGGTCTTTATCATACAATTTTAGTTGATTTTGAAAATAAATTGAGGCAATTATGATATTTATACTATTATCATGACTTAGAAGTCAATTCTCATTTTGAAAAGAAAATTAAGCAGCAATTTCTTTTTTGCCACAACATTCCTTTTAAAACAAACAACCGAAATTACTTGATAATAGATTTTCCCTACCAGATGGAAATAAATGGTACATTAATTAATTTCTAATAAAGGTGTTTCACAGTATCAATCATCCTTTAAGCTCAGCATAATTTAGTCCTTTTTCCAAAGTAACCAATCTGGGTAGTATAAACAAACCAATAGTATATAGAGAAGACACTATTTCAGGTATTTCACAAGCATGGTTTTGTGCATAGATTTCAGCAATTAAACTGATTTATCAATCAACCAACAAAGATATCCAATCATAACTCTGATGATTTCCCCAAATTTATGCTGATTGCATCTTTTTTCAGCATTTTCAGATTTTTTTTTTTTCTATTGGTAGAATAACAGTCAAAAAGAATGAAAAAATATCTATTCTATAGTGTTTAATGTCTTCCAAGACTTTCTTTTGACTGCTCTTCTTTTGAAGCCAACTATTGGGTACCTTTGGTGCTTTGAACTGTTCACTCATTAAAAGCATTTCAAACAATTTTATAATTAAATACAAAATAGAAGTAAACAAGATTTGACTGGTCCTATTTTTTATTTCTAATTTTTTGAAAAAGTCACAAAGGAATAATTCATATATTTTCCAACAGAATCATTGTGATAAATAGAACTAAACATTGTAATTCTCTACCTGGAAATTGTTTTATGTGATTCATCACTTCTGGTATTGCCATAGAAAATTTCATCTTAGGGAAAACAGGACATTTACTGACATCCAGCTCTTGCACTGTTGGTCCAAGACCTAAAGATAAAAAGAAAGTGTATGTGTTAATCCCACCAGACATTTCTTATAATCTGAGCAGTTGTCATCTTGAAAAAAAAGTAGCATTATTTTTTTCATAATGCACCATATACATTTTAAAATGTTCTCATAAGTTGCTTAAGTACAACACTTACACAATTAGAAGCTGCAAAGTTTGTGTAGATATCAACTTAACATATCTATTTTCATACATTCAATTCTAAAAATCAGATTGAGGAACACAAAAAGTAAAATTTCTATAGTATAAACTTTTCTAACATCATGCTAACAAATTAAAACTTCATACTTAAAAAGTACCCTTTCAATAACTAGGGTATAAAGATAAAACTTTCGAGTATAAAGACATAACAATTAAGAAGACAGAGTTAATTTAAGTGAGAAATAATCAAATCTCTATATATAAAAGCAATACTCATTGAAAATCCTAAATATATCCAGAGACATAGATCTATGTCTCTGATATACATGTATCCAAAGAAACGAAATTACCCCCACACACCCTGCCAATATAGTTTATCATAGGTGTTTTGACAGACACGAAACATTTTGAGACACCCCCTCGAAACAAATAATGACCTTTTGGGTACTGCTCAGTTACGACTACCGGTATTTCAAGAATCTGGGCTGCTTTTAGCATTCTAGAGGAAACAGATAGAATCTCTGGGTAAAATGAAATAGTTTTTCTGAACTTTTCTTGCATGTCACACAAGAAAAGCCCAGAATTTTTAACAGTTAAGCGGCCGATTCTTCCTGCTGTAGCCATTTTGTCCCAAAGTTGTTTATCTCCTGCCTTTTAAGCCGAATATGCGATTATTTGAGACGAGCCAAAACTGATTTTTGACATACCAATCAGGTGCAAGACATCATATTTCTGCATTTTTGTACAGCACATTTTATTCATAAGATAAGTTATGACGGAGTAAGGGTAGATATTTTCTCGATTTAAGAATGAAAAAAATATTAAATGAGAGGACCGAATTTGCGAATCAAAGATGTCTGCGCCCATGGTTTAGTACAATTTCTAAACAATACAATCCTTTGTTTTTCGTCCAGTAAGTGAATGATTCGTATTTTAGAGAAATATATCTTTTTTGTTTGTGAATTTGCATGTCAGTTTACGATTGGCTATGCTTTTCGGCATATTCATAAGATGATTTAGAGGTCAATTATGGTTATCTGCTCGGTAGCATAAATTTTGTAATAACATGGCGTTTTTAAGGCATAGTTGTTTTGAAATCAACATAATTTCCATCAAGTGGAAACATCGGCTGGTTCTGTTCTCAACGATCTATTCCCAATTAGCCAAATTTGAAAAAAAATATCGTGTGTCGTCGAAGATTTCTCCGGGTTGACTGGACCGATCTTGTTGAGAGAGGTATCGTTGGACGCAGTAATCATTTGGCTATACGGGACATATAGAGAATTGACAGACTAGCGATCGTATAAAAAATTACGGACTGATAAGCACAGAACGTCAGAACTGGTTTCTCTTTGAAGTTGTTTCCCTTGTGTATATATAGTGTTAATAAAGGTCTATTATGATATTTCTCCCTGTGGATAAAATGGGTTGTCTTTGCTGTATTTCACATTGAAACAGGGGGAATAATTGAGTTTTTTTTTTACTCTAAATAACTTTCAAATGTTATTCACAACTATCTGTTTTATGATGGTATACTTTCCTTTTCATTTTGTTGTTATTTTTTAAATAATACTTGTGATTGATTGTATCATTAATTTGAATTAAAAAGTAAATTTCCTATTTTTCAGGCAAAATGCTGATCAAAATTTACAGTCAACTAATTCTTCTAGCAATATACCTACTGTCCATTGAAGCCAAACAGCATACAGACCTTGTTGTAATTGGTGGAACTGGGGACTTAGCCAGGAAATACTTGTGGAGGAGTGCACTGCAGCTTTATGTTAAATATGCTGATGAAAACAACACATTTTCTCTGTATGCTGGATCTAGAGTTCCAATGACAGAAGGGACAGCAGCTTTAAATGAGATTATGACTAACATCCAGTGTTCCTCAGGGGATGATGCTTGTTTTTCAAAGAGACCAGAGTTTGTCAGCAGATTGAAATATGTGCAGTTGAAGTCCCAAGCTAACTACACTATGTTCTGTCAAAATATTGCTAAACCAGTCACAGAGGCAGGGGAGTCTAGTTTGCAAAGGAAGATATTTTATCTTTCAGTTCCTTCCTCTGCATATGAGAGTGTAGCCAAAAATATCCACGATAACTGCAGGGATGAAAGGTCTACGTCATCAATTCAGGTGGTACTTGAGAAACCATTTGGAAGTAACAAGATTTCAGCCACTAACCAAGCAGATATGATTGAAAAATATTTCTCTGACAAAGAACTATTCAGAGTGGATCACTATCTTGCCAAATCTGTTACAAAACAGATACTTAAATTTAGGTGATTATCCACATTTTTCTTACTCTACCAAGTTTCTTTTTCTTCTTATCTTTACACAATAAAAGAGATTTAAATTTTCATGAATTGATTGTTGTAATTGGGTTCAATACAAAAATACGTTTTTTTCAGGGTAGGCAGGGAAGGATCACTAGGGTGTTAATTAATTGTTTGAAAAGAGAACACTTTTCTTGTTTCCAGCAATACGTTTAAAAGTGGACCTTGTATAGAATCATTATGTTGTTTTAAAGGAGATTAGTGATTTAAAAAAATACAGCCACAGACCCTATAACTCATTACCAAACAATAACAACATTTTACCATTTTGTTGCAGACGACTTGATAACATTGCCGCAAAAGGGGAAGTTGCTCTTAATGAGCAATTTCTCCTTTTCCCACAATGTGTTCTGCCCTATAAGAATTTCATCACATTTTGAAATGTTGTCTGCAAACTCTTACAATTATGGACAGTCAGAAATTTGGCGTTCGGTAAAAGGGACATGTCCATCTTAAACAAAAGCAAGTTATCCTTTTCCATAGAGATTACAACCATAAAATCAATGATGTGGCTTTTTAGAATAGGATAATATAAATTATGAGACATTTATTCATGAATTAACCTCTAAATACTTTTTACTTGATTTGCTCCCACATGTAGATGCCTTTCTCTACTTGACAAGGACACTTTAACCCTTTCCCTAACAATAACGACATTTGACAACTTTGTTGCAGACAACTTTAGAAATCATTGTGGGAAAAGGAGAAATTGCTCTTAAGGAGCAATTTTTCCTTTTCTCATAATGCTTTCTGCCCTCTTTCAATTTGGGACAGTAAAAAATTTGGTGTTTAGTAAAGGTTAATGGAAAAAAAAACTCCTTTTGGAATACATGTATCAGTTATGTCTCAAGGTATTTAAATCTTATCTTCTCATCTTTGCAAGTCAACAAAAGTCATGTTTTGGTTAGAATATTGTTTAGCTTACTTGCTAAGCAAATGTGTACATCTTTATCTTTTCAGAAGTGCAAATAAGGCTGTCTTGGAGAAATTATTGACCGGACAATTTGTAGATAGAATAGAAGTGGTCATGAAAGAGACAATAGGTGTGAAAGGTAATATTGCTAATGTATCATAGGTATGATTTCTTTTCCAAAGAAAATTGAAATCATTGTGTAAAAGCAGTCATAAAGTAAATTTATAGAAATAACACTTTATTGCTTGCTTAAAACCACTCGCATATAAGGAAACCGCATGCATAATTTCTTCTTTTGTCACAATGGTTTTCTATACCCAGTGCTGTATATGCATTATATTAAGTAAAGATAAATTAATGGGTCAATCTTTATGCTGAATATTTGCCTTGTGTACATGATTATCAACAGAAGAATTCATTAATTGAAATGAAAGAGAAATGTAATTGTCTCAAATTATCTATACTTATCAAAGGTCTTTCTGGACCATAATATGATAGATCCAAAGGAACAAATTGAGAGAGTTTATTTTTCTCAATCAACTTTTTGACTAAATGTATATCTCTTCATAGAAATATTTTGGAAAATATTTATACGTCCATGTATACATTTTTGTTTTTCATGGTACATGTAATAAATATTTTTAAAATAAAAATGGGGAGTAATTACGTAAACTTTACGAAAATTGATTCCTTCCAACTTTCAATGTTGGATTTGGAGACCAGTCAAAGTTGAAAGCAAAAGAAGGTGGCATTAACAAAGTATGGACAATAACAACAGTGATTTTTTTCTAAATTAAATCAATGAGATTTTTTTACCAAAACTTAAAAATCAATGGGTTTTTCTATAGAAAAATGATTAACATGAATGAAAGTAATGAGTTTTTGGAAAATTTAATGAGATTTTTTTTGCCAAAAATTATCACTGTAACAATTTGTTTGTAAATTTTGATTAAAACCAATATGACATTTAATTTATGTAAAATTGTTTGTTATGAGCAATACTTACTTTTGCCAAAGTTGTTTTTTAAATCATTTTGTGTATTAGCTTTATAATGATTTTGCATAATTGAAGAGGTTATTTCGTTTTTTGTTTACAGATCGAATCGACTTTTATGACCAAAATGGTGTAGTAAGGGATGTGATGCAGAACCACCTGACGGAGTTACTCGCTCTTGTTACCATGGAAATGCCATCTGACCTTCAGGACAGCAATCAAATTGAAGAGCTCAAGCTTAGGTGTTTGAGGAAAATAAGATCCCTTTCAACGAGACACCTACTTACAGGACAGTATTCGAATTACCTTCAAGAAGCCCTGTCCGAGAAAGGAAATATTAGCCACTCAGTGAACACACCTACATTTGCTGCTGCCCTCTTACAAAGTTCAAATGTCAGATGGAGAAGTGTTCCCATGATTTTGTTATCGGGGAAACACATGGACGAGCGTTCAAGTTTTGTGAGAATCCTGTTTCGAGAGCGTGAATTCTGCGTCAGTGGATGTGTAAGTGGTAATTCAACGTTTACAAAATATCCGAGACAGATAGTATTTCAAATTGGACATGGTGATGTCCCGTCTGCAGGTATATTAGTATCAAAATCCCTGTTTAAACCAGTCTGGCCAGAAGAAATGAGAGACCTTTCCATAACCTCTAAAGACAAACTGATCCATGGTCAAAGTCCAGGAGATTTTCATTATGCTGTTCCTATCAATGATATCCAGGCCTATGATACAGTGTTGCAAGATTTGTATTTAAATGTCAAGGACACATTTGTCACCACCACCAGAATGCTGTTACTGTGGGACATTTGGGATAATGTCTTGAAGGAATCAAGTGATGTTACACCAAGAAAATATTTGGAAGGGAACGGGAAGAATATCAACTTCAAGGTTGAAGATTCATCACTTAAGTTTTTGATTGACAATGACATTGAGGATTCAAAGATTGCTGTGGAGGAGTCTTCAAAACATATATTCTCAATACCAAGTACTTTCAGGAATAATTCTTTGTTCTGCAGAAAACGCAAAGAATTGATCAATCTATTGGCCGAACAAATTTTTACTGTTGCAGAAAACACTACCAGACAAGGCAATGACTTTCACATAGCTTTTTCAGGAGGAAAATCGCCCCTCGCTTTATTTGAGGAACTTGCCTATAGATTTCGAACATTTCCATGGCAAGATACTCATGTATGGCAAGTAGACGAAAGATGTGTTTCTTACAAACACGGAGACTCAAACTTTTTGTCTATGCACGAAAACCTTTTTAAACATATTGACATTCCATATTTCAATATCCACCCTATGCCCATAAGCATTGCAGGACAAATCTGTGATAAAGACAATAAAGGAGATGTGCAATATGAGGACTCCATAAAGCATTCAATACAACAACAGAAATTTGACATGATAGTGCTTGGCCTAGGAGCAGATGGGCATACAGCCTCTTTATTCCCCAATAGCGAACATTTAACTGCGAAAACGAAGCTTGTGTCATTTACAAAATCCAAAAAAGGAGGTAACTTTGACAGGATGAGTTTGTTATTGCCTCTCATCAATAAGGCAAAAGAAGTTGCTTTCCTTGTGACCGGTAAAGATAAACATGGGATTTTGAAAAAAATAAGTAGTCTCGATAAGCCAGATAAAAACTACCCTGTAACATTTGTCAGTCCTGATAGAGGAAAAGTTTCGTGGTATGTTGATCTTGAAGCCTGGACTGGCTCCTCTTGATTCAGGGAACCAGACTAGCTGAAACCTCTTTCTAGTCTTTTGTTTTAACAAATTTCCTCTTATATAACTTTAGAACTAGTCTTATTGAAAGTAAAAGCATGTTCAAAGCACAGGGACTTATGCCATTTGACAAACCTATATTATCAATATATATATATGTATTGATAATATTGGTATGTCAAACAACATTGGTCCCTGTGGTTAAAAGTATGAAAATTAACATGGTCATTGTTATATTGGTTAGAAACCATGGTGTTCTTAAACTTGCTGGTCAAGCAGTCAATTTCTCCTTTTGCAATGATTTCCACTCATTATACGATTAAATGCTTACTTTACATTCATCATGATTGTCCTCCATTGTTTTTCTTTGAAAATGATTAATGATCACTGTTCTGTGAGTAACAATGTCATCTTCAGCAAGTTACTTTGGACATAAAAAGAGTTCAATGCTGCTTTCATGTAAAGTATATATATGGGTCCTGCATGAATCAGTGGTTAAGTTGGTGGACTTGGAACCCCGTGTTGAAGCCCCATCGACACCTCTGGTTCTGCGGAGTGGTATTTGGCAAGTCACATCTGAGTCCTAGCCTAGTACTGGTGGATCCAGGGAAACAGTAGGAGTCACAGGCTTAGGCCTTTATCCTCTACCAAACAGTAGACGGTTAACGGTCTATATATCTTATATCAATAGTTATACCGCTCCTGTAACTGTGAAAGGGTTGGTTCCGAACTGAAAATATCAAGATTATCATTGCTACCAGGGGCGGTGAAATCTGAATGCCAAATTTTGTTCTGCACTTGTGCATATAGTTAAGGCTTCTGGGCCAAATGGACTCTTGATTTTGCCACCCCTGGGTACTTTCATTTTGTAGTTATGGTTCTTTTCATGGGTTAAAATCGCAGGAGGGGTAGATAAGGACTTTCATGAGAGGAAGTCGTCTGGCTGACTTATCCCTTTCCCAAACAATAACGACATTTGACCACTTTGTTGCAGACGACTTTAGAAAAAATTGTGAGTAACGGAGAAATTGCTCATAATGAGCAAATTTTCCTTTCCCCACAACGTTTTCTGCCCTATCAGAACATTATTTTACAATTTCATCACATTTTGAAATGTCATCTGCAAACTCTTTCAATTTGGGACCATCGAAAACTTGTTGTTTGGGAAAGGGTTATGAAATGTGGAAAGTTGTACTCTGTTTGAGCAGCCTCTCCTCCATCTGCAATATACTGGGAATATCAATATAACTTAGTACTGTTGTTGGATTGTCAACCCCCAAAGATTTAACCTTTTCCCAAACGAAAATTTTTCGACTGTCCCAAACTAAAAGAGTTTTCAGATGACATTTAAAAATGTGATGAAATTGAAAAAAAGGTTCTTCAGATAGAGCAGAAAACCTTGTGGGAAAAGGAGAAATTGCTCTTAGCGAGCAATTTCTCCTTTTCCCACAATGTTTTCCACAATCGTCTGCAACAAAGTGGTTAAATGTCATCATTGTTTGGTAAAGGTTTAATTCAATTGTGATGATATGGGTATAAGTCAAAACTTTGAAACCATATAGTATGCATGTTTTTGATTCCAATAAGCGTATTTCACTTTTTCACTTTTCAACATTCCTTTGTAATTGGGTTAAATACTGTCTGTTTTAGCATAAGTTGTATAACTACTTTGAGTGGCGATAAATTGCCTCCTTAACTGGAAATGGCCACTCAGCTTGTGAGATCATGTGAAACCTGAGGTATAATTTAATGTCCTTGTAATTTAGATAAAAGAAAAGCCATAATCGATATTGTGCCATAATTAAAACAAAATCCCAAAGAACATATGCTTGATGTATTATTACTTCTTTTATCACAAAGTTTTGAAATATGTCTCAATATTGCAAAAGCCATTTACATGTGATGAAGAATTAAAAAGGAGAGCGGGGTAGAATGCTTTTTTGTATTTCTTATTGAAATGGTACTCCATACTATTTTCTTTTCAATTTACCTTCAGCTGGCCTCAAATATGATTGTGACAAGAAGAGAAGTTTTTCATGATGACCAATTTCTTGTGTACCGTATTCAAAATATTTTGTTTGTTCTATTTCATAAAAATTTCAATTACTTTAAAATTTTAGTGTTGTCTGCTTTTGCTTGCTTTTTCAACAAATTAAATAGTTAGATGAATATGGAAGCAATATTCACAATGAGCGATTTCTCTGATTTCTACAATACTTTTCAACGATGAATGATACAATGATTTAAATCCTTCCTTTCATTTGTAAAAGTTTCAACAAACAGGCTGGAAGATACTTTGGAAACAATTGTGAGGTATCTCTATATTTTGCCACAACAGTTTCTTTCCAAAATTACTTAAAAAATGTATGAATGATATAGACTTTAGCTTTCAATTTGGACCAGTCGCATATTCCCACATGAGAGATAGGTTAAGATGTCTTTTTAAGAAAAGCTACACTTTATGCATAATTATTGCTAAAGCACTGACCTCAAATATATTGATGCAAACACTGTTGAAAAAAATGGCTGAAGTCACCTTTCAAAGCCACATTACTTTTATATCTGATTGTAAGTTCTGTTATCTCATTGTCTGAAATATTTTTGTAGAAATTAGTTATTTATTATGGTAGATTTTAGATATTTATTAAAATAATGCGAACTTTCTTAGTATTTGTTTCATATTTATTTGCCACTTCTAGTTAACTTTGCAGAAAATGAGTTGATTACTGTTAATACTTGATCATGTTCCCTATGGTTAGCATTATTATACATGTATATGACTGGTAGATCAGAAATTCCTCATGTCAGCAATATTAAGAAATTTACATTTTTTTTCATTCCTCCGCAAAAGTGTTGTGTCCTTTTGCTGCAGTTATGGCTTAAGTCATATTACTGTTATTGTTTATTGTCAAGTTATTGGTTAACAGAGTTTTCAAGAATATTTCAGTTATATGCAGAGATCATGAGATGGTTTGGTAAAAGATAAAACGGTTACACGTATGTGTATATGCTGCCAGGAGCTCCAGACATCAACCACGTCTGTCTTTAACCCTTTACCAAACGCCAAAGTTTCGACTGTCCCGTATTGAAAGAGTTTTAAGAAGACATTTCAAAATGTGATGAAATTGAAAAGTAATCTTCTGATAGGCAGAAAACATTGCTCATTAAGAGCAATTTCTCCTTTACCCACAATGTTTTCCAGAGTTGTCTGCAACAAGTTTGATAAATGTCGTTAGTGTTTGGTATTGGGAAAAGCATGAAAATTTAAAATGACATCATTTTATAATTGAAATTCTATTCAAATAGTTAGTCCAGATTTCTGGTCTCGAAGGCTATTGTTATTTTGGCTGACATAGTGAAGCAAGATAAATGTCTAAATGATGAAAAAAGCTTCGTTCAATGATCATTATTGAGACTCTTCAAATAGTGTGAAGCACACAGTCCTTGATAATGGATTTTTTGATATGTCAAAAATTTGAACCAATGCAGATTACAATTTACAATATATGTGAAAACAACACTCTCTTTCTGATGTTGGACAGAAGCCATAGTGATAGTAGAAGTAATTGCTTATCATGAGCATTCTCTCCTTTTGACCCATTTGTTTCTTAATCCTGTGTTACAGATGGAGAAAATGTGCATAAATGTACATAAGGGATAATGGAAACCTAGAGTTTATAGGGCAAAGTATTGAAGCATACATAGAAAGCTAATGACCCTATTAAATTGTGGAGAGGCACCAAACCATATGGCCCATGTGTTAAGAAATTTCGCCAAATGAGAACATACAACATGACAGGGATGATAGTCACTTGTCAAAATGTTCCTCATACGGAAGGTAACTCTTATGTTCCTTATTGAGAACCAAGGGAGGTAATCAATAAAAGGTGATATTGAAACCACCCCTGAAATATATGGACCAATCGGAGAAGACGTAACAAGAAAACTGACCAATGGCCACACACATTGCATATCAGCCATTTTGGGTTTGACAGCATTGAATCCGTCGACGGGGAGTCAACAGAAGCACTGTGTTTTGACGTTTTGGGAATTTAATTCGCTTCGAACGTTCTCTTTACGACTTACGAACATTTGCGGGATTTCTCTCGCAAGACCCACCCAGGATACTTTTCATTGCAACGTAAGTACCCACAAGTGTCACAACCTTTATCGTTTGTTTTGGTTCACACCTGGTGCTTTTGGCATTTGGAAAATGGGTGTTGCCTGAGTATCAAAAGTTATGTTACATTTTCCCAACAGTACTTTCTGACAGCCACCCGAATTGATTAATCACAAACTACATGGATATATTGTACAATAATTTAAGTTAAACACTGACAAATGGTGCTTGTTTAAATGGCGTCATTGAACAGATGTTTGTCCTGACTATCCCATGTAAACATTAACCAGTGACCCGTCAAAATGTGCCCAACCCCCTCTGTAGTAGCACGGGTCAAAACATTAATGTGTTTGATAGTCCTGTTTTGGTTTTACTGGTTATTGGAATTGTCTCACTTTGACAGTTCTAGTGTACCCACAAACACTCTTTAGAGAAGACATTGAAAGGAAAACTACCCTTATCTGACGGTCTTATCTAGACCTTTAAGTACTCTTATGAGTGATAGATAAAAGATAAAAGAGCAGTTACTCACACCATGAGGGAGTATCTTTCTATAATTTAACTAGTTGGTTTCGTTCTACATTTTTTTTACTTAATCTACTAACCTTACATAATCTTGTTGTTGTCTTACTTTATGCCAATGTTCAAATTGAAAGCGAAACATCAATATAAGAAATACCTATACAGTTTATGAACAAATTGTGAGTAAAGTCCGGGCGTAATTTGCTCAAAACTAACAGGGTTTAAAGTCCATGTACATGCCAAGGAGATATGTAAATAAGTGAAATACATGTGCATCTTTCAAATTATTAAACCTTAAGAAACATAATATGTACTTGAATATACTACCATCACAATATGCCACCCTTTTACCAGCCACAACCAATGTGCTCAAGACAACTTAAAAACATGCCATTCACTTTCAAAAGAAGGATCTTGTTTCAAACCCCAGTGGAGTAAAATGCACAACTTATCTGTGCATTTATAGCTTATCATTCCTTCTTTATTACTGCAGTGCAATCACATGTTTTCAAATGCTTAAGTATTTTGCATGAGAGAGAGAATTAAAACAATTCATGAATGAAAAGACTTCTGAGTAATCGTCAAATAGATATCTCTAATGCTTTACACCAATAAGAACTCAGTAAATCAATAAGAAACTTGATTTGTCAAGGACATAATTTTTATGTAAACATTTTGATTAGATTTTTTATCTACAAACAGAGACTGACTTACAAAATCATTGGTTCCAAAACTATATTTGTTTCATTAATCAATCAGGTGCTGTGCAATTTTATTTACTTGAGTAATTTTGTTGATTTATAATTGTTGGTTTAAATGTTTTCTATTGCTTGTAACCTCAAATAGGAAAGGAGTTGAACGTTTTTAATCCTGAGAATGCTGGGTAATTTTCTCAAATAGATTTTGTTGTTGTCTGCTTTTCAAAACCTTAAATATCTGCAGATACCCAGAGTAGCTAACAGGGTAGATCACAGGCCAACTACCAATTTGCTTAGCTGCTGGCCTGGATCTAACCTGTTTGCTTAAGCATGAAGTCGATTCCAGCACCATAAGGGTTACATCAATCAGACGCTGTGCAATTTTATTTACATGATGAGTAATTTTGTTGACTTCTTATTATTGGTTTAAATGTTTGTTACCTCAAACAGGAAAAGAGTTGAACTTTTTGAATCATTCGCAGGTCATAAGGAGGTCATCTTTGCAATGTGGTGGTTTATCACTTTAAAAGTAAAGGGTTTCCTTGATGTATGTGTACCCCTTCGTTCAATAACCTCTTATCATGTGACAAGAGCATGCTTAGATATGTAGATTGGCAGAGAAAGACTGGGATATAGACAAAGCTTATTTCCAACGTTTTGTAACAATCTTTCGACACCATTTGAGCATTATTTTAACACAATTTGATTAGGAAATTGTTGAAAATTCATACAATATTTTCCTATCTCTATGCCCTCAATTTGTATCCTATATGAATTAGTTATGTTATATGTCAGGTAAAAGGTTTTCAAAATGACTTCCTGCTCCTTTAGTTTGAAGTTTTTGGTTATTGGGAAAAGAAGGTTATATTTGCAATTTAAGTTGAAAACAACATGCACTATGAATTTTGATTGTATCTTGTAATGAAATTCTAACCTTATAAATGCTTCTACCAATCAAATTCTGAAGCATGATTAAAAGAAGCCCCTCATCTATTCTTCTATTCAAATTAAACTTAAATGTTAACCCTTTCCCAAACAATAACGACATTTGACAACTTTGTTGCAGACGACTTTAGAAAACATTGTGACGAGCAATTTTTCCTTTTCCCACAAGGTTTTTTGCTCTTTCTGAAGAATATTGTTCAATTTCATCACATTTTGAAATGTTGTCTGCAAACTCTTTCAATTTGGGACAGTTGAAAATTTGTTGTTTGGGAAAAGATTAAACTGTTATAGTATAATACCTGACTTTGTCCTATCAGCTGCAGATGACTATTGAACCACTGTGACATCAGAGCAAAATGTTCCTTCTAAGCATTTTATATTTTCGTCACACTGTTTTCTACCCAATACCATGCATATTTAGATATATTTTCTTCAGTTGAGTTGATATTGAACATCTCCAGTGAGTATGAAGATGGTATATGTTGATGGTATATTCATCTAAATACATTCAATGTTGAGATTTAATGCAATGTACTGTTAATAATGTTAAGATACATTTATTTATTTATCTTCATGGCTCCTTGATGGTTAACAAGTGGAGCAACTAAAAGAGCAGCTATCATGTAACCAAATTTCCCATTGGCCACAATGAGCTCTCTGTTTTTTAATAAAAGTTTGCTGGTTTATTGTAGATTGATATTTGTTTTCTATTAAATTTTTTTGAGAATTGGCATTATTGTGATTAAGTAAGACAAAGCCTCGATGAAATTTCAAACATGACTAGCTGAAGGTATTCCTCAGAATTGTGTTTTAAAAACTAGTAAAATGGAAAGATAATTACTCCTATTCACATTGGTATCACTCCTCTTAAATTTTTGCTTGCTCAATTATATATCATTTTGATGTATCTGCTGCGGGGGACTTACGAAATTTTTGTGACAAGAGAATAAATTGCTTCCAATCAGCTATTTATTCATTTTTCTCAATATTTCTACATAACTTCCAAAAGATCAAATTTTTTTTATCAATGAAAGAGTCATTTTCATTTTTTTTTCTACAAATGATAACAATCTTTTTTGCACAGATGCTTTAGATTTTGCTTACTTACCAAATTTTGACTTTAAATGAAGCTCGGATAGCTTTCAATGTTTAAAGGTTGGAAAACATTCATTCCTCTGTTGGAAATAAGTAATTGTGAAAGAAAAGAAATACTTTTTATACATGACAATCTATATCTTGGGCATATTTGATGAAGGATTAAAGAGGAAACTCTAATAGATAGTGAAAATCTTGCAATCAGTGGTATTGAATTGTAGGTTGACATATCCATAAATTTCTTAGGAAGGTCTTAAGGACACTTCACACAGAAAACATAGATAGATATGACCTCATAAAGTGGCTGTTCCTTTATAGACTTTTTTTTCCAAAGATGTGCTTTGTAGGTTTGTTAAATGTCTGTATGTAAGAGTAGCTTGTAAAAGAGGTGAAGTTAACCCTTTACCACTCAGATAAGCCCTCCATCACCTGGCCCACTATCCTTTTCTTATCAGTGATTACACAATATCCATTTCCTCAGATTAAATTGGCTTTTTAAGCTGATAAGCACTAATTACCCCTAATTAAGAGGGGTAGTGTAAGTTAAACTGTTGTAACTCAACTAAATGCTAACATATTTCCATGAAATAAAAAGTATTTGGGAGAAAATTAAATTGCCCACTCAATGGTATATTCTACAGTGTATTTAATTATCCATATCCATATAAATTTTTCATATTATAAACACAGATACACTACACATAGTATTTTTTTATTGAAAACATATTACTTTTTTCATTTTCTTTTACCATAATTCCTTTGAAATAATTATTTACAGTTAATGAAAACATTTGTCCTATATATAGAAATATTAATCTAATATGTTGTGTTTTTTTTTCTTTTTTTACACAGGTATATTTAGAGCATAGAATGATTTTAAGTCCTGGCTGAGAAATATTCCCAAGAAAAGACACACAGAGTTTCACACTCAGATCAGATTATCTACAGAAGTAGAACTATGATTCAAGATTAAATCAAATATATAATTTTTACATGTACTAAATACTATCTGGAAATAAAATGATTTTGTTTTGATTAAAATACACTGAACATTTTTATAGAAACACTTTGCTATTGAAGGTGCAATAATTAATGTCTTTACGGTTTATAATTGAGTTGCACCAAATGTAGTTCATTTAAAACAGATTGGAGTCTTGGGGGTGATGAATTGATGAAATAGTTTAAAATATAAACATGTATTGATTTCAAGATAAGTTCATGTGTTGAAATGATATGTTTATATCAAGTCTATACTTAAACAATTTCTTGTTTGTCAAAAACAACATATCATAGTAATTTTTTAAGAAGAAACATCTATAATTCAGTATACCACTGTCAGAAAAAGAAAGTGCTCTTTTTAAGCGATACCTTTTTGTCACAATTCATTCTTGCACATATATCACAGAAAATGTTACTAATCAAAACTCTTTTTATTGCTGTTGCTTCCAATTTGTGTGAATAAAATCTCATATGAAAGATATAGTAAAATAATGATGTTATGATGGAACTGAAGTTCAATTCTTATGTAGCACAAAGATAAATCCAGATTCAAACCACTGTTGCTGTAAAATGCAATGAAAAATGCACATATATTATCCACTCCAACCACAACACACATTAATCAAAACAATTTGCTGATTGAGAATATTTAAAATTCCATCATGGATGAAAGCAATATTAAAGGTACTGATTGTCACTTGTAACTAGAATCTCAAAATGCTGCAGCTGTCCCTGCCCTTATTATTGAACGTTAAGACGAAAGGAAACAGTAATTAACCACGCATGCCCAGTTGTGATGCATTGTTTAAACTTAAGATCCTCTCTATCAGGCTAAAAGGTTGTATGTCCTTTATTTAAAGGAAAGAGGTGTGACACTTTTGTTTGTCGAGACAATGCGAGGGTTAGATGCAAGATTATAGTACGGTAAGTCCTTCATAGACATGACAGACTTACTAAAGTCTTGCATTGAACCCTAAAATAGACATCTGTACATAATGGGTCTAAGGATACACTTGAAATGAAACGGAAACAGAAACTCTCTAACTGCTATGTTGAATGGGACTTTGCAACCAATCAAAATTGAATGCAAGAGGGAACAGCATGCATGAAATATAACAACCATGTTGTATGGAGTGGATGCCACTATGACAAAATGGAGTCATTTCAAGCATGATATATTCATATCTAATTCTTGTTTTGAGATGTCTCTAGCATTGGCTCTTCTAAAGAATCTAAGTCCCAAAAGTGTTTGCCGAAGAAAACATTGTGGGAAAAGGAAAAATTGCTCATTAAGAGCAGTTTCTCTTTTTCCCATGTTTTCCAAAGTTGTCTGCAACAAAGTGCTTTAAGATCTCAATTAGGTAATAGATTAAGAGAAGATATTCCCACCACTATGACTAAAGGTTATACAGTCACAATTTGTCAAATGTCTCTGGATTTCCGTAAGCTTTCACCATTTCCCTCACAAGTCAAATGTTCAACATGTTTGCTTCAAAAGTCATTTTAAAAGATCAGGACAAAAACTGAATCATCTCATAATCGACAGTCTCAATTTGCCTTTCAATGATTTCACATTTGATATTCAGATTTCATGTATACGTTTATTAATCATTATGGTGATGTGTTTTAACATATTCTGCTACAAGTGACTTTCAACATGAATTTATTTTTAGGGTTGCATGCGAGATTATAGTTAGTCCCTGACAAACATGGAGCACTTAACATAGTATTGCATTGGTCCTTAAAATGGTTTGATAGATATTATCAAGTGTTTTCAAGTACTTGGTGTTTGCAACCTTTTACTCCATATGTATATTAATCCTTTCCCAAACAATAACAACATTTGACCACTTTCTTGCAGACGACTTTAGAAAACATTGTGGGAAAAGGAGAAATTGTTCGTAACAAGCAATTTTTCCTTTTCCCACAAGGTTTTCTGCTCTATCTGAAGAATAGTTTTCAATTTCATCACATTTTGAAATGTCGTCTGCAAACTCTTTCAATTTGGGACAGTTGAAAATTTGTTGTTTGGGAAAGGGTAAATCTTAGACTTGCTGCAGCGTATACATTAAAATTTAAGTGTAAATACATTGCAAAAAAAAGAAAGAATTATAGCAAAGGATAATCAAGGGAGACAAATTAAGATTGTGAAATAGGGGTTGTAACCATCCTTGCAAATGATTGATTTCTCGATTTAAGAGCAATGTCTTTTTATATCACGAATCTCTCCTAGCTCATCAACTCGTGGTGCATTAGAGGAAGTGTATATAGAATAAGTGGTAACCAAATTCCGTCATAGTAGATTTTGCGTCTGGTCAAAGTTGAAGTTCAGCAGACAACAATTAGAAGAGAGAATAAACTTCTCCTTGATGGTTGTTGAATTGACATCATTGTGATGAAGGAGAAACTGGTGGTAATAATCAATTAGTGCTTTTAAGAAAATAGTTATGTATATGTGAAATGCTTCATATATGTGAAATGCTGCATGAGCGTTCAGACCAGTATTGATGATGTAAAGGGTTGAAAGTTGTGAATGCGGGAAGGGAATTATTTCCGTTTATCCATTCACATTAGTTAACCCATTGTTTTAGAGCTGCAGTTTTATATAAAGAAATCAAATATGAAACAGGAGACATGTCTGATGTTTCTGATTGTTTGATGTTATAGACTAAAGTGAACATGCTTTTGAGAACTGATAACGAATGGAACTTTATAGTGTTGTATATTAATCAATAGTATCAGATTGTAATATTATGTGAGTTATTTGTGGTGATTAGTGCCAGTAAAGGTATTCCAGAAAATGGTGAATAAATCAGTGAATGTGTTCTAATAAAGCAATGTTTGTGTGGCCCTTTTTCGTGTATATTTAAACAGTAGGAGCCTTCAGCGTTCCTTTGTTTACAAAGGTTTGTGGTGTATTTACATGTTGCAGTGACATTTGAGTTACAGTGAGCACTTGTGTGTAAAGGAAAGAGAGAATTCCCAAGTCTTTGAGAACACTTGAATACTCATTATGTTTAACCATTCTGGTGCAGTCGAAAAATGAAATTTCGTGAACAGCTTTATATCTAGCTGATGAATGAGGCAATATCTTTTAAAGATCCTACAAATCATAATTATGTAAAAATTGGGAAAGAATATAATTTTATCAGCTAATTCAGCTTCACGATCAATACTCATTTATTGTCTGCTGGGAAGGCATCAAATACAACGTTAGTTGGTGATTATTCTCAAGGAAATTCTTAAACTCTTAAAGATATATAATACTCGAAACGCCCTTATAGTATAGACCAACACATAGAATCAGTTTGACATGGTGAGCCAGTTCTGCTTTTGTTATGATAATTTTAAATGTTCATGAAGCAATCATTTGCTTAAGGATATTATTTGTGTCTTTGTTAATTGATTTTGAATGTTGTCTGCTGCAGATTAATTGGAACCGTTTAAAAGAAAAGCATTGGGAGTGTCAGGCATGCTGTTTAAACCATCAGCATAGCTGCCTAGCTTTCTTTCATTCCCAGGAGCGATCTAAATTGATATGGTTGTCTGGTTTTCAGAATCATGTATTTTTATGCTTTTAAAAGATCTAAAAATAAACCATCCTTGAAAATATGATGGTGTTAAAGTTCAATAGGAACCATTAAACTTGGAGTGTTAATTTGTGACTTGGGAGTTTGGATCAGAGAATAAAAACAACATAATATAAACCAAATCTGTGCAGCCATTCTGTGAGTCGGGAATTATTTATAATTAAGATGGCTTCCATTATTAGACGTTTTTCCAATGTGGATAGAGAGAGGTTTGTTGTATTGATTTATTGGCTACATCTATTATCTTCGATTTCTTGTCATACCTTTGCCTCCTCTAGGCTTGCTTAGACTTAGCAGACCTTTAATATCATTTACCCATTACTTCATTTATACTCATTTTGATGCATCTACAGTAAACAATTAACTTATTGCTCCATGAATGCTTATTTTGATTGACTTCTCTTAAGATTCTCCTTCACCTGAAGATTGAACAATCACTTCATATACACTCATTCAACTAGGGCGATGTCAAGGCCTAGTCTTTTATGTGGTTGTATTAAAACCCAGGTGACGTACGTCTCAGATTTGAACCTCAGTGGTACCTCTGGTTTTGTTGGGTCTTTTTGCAATACATCTAAGAGCTAATGTTTGTATTGGGGAATCCAGGAAAGCCGTTACATAACTTCAAAAGTCTTGACATGGTGTTAAAATCAACATGATCACACATTTGCTAAAGGGCTATAAGCATGAAAGAAGAATACATTTTTATCGTGTTTGCTAGAAAACATAGTGGCAAAAGGATAGATTGGTAATTGTGATTTCGAAAACAGCGTCTTAAGTTGATGCAGCAATTATGTTCGGTATACATAATGAAGTAAGGGGTTAAATGACCAAATTTCCTGTTAGAGACAGCATAATTCATGAATGTGATACTGCTTGGTACATACTCTATGCTTGGAAAAAGGTTAGAAATGTTTACAAATGTATATAGTTGCATGCAAATAATGTACCAATTAGCTGAGGCATAAGAAATGGCTAAATGAAATGAGTTGCAGCTGTTAGTTTGAATTCTATCTGCTGTAAAACTGTACACAACCATTTTCCCCATAGAAACTGACCATTCCAGATGGTTGACGAAAGTCATTAGCCCTTTCAAGCAATTCATCATTGGTTTCAAATCCTGATGATGGCATTTGGATTTTTATGAGAGGTTGTCTCCCAACTGACATACTGCATGCCAATGATTCTACCTGGCTAGACCAGCTCTTATTGGCAGTTTAGTATGGGGTATTCTGCCATCTTTAAGAGGTGGGCATCACAATTAACTGAAATAATGCTGATCTGATGTAAAACCTAAATTGAAACCTCCAAACATTCAAAGCACAGACTTAAGCTGAACGATCAATCTCACTGCATTCAATAATGCTTTGATGTTAGAACTTAATAACTAGCATCATTCAGGGTATCATTGTACCAGCTGAGGTGGAAACAATAGTTCACACAAATCCCTGAAAAAGTACAAGGATACTATTCATACAGCCATTTATGTCAATTATAACTCACTGGTGAGAATAACCAATTACATGTATAGTACATTTCAGTTCTGTAATGAAAACTATAGCCTATCAGAAATATGATATAAACCTCGCCAGCTTTGAGATTCTATATCATTTGAGATACACTTATCTAGTTTGTTACCCGTGTTGTTGAAATGTATTTTCATTGTGCTTTCAGTCAAATATGCAGCAGGATATGGTTTATCCCATTCCCTCTAATGGGAAATTGTGACTGTCCTAAATTGACAGCAACATCAGACAATTTTAAAATAGCATGAAACCGGTTATTTTCTGTGTGATTTGAGGGGCAAATATTTGTAACCAAAGGGTGATTTGCTCACCATCGTTTATCATTTCATTCTTCTAAATTATCCTTTGTCATTCTTGGAATTTTCCAAATATTCCTCAGCAGATGAGGCAAAATGAAAAGTTGTACAACAAGAGGTTAAAAAGAGTTAATGTTGAAACCATTTAGTGTGACCTACAAAGTGCTCATAAATTGGGAAGTCATGGAGCACTTGTTTATTTTGAGCATACTTTCTGGTTTTTGTGTTGATCTCATTATGTCATCTGCTTTGAGACAGCTTAAGTACTGGGCTTTGAATATTTGATTTTGTACTTAGCTTTCTATGTTTTGGGTAGAATTTAGAATTTGGAATTTGTAATGTTCAAGCAAAGATTGGATATAAAATACAATGAGAATGGGAAAATAAATCTGTTATGATAAAATATGCTTCACTGCCTTTAGAAATTGAAGTGTAAACTCAATGAAATATGAAAAGCACTTTTGACAAGAGCAAATTATTCTTTTTGTGGCTTTCTATTGGTCTCTTAGTGCCTGTATTGTAAAGGTTTTGTAACAAACACTCATTTAGAGATAAAGCCAAGTGTACTGTGCAAGAATATCTCTAATTTACTCCTCATGCTTTTCGTTACTTGATAAGTTGTCATGACCATGATGATTAAAGGGCCAGGTGCCAACACAGAAATACTGAAAGTGTTCCCACACTTGAAGAAAGCAAGATACTGGGTCTCTACGGTTTACCCATTATCAAACAATAATGACATTTGACCAGTCTGTTGCAGACAACTCTGGAAAACATTGTCGGAAAAGGAGAAATTGCTCTTAACGAGCGATTTCTCATTTTCCAACAATGTTTTCTGCCCTATCAGAAGATTATTTTTCAATTTCATCACATTTTGAAATATCGTCTGCAAACTCTTTCAATTTGGGACAGTCGAAAATTTGACATTTGGTAAAGGGTTAAAGGGCCAGGTGCCAGGAAAGAAATACTGAAAGTGTTCCCACTCTTGAAAAAGACAAGATACTGGGTCTCTAACTTTTTGGTTTAGTCATTATGGTAAATAATTTCCTTGCTTTGTGGAAGAAAGACGGGCTTGGTCTGTTTTTCTTTTACCCTTTGCCTTTATTCAGAGTATTTGAAATACCTTTTTGCATCAGACACCGTAATGACATTTAGACCAAAGGCAGTAGGCAACAAAGTGACATAAAGACTAAATGTAGACATAAAGACTTAATGTAGACATAAAGACTAAATGTAGCTTAAAACGAAAATGTGAAACTAACGTAAAGGCAGTTGACAACAAAGTGACATAAAGACTAAATGTAGCATAAAACGAAATGTGAAATTAATGTAAAGGCAGTTGACAACAAAGTGACATAAAGACTAGAGGCAGTAAAAGACATGATGATGTTAAAACTTACAGCTAAGCAACCAACATAATGACCAGAGGCAGCATAAAACAAATCGAAATGAAGACTCAGTGCAGCAGAATACAAAAGTGTGAAATTAAGAAAAGACTGAAAACATATTTAGACATTGATACATTGAGAACAAAGGTATAAGAGAGCATTAAGACATAAAGACTAAATGTACCAGAAGGCATTGTGATGTTAAAACTAACAGTATCAACCAACAAACTTACATAATGACAAAATGTAGCGGACAACATTGTAGCATAAAGACCAAAGGCAGCAGACAACTTTTCATCATTAAGACCAAAAGCAGCAGATAAAATTGCTTTATTAAGACCAAAATACAGCTGACATAAATATGACATTAAGAATAAAGGCAGCAGACAACATGCTGTCTTTGATACCAAAGGCAGCAGACATAAGTATGGCATTAGTTTTAACTTATTTAATTTACATTAATTGTGAAACAAGTATTTACGACTTGGATAAAGCGCTCTCCATTCTGCTTCCTGGATACATAAAGAGAAACATGCAATGAATATTATTAATGATAGGTTGCCAAGTGGACCTTGCTATTAAAGGGATGGGAACCTAAGAAGCCGACAATCTACCTCTGGACCAATGTCCTACATCAGACCAGTAATCAGCATGGCAAAATGTAGATCAAAGGCTTTGGCCAACATTAGGGCTAAAAGCAAAAGACATCCTGACATTTACTTCCAAGGGTAATAGACAATAGATAGATAGTAGGATTAATGTAGCAGATGACAATGTGAAGTTTAGACCAAATTAAGAAAGGCAGAGGGCACTCATACCGTTCAAATCGAATGAATGACAAAAAAAGCCACAGAAAAAGTGATTCTTTGTTTAGTGAACAATTTAATTGTTGGGATAAATTGAAAAAAATTCTCAAAATGATCAAATTCCCTTAATGTCACAAAATCAACACTTCTGTTTCACATCCATATTAGGGGAAGCAAAAAAGGCAAACCATACCAAGTAGGGAATATGAGAGATGTAATGAAGTAATTAGAAAACATGATATACGGTAATGAACTATCATGTATTATAAGATTATTGCAAATAAACCTGATCCAGTGGGCTGATTACTGTAATTAAAGCAATCTAAATGGTTGGGCGACGGCAATAGATCCCTTTCTTTGTCTCAGGAAGTATAATTGGTTGAAATTTTTGCCTTTGCTGTAAACTTCACCACATGATCATGGTATAAGAAAGGAAATCTTTTTTCCACATATGAATTTTTAAAGCCTTATCTGGCATACCCAAATGTTGGAGAAAAGGTAAGGCAGACCCAAATTTTTGAGAAAAGGTAAATTTCACAGAATATCTGTTGACTGAAGAAAACATTGCTACCTCAAGAAACTGTTATTGTTTTTTTTTATTTCTTTTAAACTGGTTTCTTTCCCATTTCAACTATTATTTGTAATAATTGAAACTGGTTTGTAAGTAGCTAATTCCATCGGTTTGATGTGGTCAGACCTTCAAAATGGGGTTTGCCATTATGTGTAAGATGTATATGTGTATGAAACAATTTAGCCCTTTCTTTGTACTGAACAAGGAAATTATATATCCAAGTAACAAAAGTGTTATTGAAAACGTTTATTTCTGATTAATTATTGACAAATAAACAATAGGGGAAAATTTTTTCTCATGCTGAACAAGCGCCTTATTTTGTCAAAGAAGTCCAAATGTTGCTCGATGTAAGGGTGTATTAACCCTTTACCAAACACCATACTTGCGACTGTCCCAAATTGAAAGAGTTAGCAGATGACATTTCAAAATATGATGAAATTGAAAAATATTCTTCTGATAGGGCAGAAGACATTGTGGGAAAAAGAAAAATTGCTCGTTAAGAGCAATTTCTTTTTTGCCACAATGATTTCCAGAGTCGTCTGCAACAAACTGGTCAAATGTTGTTATTGTTTGGTAATGGGTTAAGTTGTTTGCATAAAGGAAATGGCCAAGTCCCTTGTATCGGTGTCACTCGATATAAAATGTTTAAAACTCACTCAAGCAAGTCCGACCTGGGTGTTTATTTCATTTCATTTTTACGACAGTACATGACCCCCCGAGCAAGGAAAGCCTTACTCTGGGTGAATTTCGGTATATACTAACCCAATTAAGTTGTGTTCTACTTTTGACATAGTACGACATATATCTATTTTTGAATTAACCATACAGAAAATAGAGCATAATGTGTATATACATACATACGTAGATATGATGACAGTGTGCATTAGCATGATTGTTACATGTGCATGTGGTCTGACTCGCTACAGCATAATTCTTAAAAGACATTTGTATGTAACAATGTTTTAAATGATTTTAATCTTAGAGAATGATCTGATTTCAGTTTAAAAGGGTTATAAATAAACACTGGCAGTCCTAAAGGATGACCAATGTTTGGGGTTTTGTGGGTGTGTCCTTTTGCAAGACACTTGAGAGCCCCGAGCTAGTATTGGTGAATTGCAGTGAAGACGTAGTATAACTGAAAAATTGTTCGTAGAATGTTAAATCTTATATTTATAGATTTAAATGATACAGGTTGTTGGCCTGATTGTTTGAATGATTGTAGAAAGTGCAAGGGTTTACAGCCTATCATGCAATGTTTAAGCGTCATTGTTCAAGATAACTTTGACCGTAAAGACTCCATCTTCATTATTCAATATTGCTACAATGATCTTAACTGCGAGTTCGCCATGAACTGAGTCTAGTGAAGGTGTGACTGTATCTTATAGTCTGTCACATCATTTTAACCCTTTCCCAAACAATAACGACATTTGACCACTTTGTTGCAGACAACTTTAGAAAACATTGTGGGAAAAGGAGAAATTGCTCGTGATGAGCAATTTCTCCTTTTCCCACAATGTTTTCTGCCCTATCAGAAGATTATTTTCAATTTCATCACATTTTGAAATGTCGTCTGCAAACTCTTTTAATTTGGGACAGTCGAAAATTTGTTGTTTGGGAAAGGGTCCAACTTGAATAATACAGTCTAACTTGTGTTAAGCAACCACCCTTTTAAGCAGCCAACCTGCCTTAAACAGCCACTACAGAAAGTCCCATTGTTAGATTTTTAGTGTACATCAATTTGTATTAAGCAGCCAACCTGTCTTAAACAGCCAATTTACTCTGTCCCATAGCCTGGCCTCTTAACACAAGTTTGACTGTACTTTAAAACAATCTTCACACTACCTAAATCATATCCATGACAAGTTGACTTAATGAATATTTGCTCATTATTTACATAAGCTGTTTTATCTGACAAATTTTTCTTACCAAGTCATTTTAGATATGAGAAAATTGTTCCTATATTGTTAGCTGCATGAGGCCACCTGATACTTATCTTGTATCCAAATTCACCTGTCCACTCCTTATCAAGTCACTTTTTTTAGTTTCATATATTTCTAGTGATACTCTATATCATTTTAAAGACACCATATTTGGTCATAATTTACTTAGTAGGTACCTTTTCGATTGGACAGACAGTTTTAAAACTCTTTTTGTAGGCAGACAAGACGCATTGAAAAAAATAAATGAAATTAGCTTATCACGCCTGTCTATTATGTATTCCTTTATTAATCAATTTCCCAGTTTTTCAGGATGGAATTTTACTTTTGACGCTAAGTTAAGTGTCGTCTGCTGTGATTAACACAGATCATACAGAAAGAGTTTGAGGGTAGAAGTGTATAAAATCGTCACGGTGTGATCAGGAATTCAGGCTGTCAGTACATTACAACAGGCCTGAAATACAATATGGTAGGAATGCCCATACCGCAAGTTTATACACCTTGAACAATTCACTGAGATCTTGTTCATCTCTCTCGATCTCACAGCACAGGGCTACTTTTTGTGTTAAAAAACGGACTCTTGCTGCACAAAGTGACTCGTTGTTGTGTTTTATGACTGCTGAGTTTGCAACAGGGCTCTTGCTGAGATATAGAGTGACTTTAATTGTGTTATAGGGAATAGGGAGACCGATTGCAATTAAAAGGAGAACTATTGATACAGGGTGTGTGTATATTGTCATTAAGTAGGTGGAGTAATGGTGATTCAGGGGTAAGAATAATAGACTTTCCAAGGTCCAGATAAAAGGAGGCTTTACTTTGCCTACTTCTTTACTTTAGATGTGCTTTAAACAGTATATTTTGCACTTGGTGAGAGAAGGGGGCAAAGGAAGATATTTTGAATTCTGTTTTACCTATTTTGTTGGTACTTACAAAAATCGTCTTAAACAGATGATTCAAATGAGTAGCAGAATTATAGAGTTAAGTGACGAACCAAAGAAGTTACTGCCTGGAATGTTCCTTTTACCTGTACCTATGATTTTGATTTTTTTCCCTAACGAGATTACTTTAATGAATATCATCAAAATGGCATTTGTATGTATGCATTGAGTTTTGGAATACTGAACTATAAATGTGGAGATATGTCAAGTTACATAGATATCTGAGAAGGGATCATGCTTTATTTGATTTATTGAAAGGTATCAACTTATGTCATTTGTTTACATGTATGATGATTCTCATGCTTCTTAGTGCTTTAACCTGTTATGACATCAAGAAGAAATGCTTAACCATCGACAACTCTGGTTTTGTGGAAGTGACCTTTGGCAAATCACTTCAGAGCCCTAGCCTAGCACTGATTGATCCAGGAAAACAGTTACATAACTGAAAAATTGTTGATATGGCGTTCATCACCATACAAACTAAGACATGTTTTAAAGATTAGCAAGTAGATCAGAGCAAAGTCATGAAAGTAAAGATGCCAACTATTTGTCCCATTTCAGTTCTGACACTTTTTAAAACATGATTGTTTGTTGTTGGATCAAAATGCTACATGCATTTAAATTTGTTTCTACTTACACCTTGCTTACTTTACCACCATGTCTCCTGCAGGAATCTTGGGAACCTTCTTTTTAGGAAAGGATATTTTGCTTTCAATGATCAATTTATCCTGTTGTCACAGTGGTTTCTATCAAATATCATATAAAAATCTATCTTTTTCATTTTATTTTTAACGGTTGTCTGTAGTTGCTTGTGATTTAGACCAGCCATGAGTTCTTTTATGGAGGAACAAGTCAGGTAGTTATCAATTTATACAACCTGAATGTGAGAACCACATACAATGGATTATTGCCCATAAGACATTTTGCTATATTTGATCATCTTTTAACAGTTTGTGAAAGTAAATATAATTAAGCTTTACATGGAAGTTGATGACAGTTTTTCTTGCACATTCCCCTTTTTTGTCTTACTAAATTATTACAGATACTTGAAAAAATCATCATGATCTCTCAAGTAACTTGTGTCTCATTGTTGCATTGCTCTCACATTTACATTCCTTTGGGTAAATAAAACAATGGATAGGGAAACTATTTACTGATAGTATGTTTTCCTACGACTTCCATGCTTTGTGCACAAGCTTATGATTTTTTTAGAATTTGCTTGAGATATGCAGTTTTCATTTATCACAGCTTGCGTATGTTGAATGATTTGTGACCTCATATGAAAATGGTCTCAATTCAAAGCAATAGCCGGTGACAAAACATACAGTATGTTAATATAGATTTTTTCCGTAATATTGTTTAGAAACAGTTGCCAAAAAGGTTTTTCGAAGAAATAAGATAATCTTCTATTTGCACAATCATTTCAAATACCATACACATATCAAGGTGAACGATTTTGTGTAATGGCAAGGTT
Organism: Cerastoderma edule; assembly: GCA_947846245.1. NCBI lineage: Eukaryota > Metazoa > Mollusca > Bivalvia > Cardiida > Cardiidae > Cerastoderma > Cerastoderma edule. Next base: position 17,881,941 of record OX401416.1, read on the forward strand.
TAATTATGATACCATCCTAAGGTCCAAACAAATTAAGTCTTCTGCTGTTTATAGCATCAACAATGTTACAAATAATCTAATCTGCTGCAAATGCAATTAAGTTGACTTAAGAAGAGGAAGGGTTGAAAAATCCAGTAAATCATAGTTTTTAGTATCATCGAACAACCATATAATTTCTACCATGAAGTTTCAAAACATTTCTTTAATCTTTAAAGCTCACATAACTGTTGTTTATATTTCTCCTTTTTTTGTCAATGATAAATGTCTCATTACTTATGCAGTCGTAAAATGTTAACCCACTTTCCAAAATAAACCACAGAAATGTTATTGCCTTTCCGAGAGAATTGTTTAAACCCCTTCTAAAGTGGAGAATATGAAACACTTCCTTTTGGTTTGTGACATTGAGTACAAATCATAACAGCTAATCAAGGATTCAACACAAGACTATTACGATCAAGATTTCATGCAAGACTATAGCAAGTGCTGCATAAACATGAAGCACTTACCATAGTAGTGCATTGAACCCTCAATATTAGGAAGTCCTTCACAAACTCAGTTCTTTCTTACGATAGTATCATTTTGAAACCTTGTAATGAAAAGAGGGGTTTATAATGTCTCTCACAAATGAATCTTGTTTCTTATTTTTTCTGGCTTAGGCAAATCAAAGTCGAACAAGTAATGTAAGGTGAAGGCCAAGTAGCAGTTTATTTTGTTGGGAAATGATATTTCACTAAAGAAGAGCTTACACATTGTCAGCAAATTAACAATTTATTTGAGTAAAATTGTTACAATTTCCATCATTCATCATCTTTCATATTCAGTTAAAATTCTAGTTCATGTTTTTGTTTTACAAGTTATTTGGGGCACAAGGAAAGACTTTTGAATAAACAAAGGTATGCGAGAGACAATTAAACATCATGTATAATTAAAGCGGTTTTGTTTAGGCTTTTTTTAGTAGTCCATCTTCTTGCCTTGGGCAGTTTTAATTAGTTTTAAGCTCATGCTAGTGTGACAGATTGGGGGAGGTGTGGGGATAAGACTTTAAATGTGAGTGTCTTTATGTTAAACCTCCCAACATTTTATTATTTGATTAAATTTCTAAGTATTTCTGTCGATTTTAAAATGGTTCTACTAATTTTGTTCATGTACCTCCTTTATAGTTTTTCGATTTAGATGTAGGACTCCTATTTAATGGAATTTAGAGGACTTTGATTTGCTTTATCCATTACCCCATATCAAGAATTCAATGCAAGACTATAGTTAGTCCTTAACAAATGTGAAGGACTTTCTATAGTATTTCATTTAATGCTCAATATGAAGTGACAATGGCGTCATTAGTTGTTTGCTTCTGGTGTGATTAAACAAGTTTATTATGATGCAGAGTTTTAAAAAAGGATGCTTTCTTCCCTGTATCTGATATATTTAACCTTAAGTTTTACCAAACCATTCTAAAATTTCATTATAGATAACAGTTGAGATCATTGTTTGAAAATTTAAGAAGAGATTAACAAAATATTCAAAACTTGTCTTTTTTATTGATGACTTTGCTGTTTATTTTAATTGTACATTCCATCATCATAATCATCATCATCATTAACTTTCGCACTAAAAATAAAAAAAGTAATAAAACTGTTAAATGAGGTTTGCATCATTAATCAATGGTTGCTTTGACAGGTGAACTATTTCCTTTATTGTATGACCTAGCTCCCTTTGATATTGGCAATGACTTTTAGTACCAACGAATTTGTTGGTCGTTAAAATTTGTTATAAAATTAGACTCCCAAGTCATGCTTCAATGCATTTCTTTGTAAAAAATTGACCCAAATTTGTAATCTGTGACCTGTTTTTCTTATGGAATGATCTCATAATGCTCTCTGTATTGCAGCAAACTTCAACTGTTTTATCATATTGAGCAAATGTTTATTGTTTATTGTCATTGTCTTCATTATACTGAGATCTTCCACTGACTTACAAACCAGGGGCGTTTCTATGCTGTTCATTAACTTGTGTGTTTTCCACAAATAAATACATTATATTTATTGGGTCCTGCATGACCCAGTAGTTTAGGTGGTGGACTATGAACTCAGAAGTCCCGGGTTTGAGCCCCACCAACACCTTTGGTTTCGTGGGATTGACCTTTGGCAAGTCATTTAAGAGTCCTAAGCTAGTACTGGTGGGTTCAGGAAAGCTGTAACATAACTGAAAAATTGTTAAAACGTTGTTAAACACCATAAAGAATATAAATTCATACCTAATGTCTGACACATTCTAAGGATGGTCAAACTTCCCTCTCTTCATTACCTTGCATCTGTTGTGTCTTGACCTTTAAGAGATGGTCAGATATGATTATCTAGCTGAATGGACATTTTCAGCTGAATGGTCATTTCCATCTTTTGGTTAACAAGGTCTATGAATCATATCAGTTGGGATAGAGTCGTGAACTATCCCATTCTCAACATTAGACCCTTGACCTATAGGTAAATTGAGATTTTAGGACCGAGTTTGTGAACAGGAGAAGTCTTCTCCTCTTCAAATATTCAAACTTGGTCCTTTCTGAAAGTATCCTGAAACTGCTTGCCTTGAGGATGAATGTATGTTCAGTTAGTTGATTTTGGGCTTTCATATTAGGTTTTTCCATTCTACTTTCCCATTTTCAAATATTTTCTACTTAGTATGTGAGGAATGTAGTCCATTCTGTTATTATTTTTATTGATTTCATTTGGAGGAGATTTACCAACATATGTACCTGTACACATTTTAATGGGAGAAGTTGCTTGTGTTTGAGGGAATTCTTCTTTTGCCCTGTGTTTCCTTGCAAATATAACAATCAAAATAGCCTTTTTCCTTCTATGTACTTGTTGACCGCTCATGTTTTGAGTAAAGACCTTTCCTGAAATTGAATATGAGGTTATGGATTAATTTCCAATTTACACTTGGCCTTGTTTCGGTGCAATTATTATATAACTTTGACAGTTGTCATTATGTGATAATTTATTCTGATGCTACTGTTATTGTTATTGCTTTCCACCCTTGGGCAATGAAACCACAAAATCTATGGACTACATATACTTCCCATAATGCACATTGGCATACTTTTTAATTACAATAAACTTTTCTTGAATTAAACCCCTTTGAAAGAATCAGGAACATTTTCATTAACTTCATGAACAATAAATGGCCTTTCATGAACACAGAACTTTTTTGTGAAAGTAAAGAACAGGTTCAAAAACATCAAGAACAGGTTCATTAATACATTAATGAACCTCCATCCATGAACAAGTTTAGAACAGCTTTGTGTTCATGAATGCCCATTTAACATTCATCAATCATGAAGTTCATGAATAAGTTTCAATTATTCTTTGGTAGTAAGGTCCTAGAACAAGTGTACTTCAAATATTTTTAATCCATAACTAACAGGAAACATGAAAATGTTAACTGACACAGTGATAGATGACACTAAAATTAACCTGAAGCTTGAGATTTAAGCATGGCTTGCCCCTGATCACAACCTCAGCTGTCACAGTATGAGAGTGAGAAATTTGTTGAAAATAAAATGAACTCCTTTCTTTCAAAATAATGTGTCAAACTTTATTTACTGTCTTACGTTCTCCATTAAACTGTGCGCTTTAATGATATGGAATACCCGCAGGGCAAAATTTGAGGTGTATCCAATTCACAATAATTCAAAATGAATGTTGTGACCCTCAAATTTGTGAAGTTTAGACCACTTTTGTGACAGAAAAACTGAGGGGAAGGCATGGGGAGCGTATATTATAGTGATAAAATATTTCCTTTTACCCTTTGCCTGTTCTATTTATCTTGCTTTCAATGAGATTTAGACCAATTGGGATGTAAACCAAATATCCTAGAAAGATTTACTTGACCGTAGACCTGTAATTAACAGTAAATTCAGTGTAACAAAAAAAGAATATGCTCATGTCTCCTTCTATCACATTATTTTCAAATGCATCAAGAGAGTTGTAAGTGGTAAGGGAGAAAGTTAGCAATTTACCTGGTTAGAACAGAAATTGTTGGAAAAAGTATTATCTTCTGTTGTATTTACTGCTTAATGCTGTTTTCAACAAAACATTTATCATTAGCCACGACTCTGTGATTGTTCATAGATTAATTTTATGATGTTCCCCACCTTAAGGGTTGATGCTATTTTTCATGAGAGGTAATTTCCTGGTTGACTTATTATGGAATTCAAATTGTTCTGTCTTTCTTAACTGAACCCAATATAAATGCGGTGTTTCTCTTCATATATAATGAGACAGGCATGAAAATATAATGGAAAAATTATTGTATTAACCAAATAAAACAAAGCTACTATGCTGCTCTCTGAATATAGACCAGTATTGTCTCAGGTTTGAGCCCCAGTCGCCAATATCTCTAGGTAACTGGGAGTGTAATTTGGTAAGACACTTCAGATATCCCTTGCCTAGCACTGGTGATTTTAGGAAAACCAAAGCATACCTGAAAAATTATTGACACAGCATTAAACTGCTTTTAAAATACAAACCAGCACCACCCAGTTTTAGCTTATGGTGGTTTTCCATGACCTAAAGTCCAAGTTGAGGGTTCAATGCAAGACTATAGCATGTGCTTCACAATAGTATTGCACCGAACCCTTGAATTGCATTCTGAAATCATTAAGAAGAGAATTATTAGAAAGAATAATTTGTACCGCGAAATATTTCGGGAGAAATTGTTTCCTTATTAGGGTCTTTCCTTAATGACACAATGTTTTTATACCTCTACTGCCTTGCATCCTCGAATGAGTTTTAATGGAGTAATAGGGTCTTATATATTACATCTTAGAATATAGAATACACTTTGTTCACTTTATAACCTTTTTATTTTCCAATTAATTTGAAGCAAACATCATTAAAACCAAGCAAAAGGAAATGTGAAATGTCAATGAAAAAGCTGCATCAATGATTATAACCAGAAAGATTATAAAGGAAATTTTGGCTCTTAGTAATCAAATTCTCCTTTTATTCTAGTGTATTCAAGTGTTACCTGCTAGAAAAGTGTTTGAAGTTCTCTGTGTTAACAAAAGGGCTAACAAATTAAGTGCCCTGACCGGGTAATTTTTAGTCTGTTTAGTAATTCAATGAAGTATTTTGACCAGGGATTTATTTTTCTGTAGTAAATATAGTATTGATTTTGTGAATGGGAAGTATTTTATCAATCAAGAATGACACCCTTTTGCTTAACCCTTTACCAAACTTATTGTTTGATAGCCCAAATAGAAGGTGTACACAGGCAGCTTCTTCAATCTGTTAATTTTGATCATCTGTTTTGAACTCATCCGCTAATTTCGACATCCATTAAAATGGTAAGCCATTATTATAAGAAGCTGATATGCCCAAGACAAAAAGACTTGACCAAAAATTAAATAATGATAGCTTTGTTCTAAGTAAAAAAATGTAGCAAATGAAAGCTCTTAGTTTGTTAGGGCATTTATTTTCTTAATTAGTTTTCAACTATTTAATTAGATGTTAACTACATACAATGTGGGAATCTTTTTAAAAACTAACAAGCTAATGCTTTCAATTTAATTTGGCATCTCTTTTCTGTATTAAGTTGTGGGCTTAATTAGTTTTGAACTTGTAATTAGATAATGACAGTAGACTTATTTCAAATGTCAAGAAAATGTCAGAAGGACTTGATATTATTGACAAAATATGATACTATATCCTTCTTCACAATTAAGATTCTTTCAAGTCAAAAACCATTTGTAACAAGTAAAAAAGATAACCAACAATAGACCAGATTGGTAAATGTTGAAAGCAATTGATACAAAATGAAGTATTCCTCATTGGTAACAAATTCTCATATTGTTTCAATCATCGTCATGTTGTCAGTGGTAGGGAAATGGTTAGCCCAGTCTTTCATATATTATTTCATGACTAGCCCAAATTGATAGCAGTGGATGAGTACAAATGCAAATTATGAAAAATAGAACTTTGATTGAGATATCTGGTAGAAACTAATCTGATAACTAAAAAATGGAAGGGTCTTATTTTGCGGTAGTCAAACTAACTTGACGTGATCAGGAAATTTTATAACGTTTGCATCTCCTGTTGGATTCCTCCATCAGAAAATAAAAGGCAATCTTCGTGTCAAATAATTTTGACCACTTTTGCAGATGCATCAAACAAAATATATGAAGTATTTAGATAAGCAAGGTTGTTGACAACTTATCACTTATATATGGTTTGGATGAATAATTTCAATTTGCCTGTTTCCTTATGTCACCTCTCCATGTCATTATTATTTAAGAGTGGTACATTTTATGTATTTAGCAAAACGCCTCAGGACATTTTACCGAATTTTTATCTTGAATATCTTGTTATTGCTCTAGAAATTGATGTTTTTAGCTTAAAATGTTTTTGTTTTTTAAATTACTGTTCAGATTAAACATTGAAGAAGTTATATACATGTATTATGACTGATGAATATAATTGTGAACTAAATTCTATTTGGTATTGTAAATGGCAAATGTAGTAGTATTCTTCTACTGGTTTCATCTCCTTTCCAAGCAATTCTTTCTGCAGCAGGTAAGTTAAGATAAGAAAATATACAAGAATAACTATTTGCCAACCTACTTTGTAGGTATCTGAGGCCTAATGTTGCAAGCACAGAATTTGAAATCACCTGGCCCCTTGCTGTGTGTGGTCAAATTATGGTAGCTGTAGATTTTGACTTTCATGAGTGGTAGTTTTCAGATTAACATATGGGGTCCTACATGGCCTAGTGGTTAAGGTGGTAAATTTTGAAATAGGAGGTTCCGAGTTCGAGCCCCACTGACACCTCTTGTTTCGTAGGAGTGTCCTTTGGCATATCACTTCATAGTCCTAGCCCAGTACTTTTGGATCCAGGAAGGCTGTAACATAATTGAAAAATTATTGACACAGTGTTAAACACCATAAGAACCAGATTAAGTTATGGAATACCAATGGTTTTAGCCGGCTTGACCAGCTCTTATGTCAGTTAGGCTTGAGGTCTTCTCCCACTCAATATGAGCCAGGTATCCCGACTTACTAAATTACTTTTAATGGGTAAATTTTATCAAACAAATCTTGACTGTTTGTACCCACACAGACAACAGTCTGTTCAGATCATGTCTTTAATAGCTCAACCAGCTAAGCCTCTTACAACATTCAGCCACATCATAGAAATGAGCAGTTTCAGTGATTTTCTTTCCCAAAGGCATCACCAGGTTAATGTGTGTCAGTAAAGGCCCTGTAACGTAAGCAGTTCAATAGAGGGTTCAAGATGATTGTTTATTCACAAACCCTGGTAATGTCACATCCATGTTTATATAGGGGATTATTTAACGGTGGCTATAAAAGTGGTATTAGAGAATTGTTTAGTCTTGGGTCCTTAACCCTTTTTTCTCATATCCACATGTTTGAACACCAAGATGACCCTAGTTACAATTGTAACAGATTAATTAAGAAAGTGCTTTATGTTGTGCAAAACAATGGTTTTGTCATTAAATCCATGAGATGCATTTTTATTTTTCGAAGTTCTCGATCATCTCATTAGAAATTCCCATGCTAATTATAGGATAAAAATTAAAGGATTCATGCATGGTGGTAATGCTTGGTAAAATCTTGACACATCATATTTCTTCAATATGTATGAATAATGCATGAAGCTGTAACAGTGAATTATTTGGCATACTATCATTAAATTGATGAATTATGTAGTATATGATTAAACAGCATTTCATGCAGATAAGGAATGATAGAGCTTTGATTGATGTATAAACAAATATATCATTTAAAGTTTTAATAATAATTTTTTTATTTATTGGCTACTATTTGAGCAGATAGGGGCCTTCACAGGGATTAGTGAATTGAACTTGAAATGAACTGAAGGTTTTTTCCATTATAGAGAAGAATCTTCATTGAAATTGCTGAGTTGGGAAAGGAAAAAGCTGATATGACTTTGAGTTTTTCGGACCTCGCATGATTTTAAAGAAATTTCCATTTGGGAAGGTCCCTCTTATGGGCTCCTGTTATATAACCCAAAAAAGCTCTGGATTTTTAGTCCTTGTGATAAGAAGAGAAATTTTGTTCTTTTGTTACACTGCATGGTTACTTAACCCTTTCCCAAACAATAACAGCATTTGACCACTTTGTTGCAAACGACATTAGAAAACATGGTGGAAAAAGGAGAAATTACTCTTAACGAGCAATTTCGCCTTTTCCCACTATGTTTTCTGCCCTATCACAAGATTATTTGCCAATTTCGTCACAATTTGAAATGTCGTCTGCTGAACCCCTTTCAATTTGGGACAGTCAAAAATTTGTTGTTTGGGAAAGGGTTAAGTCTTCTGCTGCAGGTGTGTCAAGGTGTGAGATAATCATGTATACCATTTCTTTGGCATGGCATCAAGTCGAGGGTTTGATGCAAGACTTCAGTAAGTGCTTCATAAACATGAAGCACTTACTATAGTATTGCACTGAACCCTCGAAATGTATTTGTCAGATATAGTATGTCCCTCTAAAAGGTGACAAAGTGATGGGCAGACAGGATTATCTCAGTCTGCAATAGTTTTGTTGTCAGAAGGATCTCCTGGTGCGGGCCAACAAGATGGTCAAATGATACAGATTTGTAAAACCCTTACTATTTTATATCTGGAGGAGTCTTATTAGCTCAGTTGGTTTCATATAAGACTAAGAATGCAGGGGTGCCTGTGTTTGAGGTCTATCTCTGAAAATATTGGGTACTGCATGGCAGACTTCGAACTCTGGGGACCTGGGTTTGAGCCCTACCAACAGCTCTGGTTTTGTAGAAGTGACCTTAGGGAAGTCACTTCAGAACCCTAGCATGAAACTGGTGAATTCAGGAAAGCTGTTACATAACAGAGTTGTTGATCTGGCATTATACACCATTCAAAAATCAGCAAATGGTATTGCTGGCTTTTAACAAAATCATTGTAACTGGATTGATTGAAAATGACTTTTTCCATACAAAAACGTGTTGTACGGGTTTGGTCCAAGAGGACATTGAATTATAATTAAGGAATTATTGAAAACAATGCTAAACTACTTACAAACAATTATATCCTTCCTTACCTATGAAAACAAAGTGATGGGTTGATAGGAAATAGAGGATGATAGGACAAGAAATACCTGCCAACCTTGGAGCAATTGCAATGCCATCCAACACTTGTCAAAATCTTGTTAGTGTGTCGGTTCAAGTCATGTCTTGCCATAGCTAATTAAGTATTCCATGACTTTAAGCTCTTACATGAATATATATTTACTAATGAAAAGATACGTTATTCTTATGGAGAACTGGAGATGATGAGCAAAGTCTGTTTTAGTTGCAATGATATAGAATGGCATCAGCTGGCAAAGCTATCTGTGCTATGGAAGGGAGGTATCTAAAAGCATTTCTTATGTGTCCAATGTGTTATCAATTGTTATGCACTTTTGATGGTCAGATTCTTTCAGTGGTAGACTCTAAACCATGTTAGTGCATCATTGTGGGTGACATTGGTGCAGTGGTAGTGTGTCAGCCTCTTGTACCAAGGGTCCTGGGTTCAATCCCCATCAAGCAAGGTGAGAATTGCCAGGACTAGCCCACAAGTTGACATAAATGCTTGATTAGTGTCCAGGAAGCAGTCATGGAGAGTGAATTTAATAAGATTCAAGCTTCAGTCACAACCAATGTAAAATAAATAAGTTTAAACTAAATTCAGTTATTGCAATTTTCCCTTTGTTGCAGTTAATTATGTCTAAAGACATAATTGTAGGTGCGTCAAAGTGGATACATATGAATTCTAATGCATTCATATGCAATATCTGCTTGACCCTCACAAGGAATAAGTATCTATTGGGTGATTGGTTAATTAGAGTGTGACTGAGTGTGGTTTGACAATTATTTACATTAATTGGTGACCTCTGGGAAAAAGGTTATGTTGCTACAGCTCTAACTAGATGACTATATATGCAATTGTGAAGTATCGAAAGAGGCATTTACATTAGCTGCTGACATTTGCAGCTTTCATGAAAGATATCCTTATATATCTTTTTGTTTCAAACTTGTTTAATTCACTTTAAAAGTGGAACAATACCCGAATTCAGGTAAATGTAAAGCCACAAGGAGGCCATGGCTCTCGCTGAACTTTGGTTCTGCAAATATTTGGTATTGCATTTCATGAGGAAATGAAGATGCTCATGTGCCGCGGTAGTCCCTCTGCCCAAGGACTGCAGAAAGCTATTTAGTTGTTTTTGTGTGTTGTTCTTTTAGGATTTTGAATGAGGTCCAACTAAAAGGGTCAGCAAACAACAATTAAATAGTTTGAAAATTTGTTATTCCATTGTGGTAAGGTTAGAAACCAAGGTTATAAAAAAAAAACAGAAATTGACTACAGTGTGCAATTTTCAATTTGTCCCAAATGCTTCTTATGTTTTCTGCAACGAATATCTTAAAAGTCAAATATAAGAGAAAGGTTAAATCATGAAAATCCAGGGAGAATACAGACTTCAATTATGATTTCAAGAAAACAGATATAACTTACTTGAACATAATTTATTATAACAACTGGATATTTTATTACTATCCTAATCTACCTCACACCATGAATGGCAGCAGATTTTAAGCCGTTATCTGTTATGCTTTAAGCATGCAGATTTATGATGTCTGGGTGTGGTGCAATTGTTATGTTGTTAATACTTTAGAGTTGGATTTTAAGTCCAGGATTTAAACTGGGTCTATTTTTCAACTCCTTCCTTCATTCAGTTTGTTGGTTGTTGTTTTTTTTTTCTTCTGTATGAATGTCTTAACCCTTTTGCTAATTAGTGCTGTGTGGCAAAATCACTTTGGTAGTGCAATACAAACTTCAATATTAATGGATTATGTAGCTTTTCATTGATACAATACTTCTTTGTTATTTTTGTTATCGTTAAAGAATTTGTTTGCTGTAAATTGCATTTCAACATACTTTTTTAAAACAAAATTACTCTGCAAGAAATCTTAATTTGATTTTTAAATTTTACAGTACCAAACATATAAGGAAAAGAAATCTCTATGGTCCATATACATGTCCAATGTTGAAGGTGAATTCCTAGGGTCACCAAAATTTTAATAGGATGATTTTTGCGATAAGCAGCCACCTCTGTTAAGCAGCCAATTTCACCCTGTCCCTTGGGTGGCTGCTTATCGCAAGTTTGACTGTATCTTTCATTGTGAATCATTGAACATTGAAATTGGTGTAAGGAGTTGAGCATATTTCTCCCCTCCCCATTATATTTTCAATGCTTTTCTGATTCACTGTTTTTTTGTGACCAGTAGTATCATTGTTATAAAAGATAAAGGTATATTTATGTAAGGTTAAGATTCAGTGTATTATAGGTCCTTTACTGTCTGTGCAATGCCTGAAATAGTATTGTGTTTAGCTATCGATACATAGTTTAAGGGTTACGGATAATACATGTTACCCTATCTGTTGTTGACAATATGATATGACTTATTGTTTGATGTTGAACCTCTTATCCATATAGCTCTCAAAAATGTTTCCCCCATGGAGGGTGGAAAGATGTTAATGCCTCAGAGACTGTAAATAATGGTGCTTATTGTTATGGAAAGTTGCCTGGTAAGGTGGTCCTCCTTAGTCTAGTGGTGATAAAATCCTTTTCACATTTTATCAGTGGTTTTATGGTTTATCTTTTGCCAAAAAGAAAACAAAATGAGTTTTTCATTAAATATCTTACAGTTCTTTGTGTTAATACATATTTCATTGCCTATCTCTCTCATGCATACAGATGCTGCAATTTATCCTAAAATTTGAATATTCTTTCAAATGGAGCAATTTCTTTGAATGATTGAATTCCCCTTGTTGTCACAAAGGTTTCATCATGATAGAGAGGTTCTAAGGAAACACTATTTTTGAAAAATATTTTATTTTAAAACTATCTCAACAGTAGGTTTTGGTAGTAATTTAAGCTCTTGCTACCATGCAAAACAAGTGTGGGAAAATATGAAGTTTATAAATGAAATTTATTGTCACCAATTACTTTTTTTAATCCTTGCTAAAAGATTAAAGGGAGCTTGCTCTCTTTTAGGTTTAATGTAACCTTTGGTCTTTAAACACAAGATATGATAGGTCTGCAACAAAAGCAATTAATATGCTGTGACAAACAATCATGCTTTTTTCTTTGCTCTATGAGAAAACTGACATTAAATCAATCAAAGCCCCATCTTTCCCAATAATAGTGAAGTCTGAATATCTCGTTTGGAAGCAAGCTACATTTAGAATACAAAGATGATGTGTTTAACTTTGTCCCTGCAAATATTTTGTTTGGCAATCTAGAGTTGGTGAAATTTTGATAAAGAAATGCAAGAAGTATGGAAAGATCTGTAACCATTGATTTTAATCTCAAAGATAATCACCAGAAAATAATCTGAAGACTCAATGTAGCATTACTGTTTAGAAAGAGGAAGACTACAGTGCTTCACATTCAGAAGGACATAGTCTTGCTGCGAAAATCTTTCATTATTGTTGTTTCAGGGCAATACTATAGCTAGTGACTCTCCTGACTGACTTATGGAATCCATGCGATGGATGGTTCTACACGGCTTGACCAGCCCTTATGGGCAGATTGAGTATGATGTCTTCCTCAATCATTAAGAGTTTGGCATCACAACACACCTTAAACAATGTTGGGGTGATGTTACACACATATAGATAAATAAATAGAGCAAGACTTAGTGACATGGACTTACTATAGTCTTGCATTGAGCCCATGATATGTTCTTTACAATAGCGTAGACTTACACTCCTACTACTAAATTGAGCCATCAAGCTAGCCATAACAGAAAGAGTAAATCACTAACTGGTCAGTGACCTAGTCATTTATGGCCAGATTGTATGACAATAAAACACAAAGCCTTATGTTTTACATTTCCGATAACAACATTCAGCGTACTTTGTCAAATACCGAACACAAGAAATGTCAAACAATTTCAGCCATGTGGGTCAGCAGTAGGGACCACTGTAACCGCTTCATCAATGCTTCAGGATTCTAGCAGATTGGGTCTTGCATGGCCCAGTAGTTGATTTGGCAGACTTAGAACTCGGGGGTCCCGGGTAAGAGCCCCACTGACATCTCTGGTTTCGTGGGAGTGACCTTTGGCAAGTCACTTCAGAGACAAAGCCTAGTACATGTACTGGTGGATTGAGGAAAGCTGTTACATTACTGAAATTTTGTTGAAGTGGAATTAAACACCATACAAATATCTAGCTGATTAATCAATTACTGCAGAAAACCGAAGATTCGTAGGAGTCTAAGGTGACCAAAGGTCTCTCAATGTTCAGAATTGGTTTGATAGTATAAATTTTGAGAAAACACTTTGTATATCAAGAACCAATTAGCACACAAACCATCTTTCTCTACAATGTTTTATACCTGATCTAAAGGATTTTAATTTCGATAGCATGTATGGCTCATTGTTTTAACATGGGTAAGCTTAAAGTCTTTGGCTTTCTGAGTGTCCATAAATGTAAAACAAACAATAACCCTTGTAGGCAAGGGTTACAACCACCAAAAGTAATAATGCCTTCCTATTAATGTTAATGAAGTGTCGTAAAGCTGTTTGTATGAACATCCTATGGCTTGTCAGAAATAATTTACCATAGGTGGTGACAATCTTTTAGTGTAGTTAAGAAAGACAGCTACTAGAACTCTCTACAAAACTAAGCCCATTACTCCATATCTAGGGATCTTTAGAAGACTATATGGGGCCTCTTTGGCCTAGTGGTTAGAGTACATCATTTGAAATCACAAGGATTCTCTCTGCATTTGTTCAAATCCTTGTGACGGCATTTGGACTTTCATGAGAGGTAGTCTCCCGACTGTCTTACTGAATGCTGGTGGTCCTGCCTGGCTTGATCAGCCCTTGGCAGTTGGCTATGGGATTGGGTCTTCATGCATCAACAAGAGTCAGGCATCGCAACATGACTGAAAAATGGTTGATGCGATGTAAAACCCATATAAAATACAAGTAGGTTTTAGCAAGCTTCTTATTTTAGGAAGATTTAGAATAGTCTTACATCAAAACTTAAATATAAACTTGTTTTTGTACTGAAAAGAGATTCAAGGAAAAACACTAAGACAAAAAAATGATTTTAAGTTCTACTCTACTAAGTAATACTTATGTTAGTTACCATACTCTATATCTCGAGGGCTCAATGTAAGACTAAAGTAAGTGCTTCATGTTTGTTAGTAGGTTTCTTGACTCATCTGCTTAAGGTGTGTTAACCCAGAATGCTGAGTAGTTGTCTAAAAATAGATTTTTGTGTTATCTGCTTTCCAAAACCTTAAACCATATCTGCTTAATTTTTATGAGGAAAGATACTCAGAGTAGCAAACATGTTAGATCACAGGCCAGCTAATTTACATGGCGGCTGGCCTGGATCTAACCTGTGTGCATAAGCAGCACTTTAAGGGTTAATTCAAGCATGTATGAAGAAATGTTGAATGGGGTACCCAGTTATCCCCTTTATGCTATATATGGCCCTTAAACACTCCCACATTAATGAAATACTTGTAAGATATCTGACACCAGAAAAAGGAGAGTCAACTCAATCTTCTTATGATATGAACTATACAAGGGCCCTTCAATGAAAAATTTCTGATTTTAACGTCCTATTCTGCTTTATTGTCTCACTGTCAAAATTACCCATCAGCCTCAGTCTTTAATAGGGGGTGTCCTATTTGATTTTGGTTTTCAGCACTCGTGAAAAGGGTTCATAGATTCTCTTTTTAAAGTGAAATTGAAAGAATGTTCAGGGTTTTCCTTCGCTGGATTTTTCGATGGATTGTTATCACATTGTTGACTATTCTAAAATCGTGATTTATCTAAGATAAATACGCATACCTACCCAGGTCATATCCCCGTTTTACACACTATGCTAAATTTAACTTGATTGTTCTACTATATAGACAAAGGGAGTGTGTTACATCAGACATATCACTGAAGCGAAACAATTCATTACAAGGTATTAAGCAAGCTTTCCTACTATGTTGATTTTATAACAAATTGTAATTATGATATACTCTGTTATTTTGGAACTATCAGAAATAAGTGCTTCGTGGGAATGTCCTTTGGCATGACACCTTAAAGCCTTAGCCTAGTACTGGTGAGGCAAGGAAAGCTGTAACATATCTGAAAAGTTGTTGACATGATGTTAAATCCCAAAAGAAATGTTAGGAAATGTAAAACATTGCTATATAATGCCTGTTTTTTCACATTTTATCTCAAGGTAAATGACAAAGATATTTTTTTTGTATCCTAACTCATCACTAACCAATTCCTGTATTGTATGTCCCTGTTATAACAGAAAGGAGATACATATACAAACTTAAAGGTATATAAAGATCAAATTCAATTGTCTTATCATTCGGTTGGGTTGCAGTTTCATGCTGCACTCAACTGTTTATGAGTTAAATCATAATGGTCAGTGCACCTATCCATAGTTTCAGCATTTTCTCAGCAGTATTGCACACTCTTCTCTCCAACCCACTGCCCCCAACATGAATCCATTTGTTCTATGTTCACTGTCGAGAAATTGTGTTTTTCGGAGAAAGTTCTGGTGTAAACAGAAAATCTATAGACTAAATACAAGGGATTTATTTGCCATTCTGTTTGATTAACTCTTCCACTCTATACACATTTGCTACTTTGTGTCGAAAACGGATTTATTTTGGATTTAAAAGGTAAATAAAGAAAAAGTGACCTTAAACCAGTTGACACAATCATGTTGAACTGCGATGTAAAAGTTTAAGACAATTATCTCTGTTAAACCATAGAGACTTTTGACTGTATCAGCTAGTCATTGTTGGCAATGAAGGATGTCTGTTGTAAATAGTTGCTGAGTTCATTTCAAGATGTTCAGATTGTAATCTTATTCAACTTATTCCCTCATAGATACTTTTAGATAAGCCCAACATGAAAGTATCAACATACAACAATTGGAGGGTTCAATGCAAGACTATAAGTTTGTCACAATTGTGCAGCACTTACTTTAGTCTTGCACCGGACCCTTGAATTCTAAACTATGATTTATATATTATATGATCTTTGTGTTATTAATTTGAACTATTGTAACAAATAAAAATAAATAATGAAATAAGAAAATAAAGAAGTTGCTTATCATGAGCAGTCTTTTTTACTTTTGCCAGAGTGGTTCCTCATTTAGTCAGCACAATATGAGTCAAATTAATTTGCATGAAGTAATGAGTTTTGGACCATGGTGTTGTTTCACTAAAGTGGTGCTATTTGGCCCAATGGCTCAGGTGGCAAACAAGTAACTTGGGAGGAATAGAGGTTCAGGCCCCTATAGTGCCACTGAAGCATTGGATAGTCATTTTTGCAAAAAAAGAATTTTGCAAAAATAACTCATACATAGCATAAAACTGGTGATCCGTGATGATGGAAGCTGTCGCTTAACTGGAAAATAATCTCTCTAAAATGAAAGCAAAGAAAAAAAAGGTTGTTTTATTGCAAAGAACTTTATTTGAACTTGTCAAATTGAGTCTTTGCTTAATCAATAAATCTCAATTTACTCTTTCCGGTATTGTCTTTTATTCTATCAAAGCTTTATTCGATACAACATTAATGAGGTAAATAAATTTTAACTTTCAATTTTATATTTTATATTTGGAAAGTTTGGTTGTATTTATGATATCAAGTCAGCAAGAGAAGTGTTAGCTCTACTTTATTTGTAAATAATTGATGAACTGGGAACTTTATTGGCCCAATTTGCAAACTATTTTATGCAAATTAAGTATGAAGATTGCATCTCTAAACTGATCATAACATCGTTACATAGGAGTTCGAAAAGAATTACGATTTTTCTCATTCCACTGTAGATGTAGTTTATATATTTTTGGAACCTACATCTCTCTCTCTCACTCTCAAAAAGGAAGTATTTCAAGAAAAAACATGTATTTTATGATTTAAAGATTTTTACAAACTCTTCTACATGTGATTTAATGAACAACTATGGCAAAAGGAGAAATGTCTTACAACATGCAATAACTCAAAGATAGAAAAGAAACTTTTTATTTTAACTCATAGTTTGATTGTCATCTAATGGACCAGGCATACTATCCCTTATGTGGAAAAGGGTCTACAGAAATATTTCAAATAAAAACTGGCTCTGAAAATAAGATTTCATGTAGGAAGGAAAATAATAGTATGGGATGTTATGAAATGCCATAAGGGTGGAAGGGTGAAATTATCTCTATAATATAACTGAAATGTTGTTTGAAAAAGCATGCTTCTAACCAAACAAGCCAACCTGAAATTATTTCATACTTTAATTATTGGTAATTGCTAATTACAATCTTTACACGAACACCACCATAGAAAGCTATTTAAAGATGTCATTCTAGAAAGTATCTCCTTAATAAATGCATCCTTCTATGTTACCTATTGGCTTTTTCAGCATCCTCATCATTTTAACCCTTTAAAGTGCTG
The DNA here is from genome assembly GCA_947846245.1 of Cerastoderma edule. Taxonomy (NCBI): domain Eukaryota; kingdom Metazoa; phylum Mollusca; class Bivalvia; order Cardiida; family Cardiidae; genus Cerastoderma; species Cerastoderma edule. The sequence continues at coordinate 17,899,449 of OX401416.1, forward strand.
GATTCGGAAACCGACTTCATGCTTATGCAAACAGGTTAGATACAGGCCCGCCGCCAAGTAAACTGGCGGCTGCCCTGTGATCTAACCTGTTTGCTACTCTGAGTATCTTTCCTCAGCAAAATTAAGCAGATAATTAAGGTTTTGGATAGCATACAGCAGAAACATATATTTTTCGAAAGTTACCCAGCATTCTAAGGGTTAATATTGGAACTAATTATGGTCAGGGATTGCACAATACCACCATACTACCCAGTATCAGTGGGACTGCTCCTATTTTGGAAATATTTGCTCGCAAGAAAGAGAGAGGGATGCCCTATTGATTGGATAGTTTTCTCCCCCACCAAAAATACGGCAGAGATTTCTCTGTGATTTATGCCTTTTAAATGACAATTGGTTTGACCTAAATATTTCATCTCCGAAATAGCCCGACACTCCGATCTGATTTGCTTGTATTAGTATTGATGATACTGCAGAAAATGAAAATTGGGAATCATTGGAAATAACCTTTTTTTTTTTTCTTTTTTGGGGGGATGGGAGAGAGCCTTGTTTGACCTCAAGAAAGAAGACTTATAGTGTTGAGATATGATGGTTTGCAAATTGGTTCCCTTATTTTGGTTGGTAGATTTGTTCCCATTTTCTCCAGGGAGGCAGAAAATACTTTGGAAATTTTTGTATTGATTTTCGTATGTGCTCGTATGTGCTCTTTTTGAGAGAGAAGATAATGTCTTATATTCTCTGTCAAATATTCCTTTTACCCTCTAGAGGTCCCTTTACCATGATGCCATTGGATTTGGAAATGATTAGGTGCTGAAGGAGTATCCGTGGCCTAGTGGTTTGAGTATAGAACTTGAAATTACGTTGGCCCCTCTCCCCATGGGTTCAAATCCCGGTGATTTTGGATTTTTATGAGAGGCAGTTTCCCAATTTACTTACAGAATGCCAATAGTTCTACCCGGCTTGATCATCCCTTACAGTCTTCCTCTATCATTAGAAGACAGGAATTGCAATATAATGAAATAATGTTGACACAATATGAAATTTCTATGAAGCACTTACTATGGTCTTGCATTGAATCCTCAGAATGACCTTAGTTGTCGATGCACCTTAAAACACCATTCATTCAAACTTACAAATAAATATACTTTCTCTCCTCCTTTCCAGAAATAAGAGTACCACCAGACCATCAGGGAGTGAGTCAGCCGAGGTTGCCATGGAGATGTCGATAAACAACGGGGACGATGATGGGATGCAGGCAAGCAGCGAGAGTTTCTGGGAGGTGGGAAAGTTCATGCGAACTGTAAGCCGCATAGACAATGGTTACAAGTTGCTCAGTAACCTGAAACAGTTGATCAACCAAAGAGCAGAAATCGAGAGGGGCTACTCCAAACAGCTTACTGCATGGTCGAAGAAGTGGAATGACTTTCTCGATAAGGGTTAGAATATTATATATGGTTTTATCAGTTGCTTTATAACCATTTGCCTTGTTCAAGTTGAGATTTAGCCCCTAAGCTTTTATTATATATGTGTGCATTTGTTTAAATGAACTTGCAGCATATGATTAAGTACTTGCTGCAGATTTTTGACAAGTCAATGCTAAAAAAAAGGAAATATTGCTTGTGACATGCTATTTCCCCTTTTACCAAAGCAAAACATTGTGTCAAAACTTTCTGCATGTCACAAGCAATTTCACCTTTGACACAATGGTATCTTCCAATAAAAAAGGGTATCCTTTTGGTTTCTCTATCAATTTGGACCAGTCACAGAAACTCTTTTGAGAAGACAGGTTACCAGACTGGTTTTAAGGGTACACTGCTTAGACCAAACAAACTTTATGCTGATTCATCCATAATGGGATTATAAAAATGTTTTGGAAGGTCAAATATTGGATTATGTGCCATAAATGCCACGGAAAATGGCTCTTTTTGACAAAACAAAATCACATAGTAATTTAACAGTATATTTTAGTTCGTAAATGCTTTGCCAAAGTTATAATGGAGAAAGTCTAGTAGAAACAAACTTTCCACAAGGAAACAAGACCATAATTATTAGACAATAAACATGAACATTATCTTTGTGATAATGAGACGAAACCATTGTGTCAACAGGAGATATTGCTTGTTACAAGCAATTTGTTTTGATTGTTCTACTTAGAATAAAAACCATTGTGTCAACAGGAGATATTGCTTGTTACAAGCAATTTGTTTTGATTGTTCTACGTAGAATAGAAACCATTGTGTCAACAGGAGGTATTACTTGTTACAAGCAATTTGTTTTGATTGTTCTACTTTAAAATAGAAACCATTTTGTCATCAGGAGATATTACTTGTTACAAGCAATTTGTTTTGATTGTTCTACTTAGAATAAATAGCTATCAAGGGCGAGCATTTAAGCTTCTACTGCAGGTACATCAGTACATGTACAAGTTTATATGAGGGTCCTGTGTAGATGCAGTCTTAAGATTAGCGGGGTCCCATGTAAAACTTATGGTTTCATAGTAGTGTCCTTTGGCAAGACATTTCAGAGCCCTAGCCTAGTATTGGTGAATCTTGGAAAGCTGTAAGATAACTGAAATACTGTTGACACAATCATTTATACCCCAATGTATGTAAATTATATGAGAAAGAATGTTCATGGTGTTATTCAATTTGTTTACAGGTCCCGAGTATGGAACTACACAAGGGGCTTGGCGAGGAGTCCTGGAAGAGTCTGACAACTTATCCAATTTGCATAATGAAGTGGCAGATAAACTAGTGAACAATGTTACAGTGTCAATCAAACAGTGGCAAAAGGATAATTACCACAAATCTATGATGCACTTTAAGGAGACGAAGGAAATGGAGGATCAATTTAGGAAGGTGAATAAATTGTGATTGTCCCATAATCTTTTTCCGGCTAACAGTATTAACCCTTCATTTTATAATTATACATTATACTTGTTTGAATGCATCTGTAGGAGGCAACTCAGCTCTAGGTTAGTACTGGTGGATCCAATAAAGCTGTTACATAACTGAACAATTGTTGAAACGGTGTTTAACACCTACAAAAAAGGGAGGCAACTCAATAAACAATTGGACCTAAAGCAGCTCTTAACTCAATCAAGCAATCGTATTTTTATTTTGAAACTGTGGTTTTATCCCAATATTACTGAGTTAGCTTACATACTTTATGATTGATGTTTGCTATCAACCAACGACTAAATTGAATATAAGAAAATTAGTTCACCTAAATTTCAAATGACAAAGACAAAAATTTCACTCTCACAAAAATAGTCATTTTGGTGCAATGGTTTTAATTGTTACTTGTTGCAAAGTCATGTTAATTTGTGAGGATGGTATGATTATTCGATACACACAAATTGTGATGAAAGTTGAAAATTGCTTGAGACACATTGCATGTATGTCAATGTTTCATTGTGACAAAGAGAGCAGCTCCTTGCTATGCTTCAACTCAATAAGAATAAAAGAAATAATATTTGTCATAATTTAAAGTAACTGTGTGGAATAGCTTCAATTTTGATTTTGTACAAAACTGAATATTGAGGTTTCAACGCAAAATTAAAGGAAGTCCCTCACTTTTATTAACATCAGATTTTCAAACTTTTGTTGTAGTTTATCAGAATAATTTGCTTTGGTCAATGGTATTTGGTTTATCCGCCATACGAGAGAGCTGATAAACTCTTCAGTAGTGTTCACTGAATAGCCTCATTATCATTTCTCTAGTTATTAGGACAATTTTATTACGATCGGTATTGGTTGCTAAAAGGTCTGGCTTAAAGGGCTCAGAGGGATTTGTGTATCATTATAATGAAATAAGGACCCCTCCCCCAACTCCCCAGTCTGTGAAGATATGATGATATTTTTATTAACTATTATTGACATACTCAGCCGTTTTATGGAAAGCACGTTAATCACATATACATGTACATAAATGAACAATCAATACTGAATTAACCAAAGACTAAAGGATTCCAATGAATTTAATGTGGATCAACTCATAATGTGAATACTTTTCAAATTTAAGGATACTTTCTTGAAGGGTGAACCTTCATTCTTTTTGAAAAGGGAGGAAATGATCAAATAGCCAGTTCCTCTTTTTTTCAACAAAAGTGTTTTCTTTACTCACTGGGTAACACTGAAGCAGTTTTGATAGAAAGTGTTTCTGATATGAGCGATTCCTCCCTTTTCTTAACAACAGTTTCCAAAGTGATCTGTTATATAAGGCATGTGCTGTAGATAGCTTGGTATAGAGAGATCTTCATTTGAGCAAGTCCTCCTTTCTCCAACAATAATTTCAATTTCTAAAGATGTCTACTACAAGCAAGCAAACACTAAAACTAGTTTGGTATAGGGAGATTCTGGTACATTTCTGCTTTATGATTCCCCTGTGGGAGGTTGTCAATTACTTAAAATTGCACAGAAGGTCTTCAGGGACCTATAGCCCTAGGTAAACCAACCAGCAAGTTCTATTCTGTAATACAATGTAATTTTGTCTTGATTATTTTGATCAGCCCTTCTGCTAATGCAGTGGATTTCTGCCTTGTCTTCTACTGAATTGAGAAAGTCTTCCGTAATAAATTGGGGAAATTGCAAGGCATAAGAATATTCTCATTTTGGTAGAATTATAATCAACTTCACTTAGATTGTATGTACAGTTATTCATAGAACCAATTATCTCTTATTTTGCTGAGTGTTTTTGTGTCTTTTTTAACATGAAAAAGATTTATTCAGTTATTCTTTTAAGGAATATAATCTTGTATGATGGTTTGAGGCAGATTTGATATTTACAGTACTTTTGCTTTCAGTTCAAATCTGTCATGAAATACCATATGTGTGAAAGGGATAATCTTCCAAGTACTTGCTCATGCCATTGCAAGGAGACCTGATCATATACTCACAATCCTACATACTCTTTCAGGTACAAAAGCCCTGGGAGAAGAAGTTAAACAAAGTGCTACAGAGTAAGAAAGATTACCACACGGCTTGTCGAACAGAAAAGAGTACAGCAAATCAAGAGAACAACGCAAGAGCCGACTCTGCCATGTCTTCTGATCAGGTAATGTTATAGGTCAACTGACAAGTTTTTGATTGTCAAGAATCAAAAGTGTTGGCATTCAATGTGGATCTCTCCTATGTACAGTTTATTTTTCAAACCCTTACTCCATTATACCTCATTTTACTGCATTTGTTGCAGAAGACTTGAGAAACCAGTGTGACTGAATGATAGATTGGTTCTTATTTATCTTGTAGTTACAATGATTCTGCCAATTTATTATAATAGACATAATTTTATATTTGTTATATTTAAATTGTTGCCGCCTACTAATTCTTGAAGTTTGGACCAGTAAGTGTTACAAATTGGTGAATGGGTAAATAACAATTACCTCATCAGATAACCGTATTAAACAATTTAACATATTGAAAAATACATATTTACACTATGATCTTGAATGCTTTCTGCTTCAAGGGTATTTTAAAGTCCTTTTGTGTTAGGGAGGTGCTTAAATGTAATGTACTACAAAAACCTAGTGGATTATGTAGGTAGTAGTAAATCAGGATCTGTCCCCGTATTGTATTGATTCCTTCATAGATAGTCCTTGACCTGTGCACATCACCCTCGCCTGTATACTTGTGGCCTCGACCCATTACCAAACAATAACGGCATTTGACCATTTTGTTGCAGATGACCCTAGAAAACATTGTGGGAAAAGGGGAAATTGCTCTTAACGATGTTTCCCACAATGCTTTCTGGCTTATTGGAAGATTATTTTCCAATTTCATCCTTATTTTGAAATGTCTTCTGCAAACTCTTTCAATTTTGGACAGTCGAAAATTTGGCGTTTGGTATAGGGTTAACTGTAATGTTCTTCAGAAACCTAGTGGATTATGTAGGTAGTAGTAAATCAGGATCTGTCTCCGGGTATTGATTTCTTCATAGATAATCCTTGACCTGTGCACATCACCCCTGTATACTTATGGCCTTAGCCTGTACACTGATGGATAATCATTGTTCATTATTCATGAATAGTTAAGTCTTATCCCTTTCCTACATACATGCAATATCATGATGCACTAATAGCACACAACGATAGGAACAATTGACCTGTGCACTTCCCCTTGCCTGTAAACTGATGGCCTTAGCCTGTAGAATTATAGATGATTATTATTCATTATTTATGAATAGGTGAACTGCATGTGTTGTATCAGTCAAGAGACTTATCCCTTTCCCTCATACATGCAATACCGTGATGCACTCATGGCAAAGAACTTAAGGAACAATTGACAATTGGCACTTCCCCTTGCCCCTAAACTGATGACCTTAGCCTGTACACTGATAGACAGTCATTATTCATTATTCATGAATAGGTGAACTGCCTGTGCAATATAAGTCAAGATACACATTCTTTTCCCTCATACATTCAATATCATGATGCACTTTTGGCAAACAACTAAAGGAACAATTCTGGCAAAAGAAAAAAAGATGCTCAAGCAAGCAACATCAAAAAGACATAAGGTACCTTGAAGTTCAAACAGTAATTGCTTTAAGTGAGCAATGTGAAACTGTACCTCAAACATTTTTCCAGTACAATTTGACATGAACTTAGTAATGTTGCTTGCTTATTCTTTCAATTTGGCATGATCTCATAAATTTCTGAAAGAGGTTGTTGGGCAATTTCCCCCCTCAAAATGTCCAAAGGAAACTGTTCCCTAATGGAATTAGCTGTCTCCCACTCTTCACCATATTAATGAATTAGCCATCTTGATTTATGGAAATACAATCATCCTGCTTTTATATATGAAGCAAGTCGGCAGCAATGTTATGGTTCCTTTACCTAACCCTGACTGTTTACCCAGTTTTACCAGCCCTTGCGGGCAGTTGACTATGGTGTCTTCCTCCATTAATAAGAATCAGGCATCGTAATATAACTGAAATAATGATGATGTGATGTAAAACCCCATATAATAATAATGATAATAGTCCTTTCCTTCACAGCAGGTTGTACAGAATTCAAGAATGCTAGGACACACTGGTGTTGGTTCGTCAAGGAATCATTTAGAATCTGCTGTCTTGAATCTGTATAAGCAAATTCTCATTTTCGACACAATGTGATGAAAGGATTTTTTTCCCCAAATATGAAGTGTTAGTGAAAGGAATCAAGTTGGAATGAGAAACACTTAACTAGGATTTAATGCAAGGCAAAGTAGGTCCTTCACAAACTGGAATCACTTACTATAGTCTTGCTCTGTGCCCTCAATATCTTGTCAATATCTGGGTAATTCTCTTCAAAGAACTATTTTACCAGTGCTTATCAGAAGCATCTTGGATGAGTTTTTGAATGAAATGGCTTAAAGAATGATAAAACAGGAAGGAAGAATGTATTTTGTGTGCTTCTCTGTCACAGGGGGCCTGTGTGAAAAACCCTGCTTAGCCAAGATTATTTCCAATGTTCCATTAAGACAATGATATGTGTCTCACCAATCATATTTTCGGGGGAAGCAGTCAGGAGCTTTGAAGCAATATAGTACAGCACTGGGCAAGATTCACCTGGGTACCGTTTTACTAAGCAACTTATGAAAAATATGTGCGTAAGTCAAAAGTGATAAACATGGATAGTATCTTCAATGAAAGTACAATATTGCAATGTGACACGTCATTGGAAGCGTCTCTCAGAGACAATTCCAATGATGTGTTACTTTGCAAAATTGCTTCGCCAAATAGTGAAATAAGAGGAATTGTTGTTTTAGACTTACGCAAATGTTAAGCGTAACATGTTTAGTAAAACGGTACCCAGGAGTGTAGAATAGGTTCACTGTCAGCTGCTAGATACCAAAATACTGTTTAAAATGGCATTAATTCCATATTTAACCATCCAACCAATTGCTCACTATCTTATTTGAGAAGTTGTCTTCCATTCCTTACCAAACCTATTGTAAAAAAAGGTTTTTTCCATATCTTTTGAAATTTAACATTTAAAAACCCAAGGATCTTTGTAGTTACAGTCCTTGAATGACGAAAAATTTAGGCTTGTCTGCTTTCTGATTGGGAAAACTTTTAATCCTATCTTAACCAGGCTTTATGAGTAAGGTTTTTTTTCTGCTATCATCTATTTCTCTTTTACTGTAACTGAATTCCATTTTGATTTCAAATGTCTTGTTGAAACATTTTGATTTCGAGATGATGGATGAATGCTGTTTTGTAAAGAGGTATTGATATCTGCGAAAAGAGCTGTGAACCCGGATTCTCATTTCAAGTCTGTACAGAACGGAAGCAATCATGGATCAAAATTCATTTCCTAGCCGGTAACCTATTGATTTCCTCTGTCCCTATAAAATACTTCTAATCAACTTATGAATATCTTTTTCATGCTCCGTCACTGCGAAATTACAGGAATTCCAGATATAGCAGTGTTACAGGCTATTTTCGATGCTATATTTCAAAATTGATTCTATAAATCATATAATTTGTGCAATCCAAGGAATCATCATGAAGAAAACATGCAGATGAGTACCAACAATATAGGGTTTTGAGAAGAAATAATGGTGTAAGAAAAGGAAAAACAACTCTTATCTGGATTTCTGAATGACATCTTCATCTTTCCTGGGAAATTGTCATCTAGAAGGCAAATAGAATGATATAGATCTGTCTAAACCCTAAACAATTTTCTAGCTTAACCCTTTCCCAAACACCAAATTTTCGACTGTTCCATATTGAAAGAGTTTGCAGATGGCATTTCAAAATGAGATGTAATTGTAAAACAATCTCCTGATAGGGCAGAAAACTTTGTGGGGAAAGGAGAAATTGCTCGTCATGAGCAATTTCTCCTTTTCCCACAATGTTTTCTAAAGTTGTCTGTAACAAAGTGGTCAAATGTCGTTATTGTTTGGGAAAGGGTTAAACATTTTGTTTCAATTATTTTTGTCTTCTGGTACTCCTTGACTTGTGCAGTAGTTTGGTCTGTTTATATCTGTGTTATGTCAATTTCAACAATATTAAAGTTTTAATAAAGCATTCATCTTATGTCTGTCAAAAAGATATTATTTTCAAGGCTTGGACTGCTTTCCCAAGTAAATCTGATCCTCTTGATGGATTTATGATAGGGTACTTGCAGTAGTTTATAAACAAGAATCTATAATGTATGTAAACCTTTTTGCAATGAAGAAGCAAGACAGGACAAGGATGTAAGTTGTCGTTTTAGTCAAGTCAATTTTCCAAGTCATCTTAACTGGCTATAAACTCATTTGTCCTTACCTAATTGAGACAGTTATTTCCAATTAGCTAAATCACACCCAAAATCAACAGAGACACAGACAGTCATAAATCACTAAAAGTAGAAAATTTATTTAGATTGGGTTTAAAAAATCAAAGAAAAATATTTAGTTTACATAACATTTTTCAGATAGTTGACTTTAGAGTCTTCTTCCCAAGATGTAATACAAATTTCCTGTAGTGTGCTGGTTTTCATAGGCTTGTGGTTTTATGGCAGAGAATTCAAGAATTCTGTGACTTGAAGGAAAAATGCTTGTCCAAAAAGAAATGTTACCTTTTTGTGACAGTAGGTGCTGCTACCAAGTTTTATCAACTAAATTTCCTACTTCAAACTTTAACATTGTATTTTACTTTTGTGCTGATTTTGGACGTTTCTCAAAATCCCTCTACAATGTAATGGGTTGAAGTATCAGTAAACCGCCTTTGGTAATAGATTTCGCAATAATTGCTAGTCTTGCTGTCTGATGCATTACATTTCCTGTGGGGATCAAGATAAAAGGCATTTCCTAACTTCTTTGTTTCATCTCTAATTCCTAAAAAGTGAATACTCATTAGAATCTTCTTGATGAGAAGACTTTAGCTGGTACCAACAACATAGGATTTATGCTTTGTTTTTTAAATATTGCGAGCAAGTCTCTGTTGCATGCTGTCATCTGGACCTTTATCCATTTTACCTCTCTTACCCTTAGAATGCTGGGTAATCTTCTAAAAATAGATTTTTGTATCGTCTTCTTTCCAAAACCTTAAATATCTGCTTAATTTTGATGAGGAAAGATACTCAGAGTAGCAAACAGGTTAGATCACAGGCTAGCCGCCAATTTACTTGGCGGCTGGCCTGGATCTAACCTGTTTGCATAAACATGAAGTATGTTCCAGCACTATAAGGGCTAATGTAGGTAGACACGTTTATGGTGCTTTCTTTGGCATTCATTATACAAGCAAGTGGTTCATTGGCAAGTATAAATCGCATCTCGGAAAAGAACATGTAATTTATCTTACATATTGATCCAACCAACATTCCAAGACAACATATGAAGGGCTCAATGCAAGACTGTAGCAAGTCTGTCACTTTTGTGAAAGAGTTTCCATAGTCTTACCTTAAACCCTTGATAAATGAAAATTAAATCCACTGGATCCCAAATTTACGATTTTGATCTCCAAACTGATAGCATCTCTCAAATGATGACAACTCAGTATAAAGTATTTCTTATTTGATTCTGATATTGATGAACCAATGAGATGGCAGAACTTGTGGGTTAAGTTTGTTAAATGTTAGATAATCTCAGTGAAGCCTTCCGATTAATGATGCAATCCAAATCAAGTCATGGTTTTGATGGTATAGGACAATTGCCTCATTTATTTTCCTCTTCCAAGAGAAGAAAAGGCTCATTTATGGAGCTGGAATAAACCAACGTTTTGTAGAAACCTTGAAGCTAAGATCCATTTATTGATGTATTGGGAGTTTTTAGTACAATGGCTATAGAAGCTATGATTAGTCTTTTCCATCTTTCAGAAATGTGTTTTTGTGTTAACCCATTGCACAATTTCTATGGCTCAAGGCAAGAGTGTAGTCTTTCATGCTTCTGAGGGACTGGCTAAGTCTTGCTTTAGGCAATTTATTTGGAAGTCTTTGGCAGTTTGGCTTTTATTTAAAAGAGGCTTCAGACAAAGATTGATATAAAAAAAAAACAGAAAAGGAAAAAAAATGTTGGGAAAAATGAGTAATCATATGAGCAATGTTTCCTTTCTTTGGTAGAACTTAAATATGACATTTTTATAAACATTTTTATGCAAGTTATTGAGATGAAAGTGGCAAATCTCTGAATAATAAATTTTCGCTTTTTGTCATGGTGTTTTTCGTAGACTGTCATGACATGATACATTTACGTGGTTATATTTGAGATATAAAATATCGAAATATGGGTCATTTCGAAAGAGTTATTGATCCATAATATTTATTACTTGGTACTTAATTATGCTATAATTATTATAACCATCATATTTTTTCTGTGACAGTAATAGTAGACTATTACTGTGAGATATTTCTTAATATGTCTGTGAAATATTTCTTATGTCAATGTGCAGATTTGTCTTTGCATTGTCTTGTTCTTCCTGGTTTTCTGGGTCTTCCTGGAAGGTACAGTAAGTCAGACTGTATGATATGTCTCTCCACCAAATGAAAGTTTTTGAGCATCCAAATTCGAAGATGAGTGCAGGCAAAACAATTTGTATTATTTTTTTTTCTCTTGGTTGTTCTTGAATCATCGTTGATGAGAAAGAAAAAAGATCATTTTGGATTTTACTTTTTTCCCATCATGATACCTGTAAAATACAGAGACTATAATATCTGGTAGATGATATCTCGTGAAAACAATGAAAGGAATTGTTCTCAGTGAGCAATTTCTTCTGATGCCCAAATTGTTTTTCAACTATGGCCGTGGCATGTGTGTTAGAAAGAGTATGTCATATTGAGAGTACATGAATTCATGGGCAAGGCATAAGCATTTTCCATGACTTGATACATTTCAAGCCCTGCTATTTTTCAGGCCTGGTCCTGATTTAAGGATTTAAGTTTTTAAATTTTCTTTCTTTGTTCATATTGAAGATGTATAGATTCACTTAGTCTGGCTTCAAGAACTGATTTTCAGGCTTGAGCATTCCTTAACAATTATTTCAGATATGGGATGACACATAAGTGAGTGATTGAGTTATGAAAATTTGTTGAAAGTGTTTTAAAATCTAAACAATTAATTGGAACATTTTCCTGATTTTCGGATATAATTTGTTTTAAAAGCCTTTATAGAAAACGACATTAAAAACTATTTTGACCAAAGCATTACTTCCTGATCTTCAGAAATTGACACCGTGACACATGATAATGCTATCTTAACCATGACAACAAGGATGTTGTTTCCTCTCTTTTCAGTTGAAGAAATTACAAGAGAAATTGAAGAAATGCCAGACAGATGTGGAGAACACAAACCAGAAATATCAAGCTAGCTTAAATGATCTGAATGGGTACAACGCAAAATACATGGAGGAAATGAGTGATGTAAGGATACAGTTTGGCTTTGTTTATTTTTCCATCTAAGTGCTTTAAGTGAAGAAGTTCAAACAGTATTGGTTATAGTGGTTCAGTACCGAGGGTCCAAGGTTCAGTACCGAGGGTCCAAGGTTCAGTACCGAGGGTCCAAGGTTCAGTACCGAGGGTCCAAGGTTCAGTACCGAGGGGCCAAGGTTCAGTACCGAGGGTCCAAGGTTCAGTACCGAGGGTCCAAGGTTCAGTACCGAGGGTCCAAGGTTCAGTACCGAGGGTCCAAGGTTCAGTACCGAGGGTCCAAGGTTCAGTACCGAGGGTCCAAGGTTCAGTACCGAGGGTCCAAGGTTCAGTACCGAGGGTTCAGTACCGAGGGTCCAAGGTTCAGTACCGAGGGTCCAAGGTTCAGTACCGAGGGTCCAAGGTTCAGTACCGAGGGTCCAAGGTTCAGTCCCTGTTAGCAGGGAGGTGGAATTGCCAGGACAAACCAACAAATTGGCGCAAGTACTGGTTATGTTTACAGGAAGAAGAAAAAAGAACCTGTTTCACAATTTATGTAAAATGAAATGAGTTAAAACTTTATTAAAAGATGAAGCTCAATTTGAAACATTAGGAAATTCAGTATTGGAGTAAATGAGTAAACACAAACAGCCAGCAGGGAAGAGATTGGGAAGTTCTCATGAGTTAAGCTGAATGAGCTTGTCCTAAGACCCTGAATGTCAATATGTCCATCAGACCTGACCTTTATGTTTGCTTCATTACGAGAATCTAGAGAGATGTAAGCTCTAATTGCTAGAAGACTATTACTATTGATTGGTTCTCTTCTCTCTTCCCCAATCTCTGTGTTTACCAATAGAGTACCCTACTTCCAATGAAGGACGTTAGCAAATAATAAACACTTCCGTGTTCAACCCTTGGAATGTTGGGTAATTTTCTAAAAATAGATTTTGTGTCGTCTGCTTTCCAAAACCTTTAATGTCTGTTTGATTTTGATGAAGAAAGATTTAACTGAGTAGCAAACAGGTTGGATCACAGACCAATGGCCAATTTACTTTGCGGCTGGCCTGTGATCTAACCTGTTTGCATAAACATGAAGTCAGTTGCAGCAATATAAGGGTTAACAATAAACACTTTCCCTGTATAGAATGATTTGCTTCAAGAAACATTTATTTTTCCTTTCATCACAATGTTTAAATAATGTCTGCAAATGCATCTTAAGCTTTTTGTTTGTGCAGGGGTCTGGGTCTGTGACTGATATGTGATTTGCATCTAGAATTTATGTCCACTCACGGCAGGTCTGTTATGGCTGAATTTTCCGCAGACCGCATTTATTATTCTATTGGGTTTTGCTTCGCAATAATGATGCATGAAGACCCAAAACTTAAAATGCCCAGAAGGACTTGGTCAAGTTGGCATTATTATTGGCCATTGGCTGCAAGGAGACAACCTCTCATGATTTCATGAAATCACTTTTTTAAGCATATAGTACATCTCTTAATGATACGGGGGGACTTAATGTTTGGAAGTTCAGTTCTTTTACCTTCTGTTAACCCTTTCCCAAACAATAACAACATTTGACCACTTGGTTGCAGATGACTTTAGAAAAAGTTGTGGGAAAAGGAGAAATTGCCCATGACGAGCAATTTTTCTTTTTTCCACCAAATGTTTTCTGCCCTATCAGAAGATTGTTATCCAATTTAATCACATTTTGAAATGTCGTCTGCAAACTCTTTCAATTTGGAATAGTAGAAAACTTTGTGTTTGGGAAAGGGTTACCCCCTTTCTCTAGGTGTCAAATAACTTCCATGTTATTGTGTAATTGTGTTTTTGGTTTTTTGCAGGTATTCGACAAATGTCAAGACTTTGAACGGAAACGGATAGACTTTGTTAAAAAGATAATGTTTGATATTCATCAGTGTTTAGATCTCTCCGTAGACCCAAGGTATTTACAAACTTGGCATATTTTAACCAATGCTTGGTTAAATTATATTGTTTGTCTGGTCTTTGTAACTTGATTATCCCATTTACATGTTTACTTGTTTTCACACACCTGCAATGTCTCCTTTAGTAATTGTACTATTTTATTCTGCCAGAAAGCAATAATATTATTATATATATATTTTCTAAATTTATTCATTTTTTAATGATGTTTCTTGACTATCTCACCATTGAAAATCATAGTTGTGGGAAAAATATTTCCTGAAATTTTAAATTGTACTGGAACGAAGAGATCTAGGTAATGGAAATGTTATAATATTGTGCATCTATTATTTGAATTTGGTTAATCATAATGTGTGGGTTCTTTTTAGAATTGCCTCTTCCATACCTTTATTATCTACACTGAAATGATAAAGTTTGGGAAAAAGGAAACAAGGTTATCAAAGGAAATGTACCTCTGTACCGAACTTCTAGTAATGTCTGCAAAAAAATGCAATTACCTTACAACTATCAGTAGCTAGCTGTCATCTTCTATTCTATTGATAAAGTGGAATCTATCTGGCTAGATTACATTGATTTTCCCTTTTCTAGAAGAGTGGAAAACTAGACAGACTGACCCTCTACAATACATTGAGGGTTCAGTGAAATGTTTATAATCATCCAAGTCCTGTGTGACTTATGCCCCTGTCACACTTGACCAGATTGGTGTACCGGACATCAACGGATAGAAATCTTTGTCATCCGGTGGTATACGGTGGCAAATTTGTCAGTCCGGTAGAAAAATCCAAACTAACGACGAACTTGCACCGATTATGGAATGGATGAAACGTACCAATAACAAACATGTAATATACGGCTACCATACTACCAACCGGGTGTCTCCGAATGAGTAACGAACATCAACCCGTGAAACAGGATTGTGTACAGGATGCATTCCGGACAAACCGAACACTTAACGGACATTAACGTGCACATGCAGAAAAAAACAAGATATATGCATTTCTCCGGCAATCAGTTGTCAAAAAGTTACAGTGCCTCGCCTAAATGCCTCGCAGTACAAAAAAAAAAAAAAGAAATCATGCAAAAGCGCAAGACATAGAAACTGACACTGAAACAGAGCATGATAAAGGTGGTTCCATCAACGGACTGGGTAAAGTATGCCCCCCGTACACCTACCGGCTATAAACGAACAATGACAGGATATCTTCATGACAAAACGGACATGCACAGGACAGCCAACGAATATTCTTATCCGTTACTGTCCGTTTCAAGTTTAATGCATGCACAAAACGTTCCAATGGATACCACTGAACGCACCGTACATCACCCGACATGAAACGAATGAACCGAATATAAAACGGACATAAAACAGATATTGACGAACATCACCGGATATCCAAAAATTTCTATCCGTTGATGTCTGGTACAATCCAGTCAAGTGTGACAGGGGCATTAGAGGTTTAGCTTTAGAAATTGTGACACAAGAGTCCCAGTTTCATTCCATACCAGCCGCATGGTTCATAATTATCCAGGTTCTTTGTGGCCCAGTGGTTTATGTGTAAGCATTGTGCCACTAACCACACAAATTATTTGTGGAAGAGTCCTTGGGCAAGACACTGGCTGCAGAGCCCTGTTTAGTGATGGTGAATCCAGGAAAGCCATGAATTTACTGAAATACTGGTGACATGGCATAAAACCCCCATATTAAAATGGAAGAAGTTCTCCACAAATGTCTTGCACTGATTTATTGATCTGATTAACCCTTTCCCAAACAACAAATTTTCAACTGTTCCAAATTGAAAGAGTTTGCAGGCGACATTTCAAAATGTGATGAACTTGGAAATTAATCTTCTGATAGGGCAGAAAACATTGTGGGAAAAGGAAGAATTGCTCGTTGCGAGCAATTTCTCCTTTTCCCAGAATGTTTTCTAAAGCCATCTGCAACAAAGTGATCAAATGTCGTTATTGTTTGGGAAGGGTTAAACTTCTCGAAATTATGCAAAGATGTTGTTCAAATTGAAAGATGCCAGTTGAAGGTTATGATGGGTTCAGAATTTGATGAGAGACAATCTTCCAGCTGATATGATTAAGGTCTATAGGGCTCTTCAAGACCTGACCCAAATGGGCTCTTCAATACTTGGGCACCTCACATTAGATTTAAGGCAGGAAACACAAACTATCTGAAATACTGGTGCTGCAATTTCAAGATGATTTTATCAATGAAATGAATCTACCAGAGAAAAAATCTTCCAGTTTTATCAGAACTATTGTAACCTAAAATCTTATGAAAGATAAAGTTAATTTTATAAAGTTTGATAAAATAATAGATTAATGATGGTTTTTTTTTTGGTTTTTTTTTAAAGATTTTCTCAAGTGTACACAGATCTTCACTCAACTATAAGTAACACCGACGCAGACAAAGACCTTGTCTGGTGGTCCCACAACCACGGGAAAGACATGCTGATGGCATGGCCAGTCTTTGAGGTAAGGATATACACATATTAGGCGTTTTCTATGTAACCCTTTCCCAAACAATAACGACATTTGACCACTTTGTTGCAGATGGCTATAGAAAACATTATGGGAAAAGGAGAAATTGCTCGTAGTGAGCAACTTTTCCTTTTCCCACAATGTTTTCTGCCCTATCAGAAGAGTATTGTCCAATTTTATCACATTTTAAAAATGTCGTCTGCAAACTCTTTCAATTTGGGACAGTCTAAATTTTGTTGTTTGGGAAAGGGTTAACAAAACTCAATATTTCAATGCAGTCCCATTGGCTGTAGTCACTTGCGACACTGCTGTGATATAACTTGCATATTGTTGAAAAAGGTGAAAACCAATTATCTTTGGAATATTATATTATATTACGTTTCTACCAAATGGTTTCTCAGAGTGCTACAAAGTATATATCTACAATGATACTGTAATTTTTTATAAGAAGTTTTCTAAAGAAGGTTTGGTTATATCAGTGAAATTTTGGCCAACTTTGCAGCTGTTCACCTTAACCCCTTCCCAAACAATAATGACATTTGACCACTTTGTTGCAGACGACTTTAGAAAACATTGAGGGAAAAAGAAGAAATTGCTCGTGATTAGCAATTTTTCCTTTTCCCACAATGTTTTCTGCTCTATCAGAATATTATTTTCCAATTTCATCACATTCTGAAATGTCTTCTGCAAACTCTTTCAATTTGGGACAGTCGAAAATTTGTTGTTTGGGAAACGGTTAAACAAGTACAGTATCATTGATATATCCATAGCAAATAGCAGTTTTGAAATGAATTACAAAAAGACAATTTCCTATTATCAATGGTATATTGAAGTAAGAAAAATGTGTTGCAATATGGTAAGTTCATAAAAATTCCTAATAATAGACAGCACCCAAATCATCAGATATGAATTCCAGGAATACTCGCCAGACCTGAAGCCCATAAGTAATCAAAAGAAGATTTCGGGGATCAGTTCAAGCGCGGGTAGCGACGGTATCACCATCACCAGTATCAAACACAAAACGGACAACTTTGTCCCTCAGACCAAACAGCAGCCATCTTCCAATAACCGCGCCAGTACCGGGTCCCAGCAGTCTAGATCTTCATACCAGTACAATGCGGACCCGGAACCAGCCCCACCAGCTTCCATTAACAACGATCATACTAGGTAAGAGATAAAACTGGCAATATGATGATTGGGTTTTTTTTTATTATTATTTACATTAAAATTTACCTTTCTTGACTGCTGCTTGACAAAAGAGGGTGTCTAAGAATTTTGGGGAATGGTGGGATTTGCATTAGATTTTCAATATAATGATAAATTTTATTCGAATGATTTTGCTTGGTTGAAATTTTTTATTTTGATGGGAACTTTTATAAATGGTGTATTTAGGCATTGGTGGGAAAGGTTGAACTTGCAAAGGCTTTTCTTTACACTTTCCCTCATTTGGGATTTTGAGACTTATTCATAGGGAAAGTGGCTGCAGTAAAAAATTATAAAAAATGAACAATAATGGTGTTTTTTGTGGTATTGGATAGAAACAATTGTGACAAAAGAAGTAAAAGCTTATATAAACGCTATTTCCTTTTATCACAGTGATTTCATGTGGTTATGTTTAAGATCAGTGTATTTGAGGGAATGACATTAGCTGCTGTTGATGCGCCTTAAAACACCATTCACTCATTCATTTATTTCATAAAGAATTCAACCAGGGAAACATGCCCTGTATCTGGAGCCCTGCTAACTGATTTACAGCCAATAATAATCCAGCACTATGTTGTTTTACCATTTACAGCTTGCTTGATCCCTGGGGGTAATATGCTGTTGTTTTTAGATGTGTGATACTCATAGAAAACACTGAGATTTGCCTTTAGGCTTGTTTTTCATATGTTTCATTATTGTTGGGGAGACATCTCTATCTAAACATGGCCATCTTCACTCTTTTCTACTTGTGGACGGCATTTTTTTACTTTAAGCAGACGACTTTAGATAAGCTTTGTAAACAAAGCTTTGTGAAAAAACCTTTCAGTTCTGCTGCTGTGAAATGTGAATAGATTAAAAAAGCATTGTGGCAAAAGGAGAAATTGCTTGTGACAAGCAATTTCTCCTTTTGCCACAATGCTGTTTAAAAGTTGTCTGCTGCAAGACGCAAAAATGTGGTGTTAGGTGGTAGGTAATATGTTAATACAAGATTTCTCTCTTAATGCCTTATTAATAAAAAAGGAAATGGTCAAATCTTTCTTTTATCATGAGTTCAAAGTTTGATGGTTGAATATGCATTTTTTGCCCACTTAATATTTTGTCAATTTGATAAGTGTTTTTAATAACACACACCCTGTTGCACAATGATAACATAAGGGAAAGGTTGAACATTAATGGGACAGATGAAACATGAGCTTGAAGGAATGTGTGATATTAAATTCACATGGATGTTATTTAGAATAATATTCAAATTTAAGATATACTTTACATGTCCTTAGATACTATTTATTTGTATTTCTATTGTATATGTGATGTAATTTTATTTCAGATGTACCCTTGTAGTCCCTGATTATACCCCTTTTTGTCAATGTTTTATATAGTCTTTTTAAATGCAGTTTAGATGCAATTTACAGGTCATACCATCATACCATTTAAACATTGTTTGGAAGAAACTCATAAACCCATACTCCATATAGCATTAACACATGCCAAGGATATACACGTAAAAGATTTTAGCTCTGTGGCCTAGTGGTTAGAGTAAAGAACTTGAAATCATATGGCCCCGCTCTGCTTAGGTTCAAATCCTGGAGAGGGATATGGATTTTCATGAGTTGTAGTTTCCTGACTGATTAACAGAATGTCAATGGTTCTATGGCTTTATGGCTTTGGCCAGCACTTATGGACAGTTGAGTATGGGGTTTACTCCATCATTAAGAGCCGGATATCACAACATAACTTAAGTAATGCTAATACATTGTAAACCAAAAAAAAAAAAAAGATTTTATCAAGCTATTGTTTGAAACGGACTAAATTTTCCCATTTTTCATTTTATTATGTTTCACTCATTCACTTCGACATGATAAATCATATTTTCATTGCTGAATATTGACCAATCACTTCACAGATTCACCAAACTCACCTTCTGTTTGAGCATGCTCTGTATACAACCTCAGGACTAAAGATTTTTCCACAGACATATTTTACAATTTATTGATCAGTCTAGTTTAGTTTGTATATTTGATGTGTTGTTGTTATTGTTTTAGGCAAATCTCGTATGATGAGTCATTAAATCCTTTCGGTGACGACGAAAACCCCATTCAAGAGGGTGAGAATGTCAATGCAAATAAGAATGCCGAATTAAAAACTATAGACAAGTAAATTTTATTGAATGCTTTTTTTGGAATGCCTTCAGTTTCATGTATTTATGTTATGATGTAGATTGGTCTTTTGACCTCAATTTTGTTGTATGCAGTTTATGGAATGTATAAAGTTTATTTATTAACCCTTATGGTGCTGGAACCGACTTCATGTTTATGCAAACAGGTAAGATTCAGGCAAGCCGCCAAGTAAACTGACGACTGGCCTGTGATCTAACCTGTTTGCTACTCTGAGTATCTTTCCTAATCAAAATTATGCAGGTGTTTAAGGTTTCTGGAATGCTGACAACACAAAAATCTATTTTTAGAAAATTACCCAGCATTCTAAGGGTTAATGTTGCCATATGATGGGGACTTTGACCTCAATTTAATTAGATGCTATTTTTTGCATGTCTATATTTATATGAATATATCATGTTATTTATATTTTTATGTAACAATTAAGGTGGGTCTTTTAATATCAATGCATTTATGTTTGCCCCAATCATTAGAACATCTAGACAATTTTTATATTAAAGTTAGTTACTTTTGTAGTTCTGATGTTTTGTGTTTAACCGAGCAACTCTTCATATTCCCATAATCATTTTGTAAAAAGCAATTTTCAGGAGACACACACGAATTTTTGGAACCTTATGAAGGAAGTTGAACCATTTGAATGTAATTTTGTAGGTTTAAAAAACCACAGCCTGCATCAATAAATCATGTTAGAAAGAGAAAGATTTTTAATTATATTTTTATTTCTTCAAAAACATACTTATTGTAGGACAACAAGAGTAATTGATTAATGGGTCCCCTTGTGATAAAGGGTGAAGACATACTTAAATGCAATTTACTCCTTTATCAACGGATTTGATCTCAATTTTGAAATAAATTAAGGCAAAAAAATTGAATTGGGATGACATATACAACAAATTCCCTCATATCAGATTGGAAAGCTAATTTTTAATTGAAAGTAACTACAAACAACATTAGTATATAAAGGATTTTAGATACTATGTTTTTTGTGTTGGGTCGAAACCATTGTGATGAGCAATTCGCCCATTT
Source organism: Cerastoderma edule (assembly GCA_947846245.1). Classification (NCBI taxonomy): domain Eukaryota; kingdom Metazoa; phylum Mollusca; class Bivalvia; order Cardiida; family Cardiidae; genus Cerastoderma; species Cerastoderma edule. The sequence continues at coordinate 17,920,581 of OX401416.1, forward strand.
GTCACAATTGTTTCTTATTTCACATGCTTGTTGTGTTATATTGAATATGAGTGACAGAAAGGGTAAACCTAGATGCATTATGCCAACCTGACCATTTTTCACTGTCGTTGCATCTTGTGTAGTAATTTTAGCCAAATTGCATTGTGTATACATTGTACTTTTTTTTTTTATCAAACAACATATTGTTGCATGTTACCTTTTTTCTAAATTGATATCTATTCCCTTGCTTTATAAATTTTCTAAAACTTTGATTTTCGTTTATTGTATGAAATTATAAAAGTTAGAAAATGCTTTAGTAACCTTATGTTGCAATTCTTCATGATAATAGCTGTAAGACAAGCCATAATATTAATAATACCTACTGGGATCCTGCACGGCCCATTGGTTAAGGTGGCTGTTTAGAATTCGCAGGTCCCAGATTCGAGCCCCAGCTAAACCTCTGGTTTTGTGGGAATGACCTTTGGCAGATCACTTCTGACCCCTAGCCTAGTGCTGATGGATCCATAACTGGACTGAAACATAACTGAAAAACTGTTGATATGGCGTTAAACACCATTAAAAAAATATGCAAAAAAAACAACAATTATAGCGTTGCTGAATAACAATGACATCACTATTTGCATGGATGAGAATAATGGAACTTACTTTATTTATAGTGTTACAGATCAATTAGTGTAGTAAAGCAGTCAGGGTCTTGGAAATCATTGTGCAGTTGCACATAAAAAGCAGGAGCATGGCTAGATGCAATGACTGCCTTAATATGCATGTAATACAGTTGAAATACAGTGCAATTTGTTTTTTTTATTTCATGTGATTTCGTAGGAGTCACCTTTGGCAAGTCACTTCAGAGTGCTAGCCTAGTACTGGTGGATCCAAGAAACCCGTTACATAACTGAAAAATTGTCAATATGTCGTAAAGCATTAAACAAAAAAACACAAAAATCATCTTACCACTGGTTAAGTGTTTTTGGAAAGCAGCAGAAAGGAAATAACAGGATGCATAAACAGTCACAATGAAAGCCAATGATGTGACTATAGAAAAGCATCAAGAAATAACTGAAATATATTCAATATGATGTTTAATTAATCTCTCTCCCTAATCTTTGAATGGTTAAACATATATTTAATAATAAGGCATGATGAAAAGTTTTGATTACTAATATACTTATGCTGCAAGTTTACACTTTTTGATGCCTTTTTTTATATTTACATATTTGTGAATGAAATAAATTCATTACTTAAAGTAGACTCATTTTTTATGTACTTGGTGTCTGTGATTAAATCAAACCACTGACAATAGTAGAAATTTATAGTAACAAGCAAAGTCTCATTTTGTTACCAGGTTTCTACCAATTAGCACAAAGAAAATTGTTCACTCTATGTAATTTTTTACCTGCTTTTGCTTTCAATTTTTTGTCCTTCCAGTTCCACTAAATCCAATTTGTTTGAATGTGTTCCTTAAGTTAATTTACAATTATATTACATTTAGATCTGATCACTTACAGATAACATGTTTGACCTTTGTAAAACTTTCTTGTCAGTTTCCTGTTACAGTTTGTGATCAATATTAATCTTTCTCTTCCTGTTGCTTTTGTTTCAATACCATCTTAACCGAAATAATTATCAATATTTACATCATGTAATGGGGTTGTTACAAAAACAAAAACAGCAGTTTCTTCTTTGTTCACTTATCAAGGGCTTAGTCCAAGACTAAAGCAAATTCACGACGTTTGCTCTTACTTGAAATTTTAGATACATTGACTGTTAATAAATTAACCAATTAATTCATCATCATAATTGATTCAGCTCTCTACTGTCTGTGATCAGCATATTTTTTCCATTGATCAATAACCTAGTATGAGACAATAGTTGAGATTTACTATGGTCTTACTATGGTGATTAGTTACTTTTTTTCAATAAGATATAGGCATAAAAGTTTCTATAGGAAAAAAGATGTTTTTTTGCAGTATTGCAACAAACCTGTACTACAGATTTTATAGTCTTTTGTAACAAACGTAACTGCTTTCCTTTTGCCACATCATCATCTTAAGTTGTTTACATGTATTGGTGTTTTTATCTACCTTTTGTTTTTAGTATATTCTTTTAATTTTTATCCATCATTGAAAGGAAAAGTCTCTTCCAATTAGTGATGCTGAATTTGTTTTTAGTTAGTTTGAAGAGTTACTGATCTATGATTTTATTTTCCTGGTAACCATGTTTGCTACAAAACCTCATATACTTTGGAAAGCAGAGTTCGGGATAAGCTGTTTCATAAGAATTCCTTTTATGAATATTTATGGTTGAAACTATCCAATATATCCAGTGTGTATGAACAAGACAAACCCGAATTGTACTAAAATTTTAGGGTCTAAAGTAGGAATAAAAAAGTTAGTAATATGGTTGCTCTGGGATAAAAGACTCAAAGTATCAAAGGTGATTATTCTCTCAATGCCCTTTTTCTTTTTCCAAGCTTAACCCTTACAATACTGGGTAATTTTCTAAAAATATATTTTTGTGTTTTCTACTTTTCAAAACCCTAAATATATGTTTAATTTGTTGAGGAAAGATACTCAGAGCAGCAAAAAGGTTAGATCACAGGCCAGCCACCAATTTACTTGGAGGTTGGCAAATGATCTAACCTGTTTGCATAAGCATGAAGTCTGTTCCAGCACTATAAGGGTTCATTTCTTTTTTATATATGGTAAAATAATAAATATACATTTGACATTCATTTCACCAATGCCCATATTTATTCGTTTATTTTCCAGTGCCCCTGTTCAGCACCCGACTCCTGCTAGCAACCCGTTTGGCGACGGGGATTCGGACCTAGACGAGCCCATATCAGAGTCGGGAAGTGTTCCACGGGGCGGAGGTGATGCGACTGGTGTCAACATCCCAGCCAGGGTACTCTATGCGTACCAGGCGGAAGAGGAAGACGAAATAAGTGCAGAAGCAGGTTTGTCTTTCTCTTGATTAATGATTTATGTTAATCAAGGTAGTTTATAAAGGAAAGTATTAATCCTTTTTGTTCTGGAACCGTCTTTATGCTTATGTAGACAGGTAAGTTCCAGGCCAGCTGCCAAGTATATTGGAAGCTGGCCTGTGATCTAACCTGTTTGCTTCTCTGGGCATCTTTTCTCATCAAAATTAAGCAGATATTGAAGGTTTTTGAAAGCAGACGTCACAAAATTCAATTTTTAGAAAATTACCAAGCATTCTAAGGGTTGATGGTAACTTTTGTTTACATATTAAGGTGTGTTTTTTCCATCTTTGGCAGATTAATCAAAATACATTTATAAGGATATAAAGAAAAATTGCTCACTTACACCATTGCTTCTACTCAATCTAACAGTTTTAAACTTGAAATAACAACACCCCTTTCCACATCAGTTCAAATCTTGGTATTAGTGGAGCTGAATGTTCATGATAAATGCTCTCATAACTGATGAAATGAATGCTGATGTTTCGACTCTGCCTGAACAAACTCTTACTGTTGATGGCATATGAAGCTCTCAAAATTAAATTGGATTTATCAAAATAAAAACTAACATTTGTAAACCCTTTACAAAACGCCAAATTTTCGACTGTCCCAAATTGAAAGAATTTGCAGATGACATTTCAAAATGTGATGACATTGAAAAATAATCCTCTGGTAGGGCAGAAACATTGTGGGAAAAAGAGAAATTGCTTGTTAAGAGCAATTCTTTTCTCACATTGTTTTCCAGAGTCGTCTGCAACAAACTGATCAAATGTCATTATTGTTTGGTAATGGGTTAGAAATATATTTTTTTCTATTCCACAGGAGAGGTGATAACTCGCTTATCGGACCAGGATGATATGGGCTGGGTTAAAGCCAAGAAGGGAGACAGAGAAGGCCTGATTCCCTACACCTATATAGAAGACATATGAAGGAGCATTGGTCAAACTGGAACCAGCATTTAATTTGTAGATATATATATAAACACACACACGCAAAACACACAACAGTTGCCAAAAACATGGTGAAATGGTGGAAAAGAGAACTATATTGTGTTACAGACTCCCTTGTATAGTGGATATACATGTATCGGGAAATATATATATGAATATATATATGTATAGGTTATGTGTACCCTGTGCTACACATGAATATGTTAATGTGTTTTGTATGTTACACATAGGAAAGGTCATTCCATTGGCATGAAGGTGCGTTAGATCTTTTTATCATATTTTGTTTATGTACGCAGAAAGATTTGTTAATTAAAATGACATTGGTCTTGCTAAACTGATATAGATACATGTACATGTACTTACTTTTTTTATGAAGGAAAATTATAAAATTATGCAAAATCAAAACATATTTGATAAATGATGGTTGATTAAATTATAGAATATATAACAGTACTATGTTCTTTGTTAATTGATCAGATGTGAAAGTGTCCTGGCGGCTGACTAAAGGAATGCATATGGTTCTACTAAGCTTGGCCAGCCCTTGTGCCCATGCTCAAGTCTTCCCCTTGAAAAGTTGTCGACACAATTAAAAAAACCCAATTAAACTGAACAAACAGAAGTGACTAGTCTTAAAATGAACCTTTTATCTCAAGGGCTCAATGCAAGACTATAGTAAGTGTTACATGTTTATGAAGTTCTTACTATATAGTATTGTGTTGAAACCTCGATCTGTCTTTTGGTCAGTTGATGATTTATTATTGATGAAGGACTTAATTGTTGAAATGTAGGTTTGCAATACACAAGTTAATGAAGTAGATCTTTATGTACAGACTTTATATACCAACTCTTAGATTAGTTAAGTATTTCGAGAGTTTATGCATTATCATCATTATTATTATTACATGTATTATTATTATGAAAGAGTATACTAGATAAGTAATCATTTTAATCATGTTCAATTAACCTATATGTATTGTAATGTTGTTCTAGTTACATGAATATTCATATTGAACATTTACACACACACACACACACACACACACACACACACACACACACATCTTTGAATATTCAGTAGCATATACATATTATTAACAAACTTTGTATATATTTTATTCATTATTACTAGCAATACTCAATGAATATAAAAGTTATCCCTCTTTTTTCATTCTAAAGCATTAGATAAAAGAAAGTGAAAAAGACATATAACAAAAATTACATGCTTTTGCGACAGTAGGCTCTTGAAAAAATTTATAATAGAGCAAGCTAAATCTATGATGGATTTTAGTGTTGTCTGCAGCAAGTTAGTTTTGAATATGAAAAGGGTTAAGAATAGAAATCTACACTGTTGATGTTTTCTAGAATAACCCTTTCTCATGCTTTGAACAGTTTGCTTCAGTTATTAAAGTATCAGTTAAGACAAAATATTAGTATCTAATAGACAAAATGGTAGATTGTTGTTGTTTTTTCATCGGGACTATCAACAATTTTTCACATTTAGTAATATATCTTATAGAACTCTTAATCTTTTTTAACTGTTAGGAATGTTTGTAATAGGGGAGCATTTAAAAAAAGAAAAAAAAAATTATATTAGATCTTTCTTAATAGAAGCTGTTTTTGTTGACTAACTATTGACTTTTCTCCTCTAATGGTTTTTGTAAAGTCATCTGTGTACATCTGTGTGCATACGGCAAAAGCCTTTAATTTACACAAATATTAGTTAAAGACATAAGTGGGGAGTTGAACGTGATCACATATGAAAAAAATTGTTTATTTCATATGGTCAAGAACAAGATTGAGTCTTTGTATATTTTTTTAGGAAACTAGCTTTTATCATTTCAAGTCTGAAAGAGGATGTTGTGTTTCCATTGGTTAGAAAGTACAATAATGCATGCAAAGGTCACAAACTTCTTTAATTTAACTGAGACGTTGTTAATAATCTACATACTGTACAACACAAATTGATGTCTTAGTCTCAATGGTTCAGAGGTGTAGATAAGGGGTATTTCTTTATACATAGGCTCTTTATTTTGCCTATGAACCCATTGTTGCTTCCCTTTAAATCATTGAAACAATTATAATGAATACCAACAGCATAGGATGTATTGATAAGCGTTTGTAAAAATGTGGATAAAAGATGCTGATAGGCCTTTTCGTCTGGACTCGTGTGGATTAATTTAATATTTTCTCTTATTTCATTTCACCTGTAGTTTAGTATTTGCAAAGAGGGCTTGAAAGAACAAAAGAATGTTACAGGAATTTTTCAAGATACTTGCCATAGTACATTGTACAACTTTCTTAGGGATATTTTTGCACTGTTTGAATTGAGAGCTTCCAAGCACAAAATTAAGACTAATTAGAAATATTGAAAGAAGAGAAACTGTTGTTGGTAAGAGAGAAACAGTATTTCTCCTTTGCCCTAAATGATGTTGAAATTAGTCTTCATTTGTCCCAATAGAATCCAGGGAGTGATATCTAGGAAAATAGTTTAGAAATAAGAGTGCTATTTACAGAGTTTCCTTAGAACTCCACATAGTTTCCCTCTGAGAGGGATGTTTTTATTTCACAAACCCATTACCTCATGTAATAGACTGATTCAGCCCCCAACCATGTGTAATGTAAACCTTTCCTCTATGCATACAGCTGAATGACTTTTCAAAGCATTGATCTAGAAAACATTAAGGGATCAGAGAGTATATTTATATCATGTGATACTTTACCTGCTGATATTAACAGACATTTTAGACATACTGATTTAAGCTGCTTCTGTACTAATAGAATGAATTGATACATGTACATATATGTTACTTGTTAATATTACTTGACAATATTTAAACACATTTTTGAAAACAGAAATCATATGAAATAATGTTAAGTGGATACATAAAAAAGGAAACCATTATGACTAAAGGAAAGTATGCATGCTTTCCTTCATTTTTTTTTAAAACTCTAAATAAGCCATAAAAAAGAAATACATTTATTACAAGGAAAGGTTCACAGTGTTTGCTTTTAATGTGAATACTTGCATACTTACTTATAAGATGTTACTTTATATTAAATAAATCCTTCATGCTTAGATTTTTAGCAGCATGTAATATTATTGAAAACACTCAGTGTTTGTTTCCTACGAATACTCTCCTTTGAATCAGAAAATTTTCGGTTTTAAAGAAGATATTGCTTTAGATAAAAACACCATCATTTTCGAATGTCAAATGAGCAATTCTATGATTTAATCACTTTTGTAAAGTAGTATGTTATAAGCAAGTATGCATGGTAGGTTATTGTTACTGTCTTAAAAGACTGTTAATGAGTTGTTAAAACCTGAAGTTCCTGATCAAATAGATGGAGGGGGGTATTGTAATTCATTGTTTATGTTGTATATAGATTTACCAATGGGAATTTAGCTATATAAGTTATTCATTTATTCAGCAAAAACAATTGCATATTAAATATTGGTTATTTAAAAAAAAGTGGTTGTTCGTTTTTTTTTCATTCATTAGAAATTTCCCTTCCACCTTTCAGCATCTGCACATTATGCACTAGAACAATTTAGCTCAGAAGTGGCTTTGTTGTAATGGGTTTTACAAGATGTCAACATTATTTCAGTTATTTTGTGATACCCAACTTCTTGTGAATGCAGGAAAGCACAAGGTTCTCGACACAAAAGGCTTGTCAATATGCATAGAAACTTTTAATTCAATTATACAGCTCCAAGACTGCCCTTTAAGAAAATCCAAAACTACCACAACAATGGTTTACTTTAACCCATTACCAAACCATAATGACATTTGACCAGTTTGTTGCAAACAACTCTGAAAAACGTTGTAGGAAAGAAAGAAATTACTCTTAACGAGGAATTTTTCCTTTTCCCACAATGTGTCCTGCCCTATCAGAAGACCATTTTTCAATTTTATCACATTTTGAAATAGCGTCTGCAAACTCTTTCAATTTGACATAGTCAAAAAATGTGTCGTTTGGTAAAGGGTTAAACTTGTTTATTTGGCATCAATTGTGACTAGGCTTCATCAATTGAAGCCTTTTAATTCGCTCTTGATGATAGCTTCCTGGATAGTAAACCTATCTAAATTCAAACTTGTGTCTATTTGTTTGCAAGTTTGACAAATGTCTCCTTTTTCAATGAATCAAATATCCAGTTACCATGGCAGTTGAATTGGAAATGAGTAAAATTTTGGAGGACCAAATTACCAATTCAGGCATTGAGGACACTTGTTCCTACCTTATTAGATGCTGTAAAGATTCTTGGTATAAGGGAGATAACAAGTATAAAATAATGAAACAATGGTAGTAGCAGTTATTTCCCTTTGGAAATCTTGACCGATTTTTAACCACCAAATAAGTTGATATAAAGCCTAATAACTCCTTTCAAACTTTTCGGTCTTAAAATCATTTATAAAGAAAAAATAACATGAATTTCGTTACTATGTACGGCATATGATAATTGTTCAATTTAAAAAGAAAAACAGATAAACGATACCAAGTTTTCCTTTCTGGTAATTTTAGTGTTTGGGTTTGATGTCTGTCAACATTGGTACCCGGCTCAGTACGTGTAGTAGTTTTCAGATCGGTAGCCAACTCAAATTTCTGTTTGGACATGGCGTCGACTGTTCAGAAAGCCAACGCTCTGTTGGAAGATGAGGCGTTAGCGGAAGAAGTGAGTATTCATTTCCCATTAATATACATCAGAAATTAAGCCATGATATTTTTGAACGAGTTAAGAAATAACTGTATAGGAGCGAATCCGTTGTATGAGAAAAACAAGTGTTTTAGTTGGGATCACATGGTTTCCATGTCTGCGCAATGTTGTTAAGTTATTTGTTTTATTCATAATCAATTTAAAAGGGATTATGTGAATGATAAAAATCGTTAAGACGTAAAATATACATATGTATAGGATACAATGGGGATTTCAGAAAAGAAATGATAGTTTGAGTTTGACAGCAAAAACTTCAGCATACAGTCAACTCGACAGTTTCGGATCATTGACAGTTCCGGATCATCTTATGTTTGTTCTCAAATTTCTATGAATGCAAAGAAATTCTGGCCTTAAAAACTTAAGTGTCATTTAGCATATTCATTAAGCTGTTGACAAAACAAAGATGACATTCCCACTACTGTTCAAGCGATCACAATCAATTTGGAACGGTTAATCAAGAACAAGAGAAGTCACCAGAAGTTGACCTAATTTCAACGATATTTTTTTCTCGGCGACTTTGTCGCTCATTTAAACAAAATGTACACTTAAAATTGACATCATTCATAAGAAAAATCATAATAGAATGTAGTCATGTGAAAATTTCACGCTAAAATGGGCCTGGGATTAAATATTTGTATGTTGAATGAAGGCAGGGGAACTCGACAGTTTCGGATCACCTCTTTGGTACTATAGACACTACAGGGGTTTTCTCAACATTACTTCTGGTAATTCTCATACACTCTTAAAAAGAAAAAGTCAAATAATTCCTTAAAGAGAAATTGTACCAGGGATGTCTTTGATGAAAACTGAGTATTAATTGATGATATTTTTTCTGTTTTGATTGTCTCTTTGCTAAGTTAACTCTTTTTACAATAAATGATATGACAATTAGCGTGATTAGGAACTGTCGCATTTGATCCGAAACTGTCGCGATGACCCCGATATTGTTTTCTTCAAAAACTGAAAAATGGTTAATAAAAGCTGCAAATCATTGGTATAAAAGAACAGAGGATGTTTTTTCCGTTTAATTCATATGTTCATTTCTACAGGAAATGGGTTATTACAAGAAAAAACGATATTTTATTTATTAGTGATCCGGAACTGTCGAGTTGACTGTACCTTTTACTGTAAAAATTACACTTATGGCAAACAGTGGTTACGTCTGCCTGTAGGTTTTGTCGTTGCGTCTACAAAGTTACTTAGAGAGTAGGCGAAAAGTCGAAAGTTGATTCGTCTACAGATTATTTGATTACTAATTTAGTTCAAATGCGCATAACACTAACTATAAATCATATGTCAAGAGGTTTATTTCTAATTGGATGGATGTTTGCAATTCATGCTTTGTTGATTTGAAATCCCTTTAAATATTCTTATTTCCCCTGATTTAAGTAATTATATTTTCAGAACTCTTACACTTGGATGAGAAATCACAGTTGAAGACCGAATGTTTTCGGACATGCGCTCCCTTCAACTGTGATTTCTCTGCCAGGTGTTATAGGTAACGCCTTATAAATGAAGCGTTGGTTATCATAAACCAACAAAACTGAAAAGCTTATAGTCAACTCATGTGGGGCATACTATATGGCTATCATTGGTAAAAGAAGGTGAAAAAAGCTATACATATACATGTATGTCCTCTGTAACTTTTTTAGGTTCACAAGTTTACATCAATGTTTCGCCCATATTACATTTTTACGCACAAATTCATATACCAGTGAACAATTGAAGGCTTATCACAAATAGTGAAACATGAAAAATTTGCCAAAAAAAAAATCTGAATAAACATTTTGGCTCAACAAAGATCAAGTTTAGTGAAAGACTAATGAATACAAGACTTTCTCATGTCAGTTCAATAGATAAGTTATATGTTTTTATTGAAGAAACTGTTAGAAGAACTTGAAAATGAGGAGATTCCCTCCTATATTCGTGAAGCCCGTCTGGACCAACTGAAATCTCAGGCCACACAGTTTAGGGACATGAGAGATAAAGGACATGGAATTTACAGGTGGGTAATAAAGAGAAATAACATGATCACTGTCAAAGACACTGAAAGGGTTCTATTTTAGAAATAGCTATACAAAAGTGAAGAATTTTCTATAATCTTGCTCTCAATCCTTAAATATTCTCGGCTGAAAGAAAAGAATTCTACAATCTTGGCTTTTTCTACATAGCTCTATTTCCAATCCTGATTTCTTTGTTCATTTTGGAAGCTGGAGAAACTTTGGGAGTTATATAAATGTCTTCCAATCTACATGTATCACTGATATAAACAACCTTTATTCTGAAGTTCTGCTATTTCTACATAACCTATTTTGAGCTCAGAGGTACAGAGAAAGGGGCATATCATTATTTTTGCATGCAATAAATCTTAAAGTTACTCCCTAGGTTAACCTCCAGGAGGCAGTTCTAATGAGTGTCCATAATCAAGAATTTAAAAAATTAGAGGAAATATTCATCAAGGGATACATGCCTTTTCTCTTTCATTAGAATTTATACAATGATCTTGAGAAAGAATTGCTGATGAAGTTAGCACATGTTCCAGTTAATTTAAGCAATATTTTCTTTTTCCAACAATAATATCAGTCCTACCAGGGAAATATCAATCAATGCTGTATGCTTTTGACATCTGCATACTCTCCAGGGTTGGCAAGATGAATTGTCTCTATCACTCAGCTTGTCCAAAAACCTTAACGGACAAGTGAAATTTAACTGAAATTTAGTATATAACCATTATATGGACAGAAAAAGGTTTGTCTTTTACTAACAAGAAGATGGAAACCAGATTTTGCCACCTCTGCGGTATTTCTATTTGGGACTGTGAAAATCGTATCTGAAAGAAATTTCTACACAATATTTCTTTTCTTTCTTTTTTCAGTGATATGGATAATGAAAAAGAGGTGTTAAATTTGACGACTAGTGAAAACAAATGCGTCATCCATTTTTTCCATGAAGACTTCAGACGATGTGCAATAATTGATAAACATCTTAAGGTACTGTTTCAAATCTGTTCAATATTCCAAATAGAGTTTGGTATAAAATGATCACTGTGTGTGAGATGATTGTGAAGAAAGCCGTTAAATAACTGAAAAATTATTGATACAGCTTTGAACACCATAATACACACAGGCATATTGGGAATGGACTTATGAGCATCCTTCTCACCAAAGGCCAGGGGTAAGATTGGATAGCCTTTGATTAAGCTCATACATGTCCAAACAATATCTAGCTTGCTATACTTTGTTTAAGGTCATCTTGTCAATGCAAATGCAACACATATCTATAACATAGGATTACTGCTTAATGTCACTTTGTCTTGTTCATTCTGTTCCGACATTTGGAATATTGTTACGAGTCTTAATTAATTAATGAAAGCACTGACTTTAAAAGGGGCAATTCTTGTTAAAAATGAGTAAGTTCTGCTTCTGTCATAGGTGTATCCTGGAGTATTTTGCTTCAGGTCCATCAAGACAGATTTCTTTTTTAAGCCTTTAACAGGTTTGATCAATGGCCAGCTGCCAATTTACTTGGTGGCTGGCCTGGATCTAACCTCTTTGTATAAGCATGAAGTCTGTTAATGTTAATGGGTTAATGTAAGAGAAATTTCATCCAAGCAAGCTACTTTTCGTTGAAAGTGAACTATTTCAAGATGTGATAACTGGAGATATGATTTTGAGCACTTAAAATATGAATTTGATGTTATTTTTCCTTTTCAGGTTTTAACAGAGAAATATTTTGATACCAAATTTGCAAGAATAAATGTAGATAATGCCAAGTTTTTGGTGGAGAAGTTAAAGATTCGAGTCCTTCCAGCTGTTCTGATGTTCAAAAAGGCCATTTGTGTTGACAGGTTAGCATTTTACATTGATAGTGAAAAAAGTTTTTTTTAACTTATATCAAGTGCCCCTGAATCTGCATTCTGGATACACAAGGGGTTCATTACTAACTAAATACTGATTCAAATCATCATTTGTAATTGTAAAAAGACTGGTTGACAGAATTGTTTAAAGTGGTGTGATATCCATTTATGACAGTCCACGTATTTACTGGTGAATATCATAATCAAATTTTATTTTTGCAGTCAGTTGGTCAGTTGCTGTGTATTTATAACTGTAATTGATACAAAAAGGCTTAATGGAAATGCATTATATATAGCAAATTCATGATAATAAAAATTCAATAATTTATCCCAAAAGGAAAGTTCCATAAGTTTAAGAGATATTTTTCAAAACAACTAATTTGTCAACATCTCTACAATAAAAGAGATCAGAAATGGTGTTGGTATGTATTGTAATGCAACATAAGTTGATGTCTATTTTTGCAAAAGAGTGTATAAATGAAACATGATGCAAAATGAGTAAGTATCCAGCTTTCTCTGCCATGTTAACGTGTATTTTCTTTTTGTCTATGTGATTCAACGAAATTGGCAAGGCACATCTTCAGTCATATTGACAATTAACGGAATCTTTGTTTTTCTCATATGACTGGGGCAGTCTTTTAAGAAAAATGATATTTTGTAAGGTTATTTTTTCGGACTCATGGCATGTAAAGCTTGGAATAATGGGTCATTAGACATTATTTTCTAAACATTAAGACCATTATGTCTATTTCTGCTTAATTCTACAGTGCAAAATGGGCATTGAACCACTTTAGATTTAATAAATCAGGTAGAATATCACATGGTATTGGACTAACATGTATAAGGTACATACATTTTCCAGCCTAGCTGAATTGAAGAAGAAAGGGGATAATACTTTATATTGAAATCATTTATATACTGTATTTTCAGGGTTGTTGGATTTGAGGAGCTGGGTGGATCTGATAACTTTTCAACAGAAGTATTTGAGAGAAGAATAGCAAAATCAGGTGAGGGCAAATTAGACCAGTGTATACATGTCTATCTAGTTCTCTGATATTTACTTGTTGGGTTGAACCTACAGTACAGGAATGGAAGTTAATTGTTCAAAACTATTACGAAAAAAGTAGGTATCGTTCAAAAGGAGCAATTTCTTCTTTTGTCACCCAGGTTTCTACTCAATTTTACGACATTTCTTTTCATTTGGACAAGTCCCAACATCTCGCAAGGGTAAAATTCTTTAACTTGCGCTCAGTTACAGTAAAATTGTGTAATTTCTAGAATAGTCTACAATTAATATAGACATATGTTTAATTTCCTTTTAAAGAGTAGCTGTCACGATAACATGTTCATATGATGCTTTTAAAAGGGCTAAGGCGATGAGGTTTGTTTACAATAAGCAATAAAACGAGTTCTTAAAACGTCAAGGACCAATAAAAACCAGAAAAATTCTCTATTTTGAAAATTTGCGTTGTCTTGTTCAATTAATGACAGTGCTTTTGTGTGTATCACATGACCTTTCCAACCAGGTGACTGCCAATATGTTTTCCAAGTAATCAATGCTATTTTTAGGCAGAACTTGGATGTAAACAATGTAGTCAAATTTTGTTTTACACAATTTGTGAAAATAGCACTTTGAAACAGCGGTAATAAATAATACAGGTATTCTATTATCACGATAGAATCTTGTTTCACAATGTTTTAAGTTGTTGTTTCATATTTTATAACTAATTTTTCCCAGTTTAACAGTTTTTTGAGTGCTAGTATGCTTTTAACACATGTTAACCCTTATAGTGCTGGAACCGACTTCATGCTTATGCAAACAGGTTAGATCCAGGCCAGCAGCCTAGTAAATTGGCAGCTGGTCTGTGATCTAACCTGTTTGTTACTCTGAGTATCTTTTCTCATCAAAATTAAGCAGATATTCAAGGTTTTTGAAAGCAGACAACATTTGTTATTTTAGCAAATTATCCAGCATTCTAAGGGTTAAGGGATAGAGTAAAACAGTAAGATATAAATAATAATGTGTTGGTTTTTTTTCATATTGCAGGTGTTATAGAGATGGAAGAGGAGCAGTTAGAAAAGAAAACAATTTTTGGGTTCCAGCAGAAGCAGCAAGATGATGATGACAGTAGTGATGACGGTTACTGATGGATCATGTACTCTACAGGGTCATATCTAACCCATTCCTCCGATCAGGATGTTGTGACTGGTCCAAATTGGAAGAAACAGCAGCTGACAATTGAATATCACAAAAACCTTTCAACACTTTCGTAATAAATTTGGGTAGAAACAATTGAGACCAAATGATAAGTTCCTTATAACAATAAGTTTATCCTTTTGAGCTTGTTTTCTTAAGACTTCTGCTTCATTTGTATTATTTATATGTTTATGGGGTAATAGGTTGAACAGAACATTTTCCGGTGTAAATCTTGTGTTTTGTGTATTGATCAGAAACCTTCAAAATCAGAATTGACCTTTGGAAGTACCTTTCTCATAAGAGGAGTTGTATTCCTGTTTGGTGAAGGGCTTATATCTCAGGTCTTAAGTTACCTTGGTTTGTCTTTTTCCCTTTGAGAGGTCACTGGCTTTATTGGGTTACTTTTCCCAAACAGGGTTTGTCATAAAAGTCAATGACTTTTACTGTTGGCATGTCATTTCATTGTCTTTTGGGAAAAAAATCAAAGATAAAAATCATTTCGACCTTGTCTGTAATTCATATCTTTAATCATCTGAGAAAAAGTTTTTATTATTGTTTGGAACAAATCAATTTTACATGTGTCATTGCATTATGATTCATTTTGTTTGTGTGATGTCTTTTTTAATACTTTGTAAATAAAAACATTATTTATAGGACAATCTGCATTTGTGTTTAATTTTGTTAGGGTGAGAGAAACCATCTTGCATTCACATTTCTCCGTTTTCCTTCAATATTCTTGATTCCAAGACACCTTCCATTTTTTAAAGTTTTTTTTAAACATATATGGAGCTATTGCCATCACCTGAAGTTTGAAGCCAATATCATCCTCCCCTTGGTCCTGCATGGTTCAATTCAATTCAAATAACTTTTATTTGCTCACGTCTGAATTTATCAGACATATGAGTATAGTAATACAATGATATTACTTTCATTCACATAAACAATAGTAATGTATATATATATATAAGTTGTAAGGAAACAGAAATATGTTAAATAGAGGAGACAGGGATTGGACGGGCTATGCGCATGACTAGCGCACCATTAGTGCTATATGAGACAGACTATAAGAAATGTGATGGCTTAATCTAAAAATAGATT
Organism: Cerastoderma edule; assembly: GCA_947846245.1. Classification (NCBI taxonomy): domain Eukaryota; kingdom Metazoa; phylum Mollusca; class Bivalvia; order Cardiida; family Cardiidae; genus Cerastoderma; species Cerastoderma edule. Next base: position 17,936,376 of record OX401416.1, read on the forward strand.
ACGTGTTAGTTTCACACTACACACCTCACTACACATGTTTTGGTTTTAAGGTTGCTTCCGTTTTGAGCAGTTAAGGTGAAAGACTTAAACCGAGGGGTCCCAGGTTCAATCCCTAATGACACCTCTGGTTTTGTGGGAGTGACACTTGGCATGTACTAGCCTAGCACTGGTGGTTCCAGGAAAGCCATTACATAACTGAAAAATTGTTGATATGGCATTTTAAAATCATGGAAAATCCTATTTTGTGGGTTCTCATTGAGACAATGCTAATAAGCACAATCAAAATGGGAATTACCTTAGTATTTTGAAAAACTGCATACAGACATCCCTGAAATACTGCCTTATCTTGATATAGGATTAGAGAAAAGATCGAAAAGTTAGCAAGGGACAACTTGCTTAGGTGAACCTCTGGTATATAGACAATGTGGAGGACAGTGTTCTAGGGATAGAGTGTCTGCCTCGGGACACAAGGATCATGGGTTTGAATCTTGTGAGAAGCGTGATCTGTCTTAAGAGCTTTCAATATTCCACACTCGTCGAGAGAACTGGTTGTGTGTCCAGGTAGAAGAATCAAGGGTGACCAGTTCACTTTTCTAATCTTGATATAGGCAGCAGGTAGCTAGAGTATCTGACACCAGATCACTTTTCTAATCTTGATATAAACAGCAAGTAGCAAGAGATTTGAAACCAGTTCACTTTTCTACTCTTGATATAGGCAGTAGGTAGCCAGAGTATCTAATACTGGTTCACTTTTCTACTCTTGATATAGGCAGTAGGTAGCCAGAGTATCTAATACTGGTTCACTTTTCTACTCTTGATATAGACAGCAGGTAGCCAGGGTATCAAACACCAGTTAATATTTCTATTCCTGATAAAGGCAGCTGGCAGCTAGAGTATCTAACATCAGTTCACTTTTCTACTCTTCATAATGGCAGCAGGTAGCTAGAGTATCTGACACCAGTTCACTTTTCAGCTCTTGATATAAACAGCAAGTAGCAAGAGATTTGAAACCAGTTCACTTTTCTACTCTTGATATAGGCAGTAGGTAGCCAGAGTATCTAACACCGGTTCACTTTTCTACTCTTGATATAGACAGAAGGTAGCCAGAGTAGTATCGAACACCAGTTAATATTTCTATTCCTTATATAGTCAGCTGGTAGCTAGAGTATCTAACATCAGTTCACTTTTCTACTATTGATATAGGCAGCAGGTAGCTTGAATATCTGACACCAGTTAACTTTTTTCTACTCTTTTTAAAAGCAGCATGTAGGCTGTAGGCAGAGTATCTGACACCAGTTCACTTTCTTACTCTTGATAAAGACAGAAGATAGCTAGAGTATTTGATACCAGTTCACTTTTGAACTCTTGATAAAGGCAGCAGGCAGCTAGAGTATTTGAGACCAGATCACTTTCCTACTCTTGATAAAGGCAGCAGGTAGCTAGAGTATCTAACATCAGTTCACTTTCCTTCTCTTTTAATAGGCAGCAGGAAGCCAGAGTATCTGACACCAGTTCACTTTTCTACTCTTGATATAGGCAGTAGTTAGCCAGAGTATCTAACACCGGTTCACTTTTCTACTCTTGATATAGGCAGTAGTTAGCCAGAGTATCTAACACCGGTTCACTTTTCTACTCTTGATATAGACAGCAGGTAGCCAGAGTATCTAACACCGGTTCACTTTTCTACTCTTGCCAGAGTATCGAACACCAGTTAATATGTCTATTCCTTATATAGGCAGCTGGTAGAGTTCACTTTCCTTCTCTTGATAAAGGCGGGAGGTAGCTAGAGTACCTGATACCAGTTCACTTTTCAACTCTTGATATAGGCAGCTGGTAGCTAAAGTATCTAACACCAGTTCACTTTCCTATTCTTGATATAGGCAGGAATAAGCTAAAGTATCTGACACCAGTTCACTTTCCTACTCTTAATATCTACCACCAGTTCACTTTTCTATTCTTGATAAAGACAGGAGGTAGCTAGAGTATCTAATACCGGTTCACTTTTCTTCTCTTGATATAGACAGCAGGTAGCCACAGTATCTAACACCAGTTCACTTTTCTATTCTTGATAAGGGAAGCAGGTAGCCAGAGTATCGAACACCAATTTATTTTCTTCTCTTGATATAGACAGCAGGCAGCCACAGTATCTAACACCAGTTCACTTTTCTATTCTTGATATAGGCAGGAATTAGCTAAAGTATTTGACACCAGTTCACTTTCCATCTCTTAATATCTACCACCAGTTCACTTTTTACTCTTGATATAGGCAGCAGGTAGCTAGAGTATCTGATACCAGTTCACTTTTCTATTCTTTATATAGGCAGTAGGTAGCTAGAGTATATGACACCAGTTCACTTTTCTACTCTTGATAAAGGCAACAGGTAGCTAGAGTACTTGACAGCAGATCACTTTCTTTCTCTGAATATCTACCACCAGTTCACATTTCTACTCTTGATATAGGCAGTAGGTAGCTAGAGTATCTGACACCAGTTCACCTTCCTACTCGAATATCTACCACCAGTTCACTTTTCCACTCTTGATATAGGCAGTAGGTAGCTAGAGTATCTGACACCAGTTCACTTTTCTTCTCTTGATATAGGCAGCAGGTAGCTAGAGTATTTGACACCAGATCACTTTCTTACTCTTAAAAATCTACCACCAGATCACTTTTCTACTCTTGATATAGGCAGCAGGAAGCTAGATAATCTGACACCAGTTTACTTTCCTACTCTAAATATATAACACCAGTTCACTTTTCTATTCTTGATATAGGCAGCAGGAAGCTAGAGTATTTGACACCAGATCACTTTCCTACTCTTAAAAATCTACCACCAGATCACTTTTCTACTCTTGATATAGGCAGCAGGAAGCCAGAGAATCTGACACCAGTTCACTTTCCTACTCTGAATATCTACTACCAGTTCACTTTTCTACTTTTGATATAGGCAGCAGGTAGCCAGAGTATCTGACACCAGTTCACTTTTCTACTATTGATATAGGCGAGAGGTAGCTAGAGTATCTGATACCAGATCACTTTCCTCCTCTGAATATCTACCACCAGTTCACTTTTCTACTCTTGATATAGGCAGCAGGTAGCTAGAGTATCAGATACAAGTTTACTTTCCATCTCTTAATATCTACCACCGGTTCACTTTTTACTCTTGATATTCGGGAGCAGGTAGCTAGAACATCTGATACCAGTTCACTTTTAAACTCTTGATATAAGCAACAGGAAGCCAGAGTATCTGACACCAGTTCACTTTCCTACTCGAATATCTATCACCAGTTCACTTTTCTACTCTTGATATAGGCATCAGGTAGCTAGAGTATCTGACACCAGTTCACTCTTCTACTCTTGATATGTGCAGCAGGTAGCTAGAGCATCTTAGACCATTTCACTTTTCTACTCTTGATATAGGCATCAGGTAGCTAGAGTATCTGACACCAGTTCACTTTCCTTCTCTTGATATATACCACCAGTTCACTTTTCAACTCTTGATATAGGCAGCAGGAGTAAGAGTATCTGACACCAGTTCACTTTTCTGCTCTTGATATAGGAAACAAGAAGGTGGAGTATCTGACACCAGTTTACTTTTCTACTTTTGATATCGGCAGCAGGTAACTAGAGTATTTGACACCAGATCACTTTTCTACTATTGATATAGGCAGCAGGTAGCTAGAGTATTTGACACCAGATCACTTTCCTACTCTTAAATATCTACCACCAGATCACTTTTCTACTCTTGATATAGGCAGCAGGAAGCCAGAGAATCTGACACCAGTTCAATTTTCTACTATTGATATAGGCGACAGGTAGCTAGAGTATTTGACACCAGATCACTTTCCTACTCTTAAATATCTACCACCAGATCACTTTTCTACTCTTGATATAGGCAGCAGGAAGCCAGAGAATCTGAACCCAGTTCACTTTCCTACTCTTAATATCTACCACCAGTTCTCTTTTCTATTCTTGATACGAGTACCAGGCAGCAGGTAGCTAAATTATCTGACGCAGTTCACTTTCTACTCGACTATCTACCGCCAGTTCAGTTTTACTCTTAATATATAGGCGGCAGGTAGCTACAAATTATCCTGATGCACCAATTCACTTTTCAACTCTTGATTTAGGCAACAGGTAGTTTGAGTATCTGACACCAGTTCACTTTTCTACTCTTGATATAGGCAGCAGGAAGCCAGGTATCTGACACCAGTTCACTTTCTACCGAATATCTACCGCCAGTTCACCTTTCTACTCTGTCTCGGCAATAAAAGGTAGAGGTATTGCAAACACCAGTTCACTTTCTACTCTTAATATCTACCGCAGTTCGCTTTCTACTATTGATATGGGCGGCAGGTTGCCAGAGTATCTACCACCAGTTCACCTTTCTACTCCTGATATAGGCAACAAAAAGGTAGAGTATTCGACACCAGTTCACTTTTCTACTCTTAATATCTACCACCAGTTCACTTTTCTACTATTGATATGGGCAGCAGGTTGCCAGAGTATCTGACACCAGTTCAATTTTCTACTATTGATATAGGCGACAGGTAGCTAGAGTATTCTGATACCAGATCACTTTCCTCCTCTGAATATCTACCACCAGATCACTTTTCTACTCTTGATATAGGCAGCAGGTAGCCAGAGTATCTGACACCAGTTCAATTTTCTACTATTGATATAGGCGACAGGTAGCTAGAGTTTCTGATACCAGATCACTTTCCTCCTCTGAATATCTACCACCAGTTCACGTTTCAACTCTTGATATAGGCAGAAGGTAGCTAAAGTTTCTGACACAAGTTCACTTTTCAACTCTTGATATAGGCAGCAGGTAGCTAGAGTATCTGACACTAGATCACTTTCCTACTCTTTATATCTTCCACCAGTTCACTTTTATTCTCTTGATATAGGCAGCAGGTAGCTAGAGTAAATGATACCAGTTCACTTTTCAACTCTTGATATAACCCGCAGGTAGCCAGAGTATCTGACACTAGATCACTTTCCTACTCTTAATATCTACCACCAGTTCACTTTTATACTCTTGATATAGGCAGCAGGTTGTTAGAGTTTCTGATACCAGTTCACTTTTCAACTCTTGATATAGGCAATAGGTAGCCACAGTATCTGACACCAGTTTACTTTTCTACTATTGGTATAGGCAGCTTGTAGCTAGAGTATCTGACACCAGTTCGCTTTCTACTCTTAGTATCTACCACCAGTTCACTTCTCTATCCTTGATATGGGCAGCAGGTAGCCAAAGTATCTAACACCAGTTCACTTTTCTACTATTGATATAGGCAGCAGGTACATAGAGTATTTGACACCAGATCACCACTACTCTTGATATCTACCACCAGTTCACTTTTCTCCTATTAATATAGGCAACAGGTAGCTAGAGTATCTGACACCAGTTCACTTTTCTAGTCTTGATATAGGCAGTAGGTAGCTAGAGTATCTAGCACCAGTTCACTTTTCTACTCTTGATATAGCCCGCAGGTAGCCAGAGTATCTGACTCCAGTTCACTTTTCTAGTCTTGATATAGGCAGTAGGTAGCTAGAGTATCTGACACCAGTTCACTTTCCTACTCTAAATATCTACCACCAGTTCACTTTTCTACTCTTGATATAGGCAGCAAGTAGCTATAGTATATGATACAAGTTTACTTTCAAACTCCTAATATCTAACACCAGTTCACTTTTCTAGTCTTGATATAGCCCGCAGGTAGCCAGAGTATCTGACACTAGATCACTTTCCTACTCTTAATATCTTCCACCAGTTCACTTTGATACTCTTGATATAAGCAGCAGGTAGCTAGCGTTTCTGACACCAGTTCACCTTTCTAGTCTTGATAAAGGCAGGAGGTAGCTAGAGTATCTAATACCAGTTCACTTTTCAACTCTTGATAAAGGCCGCAGGTAGCCAGAGTATCAGACACCAGTTGACTTTTCTACTCTTCATATAGGCAGTAGGTAGGTAGACACCAGTTCACTTTTCTACTCTTGATATAGGCAGTAGGTAGCTAGAGTATCTAATACCAGTTCACTTTTCTACTCTTGATATAGGCTGCAGGAGTTAGAGTTTCTGATACCAGTTCACTTTTCTACCATTGATATAGGCAGCTGGAAGCCAGAGTATCTGACGCCAGTTCTCATTCCTACTCTTAATATCTACCACCAGCTCACTTTCCTACTCTTGATATAGGCAGCAGGTAGCTAGAGTTTCTGATACCAGTTCACTTTTCAACTCTTGATATAGGCAGCAGGTAGCCACAGTATCTGACACCAGTTCAATATTCTACTATTGATAAAGGCAGCTTGTAGCTAGAGAATCTGACACCAGTTCACTTTCCTACTCTGAATATCTACCACCAGTTCGCTTTTCTATCCTTGATATGGACGGAAGATAGCCAGAGTATCAAACACCAGTTCAATTGTCTATTCTTTTTACAGGCAGCATGATGCCAAAGTATCTGACACCGGTTCACTTTTCTACTATTGATATAGGCAGCAGGTACATAGAGTATTTGACACCAGATCACTTCTACTCTTAATATCTACCACCAGTTCATTTTTTTACTCTTGATATAGGTAGCAGGTAGCTAGAGTTTCTGATATCAGTTCACTTTTCAACTCTTGATATAGGCAGCTGGAAGCCAGAGTATCTGACACCAGTTCACTTACCTACTCTTAATATCTACTCCCAGTTCACTTTTCTACTTTTGATATAGGCAGTATAAAGATAAAGTATCTGATACCAGTTCACTTTTCTATTCTTGATATAGGCAGCAGGAGTTAGAGTATCTAATACCAGTTCACTTTCATACTCTTGATATAGGCAGCAGGTAGCTAGAGTATCTGACGCCAGTTCACTTTCCTACTCTTAATATCTACCCCCAGTTCACTTTTCTACTTTTGATATAGGCAGCATAAAGATAAAGTATCTGATACCAGTTCACTTTTCTATTCTTGATATAAGCAGCAGGAGTTAGACTATCTGATACCAGTTCACTTTTCTACTCTTGATATAGGCAGCAGGTAGCTAGAGTATCTGATACCAGTTCACTATCACTCTTGATAAAGGCACCAGATAGCTTGAGTATCTAGCCCTGGTTCACTGTTCTACTCTTGATATAGGCAGCAGGTAGCCAGAATATCTACCACCAGTTCACTTTTCTATTCTTGATAAGGGCAGCAGATAGCCAGAGTATCTAACACCAGTTCACTTTTCTATTCTTGATATAGGCAGCAGATAGCCAGAGTACATAATACCAGTTCACTTTTCTACTCTTGGTATAGGCAGCAGATAGCCAGAATATCTACCACCAGTTCACTTTTCTATTCTTTATAATGGCAGCAGATAGCCAGAGTATCTACCACCAGTTCACTTTTCTACTCTTGATATAGGCAGCAGATAGCCAGAGTATCTAACACCAGTTCACTTTTCTACTCTTGGTATAGGCAGCAGATAGCCAGAATATCTGACACCAGTTTACTTTTCTATTCTTGATAAGGGCAGCAGATAGCCAGAATATCTGACACCTGCTCACTTTTCTACTCTTGATATAGGCAGCAGATAGCCAGAGTTTCTGAAACCAGTTCACTTTCCTATTTTTGATATAGGTTCTAAATGCAGCAGTTTGTACGAGTGCATCTTGATGCAGCTACATCAGGTCTTCCTGGGGCTCGATTGCCCTCTGGAAATTGTGTAGACTGTGGCCATGATAGTGTAAGTATTAGCTGTTGCATGGTAGATATGACGACCAGTTTGTCTGAGTTGCTCAGCACATAACGATTGTTCAGTGCAAGACTATAGTAAGTTCTTCATATTTATAAAGCACTTACTATAGTCTTGTTATGAACCCTCGATAGGGCGTTTGTCACTTCCTCCATCCCTAACTTGGTGCACCGTGTATTTGCTGGCTAGTCCTCTTTGGGTTGCAATGAGAGAAATCTAGCAGACCTTCAATTGGATTTTTCTTTTAACTTGTGAAAGATGTTTTTTGTACCAAATTTTTTATTTATTCATGATTTGCTTTACATATTCTCTGTCGTGAATACTGTGCAGGAGTGATAAGGAAACACCAGGGTACCGTTTTTACTTATTGACTTAAGGAAAATGTTTTTGTAATTCAAAACTGGTTGATATGCAGCAAACGTTACATAACTCCCAACTCCGAGAAGATTCGTCTGGAGTCTTGGTCTGTGGGAAATACGCAGGAAAGGCAACTCCGCTACGAGAAAACATCATCCCACTGCTGCCACCAATGTAATGACCTGAGCAAATGAACCTCTCAAAGACACAAACACATCTGATCAGGGAAAAACCCTGTCGTCTACTGAGCTGTTGTCTGTATACATACTAGCATGTTCTCTATAACAATGCATTAGGTCCCTAATATTGCATAAACGTTCAAAGAACGCAACATGAACGTTACAATAGTTTGGTATATAGTTTATCACATCAGGGGCATGATTGGACAATAATGATAGAAGATAAAACATAATTATCATTGGTCAATATTTTAATAGACATAATTCTATACTGATATCAAGTAACAAATAAAAATATACATAAAAATCAGCAGTAGCTAGAAATTATTACAGATGTCAACTACACTATAAAGTAATAATAAACCCTGTATTGAGTACCTTGAAGATGTCAATAATCGACCTGTTCATCAAAATCAATAAGTATAACCATTTCAAATGGCATGCTTAAAAATGAATAAACTGTGACAAAAGGGGAATATGTGCCTTTAATCAAAATTTCCTTACATCACAGTGTATTTGATTTTGAATTTCAACTATCTGCAAAAGATGCTTCAAAACATCTTAATAAAGGAACAGGTTTAGATATAGGGCAAAAAGTTATGTAGAAAGATGTTTGATCTTTGTAGTCAAAATTGCTTGATCATTCAGTTTAAAAGCTCCCTTCTGAATGGTCCTTTCAGAGATTTCAGACTGGTTTTTACAAAACAAGTAAATAGCAAACCAGTGTGAACAAGGCTGAAAAAAATTCAATCTAACAAACTGCATGAGATTTTGGAGAGGCCAAAATGTTGTGTATATTTTGGCCAAGAAAAAAAAAAAGACTAAAAATTTGCAGAACTATAAGCAGTCTACCCCAGAATCATATGACTACAAAGACATCTGTCAATTATAAGATATATGTTTAAGCAGACTAGAAGCAAAATGCGATTCAAATATAAATCCTAATCTTGGATCCATGGTCATGTATTGGCTAGCAAAACTAAAAATTCGAAGTCGTCATCAACATATACAAAAAAAGTCTTTTAAATTCACATTATGAAGTTTTAACCCAATTTCTCAGATGATATTTTGAGACTTATCCAAATTGAAAGCATCAACAGATAATAATTATCGATTATGAAAAGAAACCATTAGAGCTATTGGTTAGAAGCCATTTTGACAAATGAAGAAATTGGACTTTTTGTTTCAATTTGTCTTCTTTTGTCAAATTAGTTTCCCAAATCCTCTGCTGAAGTTATGTTGAAATGAGAATATGTATTGAGTAAAGGGTTAATAACCTAAATGGAAAATATTCATGTTTATAGAAATAAACATGCACACTAATAACAAATGATAAAATGTTATGTATAATATTTAATAATAGTTTATCAAAGGTTCAGAAAGGGAAGGACAATTTCAACTATTTCCATGATGTTTTTCCCATTGATTCATAGCAAAGAAGACAAGTAAGTATAACAAAAGAAGAAATTACTCATTATTTGTAATTCTCCTTTTGTAACGGCTGTTTCTTAACCCATCTTCAGTATGTGCGTTCTTTAGTTTTTAAGCAATTCAGAATTAAAATTGTCAAGAAAAAAAAACTTGATAATCAAGATACCATACCCAATTTCCAGACCTTCGATACCCTATCACATTACTCATAAAGTCTACAGTTTAACTACAATATAGAATTTACCCGAAAAAAATCTGAGGACATTCTCCCATCAAATTCTTAATATTGTTCAATTTCTATCATATACAAATATCACATACAAAACAATATATTTCCATTTCCTCTTTTCTTTACAGAATGGGGAAAGTGTTTCCTTAATTGAGAAGACTATTAGTTATATTTACAGATCAGATTAATTCTGACTATTTGTTTATCTGGCCGAATACGATTTAGCATGTTGTAAAACATTTTGTACATCGTTACAATATTGACTTGATGAGATCAATATATACCAACCCTGAAACTTTTCTCTTCATCATCCCATTCCAGCCTCCTTTACTACTTGTAACCCTTTACCACCTGCAGTCGACATTTTTTTACTTGAAGCAGACAACTTTAGAAAAGCTTTGTAAATCTGTGATAAACCTTTTAGTTCTGTTGTTGTGATATGTGAATTGATTGAAAAAGTATTGTGGCAAAAGGAGAAATTGCTTGTGACAAGCAATTCTTCCTTTTGCAACAATGCTTTTTGAAAGATGCAAAAATGTGGTGTTAGGGGGTAATGTGTTAACAAATGCCAACACCTCCCACATATGGGAACCTGTGAATGGCTGAAACACATAACATCAGCAGGTGACTATTTCTAAAGTCTGTTTTATCATAGAATCAGATAGACATCATTGTGACAAAAAGAAAAACGGCTTGCCACAAGCAATTACCCCAATTGTCTCTATAGCTTCTTGAATTATCTGCAGCATATGCATGAAAACAGGAAAATATGAGGAAAAGGGTTTGGTCTTATCTGTTTTGAGCAATTCTATAGTAGTCGCCATTAACATCACTTCTCTAATTGTATCTCTGTTTGAAACACTTTTTTAAAAAACAAGAAAAAATAAAAAATACAGATGTTGTTAATGTCAGATTAATGATTATCTATCAAAATAAACAGATCATTCATAGTCTACCTGAAATGTACATCCATCAGGGGGCTTAACATAGAGCAACTAATAAGCGTCATTTGCTGTGTTATTACATCAAATAGAAATGGTGGAAGCAGTAGTAATAATAAAACTTGTCAAAGATATATTGCATGAACTTTTCTATTTCTCATAGAACAGAAACAAAGATATATATATGTGTACAGATTGAGGTTCAGTGAGACTCAAGTAAGCTCTTCACATAAAGTCTTCCATTGAACCCTCTTGATGCCAAGTACTTACATGAGAAAAAGTAAAAGTATCTTGGCTTTGTATTAGAATGACTAGAAATACTATAAATTTCCTTTCTGCCTTTTATAACATTTATAAATATCAGAAAGCCATTTCATAAGAGTAAATGAATGGATCTATTAATTTGCAATTCAAAACCCCAGTAGCTTTTCATTGGAGCACAATCATTGAGGACTGGTAAATAAAGATGAACTATGTCACAATAACATCTTGACTTAACCCTTTACCAAACGCCAAACTGTCAACTGTCCCAAAATAAACGAGTCTGCAGACGACATTTCAAAATGTGATGAAATGACTTTTTGATCTGAGAGAGCATTATGTACAATGTAGAAGAGTACTTGCGTTTTTTTTATGCAATAAGTGAACAAATAAGTTTGTAAATAAATGTTATCAGGAAAGTTATATAGAACAACTAAAATGGAAGCCAAATAAATACAGAAAGGAACTTAAGTTAAATAGCACTAAAATGCACAATTGATTCATCTTTGAAAATGAGACTTCAACTCTGTTTAAGAAAAACATTAACTGATCTTTAAGGTTTAAAAGCTGTAGAAATACAGGATTTCAAACAAAAACCAGGCATTTCTGTTTAGGCTGTTAAAAATAACTAACAGTGAACATATCAAGAAAGTCATGAAATATTCAACCCTGTACAAACAAAAGAGCACCTATATAGTAAATAAAAAAATGGGGATTATGAAAACAGTGTGTAGTTAGATTCAAGAGTTCTATAAATGGAACAGTTCTGCTTAGCAATATTTTGAACACATGTTAATAGAATGAGACAAAGGAAACATCATGGCACAATAAAATGGAAGCATTTTAGAGATGGCATACTTTTCCGTTTTGTGGGAATAATACTGTCTTGCTGTCACTGCTCTATTTAATTGGTGGCAGAAAAAGCTGAATCAGGCCCTGGGTTCAGACTTCCGATTGGTTGATATTCAATTCAGCTAAACATAAACCAATCAACAGCCAGAATAACTTGTTTCTAATTCAATTGTTCAAAGTGATTAAAGTCTTTAGAAATTTCAGGCCCAAAAAATGGTTTAATTGAAAGACTTTTACACTCAAATGACAGACCTATATGTGCGTTTACCTTTATGTCTAATAATGTGGATAAACCTTGAACTCAATGGCATATGTAAAAAGGTCATGAATGGATTTCATTTTCATAGCAAATGTCTAGTATCAATCAGTATTTATAAGGTATTGGCCAACTGCAATTGGTTTCATTTTATACAATAATGTTTAGTACTGCATTTGAATATTGTGGGTGAAATTGAGTCTTCCACAACTATATAATTATCATAATATGAGTTTTACCTTAACATGATAATATCTCGCACATTCCATCTCAATTTCAATGCTTTTTAGCAATTTCTCTCAATTTCAAAATAGAACAAGTTGAAAACGCCTATAGTATGAAACATATGCACATAAACCACTAAGCTTTATAGGAATATGCAGCAACGCATTAGTAAAAAAACTGGATTTCAATGACAATAAACAGTATCTTTTGGATTTCAATTATAAACATAAGTCATACCCCTAAATAAGTCATTCAACAAAAAGAAAAGATTTGACTATGCCAACAAGGATGCAAGACCAACTTTTGTTTTGTTAAGCTGTGATACAAATCTTGGAATTCCCTTTGAGCGTGTGGTACATGTCAATGTATACAGTCTGTTTGTTGCATAACACATGGCACTCTGCTTGTGATTGGCACAAACATATTTAATTTAGACTAACTTTGACAGAATAGAAGATATCTTAATCCTTTGCCAGGATGTAGCAATAAGGGCCATTAAGATGCCTTAACCAATAATCAGAAAGCCGATTCCTTTACCATTCTAAGATGCATTTTCTTTAAAAACATACTAGCCAGAACACTTACATAACCATTGAAAAAAGGATTAAATTGCTCCTTTTTTCACAAGGCTCTGTACCCATAATCAGGAAGAGAACACTACCTTTCATACTTCATAACTGTTTCCTGCTATCGCTTTCAATTTGGACTGATAAAATGACACCTTCAGGAGGGAAAGAATAAGGGAGGTAACCCTTGCATGCAACTCTTATATTGTGGTACCCAATCAGGTCATCTCATGGACACTAAAAGATCATTCTTAACCCTTAGAATGCTGGGTAATTTTCAAAAAATAGATTTTTGTGTCATCTGCTTTACAAAACTTTAAATAAATGCTTTGTTTTGATGAGGAAAGATATTCAGAATAACAAACAGGTTTGATCACAGGCCGGCTGCAAATTTACATGTGGCTGGCCTGGATATAACCTGTTTGCATGAGCATGAATTCGGATCGAGAACTATAAGGGTAAAGGAGGCATGTGAATCCTTACAGAGGCATATTTCCAAAGCCACTTTGACTTACACTGCTGACTGTGGTTTTGTTTTTGCTTTCGATTTGGATCCAGTCAAAAGACATTTAACCCTTTCCCAAACAATAACGACATTTCACGAGTTTGTTCCAAGCAACTCTGAATCTTGTCTTTCCTAACTACAGCAGTGCAAGTTCTTGTGCAAACTTTTTATAATTTGTCTTTAACCCTTTCCCAAACAACAAATTTTGGACTGTCCTAAATTGAAAGTTTGCAGACGACATTTCAAAATGTGATGAAATTGAAAACTATTCTTCAGATAGAGTGGAAAACCTTGTGGGAAAAAGAGAAATTGCTCATCACGAGCATTTTCTCTTTTTCCCACAAGGTTTTCTAAAGTCGTCTGCAACAAAGTGGTCAAACGTCGTTATTGTTTGGGAAAGGGTTAAAGGTGTACATGTATCCTACAGGGTTAAAGTATAGCAACTGTATGCAACTGAATGGGACTCTAACATTTCTAGAAATAAAAAAAAAAGTCATCAATAAACACCTATTCTTATGGTTATTCACATTTTATTCGACTTTAAAGTTTCCATCATTCTATGTAAACTATTTGCAGGTCATAGCATAACTTATAAAGAGTTGACACAGTTAATATGGACATGCGATCTACCATACTATTTAAGCAAATGCTCTACAATATTTATAAACATAGTCGCTCAAGATGCAAAAGCACATATACAGAAATCTACTGTCATCACTGATTAGTTAGAAAAACTTCCAAGCAAGTTATGCTCAGATAATCATCTTATTAGAGTTGATGTACTAGCATAGCATATCGAGGTTTCAATGCAAGACTATAGTAAGTGCTTCATAAACATGAAGCACTTACTATATTGTCTTGCACTGAACCCTTAATATGTAATACATCCATTACACTTCACTCAAACTTTCCGAATGGATCACAATTTACTTGACTCCCAGAATGCATCACAATTCATTGATACACAAGGAAAAGAAATGAATCACAGGAAATTTAAATAAGTGTGTGTCATGGCCATCTATCGACAATTTATAACATGTTTTAGGACATGAGAGTAGTTTCCCAATATGTGTTTCTGCTTCTCAAAATGCAATAACAGTCTGTAGAATTATCAAATATCTCTAACGGACATTAATTAACAATAAAGAAAACATTTTTAATTTGTAATATTCACAAACCAACAAGCCTTTGGATTCTTTCCTGATATGTTGTCAAAGGCTCTTTAAAGGTTGATTATTGAAGAAAGATTCCAATGATAATGTGTGAAAATTTTAACATGAAGGTTTTTTTTTAGAAATCCTTTTAGTAGAAAGCAATCATCAGTAAAATTTTGTAGCATTTCACAAAAAGTTTATTTCGAATTTATAATCTAAACCTCATTATTCAACATCCAAATTAAAAGCATCAGTGATGGAAAACATCAAATAAAGATTGATACATTTATCATTTCAGCACATAGAAAAACAATACCAGCAAAGGAGATATCACTTGCAATGATATTTTTTCACCCTTTGCAGCAATAGTTACAGTAGTAACATACCGGCATCTAAACAAATAATCTGTTTTAATAACAAGTGTTCTCTACAGTTCCTTAAAGTGATCAAAAGATCAATGTGTAATATGGCTTAGTATATAACAACATCAATAAGATTTCTTTTATGGCAGATGTGTGAACAGTTATAAACAAACAATAAAAAAAAATGTTCAAAAAAGACAAAGATATTTATAATTAATTCTATATAATATTTTTTTCATTTGAACTAAGATGGAAGTTGATGTAAACTGCCTGAATTTCCGTTGGTGATATCGGACTCGTGAGTGTGATTCAAACTGCTGTACGATGTGTCCATACTCAAATCGTCAGATTGGACGATTCCGTCACTGAGATTATCGTCACTATGGTTACTAGTAATGTCCTGATCGCGTTCGTTCTCGTGCACACTCATGTCGTCGACATCACTGTGTTCACTCAAGTCTCCGTTTGATGGATGACTCATTCCAGGCTGCGCGGGTAGTCGAGACATGTCGTAGTTTGGGGACGGACTTGCTCCACTCTGCTCAGTACTATTTGTTCCCGCTGAAATGTGAAGAAAAAATGAAAATGAGATGCTCTTTCTGTTCACTACCGCAAGTTACACTTACAAGTTGTCAATAGTTTAATGCATTCAGAAACTATTTTCGTATTTGGAATGCATAAAATCTTAATAACTAGCATTATATAGCAGTTCACATTTAAATGAAGAGCGTCAACCTTTGGACATGCAGGTCGTGGGTTCGAATCCCATGAGAAGCGGATTCAACCATGCTACATTTCACCTATCAACTTTCAGCATAAGTACTGGTTAGGTATCAGGGAAGCAGAATTGTGAGTGATAAATCTAAGTTGCAAGGACTTGTTTCAAAATAGATGTAAAATAAACAAGTTTGAATACATGGTAATCTTCATTTAATAATCCATAATTGGACTCTTTTTTTTTTATCAGTTTTCAATGGTTGTTTTCAAACTGGCTGAAATTTCATTCAAACAGGGGAAATTTAAGAAAGAAATATCTGAGTAATATCATAATGACAGGATTTTACGAAGTACTTACACAATAACCCCTCTACATAGGTGGTGCCCGAGTCTCCGTACCACACACGTCGGATATCTTGACGTCGCACCCTCATCAAGCTTTTGTACTCGGATATTCTCAGTTTCTTCCCATCAACAATACAGGTTCGCTTTGGTCGAGGTCTGAATACAAGTTAAATAGGAAACATGAATAGATGTTCATTTTGGTCAAAATGTGAGGTATGAATAGATAGTGTATGTAAGTAATATTTTGTTTGTTTCACAAATGGTTTGTAAGGTAATGGATAAAATAGACAAATGATTGCTTTCTATTATGACCAAATGTTATTCCTTTTTTAACACAGATCCATTGAATGTCTTTGCTGAAGACGCAATTCACTCTCCATTTGTCGAAATTTCTATATCTTATTTGATCAATTATTTTACTCCAATTTCCAGCATATATCGAGATTGCAATGCAAGTCTATGATAAGTCCTTCACAAATGTAAATGAATGAATGAATCAATGGTGTTTTAAGGTGCATCAACAGCTATGGTCATTTAGCGCACAGATGTGAAGCACTTACTATATAGTCTTGCATTCAACCCTCAATATCTCAGCTCACTTTGGTGTTGCCTCCTTAGAGAGATAACATTGGTAACAAAAAAGATCATACTGGTAACTTATTCAGAACATGGAGCTTGAAATTGCATTTGTTTTTATTTATTCAGTAACTATGACTGTTTAACCAGTAGTTTGTAAGACTGTACCTGTATCTGTAGTCAGGGTGCTTCTCCATGTGAAGTTTACTGAGTCGTGACTGCTCCTCATAATATGGCTGCTTCTCAGCATTGGTCATGGCTTTCCACTTGGCACCTAGAACATATGGTAATATTCATTAATAACATTCAATTTCCAAGATAACATATGTAACTCTTTACAGACCAAAGTCCTAAATCTAAGATATTGAGGGTTCAGTGCAAGACTATATTATTCATGTTTATGAAGCACTTCCTATGGTATTGCACTGAACCCTTGATATGTAGTTTAACAATTCAAATCAAACACTGCATAGGGTATCTGAAAGTCACAATGATGTACAGGTATAGTTTGGCAAATGGGCAAGTTAATACATGATATAAATTAGTGATTCCAAAATAAAATGAAAGAAGCAGGGTTTAAGATCACTGTAAGCAGTTTCCTCTCCTTCCATATTCCAAATAACTAATACTAAGTATGTTATTCTCAGCTATGCAATGTAAGTTTTCTTTAATCACAATGACATCAACCCAATGTGACATAACAAGAAATCATCTTCACATAATCATAATTGCCGTCTATTCCACCACACAAACCCACAATACTTACCTAGTATTTTACTGATGTTTGAGTTGTGCATATCGGGGCATGCCTTCAGTATCTTCCTTCTCTCCTCCCTGGCCCAGACCATAAAGGCATTCATTGGACGTTTAATGTGCGGCTTGGTGGAGTCTGGCTTGTCCTTGCTTGCACGGATTATCTTTGCACCAAACATCTTGGCTGTGAAAGAGAACAATAAACATTGATAAATATGAAATCTCATTTTTTTTACAAACCTTTGTCTTCAAAAGACGATTAAAAACAATGTAAGTTTAAGATGAAGTATTTTTGAGATTTATTTTCTTAACCCTTAGAATGCTGGGTAATTTTCTAAAAAATAGATTTTAGTATCGTCTGCTTTTCAAAACCTTAAATATCTGCATAATTTTTATGACAAAAGATACTCAGAGTAGCAAACAGGTAAGATCACAGGCCAGCCGCCAATTTACTTGGCGGCTGGCCTTGATCAAACCTGTTTGCATAATCATAAGCTGTTTGCATAAGCATGAAGTCAGTTCGAGCACTATAAGGGTTTAAGACATCATAGAAGAAGAGTCTGGGTTTGATTGTCGAAAGTATGCGCCTTAACAAGAAAGGCGTTACACGGCAGCACTCTGCAATGAAAGCTCCCGTTGTTCAATGTAATCTACCAAATTTGACTTCTTTACAACAAACAGATGTTTTCCAAACATCAAAACAAAAGAACCAAAAGATTCATGTTGATCTAGTTTACTTTTTTGGAGCAATATCTTTTGTAATTAAATAACGGGTAAACAATTAGTACAGTAGTTTTTTTGAGGTATCAAAACTGCATTGATCTTTCAAAGTTTCTTTTCAACTTATAACTATTTCAAGTATACAGGGTTTATGTAATTCAAATTATCATTTTTCTCACTAATCTTAGTTGAGCAATAGGTGAGCTCTCCTCTTTAAATAACGTCAAACACATCAGACATCTAAATCAATCTTTCCAGAATAAAAGTATGGTTGTTATATTGGTATTCACCTTTTTTCAATGTTTTAAATGTACACAAATCTCTAACACATTCTTTCTTGATTGATTTTTATTCCTCTTTGTTAAATGGTTTTAATGTCATATGCTACTAAGCTCTTTGCTCCTAGCGGGTTAAATATCCTGTTTTCTAGCATCATAATGAGCCTCAAGGGCTTGTAAATTGGTGAACCCCATGCTATCAAGATGCAAACACTTCCAACAACACCATCCCAGGGGGCTGCTTCCTTCCTTTGTCATTTTTTTGTTCAGATTACAATCTACCAAGATTTCTACGATTTCGACTCATCCTTGTATCCTTATATCTTTTCCTTTTTTTAGAGTTTTCAGAATTGAGCATCAATCCCTATTTTAGAGTTTTCAAAATTGAGCATTAATAAAATAAATTATCAAAATTATCAATATGTAAAAAACATATTTGTGCATTCAGAATGTTTCTTGAAGAATCGTGCCAATTAGGAAAATGCTCCTAAATGACATAATTTATTATGTCTTCTCCTGGTGCCTTTTATTCAAGAGTCTCAAATTAAGTTAATTCAGCTAACAGTTAAGAAATAAGAATTTGATCCCCAAAAGGTCACATGACATGAAGAATCCACCGGATTGGTCAAATATAAAGGGGACTTCCAAAAAAGAAGGGCAAAGAGGTCAGCTTGATGATTTTACCCAGGGATCTCATCACAACTATCCCATGATAGGATCTAGCTTACAGGAATGAGCCCCAAGTAGCCAGGAACCACTTGACTCCTAATTTAACGACATCATTTTAATCTCTTTCCATTAGGTTTAGTGGCAAGACCAAGGTAGTATTTTTTAACCTTTCCATGATACATATCGAGAGTTTACTGCAAGAGTATAGTAAGTGCTTGTGTTTGTGAAGAACTTATTATAGTCTTGCATTGAACCCTTCAAATTTTATTATACATGTACATACTACATTTCGAACTATGTTACATTTGACTAGTATGTGACTTAGGGGAATTTAGAATGAGCAAATGTAAGTATTCTTCTTTGTTTGATAAAAAAATGTTCATCTATCTATTATTAAAAGCATCTAAGGGACGATTTTTCAAGTAATTTTTCAAAGATCCCTTAAAACCCTGAAACGCCCTTACTAGGCTCAGGGTTAATGTCAAGCCAAGCTCCATCACCATTATAACTGAGATAATTCACAGAAAACAATTCTGTCAGTAACAATCTGAAGTATTTCCCTTTGATATAATAAACACTTGTTTACTAGTTACCCCATAAGATGGGATTGTAGAATTTGATGCATATGTCCTGGGAAAATAGTGCAAGAAGGAGAGGAAATTTAAAAAAAGAAAATCCAATGACTCCATATAAATTACAAAAAAAAAAAATCCAATTGTTAATCATTAATGCTCTCCGTTTGAAATAAAGTCTTTTTTAACGGATTATTACAAGCTTATAAATGTTATAATTGCACTATTTCCATCCTTTTAATAACCCAATGAAATTTGTTATTACCATAGCTCTGGTTAATTGTCGTCTGCTGATGCCTTGAAATTGGACCCATTACAAACTCTGATAATAAGGGAAATGGTTAAACGAGTCTTAATACTGGATTTTGTGTAGGAAGCCATGTAATTGAGCGCAGTGTTTCGGGTAATTAGCTCATCATTTGTAAGCCTTTCAAGTCAATCCCAACAGCAAGTTTGCAAACTGTTTTTGTTAAATAATGATAGTAATGAAAGGCTTCATATTATTCCCCGAAAATCTACTCATTTGCGACTTCATAAAGCCAAAAATTGCTTGTTAAACAATCGAAATTACATTAACCCTTTGCCCACATGCTGTTGCATCTTCGCATCATGCTTGCCTAAGCCAATCATAGCGAGAAATTGCTAATAATAAGCCATTTTTCTTTTTCTATGAAGGACATTTTAACTTTTAATTTTAATGTTCATTTCTTTCCCTTTCCCATAGCTTTTTTTGATTTTTCACAACCATGTCTTCTTCTGGCAAAAACCATGCATGAAAGACAGTGTTAACCATGAGAAGCAAATTTTCTATAATGATGGACTGACGTTAAATGATGAGTTTTTCCGAGCATTTCTTTTCAAGTTGCATTTCCATTAAACTGTGGACTTCTGTTTAGGCTTTTATTCTTACTTCTTCAAGGCTTCACTTTTTTTCCCTCCCTCGCATATAACAATTTAATGCTTAATTGGCCTAAAAGCATAGAATGCATTACCCGGTTTCCTCGGAAGAAAGCGTCTAATGGACGTTGAAAGTCAATGAGAAATAGATTCATACTATCTTTTCCTCTTTAACGATAGTTTAATACAATTCCAAACAGCTGCTGTAATATTTTCTGACATCACTACAAAGACGCCATGATTTAATCTGTTCTATGTAATATTGCAGAGATTGCAAAGTCAAATTGATATGAAAACTTGCTAGTGATTTGGTAATGGTTGGTTATGGAGTGGGTTGACTGATGTGCAAAGATCAGGGGGGTTTTAAATTAAAGTTTACTGATGGAAAGAAACTGTTTTCTTATATGAGTATAAGTTAAAAGCACCAGCAGAGAACAATACCAGATAACATTAACATGTATTCTACTAAGAAATTTGTCAAATTTCAGGGGGAAGCTATCTTTTTTTATTTGAAAAGAAGCATTTGACAGGCGAAATCATTGTAACAAAAAGAGACATTCTAACATTTAAAGACAATCCTAATCTTGTCATAATGATGAAGCAGGCACAAATTATCAATTTAAAAAATTCCCAAAAGCCTTATAAATGTAAAGTGTTCATTATATATAAATCCCTCCAATCATCTAAGTACTTACATGCTGGTGACGTATCCTCTACCATGTGACCGCTGTCATGGCGATCCTTCACCATTGTGGGCGGAGACAAGTGGGAGGAGTTAGAGTACATGGGCAGGCCAAAGGTTGGGAACATGGGAGAACTGTTTGAATGTTGAACTGCGGCAAATTGTCTTGCCAAGGCTTCCTGAACTAGTGTATCCTGGAAAAAATATTAAATGTTTTATAGCGGTTACCACAGAAAAGAAATTTAAATAGCTTCAATTTCTTGTACATGAAAAAAGAACAGTTTGCTTATCATTTACCGAATACGCTTTATGTCAGTATTTTCATAAGATGAGCAATTCCTTTTTGCTCTTAACCTTTTATTACCATATTAAGTGAGTTCTTTAATGCCCCATTCACATAATTGTCTAAGTGTGCCTATATATAGCTCAATGTAAAAAACAATCTTATTTAACTTAACATCAGTCAATATTGCTATTTGTTAAATGAAAAGCAAAACACCATTTGAAATGGAATTGAAACAGTTTTCCAGCTCATTGTTCGACAGTCATATCTGTTTGTGAAAAAGATATAAAGATCCAGAAGCTTTTCCCTACCTTATTACTCTCTATTCCGGGTAACTTTCCACCATTCATAAGGAATGCAGAATGCGTCGTGAAATTATTCGTCATGTTGTTCAAGACTGACATTGGGAACTGGCTAGCAAACCCCAGAAACGGATTGGCGTAGTGAGGTGGCAAAAACTGGGGTCTCACGCCCAAGGGCATTGTGGATTCTGGTATGGAGATTTTCGGGGGTGTTGGCGGCATGGGTGGCGAGTTCAAGTTGCCGTTGGCACTTCGGTGCGATAAGTTGTGGTTGCTGTGAGCTGGTGGTGGTGGGGTTCCCCTTTCCTGCTTGCTTGAGCGAACAGGGAACATTGACTGGTCATCAGACCGTTCCCTTTTCACGGCCTTTGAGCGGGGTTTAGACAGATTGAGTGGTCCTTCTTGGTCTGATAGAGTTGCCTCCCTTAAGTCATGTTTGGTTTCCGACTGTGGGTTACTGTTGCTGACCCACTGGGGAACATGCAGGGCCCGGTTGTTGTCATGGTGATGTGGGGACGGGGTCGACTGGTGATCTGTAGGCGACGGGCTGGAATGTGCCTGTGGTGAGAGACGGTACGGCGATGGAGCGTACGATGGCGACGTGGAGTGGTGCTTTGTTTCCATGGTGATGGGAGATGTGAGCGGGGACATTCTCGTTGGTAGACTCATATGTGGGGGCACTGAAGAGAAACAAAAAAAGGCACATTACAAAAAAGTCTTAAAATGTTGATTCCTGTTGAGTAAATGTTTGGTCTCTTGAAGAAACATTTTGAAAATATTGGAGAAAAAGACAAATTCCACTTTTACTCAATGAGTTCATGACTATGATCACATTATGATAAGCTTCAGAACTAGAGACTTCTGCATTCTTTTAAAATGCAAGATCTTAGCTTTAGAAGGTGGTTTGTAGTAAAGGAGATAAAGCATCTAAGAAGAAAACAAGAAAAAGATACATAGGAAAAGATTACAACAGAAAATTGTCCATAATAAGGAACTAATAAACAAGATTAATAATTCTGCCTTGATCTCTGGTTAAACCAAAATTGATTTGTCTTCAGAGACGTCCTTAATTCAACAGAATAAAACACAACTCCATTTATCATCAGTCCATCTTGTAAAAAAATGAGAAAATTACAAAAGATCTGTTTTTTTCTGTCCATTAACAAGAGAATGATGGATTTGAATCCCCCTATGAGGTCAGAATTCCGCCGCACTTGTTCTCTGTTTGATTAGCCGGAGGGACAATCTTCCCACAATCCTACCATCTCTATGACAGATAATTCGTATTACAAATTTTGGTTCCATTTTTTAACAACCGCAGCAATCGCCACATCTTGACGCCTCCAAGTAAATTATAATTTTTATCCGCTCTCTGATAAAATATGGCTATCTCTACAGTTTGAATTCTTCCAATAAGCAAATAGGCCATCTTTGATTAACCCTTTCTGCGTCACTTATTACATTTTGGCGCCTTGAAGAAGAAACATAGACTAAGATGGAAAGCGAAAACAGTTCCTTCTTAATCATTTCCCTTTTAATTTTGGAGGCTAGGTATTATATATATACATACATTATCACAGCAATTGAGATTGTTCATAATGAGTAATTTTCCACTTTTGTCTCAGTGTTTTCTTAGAGCTGCCATCTAAAACATGGCTAAAATAGGAATCTATTTGGGGTAAAGCATTGATTATAAGATCTTCAATCGTGATTGATGTGCAAGTCAAAATGTTGTTAGCACAATGACAAACTATAGAATGCACGCCCGACCTCTGCTTTCACTGTCATTATTTTGAAGAACAATTTTCAAGTGATATTAACGATAGTTTGACGTCTGCCGAAATTACTGGAAGCAACAGCCTATCTTCAGACTATCTTTAATTTGCTGTGGCCGTGGTAAGCTAGTAACCATGTCTGCCTATGGTTTGAAGCTTATTAATGGAGAGTTTAGAGCAAGACTAATGTAAACCATACAGCAGTCATTCTGTTTAGCACTTTTGAAGCTGTGCTATAATTCAAAAGGTTACATTGATGTAGACATTATTCAAAGAACAGTTCTTCTCAATATTGTGATTAAAGATTTAAATACATAAGATTTTTTCAACAAGATTAAATGTACTGGTACCAAAACAACTTTTCAAATGCTTAGTTATTACAAACTATTTCTTTCTACCTTTCCATAATTACATAATTAACTTATGTTTTCCTTATTTGTTTGACCATGTACTTGTTTTATAACATACTTGTAGTAAATGTTATTCTCCTTTATTAGACAGAAATAAAGAATATAAATCCATCTGTATGAAAGAACAGAAGAAAGAAATCAAATGCCAAATCAAATACTGGTAAAAAAGCACAACACAACTGTTTCCGGAGGTAAAAAACCTCACCACCAAAGACCCCCCTGTGATGCGGTATCTATCACCATCCCGTTGGGATGAAAAACAAAACCACTTCAACTATTGTGTAGATTTCTTTTTCATATAGGAGCGATAACATTACTAGAGCTTCCATCAATCACTGTCCTTATCTACATTATGTCATTCTTTCTTGCCGATTTCTCCACAAATTACCAGCATCCATGGTGAAGTAAGTCTTGAGCATATATTAAGAAGCTTCATTTGTAATTGCTTCCATAATTATGCTAACATTATTTTGTGAGTTTGTAAGGATATATTTTGCAGGATTAGTCTTTCGAATACTGGGTAATTATCTAAAACGAGGTTGTTTTTGTGTCTTCTGCTTTCCAAAACCTTAAATTTCTGCTTAATTTTGATGAGGAAAGATACTCAGAGAAGCAAACATCAAGACGCAAATATTTAAGGTTTTGGAAAGCAGACGACACAAAAATCTATCTTTAGAAAATTACCCAACAGTCTAAGAGTTAAACAGCAGCAGATATGATAAGTTTATCATGTTATATGAAGTAAGTAATGGCAATCAGAGTATATTGAGGCCAAGGATGCTTATTCACTTATAGATGTAGAGTCTGTAGACTCGTAGACCATTCAGCAATAATGGACGATGTCTAATGTAGGTATTCTGGAGAGAGTCTAGCATGTCAGAAAAATATGTATCAGAAACAATAAATCATTCAGACTTCATATCGTATCAGACTGGCCTTCATCAGCGTCTTTATTGTTCTGCTGAAGAAACCCATGAATATCTAGTATACCCTTCCAATAAAGCATGGGGTGGATAAACCCTGCCAAATTGAGAGTATCTCAAGAAAACAGATATGTAATAAACAAACACATTTAAAATTTGAGAATGAAAATTAAACATCAAAGTTTTGTGGAAAAATAAGTGATTTCTTGCTGCTGATGATGTTTCATAAGTTGTTTAACAGACTTTTTCTTGAAAAGGCTTAATAAAATACACTTGATAACCTCAAAGAAAGGGAATCCGGTTCCCCTTTATATTCACAACAATCAGGCTGGTTTCCAGTGGGGATCTCTCATAGTCTTGCATGCCTTTTTCTTTTGACGGTTTCCACATATTTCATAATAAACACAAAAATCAGAATCATTCAAAAGCTTGAGTTTCTTTGGTATCGCAGACTTCCTGTCTGCTAAACACAAAACATGCTTTGATTGCTTCATTAATTGAATTACAAGAACAAGAAATGGTAATCATTGTAGATTTTCTGCTAAATGGTAACTCATGTAAAAGTTTTCCCGAGTACAAAGCTAACCCCGGGTCCAGTTTCAGCACATAGCCCCTTTCAAGTTCAGTTCACTTTTTGCCGTTTTATTCCAGTCCCCCGCCCCCCCCTCCATCATTACTCAACATCGATTTTCAGGCATTGGATTGAAGTACTGATCGAATCTAGTGGCTTTTGTGTATTTCTGTTTTTTTCCCACATTATTGGCTTTTTGCCTTTATTTAGACCTATAAATGATCTAGTATCTACCCTCTCAATTTAATGGCAATAAACAAAATCGAAAATGAAAAATTATTAAAAATTAGAAAATAGATCAAATTATGCACAGTACCCAATTATGCAGTATTGATTTCTTTGAAAAGTGACAAAAAAATAAGGATTTACTCATCAAAAATTAATTTTCATTTAATTATTGCATTTTCAAACATCATCTTCAGCTCCATTTTATATCATGTCTATGAAGCTTTATTCCTATTAAATCATGTAAAATCACTGATCGAGCGTTCATTTGAGTGAAGCGTTTTTCAGTTGCTTTGTGTTCTCCAGGAGAATAAAAAAATAATCAAGACAGTGAAAAAACTATTAAATTTCTTG
Organism: Cerastoderma edule; assembly: GCA_947846245.1. NCBI lineage: Eukaryota > Metazoa > Mollusca > Bivalvia > Cardiida > Cardiidae > Cerastoderma > Cerastoderma edule. The sequence continues at coordinate 17,962,479 of OX401416.1, forward strand.
ACACTTTGCAAAAGCTCCAATAAATAAAGAGAGCATCCATGCTGAGTGTTATCATTCTGGTGCTGAAAAAAAAATATCCACAAAAAATAAATGAGTTAAAGATTGAGGTATGGTATAAAACCCCTTCCTTTATACAATCCCATTCTAACCCATCTAATATACGCAACTGAGATTATAATCCATAAATAAGAAACTGCTTTGACAAATAAAGAAATTGCTCTAAATGAGCAATTTCTTCTTTTGTCACAGCAGTTTCTATACAATATCATTAATAAAGAAAGAGGTCAAATTTCGTCCTTTGTTCTTTGATTCCTTATTTTTCTTTCAATTTGAAGCCGTTAAAAAATGCGGATAGAAGAAACGCGTTAAAGATTGGAGGGTATTATTATGATAAAGATTAGCGCTGTGTTTTATTTTTCAAAGCAATTATAAGTTGATAGATAAGGAAAAAGGATTTTTATCATTGAAAAACAGCTGACAGATGGAGGGAGAGCGGTTTACGATAGATGGGGGGAGGGGGGAGATCTTCCGCGCCGAGATAAAGTGAAATGTCGGGCTGCCGTGCCTAATGAATTTTGACATTTTCATAATTTTAACCATATGTAATCACAGCAATCTCCCATTATGTAATAACATTGAACGGATGTTATCTTTTCTTTGTTTAAGAAACTCTATTTTGAACTTGGAGGTTGCTTTCTTATCTTTTCGCCTGTAGATAGTTTGATGGTTCCCCCATCGCTTGAATGGCTCTAACAGGAAGGTTGGTACAATTTTAATAATGGGTTTGCTCTCACTTATCAATCCGATACTTAGTGCAAAATGAATACAAATTCTGAACACATTACTTCATGTGTACCGCTGCGAAGGAATCAAGAACTTGTTTATGAATGCTCATGTATAACAAATGGTTGTTCATGAACACACAAAAACTGTTCCTAAACTTGTCCATGAATTTGAAGAACATGTTCTTGACCATCAACAACAGGTGCATTAATGTATTCATGAATCTGATCTTGATGTTCATGAATTTGTTCTTGAATCTCATGAACAAGCTCTGTATCTAAGAAGTTCATAAACAAGTTCTTTTATCTTTTGCAGGGGTACCATACCCATTTAATGCAGTTGCTACAAAGGACTTTAAATAGTCTCAATAGAAAGAAGAAATGTTCAAAAGCAGGGTTTCTCCCTTTTGGTCAATTTGATTTATGCTTGATTAAAAAGAAACAAAAAAACTTTGTCATATGAAATTGTCGTATTTGAAGCATGTACATGTTGTAACTACCCATTTTACCACAAATCTGGTGAAGGAATATTCAGCTTAAATTATTACAACAAAAGAAATTATACTTGCAATGAGCAATGTCCTCTTCATTCCACACTTGCTTCTCGACTCAAACCCAACCCTACTTGATATCATACACAATCGCACATTATTTCCGCAGAAATGACCTGCCAACAACAACCCATGTGTTTGTCCATATTCTATTAAGTTTGTATCATGTAAGTGAATTCTCATGTTGGATCATTGATGCCTGAATTAAAGCCAACATACCTTTTAATTCCTAACCTTTAACCTTTACCTTCATATATGAATAAACAATATTAAAAGAAAATTACTTATAAAAAAGAATACAAATATACAAAATTAAACAAGAATTTCTTAAAATGACTACAGAGTCCTTTTGTTACAACGATTTTCCAAATGATAAATTTTAGGTGTTGTTTGAAAAAAGCAACCCAGCTCATTACATTCTTCAAAAAATCTTTATTAATCACAAATAATGGAAAGGAAAAGAATGTGGGAGAGAAATGAGTATGTTTCATAGCAGAATGACTCTTCAAGTATATTTATAAAATTGATAAATACAATACCCTTAAAGCTTTTGATGTTATGATAAAAACCAATTGAATGCATCCTAAACAAGAAGAAAGTCTTTTTGAAATGATGCAAGGGTGCTTATAGTTTGATAGTGTTAATTGAGACTTCTTTAATTAAAGTTTTTTTAATTGTTCATTCAATAGGTTGCAGCCTTGCCACATGGTCAAGTATATTTCTGATCTTCCCTAAAATGAAAATTCTACTTCAGAATGTGGGTGGGTTTTTTTCGAGTTATTTTCAAACCCATTTCAAAAGATCTGTTAAAATAATTTCTTTAGGCGTCTGCTTCATATACTGCTAAATGTAAATCAATTGACATTTTACAAATATGGTTACTGAAAAAGATCTTTTTGTTTAAAAAAAACTTCTGGAAAAAATGATTGAGATATTTGCAGACATACAACACTAACTGCACAACAATGGTTGGTAAATCAAAAGGAAGGAAGTTGTAGGTGGGTCTAAGAATTAACACCTGCAAATTAGGCTTTCTGAGTACTTTCCTTATTTTTATTGGCACTGCCTACCTTTACCTTATTTTCAATTCTATTGTGAATTCATACTAATAAAAGCATTGACTGATATGTATTTATAATAAACTATGATAGAATGCTATTTGTATATCGTATATGTTGGTTCCATTGTTAAAAAAGAATATAAAAATTATTGTCAATAAAAAAACTACCTCTTCATGACTTTTAACAATATTATTTCAATTACCTAATTATTCCCATTTGTCAGAAACATGATGTTTTTTTTTTCATATTTCTTTTCTTGTAATGTTTTCAAATTCATTTCTTACAAAGATGTCTGAGGTCTGTTTTGAGGAAAGAGTTAACATGGTATGAAACTTAAAATGCTTTCCAGACTTTATAACTATGAGGTCTGCAATATATTCCGAGAAAACAAATGATTGAAACAGTTTTTTCCTTTAATTGACACACAAAAACTTCACGAGTTTGATTTAAGCCAGTATTTAATATCATGAATTAAGCAGCCGGTGAGCAGATGTGGTAGAGCTATGTAGGTAGACTCTAAAAAAAGAACAACATAAAATAACACTTAATAATCTTAAACCTTAGAATGCTGGGTAATTTTCTAATAATAGAATTTTGTGTAGTCTGTTTTCCAAAACCTTAAACATCTGCTTAGTTTCATTGAGGAAAGATACTCAGAGTGGCAAACAGGTTAGATCCAGGCCAGCTGCCTATTTACTTGGAGGCTGGCCTGGATCTAACCTGTCTGCATATGCATGAACTTGGTTCCAGCACTATAAGGGTTAAAATACTAAATTTTCTTAATACTAAATTTTATCAATTCTTGGAAAATGATAAAAGAAAAACAAAATGACCAAGCATCTAACAAATTATGATAAGTCATCAGACTCATCACTTTTATTCTTTTCTTAGAATAATTTTGAGCTAGCACCCCTGTTTAAAATGATCAAACAATTTACTTAACTATCTTCTAATGATATTCCAAAATATGTGTCCACAACAACGCAATTCAAAAAAGCATATTGCATAACAAAATGTCACAAGAATAAGTGAAAACATATCTTTCTGATAAAACGCAGGAAATCTGATAAGTTTCTGCTCATTTCTCTTCATCTATTTCCAACATCTATTCTAATTTCAATCTAATCTAACTTGATCTGAATTGTCTGTTCCTACACATGTTCATAAATCAGTGTCGTACAGTAGCCCGATAACTTTTCTTCATTGAATCGATTATGTCAATTATTCTGACATGAAGTGCGGAACAATCCCCTTTCTTTTTTTAAACTTAGATGGGGCTTAAACAAGTGCCGTACTTGAATCCTTCTTCTTATGCAGACAACATCTTTTTTGTTTGTCTTCTGCAGACACAATTTTCAAATGCAAAATATGGCTTATCAAAAGGAAGAAAATAATTCTTGTTGTACAAAAATGTCTTCGAAGATATCTCCAGGTTCTTTATCTGATAAAAAATATAAATAAATAGTATCAAAAAAGTTTGGTTGTTGCAAAATAAATCTTTGTAATATGGCTGCACACCTCTCCCCTCTTGGAAAGAGTAAAGTGATTTTGGGTTTCAATTGTTTCGCCAAACAGTAGCTGTTTTGTCCCGTTATCATGTATCATCAGTCACAGCTTTCGGATTACTTAAATCCAAATTTTTTTTACTTCATGTGAGATTTTTTGTATGGTCCAAATTAAAAGCAACAGCAGACGGCATTTTGACATAAAAAACATTTTCTTTTTCACAGTTGGAAAGAAATTGTTATAAAAAAACTTGGCAGTCTTTAAAGCAATTTTCTCTTTTGTCATAATTTATTATTTCTTGAATTGTTTATAACATGCATCTGCAACAAGTGCAGTGCTTATCAGAGAAGCGGTGAAATCCTATTCAAAATGTATATAACTAAGTGAAAATATCATTTAAAAAGGAAAAATGGCAAAAGAAATTCATTTATTGCCCCATTACAATTCAAAATCTTCCTTATACACACATGATATATAAAAAAAAAATATTCTTCATATTTACTTTTATACATAAGATACCAAACTTGCAAAAAACCATTGTGACATAATGGGGAAAGTATAAGCTATGCAAAAGCGTCAAGTATGTCCCCCCAATTCCTTTTATTGTGTTTTTCTCACCAATGAACAATGCGCAAACTATTCACCTAAGTGGGGTATGAGAGAATGCATCCGTAAGACATCATGTTCATCTGTCAAACCCAGACTTTCAATTTTATCTCCATTTAAAGTATTTTGAAGAATGCATGTGATTCAGCTAAACAATGGCCAGTATTGTTGGACATGAACAAAGCTGTTGCATATTGTGTTCGGCACCCTCAAACTTTGACCTCTTGGTTAACCCTTAGAATGCTGGATAATTTTCTAAAAAGAAGGTTATTGTTTTGTCTTTTTTCCAAAACCATAAATATCTGCTTGAGTCTGATAAGAAAAGATACTCAGAGTAGCAAACAGGTCAGATCTCAGGCAAAAATTACACCAAGTAAGAAATTACGCTTTCTTTGAAGCATCAAATTTGTGTTGCGTTTAATATATTGTTTTTGTCAGAATATTTTCTACCCAATGTTAATTTGGGTTTTGTTGTTATTATATTAAATTATGCTTTATTTTTCATCCCTTTTTTCAAGTTTCAAATAATATCTTAACTTCTTATATTGGGGCCCATAAAATTACGTAATAACTAAATTTCTAATGACTTTAATTACCTGTGCTGTGAAAATGATAATCATGGCAATGCAAAGATAGATGCCACTTTAACAATAATTCCATGTCATCTATTTATATATCATTATTGGCAATAAAAGTGCCAATTTTACTGCACCATTGCAACAAAGCATCTTTATTCTGTAAGTCTTTTATTTCATTGTAAAGAACAATACTATCATAAATTTACTAATACAACATAATATCCATTGTTTAACCAATGGCAGGATTATCAGTCCCCATTGTTTCAAATCTGCAGCCGTAGCTGGTCAATAGTTTCCAGTGATTTGTTTTTCCAATATTAATCCAACCAATGGAATGACAGTGGAGTTACCTAAGCCCATTGTTTTACATCATCCAATAGCATTGTTTCGTGGATATCAGACCACTCCCTTTATGCCAGATATGCTTCTAATGAATTGGTAGAGAAATTGCACTGCAGAGTGCTCTTACAGAGAGGAAACAACTTGACATCAAACAATTTCTTCAATGGGATACAATTTGATTCAAGACAGATTACTTCTAATATATAAGAGATAGATAATGTCTGCAGATCATGAAGATTTAAATGTGTTATTCTTTTAAATAGACATTGAATAAGAGCAATCAACAGCATATTTCTATGAATGACTGTTCAAGAAATTTCCCCTGGAAGGCTCCCTTTTATAGCCTTTAAACACAGACTTTCTTTATAAAAAATAAGTACCAAATTAAACGAACTATCATACATATTTATATTACACTTTCAATCAAGAATCTATGCTTGGACATTCTATTTCTCCACCTTTGTCTTGCTGATCTGGCAAAATTAAAAACGGTATTCAAACATTCTTTCTCTCAGGAATTATCTACAGGATAAGTCATGGGAATTGCACAATGAGGTATCAGTGCAAGACCATAGTAAGTGCTTCACGTTTGTGAAGCATTTACTATGGTCTTGCACTGAACCCTCAACAAGGTAGAGGATATACAGATAAGGCCATTATGGTGACTGCATTTCCAAGTCTTCTACCAGAATACCAGGAGATAAACAGTTGTTTTATCAGACACAATTAACCAATTATTCTGACAGGTTGGCTAATTGGCCAACACTAAATAGCTGTCATGTAACCTTTATCATTGGCCAATCATTTAACAATCTACCTATCTACAAACACTCTTGGAGGATGGACCCTTTCCTGATGGGAGATTGAAATATCTAAGAATAAAACCTTTTTAAAAATGATATTCTTTAAGAAGCAGCAGCGCATGGTCAAAATAAATGAAAATGTGCATTGGAAGATTATATTTAAAGTACTTTGGTAAAAACGACAAATAGTCGTTTTCTTAGAATCGTTATCTATAACTTTCTCAAATGTTAGATGCCAAAGATATTCCAATCACAGAAAGCGTTAATGAGATAAGCCCCCACACATTGACACCTGTAAAGGGGAGCAACTTGTGTCCATATCAGGGGAGATAATCTCCTGTACTAACACGCCTGGCCATCTTTGTTTGGATTTGGATCGCTATCTCTAATCATGCATGTTGAGCAAGAATGATGACATGTAAACAAGTGCTAATGTGTTAATTCTTGTAGACAAAACAGTTCATTCACTCCATCTTCTCCATGCACCAGATACACCATCCCTCTATGTACTGGCATACTGTGGCAGAAATAATCTGTTTCAAATAGCTAGCAGATAATAGTAAATCAATCCCACATATGGAAATTCTGAGGTTTTCCAAACTTGTAAACAATAGCAGATGACAGTTGACAAATATCAACAATTGTATCTTCTTTCTGATATTTGGGAGGAACCATTGTGATAAAAAGAGAAGTAACTGTTGCTTATCATGATTAATCTCCTTTTGACACATTTGTTCTAAAACCCTCTTTACTCTTTAAATACAGTTTATTGTTTCAAAAGCAGATGAGTATTTTAGAAGAAGATCATTGTGATGAAAAGTCTTTGCTTCAGACAAATTCTCTTTTTGTCACTTTCATTTCAAATGTCTTGTGCTGCATAAGAATTTGAAGTATTGGTCTTTACAGTTCCCTGCTGGTGGTTCCTTTTTTTTTTAAACTAGAAATAATATTCCCTCAAAGCTAATATCTTTTAATTCCTTCAGATGACAGTTCTTTCCTAAACCATTCTGAAGGAACAGATTAAAGAAACACTATTTTGAATTATTAGTCCTGCTTTAGCCTCTTAAACAACCAAAATTGCTATCTATAATATTACAACTGGAACACCATTTATTATATCTTATCATAATCATTTATAAAAAAAAAAAATCAAATGTACATTTTACTGTGGAAAAAACGGCCTTACACAAAAAGTTTGCATGATGTCTTTTTAAGATATGCTCTATAGAAAAATAGAGCCCAACTGAGTATTTTGAAGCAGACAAATACTGAAAAAGGATTGTAAATGAAAAACCTGCATAGAAAAATATTTTAGAAAAAATAACTAAAAAAATTCATCATCATGAAATAAAAAAGTTCTCTTATATAGCAAATTACTCATCTGATGCAACAGTTGGTTTTTACAAAGTATTTTGAAAAACTAGTTTAGAAAAATAAATCAATCAAACTTACCATAATATGTAGGAATCGGGCGGATCAGGCTATGTTGCCCAAACTCATAAAACTTATTGGCAACCATCTTCAGAATAAGTTAATTGTGGTTCTAAACTCTTGAATTTACCCTAATGGGACAAACTACTGAGTTTCAAAATCCTTCCACCAATTAAAATCAAAGAAATCACTTCCGAATTTAATCATTCACTAATGTCCATATATTTCTAAACACAACAATCATCAAAAATCAAAGATCCACTTTCAAAAAGGCAACTTGTACAAGCATCTATTTTCTCATGCAACTTTCAGAAGTAATCAGTGTTGCACTGTGATCTATACTACCGAAGAGAGGAAAACGGCAGTGAACTTAATACCCCAAATTTAGGCTCCGCCTCCAACTGGCCGATGACACACCTCAGTGTGAGACTACAATAAGTCTATTTGTCCAGTAATTAACTAACACAAACAGATTAACTGATCTGCTTACCACACAGTCCCTCTTCACCCTATGAAATCCACTTATCCCTTTTCCCATGCTACCCACCCATACTACTACTGTAAAAATTTGCAGTAGATCCTACTTTTAAAAATTCACATTAATTTTAAATATTACTAAGATGGCTAAGAGTTAACAAAAAATGTTTTTTTCAATAAACCATTATTAAACTTAAAAAATTTTGTTCATATTTAGTAACATTATGTTTAACCAAACTGTTGTCTTCAGAAAGTTGGAAACTATCTGGATCAGGACAAGGGTTTCAGCCGCCATCAGTTGACAGCTACAGGCTAGTGTCATAAATCTCTTCTATGTACTTCAACATGCACGCCTATTGTTACCATGATCCCTGCATTTTGGGCTTATCAGTCGTGGTGGGATATTCCTTTGCATTTTATTGTTCTATTTTCCTTATCTCATTGCCATACAAAAATGTCTGTTTCACCAGTTTAAGCACACTTTCTGACTTCTGTAAGCATCAGGGTAAAATTAACTATAGAGATATGACAGTAAATGAAAAAAGAAAATTGAGTATCAAAGCTGCTTATGACTTTTGGCATCTCCCATCCAAAGATGCTTTAAAAACATGATTATCCAAGAAAGATTAACCCTTTTACACAATGTTTGCTTATTTCATATTTACATAAAAAAATGAGACTAACATTTTTATCAAATTCTAAATACTTTAAAGAAAGAATATAAAATCAACTTGCTGCAGAAAGTGCTTATGAGCTAAAGCTTTTCTCCATTAAAGCCTCAAACTATTTTGTCTGCCGCAGAATACCTAAGAAACCTTTGTGCAAAAAAAGGTTCATAAACAAACGATTATGCTATTGTGTCGATGATTTCTACAAAGTCAAAGAGAAATGTTTTCTTTTTCCCTCAACATTACTTGTATGCTTCTGCTTTCATGCTTTCACATCAAATTTATGAGGATAGTCTTGATGAGTAAAATTTCACTATCTTTGATACATCTTATGATGAAAAGGGTTGATTCCTGTTCATTAGCAAAATAGCAAAAACAACTGTTTTGAGAAAGGGGTTGTTCAATAATACAATTATGCACTTTCTTTGAGTAAAGATCACAATGTCCCCAGTGATCAAACTTGGTGAACAAATTGTAACTCTGAAGTGTTTTCCTAAGGAGGGAGACATAAAAAAAAGAATGAAAGAAAAAAGCAAAGAGGAAGGAAGCTATTGACATTTGTCAAATATTGCATTTTTATTGCATTATTTTGCTCACATTATAAGCCTTGAATAGTGTGTGAAGACTGACACTCGAGTGCCTTATATTTGTGGTGGAGGGCATTATTCTTCAGGCTCTTAGAATTAGGTACTTTTCATCCCACTATGGAATGGTTGTCTCTATATTTGGTTTAGTCTCATGGCATGTTTATTACAACAAAGTACTTATTCTCTACTAAAATGGATGATGTTACTGTTGTATGCTGTCTATTTTCCTTTTGCTACAATGTTTCATCCTCAATTTCATAGCAAATCAGTTATATGTCACAATATAAAATTGTCATTTCTTATCCTTTTCAATTTGGTCAGCCAAAAGAACATAAAATAGTATCTCTTACTAACACAAAAACTCAAAATACCTTTGAAGCTGCCGACAAATTCAATTATTTCATGAATAGTTTATTTTTCTTATCATCTTGCAACATTTCCTTAAGTCAAAGTAATTTCAAACATTGCCACTAATTATGCCATTAATTTGGTACTTCTGGTCATCATGAAAATTGTATTGTCTTTTTAAAGCAGAAGGCTTATATGTTTTTCATGAAATGACATCTTTATTGTTCGTCACTAAAAGTGACAGACAAATGTCAATTTAAAATTCAATCAAAAAGAATGTATTCCCCTTGGTTGGATAGAATTAATGTATTGAAAATGTAAAACTTTCTTGAAATAAATATTTCGAATCCCGGACATTTCATATAAATGAAGTAAAGGGTTGTTAAAAAAAGATCATAGCATTAACCCTTTCCCAAACAATAACGACATTTCAGCACTTTGTTGCAGACGACTCTGGAAAACATTTTGAAATGTCTGCAAACTCTTTCAAGTTGGGACAGTCTAAAATGTGGCATTTGGTAAAGGGTTAAATGGCTTATCAGAGCCATCTGTGAATGACTTACAGATAATGCCCTATTGTTTTAGAGGGTTTGATGGGCAAGTAAGGCACAGTGGGGTCACTTTGGGATGTCACTTGTCACACTTAGGTGTCAGGTCTCAAGAGCCTTTGATGGTTCCATACTTTTGCTACTAATTGGTGCCATGTTTACCCTTTAATTCCCCCTCCAAATGGGCACATTATTGTTTCACAAGTCTGGTAATTTAAAACAAATGGGGGCTGTTTTCATTTCCTTTCTACTGTTTAATTTAAGTCGGCAACATTTGCTCCTGTTTAGGACCCAAATGATTTGAGATTTTCATACTAAATTTCACTCTTGAAAAGTAAAAAATATATTCCTTGATTTCATGTGACAAAAGCAGACGAATTTCAGATAATTGATACAGAAATCAGATATTGGTTGTAACAGCTTAATTTTCCTTTCCAATCAATCCTTTTAGGACAATAAATCTTTCAATTTTAATACAAAACCAACTGCCATCGTTATATGTTTTTTATTGTAGGAGAATCAAAAAGTCTTTGGTAAAGAGTTTGATAAATCGGAAAACTCTTTCATTTTCAATTATTTATTTCATAATAACATTCTGGTGCCTATAGATCTTTAAATAATTTGGATTGTTTATGTTTTTAAAGGCGTCTGGAATGTAAATTTAGATAAAACGACAAATGATTAAGATAAAAGACAAATGATAAAAGTTACAGAGCAAGATGCATTGTTATACAAACCAAATTGATAAAAGAAAATATACCAATAACAGATCAAAGAATCAATATACATCAAGGGCAAAACCTTATCTCTGGAAATTATCAAAGTTTCCAGTGCTTTGGTAAAATGCTTTAACCCTTGTAATAATCCAAACACCTCTGTTACACCTTGGGATAAGACAGTATCTAAAACATTGAAAGACATTTTTATTTTATCAATGATAAACAATGCATCCTTTTAATTCACTTATGTTAAATGAATACTAATAAATTATCTATTTTTTGAGAATTATTTCCATCATTTTTATAATCAATTTTATGGATATCAGTTAAAAATCAATAAAAAAAAATTGGAAAAGGGTAAAAAAACAGTTTAAACAGTGGTTATCCCATTAAATTTTGAATCAACACTTTAACGGCTTATCACCAGTAACATCCCTTCTATCACCCCGTTGTGACAGTAATCCAATAAGGGATCAAACAAACAAATAAGGGGACCCATATCATCCCCATTCTCTTACAAACCCTTCTCCAGGGGTATCGGACATTGTTACAGAAGTCCTACTATGAATTGTTCTTATTTTTAATAAAGAATAGGAATAAGATGATGATATGGTTATACATCTTTGCAAAAGATACTTAAGACATGAGGAAATTTAAGTTCAACCTCACTTTATCGATTTCCAAATTCAAGATTATGCGATTGATCAAAATTCAAAGGAACAGCAGACTACAAAGTTTGGGATAAAAAATAACTTTCTTGAAATAATTGAGAAGAGACCATTGATGAAAAAACAAAATAAATTGCTCATAATGAGCAATTTATCCATTTATATCAATGTTTTCTGCATCTGATGTGTCAAAAGTGATGTGTTATGGAGTAAGGGATTAAATTAATTTGTTTCAACATTGTGTCTGCTGCCGATTACCCCAAACAGGAACAGCCTTAATTGAGGAGGTAAACAGAGTGCAATGTATTCTTCACACCTTTGCGTAACAATGCCCCATCCTCCTCCTACGGAATCCTGGGGGTACATGGGACCGCGGATTACAATAGGGGACATGTGCTCCTTATGGGTTCTTGAGTGACCACTACAGAGTCAAGATGACACACATGTGGTCATAGTTAGGCTGGGGGTTCTTTGACCACTTATGCTTGACCACTGGCTTCCTAGACTTCTTTGCAATCCTTGGAGGGTTGTATTGTTGGGAGTTGGATTTGATTGACTCGAGTCATTTCTGGCTAATCGTTCTAATTGAAAGAAATAGCAGATGACAACTCAAATTTACCAACAATGATCATGCCTTAGAAATATTGGTAAAAAACAGTTACGATAAACAGAAAAATTACTATAAAAAGCATAATGGTAAGATGCTATTATGATTAAACAAAAGCTGCTCTTAATGAGCATTTAAGTGGGCATGAATACAACCATTATTACCATTATCATCATTAAACATTGATTTTCTTGCTCTCAGTGCTTTCATCTGCTTAAGTTACACTATACAGTCTAACTTGTGTTAAGCAGCCACCCTTTTAAGCAGCCAACCTGCCTTAAACAGCCACTACAGAAAGTCCCATTGTTAGATTTATAGTGTAAATCAATTTGTGTTAAGCAGCCAACCTGTCTTAAACAGCCAATTTACTCTGTCCCATAGGCTGGCCTTTTAACACAGGTTTGACTGTACAGTGAAAGTGTTTAATCAAATAAACCATATTCATTGTATCTTTGGTGATTGATAAATATACACACATACACAATAAGAATTCCTTCTAAAGAATTTAACATCCTTCTTACGACCAACCTTTTTATCTGTCATAAATAAAATGTGATTCATTGATTTATAACCAAATGAGCAGTTTATATCGCTTTTCGAAACATTAATGATAAATTGGTCTCAGAGAATCTGTTATGGACAAACAGGCAGGACAATATATCACACACATTTGAATTGTTTTCAATGATTAATCATAACCATGATAAATTACATAGCATGGGATTTTGTGAATCGAAATTGCAATAATGACATTGAAGATATCTTGTATCAGAACAAAGGTTTCTGGGTACGCTTATTTAAGATCATGACTGTTAATTCATCACCTTTTTTTCTAATTACTCATATTAATTCACAGAGACAAATCTAGATAATGATAGTGAGTAACGAAGTCTTGGGGTTGAAATAAGTATCTGTTTGATCTGACATCTGAATAAACACTTTTCTGAAGCAGTTTTGCATTCTGTTCATATATTTTAGAAAATATATTTTAAAGTTCAAAGTAAGAAATAGTTACATTTTATTTCTCTTAAAAATTTCACTATTGGCCAATGTCAAATTGACCTTTTTTTTCAAATGATATTCGAAAAAAAAAATCATTTATCTGAAATTCCTGTTTTTGTTCATGATCTATAATTCTGTTTGTCCACTGTATGACAATGTCAAATTGCCCTTTTTTTGCGGATGTCCTGAAATAATCGTCCTAAATTTCTCTCCATTATACTGAACTGCACTACCAAGGTCTCATTGGTTTCAAATTTCTTCTTGAAGATAAAAAAAATATTGTCTGACAATGCTGTCAAAAACCGTTTTTGATTTATAAAAGTCTCGCTTCAAAAGAAAGAATATAAGAGGTGTGTTGATTTAGTACCGGGATACTACCTGCATGTGAATAGGTGCATTATGGGGTGCCCCCTCATTTTTCACCTTTGATGCCTAACCTTGTTAACCCTTTCCCAAACAACAAATTTTCGACTGTCCCAAATTGAAAGAGTTTGCAGACGACATTTCAAAATGTGATGAAATTGAACAATATATTTCAGAAAGAGCAGAAAACCTTGTGGGAAAAGGAAAAATTGCTCATTTCAAACAATTTCTCCTTTTCCCTCAATGTTTTCTAAAGTCATCTGCAACAAAGTCGTCAAATGTCGTTATTGTTTGGGAAAGGGTTAAGGGGTTGCACGAAAGAGTTGTATCTCTTTCACCTAACTGGGGTAGATGCAACCTTTTGGTTAATTGGAAACACTAATCTTGTACCCACTCCTAGACCCTTGTAATACAAACAACGCAAACTAGATCTGTTGAAGGTGAAATTTGAAAACAATGTGCCAAAATTTCCTAATCTAAGCAAATTCTTTTTTCATCACGATGACTTCACGATAAGTTTATTAGATTAAATTTTATTAAAAATTTCCCTTGAACATCAATAAAAAAAAAGTTTCTTCAAATTTCAATTTCAACGTAGACATTGTATTTCTATTGAGTCATATGTAACCAATTCCCCTTTTTCCAATAATGTTTATCAATTTAAAAAAATAAGTTTTAATTACTTTTTTCTGTCTTTTTGAACATGTTTGGTAGCACATAGTGAGTTAATTAATCAAGTCTCATGCCCAAATTGCACAGAACACCGCTCCTAGAAAAGAGACCAATTGTGTGACATAACAATCATTAAATTCAATGGCGCCACAAATTCGAACACACAAGCCTGAGGGTTATAATGAATGATATCATTTAGTCCTATCTAAAATTCTCCAAAAATGAGGAATTACACATGCAAAGTTATTAAATCATCCCAAAGTATTCTCTTTCAAAATGGCTTTATCATGGGTATTATTTACATGGATTAACCCCTTGATCTATAAGACTCAACATTTGCCATATCTTCCACAGAAGACTTTGGAAACCACTGTGACAAAAGGATAAATTGCTCTTAATGAGCAATTTATCCATTTGTCACAATGGTTTTTACTTATTAGAATAAAGAACATTCATGTGTTCTTAATGCCACTTTTGAAGTCGACTGCTGATGCTAACAATAAAGGGCAGTCATATGGGGAATGATTTAACTATCCATATCCTTAATTGCTCTTAATGAGCAATTCATGCATTTGTCACACTGGTTTCTACCTACTAGGACTTTTTTCCTCATGTCTTTGGCATGCTTCTTTTGAAGTAGTCTGCTTATGTTTACAATTTGATAGAGTCCTAAAAGCTTGCATGGGGTAATGAGTTAAATCTATCCATATCCTATCTAATATTTCTAGCAGTATGCAATAGACAACATGAGAATATATCAAGTTAAAAGACAGCTCTCCCTATTACAAAATCCCTTCGTAAAAGCAATTAAACAATTAAAAGCAATTGATGAGTAACAAACATTAGTTGTCATATTACAAATCCATTAAAATTCATTCAATTTCAAGGAATTCAATCTAAAAATGTAACTTTGCATCAGAACTGATCAAAATATTTTCAACCGAAACTGATCCATTTTTTCATGTAAAAGCCATTGAAGAAACCGTCCTTTAGTCAAATTGTATCAAATTCAGCAATTTTACACTTAATCAACCAAAGACCTTCTAAAATATAAGTTCCTCATATTTTCATGCTTTCTAATTATTTGTACTCAAAATAAAGGAGGTTGGGACTACCCGGGTGCCATGTTTGAAATAAACAGAAATCAAACAGATTTTATTGAATCAAAGCACATCTAAAAGTCAATTGGTCAAACAAATGGCAGGGATTTGATTCCAAGAGTTCATCAAGTAAATCTTTTCATTGACGGGCTTATCCAATTTCCCCTTCTCAAGTGAAGACCACAAGTTCTAGGACAGGGCCCTTTGGTTAAACCTTAGGTCTTGTACTCAGACTTAATTACTTTAAAATCTGCCACTTCCCCCTTTTAGATTAATCCATTCCCTCTTATAGGATTTTATGAATCTTCCAAATCAAAAGCAACAGGTAACAACACTGTCAGTTTGGAAAATAACATTTTCTCTGCCCTATTAGGTAGAAAATGGAGATAACTCATAACAAGGGAGTTATGAGCCAATTTCGCTTTTAATCATAAATATTCTACTCTGTTTTTGTAGAATTATATTACGACTCCTGCTTATCTTTCTTTGAATGAGTCACATAATGCTTCACAGCGTAAAGCTCAAAAACCATGCTCTTCTGCATAATTATTATAATCATCTGATAAAATGTGAAAATGGTTTCAAACATTTTTTTTTTTAAGAACAAGAAATGCGATATGAGAATGACCCTCAAACCAATTATGAAAATTTAAACACCATAAGCAATGTATGCATTTCTTAGAATGTTTTACAAAATGAGTCATTGGTATTAAGTGCACTTGCATGTACCGCTATAAAGCAGATATAGTGTTAATGGGATAATCATTCCATTAATCTGCAGAACAGCCAAACCCTGTTAATCCAAATTAATCAACGATGATCCTCCCTTTCCTAATAAACCTCCTTGTATCCCCCAAAAAATCAACCCATTATTCCACACAAACAGGTTTTAACCCATTACCAAACAATTACGACATTTAACATTTTGTTTCAGACGACTCTAGAAAACATTCTAGGTAAAGGAGAAATTGCTCGTGACGAGCAATTTCTCCTTTTCCCACAATGTTTTCTGCCCTATCAGAAGACTTTTTTCCAATTTTATCACATTTTGGAATGTCGTCTGCTATCTCTTTGAATTTGGGACAGTCGGAAATTTGGCGTTTGGTAAAGGGTTAATACATTCCCCCACTTACGATTACTTCATCACAAATTTCTGCCAATAATCTTGTGACAAAATGTGACAACAGTAGTACTGGCAACCTATGAGCAATACATAGACACAGTGGTTCCAATGTTAATCAATTTATAAGGCTATTCCTTGTTCAATATGTGTTAATTTTAGAACGAGTTTATTCAAATTTCATTTGCTGAGAAATGACAGTAAAGGAATAAAATGTAACTGCATGAGGCATACATGACCAGTTAAAGTAAATAAAACCTTTTTGACTGTCCTTTATGATAGCAATAGCATACAACCATTACAAAGCATGAAAAATAATGCATTTTATATTATAATAGCTAGAAACCATTGTGGCAAAACCAGAAGCTGCTGGTTTCAAACAATTTTTTCTTTTGTTAGTCAGCGATTTCCCAAATCTTTTGTAACAGGTTCATTTAACTGCACAAGTTTAAGGGAACAATTTGATATCAATCATTCAAAAATGAGAAAGAAAAAAAAAGAAAGAAAAGTCATGTACTTTTGATGGCAACTCTTATTGCATCTGTACCATTTCCAAACATTACTTTTACTGAGGGGCAAGAGAAAATGCACATGACATGTGTGTTATTTAGTTAGATCATTTACCTGGGGGTAAAAAGGATAACAAGCTTGTATGGTAAAAGAATAAAAGCCCGTTTGATGGGGACCAGGGCCTTTGTTACTCCACCTTAGTGAACCCGGGCTCTTCAGAACAACTCAGAAGACAAGATCCTTTAATTACTGGGTGCTCAGTTTGAGTCCCTTCATGTAGAAAATGTTGTTTAGACAGAAATATTAGACCTTCATGTTGGTCATGTACCAGAGCTCACTAAGTTCAATCTGAACACTTTTTGAGCATTACAAGCTTTGATCATTGTAAACCGGAAGTTTGCAGTATACAATTTGATGGTTCTTTGCAAGACCAGTCGTCAACTCATTCACAAAAGTAAAAAACTTGCTATATTTTTGCATTGACAATTGCAATTGTAAACAAAGTAAATGATGCTTAGTTTGAAAAAGGAGAAATATCTTTTTCCTCAAGAACTAACAAACATCATCTTTATCACACCTGTATTAATTGAGGGATTATTGAGTAAAACGTTGATACAGACTTTTCAATGTTTTCACTATTTCTTTCATTAAAATTTCTACCGAGATCATCTTTTGAGGAATACTTTAAATCATCTGCTGAGAAATGCTTTAATCAGAGAGAGGGTAAACCATGTTCTTCATAATACCTCACTTTGACACATCCCATGCTTAACCCTTTTACCAAACGCCAAATTTTGGAGTGTACCAAATTAAATGAGTTTGCAAACTGCATTTCAAAATTTGAAAAGAATCTTCTGATAGGGCAGAAAACATTGTGGGAAAAGGGGAAAGTGCTCCTTTTCCCACAATGTGTCCTTAAATTGTCTGCAACAAAGTTGTCAAATGTCGTTATTGTTTGGGAAAGGGTTAAATAGAAATTCTTCATAGAGTCACAATTGTTTCTACCAACTATCATAATAATATTTTGTAGAGCCATACTTTGGGGCACCTGCTGTTGCTTTCCAATTAGGACCAGTTTCAAATTCCGAAAAGTGAAGGGAATTGGTAAAAAAAGGGAAGGAAGACAAGACTTTTTGATGTGGACCCTGCCCATTGTTTTACTAATGAATACTCTTGCAGCCATAACTCACTAGATGACCTACACCCCTGGGGGAGCACACAGTCCATGTTCAAAGGACAATTCGAGGGTTCAATGCAGTACTATAGTAAGTGCTTCATGTTTATGAAGCCCTTACTATAGCCTTGCATTGAACCGTTGAATTGTTACAAAGGACAATTGTTACACCGTATGCCAAACAAAAGACTGCCATCCCTCATCATTGTTCCGCCCTCCTCTCCGTTGACTGACATTACCATAGGGTTGGGACATGCAATATATGACAAATCCATTGAAAAATGTGTGAAAACTGTAAGAAAGGCTTTGGAAACATCCTGTGACATTAAAAATATCTTCTGTCAAATTGATCTTACAAGGACTGTTAGTGTAAAGAGATTCTTTCATTGACCATAGAAAAGCGGAAAGAAGTAGAAAGGAAAGCCTTAATGCAGTACTTGCAGTCAAAAGATGAAGTAATGGTGTCACTTCTATTGTTTTTGACCCTTACCCACTTCAACACAAATTTGAAGCAAACAATAGATCTACATGAGCATTGTCAAAAAGCCTAAGAAATATCCACAAGAAAATTGCATAACAATCATTTGGTTAACAAACATTGAAAGTATTGCAACATAAGCAGATTCAGTGAATGGAGAGCAAACTCATTTATTTTAGTATTAAGACATGCACTGTAACGGCATTCAAAGGAAACTGCATCAGGTAAAGGGATGATAAAAGAGAGCCTAACGATGAAAAGATTTGGGCTGAAACCAGGATGGAAGTATGGTGACCTTGGAAGGTGACCTTGAACATCCCATATCATGGGTGGCCAAGAATGAGGAGTCATCACCTTGCTTGACCCCTGACTTAATAATTCCCCACTTTACCACATTTTTTCCAGAAGACATTCGAGACCCCATTAACAAAAGAATAAATTGCTAATAATGAGCAGTTTATTCTTTTGCCACAATTTTTAGAAAATTACCCAGCATACTTAGGGTTAACAATCACCCATTGAGAGAGTCTACTTTACTTCGGTTATTTCTTATTCATGTGTGTGTGGTCACTTGTTGAACGTGAAGAGTTGGATTGTTTGACATTTCCTGTCCTTTTGTTGTATTGTTTACCAACTGAAAGGGAATATTATTTGATCTTCACTTATTATACAACTTTCATGTGACGCCGCCATAAAAGTGGCATCATGTTCCTTTCCAGGCAAAATGAACTCTTGTTACCTGTTGGTGTCATTCCTTATCCCTTTACCAAATGCCAAATTTATGACAGTCCAAAATTGAAAGAATTTGCAGAAGATATTTCAAAATGTGATGAAATTAAAAAACAATCTCCTGATAGGACAGAAAACATTGTGTGAAAAGGAGAAATTGCTCGTTACAAGCAATTTCTTCTTTTCCCACAATTTTTGCTAAAATCACCAACAAGGCTGTAAAATGTCGTTATTGTTTGGGAAAGGGTTAAAGAAGGATTATTAAGGCTGCACAAATCTTACAAGCAATTTCTCCTTTTCACACTATTTTTGCTAAAATCGTCAACAAGGTGGTCAAATGTTGTTTGGGAAAGGGTTATAGAAGGATTAATAAGGTGGTGCAAATCAGTCAATACAAGACATGGGTACATAATCATTTCTTAATTATGCTGGGCCATGATGAGCCCTTTATTGTGTGAATTCTGTTACATTTCCTCACTAGCTAAAATAGCTGCCAGCAAACCCGTTTTTACCTCTACATAAAATTAATCCTCTGTAATTGGTAACACCCCTGTGGTTTGCTTCAAAATGTATAAAACAGGATTATTTCTCACTCATTTTTTGTTTCATTAATTATATTAGCTACACCTGCAGCACCGCTATATTTCAGGAATTATTTTCCAAACATATTAAACATGTTCTAATCAAATTTACATGGTTCTAAAACCAGTATTCTTTCATAGTATTATCATATGACAATTATATGCCATTGTCTTGTTTAAATGGTCATCCAAAACCGTCTTCTTTAATCAAAAACATTCCTAATCTCAATACATTTCTCATTTAATTGCAATGCTTGAAAAAACAACAACAACACAACACCCCTACAAACATGTTGAAAAGATGAATATGGCCATGGCTATAAAATCATTTTCTTAAAAAAAAGGCTAAATGCCTTTTACCATGTGGAGAGTGATTGTAAGACTATAAAATTGGTGCAGGGGTAGAGCATCGGGCTCTTGCACCGAAGGTCCCGGGTTCGAATCCCCGTTAGGCGGGGTGAAAATTCCCGGGACTAACCCACAAACCGGCGCGATTACTGGTTTAGTATCCAGGAAGCAGTCATCGAGAGTGGCTTTGAACAAGCTTTCAGCTTCCTTCAAAATCGATGTAAAAAAATACGATATGATATGATATAAGCCCTTCACAAACGTGAAACACTCACTGGAAATGAACCCTTGAGTTGGCTTTAAGTTTACCCAAGAGCTGGTCATCTTTTGTCATAGGGTACCCATATCCAATCTATCCAACAATCTTTTAGCTCCTTAACCCTTTAAGGTATAGAGATAAGGCTTATCAGTGACACTATAGGTATAAACCATCCGATTATCGAAGACCATTAACGCATACATAATTAGTCACCCTGGGTACCTATTTGCACAGGATTATCTCCGATAATTGTTATTGATTGGGGTACTGTTAATCAAACCCAAATTAATGCATTTTACATTCATCTAATAGATTTTCTCAAAGAATAAAAGACGACGAGAACAACATTTCCTTTAAGTTGATGTTTTTTTCTTTATTTAGTGATACATTCATATCAGGATTAAGTTGTAGAAAATTAAACAAACAATGAAAATGTATATTACGGCGTGAATTATACAAAATCAAAAGTAATAATATGACTTATGTGTTCTCCCTGAGAGATCCCTAATTTGTTTTTCTGTTTGTCATCAATTGCCGGGAATTTTGTTGCCGAAAAATACCATTCATGACTCGAGATACATACTTTGTCTTTGCATATTTCTCAACAAAGCTGAATCGTTTTACTTCAATTCCCATTCAAACCGTTTCCAAAATGAAGAAAAGAATGTTTTTCAACCCAATATTGCTTTGTAAAGAAGTTAAACCTGGTCCTTCTAATAAATGTAAAACAGTAAAAATCAACTCATTTTGGCAACGAAACATGCTAATATTTCCGTAAAATACGTGTCCATGGGTGATGAATTTACCAAAAGCTCGTAGTTGTAGTCAAAGTCGGAGGAATGATCTAATTTGCTTGTCCGTGAATTGGTAATATTTATCAACATTTCATCATCTTCAGGCTTAAAAAAAACAATCAAATTACTGCTCTGAATCTACATTGATGTCTGACTTGCGATCGGGAACACCAAATTGGCTAGATATTTTAAAAAGGCCGTCTTTATAAACGTCAATTATTTGACGGCTCGGTTTTCAATCGCCTTTAAACTTTGAACAATAGCTCCGTGTCATAAACATCCTTTACAGGTCGCGTGCCGTATGCTCTCGTTTTAATTGGATAGTATTTTTAGAAATGTGTTAAGTTATTAAAGAATTGCATGAAATCCTTATCGAGTCTTTACAAATCGGCAGTGTTTTGATCTTTTATGACCGGAAGACTTCTCATTAATTGAATTGGTAATTTGGATTCCCTTCATCTCAATTTGATAGCGTTATTTCCATAAGCGTGTCGTGAGACCATTATCAAAAGATTCTCTCTAGAGCAAAAGTTTAAACTTTGACCCTATAATTTTATCATCGGAAATGAAAGAAGACATATTTATTTAAGAGAAAAATAAACTTTGGAGAAAATGACGTGTGTGCAAAGATGTGTTATTAAGAGCTAAAGTTGAATCAATTTTTCAGCTGTCAAAAAGCGTTCTATGCGGTAATCGATAGAACGTCAAAATAGGTTTTATACGGTAATAGGTATAACGGCGAAAAGGGTTTTATACGGTAATCGATAAGGCGGCGAACGGCGCTATATACCGTAAAGGGTTAAATTGGGGGTAAAAGATGAAGGTGATGGAGAAACATTGGTTTTCCTACAGAGGGATTATTGTATTAGATAATCTGTTTGTTTTCAGAGATTATCAATTTACTAATTTGCTATCTTTAACCCCAAATCTAGCTAGAACAATCAGTAGACCTTTTCCAATTGAAAAAAAAAAAAAAAAAAAAAAAAAACCCAAAAAAAACACAGATGTATTAGTATCAGTGAAGGCGTCATCTGGAACTGAAGGGTGCATGAATAAAAGCTGGACACTAATTGTCAATTAGAAATAAAGAGTAAATCAAAAAATGAAATAGCTTTGTTTTCAACATTGTTTGCATCTTGCCTTACAAGGATGAGCAAGGAAGATCTAAACAAAGGAAAAAAGAAGGAAAGATGTGAATGAATAACAAGAACAACACTGATGTTAATCTGTCCTTTGATCATGATCATCTCTAATTTAACTCCTGACCAAACAACATGTATCTTTTCAAAACAAAGTGATAGAGTTTTGTGGTTGGTAATTAAAGTTATATTAGAATTGTGGAATATTCCTCTGAAAAGATGCAAATTGTCATTGAAAAAAGGAGAAATTACTTGTTGTATCAAAGCATAAGAACCATGTAATTGCATGATTTGAAGGTTCAATGCAAGACTTAAGTTAGCTAGTCCTTCATGAAGCACTTACTATAAAGTCTTTCACTAAACCCTCACATTGTTTCAAAGAAATTAGCAATTATTGAAAAGGGAAATACAAGTCTGTCTAAATATCCATCTGTTTGCATTTCTCCCAGAGTAACTCTTTAAATGGGAAACAACTTGAAGGAGTATCTCTACTATATACAAACCAAAACGGCCTTCTATAATTGATCTGACGTAAAAAAAAAATACAAAAGGACCAAAAAAACAATGGTGATTAGAAAGCTGAATGTCCTTGCTCGAGCGTTAAAGGCAATGAGTTCACGAAACGTCATCCGCTGCTCAAATTGATACATCCATTGTAAAATCCTGTATTTTGATATCTTTTATGTGAAGTGTCAAGCCATTTGAAACCTTTAAATGTAATTGACAAAGGCAATGTACCCTACCCCTTGCCTAACTCTTTGACTAACTTTTTTATCGTCTCAAATTGAAAGAGTTTGCAGATCATGATGATAATTCAATTTGCAGCAATACTCCCCTGGTTGCATATAAAGTATTGTTGGACAAAAACGAAATACGTAATTTGAGCAATCTGTCTCTCTACGAGTCACACCATGCAAACAACATGGATTGTTTAAATAAAAGGATAGCCTCTGAAATGTCTGATATTCCTGGTGCTGCGGCTATTGCAATCATAATGAAGTAACGGGCTATGTTCTTGTTAAAGGGAACAGTTTTGTTCTGTTTTCAACAAAGATGAGATCGAAGGTTCTATGCAAAACAAAAATATATACTGGTGCTTCACATTTTTGAAGAATTTTCTATAGCCCCCATTTGACTCTCTGTATGGCATTTCAAACACAATGGCCTTTTTTTAAATTTTCTATTTTCCCTTCAAGAAATTATTTGTCAAACTGTTTCAGTCTACCATTATGTTTGAAAAATGTGAAACACCATCTCAAGGATCATTAATGACAATCATGATTTATAGTCCTGGAATGACTTCTTGTTTATGGATGACACATGATATGGAATACAACCAGTTACTGCAGATTCTATGGTGACGAAAAAATATTCTCCCAGCAACATATTTTCAATGCTTATAGCTGATGCACATTGTAAATTAAGGTAGTAACAATTAAGTTCCCAACTACGGGCATCGTGAGAACCCATTTTCAGCGGCATCGTTAGAACCCATTTTCAGCAGACACGATTTGCTATTGTATTGCAGATGAGTGAACGACTTTGTGTTTTCCCCAGATTTTTATGAATGAAATTCTCGCGGTTGATACTTCAATTATCCTCGAATAGAGTACGACCTAGGTTAGTCTTGTTTCCTTTTGTGATCTAAATGGGGCCATTGTTTTCCAAACCCTAAGATTTGAGGACTGTATTGTGCAAACTGCAATTATGGCAAACTTACAATGGCCTTTAAATGGTTTTGCACTGAGCAGTCTCATTGTCAGAAACCATTGACTGGCGATGTAAAAGTGATCACAAGACAAACCGTTGCCAACTTAAATGATCTCTTAACCCATTACCAAACATTAACGACATTTGACCAGTTTGTTGCAGACGACTCTGGAAAACATTGTGGGGAAAAGGAGAAATTGCTCTTAACGAGCAATTTCTCCTTTTCCCACAATGTGTTCTGCCCTATAAGAAGATTTTTTTTCAATTTCATCACATTTAGAAATGTCGTCTGCAAACTCTTTCAATTTGGGACAGTCGAAAATTTGGCGTTTGGTAAAGGGTTAACAGGGGCTTGGTTCTAAATGTTACATATCTTTTATTGTTTATTTGAAGATGTAAACAGTTTTCTAAGGAGGAATTGAGCAGGAAATGCAATTGCTTTTTTTGGTAACATTATGCTAATATAAATAAAATAGTTGCAGAATGTTTCTTTAGTGCAAAAAAAACCCTGATTAATTGAGATTATCAGTCTATCGAACATTCTTAGGAATACAATTAAGTATGCTTCTAATAGACTTTGTGAACACATTGTGGGAAAAGCAGAAATTGCTTATGTGATCTGCATCCTTCAAGAGGGAATGATTGAAACAATTGTCATTAGTTAAGAGTTTCCGTAAAAATGAAAATGATCATTAATTATTCTGCAATATAAATAGCAGCTGGATCTTTTGGGGCTTTAACTTTGGACCTAGAACAGAAATATGCCACTTGGTAATGGTTATAGCATAGCTTACATGCCAGGAATAGAACTACAAATTAACCCTTATAGTGCTGGAACTGACTTCATGCTTATGCAAACAGGTTAGATCCAGGCCAGCCGCCAAGTGAATTGGCAGCTGGCCTGTGATCTAACCGGTTTGGTACTCTGTGCATCTATTCTCATCAATATGAAGCAGATATTAAGGTTTTGGAGAGCAGACAACACACAAATCTATTTTTAGAAAATTACCCAGCATTCTAAGGGTTAACTTATTTCACGATAGAAGACATTTTTCAATTCCTTTGCAGCAGCTTGAAATTGAAAACATTTTGAAAAGAATGTGAATTTTCTAATCATGTTTGCATTATCATTTAGCTGTAATGTTGTTTCTTTTAAAATTTGATACTAATTAATAAATGTAATATCTCTTTTCCCCTTTGACGATTTTAATTCAAAGTTTATACCTGTGACTGTTTTCAGCAGGGAAAGGGTTAAATCATATAAAAGTCTGTATCCAAGGGAGGGAGGATTTACTCAGCATTTTGGTAATCTTCCCCACAATCCTTCCATTATAAAGGAACTGTGAAAACCATAAACGCAACAACACTTTAAGCCAAGAGAATCATGAGACCTATTTAATACATTTCTACAGCTAACACTAAACCAGCTATTGAGATATTCAAGTTTACGTGTGGGAAAAGGACTTAAACGATGCCATAAAACACATATATTTCACTAATTACGTTCTTTTCCATAAGCCGAGACAATCAAACTTCATAATAATTATTGCCATGTTAAACCCTTTCCTAAGTATCTGCCTGCTTTCACACAACTGAGGAATATGACTACAGAAACCACGGTTATTAAAGAAGAAACTGTTCTTTTTTAATACAGTCAAACTTGTGTTAAGAGGCCAGCCTATGGGACAGAGTAAATTGGCTGTTTAAGACAGGTTGGCTGCTTAATACAAATTGATGTACACTATAAATCTAACAATGGGACTTTCTGTAGTGGTTGTTTAAGGAAGGTTGGCTGCTTAAAAGGGTGGTTGCTTAACACCAGTTAGACTGTAGTTTCAACCACCATAAGTCATTATGGTTATAAACATGGATCACAGAGCAAATATCTTTAATATAAATTTTTTTTTTTTTAATTCTTTTAAATGTCATCTGCTGTTGCTTTCAATTTGGACCAGGCACAAACCTCCATTATGAGGGCGACGGTTCAAAGAGGCATTACGCCATTGGCAGAAAGTGAAGGGGCTTGGGGGAACAATGGTGTATATTTGTTGTTTCGGAAATACTGCGGGAGTAATACACTTGAATAGGGAAAGCTCTTGACTCCCCCTTAAGTGATATTGCCGCTCAAGCTCTTCATCCTAATTTAACATAAATTGCCGCTTTCCGCAACAATCTGCTACTTCATTTGTGAAATATGGATACCCCAAGCTAAAAGAAACATCATTCCACTCATCCTTACTGTTTGTCTTGTAGGATGGTTCATCTTTGATTTGTAAGCGGTATTAGACTTGCATATCAATTTCTTTACACCCATTTATTTGCCTTAAAACTTTTTTAAGTACTCAACATTTGAGAGAAAACAGTGTGGCAATAATTCTTAAGTATGAAGACATATTCTGTTTATGATATGATATAGAAACCTTGTCATAAAAGGAATATTTTCCTTCTTCTTACACTGTAGCATAAATTAAAACATTCTTCAGTAAAAGTGATATTGAGTACAAGGAATAAAAAGTATTTGATAATATTTGTCAATTCTTTAATAAATAAAATAATAAAAAATACAGGATCAATTGAATGTCTATCAAAGTTGAAACCATTAAACAAATCGTAGATTTATTGATATTTTTCAAGTTCTTAAAAAAGAAAGTATCGTAGGAGCTTTGAAAAGACATCATTTTTCTTGCTTTTTTGTCAAGTGGAATCTCACAACAGGTCCAATTTGAAAGCAACACCAGACTGCCATGATAAAATATGAAAAAAAAACATATCAATCAATGACTTGATGAAATCAAGTGTTAAAAAAAAAAATACTTTAGATATGCAATTTCTTTTTTGTCACATTTGTTTCATGAGTCCCCTGCAACAAGTGCATCAAAGTGCATATTGAGCATTCAAAGCAAGACTATAGTAAGTGCTTCACAAACCTGAAGCTTTACTATAGTCTTGCATTGAACACTCATCATATATTTAAAAATCTGATGTGTTTTTTTCCACCAAACAACTGAAGTGTGAAACAGACTGTGGACAACTCAAACCTCTCAGAACAGGCACCAGTCTAATTATCAGAAGTCTAACGTAACTTTGATCTCTTCTGTCTTCCTACTCATGCTTTAAAGGAAAAACATTGCCACAACAAAACAACAACAAAAACACTTAAAGTCTTACGAAAGAAGTAAGAAAACACCCAAATAAATGGATCATTAACAGTAGTACAGAGAAAGTAGGAGATTAAAACCTTTTCCCAAGTGGAGACAACTTAAATGTCATTACGGCAGTTAATCTTGAAAAGGTTGTGAACGAGATATGTTAATTATGAATTTTCAAAATCCTTTCAATGTTAATCAATTATGTTTATTATGCATTTTCCTGTGAGAAATTCTTATCTCATTATTAATTGGTTTTAAGCTGTCTTTACATATTATTCTAGACCAGGAGTTGGGGTTAAATGAATGAATCACAAGACAATTTGACTTCTCCAATAGGTCCGAACGATTAAGTAAAGAGGTCTTGTGAACCCAAGAAGAGTTCAGGGCAAAATGAAAGCAAACTTGTCTTTATAGTCTTGTTAGAAAGTGGTAATTAACAGAGACGATGGGTGCAAAATCTTAATATGAAAGCCTAAAATACATATCATATCCCAGTGGTATAAAGTTCACAGGCGGCACTCAACGAAAATTCACGAATTGTTCCCTTAGTGCTTCATTAGGGTTTTAAACAGCTCTCGGCTATATTTCATATCTTTAAGGCATTCATTGCAACTAATGTTCCATCCAGATAGCTTACGCAACAATACTTGAAAAAGTCCTTTTCAATGCAGCCTTTGACAGCTTTTCTTGCAAAGACTGTAGAAATGAAGAAAATTTCTAAATACAAGCCATTGATGTCTGGGAAAGTTAAATTTGGACCCTGCTAAAAGATCTACATGGAATTATCAGTTGTTTCATTTTGTTCTGGAATATTTGCGATATCAAAAACCAACAATTGAAATGCCAAATAAAAATTCATTAAAAAAGGATTTTATTATTCTATTGATAAAGAGAAACCATCGAGACAAAATAAGGCTTTGCTCATCATGTTGTCATTCCGTTGCATGAAAAATTCAAAGTCATTAGTTGAAAGGGTTAAAAAAGGAAAAGGTAAGAACCAGGAAGTGCTTGGCAAATGAATTACAAGTGAGACAAATTAATGATAAAAAGGCAACAATTGTTTGAAAAACTAAAACACTTGTAGAAGTGATCAACAGTTCTTTGAGCACTTGGATGCAGACATCCAGGCGTGTTTAATTGATATTTCCGTGGCGCTCTTGTTAGGTCTTTTTTCCTCCTTTTGCTTCCAAGAAGATCTTAAAAGATACCAAATTCAACAAACAACCGCTGCTCTTTCATTACAACAAAAACTCTGTCACAGAGCAGAAAATGTCTAAAGCATCAATATGTTGTTGGTTTGTCTGAGCACTTTTATTTAGAATTCCATGAAAACATTTATCAATCTTTTCCTCTCTCAAGGAGTTTCCTTTAAATTTTCTCATAATTGATCAAAATGGATTCAGTTGAATTTTCCAAATGAATTTCGATTTTGTATAACAACAGTGATAATTTTTGACCCAAAAAATCTCATAAAATTTCCTGAAAACTCATTACTTTCATTCATTTCAATCATTTTTCTAAAGAAAAACCCATTGATTTCTAAGTTTTGGGGAAAAAAACCCATTGATAAAATTTAGAAAAAAAATCACTGTAACAATATATGTAATTTATCTGAAAGCTTACAAATGATACTTTGTATGAAAGAATGGTTGGTAGTTAGCACTTATATAGTACTTAACTAGGTTATAAATCCATTGGTTAAAGGAAAATTCACTCATCATGGTGGTATTAAAAGATGTTGACTTTGAAAAAGGGATAAAAATTGGACTGTTCATTAACCCAAAACACTAGCATTCAGCAAGACTTGAATCAGAAAGAAATGCATTACATCATTGCAAATACACTACAGGATGATACCAACAACATTGGCAGCAACAACATTAAAGAAAAAACAAATCAGAAAAAAAGATAACCACCAACACCACCAGTTGGCAAGACGGGTATAAATTCCTCTTGGTGTTCATAACACGTCAGGGCCTGTCAGGTCTCTCATTGTAACAATGATAATGTTAATGCTGGGTGATGGGAATCCATGTTTTCCTTGTATTCAAATTAGCGAAATCTGGTTCTTCATTAATTATCTCCCTTTTTGAGTGACACCACAGAGGGGTGAAAACAACTGTTGGAGAATGTCACAAGCTGTTCCGTTGGGTGAGAATAATCGGCAGGTTCACAGAGGCTTATATGATTTATCTTGTCTCTTGATTAGCTATAACTAAGAATTTCTAAGAATTCTGTTGGTAACAGTGGCAAAAAAGAGCCAATACAGTGTGGGAAAAACAGGTTTCAGCATCTTTTTCTATCAATTTCGTCATGAAATATTTCAATGAATTTCTTTGCCATGAGTTGGAAAACCTATTATAGAATATAAAGATTAGTTCAAGAACTATGATTCACAGAGTTTAGAATTGAGCCAGATATTACCCAAAATCAAACTTCCTCACAACCACCTATTGATGGTTCAGTACAAGACTAAAGTAAGTGCTTCATTAACATGAAGCACTTACTTTAGTCTTGCATTGAACCCTCAAACTATTATTTCATCTTTTCATACCAGATATACCCGCAACCATTACCAAGGAAAATGGAATGATAGGTCTTTAAAACAATTGCTGGAAACTTTTAACAAATGAAATTGCCATAAAACATATCATGATGAATGAATAGCAAGGAAAATGTGAGCAACAGGTAAAAGCAAACAATGCAGGCTGATCCAAGCTAGCACCATAAACACATCATTGATCTAGTACGGCCATTATGTAGTATAGATGTAGATGGCGGCCATTATGTGGTATAGATGGCGAGACAAACATCATGTAGACCCTTGTGGGTGGTTACCCACGATGGTTAGAGAAAGTGGTGAAAGGCCTCTTATCTCTATTTCCCTTCTTGCCATCAGGTACCTCTCTATTTATGTCTATTTTACATAGAAAACACTCAAGATTTGTGAGGATTGCTTTCAAAGACACACAGCCATAGGTACAGACAAATGTGTACATATCAGTTTCTTTATTTCCTTGAAATCCCTATGTTGTGTGAGACCATCAGAGTTGTTTCCTTCTGAGGATTCTCATCTGTTTCTAAACAATAGGTTTTGGGGAAAAACATGTATTGTAATGCTGTTTGATAGTTACACTTTGCATTACCCTAGTTGCTGTTGAAAAACATCAGTCTGTGCATTGTCATTATGAGAATCAAACTCTACCAGCTTTGACACAGGACAATATCTCGTTCCCTGCAATAATTGTTCTCACATGCAGAAACCAAAAATCACTTTGCAATCACTAGATGTATTGGCCAACCCACAAAATACTTGGGGATTCCACAGAAATCATCTTTTGAGAGTGAGAAAAAAAAGGGAAAGAAAAGTGAAATCGCTTGTGGCACAAAGCATCAACAATGTGTCTATTGTTGGCCCTTACCTACCTCCAAGGAAACAATGAACTTGGCGCCTAATGTGTGATTAGCCAGATAAAGTGTATTGGGCATAATGGCCAGATAACCATCAGACATCCATCAGTAAAGGTACCCAGCACATGTCAGAAACTTTCTAAAGTAACCAGGGAACCAGTATGGGATCTGAGACTAGTCTAAATTGAGAGTAACACCAGACAAGAAATATAGAACATGAAGAATTAACTTTTCTTCTACAAATAAGACCAATGCAATTGCAACAAAAGAGGAAATTTCTTCTTTTGTCACAATTATTTCTTGCGTTATCTGCAACAGGTGTTAAAACCCATACATAAATGTATGTCTGTACAAATAATAGAATAGGTTAACCTTATCCAGCAGCCAACATTGAATCCTAGGAGTTGCCAAAGGAAAAAGTAACAGCAGACGACATATAGGAAAATAAAAGGTAAAAAACGCATTTATCAAGAGGTATTGGAATAAATATCATTGTGACAAGCATAGGTTGTGCTGAAAATTGATAATATGAAAGGAAAGTCATAATAACCAAATTAATTATATGAAATCTTGTATTCACATTCTGCCTGCTCAATGGTGATTCACAAATGTGGAGGACTTACTTATGAACTGCCTTGCATTAAACCCACAATTCATACCCACAAATTCGTCTTTTGCTATATTTAATTGGTAAAATGTCGGACTTTCAACATGAAGAAAGATTACTGCATTTAATTCAAATTGACAATTCATTTCAAATACATTATTTAAGTATAATGTCTTTATATCATTTTTCATTAAATTTTGTTTTATTGCCTAGCTGCCATTGCCAATAAAACAGTTATTGTAAATAATGTTCCAGATATGTTGTCATCATTAAAAAGTCATCTCCGCATTTATTATAAAAGCCCATGCTACCCTTTCCTTCTTAAAGATTTTTAGTTGTTAACTTGTATTTCGTTTTGAACCTCTTACTCCTAATATATCATTTTGACGCACCTGTTGCAGATGACATTAATAAAAAAATTGACAAAACCATAAAGTTGCTTGTAAAAGACAAGGGCAATTTCTACCTCCTCCACATATTTCTACCTAATACCATACAGGAAACAAATTTTTTCTCTAATTTTTTTTTTCGGGTGATATGTTTTTGCTTTCAATAAGTATAATTTACAAATTCCAGTATGTGGGAATCAACGTAAATGTCCACTGCATATTTGTCTATTCTTCATGAAAAAAGAGCTAAAAAATCGAAGAGAAACAGTTGCTAATTCTAGGACAGACTCCACTTAAATAGGATGATTCTTATACAACCTTTTTTTCACGTCTCAGACGCGTTGTTCCCTTATGTTATGGGTCAACAGAACTTTTATAAGCCGAAGAACATGCAAGCGTAACATTGAATGTACTTGAAAAAAATCCAGGCAGACGGGGAAAATGCAATGAGCCATTAAATTATACAAATAACAACTGCATTGTGGGATTCCGCTTAAATGAAGAGCTCACAGAGAAAATCTGTGTGCGAATGGGTGCTTGACTTGCCGAGCATTGCAAAACATGGGTAAACATGTCATAATTGTTGGGGCAAAAATGTTGTGATAAAAGTTAGATATATTTATATAAACCCAGCCTGTGTTCCTGTGATAACAAAAGAGGACAGAAGGAAAAACAACATACCAGCTTTAATCTGACATCTTGGAAAAACAGAATAGGTGAGAGATTTTTATCTTGGAACAGAGAAAGGAATAATGCACAGAAAAGAATCAGCAAAGATGTACCTTTTGACATGCTTACATAAATGGGTATTCCATGTTGCATGTTAAACTGTATGTTTATCACTGGTTAATAATGAAGAGTGGTGAAGTCTTTCATGGGATTAGCACAAGAAGGTCATGATTGGAGCCCATATAAGTTGCTTAATCCCTAAATTCTAAATTAAACTCAATTAGTGAACATAAGTTTTGAAACAAGTTCTTACAACATAATATACTAATCACCCAAAGTTCTGCTCATTCAGGTTCAAGGATACACAACCAGTACTCACACCCAATGTGAATTAATGTTAAAATTGCTCCCAATGAACAATTTATCCTTCACCACAATGGTTTCCCAAAATTATGGTTCCAACCCATTTTCCATTTCCACGCAACATATTTTGTCTTCATGGTATGTTTTTGTAATATATAGTTGCTTTCGATTTTGCTATATTATAAATTACCTTGAATAGGAATAAGTGTATTTTTTTTTCTAAACCCTACCTTGTAGAAAGTAGAAAGTAGACATGTCTAATGAAAACATATAGGCAGATAACATTGGTGCAGTGGTAGAGTGTGAGACTCTTGCATTGAAGGTTCTGGGTTGGATCCCCGTAAGGCGAGGTAAAAATTGCCCCCATTAACCCACAAATCGCTGTGAATGATGGTTAAGTATCAAGGAAGCAGTCATTGAGAGTGAATTCAATAAGCTCCAAGTTTTCATCGTATCCAAAGTAAAATTAATAAATTTAAACTGCAACCTTAAAGGACTATTAAGATTTACCCAGACTACCATCTAGACTGGAATGTAAGCTGGGAAAAACCTTATTGTACAAAAAAGCTCTCTGTGAGGTTTTGGTCAAGAGTGCCTGCCAAGCACTTCCTGATGTTGTTCTGTGATTTACAGCCCTTCAGCAGTAGAAGTGACAGCTCTGACTAGTTAAGTGATTATTAAAACAATTAGAGAGGCTCCTGAGAGACATCTTGTGAACTCACACCCTTTCCCAGATAAGCAGGTGATTGGTGCATTATTTCTATCATAATAAAACTTTCTCCATAAATATGAAGAAAACCTCTTGTGAAGAATTCAAGAACTTGTTCATGAACTTCATGAACAAGTTCATGGATGAAAAGTGTCTGTTCATGTATACAAAGTTGCTCTTGAATTTGTTCATGAATTTCAAGAACATACTCACAAACATGAAAAATGATCTTGATGTTCATGGACCTGTTCTGGATTTTCATGAACAAGCTCCATGCTCATGAATGGTCATTTGGTGTTAATGAATGTTCATAGCGTTCATGAACAATTCCTTGAATCCTTCCACAGGGAAAGTGTTAACCATGCCCTTTCTTTATAAGTACAAAGACAGAAGGTGTAATCCCATAAAAACAGTTCCCACAATTCCCAAGCATGCTCTCGTTAACCCCAACCCCTATTCTCTAGTTACTCTTCCCAACTCAGGAACCACAATTATCAGGCATCATGATTGCCATGGAGATCTTTATGAACAACAAAGCAGCAAAAGAAGAAATTTCTATCGCAAGCAATTTCTCCTTCTACTGCCATGATTGTCACAATCATTTTCTTCACGAAAGTTTCGCGTAATCTAATATTTTGGGATCCTTCTACTGTAAAAAACAATTCCAACCAGTTCCTTGTAGGAAGGAAAGAGTGGTTTCTCACCACATCTCTGGACCAATCAAGAGACTATTAATGATACTTATGCTTTAAAGTGGCAGAGAATGTGGCTAATTTGAGTTTATGAGTTATCTAAGGTCAAACCTCAGATTCTGCAAATCAATTTGACGCTTGTATTTTAGTAATAATTAAATGTCAGTTTTCAGTGTTTTGATGGGAGTAATAATCAACCCCCATTTCTCTTCATGTTCTCTTAAATGTTTTCCCAAATGTTGTATTTGTATAATACAAATTATATTACAATTATCGTTTGTAAATTTGTTTTTCTTTATATTGTATAACTCGTTTATTTTGGACCCTTCGTACTGTTTTCATGCAAAGCAAAGTAAAGTTATGCTATAATGTTAATTTTTTTCTCTTTTTGTCACATTGGTGTCTGTTAATCTTTGACTGTAAAACAAAAATACCTTGCAGAAAAGCTCAAAAAGGACCTAAGAGGCTGTAAGTATCTTCTCTTTTTGTGCAATCCTTCATTTTTTCAAAATCCTAAGGAAATAAATCTTAATAAAGAAAATCGAGGGTTCAGTGCAATACTATAGTAAGTGCTTCATGTTTGTGAAGCACTTACTATAGTCTTGCAATGAAACCGCGAAATGACAATTTAAACTAGTCAGTGCTTAGATAATAAAATCATAACACATACCTGTA
This sequence comes from Cerastoderma edule, assembly GCA_947846245.1. Lineage (NCBI taxonomy): Eukaryota > Metazoa > Mollusca > Bivalvia > Cardiida > Cardiidae > Cerastoderma > Cerastoderma edule. Next base: position 17,997,404 of record OX401416.1, read on the forward strand.
TGCCCATGATCATCAGGACTCGGTGATCTCTCGTCAGTTTTCTGAAATGAAAATGAAAGCAACAGTTTAACATTTATTTAGTTATTGCGAAATACTTGTACACAATGTCTGAAATAATTGCTCTATGTTCTTCAGCTTTTTAAAAGCAGTCAAATGTAGATTAGTAACAAACTATATACAGACAATATCAAACTCCTGTAGCAAATGAAATTTTATAAAATTATAAACGAAAGAGAGTTATTCTCATTAAATTACTCAAAATTAGCATAAATTGAGCAACAAGTCAATATGTTTGTGCAACACAGAATTTTCTAAAAAATTACACATTCTTGTTTCCATTTGAGCTCTAATAATTTCACAAAAAAACTGACAAAAACAAACTTTTATCTCAAATTTTAAGGTGTCAGAATTCATCCACATGCTAGGCATAAATTAAATGAAACACATGAGAGGGGAAAAAAATACAATTTGATAAAATCTCTCAAGAAAACTCTTTCGTACTAGAAGGCCATTTCTGATATTTCTATCACCTTTTTGGTACGTAGGAATTGCTTGTAAGCTCCTTCTTTTGCAACAATGCTATCGTTGATAAGGTACTATTCTTACTTATCTTTTATTCACTTGATTTAATTTGTTTTAATTTTCACAAAAGCATTATTATCTCTGATGCTGTTACAAAGAAATTTGGGTGCTTTTCTACGAAACCTACTTCCTTTATCCAACTTCCTTTTTTGTGAAAATAAGAATTTGAATTACGATTCTTAAATAATTCATTAAATGTAAAACTTATGGTTAAACAGCAATATATACCCAACAATCAAGTAAGGATAGCATATTAAGCACACAGTATACCTTTCTTTTTTTTTTTTAATGTCTTAGAATAATGTTTATTTGTTGCAAGGTTTCCATGAGGGAAAGAAAGGGTTATTATATTCCAATTGACAAAGCATTCATAACTTCATAAACATGTCAAGCAGCTGCCCAGGATCCTGACTTACGTCTTATTACTATAATATGAATAATGACAGAGCTATCGCAGAAACTATGCGATTATGACGTTTTATCAGTTTTTAATAAAACGAAAGCCTAACTCGCCTATTTACTCCCCATGCTCCACACTCTAAACCAGAAGGGAAACCCCTCCGACTTTCGTAATGTTTGAAATGTAAAATACATTACCATGATGAATAATACTGTATCCTGTGTTTGAAATGAAAGCATGAGAATTTAGGGTTTTCTCTTTACCAAAGGACTGTTTACCTACTGTTGGCAATTTGAACAGGCACCAGGCGGCAACATTCTTAGAGGAGATATTATTGCTTATATGAGCAAGATTCCTTTAACCATAACAATCAATCAAATAACTCTTGCTACCAACAATCAATTTCTTCCTTTGTGTTAATGTTTTTTTCATAAAATCACCTAAATAATGATAATCATAATTATAATTGTTGTCTGTTGTTGCTTTCAATTTGGACCACACACAAATTCCCACAAAAAGAAAATGGATTAAGCCCATTGGTTGCTTGGGACAGAGGTTATCATTGAAACTTACAAATGTTTAAAATGTATCTGCAGGAACAATGTGACAAAAGTTCATGACAAAAGAATTCTTTTTTAAAGTAATTTTCTCTCTTTTGGTTCAAGTTTGTTAAAGGTCTATCCTTCCAATATTTCTTATTTTATTCTATACAGGACAATCATAAAATGAGAAAAAAACAAAAATATATTCATTTTAAAACTGGAATATACAGTCAATCTTGTTTTAAACAACCATTCTTTATGAGTGTGTGAAAAGTAAATTAGTCTGTAGCTATCTTTATACAGCATGCAAGTCATTCAGAAAGCTTCTACTGGAGCTTTCTGAATGTCTAGAGTCTTTTTTAAGCAATACGCTGTCTTATACACCTAAATTCTGTCTTCGTTTATCATGGTTGCTTAACGCAAGATTTCTCCTTTTATAAGAATGATCTCTTGAATCATCTATTTCTGAATTTAATGAGTGAAGCCAGAAGACCCAGTCCCTCCCAGGGCTTCAAACAGGTTCAAAAAGACCACAAATCTGGGGTTAATTAAAACACCCCATATATCGTTACCTTATCTGTCCCTTTAGACCCCCTAATTGGGGTTTTTGTTTTCTTCAATTATCATGGGCAAGTCATCAGTAGGGAAAATATTGCCCTCCGTCTGCTTTGATGTTGCTTTAACGACTGGTTTGGGTTACTAAAATTAACATGTGATCTATGGTGGGAGGGGGCAGTGGGGCGAATTTAACGGGCTTCTTGGTGAAATATTTGTGATAGCAGGTTTCAGGAGCTAGGGGTCTGTTTTTAACCCTTTACCAAACACCAAATTTTCGACTGTCCCAAATTGAAAGGGTTTGCAGACGGACATTTCAAAATGTGATGAAATTGGAAAATAATCTTCTGATAAGGCAGAAAACAGTGTGGGAAAAGGAGAAATTGCTCTTTTATGTTTTCCATAGTCGTCTGCAACAAACTGGTCAAATTTCCTAATTGTTTGGTAATGGGTTAATCTATTATTCTATAAGAAAAAAGTGGAAAGGACCCTGGTCGGTGTAAGAAGAATTTGATTGATGAAGAAATTCATTTCAAGCTAGAATGATCTAGACATTGGGAAACGAAGTTTTTGTTCAATTTTTTTGTCAAACTGTTGTCTTCATTCATTAACCCATATTCAATCTTTTTATCTTTGGCTTGAAATCATCGAAGATCATGATCTTTATGATGATGATTTATAAAATTTCAATGGCTTTTGGGAAGAAAAATAATATTTACATGCTGCAGACGCATTTTAGAAACAATTGTATCCAAAGAAAAAAACTTTAAATCATGAGCACATTAATCTGTCTTCCATGGGTCCACAAATCTTTTAAACCAGGATAGTCAACGGCCAAACTTCCAAATGCCATCTGCAACAGCTATAAGTTTTGCTCCAATCTTACAAAGCCAAGTTCCCATATTAAGGGTTCAATGCAAGACTATAGTAAGGGCTTCATAAACATGAAGCATGTTCAATAGTACCTGTATTGCACTTAACCCTCAAACTATATGGATTTGTAAATGGTCCAGAAGCTATATACCATAAATAAAAAGAAACAAGACAATTTCTCTGTTATATCTGGTAGAAACTACATGTAAAAAAGGATAAATTTTTTAAATCTTGGGCAATTATGTTAAAGTGTGGCATAGTGAAGCATGGGGTAATGATGACAGGTTAGTCAACAGTATAATATCCATCATAAGCAAAACTATCCTCATTTTATTCAATTATTTCTGACGATCGTAACAAAGTCATTTCGTACAAATCCAGACATTGTATTGCAAAACAATCCAAACTGTACCGTAATCATATTGCCTGCCAAAAGGAAGGAATGTGATAGTGGTAAGAGCCATGGGATGAGAACTGAGATGCTTTAATCTGCCCTAATCAGTACAGATACAATGCATCAGTGCAATCATCGGCCAAGAGAAAGGGCTTTCAGTCGTTCTTTCATTAACACTTTTCCCCTTTGGTACTCGGTTTCAGCAACAGAAGTTTTTTTTATGAGATTGTATGAGAACCAGAAAAATAAACCTATCTTGGAAATAAGATTAATTTTAATTGTTGTACATGTGAAAAGGAATACATTTATCTTTGTCTTCAGATGGTGTGTAGTTAACAATTGATGCTGCTAACAAAATGATAAGATGATGGCTTACAGCATTGCTAGTGCTTCAAAATGGTGATAACATTGAGAGATATATTTGTCTGGTTGGATATAAATTATTGCTTTAAATGGCCGTTGAATAGAAAACATTGCTGAAAATGCTTGTTAAATAGATGAGATTACTTGTAAAATAATAAAGATTGACAAAAAGTGCTTCGTAAATAGAAACAATTGATGAAAATGCTTGCTAAATAATAATAAAAAATGGCTGAAAATGTTTATTTCACAGAAAATATTGCTGAAAATATTTCTTTAACATAAAATATTTCAGAAAATGCTCGTTTAAAGAAAGAATATTGCTAATAAAGCTTGTTGAAAAGAATATATTATTGGAAAGCCCTTTCCAACATTGATTTCATTATAATGCAACATGCAGCAGAACAAAAAAAGTTGAGGATGTTTCTGTAAAATGTGTACCAGTTATCATTGGTACCTGACCTTCAGCCATTGTTGGATCAGTAATTATGTGATGACAGTACCCGTAGCCTGGTTAGTCTCCAGGAAACAGTTTTATCCAGCAGGGCTCCGAAATAGCTGGGAACTATGATGAAAAACAGGAAATCTCTCCCAATAAAAGAAACTGAAATGATGTAATCATCATAGATTTATCTTCCTGATTTTGTTACCTTCATTTAACATATCCTTGAAGAGAACATTTAACAGAAGTCTGTACTACAAGTCCCCCCCATTTCCCTGTTTCAGGTTATTAGCAACAGAAAGCTTTTAAAATGGATTAAAGTAACCCTTATAATGCTGGAACTAACTTCATGATTATACAAACAGGTTAGATCCAGGCCAGCCGCCAAGGAAATTGGCGGCCGGCCTGTGATCTAAGCTTTTTGCTAGTTCGAGTATCTTTCCTCAATATTTCAACAATATTCAGCAGATATTAAAGGTTTAGGAAAGCAGACGACACAAAAATCTTCTAGAAAGTAACCCAGCATTCAAAGGGTACAGGAAGTTGATGGTTCATAGCAAGGCTATAACAAGTCCCTCACTTTTGTGAAAGAGTTACCATAGCCTTGCATTGAACTCTCAAATTATAACCCCATGAGAAGCATCTTATCAATAAAATAAAACTGAAAACATTTTGTCATAATTAGAGCTTGGTCACTATGTTTTCACAGTTTTTCTGATGTTATTTGAATTGTTAACAATTTCCCTTTTTGATATCGTCAGATAATAGTATAGTAAATTATCAAAAAATAAACCATAAAAAATTGCATAATAGATTGATTAATACTGACTCATCAGGAGCAAGTTCATTTTGCTCTTACAAAATTTTACATGCTTATGTCTGCTGCTATGGAATGCTTAACGCTTAATTGTCTGTATTAGAGGAAGGATTCGTATCGTTTTGAAGATAACATTAAACAGAACTCTGCACTGTCATTAAGCAATTATATGCTTGTATCGCTTACACCAATATAAACTCATAACTCAGGCACAAAAAATTAATTATACATAGCTTGCTTCCAATTCTGTTCTAATCTCCCAAATTGAAAGTGACGGCACACAATGATCAAATCCAAAATTATGGGCAACAATGCATGGTGCAATGGTAGAGCATTGGCCTCTGCTACGAGTTTGATTCTTTTAACCCTTTCCCAAACAATAACGACATTTGACGACTTTGTTGCAGATGACTTTAGAAAACATTGTGGGAAAAGGAGAAATTGCTTGTAACAAGCAATTTTTCCTTTTCCCACAAGGTTTTCTGCTCTTTCTGAAGAATATTGTTCATCACATTTTGAAATGTCGTCTGCAAACTCTTTCAATTTGGGACAGTCGAAAATTTGTTGTTTGGGAATGGGGCGAAGAGGTGAAAATGCTGGTGGAAGAGGTGAAAATGCTGGTGCTAACTCATATACCGGAGTGAGTACTGGTCATGTACCCGAGAAGCAATCATTGAGAGTGAATTCAATAAGCTTCAAGCTTATGTCATAATCGATGTCATAAAAATAAGTTTGAAATAGAAAAAGGAAATATTTCTCAGTAAGGATAACAGTGTGTCTGCCTTTTTTTCCCAGGATTCATTTTCAAAAAAGCTGCAGAAGATTCAGACATGCTATTTACACCAGCAGGAGATAGAACCTAGTGACTTTTAACTTAATTCTCCTTTTCTTCTTGATGTTTTTGATCATAATGGACTCATCAAAATCACATTAATCATCATTTTACAATTGCCGTCTGCTGGCCCTTTGGATTTGGACCCGATCAACACAAAAACCCATAAATGGGGTAATGGGTTAAACGCAGCATCCAATTAATAATGCAGACGACCTAATAAATCCATTAGGGGTCCCATCATAGTCTCAAGCAAGGCATTATGGGGGAGAAAAAGCCTGCTTTCAATTTCAGCAATGGCTTGGGGATTTTAATTCATGATCGACAGCATTAATTCACACCCCAACAATTGGTGCATTGTGGGAACCCTGAGATGAGCTGCACACAGCCTGTTTTGGTTGCATCCATTCATTGTGCATCTTTTGGGCATCCTCTAAACCAAAACACTGCTGCAGCCCTGAACCCATTACTCCATTATACCGTAATCTTAAAAGTCTGCTGCAGAGGTCTTAACACATTACCACATAATGTCACATTTTTGCATCTTGCAGCAGACGACTTTCAAAAAGCATTTGTGGCAAAAGGAGAAATTGCTTGTCACAAGCAAATTCTCCCTTTGCCACAATGCTTTTTAAATCTATTCACATATAACAACAGCAGAACTGACAGTTTTTTCACATGTTTACAAAGCTTTTCTAGAGTCGTCTGCTTTAGCATGGCCTTTCATACAACCATTTCTTTCTCCATAATTTAACTACCATAAGATTCAATTATAATGCAGCTCAAAGTCATTTTCATAATTCAGTCTATAAAAAGACCTTATAAGTAAGACTTCTTTTCTTGTGAGTTTCACTTATTACTTATTATCATTCACCTAACCTCATTACCGCTTACTTCGAGCTTTATAAGATCTGATTATGTAAGACTTCTTTTCCTATGGTCTGGTAAACACATATGATAACATAATTGTAAAAGCACAGTTTTGCATGTATTAATGACATGAATGTTGATGAGGACTGGAGTCAATTTGTTTTAATAGGGCACTGGAAAAAGTATTAAATTTAAGTCTTTCTGAAAAAAAAAAAGAAATAAAAAAGCATTAACCCTCTCTTCCTAAGGGTCTCTAGATAAAAGGAGTTGATTAACTCATTCTCTTATTTGAGAGTTTGGGACCTATGTAAAATGACTTATAAAAAAATATTAAAAAATATATATACATGTATATATTTTTCTATGTGTTTTTGGCAAGATACTATAATAAAAAAAAGAAGAAATTGCTTGTTTGGGGCATTTATTGCTGCCTATTTTATCATCTGAATTAATTAAGACAATCTATGTACCATTTTTATCAAAAATGTCAAAAACAATGAGGATTTCTTTCTTTAATATGCAATAGATTTTAGAACACCCAGATTATTAACACCTTTTCTAATTAACTTTAATATATCACATGCCGTGAACATTTTCTCTTTTTCCTTCTAGTTTTATACCTTTCAATAATCATAACCAGTGTTTTCTTCGTTAAAATGGCAACAGTTACTGCTCTCTTTTTGTTCAAATTGGAAAAAAATCATGCGTTCCACTTTTTTAAGCTTTTGACACATCATACTAAAACATGGCTAAACTCCTCATATCTGCACTAGAACCTTTTAGATCATTCACAGAAAATAATAGACTTGAATAAGAAATTCATTATTTTACATTGAGTTTAAAACTCTCAATCACATCTTTATAACCTGTTTTATAACTCACTTTCTCCCTGTTTAATGCATTATGAAAAGGAAAGCATAAAACTCTGCTAATGAATTGCACCGGCAGTACTTAACCCTTTCCCAAATGCCAATTTTCGACTCCCAAATTGAAAGAGTTTGCAGACGACATTTCCAAATGTGATGAAATTGGATAACAATCTTCTGATAAGGCAGAAAACATTGTCGGAAAAGGAAAAATTGCTTGTTACAAGCAATGTCTCCTTTTCCCAATATGTTTTCTAAAGTTGTCTGCAACAAAGTTGTCAAATGTCGTTATTGTTTGGTAATGGGTTAATAAAGACCTGCAGAACCTACCCTCTTCCAAATTTACCCTTCTAAGAGTACAGTATCGCAGAAACTTCAGTCCTCCTTCATAACAACAATTCAAAAATGATAAAAAGTTTTAATAATGTGGTTTAGTCTGTTCCCTTTAAGCATACTTGATGTGAAAGCACATGCGGCAGAAGATTTTACAGAAACAATTTGGACAGCAGAAAAAAAGTTTATTTATATAAGATATATTGCTAAAAGGAAGAATTTGCTGACAATAAGTAAATTACCTATTTGTAGCAATTTGTTTTAAGGCTCTGCCTGCGGAAACAACATCAGAATATTTACAGCTTATATCTGAGGATGGTGTAACTCCCATAAAGCCTGCTAAGCTTCTTATGCAATATAAACCATTTAAAAAGAGACTATAATATTGGACAACTGTTGCAGTGGTTTATTGTACCTTTACCCGTACAATAATGCAATTGCTGTATTAAAGCTTTAATCACATTGAGACAAATGTAGAATTTTCTCTCTATCAATCTCCTTTGTCACATTAAAAAATAATTTTCAACCATTCATGCAGGTTTAGATGCAAATATCTTTTTATAAATTTGAAGATTGACTTGGATGCCAAGCGCTGAAATCATTCCGATCACAGAAAGGGTTGAACCGCGACAATGTTTCCAAGTCAGAATTACCGCACTTCACATGAAAGAAATGGGTAATTATCTTGACTTCATGTGCTCGGAAAATTCTATCACTTTTGAAAATTAATACATTTTTTAAGTGCACAGATAAGAAGCCAGTTCTTTATCTGGCTTGTTTTTTGAGTAGGGAGATTAGTGCGCTTTTGATATAAACTAATTAAAAAATTATGAATGTTTCCCGATAAAGAACAAGGAATTATTATCGCACATAGATAATGAACAGAAATGTTTGGTGCCAGTATTACTATATCTCTGATTTCAGATCTTGACGAAACTCGTTTTACCAGAATATTTTTGACTCTTTTCCAATCCTTGTCAATTGTCTAATTTGCCAGTCATGCCTCTTTTCTAGGTATAATATGGCAGAGAAAATCTTGAAATTAACAAAGATAATAATCCAAGTGTAAATGCATCAATAATGCATTAACAATGCAACACAACCATGGGGTAAAAAGGAGATTTTGCTTATCAAGAGTCAAATTTAAATGCTCGATAATAAGTTCAAATGAAATCAGGTACAAAATGCATTTAAAAGTCATTCTTATAAAGAAAAGTGTTGTCTGAATTGTGACTGAGCACATTGCATTAGAATCAGCAGAAATATCCATGACCCAAGCTGGTCATATTTCTGGAGGGTATCGTTTAATTGGCACAAGATGCAAGTTGCGATGCAAAGTGCATGAGATTAGGAGGCTTCAAGGAGGGTGGCTGCTAAATTTATTACAAAAAAAATCTTATAACCCTGTCCCTGGAACAGATGACTTTATTATTTCTTGGCACCCAATTAACCCTTTTATTGCTGGAACCGACTTCATGCTTATGCAAACGAGTTAGATCACAGGCCAGCCACCAAGTAAATTGGCTGCTGGCCTGTGATCTAACCTGTTTGCTACTCTGAGTATCTTCCCTCATCAAAATACAGCAGATAATTAAGGTTTTGGAAAGCAGATGGCACAGAAATCTATTCTTAGAAAATTACCAAGCATTCTAAGGATTAAAAGCAATTTGCGACCAATGGACCAACAAACTGTCAGGTGCATGGCAGTACTTTGTCTATGATGCTTTAACCCATTCTTTTATATAAAAGTATATTCATATTTCAACGACCATACTTGCAGGTTAGATAGCACAACAAAACAGTTGTGACAAAAAGATGAATTGTTCTTGATGTGTTGCGGCTCTTTTTGTTACGGTGACTACTACCAAATATCACAAAATATACATGTGGGTAACTTTTTATACTAAATAATTGTTGTCAGTTGTTGTATTAGACTCAAATCACAAAATTGACATTTGAGGAGATGATCTAAAGAATGTCATGCACAGTAATTGAAACCACATTTCCGAAAATGCTGTCTACATTGTCACTACTGTATAGGGCAACCACCTCGCACAGCAACCACCCCCAAACAACAACCACCTTGCAACCACCCACACACATCAACCACCTCGCACATCAACCACCCACACACAACAACCACCTAGCACAGCAACCACCCTCTACACAACAACCATTCAAAAAATGAAGTAAAGAGTCAATACAGTGTTCACATTATGAATATTTCATTCATTACAGTTTATGATTAATCATTTAAAAGTAGTTCTAGTTTATCATAATTGATATATAAAAATAAAACATTAATTTTTGCTGTAATTGAAAATTCAAGTGAAATAATATACTTGTGAAAGAAATCAGGCTGTTACTTCAACAGTTTTCCTCAAAAAGTAAGGGAAGAAAGGACTGCTTTGCTATCTTCTTGAATGATTCAAGATTATGCGTTTTGAAAGAACAAAACAAATCAGGAATACCAAGGCATCCATGCCAGATTAGTGGTATCTAACAGACATGCCATTTTTGACTCCTTGGCACATTTTTTCTGGCTTTGTTTCGAATGGAAGCGGAATTGTTTAAGATAACCTTTCGTGTTTTTAAGAAATAAAAAACGCAACACCCATTTATTTTGCAAGCTTCAGCAATATCTTATCAAATAACGCTGTTTTGGCTGTCCAAAATCAAAGAAATGATACAATGTTTTCACCCTTTCCTTTATAAAAGCAACTTCAAATACATCTTGCTACAGATGTAATTTGATACCATTGCAACATAAGGTGACTTTGTTCATCAAAAGCAAATTTACCTTTTGTAAAATAGTTTTAATGCTTTCTAGTCCTTTTTCAGCATTTCATAGATATTTTTTCAACCTTTAAAGTCAGTTTTAATACTCACTATTGCAAATATGATTTAGCAAAGCGTTAATCTGTTACGGAAATTTGTTATGAAATTGTGACTCGCCAATGAATATATTCATTGATAAAAACAAACTTTCCTCTAAAAGAAAGTCTACCTTGTCCGCAATAATTTTTATTTTTCTTGGGAGGGTTGATAGCTGAAGAGGTAAGGGATATGTAAGATTAAGTAGGCAAAGGTGCTTAAATCAAGTTTGCAAGAATATATCAAATAGATAAATTCATTAAAAGAATAGCATATGGGGTCTGTAAGGTACAAAACCTGGAGATGCGTTTTTGTGATGCAATTCTTGGTCAAATCCTGTCTTATTGGGATAAAACTTAAAACTGAACACGAAAACTGGGTAGTTTCATTTTTCTTAAATTTTTTCAAACTCTTTCACAGTAAGCAGTAAGGACTTGGTCCTTACAGCTTACTGTGAAAGAGTTTGAAAAAATTGAAAAAATGAAACTAAGTCCTCACAGCTTACTGTGAAAGAGTTTGAAAAAATTGAAAAAATGAAACTAAAGAAAAAAGGAGAAAATAGGATATTTTATGATGATTATAGAAAATATTGCTTCTTTGAGCAATTTGAACTATTTACTTCTGTTTAAAGCATGATTGTATGAGTTATTTTCAGGGGACCCTTGAAATTCAAGGATAGGGTTAAATGATTTCTTGAGGATTGACAAGCAAGTCGTCTACTGTAAAGTGGGTTTCAGAAAATTCCTAATTGATAAGGCATAATTAACTGTGGGAAGAAATTTGATGCAAAATACGTCAATAATACTTAACTGATTATGACTATTATAGACTATTTTTTCCATATCTTTAAAATCTCAAGATACCATTTCCTTGTTGTTGCTTTTATCTATTTTTGGTTGTTAATATGCAGTGGGCTGATTTAAAGTGATGAATTAAAATGGTGTTTTAAGCCAATGAAATCCAAGTACAGACATACAACATGTATGATTCGGCCTATGGTTAGCAAGAAATGAATGGCAAACACTTGAAATTAATATGAATGACCCCCTTCCCTAACTTCCACAAACTGTTTGGCAACAGAACCATTGAAAAAGTTTTGTGAATATTGTGTGAGCAAATTATGCTTTTAAAACAATAATTTATATCATATATCAAACTTAACAAAATTCAAAGACTTGAACTGCCAGCACTAGTTTAGAACAATATAAGAATTGCAATTTGGTAGACTTGACTCAAGAAACATGTTTTTTCAAAATCCCAAATTGAGAAAGTCACCACTAATAAAGCAAAGTTTACGTAAACTAATCAGTCCTACTAGTTTGCATGCATGGAACAAATGGACAAAGGTTAAATAGCATTGAAAAACCCCATAAAACCCATAAACCAACAAAAGAGTAAAATCATCTACCTGCTTCTCTTTCTTGATGTTCTCTCTGAGAGTTTGTAACTGAGCAATCATTTCACCGAGCTTCTTTTCCTTATCATCGTCTTGAGCATTTGTATCGCTTATCAGGTGCTGAATGTTCTCCAGCAACTGTTTGTCTCGTGACCCGTGTCGACCCATATTATATCTATCCAGGGCCATCAGACCCTCGGGCGAAGTTCCCGCTCCGGGGTTGGAATTCAATCTCTCTAACACGCTTTCCATGGATTTCCTATGCCACCCTCCGAGCGAGGGTTTTGTTGCGTTATTATTTGTACAGTTCGTCGACGAGGATTCTGGATCACTGTCTGAATCAGAACTACTGTTTTTTATGCTCTGTAAAATCCTCTGCTTCTTGTTTGTGGGTCGGTCTCGTTCGAAACTGCTGTCCGAGTCGTGGTGATCGATCACCCCGTTTGTAGTCTCGTTATGCTCGGCGATATGTAACGGCGTGTTATAACTGATGTCTCGGTTAAGTTCAAAGCCGTGATAGTCTCGAGGTATGCTGTTGTAGATTGGTCGCTCACTTACGACGTCGTCCTTCGGCAACTTTGTAGGCGTGTTTTTACGCTTTGAAGACATGCTCCTGAAAATAAAGACAATAAAAAGAGGTTTTTAAGAACTATTTTTACACATGATTGTTTCTTTAGAATGCGAAGTAGTTTTCTAAAAATAGAGTTTTGTGTCATCTGTTTTCCAAAACCTTAAATATTTGCTTAATTTTAATAAGGAAAGATACTAAGAGTGGCGAACAGGTAAGATCACAGGCCAGCTGCCAATTTACTTGGTGGCTGGCCTGGATTTAACCTGTTTGCATAAGAATGAAGTCAGTTCCAGCACTATAAGGGTTAACTCATAGGTCTATGACCTTCTGGTGTTAAATTCAGTAAACTTGTTAACTTGTATTTAGTTCCCTTATATACACTGGTCTATATAAAAAGAAACCTTGATGAAAATATTTGTCTGAATCAATATCAAGCATCAACAGCTGCCAATTACAAATCATGACATTATATATCAAGATTGATAAGAAAGTGCATCAAAACTGCTTGTGTCATAACCTAACTGTAATAGGTCAATTGTAAGTTATACAATGTGCATCTTCAAAACTTGCAATAAGATGTTATTGGATTGATAAGGGTATTCACAAAACTGGTGGAGTCAGTCTCATGACAATGGCTTGAAGTGTCCAATTAAAACATTACTTTCCTGGTACTCATAAAAATTTATAAAACATGTAAAACAACAATGCGCAAACAAGGAAAATATCAGAACCATTCAAATGTGAAACTTGTGTTTAATTGGCATTCAAATGCTTTTCTTGGTAAAAATATTCTTACAAACAAAACTTCCCTTTTCTTTCTGTTTTAACACAATACATGTACTTAAATTTAATTAACTCCTACTTATTGTTTGTGTCACATCAACTTTAAGTCTAAGTGTAAGCAAGACAAAAGTAAGCCCTTCACAAAATTAAGAGAATTTGTTTAGTTTTCTACATAAGATTTTTTTCAATCTATTTGACTTTGTCCATAAAAACTGCCCAATTTGTTATTTGAAACAATTGTGACATAAGAATAGTTTGCTTGATCAACATAGTAATTATTTTTGTCAAAATAATTGAAAATAGTCTACTAAAACGACGCTTTTAGGTGTATGCATTGACAGAAGAGTACATGCGCTATTGGCAAATACTAAATACCATCATTGTAACAAAAGAAAATGTTTTATGTTAGAAGCCAATTTTTCAACCTTCCTTTTTTCCCCTCAAATTCACATGAAAATGCATTAAAGTTATTTATTTTTTTCCAAACTGTGAATTGTCTCTTTGCTATTCCTTCAATTTAGACCACTTAAACAATTATTCATAAATAATAGGTGGAGACGATTCCCAAAGAAACAATAATTCAACATAAGACTATAAAACTTAACCAATTAACAATTAGTGTTGTTACATTGTATTTAAACAATTAAAATATTAACAAACTTCTCCAAATACAACATTTTCTCCATCATATTTTGTTTTTTAAAAAAAAGAGAGAGAAAAGTATAAAAACAAAAGTGTTGTTTTAAGTTACTAACTTTTCTATTGTTTAAATCCACATAAACTTCACAAACTAAATTGATAATCCAAACCAATCAGTATCAACATGTATCCTTTGATGTTCCAGAAAAGAAAATGCCAGAAATCAGTATCATAGAAAAAATAATCAAGAAAATTATCAGTACACAAAAAAACAAGCTTATTATTAACAACAAAGCAAGATAATGAAAGAAAATAAAAGGCGGGCTCTCAAATCATTAGCCAGGAAATCATTTTAATTATACTAGTCACTTCCTAGTAAAGAGTGTCGAATGCTTACAGACCCTGAGGGGGAATAGATTTGTATGACTCTAACAAATAACTTTTGCTTGTACCAAAAACGAAGAAAAACGAAAGAAAAGGAATTGTTGCAAACAATTACCATTGAAATCATATCAAAAGAATTTCACTATATTCTGCAGTAAGAACTAAGTGCTTTAGAAGAGGAGGCTTCTCGGAAGAGTAATTTTTCCATTTAAAATGATAACTTTGTCCTCAACAACCTAAAGTCAAAGGCTTTTTAACCCTATATCAAACGCAAAATTTTAGACTGTCCAAAATTGAAACAGTTTGCAGACGACATTTCAAAATGTGATACAATTGAAAAATAATCCTCTGAAAGGGCAGAAGACATTGTGGGAAAAGGAGAAATTGCTTGTTCAGAGCAATTACTCCTTTTCCAACACTGTTTTCCGGAGTCGTCTGCAACAAACTCATCAAATGTCGTTATTGTTTGGTAAAGGGTTAAGAAAAGGGATAATTGTCATATATAAGGCCATCATTATTTCTCAACTGTCCTCTGGGTGATTGAAATAATCATGACAAATAATAACGGACTTTATCTTGTATTTCTCATGTAATCTGTCCATATTATGATGCACCGGTGATCCGTCAATTCTTAGACGGGTTATTGATACAGTGGACTGATTGATAATTGATTTGTGTGTGATTTCTCATCTCTGAATTATGAAAATTATTTGAGTTTAACAGTTAGATTTATCAATCACCTGTCTCAAAACTTTTCACGAATATTTGGTCATTATTCTGCAGACAACATAAAAATTATCGGATTAGAAAAATACAGAGAATTTCTCATAACCCATATACGTATATGCTTTCCTCACAATGACTTTTAACTTTTTAAAATCACAAAGTTTAAGTGCATGGTTATTTGTGGTTTTCCTTGTTTAAAGAATTATAATAACATGTATCGAAAAGTAACTATCAATATTTGCTCACACTATTTACATTTTTCTTAAACCATATTTCTCATAAAAACAAAATGTGCAACAATTATTTTCTTTAAAAAACATTGCTACAAAAGAATCAAATCATAATTATGATGCATTTTTATTTCTAATGCGACAAGCATTTCATTGTTTATGAATAAATGATATCAGTTTATCTACCATCATTAGAGGCTAAGAAGCAAGTGTTTGTGGCCATATGAAAATCTTCAATAAAAATAGTGATAACAGAAAGGAGGAAACTTACAAAAACTTGATAAATTCTAAATAATAAACTTTAGCAATCCCTATCTAGAGATGTTAATCCATAGAGAACACTCAAGTGATATATTTTCATTAAACAATTTATATCGCATTCACAAATCACTTCAATATGACTTATCACAATTTCCTAATAATGAAATAAATATGATAAAGCCTCAGAGGTCTGGGCGTTTGAGAAAAGAAATCACAGGAAGACATTAAAAAGAAAGCTTGCTTCATTTGCTGTACGTATCCATACTGAGTTTGGAGATTAAAATTATGAGCCATGAATAAGAATTGAACCGAGATAGAAAAGAAAGAATCTAAATAGTGTCAGCATAAGTTAACCTGGATCAGCAAGCCCAAAACACACAGTCTGATCCGAGACCCCAATTTAAGCATTTTGCTATATGTTCCAAAAATCTCCATATTCCGCTAAAAGACAAGAGAATTAAAACTAAGTTCATCCCAAGATTAGATTCACCTCCTAATCCAGGCTGATCCTGGCACTCTCTTAACGCAGCCACTTCAAAGCCCTTTTTACAATACCATGGGCAATTCTAATGTGAAATTATAATAAAAGGCAAAAAAGAAGGCAACGGGTAGGGAACCCCACCTTATCCCCATTGTTGTTGGATAACCAAGCCTGACATTATTGTATTTCTCATACAGGGTATTTTCAAGCCATGCTTTGTTGGTTTAATTAAAATTTCTATGAGTGACTTACTCGTCATAAAGGGATCTCGGGGTGGGAAAGAGAGAAAAAGCATCTTTTGAAAACTGCGGGGAAAAGAATGCATGAAGCTGGGGGGGTTCACACGGAGGTTTTGTCCAATTGTATGTATCCCATCCCTTGTTTTCCTGCAGTTTTCACACAGCGTTTCTTTAATAATCATATCATATTAAAAGTCATTTATCAGCTTTATGGCCAAGATGAAAATACGCTTTACAGCTTTGACTTAGTAATTATACCATGATTTTCATTTTTTTCATCAAAACTTAAAACAAATAAGAGAAAAGAAATAAACAAATATTCCCTCTTGGCATCTCATGTTTTAAAAAAAAAAGAAAAAAAAAAAAAAGAAAAGGAGTTATAATGATGCAGTTATAGTACAAACAACCATAGAATTTGGTGCTTTTAGTATCATGATGACAATGCATTTTTTTTCATATTCTTATTCTAGAATTTTCTTCAGAATTATCCAGAATTTTCTCTAAACACCTATGACATTCATTATATAAGCATGGAATAATATGATAATATTTTTATGTGATAATTAATTGTCTTTTTCTATCATGCACTACAGGTGATTCCAGAGAAAGAAAGCTGATGAGAATTATATTCTTATATTCATTTGTATATATATAGTTAACCATTAGAATGCTGGATGATTTTCTAAAAATAGACTTTGGTGTCACTGCTTTCCAAAACCTTGAAAGAGGAAAGATACTCAGAGTAACAAACAGGTTAGATTACAGGCCAGCCGCAAATTTCCTTGGCAGGTGGCCTGGATCTTAGTGCTTGCATAAGCATGAAGTCGTTCAAGCACTATAAGGGTTAACAAGTAAATTAAATTTATTACTAATACACAGTTTTGCAGCTTCATATGCTATACTAGTCAATTTTTGCCTGCAGCAGTTATTAGCGCATTTAAGTCAGATATTATGACAGGCTTCACAATCTGATATGAATAATAAAGATTAAATTTTTGCATCTACTAATGACTAATTTACTGCAGGTTTGGCATTTTTAACAGCCTACCAACAGCACAGAGCTAAAGGGATATAATTTTAGAAGATACATCAAGAACAGTATTCTCATCCTTTGCTTTTTCCCAAAATGGAACAAAACAAGCAGGCCATTTTTCCCATGATGCCCGATTTCAATAAAAATAATTTCTATTTAGGGGACATCAAGCATCTCTCCATCCTTTATCCATATTGATGCAATTCTTTTCTATAAGTGCATTCAGAAATAAACCAATAATAATGAACTTATAAGCTTGTAGTGTGGCTTCGATTGTACGGGGATTACAAAGTTATGAATATCATTATACACACACATCTTTAATAATAGGATAAAGTTTTGACATGTATGGAATGGAATAAATTTTGGCGAAGCGCAAATCTTGCCTCATCTTATTTTCAGATATTATACTTTCTCTTAAAAGTGTTACACCATTAATCCTCAATTTCGTATTCTTTTTTTTTGTCATCTGGGAGATGAAATATTGATATATATTTTTTTTTTTATATGGGTTTTACATCACATCAACATTATTTCAGTTATGTAGCGATGCCTGACTCTTAATGATGGAGGAAGACCCCATACTCAACTGCCCACAAGGGCTGGTCAAGGTGAGTAGAACCATCGGCATTCCGTAAGTCAGTCGGGAGACTGCCTCTCATGAAAATCCATATCCCTCTCAGGATTTGAACCCACGCGGGAAATATTGATATATCTAATATACTGTGACAATTGAAAGTATGATCAATTTGTGTTAATTTTGCATTGATAATGGTGATTTGTGTTGTTTCAAAAAGTTTTTTTTCCCCTGTCAGCATTTCAGTAACATTGATTAAAAGTTGTCTGTGACCAAAAGATGTTGCATGACTTAATGGGGTTATTCATTTGTAATAACGGAAAAATATCGAGCACAATTGCTTCAAACAGTATATGAAATTGTTTTGACAAATATCATTGATCATGATGAGCATCTTGTCATAAAGATTCCCATGCTTATTGATATATGAGTTATTACAAACCAGGCTTTCCAGAAATAAACCATTTACAGGATGAAAGAATATATTGAGGGTTCAATGCAATACTATAGTGATTACTTCATGATTATGAAGCACTTACTATAGTCTTGCATTGAACCCTCGATATACAAGGCGTTTCTGGGAGAGCGGCAAGTTCCTACAGGTTTCCTGCAGTTCCTTCTAGATTGCTTATTATTCCTTTGCCACCCTTGTAACAGATGGCTTCTTTAGAAATCCAAATATTAAACATCCACCAAATCTGAAGAGGAGTACAGTAAGTTAGCTTCTTTGATTCGAAACATTCATAATCGTTACTAAGCCTACAGTGAAAGATATTAGATACTATTGTCATAAAAAGGGAAAGCTACAGTTGCCCCTCCTAGCCTTTTTTCCTTTTCTTTCTTTTATTGAATCTAAATAAGTAAATGTTTTCTACTGTCACTCCTATGAATTTGAGTCAATGATATAAATAATAAACCATGATTCCATAATTCCATGGTTTTGCAGATTTTTAATCATTGGATGAATTAAGCAAAAGAAATCCTAAACCACCAGAAAAAAATATCTTCCATTTTGAATTCGATACTGTTTTCATTTGTTTATGGATACAAACATCTGTATTATTATGAATCAAACTCATAAAGAATGATTGAAGACATACAATTTTCTTGTGGCTTTTCTCAATCTGTTCTTTACAGGAATATCACAGAGGATTAATTTTGTAATCTTCATAGAGCGAGTCCTCACTTGATTGAAATCATGATTTTCATTATTGTACCTAAGCTGTCAAGCATAATGCAAGCAGTATCAACAAAGATTTCTGTGTCTGTAACCATATAAAGAGCTAGCGACAGATCATCTTAGCAAATCTGCACAACATGGCAGGCTGCTATTTATATTCTCTACAATATTATTTGCCCTATGAAATCAACTACATGAAGACCTTATGCTAAAATATATCCAACAAAAGCAGAAATTGATCATAGCAAGACATTTCTAGGTTTATCACCGTTTTTTTGCTATATTTTCGGCTTCAAGTTAGTCAAATGGCTTCAACAATATGCAATCATGAGTTCATAACTTGTGGTTTTCCCTCCAAACTAAAAAAATGTTCAAGTCAACTTTGATCAGAATGATTTTATTATCTTACAAAGAACCAATGAATTTTGCTTGAAGGTTTTCTTTCAGAGAATGTCTTTAATATCCATGGTGACAATGTCAATGTTCTGTGTAATCAACAGTATAGCAATGATTCAATGAAAGACTGTGGAAAGTGCTTCACGTTTCTGAAGGACTTACTTTTGGCTTGCATGGAACCCTAAAATAACTACATGAACAGAAAACAAAAATCATCTAAGAGTCCCAAACTATATTCATGAAAAACTGCATGACTGATAAATAATCATTGAATTCATTTGGACAGGCATGAGATTTGGCACCTGATACACAAATTCCTCTTTTGTCACAATGTTTTTAAAATACAGCTGCAGCAGAGAAATTAAAAGTGGTCTCCATTGGATAGTTCGTTAATCCCTTCTTATATTAGCTTCATCGCACATGTTTGAGATAATACTGTAGAAAAATTCAAATTGAGCAATGAGTTTTCATTTGTCATGACGGCTTACAGCCAAAACCAAAATATATATGTTACATTTCATACATTTTGATCGCTGTTTGCTTAATTCATTCCAATTTGGAGGAGCCCGAAGAATCCATTCAGAGGGGGAACGGGTTAAAGAAGAAAGAAAGGTTAATGTCATCTGTGGTCCATTTATCCAACAATGCCCACTAGCATACCTGTTCACAAAACGCATTATCTTGCCTTCAAAGAGCACCTATATATGGACTCGCAAGTCAGAAACCCATCAATTTAATGGAAGAAAATTCTTTCTCTAATCGTAATTTTGAAAAATCCTATAATACAAGGGACTTTTTAGATTGACACCTACAAGATAGCAGCAGACCACAGAAACCGATCATTTATTAACCCTTTCCCAAACAATATCGCCACTTTGTTGCAGACGACTTTAGAAAAAATTGTGGGAATAGGAGAAATTGCTCGTCACAAGGTTTTCTGCTCTTTCTGAAGAATATTGTTCAATTTCATCACATTTTGAAATGTCGTCTGCAAACTCTTTCAATTTGGGACAGTCGGAAATTTGTTGTTTGGGAAAGGGTTAAGCTCTTACTAAAGCATATTCACGTGAAACCAACTCCACATTACCAAATAATAACGACATCTGTTGCAGACGACTCTGGAAAACATTGTGGGAAAAGGAGAAATTCCTCTAAGCAAGCAATTTCTCCTTTTCCCCTAATGTTTTCTTTTCTGCCTTACCAAAAGATTATTTTTCAATTTATCACATTTTGAAATGTCGTCTACAAACTCTTTGAATTTGGGATGGTAGACAATTTGGGGTTTGGTAAAGGGTTAAGCAATTGCAAATGATTTGATCACAAATTTTAAAAATAAAAAATGTCATTTTTCATATTTCTTTGTCAGACAAGCAGGCAGACAGCCATAAATGGCTGCCACACTTCCTGCGTTACATGAAAAATACCAAATTAGACAAAAAATGCGCATCAATAAGCAGAATGGAGACAGACAAATGCACAGAAAAACAAGACTTCAAAGTGATTTCTGAAGTCTGATATGTCTGCCTAATATGTGGGGCAACAAAAAAAAAAGCTTTTAGAAATGGTCACATGATTCAATCACCTCTACAGAAATATAAATAAAGACAGAACAAAAAACCCCTATCTACAATTGAATCAACATTTGCGTGTTTATTTTCCAGGGACAATGTTCACGACATAATCATTACAAAACGTATTTATTCTACAAATTGAATTGCCATCATTCCTCAAATTAGCCCTCTTCCTACGACTTTTACACTAGCCGCAGACATACAACAAAGAGCCAAAAGCTAAAAAGGAGGGAAAAGAATGTGAGATTTTCAAAGTGCAACTAATCAGATATCAATCTATTAAACAGAAAGATTATACTTTATTTTGTCACAATGATTTCAAAGGTCTTCTGCAAGTAAGCAGATATCTGAATCAGGAAAAGGACTGATTCATGCAACATTTGGGCCATGTAATTCAGATGGACAAGAAAACATTCCCTGCCATTCAGCGCGCCGGAAAGAGGCATTGTTCCTGTTTGCAAAACCCTCATACGCAATCATTATGAAATGAAAAGAATGCACCATTATATGGAGCCCCCAAAATAGGCCTGGTATAAAGGTGCAAGCCATTGTCTGGAATACATTTGTCAACGTATATTGTTGTCATCCACAATTGTGGTTGATCTGAATGGACGATATCCTTTCTCTCTGGCTGCCAACAATTTGTTGAAAATCATAATGTGTTTAAACCAACACACTTGGATGAAAAACAAGGAAGCTGATTGTTAAGTACTATGGAATAGTTTGTTCTTGTACATGCTTATGTCATTTCAGACTTATGACCATACACAAAGCTATGAGCGCAAAACCTGGTTGGCACATAAGTTTATCAATATAAGCGAACATAAAGAATAGGATTTTCATTTGTTCAAGCCGTGATGCATTTGCCTTTGAATGGTGAAGAAAAGCAAAGAAAAGAATGGAATTGAATGAACCCATAGAATCTTCCATATCTAACCCATTACAAGAAAAGAATGGGACATCTAAACAAAAAGCGTTTTTGATTCCTTGAAATGCAGGATGGTGGGGGTGGATAGGAGAGAGCTTGTGGTGAGCTGTATTCTTTTCCTTACAGTAATTTTCCAAATGATGCAAGATTTATCATCTTAGCATTGAACCAAACAATCATTAGTTTTCCTGTTTTAACTTAAAACTATTGAAGAAAAAACAAGAAATCGGACATAAAATAACTAATTTTTCTTTGTTTAAGACACTCAAAAAACCCTAAATGCCTGTCTGTCCATATGGATTAAAGAGGTAAAAAGCAAGCATGAACAACAACAGCCAGACTCCACTAAATCAATCGTAGATAATATGCTGTCACCATTTATTACCTCGACTTTTATTGAAAATGGGGACCCATTGTACTAAGCCCTTGTTGTTATCAAATACGAGTTTTCACAATGTCATTAGAACCCTTCTGTTGCCCATAAAACACATGGCCACTCCAACAAGAGCAATTTTTTTTTCGAACCACAAAAAGAGAAATACAAAAAGATGGAATTTGCATTCATATCTGTGTTTGTTTGTTCACAATACAAAATGTTGTTCTTTCAAAATGCTACCGATATGTCATGATGTAATGTGGCAGGAAATTTGTGGGATTTCGTATATGATTAATCATATTTTCTGTATGCCCTTTATGATGATATTGCATAAGAAATAGGTTTCAAATCTACTTCATTCCATAGCCTGTGCTGCACTCATGTTCTTCTTTATTATATAAAGCTGTTTCCATGCATAGCCATAGGCATTTTTAACACACCTGCTATAATTGATTTAAAAAATCAAAATAACAAAAATAAATGCTTAAAACAAGTAATTTATTCTTTTGTTACAATGCTTTTTTCAACACCGTATTCCACCAAAAGTTTAATTCTTTTCTTGTTCACTAATTGCCATCTTTTAATTATTTTTGGGGGGCAACAAATTCGAAATTGAGTATCAGTCTCAGTCACCAACAACTTCAACAAATTTGTGGCATAGAACTATTAAATAGCTTAATTAAGTCTGTAGAAACTAAATGTTTGTAAAATGGCTCATGGTTCACCTGGCTCAACTTGAAGATAAATGCAAATGATCCCTGAAAAACTTTCAAGACCAAGGATTCCCTTAAAGATGGCTAGACGAATTAATAAACATAAAAAAACAAAGTTAATAGCAAATCAAAAAACAAAACCTGGCTAAATAACCAATTAAATTGTTTGTCAACAAAACTTTTCTATTAGGAACCAATATCTCATAGATTATTCTGTGAACGGTTTAAGTCAATTCTTCTACATGAAAATTTGTCCCTGACATCCATATATAGAAAGGAAATATAATAAAACTGCCATTAAAATTTGTACATCTTGACAAGGTGACGACTAAACATTTGAAAAGATTTAATTGTAATAAAAATGTGTAGGTAAATATTGCCTGCGGCAAAAAGAAACTCAGACATTAAGGGAAAAGGAACCTGCCCTTGAAACATATCAAGATGTAGTCTGTTCACTGAAACCTGGTAAACATTGAAAACACTAGAATAAAAATCTGAATTTTACAATCTCTATCGATTAAATGTTTACAAATAATGCCTAATGAATAGAAATTTACTTGCATGATTATGTAGTAAACAGTTTGTGGAAACTTTTTGTTATCACAAAATCTTTCCCTGCGTAGGATTTAAGAACTTATCCATGAATGTTCATGAATATTAAATGTCTGTTCAAGAACACAGAACTTTTTCATAAAATTTAAGAACAGATTCATTAACGTCAAATACAAGTTCATGAATACATTCATGAACCTGTGCTTGATGTTTATTAACATATTCTTAAATATCATGAAAGAGTTAAATTGTTTTTTTGTTCATGAATGACCATTTAATGTTCATGATTGTTTGTGAGGTCTTGAATCTTTTGCAAGGGGTTATACCTTATAGTAAAGGTGTGTCTAGATGAGTTCATATAGTTATGAAGGAATGGCTTAATGGGAAAGAATCAAAGAGCATTCTACTTTCTCCAAGGTCAACTAATCCATAGAGACACAAGGTCCGAACATCACCTGAAAACTCTCACAAACCCTCGGTCCATTAAGTAGGAAATAATCATCTTTGTTTATAAAACAATGGCCTAGCGGTCAGTCAAGTGACCATTGTTTATAAAACAATACTCTAGTCAACACTTGACCATGGCTAAACACAGGAATTTGGTGCCAAAGTGCTTATCAAATGGGGCAAGAGCCATTTGGGCCAGACGGTTTATCACATTCCCTCATATGTGTACTCTAATATATCGAAGGTTCGATACAAGACTATAATAAGTCCTTGATGTTTGTGAAGGAATTGCAATAGCTTTGAATGGAACCCTTAATAAGCATGTACATCAAGGGTTCAACGCAAATTTGATACAAAGAGCTATACATTTTTGTTAAGCACTTACTTTAGTCTTACATTGGAAGCTTGATATACTCCATTTGAATGCCACTGCAGCAAACAAGAAATCAAATCACCGTTGAAAGCAAAGGAAAAACTTCTGCTTGCAGTAAACTATTTCTTCTTTTGGTAAGAATGTGCCTCTTTCCCTTTTACCACCAAATTTACACGTCAGCATCAATACTGTTCAATTTCATCCACCCGGATTTTCATTTTTGCCAAAGTTATATGGGGTTAATGGGTTTATCATATGTCCATCTTTAAGAGTTACCAAACCCTACTTTAGTATTATACTCCTCATTAATCTACTGGTAATCTCTGACGTGTATTTGGGCCTTGCCTACATTTAAAAGCAACATCAAACCACTACCTTAAAGTATGAAAAATAACATTCATTAAGTAGTTATCTTTATTTAGTAGTAAAATATTAACATTGCATTTCATTTATGGTAATGGTTAAAATACTTTTAAATTTCTAATGCATCTTTTAAATCCCTTCCCTTTTTTAAATATATACAAATAGATATTATTAGTGTGGCATTATCAAAAAGTCTGTAATTGATAGATGATCAATGAAAGATGATAAGCTTGTGATGAGATTTTTTTCTTTATTGATCATAACTGCAAGTGCTTTAGTTTTTCGTTTCTAATGACTATTTTCATTTATTTCAAATGATAATGACAAAAGTCCCCATTTAATTCAGCTTTCAATTGTCACACAGGTGTAAAGGGATGTTTAACTGTACAATTATTGACATATATTGATAGATTTGAACAGTTTAATTCAACAATTTCCTTGTTTATAAACAGTTATTGTCAAATGCAAAGACATGTATTTAGCTTTACTGTTAAGCAAGCCTAGCATGTATCATATTATGTTACAAAAAGTTATTACAAACTACAGGTTTTACAAGTCATTCCTGTCCACTTAATTCGCATTAGGACATTACTTATTTGAAACAATTCTATTCTCAAGTAGATGAGACAGTTCAAGAAATTGATATAACAGAAGATAAAGCTCAATTTCCTCTTAAAAAACTATTATTTCTTTTGTCACAAAGATTTTCACCCAGTATCATACTAAAATCGTATTTTTTAAACCTGATAATTGTCATCTGGTGATACTTTCAATTTGATTAACTCTCAGAATTTTATTCAGGTGAATAGGCTCAACAACCATCTATCTATGCAATGAGCCATTGGGCATAAGACAGTGGAAGGACTGACAAAAAAAAAAAAAAGCAGAAATAGTTATATTTTCCCGTCTCTTTAGTTTTTCTAACGGTCATCAGCTTCATTGCTTAAGTACCCTGATTGTACACATGTTGCTGTATTTGGGTTCAACAAAGTTATGTTATGAAAGTTAAATTCCATCCATATTGCACATCACTTATTAACAATTTGGGTCTGATTCATTTGACAGCATTGATAGATTATTGAGTAGCAAAGGAAACTGCAAGTTGATTGATCAGCCGGCCTAACTTGTCAAACTGAATAGACTCAAACCTTCCTAAATATGGCAAAATGTGACTGGTCCAAATTGGAAACATCAGCAGACAACAACAAAATAACACAAACTTGATGTTGTTCTGCGTAGCAATGGGTAGAAACAATTGTGGCAAGAGAATAAATTGCTTATTACAAGCAATATCTTTTATCACAGTTGTTTCTAAACACAGAAATATGAAGGAAGCCTAAGAAACAAAAGGAGTAATTGCTCATTATGAGCATACTATGCTTTTGTCTCAATAATTGCTGATATTCTCGTCTGAAACAGGTGTATAAAAATGTGTAATCATAAAGAAAATGGTTCACAATGCCAAGCTTTCTTCCTTACCAAAAGAAAACACAATAACAAAATTGATTGTTTCTCTTATCGCAAAACAATATCAACAATTTCAGACAATCTAGCCAAAACAAGTACGGTTTCAGTCCTTGTATTGTTCATTTCACTTTACCAAGGGCAATGCAGTGTATTTAATTGTTCTCCCCATGGTATCGAATTGTCATCCCCGACTCAACAACAATACTCGGGTCCGTCCAACCTATCATTACGTCCATATCAGAGTCATTTAACTCTTCTTCCTTAAAATACAGCAGACTGGGAAAAAAATCACTAACAAAGAAGGTTCAAAAACATTCAAAGGAAGGAGAAATTACTCATAAATGAGCAATTTCTCCATTCCTTTGACTATTTTCAATATTTTTGTTTAATATATTCTTCAATGAATAAAATGGATTTAATGATTTTTTATTCAAAGTCTTTATCTAAACTGCGGAGGGGTTCTATCGATGAAAAGAGAGTGAGAGATTTAATCATCTGTTTTAACGGGTGATTTTACTGTCCAATGGTTACATTTGGAAGACCTTTTATTGTAACATATTGCTGGTTAATGTGGCCAAACGGCATTGAAAATGACAATGGATGGTTTCTTCTAAGAAGTCAGGCGACAGACATTTACAAATTAGTGCTGTTTAGCCCATGATTCGGTTCTCTTCTGACTGTCTACATCTTGTAACAGACAGTAAAAGGAGGTTCTCGAAATATCAGGACTTTGACTACAATCAAACTCCTTTATACTTATTTTTTTATCATAATTGTTTCTACCCAATATCAGTTGTTTGTTTTTTCTTGCTCTTTTATTTACTGTTATTAGTATCTGTTTTAACAGTCACCAAATTACAAATAAGGGAAATGGTTTGGGTACCCAAATGGTTTAAAGTATTGCAGTGTTAAACAGACAACTATCCAAAAACAAAGGTATAATAAAATTAATACAAAAGACTGATTTCAAGACTACAAAGGCACTCACTCAATAACATTCACAAACAGCTAGGCTTGATTTAACGAAATCACACATTAAACCAACTCCTTAAAAAGCAGAATAACAAAATAGAGACTGTTCTCAGAATGAAATTGTTAGATAGTATGATCTTAAAGTCTATTAACAAATCATAAGGTTTTCCTTAGATATACAATGTACAGTGAAGCCTCGTTTATCCGGATGTCTCGCAATCCGAACGAAATTGTAAGGGAACGGAATTATTTGACCAGTTTGTTGCAGACGACCTTTGAAAACATTGTGGGTAAAGGAGAAATTGCTCATGACGAGCAATTTCTCCTTTTCCCACAATGTTTTCTGCCATATCAGAAGATTATATTTGAATTTCATCATGTTTTGAAATGTCGTCTGCAAACTCTTTCAATTTGGGACGGTCGACAATTTGGTGTGTGCTACAATAACAATTTGGGTTATAAGTATACACGTGCATACAAACTGTTTAAGTCTTAATGTGTATGAGGACATGGTCTGCTTCATTAGTCCGGATGATTCGGTCATCCGGAAATTTTGTTGGGAACAGACGTGTTCAGATTAACGAGACATCACTGTATATTCTTTTTTCAATCATGATAATTGACCTAAGTTATGGTGCTATAGTTTTACCATCGCACAAATAAGTGAAGTTGCTGGTCAGAAAATGTGAATTCCCCATTATCACTCAAGGTCCCCAATCTGATATTCTTGCATGTGAACGGAACGTTTTACAATGTTGGAGGCTTGTACAGATGTGAATCTTAACCAGTTTTCCATGCACGACATTTCTCTTATCTAATTCAGGAAGCAGGAATCAGTAGATGCATCAAAGAAACGGAAATATTTTCATGACCTTGTATAACAATATCTAATTACGAGCAGTGCAAACATTTTACTTTATTAGACTCTTTCATTAGCCGACACTTGTTTTCTTTCTCTTCCTTTATTGCAGTGCATGCAATATCATCATACACATTTAAAAGAAAGATATTGGTGTAGGAATAGCATTGGCCTTTTTTTAAGCAAAACTTTCTTATTCTTTTTCATTATATTCCTCCAAATTATTTTTGCCATATTGTATATACTAAAAAACACAATATCAAAATTATCCATAACAATGTTTTTCCCTGCGAAAAATTAATCTTAATGAAGCCATTGAAGATGAAGGAAGAGTTGCTTGTCAAAAGGAACTTGTTTTTCATACTTTACTTAATGGATGCTTTAGTCATCTGCAGCAGTTATATTTAAATCATATATCAAGGAAACAGTAAAAAGACCCTTACAAATAAAAAGACAGGGAATGGGCAAAGGTCTCCTGGGTAACTATACATTAAAATACAAAAATATCACAATAAAAAAAAGGTGAACAGGTAACAGATAAACTGTTACATTTCTGTCTCATTATCAGGGGAGCCTAATTACAGGGCACTTCGCTTTTTTTTGTCCTCATAGGAAATGCGGCTCAAAAGTCACAAGAAATCATATCCGCCCTGTACCAGCCCCGTTATTGTCGCTGGCATTGTCTCGGTACTCGAGTCAGGTAAATCACTCATTAGGTAACCAGCCAATCACACATAGGAAACCCTTGATCATGTGATCAGTACTTTGCTAATGAATAAGATAGTATCAGTTGGACTCTTTTTTTTATGAGTGATTTGTTACATTTATGGGAAAAGGCATAAGGAACCACTGTGACCAAAAAAGGATTTTCAATTCTTATTTTGATACACCATCATAAGATATACATCACTGTAATAAATGAAGAAAATATCTTTATGTGCAACCTTCACTCTTTTTATCACTGTGTTTTCTATTTAAATATCACAACAAAATAGTTGCCTTAATACTATACAGCAGTCAGCTGCTGTTGATTTCAATATAAGCAAGTCTCAAAAAGCATTTCAGGAAGGACAAAAGGGTTAACCTCCCTCAACATGGCAAACAACACCACTCGAATGCACCATTATTGTTTTCCGTTGGCCACTGACAAGCAGGAAGACAATTAGGGTGACATCAATCTAACACAGGTGTCAACAGCTCTAATCTAGATGGAGCTCATTAAAACAAAAGGTTACGAGTAAATTAAAATTATCGCTATCTGTCATCTTCAGGAGCGGGTTTCCTATCAAAGCGGAAGAAGAAAGCAGTTTAACTCTTAACCGCATTAACCGATGTTATGAGATACCTGGTCTAACTGGTCGCTGTCTAGGAAAGAAGGATTAATTAGGTTGGATATACAGGAAATGCATTTCGTCCAGGATGGTTGCAGTAAATTTTAGCAATCAATGGATTAAAAGTAAAGAATGACCCTGATTCATTGTTTTTTTTTTCCATTTTGTGATCGGTCCAAATTGAAAGCAGTAGCAGCAGCAGACGGAAATGGTAGCATTTTTTTGTCACTTCTGATATCAGTTTGAAACCATTGTGACAAAAAAAGCCTTCTCACCATAGAAAAGGCTTAAATGAAAGGTTTTAAAGAAAGTTTTTTTTTAAACTATTTATTTTGTCATCTGCTTGGCTGCCACTATGGCATTTTTTTTTTTGGTGAAAAATACAAGTAAGTTTGGTTGGTTTAGGGGAAGATGTTTCTCAGAATCTCCAGACTGCTGATGTAAAAGTTATGTAACACTCCTCGTGAATTTATCACCTGCACGAAGGCCTGCCAGACTTTCTGACAGCAAATCCCATGTTCGTATTCTCCTTGACCATTTGTCGTCATGCAATACCCAGTCTAAAACAACTCCTTCCAGTTATGTAAAGCAATCGTGGATTTTCCGGCAACATGTAACACACAGATTATCAACTTAGAGTCAGACATTTCAGCAAGGTCTAATTCTAAGAATTTAAATAAATGAATATAAAACAAACAAAACCATGATTTTCCTCTTTACATGCAAGGTCTGTTTCAATTCCATCTCAATTTGAAATATCTTGAATCTCTTTAAATTTGAGCCATCAAAAAAGTTGTTGTTTGGTAAAGTGTTTAACAAATCAAGTTCACAGTTTTCACTTTCATTATTGAGAAATAAGATGAGATTAAAAAGTAACCTTTTCTGGTAGAATTGAAAATAGAATAGAAAAGGAGAAAATATATGCTTTATGAGTAACTTTTCCTTTCCATAAAATCATCAGTTTCATCTAGTGGTTGTAGAGAAGATAGAATACAGGACTCTTATGGAAAATATGTTAAAAAATCAAACACTCCTCACCATTTTTACCCACAATGCCTTTTTCTTGACGGCATCTCCAACATATTGACATCGACATCCGATCACCAAATGATCTCCAAGTGAGCGGTAGCGTAAAATGAAAAGCTGCCTTAAACCATTTGTAAGACAATAAATGTTGCTCACACCATTGTCACAATAACGTATTTAAGTGTTAACAAATTGCCTGGCTTTGTGCCGTCTGTCTCTTCTGGGGCATTATCTTGACAAAAAGGCTGTCAGATGTTAATTGTCGTGTCATTCATGTGGATACAGAGGCAAGCGGAGAGGCAAAAGGATTGTGAAAACTCGGGGAGGATTGCAAATCCCAGGGGATTGTGAAAAACCCCTGTTATCTCCAAGTTATCTGTTTCCCTTATGAGTCATTAATTCACTCTTCTAAACTCTTTAAAAAGTTTGAGCTTGAGAAAAAAGGGATTCAACCATTTCTGCTTCAAATAACACAAGGCATATGACTTTTAAAATCAGTTATTTAAGTGATGGAGAAAATTACAAACTGGACAATTATGAACAGAAATTTCCCATGATAAGTAATCTGTATCTGGCTAATGTTTACGAATGTAGTCCTCTTCATTGGCATCTAAGCTTTTGTCCAAGGACAGGTTTAACTTTGGTATAACCAATCAAAACACAGAAATAGGCATGCTCAAAGTGAATAAATTTATTGTATGTACCAACAGGAAAAGATTTTTATCAAAAGTTTTAAAAACGATTTTAGCATTTTTCTCTTTCTAACAAGACTAAGAAGAAGTCTTGAACATATTCCTTACATTGGAATACAATGTATCGAGGGTTCAGTGCAATACTATAGTAAGTGCTTCATGTTTATGAAGCACTTACTAAAGTCTTGCATTGAACCCTTGGTATGTGATTGATCCAAATTGAAAGCAACATCAATTTAGTATGAGAAAAAAAAATTGCATCATAATTATGATTATGTGATGAAACTATTGTGACAAAAGTAGTCTTTGAAGACTTTTCTGCAGCAAAAGATTTAAAGTAATGTATAAATAATGGTTAAAATGGTTATGCTATAAATTGTGAAGTAAATTCCATTTTCTTATCATAGCGTTTGTTTGCAAGATCTTGCAGAAGCATTCAAGAAAACAACTGACAAGTCTTTAGGTTGCCAAAGTATACACTCACCATTCCATTGTCAGTATCAAGTGTCATTTACCCCTCAATTATCAGGACCTTTAACCCACTCTAGGAAACAGTGATCCCTCATTCTTCTTACTTATACCCAGGGAATTCGTGCCAAAGATAAGCGCACTCTGCTTTTGTCATATGTAAAATAGGAACATGTCAACAAGATTTGTTAAAACTGTTCCTGTAAGCTTCCTTGGGAATTGGCTTGTCTTTGGGTTCAGATAGGTTTTGAAATAACACTGTTGGGGGCTTAATGGGATCCTTTCTCTAGCATCCATTTCAAAAGACAAACAATATTTCATTATGTAAAAACAACCTAAAGATTGTAGAGGAGACAGATCCAAACCAACCAACTACCCCCATGTGAAAAATCTTGCCTTTTAATACCAGCAAAAAGTAAGAGAAATGACAGGATCAATATGAAACAGCTAAAGACTATCAATTTATCTATTCAGTTAAATACCAATGGAGTACCAGAGTACAATAAGTGCATATTGATACCAAACAGCCAATCACAATGGTAAATTCCACAAAACTAGCCAGAATTATATTTATTCAGTATCAATATCAGAAGAGTTTTTACAGATTCAACATAAAAGTTTCACAGATTGAATACCATGAACAAAGTCTGTCACAATAAAAATTTCATTAAATTGTTGTGATTCATTAGGGAAGTGCTCACTAGCTTAAATTATATCTATTAAGTATTAATATCAGAAGATTAACATATTCAATGCTAGATTTACATAGAGTGCACATGGATACCACTTCCACAGCCTATCACAAAGAGGAATTCAACAAAATCATTGTGACTAGGGAAGAAACTGCTCATCAACTAGTACTAAATCTATTCAGTATCAATATCAGAAGAGTAACTGATTCAATGAAAGATGCACACAGAATTCACAATGATACAACTAAAACGGTCAGTTACAATAAGGATTAATTCAATCACTTGAGGTCATTACCTAAACAGAGATCATAATTGACTGACAGGATAACATCGCCAGCTAGTGAACATGGTCTTTATTCCTCTCTTTTTATCCAGACGATGGCATTGTCAAGTTCTTGTATTTTTGAGGGATATTGCTGGAAGCCTGGGGCCCGTTTTACTAAACAAGTTACGGAAAATGTTTGCGTAAGTCATAATTGATTAACATGGATAATATCTTCAATGAAAGTACAATATTGCAATGTGACACGTCATTGGAAGCGTCTCGGAGAGACGATTCCAATGATGTGTTACTTTGCAATATTGCTTTGCCAAATATTGAAATAAAAGGACTTGTTGTTTTAGACTTACGCAAATCTTAAGCGTAAACTGTTTAGTAAAACGGGCCCCTGAAGTATAGGTCTTAAATACTTATTCCCTAATACCTCACTTTGACGCAGAGGCAGCAAATTACTTTAAGGAATTTGCTCATCATGATAAATTTTTCCTGATGACACAATAGCTGCTTCTATTTATTATCGCAAAGAAAATGCAGATTTGTAGACTTTATTATCAACACCTGTTGTTACAGTGAGAAGTGTAAAATGGAAGTCTCTCTTTTAGCAGTATCATAACATTTATTAAAAATATCGATCGTTTCTAAACTCTTGAATAAATTCCAACTTATCCATTTACATACATTAAGACTAATTGAATAATAGACATGAATATATATCATTTTTGCTTATGGTCAAGCAATAACAAACTTAAATGGTTCTGTTGCCTAAAGACATCAATTAAACTTCTCCTGTGATTTTTTCTTGATTTTCTATTTTGTTAAACATCAGTTGATGATTCATCAAAAAAAAGTTTATTGAAATGCTTGACATGCAAAAGTGCAATTAACTCTTTACAAAAGGTTGTGTTTTTTATTTCCTTGGATTTAAAGTAATTTCGCGCAACAATTCAAAGGAAAATTACTAATGAAACCTTTTCTTCTTATACAGTTGATATAATCTTTGCATTATTTTGAGAGTTAAAAGTAAACCACATTGTAGAATAACTAATTCTTAAAACTCCTTGGAGTGTTTGGAAAACACAAATTGTCTTATTCTAGTGATCTTGGACTAACAGTGAACAACTGTAGTGAAGAAGTGATAATTGAATCATTTCTATGAAAAAATGATATCTTATATTTCAACTCATATTGTTTATTCAAACTAACATAAATTCACAAAACATGTCAAAGATTTTTTCACCAAATTTTAGGGCTCCTATAGATTGTTCACATCAAATTCAAGCTGGACTTCCCCTTCCTGCAATAAATTCTGATGATTTTGACATGACATACAAATGTATCAGTAGCATCTGTAGCTAAGGCACCACAATTGCTGGCCAGTTCACCCTTAACATGACAATGCAGCTAACGTGACTAAAGCAGTCGACAACAGAAATTATTTTTGGAAAAAGGAGAACTTGCTTATTCAAGCAATTTCTCCTTTTTCCAAAAATAATCTTTATGCTTACAGAGAGAATGCCTTCCAAATCTATCAAAATGTAAAGCTGTAATTTTTCATATTTATTAATTTTGTGATGATACAGAAATTTTGTAAAATGCTCATCAAATTTCTCCCTTAAACCTAGACGAAAGTTTAGATTAACACATTTTGACTACTAAATTCCAGCATATCAGATCAGTATTTTCCCCTCAAGTCAACCATCTGTGAAAGAGAATATCCCAGAATGTTACACCTTTCCACTCCAATC
Source organism: Cerastoderma edule (assembly GCA_947846245.1). Classification (NCBI taxonomy): domain Eukaryota; kingdom Metazoa; phylum Mollusca; class Bivalvia; order Cardiida; family Cardiidae; genus Cerastoderma; species Cerastoderma edule. Next base: position 18,031,895 of record OX401416.1, read on the forward strand.
TCAAAGACAAAGAACTACTTTCTAGAGTGGATAGGGAAGAGAGTGATACGGCATGAGGGAAAAGTGTTAATAGACACAAGTTCTATTGTTAAATGGGGCTTTAACAACTGGCCTATTGTGACACAGCAATCAGCTGGGAGTCGCCCCATCGTAAATTGATCAGATTGTTACTACGTGATTGAGAGCGATGCGAATGACATGGAAGTCTCCTGGAAAAAGACAATCACGCCAAGTGCTTTTGTTAAAGACTAATGTCTTTAATGTGAGCTTCATTTGTTCCCTACAGCATCTAGTCACGCAGTCACAAACCGACACTTAAATTTGTCAAGCCAGTTCCGACTTTTCCTTAAACATGTATTCCTTTCAGGGACACAGAGATGTTTAGGAAATGTTTCAGCCAAGTAACAACCTATATTATCATTCAGTGTTCTTAATCTCACTTGGATTATAGATTACACCTTTTTCAACAGTTTTGTCATATCATAGCTGCCTAACCATAGTTGTCCTAACCAATAAGACCTTTCCAGCATGGAAACAATTGGTTAAAGAAGTGAGACACAAAATGATTGTGTGGCTGTGTCTTTGCAAAATGATGGAAAGCATATTGGCCCAAGCTAGGGAATAATGAATCCTGGGGACCGTTTTACTAAAATCTTAAGAATTTCTTTTGCATAATTCAAAACTGATAAACATGGATAGTATCTTAAATGAAAGTACAATATTGCGATGTGACATGTCATTGGAAGCGTCTCATAAAGACGGTTCCAATGATGTGTTACTTTGCAATATTGCTTAGCCGAATATTGAAAAAAGTAGGCATGTTTCTTTTTTTTTTATAAGAATAACAAGGGTTCAATGCAATACTATAGTAAGTGCTTCATAAACATGAAGCACTTACTATAGTATTGCATTGAACCCTCTATAAAATGTTTAGTACAACGGTACCCAGGACCCTATATTCAAAATGTGAATGGTGCCGAACGTGCTATTCAAGCCTGGTTGAGGCATAGTTTAGGGACCCATTGTCCATAACATAGTCACAACAGAATTGAGATAATTCAATTTCCATCATACAAATCTTTATATCTTCTTGACCTAACTTTGAGCAAATTAAATAAAATCGAATACATAAGACAACATCAATGAAACATCAAAAATGAAATAACAGAAAGTAGAAATGAAAATTGGTTTATTATATAATATCAGTCTGTAGAACTGCAGACTTATAATGAATACATCAAAAGATTAGATTCTTAATTAATCATTTATAAAAAAGAATGATTAAGCATCATTGAATTAAATGGAGACATTAGAGGTCTATAGATACTAATATGTAGAATAATACCTTAATCAGAGTTTCACCAATCTTTCTGCAGATTCTGCCTTTTTTGTCTTACTAAAGCTACATGTAATAGAAATCCTTGAGGCTCGAATAAACAAGCCATGATAAGGCTCACTGTGGCTTGATCATTATTGATTGATATTTGATAAGTTTAAAAAGAAAACATTTTTGCAGAACAAAATGCATTTGCAACTATTTCTTCATATGTCACTTTCTTTCTTTTCTCAAATTAAAGGGGGGAAATGTCCAGGCTTTAAAGATGTTGTCTGCTTATCTAATCAAACTGGCCAACTAAGCATTTACAAAATGCATTGTGGGGCAATGGGCAAAGGAAGCCGAAAATTGTCTCTGCATCAGTAAAAATGGTATCACCACGGTTTCAAGAGAGAAACTGTCATGTGGCATTCACCATCAACTTCTTCTTTATTGCTATTTTATTGTTGTTATAGAAACAGATTTATGATCATTTGACTCTAATCAGATTCCTTGCAATGCATTTTAGCAGTAAGTGTTCTTTTGATATCATGTGTGTGTTCTTAGTTTTTTGTCTGTTGGTTTTATTGTACTACAATCAACCAAATTCATGCATGCAATCAAGTATGCTTTCACCTGCAGTTTTCAGAGAAAGCTGGAAGCATAAAACTGGAGACAGAAAGAAGATTTCACCCATTTCCTCGATAGTCTTTCGAATGTTTCTCAAATTGAAGGCAGCAAAGACACCAATTACAAAGTATATATAACATATTTGCGTATTAAGAAATTATTGAGAAAATATATATACAAACAAAATGCTCTGAAAATTTTTTCTTAAAAACTGATAAAACTCATTTCAAGATGTGTCTGCCAAAATGTTATACTGTATCAAGAAGTAGTTGGATAAATGGGTTCTGGCAATCATATTTGTTTGGTATTGAAGACCAAAATCTCAGTTTTAATACCTGCTTCAGTGGTTCATCACAAGAAAGACATTTTCCCAAAGGTCTTTGTCCAATTTCAACAAACAAAGAAAGAGTGCACTCTTATATGACAGATCTTTGGCCCTGCTGGCTTCATGTATCATTGGCTGCATGCTTTTATCTGGAAAACTCAAGCTAGAACCTCAGAGCTTCATCAGCCAGCAAAGAACAACATTAACAAGGTCATAATACCAAGGGATAGATAAACAAGTTTTGCAGTGAAAGCATGGTAATTTAGAGCAAAAGTTTTCAGTTGCTGTCAAGATATCAGCATTATTCAAGAAATATTGTAATTTCTGCAATCTGCATCAATAGAGATAAATGCTTGTTGAGCCCAAACCCTTCATTAAAGTTGAACAGTGTTGAGTAATATGGGTGGGGGTTTTATTGTAACACTTTGCATACTTGAGTAAAACTGTTCCCTAGTTTGCTGTGTGCATTTAATACAAACAAAGCTATTTCAATTATTTTAGACATCTTTAATTGAATTAAAAACAACTAATTGATGGTCAATACTCTTACTCTCAGACCATGCCAATAAAATATAAGATTTGACCTTGACCTTCAAAAAGTTGTCACAATATCTGAAAGAGATCACATGTTCGCGAAGCAGTTAATTCTTACCAAACAACAAGTGTTCTTTACCATCCTAAATTGTAGACAACAGGCCAAATAAACTTGGAATATATTTTCCCTGTAGGAAAGATTTTATTCAGAAAAAGGATAAATGATTACAGTAGTATTTTTGCTTTTCCAATGATGGTCTCAAGATATTGTCAGCTGTGGAGCCCGCAAATCCTGAGATTGTATAGTCAAGTGTTAATGGGTGCTTTCAAAGATTCCAAGTATAAGAATGAGATTTACAGAGGAGATATCATCCAGCAAGAACAGAGAAACCATTGTGCAGCCCCTACTTTACAAATTCATACAACATGCACACTTCCTTGCAGTAGTTCCAAACTGCTTGAAGGCTCCTAACCCTTAGAATGCTGGGTTATTTTCTAAAAAGTAGATTTTTGTGTCGTCTGTTTTCCAAAAACTTAGATATCTGCTTAATTTTGATGAGAAAAGAGACTCTGATTAGCAAATAGGTTAGATCACAGGCAAGCGGCCAAGTAACTTGGAAGCTGGCCTGGGTCTAACCTGTTTGCATAAACTTCTTTTGTCTTTATGGTTACAAAGCATTGTTGTTGTTTTTTCTATCAATTAAGCAGCATTTCATGGCACTTTTCTGTCACTTTGAAGGTTCATTTAAATGTCATCTGCTGGAAATGATCCGCAACATTGGAAAGCTTAAATAACATTTACGTTTGTAATGAGCACCCACAGCGTTTGGGCTTTAAGTTTTTTGCCCGGGAGTATAACATCAACATTGTTTGGTAAATCTGTTTTCCTCCTTAATCTGGACCTATCCTGTCATACTTGTGTTCGAAAGGGGCCATTATTGCACAGGAAGGGTTAGACAAACAATTAACTTCAGTGTAGAATGGCATGAAACATTCGTAAAACATATGTTTCCAGGCAAACACCAGCCTAGTTACACCTTTCCTGGTGCAGATCAGGGGTAAAGTGTGAAATGCAGCTTTATTAACACTTAGAATGCTGGGTAATTTTTTAAAAGTAGGTTTTTGTGTCGTCTGCTTTCCAAAACCTTAACTATATGCTTAATTCTAAGGAGGAAAGATACTCAGGGTAGCAAACAGGTTAGATCACAGGCCTGTCGCCAATTTACTTGGTGGCTGGCCTGGATCTAACCTGTTTGTGTGCATAAGCATGAAGTCAGTTCCAGCACTATAAGGGTTAATTCTTCCCTTGTTCCAGATTGGAATGGATGGGATTTAAGTTTTATGCCATTTTCAGAGTTAAATTGCTGTGGCAAGTACACCTATCCATGCTCCTGGAATTCTCTCACAAGTCCTGCAAACTGTTTCTATCAGTTAACTGTCTATATAAAAGCATGAACACATTGCACCATCAAGAAGAACTATGGGCTGTGTCAAATTGGAGGCATTAGCAGATGACAATTTCTGAAAAGGGCAATTGAAACTCTCCTTTATCAAATAGTAGATAGTAGATAATAGCGTGACAAAAGGATAACATTTCCTATGATGGGCCATTTCTCTTTTTGTTCCATTGATTTCTAAGTTATTAACTACATTAGCCTTAAAATATGTCTTATCAAAGAATTATGTTCTTTTTTTAAAAGAAAAACAAAAAGGGTTTCTGTAACAATGTACACTTAAGCAGGATGAAATTACCACACAAGAATGCCAAAGGTCACAAAAACTTTAAAATTCAGTGGCAAAACAGATTAGTAGAGAATATGCACCCCAGGTCACTCTATCACAGGTTTATTTTATCACAGTGACAGGCAAACTGATAAACCTTTTCTCCAAAAGTCAAACAACTTTCAATATTCACAAACGGCAGAAGAACGAACTATGGACAACATCAGAAATCGCTCAAAAGCGAAAATACTTCATTTTGAATATCAAATTCATTGAGCAATTATACATCAATATAAGATAATTGGTAAAGTTTGGTTACAATTTCAGAATTGCATATTGCACATCATACTACATGCTACACAAGGGCAAGTTAAACAATAAGCATAAAAATGTGGGCTTATCAGTAGCTGTATCAGGAAAAAAGCTCATGAGTGCTCCACTTGAAATAACTGAGATTTATTGTTTCTACTGCTGTTAAAGTATCTGCTTAATCTCAAATAAACAGCAGCATTTCCTTGAGTTGAGAATGACACAGACAATATCTTTACTCTTCACCAAACTATCCCAATGCTTTCGAGATCTTTCGATTTTTGAAATTATTTCGGAAAAAGCAATGTAGATAACTGATGCAAATATCCATGGGAGCAAAGAAATGATGAGAGGTTATAAGAGTAGCTTTTTACACAATATGTTTTATTCCATGTGAAGAAAATAACTCTCATTCTACATAGAGATAACTCATTTACTAAAACTGATTCAATTTTGGCTGGTGCGAATATTACGAAATGGTAAAGAGTAGGATAAGATTCATTACAATATGATGAGAAGTTGCTCAATAAGAGCGAGCACCTTTCTCCTTTTTTCTCAAAACTGTTAATAACATCCTACTACTGCAGGTGTGTTAACCCATTACCAAACAATAACGCTATTTGACCAGTGTCTTGCAGACGACTTTGGAAAACATTGTGGGAAAAAGAAAAATTGCTCTTAACGAGTAATTTCACCTTTTCCCGCAATGTTTTCTATCATATCAGAAATAGTTTTTCAATTTAAGTACATTTTGAAATGTCGTCTGCAAGCTCTTTCAAATTGGGACAGTCAAAAATTTGGTGCTTGGTAAAGAGTTAAAACAAGGCAAACAGAAGGTAACGGGTTAGGGATGTTATCAGTTGCACTTTGCCAATCGGCATATTTATGTGATAAGGCTGTATTCAAACACCCTCTGCATCCAAGATGGTACTATCAGGACCATTTAACTCGTTCTCCTCTTATCAACAGATTTAAAAGGGCCAATGAAATGAAAAATATCCAATTTTCACAAGAATATGTTATCTTTCTTTAATATTTAAAAGTACTTCCTTTTATCTCTGCTAAGTACAAAATAATAATAGGTCACCTTTTTATAAAGAACATAGTCTGTTATACCTCAATTTTATGCATGCTGCTGCTGAATATTCAAGAAATTTGTTTGACAAATAAGATAAGTTGCTCCTAATGAGCATTGCATCCATTGTGTTTGTGCACAATATAGCAAAGAAAATGTTTTAAACTTTACATGCTATTTTCATGTCGTCTGCTGTTGCTTTCAGTTTCGACAAGTCAAAAATACCTAAATGATAGATTGGCTTACTAAACCCTTTAACTAATGTACAGTAAGTACGATCAACAATCATTGGTCATCAACAGTTAATACAAGAATATTCAACAGAGAATTTAAATTTTTGTCATTCATCCACAAATTAATGCAGCATACAATATTACAGAATTGGCAGTTTATAACTGCTAAAACTTGAAAGCACCGTGATTTCTAGGTTCTTCTGCGGCAGATGTGGCAATATGTGCTATTATAAATCATGGAATGAAGATGATTTCGTTCCAATTGGGTCTTTTTTTATGGCTTCAACAGTTTCTCAGTTATACTGTAATACCAAGCCAGCTTAACCCTTAGAATGCTGGGTAATTTTCTAAAAATAGAATTTTGTGTCGTCTACTTTCCAAAACATTAAATAACTGCTTAATTTTGATGAGGAAAGATACACTGATTAGCAAACAGATAAGATCACAGGCCAGCACCAATTTACTTGGTGGCTAGTTTAGATCTAACCTGTTTGCATAAGCATGAAGTTGGTTCCAGCACTATAAGGGTTAAGTAAATGGAGGAAGAAATCGTAATCTAAAATTCCATACAGAGAAATGGGTTTATTCAGAACAGGAAGAATTGGGTTTATACAGAACACAAAGAATTGGGTTTATTCAGAACACGCTGCTCTGTAACCTTGGCCTTTAAAGCCATCATAAAAGAACAAAACCCCAAAAACATCAAGAATCAGATTGAAATAACATTTGACAGATTATGACTATTAGTGACAGTGTTGGGTTCCTTACTTCTATCAAACAGTCGAAAGATAATGGAATTACCCTGTTTATCAAGATTTTTATTGTTTCCCTAAACGCTGTCCTTATCAGCCATTTCAGCAGGAGGAAAAAAATGTGACATGATGCCATTATGTGCTATCATGGCAATCTCAGACATAAACAGTGTATACCAGAAAGACGTTCCACAGGCCTGAAGTAAAACAGAGTTATTTCAGAAAAATCCCACATGTTTTTTTGTTCTTTCGCAAAGGAGAGAAAAGAATATAACAAGGAGATCTGAAGTCTACAAACATTGGAATTCCAAAATGGTTAGTCCATTCTAAACCAATTCTGTCGTGATTACTACATGTTTAAATCACCAGCAACATTAAACTGTAAAACCTTTGTAATTAAAGGAAATGCATCATGTAACAAGCAATTTCTTTATTTGTCCCAATAGTTTCTATCCAATATCATAAAGAAAGTGTTTTATTTGCAAACATTATATGTTTTCAACTCCTTTTGCTATCAATAGTGTCAGTCATAAAATCTCATACAAGGGTTATATTAAACAATAAAAATTCACACTGGTAACGAAAGAATAAGAACCAGGAAAAATTATTTGATAAATTTTGAGCTTAATCTTGGGAGATCATCAGGAAAATCAACACCTCAAAAGCCAGTTGTGAATGTATTCATTAACCTGTACTTGATGTTCATGAAATTATTCTTGAATTGCATGAAATAATTCTGTGTCCATTGGCTGCTGTTTAACAATCCTGAATGTTCCTGAAGTTCATGAATAAGTTCTTGAATCTTTCGTAACTCCGCTGCATAGGACTGAGGGTTAAAACATTCATCTGTATCTCCAGAGCTAATTGAACCATTTCACAAATAACACAATAAATTACACAGTTTTGAGACAGGCTGCTGGCATCAAACAAATGGGATGCTTTAACCCAGATCTTTGAAGAGTAAACAGAAAAGAAGAAGGAAAAGATAGGGCAGAATTTGAAAATGCCATTCACAAGTTTGTATAATTCTCTGTCTGTGAGATAAGATTCCAATTCAAGTTTAAGGTATATCATAATGAAATATACTGCCATGTGGCTTATGAATCTTTTCCCATTTCTCTAAATAGCTTTAAACTTATTTATTTTACATCGATTTTGATGGAAGCTTGAAGCTTATCAAATTCACTCTTGATGACTGCTTTCTAGATATTATACCAGTACTAGCGCCAAATTGATAGCTAGTCCCGGCAATTTTCTCCTTGCCTAACGGGGTATGAGCCCAGGACCCTCTGTACAAGAGGCCAATGCTTTACCTCTGCAGTAAGAGAAGTTTGACAAAGTAAATCAAGAATGTCTAATTCAACATTGTTAATAATGCTCTTGTTGAAATGTCTTTTATGGATAAGCTCCTGTTATGAAATAAACATTGGGCTTAATTTTCAATAAATTTTTTCTCCACAATTCAAAACGTCCTCCTCAAACTCTTGCAATGTCCGAATATGTAAGGTAAAAAGCTGTGGTTTGACAAGAAGATAACGATTACAAAAGAATCCATGCATTACTGGATTTATAGTCCCTTCACATTTGTATTTAAGACGTTTTAACCATTTCGAATGGAGCCCTTACCATGATAAATTAACCCTTTTGTGCACAATTTTCGACTGTCCCAAATTGAAAGAGTTTGCAGATGATATTTCAAAATGTGCTGAAATTGAAAAATAATCTTCTGATGGGGCACAAAACATTGTAAAGAGCAATTTCTCCTTTTCCCACAATGTTTTCCAGAGTCGTCTGAAAGAAAGTGGTTAAATGTTGTTATCGTTTGGTAATTGGTTAAAGACTTCGATTTTGAATGGAGCCCTTTCCATGATCAGTTATAGAGAGCGAGAATGAGAGAGCAAGATGGTTTGAGTTTGGGGTAAATTAGACAAGAATAGCGTCAGTTAGACAGACCATTGATTACATTTTGTCAGTCCATCTTGAATGATGAATCCCTCTTAGCGGAAGTCATGATAACCAGGCTTTTTGACAAACTGTAATCTGTCGAAAAGATCCGATTATTTTGAGAGGGACAGATTAAACCCTCATTCATTCTACAACTAGACCTGGCCCACCTATTTCTAGAATATCATAGTTTACTAGGAAAATAAATTTTGCTTTGTTTTGTAGTTCATGGATTAAAGGTGTTTGATTCACAAGGGATGCCAGCTGGTTGGCTTCAGAAGTTGGAGTGCTTAAATGTATATGCCAGTGGCATGAATAAATACATGGCTTTCATAATGTAACTGAAATACTACTGAAAATGACATTTAACCTAAAACATCATAGAAAACTCTCTATGAAAATTAATGAATTTGATGTAGTGTTTAAAGTTTAATCAATTACATACAAAAGAGTATCTCCAGTTAAAGGTAATGAAAACAATTTGTAATTTAAAAGGAAAAGAATAATTGTCACATGGACAGAATATTAACACGAAATAATATAACATGGAAGCTTTATTGATAGCAAGATTTTGGCATTTACAAATGCTGATTGTTAATTTTCAGGATTTCAATGCATCATCTCATTTAAAACTTCTTTTATAAAAATGCTTTTAATACATACTATTTTATCTATTTGATGAATCTAACTTAAAAGAATTGTCAAATATCTATTCCATTGAAATGAATTGAAACAATCAATATATTGACTTAAACATTGTGAGAGTTATGTTATGCTATTTTATGTTGATGTGTCAAAATGTATTCCAATTATGTGGCATCAATGCTAAATTAACAATCCAAACAGAATGATTTTAATAGATTCTGTTTTCAGTTTGTGAAGCTTTTAATTCTTAGAATCAAACTGAAGCAGTTGACGATTGAATAAAAAGGTTAAGAACACCTTTTACTTTTGTCAGAATGCTCTTAGAGGCCATTGAAACAAACGTAGAATGTCCTCTTCACCATATTTTAAATGTTTATATGAAACCAATTCCAATGCTTTCTATGAATATCTTTTTGGTCATTTTGTTTAATGGCTTTACCATCATCCACAGAAAATCAATTGATTGGACTTTTAAGAATATGCTTTATCAAACATTCTTTTAAATCTTTAAAACTTATAGCAGAGTTAACCCTTAGAATGCTGGGTAATTTTCCAAAAATAGATTTTTACTTTGCCTGCTTTCCCAAACCTTAATGATCTGCTTAATTTTGATGAGGAAAAATACTCAGAGTAGCAAACAGGTTAGATCACAGGCCAGCTGCCGATTTACTTGGCGGCTGGCCTGTATCCAACATGTTTGCATAAGCATGGGGTTAGTTCCAGCACTATAAGGGTTAAACATTACATGACCAATTTTCAATGATACTGATGAAATCAAATAACTTCATTTAATCAATGATTCATACAAAAAGAATAACAATGCTTTTAGCATACACTTCTGCTGAGAATCTGACTTTTTAAATCCCAGTTCCATTAATATTGTATATTGGCTACAGATATTCTTTGGAGCATGTCCTACAATAATGGCAGGCTACAACATTAATTGAAAATTCTTCAAGAAGTACATGATGGCTAAAAGCAATCACTTACCCTGTTACAGACCTGATTTGTTCCCTCATGAGGAATTTTGTGATTTGTCCATATTTGAGTTTAAAGGTACTTGCTCACAGAAAAGAAAGTTCGAAAGTCAAAATAATATGTCTTTACAAACAATACAGTTTTTGTATTGTTATTTGGTATGCAATTAAAAGTAGCTGTTGAAAGAAAGTTTTACTAATTCAAGAGTTATCAATTTATCTAAGTATGTACATGTACAGTTTATATGTAGTAGATCTCAAAAGCGATGTCACTTTTGGCTAAAAAAAATGTTATTCACTGTTTAACACTTTAAAGAATTTTAAACCATCCCTTTTTTCTTTCCAATGCCTATCTCTTTCGTGCATAGCATTTAAATTTGCAGTTTTGAAGAAATTGATGGTTAACTTCCAAATTTCCTCACATCTGTGAACAACACCTTTAAACAACAGATGACCAATCAAAGATCAAGTTCAATACAGTAATTGCTTCAAATTGAATTACTAAAGTCTTGTATTGAACTATCAAAATATGTGCAACATGAGAAATTGGATTTTCACAATGATTATTCATGGAAGTCATTATGACATAAAGAGTTATTGCAAGATAGAAAACCTTTGTAACTTAATAAGATTTTGCTACTCATAGAGCAACTTTCTGAGAAAGTTCAGTAAATTTTCCTTCTGTATCCATAGCATTCGTTCATGCATATCATAATAACTTTTGGACAATTTGAAATTTGATCATGATGCTGCCTTTGACAAACTACAGAAGTCAGGGAAAAAGCTTGCTCCCACCAAAACTAACTTGATAGAATACTCATGCTGGTTGATTAAGTTTTGTCAATGAAATCATTGTATCCAAAATTAATCTTAAAGTGAATTAAACACAGTTATGAAATGAAACAAATTAAGACTTTTAAGCTTCTGTTAAAGGAAGTTTACCTGTTGATATAAACTGCTCTTAGTTACACTTAAATGAAGGTTAAACTGACGATGATAAGAAATAAGAGCACTTTCACTAAACAAGATCCTTCAAATAAAATTTTGGGTCTGTTCAAAATTCCTAGCAACAACAGATGGCAATTTATTAGGATTAATAATGTGATATTGAAATAGAAACCATTGAAATAATTATAATCAAAGTGTTGAGAGTTCTAAATATAATATAAAAACAGTCTTTGAATACTGTAATAAAATGAAAGTAGAAGACATTAAAAAAAAGAATGCATGCAAAGAATGTGAAATTCTCTAACAAATTCCAACACCACTTGTTGAACTGCATTAATTTCTTTGCTTTTTATGACTGTGATTTCTGCTATAAGGAAACACCAAAGAAAACTATTTGATAAGTAGTTCATTTTGCATTTATTCATTTATTTTTATCCTTATCATCAGTAACGTTTTTGCAGCATGTGACTTTTTGTAAACAGTGTAAAGAAAGAGGAAATGCTCATGATAAACAATTTCTTCTTTCGTCATATCATTCTCAGATGTAATAGAATAATAATAATCACCATTGAAAACTAATAAAAACATATTGTCTAAACAAATACTTACTTATAATAAACATTTTGTTAAATAAAAACATTTTTTTCTCTCTCATTGTAACTTTGAACATATTCTCACCTCATGATGTTATTGTATATTTCCAACATGATTTTTGAGGAGGAAAAACAGTCTGTCTGATCACAATAATCAATGATAACAACTAAAACTCTGCTAATCTACCTTCACCACAGACGGGTTAGCGAATCATTGCCGCAGGAACATAACAATATGGGTAACAGTGGCACACACCAGTATTGGAGTTCTCGACCAATCAGACAGCTGGGATTCCAGCCACAGCAACTTGTGGAGACCACAGAGCAATGAGGGGAGGGACTAAAACAATACTCACTGTTTTTCATCCCCCCTCTCCTTGCCTGCCTGCCTGCAAGCTATGTTGTGGATGTACGAGAAATTATCGATGACATAAAATGTGGTTATTTCCTTTAATGTGGTTTATTTTAGGGGTTGTTTTTGTTTTTTAAGATTTTTTTCTTTCCGTCAACGGTTACCTCATATTTAATCCTTGGTCTTTAAGATGGGAATAATTCAAATTTTCCGAGATGATTACAAAATTATATCAACAAGAAAAATAAATTTCCAAGAAATGATTAAGGCATAAAGGGCAATATTATTAGATAAATATTGACTATTATAAACTCATTTGTACATATTTTCAATCCTAGATTTAAAAGAGAAAAACAGCTGTTTTGACAAAGTAAAAGTGTGCAGTTATGAGAAAATCTCCTTTTGCAACCATGGTATTTATACCCAACAAAATGCAGTCTATGAAAACAAAGCAATTCTATTGAAAAGATTGCATCAAAATTGAAAAGACTTATATCAATACACAATTTATGTTCATATAAAATCAATGTTGAAAAGTGAAACAAAATCAGGAATTTGATGATTTTAGGGTATAAATATCTATTGCAGATTTAAAATGTAGCAGAAAAAAGCTCCCCTTTTCTGTCTTCCAATTTGATTGCAACAGACCACAAAATCATTAGAATGACAAATATCATATCCTTGAAAAACTGTATAACTGTATCTAATAAATGTAAAATAGATATTGAAACCGAAATAACAAAAGGAGATTGTGGAACCAAATTGAACCAAATTTTGGATTCCTACATTATGATACCATGAAGCACCAACTTGTTGCTGGTGTTCAAACAAATCTCAATAGAACTAAGATGGGTCTTGGAATCTTTTGCAGTGTATCCTGATATACCATACAAAAGAAGGCAAAAACCTTTACGATATCTCAGTACGCTTTTACTGATGAATAATTCAAAAGGGAAATCATCTGAAGTGTGTTCGATCTAATCAATTAAAACCCATTTCTCACATTCGATAAGAGTTCTCTGAAGGCCATAGTCTTAATTTGGATATGTCACAAAATTTTGTATGAGGGAATTGGTCAAAAGGTAAACTTAACGAATCACACAAACAACTTAACCCTTTACCAAATGCCAAATTCTAGAATGTCCGAAAATGAAAGAGTTTGCAGACGACAATTCAAAATGTGGCAACATTTAAAAAAATTCTTCTGATAGGGCAAAAAACATTGTGGGAAAAGGAGAAATGGCTCGTAAAGAGTCATATCTCCCTTTCCCACAGTGTTTTCAAGAGTCGTCTGCAACAAACTGGTCAAATGTTGCTTTTGTTTGGTAATGGGTTAAGGATGAAATCACCCTGGAACAATGAGAGAAATTAAAGTGCAATCTGTAGCCCCCCAACAACAGACAGGTGCAGACATACAGAATAAAGTGCCACCTAAGCAGCCATACAGCACTGACAAGCCAGAATAAATGCATGCATGGATTCGTTTGTTGTTTAATCCATTACCAAACGATAACGACATTTGACTAGTTTGTTGCTGATGACGACTCTTGAAAACATTGTGGGAAAAGGAGAAACTGCTTGAGCAATTTCTCATTTTCACACAATGTTTTCAATCATTGTGGGAAAAGGGGAAATTTTTCTCCAGATCATCTTCTACAAGTGTAACAAAATTGTTCGAACATACTTCCTAACCTTACAATATAAGTCAGTACAAGACAATGTAATGCCATTCAATGTTTTCCCAGGTAATCCTTATCGTAGCTCTGTTCTAATCTTTCCGTGTCGCTTGTTGCCTCTTCAGAGTTCAAGCCCCTGGCCTTGCTCACTAATTACCAAGCTCTTGTTCTCCATTTCTTACACAAACTTCCGGGCTTTGTCTACCTAACTCATACTGTGATCATTCACTTATACAGATGAATTGTATAGTTTAGTTTATATCTTATTCATTTTACATAGATTGTGAAACAAGGTCTTACATTTTAGTTTAATCTCTCTTGATTCTACTTCCTGGATCATAACCAGTACTCCCACAGAATGTGGCTTGATGAAAGGTTGCAAGGTGGAACCCAGAACTTACGGGATTCAAACCCATAACCCTCTTGTCACGGTGGCACACACTCTTCGCCTGAACCACTCTCCTCAACAAAGACAATTTTAAGGTTATTTGCAGAAGATATTGTGCTCAGGTTGTCCTCAGGTTCCCCATATTCTCAGGCATGACAAAAAATGTCTGAGTATTGGAAACGATTCTGAGGAAGGGCAGAAGAAACCACCCTGTTTGTGTTCCCAAGCATTCGGTCACAAAGCAGGAAATCCCAGCTGTGTACCCCAACATAAACAATTCAAAAGTAAACAATTCATAAAAATAGCAAAGATAAAGGCAATCATCTTTTTGTTCCGAACCCATGAAATTATACATTCTTGATAAATAACAGTCAGGATGGGAACCGGGAATTAGCTGGTAAACAATATCCTGTGTTTTCTTTTAGATAGCGATTGTTGGTACATTTCATTGCTGGCAGTATGTTTTGCTCTTTACTTATTGCCCTCCCAATGGAATTTGTAGGGGGTTTGGATTGAAGGTATCAGAAGATTATAACATTACTTTGAATAAAATAGAATTGGAGCTTGAAATTTGAAAAAAATTAATTGTGAGAAAAAAGAAAACTGAGCTTGAGATTTGAATAGAAACAATTGTGAGAATAAAGAAAACTGAGCTTGACACTCAATAAAAAAATTGTTAGACTAAAGAAGGCCTAGCTTGAAATTTGAATATCATAATTAACAATTGTGAGGATAAAGAAAACTGAGCTTGAAATTTGAATGAAAACAATTGTGAGAATAAAGAAAACTGAGCTTGAGATTTAAATATTAACAATTATGAGAATAAAGAAAATGGAGCTATATAGTCGAAAAAAAAATATTGTGAGAAAACTGAGCTTAAGATTTGAACGGAAACAATTGAAAGGTTAAAGAAAACAGAGCTTGAGATTTGAAAAGACATCAAAAAGAAGAGATCCTATTTTGAATAATCTCTTGTGTAATATGATTATCTTGTAAAGTAATGAATTTTACAAAGTATTGATATCAAAATGTTCTTACTGTGTACCGGATGAAATCATTATTTCAAAAGGAGATATAGCTTTTTTCCATAGTTACTCACATCACTATGGCTTTCTCAATCATCTTTTACAAGGTGATGGTTCAGTGTAATACCACAGTTAGTGCTGCATGTATGCCAAGGATTTACCATATAGTTTAGCATGGGCAGATTGAAATGCCTTCAAATCCAACAGTGAAAGGGTCGACATTATTCCAGTGGAACATTTAAGAAATCATAAAGACCAAATAGGGAAAATTGCTTGCAGAGGAGGGAAAAATAACCCCAAGTTCTTGGAAGACCAGCATGCCTAAAGCTGTAGACAACGACCTTATAATAGGGTCACTGTAGGTGGAATGGGAGTGCATTTAACCCATTACCAAACAATAACGACATTTGACCAGTTTGTTTCAGACTACTCAGGAAAACGTTGTGGGAAAAGGAGAAACTGCTCTTAACCAGCAATTTCTCTTATTCCCACAATGTTTTTTCTACCTTATTTACTCTCCAATTTCATCACATTTAAAAATGGCTGCAAACTCTTTGGATTTGGGGACAGTAAAATATTTAGCATGTGATAAAGGGTTAACCCTTTACCAAACGCCAAATTTACGACTGTCCCAAATTGAAAGAGTTTGCAGACATCATTTCAAAACATGATGAAATTGAAAAATAATCTTCTCATAGGGCAAAAAACATTGTGGGAAAAGGAGAAATTACTCGTTAAGAGCAATTTCTGCTTTTCCCACAATGTTTTCCAAAGTCACCTGCAACAAACTGGTCAAATGTCGTTTTTGTTTGGTAATGGGTAAAGCCTTTCCTAATGGTAGAAAGACTTTCTACAAATATGGCACTGAACCCAATGTCATAATATTTCAAATGTTATGGTTCCTTTGTAAATGCTATTTCCTGCAAATTTCAAGTGTTGTCTTGTAAAACTGTCAAATTCAATATGTAAGGAAGTTCCATGATCTAGGGGAAAATACTAGAAATCAAATGTTATACATCACAGTTCAATTTTGATTTTAAAGCAGTTATGCTTGTCACAAGATACCATTCCATTTATCAATATAGCCTCTGAAAAAGCCTTAAATCATAATAAAATTGATTCATATAAATTCATTGGATTTTTCTGTAAAAGAAACATTTCGACCAAACAAGCTAAGAATTGATTGAGGATGGACATAATATTGTTGGAAAATTAGATGTTCTTTTAAGTATGTTTCATTTTTTCC
Source organism: Cerastoderma edule (assembly GCA_947846245.1). NCBI lineage: Eukaryota > Metazoa > Mollusca > Bivalvia > Cardiida > Cardiidae > Cerastoderma > Cerastoderma edule. The sequence goes on from OX401416.1 coordinate 18,048,584, forward strand.
AATAATCTTTTATAGTAAAGTTTGCAATAAACCCGAAGATTTCCAAGGATTGATGGAAAAAGAATTAACATATTAACCCTTAGAATGCTGGGTAATTTCCTAAAAATAGATTTTTTTGTGTTGTCTGCTTTCCAAAACATTAAATATATGTTTAACTTTGATGAGGAAAGATACTCAGAATGGCAAAAAGGTTAGATCACAGGCCAGCCGCCAATTTAATTGGCGGCTTTGCCTGGATCCAACATGTTTGCATAAGCATGAAAATGGTTCCAGCACTACAAAATAAGGGTTAATAAATAGAGACATATCAGCCCTACTCTGTCCTTAATAAGCAACTTTCTTTTTTTCCTACAACCATTTCATAACATTCCGCCAACACACCAAATGATGCTTGGTAAAGGGTTAAAATAAGTATTCATAGAGTAATAGGCTTATCAGTCTTACACCTGTGATCCAGTAAACACTTGTTGCCATTAGTTTCCATTATCTTGACCATTTTGTCCATTTAGCCATTCTTTCCCACTGGTCAGCCCAATCAAGAAACAATTGGAACCTAACAGCTGACCAGGAAAGAGGAACCCTCTGACCTATCATAAATAATGTAACTCTTCACAGCTGAGGATTTTATTGTCTCAACTTGCTGCTGCAGGTTCTCTCTCAGTACAAATTTTACTGGTTTACAAGTAACACTATTCCAGGAAAAGAAACTTATGTCTCTTCAATGCAATGCCAGAGTAATATATTCAATGGTTACCTTAGTCCGACAAAAAATAAATTATTCAAAACAGGAGTACCTGCTAACCAATATTACATATCATATGTAGCCGAAAACAATATATTCGACTTTGGTGAAGTTACCTTTAATCAGATTGATTTTAAGAATTTCAAAGAAATCTTTGAATGCTGCAGTCCTTTCAAAAGTTATTCTTTATATTTGGTGGAAAATAAATGGTTCACCAGAGATCTCCTTCCCCCTCCCCCAGCCTCTCCCGTGCTCATCAGCACATCAAATTATGAAATTTACAGATAGATAATCTGTTCGGGCAGTCCCGGAGGTCATAATGACCCTTTTATCTCCAATCTTGAAACTGCTCGTCCATCTGTCAATGGGGTAATTAGTAAAAATTGGCCAGGTAAGGTTTACAGACCCGGGGCTTATCAGCAAACCTGGGTTTACATGTAAAACGAAATTGACAGCCATTTGGGCTCTGGAAAATGCAGCAATGGAAACATTGATTACATTTGAATCCTTTGAGGCAGGCAATAACAATTTGCATGGGTTAAATGCCTTGCATTTTTCGAAGATACTGAAGGTGTTATTACTATTTCATGAACAGTTGGACTTCTGTTTGGATAAGATTACCAAATTAGTACACCTGGACTTTACTATATCAAATCTATCTCATTGAAGGCTACTTTAATCACGTTGTAATCAGCTTGAATAATAAGTTTGGACATACAGCAAATTAGCAGCCCCAGTTGTCTAGTGGGTAGGGTACTTAACTTGAAATTCCCAAAATTCCCTAAACATGGGTTCAAACAAATGACTGTCACAGAATTGGCTTTTCAGATAGTCTCTCAGCTGTCTGAAGGATTGCTGATGGTTCAATTCATCTTGAACAGTCCTCATGAGCAGAAAGTTTAGGGAATATCCTCCATACATGGGCCAGGCATGCAATATAACTGAAAAACTGTTGGTGCAATGTAATAACCATTGAAAACCAAACCACAAACAAATTGAATAAACTTTGGAAGTACAAAAGAACACCTCATTGACCGTCTCACAAAATAATTTGTATGTTTCACATGCCTAATGCTGCAGACATCTTTTTGAAAATATTTTGGGTTAGTACCAGGAATGGTTCCTTTCAAAACATCTGTTAAGAAGCACCTTTAATACCCTATTCTTCGGTCACTCCAATTAGTTGTAATGTCAGCTGCTGCAAATGATTTGATTTGAGAGGGTATCAGCGAACCAAAATGCATGTGGAACTAATTACAATGACAACCTGTTATCTTCCTTATATTGGTAGCAGGCTCTTAATCAGCCCCCTTTAATCATTAACATATCTATTCTAAAGTACCTGCAGAAGATCATTCCAAGAATGGTCCAAGAACAAACCAGTGTGGCCATAAGTGAAAGACAAATGTTATGGCCAATGTTTTCTACATGATGTTCTTTACTTATAATTGAAAATATTCTTTCTTGTGGATCCTAAGCTGATGGATATAGTTTCTGATATAGCACAGAACTATAAAAGGGAAAGTTTAACCCTTATAGTGCTGGAACCGACTTCATGCTTATGCAAACAGGTTAGATCTAGGCCAGCCCCCAAGCAAATTGTGATCAAACGTGTTTGCTACTATGAGGATCTTTCCTCATCAAAATTAAGCAGTTATTTAAGGTTTTGAAAAGCAGACAACACAAAAATCTATTTTAGAAAATTACCCAGCATTCTAAGGATCAAATTGGTCAGGAGTCTTGTCTTTTAACCTTGGTGTATTCACGGAGATAAAAATCTCAACACCTTGGACAGGTCATGTCCTTATCATTCTGATACACTCTGACAACATGGTGAGATGACATTATCAGGAATCATCAGTGATACAAATACCTGCATCTTCAGATCATCATTTTCTAAGCCTTTCCCAGTTATGAGTATTTAGAAGTGTACGACATTGAAGGGAATTTATTCCCAAGTGTTAATTTTTTAAGTCTGGTATTCTTTTTATTCTATTATATTCTATTTAAATTGGCAATTAATTAGGAAGGGGGCATTATGTTCAACGAGACAAACTGGATTAAATGGCTGATCAGTTGAATATGATACTGGTGTAAAACGCTTTTCTTCAAAAACATATGTTTTAGCACAATTATGACAGACAATTTTAGAAAAAAATGAAGAAAAATGCAGAAATTGCTTAGGATGAGCACTTCATGCTTTTGACACAACATTTTCTTTCAATTTTCAGATTTTTTTTTTTTCATAACTTATAATTGTCATTTGGTGAAGCTTGTAGTTTCACCAAACCTTGTTAAATTTGTTTCCTTATAAACACTTGTTTTAACATAATTACCACTGACAAACCAAGACAAAATTGTGACTAAAGCTCAAAATGCGAAGGATATAACTTTGTCTTGTTATATTGTCAGATAAGAATACTTTTTCATGACCAATTATTGTCGTCTGATGAAGCTTTCATCTTGGACAGTAAACAGTATAAATCTCATATGAGGGAATTGGTAATGTGACACCGTTGTTGTGCTGTGATACACAGATGCTGTCATGATAAAGTTATCATATCAGTACAAATAGGGCTTTGACCAATTACATGACACCCCATCACCGTAATGGGAAGGTAACTCATTACAACACCAATCAATTCTGTTATATCTGTATCCATAAATGGCCCTAACTAAAAGAAATAACAGACGACAACTCTAATGGTATGACAAAGAAATTCGCTTTCTGATATTGTGTTGAAAAGTTTTGGAAAAAAAAAGGTAGAAATTGATCATTATTTTCAAATTCTCATCTTTTGGAGCCACAACTTAAAAACAATTGAGAAAAAATAGATGCTAACACTTTTTCATTATTACTATTATTGCTTTATTAGTCGTTTATTACACTGGACAAGCCAATATCATTCAGATACTGTTTCTAATACAGGTGCGTGTTTTATTTCATTTACTCACTTGCAGATGTTTTTCGATGGGTTTCGATGGGTGTGTGCATGGCTGGATCGAGCTGTATTTTGCAAAATATGACTTTGTCCAGTCTTGCGCCGGGCTGTCGGATTCATATCCATGTACATCTGCTAGTTCTATACGGCTAATTGAATATGCAAAACGTATCTGCTAAATCAATGCACTTGTATTAGTTTTTAAATTAATGTTGTATGTTTAATCAATTCATTTTAATATGATTGCTATGCTAATCATTGTGTGTATTCTGGGCCGGAGGCCTTTATTTACAATAAAATTTATGTTATGTTATGTTATGTTAATAATTATTGTTTGTTGAATAATCAATGGTACCAGTGGAATCAAAATGCTAATATATCAGGAAATATGTTTTTACTCATTTAAATCTATTTCCTTAGTCCAATTTATTCACATTGAGACAACATAAGGACATATTTCCAAAGAAATTCAAATTACCCAAAAGTACTGCATGTATATCAAAACCTTGAAACCATTCTGGCAGTACGAATAATTGTTCATCTTGTGCATGTACCTCTTGTGTCCCAATTCTTTCAGCTACAATGGTACAATATTGACTGTATCCCAGAAAAGACATAAGATTACATAATAGATAACTGCATTTATTCATTTAGATACATGAAAATGTAGATTGATCCTGATAAACGATAAGAAATCACATTAAAAAGCTAGTTTCTGCTTGTTTCACTTTTTGTTACATGTATTGTTTTTGAAAAAAAAAAAAAATTCCTGTCTTCAAATACTTTTAAAACGACTAGTTCCTTTGATTTGAGATTCTGTCAAATTATCCTCATATTCAATTGATCCTTTCCTTTAAGGCTAGACTCAAGTTTGCCCTTTGAAAGATTTCTCAGGTGTGGGTTTAAGGTTCTGCTTTGATAGCATCAACCATTGGCCACCCCTGGACCAAAGGAATGACAAAGCCAATGGTATAAACCATACTGAGGAAGCGTTGAGATTAGTGGTTAATTAAGACACAAGTGTTCATCTTGGAGATAAATCAACTTCCAACATCCATTTTTTCTTGGATACCCCCCTCTATGATTAATTACCCAATATAGAGAGCCCAAGATAACTCATTACAAAATGGCCACTAAAGGTTCAATGCAAGGCTATAACAAGTCCTTCACAAAACCCCAGCAAAAGATTCGAGAACCTATTCATGAACTAAATGAACATTAAATTGCCAATCATGAACACAGAAGTTCTTATATGGAGTTCACAATTACGTTCATTATCATCAAGTCAAGTTCATGAATATATTCACGAACCTGATCTTGATGTTAATGGACAAGTTAAAAACAGTTTTGTTTTCATGAATTGTCATTTCATGTTCATGAATGTTCATGAAAGGGTTCTTGAATCTTTTGCAAGTGTTCAAGGCAAAAATAAAGTAAGTCCTCGACAAAAATGCAGAACTTCCTACATGTTGTCTTGTAATGCACTCTTACTATAAGTTTTTAAGCCTGTGAGTTTGAAGATTATAAAAAGGACATGATAGGGTTCAGTGCAATACTATATCCATGCTTCATGTTTGTGACAAAGCTGTTCTATAACTTGTTCATGAATATCAAGAATAGATTAATGAATGTATTCATGAACCTGATCCTAAACATGTTCTTGAATTTTATGAATAAGCTCTGTGTCAATCAACGGCCATTTGCTGTTCATGAACATTCATGATCAAGTTCTTGAATCCTTCATAGGGGAACTAATCACAACCTTTCTCAGCCCTCCACTAACATAAAGCCAAAGAAAATGCCTTTTCACCATTATAATGGTCAACATTTAGACTCAACCATGTTCACTACATTACTATCAAGAGTCCTACATCGAAGCCAAGAAATGGTATGCAAATATAGGATCAACTGGAAACAATTTATTGGTTCAAAAGAAAAGGAGTGGTGGATTGATTCACTGGAAAATAAAGCCAATTTCACTGCACCTGTTTTAATGGAAAATATGAAATTTGGTGTATGTTGATAAGATGGAGTAATTAGTACAGTCAGACACGGCAGGAGGCTAACTGGATTTTTGATGATACAAACTGGATTTTCTCTGTTCACGCAATGTACATAAATCCGGGGATCAAACACATACGATACAGCTGTTGTTCAAGCTGGTTTTACACTTTACCCTCTCGTTTATTCGGCTAATGTATTCTTTTAATCGGCTAGAATGATATTTTCATAAGGATTTCAAAAGAAAAGAAAGCCCGGAAATGTCATAAGATATCTTTATAGATGTTACTTGTATTGTAACGTCCTATGAAATCAAATGAGTTTTTTTCCAAGAACATATTTCAAATTATGTTATAAAAAAACCTATTATGTTTATTAGTTCATTTATTACCTTATCTGTACTGGAAAAAAGCATTTGAAGTAGAAGGGATTTGAAACCATTGTGACAAAAGGACAATTTTCTTATCTTAAAGAATTCCACAATGAGTTTAAAATGTATGTAAAAAATAAACAGCTTTACAGCCTAATTCCTTTAAATGAAATTTGGCGCATTACTGAAATTAAGGAAGAGGGTTATTTCAAGAATTTTCAAAGGATGATGTATAATACTTAAAGATAAACGATGCACTTGAACTATTACCATAATACTGAGAAGTGGTTCTAAATGACAAGATAGAAGAAAGATGAAGAATTACCTATCATAGCTTTGCACTTGCACATGTGCCAAACGACAGTTTTCCCCTGCTTTACCATATGGCAAAGAACAGATGTAACTTTTCCTTAACCCTTTCCCAAACAACAAATTTTGGACTGTCCCAAATTGAAAGAGTTTGCAGACGACATATCACAATGTGATAAAATTCGAAAATATTCTTCTGATAGGGTGAAATATTATAGGAAAAGGAGAAATTTTTTTCTGTTACGAGCAATTTCTCCTTTTCCTACAATGATTTCTAAAGTCGTCTGCAACAAAGTGGTCAAATGTCGTTATTGTTTGGGAAAGGGTTAACTTATCACAGCAAACAGTTTTATGAAGCTGTTAAACATCAAAAATTTTCAAAAAAAATTATTATCAAATACATATATTCAAATCCCCATTATGTTTGACATTTACAATTCAAAACTTGCAAGAAATCAGTGTTCTGAGAGGAATGTCTACTCTAGGCTTTTCTCTTAATGCCAAAGAAGTTTTATATTACTCCTTTTACAGTCAATTACATATTTTAGTAGGAAGAAAATGGGTTAAGAACCCCTGTGAATGCGACAAGAACTAGTCCATGAACATTCATGAATGACAAGTGGTCGTTCATGAACACAGATCTTTTTCATCAAATTCAAGAACAGGTTCATAAATACATTCATTAAAATGTTCTTGATGTTAATGAACATGTTCTATATATTCATGAACAAGTTTAAGAACTGCTTTATGTTCATGAACAGTCATTCCTTGTTCATGAAGTTCACTAATGAGTTTATTGCATCCTTTGCATGGAAAGAGAAAGTTGGTTGTGGGCAGGGGTCTCTAGCCCCAAGAGAGGTAAAGGCACAGTAGTTCTACAGGTGGTGAGATATTCCAATCAAATAACCCACTTGGCCCTTCTCCTTAATAGTCTGATTATAATACGTTTGTAAATGATAGCAATCCGACCAAAGAAACAATACAGATCATTAGGAAGTTCTCCTTTTGTTACAATGATTTCAATGTTTATCAATCATTAATATAGATTATCATGGATAACTCTATATCTTTTGACTGATCATTCAAAAGCTGATTGGGACATGTGAATCACAAACGGAAGGGTAAAAATGGGTGTTCCTTTTCTGATCAACTGATCAGAATTGGGTTTAATAGTTGATTTTGGAGCTAATAATATTGATAGACAAACAGATATCCTTTAATTTTCTCCGAGAGAGGCATCTCTGGTCTCTCCCAAATTAATAACCAATTTATTCATTTGGATTCAAGTAGTTTTGAGGAATTTTAAGTAATTTGCAATTGCTGACCCTTACTTTGATTATCATGACCGAAAATGAACCACGAGTAAAACCAAAGGTAATCTATTACTGAAATTAATTATGTCTATCATAAAACACTTCAACTTACCTGCAGGAGGGAACATCACATGAAAAACAGAAACAGAAACGATGTATTAGACATGGACATGTATTAGAAAAGTACAAATCTAATTCTTTTCAGAGTTAGTTGCAGTAGGCTTTTCAACCAATTACCTATGTAATAAATGATATCTATGAAGGACTACACTATTGGCTTATAAACAATCAATAAAAGTGACAAAAGCAAAATCTGCTCATTAGGAGCATATTCCGATTCTGTTCAAATGGTCTTGAAGGTTGTCTGTTGCAAAGCACTTGTGAAGCACTCTGAACAATGGGAAGTGTTGATTATTATCAATTTTGCTCTAATCTACATTATTGCATTTTTCTTTTAATATTTTACTATCTTTTTAAAGCTCATCTGTGAAAGCCCCATTTCTAACAATGTATTTAAATTCACTCTGCACAACTGCCTTCAATATTATGTCTGTACACATACATAAATGTTCTCAACATTCATCTGTAGATATAAAGGAAGGATATCTGTCTTGGGATATCAAGGCTGTGGGTTTGAATCCTGTGAAGAGCACAGCCTTGGGACTTTTCATTGCTATTACACATTTGGTACTAGTACTGCATTACTTCAATGAAGAAGTGAAATTGATCAATATAAGTTGTAATTGCTTTCACAGGTAATGTAACAAATGTAAGCAGAAGGTGATCTTATCAATTAGGACAACTCTGCACCACAAAAAGTGATATGCCATTGACAAAATAGAAATACTCATAACAACAGCACGAAGGGTCGATTCTGGCGGTGGTAAGCAAATTCCAAAGCTCAAATCTAGGAAGCAAAAACAGACCGAGAAGAGAGTAAAGCCAGGGGCAAATTAACAATAGACAGTATATATACAAAATGAATGGCGTTCTGCTAGGAGCCACGGCACAATATCATCAACAATAGGCCAACAGGAACACAACAGAAAGGGGGTCCAATTTCTCTAATCACCTGCCATGTAATCAAACCCTGATTATGTTTATAGTTATCTATAATTGGATTGCTTCTGTACTAAGCGGCTGGTCCCATTCCAGCCAGGTTCCCAAGCCACATACGCCACAATGGACTATCCCATACCAACTTGCCACAGTACAAATATTTGATGAATCTCCATCAAAAAGTACTTTTTTTGGACATTTTATCAAAATGTTGCCTACAATGTCTACAATACAGTTGAAAACAGCATAAAGCATCAATATAAACATTATTATAAAAAAATGATTTATCTGGTTTGCTACTTAGTCACTTGTCCAGGCCAAGAGAAAAATGTTTTTACTTTACAAAAAGTCTCTTTTGTTGCAAAGAATAAGAAAATTCAGATTGTTGCATACTTGACTTTGTCAAACAATGACCAACCTGAGCTAAGATTCATTGAGTGAACTGCTTATTCAGTAATACCACCCTTTGGCATACCAGCAACAGAATAGTAAAGAAACCATCAATTCAGCAGAAAAATTGCTTTTCAAGAGAAATCAATTTTGTTGTCACAATGGTTGCTTATTATCATCGCATAGAAAATGCAGATATTTGGGCTCTTGTATTGGCCTTTGGTTGCTTCAGCTATATAGCCAGCAAGAAAATGTCATATGAGGGACCATGATAAGTAAGCAATTACCAATCAAAGACTAGACCAACAAGTTTGAGCCTGCTAAACCCAAGGTAGCATCATGGGTTTGAGACTTGGAGCCTTGGGGCACCATTACAAAATTTCACAGCAGTGTCCTTCAATGCTCTAGTGCAACATATTTTCATGTACCCTAATGCAGGTTATTCAAGCAATCATGAATAAGTGAACTGTCATTCTTTAATTAAGGAAACAGCACCAAACATAAAAAAGATAAATGTTGCCCTAGGGTCAAATTCAATTACAAGCATGGATTCTGTGTTGAATTAAAACATTTCATACTCAATAAAGTTCTAATAAAAGCCTAGGGATTTTCTAGTACTTTGATAATGAGATGTAAGTGCTTATTGCTTTTCTTACATGTTTCCAAGATAACCCAACATGGCTTATTAGGAAGTGCGAATTTAAGCTTGAAGCGACACAATGCAAATTTCAATACTCCAAAATGCAATGCACATTCCCAGTAATATTCCAATATCAGTATTGTCCTTTTGTATTAATTAATTACTTCCTTTCAATGTACTTTTACGCAGATGACAATGCTTTCAAGTGTTACATACCATATCCAAAAATGTGGCAATAAGTTTTAGCATTACATACAAATTGGTACTTTCAAAATGTGTGTTTTTTGGTAAATTGTTGAATTGAATGTTAAGCGATGGAAATGAATAGATTGTATTTGAAGGCACATCAAAAGCTAATGTCATTTAACGCATATTATGATGATGTTATTAAATCAATGTTTATAGCTGTATACTCACTAATTACTTTAATGGAAGAAGACCTCTAGCCATAGCCTAACACTAGTAAATCCCAGAAACGGTGATATAATAGTAAATTAATGAAACAGCATTAAACACATTATGAAAAAAATGATGAAATAAGAGATGTTGTATTGTATTGGCAATACATCAAAGGTACTCAATGGGTTTTCATTGGACAAGTTTTCATTAGTTGTAGAGATAAAATTCCATTTCTTATGACATGAGCAATTCATTATGAGATTGTGCCATAACACCATTTCACAAGAGCATTCGCTAACAGAGCCGCCGTTATGATTCTATGATTCGGTAACTTGATCAACTTTCACTGAAAATCAGTGCAAAGATAACAGAACTGTTTATCTACCTCATCAGCTGTCCAGCTAGACAATTAATCATCATCACACTTTGTACATCAGCGATAGGCAGTCAATTAAAGTCAAAATCCGACTCCTTTTCGCCACCAAATTACCCCCAAACGCATGTAAAGTTACCCCAATGTTGCACATGTGCCTACAACAGCATGTTGTTTAAGCGCTCCCATAAACCAGGGCTTGCAATAAATTGTTTATGTTATGCGTGGAATCTGATTCTAATGGAACTCAGATTGAAAGGATCCAATTTCAAAATAAGGGGTTGATTATTTATTGGGTTGGTGTAACTCTCTTGCACCACCAGGCTCTCCAGCTCTGCAGTTATTCCCTGGACATTACCATGCTGCCAGTGTAATGACTCTTTTACTAAACAAAGATCTTTTGTTGTCCCAAATTCAAAGAGTTTGCAAACCACAATTAAGATAGAATGAGAAGCTAATCCTTAGGGGATGCAAAGCAATCGTTCAATGCAAGACTATAGTAAGTGCTTCAAAAAGATGAAGCACTGAATATAATCTTGCATTCTACCGTCAAAAGGTCTCAAGAAAAGAGAAATTGCACATCTAAATTCGATGGTCCTGTGCAGCAGAACAATTAAACACCAAAGTTTTTGGTTGGTCAAGTATGGTCAATATGCTTGCTTTTGTCCATGAATTGCAAGATGCCATTTCGCATTTAAATAGTCTTTTAGTTGGTTGCGAATCTGTTAAAATTGAAGATATTAGTGCAAGACCAAAGTAACTCCTTCACAAAACACATAGGACTTACAACACCATTGCATACAGGCCTTGAAAAGTGTTATTAGCACCTACAGAACATTAATTCCCAGGAATACTTCAGACTAAACCCTTTTAGTGCTGAAACTGACTTCATGCTTATGCAAACAGGTAAGATCCAGGCAAGCGGCCAACTAAATTGGTGGCTGGCCTGCGATCTTACCTGTTTGCTACTCTGAGTATCTTTCCTCATCAAAATTAAGCGGATATTTAAGGTTTTGGAAAGCAGACGACACAAAAATATATTTTCAGAAAATTACCCAGCAATCTAAGGGTTAATAGATCTGCAGTTTGTAAGACAACCTGTAGGACTGTGTATGGAATTACTGGGTTCAGTGGAAAGCAAATGTATTTCCCAATGGTTCCACAAGAGGGGTCTTGGAGACAAGAAGGGCCTGTTTGTACTACGGTTGTAATCAGCCAGTTGACTTATCATTATTCACGGGAAACAAAGCCTGAAATCACATTACATAAACCATTGGAAAGGCTCGCTTACCCCTTTTCCTCATTTGGGAGTTCAGAAACAGACGAAAGTAAGAAATTACTCTCTTAACTTCAGTGGTTTCTATTACTTTTTTTTTCTGTATGCATCTTAATGAGTGATTATAAACATGATAGGTTAATAAACATCTTAAAATGTTGTGTGCTGTGTAGCTAACTTCCAACATGTCATTAAAGGAGCTTGTTCACAGATGTGAGGAAATATGGAGTTTTAATTTCTTTAAAACTGCACAGCAACTATACTGTTATATGATACGCACTGAAAAATAGTGACTAGAAGCAAAATTAGACTGTTTTTAATTGTTTAAAGTGTGTATACAGTGAATTAACATGTATTTTAAACTAGAAGTGTGATATCACTTTTTAAATCTAGTGCATATAAGTGTGTACATCAGTTTTGAGATCAGTTGCATAAAAACTGTATGTACTTCAATAACTTGACCCTTCCTGAATTAATAATGCTTTCAATGGCTACTTTTAATTGTATATCAAACAACAAAACTTTTTTTTTTATCTTAACAACAATCTTTGAACTAATTGTAGAGAAGAATAGAATTCAAAAAAGAATCCATGGTGGAAAGGTAGTTAGTGTTTGAGATTGGAGACATCAAAATATGTCTTTAATTCCCAAAAAATATTTTTTAGCCTTGTTGTTGTAAATTACCAAGAAAGCCTTTTATTTGTGATAAATGATATCAAAATTGTGGTAGACCACGAAATGACTTCAATCTGTATCATACAGAAGCAATTTTAATTACCTAAATAATCAGCAAAAGCTTTTGTGACTCCTTCACATATCTCAGGACTTGTACAACCCAAGCATGTGTATGCAATTTGAAAACATTGCATGGAAAAGAGTAAATAAAGGTAGGTTTTAACATATTTATCTTTTTTGAGTAAAGAACAAGTTCTAAATATTTTATCATTGGCTCTCGTTTCTGCTTCTTAGATATTTAGTCAGAAGTCATGCCAAAGGATTGTTAACAGAGTGATTGAAGGTAAGTCAACAATTTGCCATTCATAATCAAACCCTTGTATGGTCAAATGATTTAAATCTTAACTTATAAACAGTTGATTCAATTAATATCTGTTAAGTTTTGTATTTCTTAGAACAAGAAAAGGGTTAATAGTGGCTTATCAGCAACAGAGTTTTCCTCCCACAGAAAGTTGAGAAATAATCACAAGATCATGTTAAGTCCTTCATGCTTATAAAGGTGTTAACATAGTCTAGCACTGAACCTACAAGGTCCTTACTAAAGACATGTCAGAGATAAAACTGATTTTAACCTTACTGATCTCTAATGACTGGGCTGACACACGAACATGCCTGATTGATTACGTTTGTATAAATGTTCAACTAACTAGGTGAGAAACGATGGGTTGAACCTGTCCTGTCTGCCAGGGCTACTGGCTCCCGGCTCCAAAAGTGGGCAATGATATCATAATGGAGATAATGGTACTCCAGCCTAGCCCTTCTTTGTGCTCTTCATTTGGTTGGGGTAAAATGGTGTTTTCAACAGTATGGGGTGAACAAATCAATTGTCCATATTGCCCAGATTGTCCAAGGGTCTAAATGGACAAGCGAATTTTTATTTAAATTTACTATATAATATAACCATTGTACAGACAAGTGCAGATAATGATATGGTATTTACAAGTGGACAAGTTAATCAAAATCAGATTTTGCCAGCACTGGACAGTATTGCAGTCATGTTCAATAGTTTCCACACTGCTGATTTCTTTCCCACTTAGCATAGAGTGATGATCAGTTGTGAGAGACTTATCAATGAAGAAACAAAATCATAATCTTTATTCAAATATGAACATTTATTCATTGTTAGAAATATAAGCAATAAATGTGACACATTTGTTTGAAATAACATAAACTGCACATTTGACCTTTAACGTCTTATTGTATTTCAAAGTTCCTATTTTTGGGATTGATGTTCTATTACTTTGAAACAATTCTTTTTGGCATCATTTTACCTAATTATGTTCTTCTAATATATAAATATCTGCAGTAAATGACTATCAGAAATAATGTTGGAAAAATAACTAAGGCTTGGTGCAATATGTGCTTGAAAAGCAGTCAATACAAAGAAATGGGTTAAAAGATTTGGAACACAGATGATGTTTGTACATCTACACTTACATGACTCTCAAACCATCTGATGATAGACCAAGAATAATATATCCTAACCTTTTACTCCCCTGAACATTATTTGGTCATTTTTCAAAGCTTTTGTATGACATAGATGTATTTGATGCAGAACAGGGTGTTAAGGAATTGGAAGCATATCCATTGCTGGACAATGACAATTGTGAACCTTTCCCTCATGTGTGATTTTCGATCATTGTCCAAATTGAAAGCATGTGCAGACGGCAATAATAAATCGTAAGAAATGATGCGACAAGCTGAACTGCTGTATCTAGTTAATTATTATAATGATTTTAACAATAGCAGAACTGAAATAGGCTTCCAAAGTTGATGTGAAATTTTTTTTTTAATCAAAACTACCTTTAACAAATCATTATGTTCAAGATGCTTTGTTTTAAAGCAAACAGGCTCAAAATGGTGGCCATACGATTAATAAGGGCACTGAGCCCTTATCTATCAGTCATGCAAAGCATTATGAGTGAAATCATTGATTGCAAAAAAGTAGAAACTGATTATAAGAGCAAATTCACGTTTTTCCATAAATGAATTCAAAAGTCTTCCTTCATTGTCTAGTAAAGGGTTAAAGAATGAAAAATCATAGATCGTTACCAAAGAGATGTATTGTTTATGATATAGTCTCTGCCTCAATCCACGGCTGAAAAACATTGTTTACAGAAGTAAAATGGCTGACAGATCTATAGATTGTTGAAATACATGTATACCACAGTACCCCTACATGATTATTCAATCCGATCAGAATGTTGGCAAGTCATTAATTATGACTTATACTCATTCATCAAGGATATTTCAGATTTCTAATTGTAATGCAATTTAACTCGGACATCATTAAGGCAATTGTAGGTGACATGAAGCTTGTATATCAAACTGATATCAAAATGGTTTGTGTCTGTTGATCATATGGTGGTCTGTGCACCTAACCATGTATTCTGGTATATCGAGTTGCGCACAATATAGTTATCAATTCAATTGCTTCTTTCAAACATAACTGTTCTTAATCAGCAGTTAGGAAGGACTTAATAGTTTTAGAGTGACTTAATTAAATGTTGTCGAAATTAATGTTGAAAAAGCTAAGGTCAAATCTATAAATTCCACTTTGTCAATTTCATTTCCTTCAAAGAGTATGAACTGCTCCTTTTTTCTTTTTCAATATTTAATGTTTAACACAAGCATTTTGTGTTTTTCATTTACCTCAAGATGAAATCATTTGTTCAGAATACAACTGTTACTTTTTTCCAGTAGACGAGATCAACAAGGTAGTTTTACAGATATTGCTAGAAAATGTGTTCTATATAATAATTATCTACTATTAACTGGAGATATTTCGCCTGGTTGTATCTAAATCTATCATGTCTGAGGACTTTCCCACTTTTTGCAGCAAATTGTGCTATTACTGTTACCAGTGAATATGTCTCAGACATTGGTTCAAGAAAGAAAAAAAATGTTATGAAAAATTAGGTTTGCTCTCTTATCATATCAAGTGCAATGTAAGAATGTTGAAGAAAAAGCACAGGAAAATTCTAATGCAGAAACATTAAAATAAACTTTACAAGATGAGAAATTATTTTTGATATGGACCACAGATTATTGTAAAGTCTTTTGAACATAGGAAAGGGTAAAGAATGTTTGGGAAACATATAATTGTTTCACTGTTCCACTTTCATCACCTTTTAGCATTCTTATTAGCAATGGCAGGGTATTTTTTCAATCAAAACCAGGGGCAAAAATATGAATGCCACTTAGGCGTACTAACAATCAAATGGAAAGTCTGTACACAACCAAGTGTGAGAAAAAATGTTTAGTAAAAAAGACCCTTCGTAAAAGACAATATCAAATGATTAATGAACGTAACATATGTCCTTTACACTTGTTCCACTCGAAGAAGTAGGTTTCTAATTAGAGCAGACAAACAACATAAAAACACGCTTGTAGAACAATAAAAATGGAGATTATCCAAATGACAGAGCCGGTTCCCTGTCAGCAGACGGCACTATTACGGGAGATAAGGCACAAAAAGTGTCAGCCATTGTGAGTGGCGCCAACACCAAGTTATCATCATCAGTAGACATTAAGGTAATATGGTAGTAAACTCTGATACAGATAGCCTGTATGATGGGTTAACCTTTTCCCAAACAACAGATTTTCGACTGCCCCAAATTGAAAGAGTTTGCAGACGACATTTCAAAATGTGATGAAATTGAAAAACGTTCTTCAGATAGAACAGAAAACCTCGAGGGAAAAGGAGAAATTGCTTGTGACGAGCAATTCCTCCTTTTTCCATAGTGTTTTCTAAAGTCGTCTGTAACAAAGTGGTCAAATGTCGTCATTGCTTATGAAAGGAATTGAGCGGTCACTTTATCAAGGGTTTAGTGTATTACTTTACTAAGTGAAGGAACTACTTTAGTCTTGCATTGAGCCATCAATAATCATGTAAAGTAAGGTTCAGTACATGCTTCACGTCTGTAAAGAACTTTCTAGTCTTACATCGAACCCTCGAAATAGTGTACTGATCATACTGGTATATTACCATCGGAGTTATGGGTACCGTTTTACTAAACTTTAAATAAAATATTTGCATAGGTCAATACTGGTAAACATAGATACTATCTTAAATAAAATTAAATTGTCATGTGACACATCATTGGAAATGTCTCTATGATTCCAATGATGTGGTTTTATGCAATATTGCTTAGCCTTATATCAAGACAGGTGGAAATGTTGTTTTGAATTTATGCAAATCTTGTGCATAAAGCGTTTGGTAAAAAACGGTACTCTGACACTTGCTGCATAATTGTAAAGATCTTCTGTGATGTCTTGGTTTGGTTTGTTGAAAAAAGTCAACATTTGAAAAAGAGTTATTCAATCTTCATACGAGATTGCCAACAATTTTTGATTTGGATTGGTTGATATCTAACTTGCCTAAGTCTTGACCAATCATAGTGCAGAACCATCATAGTGCCTCAGTAGAGCAACATTTACGTTTTAATACCAAGATAGCAAACTAAGGTATGAAGGAAACATCAATAGGTGAACTGTTGCCATATTTGTAACCACAACTACACCACAGTTGAAATTGTTAATAAATATACAGTGATGTCTCGTTAATCCGAACACGTCCGTTCCAAACAAAATGTCCGGATGACCGAATCATCCGGATTAATGAAACTAAGCATGTTCTTATACACATTAATACATAGACAGTCTGTACACATGTGTATACTTATAACCCTTTGGCAAACACCAAATTGTCGACCGTCCCAAATTGAAAGAGTTTGCAGACGACATTTCAAAACGTGATGAAATTCAAAAATTATCTTCTGATATGGCAGAAATTATTGTGGGAAAAGGAGAAATTGCTCGTCACGAGAAATTTCTCCTTTACCCACAATGTTTTCAAAAGTCGTCTGCAACAAATTGGTCAAATAATTCCGTTCCCTTACAATTTCGTTCGGATTGCGAGACATCCGGATAATCGGGGTCTGGATAAACGAGGCTTCACTGTATAAGAATAGAATCATTTAATACCCACAATACCTTGCAATAATAAACAAGTAAAATAAGAGTATTCCACATCAACGCTCTTTGTTAATTCAGGAAGACAATGGCATTAGGAGAAGCAATTATGGCATAATTAGACGCTGATAAAAGATGCATAGGGTATAACACAACTAGGTGATAAAAAAACCGAAGATACACAGTACGACATGATGATTTTAACATGATTTTTATTCTTTGTTATTTTTCGTCATATCTTGTTGTCCGAAATTGATGATGGAGTGTCACAATACAGTGGCTTCTTCTAGCAAAGTCATTCCGTTTAATTTCAGTGAAGATTTCAAATATCAAATGTAGAATCTTACAGTTCAAAGGTTCAATGCAAGACTATAGTAAGTGCTTCATGTTTGTGAAGCACTTACTATCGTCTTGCAATGAACCCTCGAATAATGCATTCAAATCTTTAAACTAAATGACAAAGGGTATGGTATCACCCAATTCTGCTCAATTTCCAGCAAAGAACTACTATGTTTTCTTAGAGTGGCATCTTGGTAGAAAACTCAACACATGAGAACTTTATAATTGGCCCTGCATAAGTAAGGGTAAACAACAATCATATGTCAGCGGAAGGATAAATAAAGAGCGCAAATCGGACATAAAGTTCTTATAATTAGCACAAAGTAAGTCGACTGGGCTCATAACTTTCTTTAAGAACTGCCAGAGACAATTGAAAAAGACAATGGTAATAAAACTGTAACCATTCTGCCTCATCAACTGTCAACAAGTAGAGCCAGCCAGCAAATCATTAGCAATATCCCCTTTCCTCATATGGGAGTCTTATAACATTGTGGTAAATACATAAACTGCTCATAAGAGCTAATTCTTTTTCTGAAATGAATGTAATTGATTATCTGTGGCCATGATATTGAAAATTCCACGGGAAGGATTGAAGTGCTTGCTCATGTACATCAAGAACAGGCCCATGAATATCGAGAACAGATTCATGAATACATTCATGAACCTGTTCTTGATGTTCGTGAACATGTTCTCTATATCTATGAGCAAGTTCAAGAACAGCTTTTTGTTCATGAATGACCATTTTTTGTTAATGAATGTTATGAAGAAGTTCTTGTCTCCTTCGCAAGGGTTGTCTTTATCAGAGAAAGGTCTAAAGGAGAACATTTTAAGGAGCAGAAAGTCACATGTTCTTGGCCCCACTAGAAGTGTCCAGGATAATTCCAACACAACTCCGTCATCATTTCAAAATAACTAGTAGCAGATGACTTCAAAACCAATTTGAGGGTTCAATGCAAGCAAGTCTACAGCAAGTTCTACAATTATGTCAAGGAGATGATTCAGCCTTGCATGGAACCGTCATTTTATCACATTGAACATTGATAAAGAATATCTCTGCAATTGGTTCAGTTGTTTTTGTAAAAAAATGAAACTGTTGTTTGTTTTATACCTACTATGTCAAAGCATTAGTAATTCTGTGATGTAGAGGGCTATCCATTAACATACAAAACCCATATCAATTTAAACCCAAAATTAAACGACTCTGTAGATGCCAATTGTAACCAAATAAGAACAGAAATATGATTTTTAATAGAAGAAAAATTGGGATTCTTGATATATTTTTCCCTTTAACTACAATGACATTAACAGCTTAATTAAAGCAATTGTTTGGTAAATACTTTCAAATTTTTAAAAATGAATTAACCAAATAATCTTTGATTACATAATGTTAATAAAAACTCTGCCATCATCTGCATTCTAATTTTTATTTTAATTAGGTACTTCTGATTTGCTACAATGCAATGCCAAAATAGCTGCTACACATTCATCAGCAATTCTCTACAATTCATAATGCCACTTTTCTTCCTATTTTCTTTTTAAGTTTTGATAGGAAAGTAATTAAAAACAGATATTGACTAATACATAGTAAACATTAAGAAGCAATTTATTCCAGCCCCTCTTTTCTTCTTTAATCCTATTTTTTTTTTTGCATTCTCGGTCGTTTGGGGAGAGAGAACAAAAGATATATCCCATCATGCAACATAACTCTCCCATAAATCACTTTCGTAGGTATAAAACGCCACCATTATGCCAGCTTTGAACTAATAATGAGGAAATTAGATGCTGTATTCACCTTTTTTTCACCCTCGTCGGCGAAACAAAAGACAAGCCCCCAAGTTTTGAGAGGTCGTAAAAGTTCCTAATAAACTATAACATTAAACAGTGGCGGTAATTTAGCCTCTTTGTGGAAGGGTAACTGCCATTGAAATTAAAATTTGGAGGGGATAATGACTTCTCCTAAGGATTGTTGCCATTATATGAAATGCACCAGGTCTTCTATAATGACAGGAATTATGTTTACTGTTTCCCTTTTTATTTTATTTTTTAAACCTATTGAAATGACTTTTCAACATCAGTTGCTGAAGACCTTTAATCCTTTGAATTCTTTGTAAATTTTGAAAAATAGATTATTGTGTCCTCTGCTTTCCTAGACCTTGAATGCTTGGCGACTGGCCTGTGATCTCACATGTTTGCATAAGCATGAAGTAGGCTTTAGCGCTATAAGGTTTAAGGAAATCATTGTGACAAAAGAAGAATTTGCTCACCATGAGCAGAAGAATTTGCTCACCATGAGCAGAAGAATTTGCTCACCATGAGCAAATTCTTCTTTTGTCACAATGATTTCAGTTTTTGTAAACCATCATTTATTGCCAACGCAGCTTTTTATTGACATTTTTGTTGTTTTGATAATGGGACTGAGCATAACGTCTGCTGCAAATTAATTTGAAGAGGGAATTGATGGAGCAAGCTGACATTCTGAAGTCTAATAGGGCACTTATTCAGCACCAGCCATTTTTGTTAATCGTTTTAGTTTATTGTTAGTTTTAGTTAAACGAAGCAAAAGAAAATAAAGTTGTTTGATAAAAAGTAATTGTGTTTCCATTTTACACACACTATTTGAAGTCCATGGTCTTCCAAATCCTATGTCTCTGACATGAGATTTCTTTTTTAGAAATCTTAAAGGATTTCAATTTTTTGAAGTTGCATAAATAATATTTGTTTGCAAATGGCGTATATTGTTTTCATGGAGTCAAGCATGCTTATCCTGTGATGGCTATTAAAGGAGGCGTTATCTTAATTACACACTACCTCCTTACTCCTTGCATTTTTTGTATGTTTATGGTTTTCATCTGCTGCTGTTTTTTGGGCAACTCACAAATTTCCATACAAGGAAATAGTCAAATGTATTCTGATATGAACTATTCAAATTTGTTTCATGAAATAAATGAAATTCCCAAATATGTCATTGTAAGAATTATGGTTGTCATAAAGTGAACACTGAGCTGAAATTATTTTATACCATGATTTTTATCAAGAATTATTCATGCCTTCAAAGAAAGTTGATTTCATTCCAAAGGATTTCATTTCAAATCAACAACTACTTGATTTTATTGCAATGCTCAGCTCGTTAGCCATAATCAACCCCTTTCATTTAACTGCAAAAAAAAAAATTAAAGATATGCAACTTGCATATTTTTTTTGGCCCCCATATAATTCAAATTATCATTAACAATATGAACAAATATCCAAATAATCTTAGCTCATCATCAATTTTAAGGGACCCTCATGATGGGCAGTTTCCCCCTTTGTTACAATAATTTCTCTCAATCATCACAAAGTAATATTACTTTTAACATTTCATAATTGTTGTTCTTGTCTCAAAGTTGGACTGCAGTTAAGCAGCTTTGAGAAAATAGGCTTTGCAAGGGTTTAACCCATTACCAAACAATAACAACATTTGACTAGTTTGTTGCAGACGACTTTGGAAAACGTGGGAAAAGGAGTAATTGCTCTTACCAGGCAATTTCCTCTTCTCCCACAATGTTTTCTGCCCTAGCAGAAGATTGTTTTTTCCATTTCATCACATTCTGAAATGTCATCTGCAAACTCTTTTAATTGGGACAGTAAAAAAAATAAGCATTTGGTAAAGGGTTAAAGTCCAAAATAAGGGACTGGAGTTTAACAGCTTTGAGAAAACAGGCTTTGCAAGGGTTTGAACCCGAGTGAACCTCCGGACCACCAAGTTCACATGGCATGCATCTTGGAACATTAATACCATTCAAAAATCAAATCTTGCATCTTCACTTTAATGGCTTACATATTTCATTTCGCCACATACCTCGAAACCTCCGCGATTATTATTTCTATCTTTTTGTTTAAATCTGTCATGCCTCCGGGCAGAACTTTCATGAGCTAATTTCATACATCCCCCGAAATTCTAGTACTCATTTACTCTGCCCGGATCAAAAGGGTTATATTGTGGTTGGCATGTATTAAAATGTAATACGAATCTATGAAAACTCATAAGCAGCACCTGTTCATGGAACTTGATTCGCAGTGGTAATATCCAGTCTGTATAAAATAGTGTTTCTGATTACATTTTATACCAATTCCTGGAAACCATAAATGCTTTTTATACATTTACACTTTGGGTGTTTTAGACCTTATCGTCTTGTGTATAGGTATCCAAAAGCACTGGCGGAATGAGAATAGAGAAACAACTGTGAAAAAAGGAGAAATTGCTTGTGACAAGCAATTTCTCCTTTTGTCACATTTGTTTCTTCCCACTGTGACAAAGATGAATTTTCTTTTAATACTTTTTAAGTGTAGTCTGCTGTAGCTTTCAATTTGGACCTGGTACAAACCTAATATGAAGGAAAAGGGTCAATCTATTCCCAGTCCTAAGGAATTTGTTGCTAATAGCAATAAACTAATATTTGCCACAAACCTGGATGAGTCATTAATGAACAATGAAATCATTGTGACAATATTAGAATTTGCATGTGAAGGAGCCATTTCCTCTCATCATAATTGTAACAAATGCTGTCATTTGTAAGAATTTTCTTTAAGACAAAAGTATTAATTGGGGGCGGGGGTTGGCGGTCATATAAGTAGAAAAAATGAAAGGTCACAAGGTGGGACCCACTTCTCACCAAGTTAGAACCCACGACACTCACGTCAGGAGACTGAAGCTCTACCTCTTGACCACTGCCCTCCACTTTTAAAAGTTTATTAATCAATTTCGTTTGGGAGGACACCTCCTTTTTGAAAATGGATTCCTTTGCACTAGAAATAAGGATAAGAAACAAGCGGTCATTAAAACCTGCCTGGGATTTGAAGGGATTTAGTTTATACAACAAATAAAGTGTTGGGAATCTTATTTACACAGATCTACAAACGGGTGCGATCTCTCTTAACTAAAGCCAGAAATCCTCACATTCCATAAAAAGTAAACTAATGACTGGTCTTCATTTCCATTTCTAAACAAAAGATGCTTAGATAATTGAATTTGTGTCTTTAAAGATTTGTGGGAATTGTAATCCAAGTGAAGCCTTTGGCGCTTGAATCTCTTTTTTCCAGTGCGTAAAAATAAACACAGCTTAGCCAGAACAAAGGCCACGGTTAATAAGAAAACCATAAATATAAAAGTTCTGGATTTTCCCACCACAACAGCTTTTGTATGTAAAAAAAAAAGTTTCTATTGTAAGATGATATAAACATAAGTGGGCCTTTTTTTATGGATTCTGGGAGCTTCGCTGAGAACAGACCTTTTGTAACCAGACCTTCGTACTTTCTGATCACAAAAACACAAGCCAGTCTGCTAACTTCCAGGACACCCTATCAAAACAGGCGGCAGTGCTTGTACTTATAACCTTTCACATGAAAATGTCTTTTATGTCATATAATGCTTCTTTCATGATACGCTTCACAATAGATGGGTAGTGGCTGGCATAAAACAAAACAACCACTTGTTAGATTTTAATTATTCCTGAATAATTTGGTATAATTGTTTATTAGAATCATTTTATCAAAACAGGTATCAGTTGGTATCAACAATATAGGGTATGGACAATAACTGATATGGTAAGTAACATCTAAAATGAAACGAGACAATAAAATAGATGGAACAATAAACCTGCTCAAAGGGACACCATTAATAGAGAAACCTTGATTATGTCTCTTGATATTGAGTTTAACATCTGAAATTGAACTTTTCCTACATAAAGCACAAAGTGCACATGGAATTCAAAAACTGAAGACAACCTTCAAAAACAGATTTTGTTTGTCCTAAAGAAAGCATTTCAAGGGCTCAGTACAAAACTATAGTAAGTGCTTTACATATGTGAAGGACTCACTATATATAGTTTATCTTTGAACACTCAACTTGTTTTTTGACAGTATTTCAAAAATCTTGCATTGACAAATGGAAATGCACCCTGCAGTATTTGAACAATGTGAAGCATACAGTTAAATGCCAAACTCTACAAAATTATGTTTTGAAATAAGATAAATTCTCATGGGCCATTGCTATAATGGCAGCTCTGATGGTCTTGTACCAAACTCATAATACCAAATATAAACCCAGACCCTCATATTGTTTTTTAACAGGCCTAAATTGAAAGCAATTGATGACCATGATCATTTAGAATGAAAAAACTTTTTATTTTCTGGAAAACTGCAAGATAACCATTAGGAAAAGGTTTGATTGAGTCTGTAATATAACAAAACAGAAAACCTTAAAATATTGTTTGATAAATATGAAAGTAAATAGTACAAGCCAAGTACAGGTATAAACCACATCCTTGTTTTGGGACAAGTTTAAAGTTAAGTAATAAACCTGTAAGAATTGCTGACAATTTCAAAAAATGTTTGATTAGCAAACTGCATTACAGCGATGAAACTTATTTAGATAATTAAACAAATATGTCCGCAGAATGCATCATTAAAGAATTTCTATATTGCTGTAACTAAAAGGAAAATTTGTTTAAGATGACCATGATTCCAATAGAACACATTTTATAGGACAAAAAAAAAATATTGTCAAGTTAAAGTTTAGTTCCTCTCTACTTTGGGGAATGAAATGGGAAAACAAAAATGTGAACAAGAAAAAGTTCCTACAGAATAACCTTATAATATAGTCAATCTTTTTTTTAAGTGACAATAGTAGAAAGAGACAGGATTGTGGTGATTAGACAACTAACAACTCGAAAGCAGACACCAGTCATCCAGAAAGCTCAAGTCTTAGACTAAATAACATTTTTTGCACTGTTCGAGAATGGTTGCCCAAACCAAGATTGACTGTAGCAATAAAGTTGGAGGCAACAACTGGCTGCAGCTATCAACAACTGTTACGGCCATTAAACAGTATTAAACATCTATAAAAAACCCGCTTTCTATAATCTTATATAATAAATAAAACGTGCACTGCACCATGCTAATTCCATGGATAATAGGTCTCATTAATGACTTCAAAAGAGGAGATAGAAACGGGAAAGGTGGATCTACTGCAGTGTTGAAGGGAAAATAAATTAGTGCAGCTTGCATCACCATTAGAGAAATAAATCACCATTGATTTCTTTGTACCCCTCCCATTGCACCTCATGGTGCAACAGAAACACCACATATTGGCGCAATATATGCACAAAGAAAGACTATGCCACTCTTGAATCACAGGACCATACTTGAAAACATTTTCATTATGCCTAACTTTATAGGTAGGTACTTCTGTGAAGAAGTTTATGAATAAAGAAAGACCATGCCACTCTTGAACGACAGAGCAAAAGTCAAAAGCATTTTCATCACACCTTACTTTAAAGTAAGATACTTCTCGGAAAAAGTTTTACAAACAAAGATAGACCATACCAATCTTGAATGATAGAGCTAACTTTGAAAATATTTTTATCATGCTTAACTCTATAGTAAGGTGCTTCTTTGACCTTGACCTTTGACTTTATGTCTTCAAAAGGAGACAATCATTGTATTAGCATAATTATAGTATGAACTGTGAAAACTATAGGCCGGACAGAAGTCAAGTTTGAACACAAAATGTTGCTAACTAATCAGCAGAATGACATTCAAGACAGTCAGATATAGCTAATTTTGTTTTAAGTGACCACAGTAAAACCGATAGCTAAACCCATTACCGAACAATAACGACATTTGACCAGTTTGTTGCAGACGACTCTGGAAAACGTGTGAAAAGGTGAAATTCCTCTTAACGAGCAATGTTTCCTTTTCCCACAATGTTTTTTTGCTCTATCAGAAGATTATTTTCAATTTCATCACATTTTGAAATGTCGTCTGCAAACTCTTTCAATTTGGGACAGTCGAAAATTTGGCGTTTTGTGATGGGCTAACACATTGTTATTCAATAAGGAAAACTCCAGTAGGTCCTTTCTGAATGAATTACATCCTACTTTTAAATAACCTCAATTAAAACATCTTTTCATGCACTGTGAGTATTTAAGAGTGGTCGCTTAACATAACATCAACTGTATTACAATTACCTTCAAGGTCACTGCATTTGATGATGAGTTAACAACACATACACATGTTATATTCGAAATATTTTTCTAATGAGCGTCATTTAACCTCTTTCCCACTTGACTGCTGCATCTTGCATCAATTGAAATTCTTCTACCCTTACTTTCATAGATACTCCCCCTAATTCAACCTCCCATGCATTGAAGTTGGTCATAAGCGGAATCCTTTAAGAGTAGTTTCCATATGGTATCTTATCCCAAGAAAATCCTCTATGTCACTTGTATATAAACCTAATTTGTGTATATGTTCATTTTCATTTGGTAACAAATGTAATTTATTTAATACATCCTCATTTATGTTTAACTATTTGCTTCATATTTGAATGTTTCAACAAGGCTGAAATATAAGATTTGATACATTTTCTTTGACATAAGGGGAAACACTCTATGATAGGCATATTCTCTTCTTTTTCACAATTGTTGTTACCAAACAATCTCATACATTTACCCTTATAGGGCTGGAATCGCTAATGCAAACAGGTTAGATCCAGGCCAGCGGCCACGTAAATTGGCAGCTGGCCTGTGATCTAACCTGTCTGCTACTCTAAGTATCTTTCCTCAACAAAATTAAACATATATCTAAGGTTTTGGAAAGCAGACAACACAAAAAATCTATTCTAAGCCTTCTAAGGGTTAATGTTATTTGGACCCACCACTATATCCATTCACAGGAGAAATGTGCACCCTAAAAATGTTTAAGAACATCTGGCACAAAAATAAAGCACAAAACAATGCCATGGCATCTGACCGCACGCAGCTTTCTGCAACGTGCCCTGATTATATTTCATGAGCAAATTCACGCAGTATCAATTATGAACCCACTGATATTTATATGCCCCAACAATCATGCAAACTGCGGGGAGATGCGAGATGCACTTTCCCAAATTTTTCCCTTGTAATTTCCATTTTGACTTGAATCCCTTGAAGAATGCTGGAATCGGGAGCCGGTTGAAAACAGAAGCCGGGCACCATCTTGAAGTAATAAAAGTCAGTATGTAATTCCCAAGTTATCAGGGCACAAGTCATGTCAGATAACAAAATAGCAAGAAAAAAAAGCCTAACACTTTCCAACAAAACTAATTCTTTTATCGGGGGTTATAGGCAAGACTAAAGCAAGTCCTTCAAAGACTTTCACAAATGTGAAGCCCTTACACTAGAATTGCTCTGAACTTAACCTTTAACAAATCTTGCCTGTTTTCAATTTTAAATGAGGAATTCATCAAATAATAAATATTTCAATACATGTACTTGATTTATTCCACTTAATGTTAATCTTCCTTTTCTCTTCAAATAACAATTATCTCAAAATAATCTTTTTTGTAGGGAAATGATATTATACTTGTTATTTGTATGAGATTATTCTAGATGAATATTGAAAGAGGCAGGCAGCAAAAGCATGAAAATAGACATTATGTAACAAAGGTTCTTGTTTCTCTAGAAAATATAATCTTTATTCTAATTCAATGGAAATTATATGAATAATAAGTAATCAAAGAGCACTATCACTTTTGCTGCAATTTAATGCTCAACAATTTTATATACTTTTCATATCTTTAAATTTGTGACAAATCTGAAACCTTTTCTTTATCTTATACAATATTTTAATGAATAAAATGAGGAAAATTTGTATGATATTTTTTCAAACTATTCTCTACAAAAGAATAATCACATTCTTTATTCAAGAACAGACCATGATCAGTATGCATGACACCACAGTAAGTACCGGTACATCAAATAAAACCATGCTCACATATTTTGAAATGAAGGGTTTTCTGAGAAAATAAAGTGATTCCTGCCAAAAGTGCGACTCCAATTTTTAAAATGAATATTAATGGGTTGAAAGGGAGTACCAGCTTTAATGTGATAATATTTACCAATGATTGTTCGGCGCCCTGCCTCATGGTATAAAACAGATGGGGTTCCGAGTACATACAGCTTATTTTTTTGTCTCAATTTTTTTCTATTTTCTTGAAATAATGAAAACATGGAATGCCATTTTACAGCAAATTTTCCCATAAAACAATGTGAAATGAATGGCAGAAAATTATATGCGTGAATATTTTCTGCACCCATATGATTTACATAGCACATTCTTGAGATCTTTCTTTGATACGGTGTTTTATAAATATTTATGTCAGACCTGGCTAAGAATGGGTCAAACATTTAGACATTAAATTTGTCATATTTTTTTATATTTCTGCAACCTTCACAACTTGGATCAAGTTTTTTCCTGATCAATCTTAAAAAGCCTTTTCTTTTACTTTAGAAAAACGTTTTACCTCATACCCTTTTATTCCTTGTAATAGGTTACATTGGTAGACTTTCAGCTTCTGGTACAAAGTGTCCCAGGTTTGATTCCCATAAGAGCAGAGGTGCATGAGAGTGTAGAGACCATACCTCAATCAGCACACATATTGTTTTGTAACCAGCAAGCAAAATGGAGAGTGATAAGTCTTAGCTGAAAGAGCTTGTTTTGCAATAAATGTAAAATTAGTAAATTTTTAACAACAATAGCTGAACTTTCTCTAAAGCAGGCTGGCAGTCAGGCAAAGATTCATACCAATAACCGGAGAGATAGACAATTCTAAGATAGGCAGAGAGGCAAAGACAGATGGGCAGTTTATGCAATTCATAAAAAAGGAAGGCTTTCAAACCAAACATGTTCACCTAACAGATCAAGCATGATAAAAAATAAATCTTCCTTTTCCGCAACATCTTAAGAAGAGTTTACATCCATTTTCTATTAGCAACAGAAAAAACAGAAAGAAGGAAGATTTTGTATAGTCCCACAGTGACAGAAACAGCACAGATTTATCGTGAAAGAATGCCAGAGCTTTTGTTCTACTGTCTAAATCCTTAAGATATACTGTTGATAGGCAAAGATAAACAGTTTTGTGAACTGGAAAAAAACATGAAGTCACAATTAACCATACAACTCAGCCGATAAACATGGAATTCCATTGAAAAAGAAAATCTTCATTTAACCCCTTTGTGAAGAAGATTATCTTCATTCGGTTCTTTGAACCCATTACCTGTTTAATCATATAAGCTGAGCACTTTGAATTTATTGAATGAAGAATCTGAGATATAAATAAGATTCAACCAGAAAAAGTCAATATTCAAAACAATGTGACAAAAAGACAGTTTATTCATCATAAGCTAGTCTGTTTTTGACCAAAATTGAAAAGTTTTGTTTTTCTATTTTTCTTTAGTATGGTAGCAGTACAGAAGTTTGCTTTGATAACTTCCATGGAAATCTTTTAGGGTAAGGCTAGGAAAGAGTGCTCTGCCTTATGACACTCAGCAAAGAGAATTTAAGGCTGGATCTCACATGGCAGGCTGCACACAGGGATCCCTCATGACCCCAGGGTTGAGCCCATTTTAAGGGTATCCAGCCTCTAAAATCAAATTTTCTTCTACATAGGGGCTTACATTTGAGGGGCATAGGGAAGGGGTTGATACGGTTTCATTTTATTTTTGCAATCAATTCACATCTCATCAAACTAACATTTTAGAATGGCATGCTTTTTCAGAAACTTTCTAATAGTAGTTTTTTTCATTTTAATCTTCATATTCAATTATTTTCATCTGAAGTTGCTTTCGATAAGGACCATTGTTAAAATCCCATAATGCTGGGAAGTGATTCAATTTGCTGAAATTGCATAAAGAAAGCTCTTTTATGAAGAAATGAGTTAATAATATCTATATATTCTTGGATATTTTAGCAAAATTGATAACTAATTCTTTTCAGCTCAGCTCTCTTGAAACTCTCTGATTTCATTAGTACAATCACTAAAAGACAATTAAGTGTTTAGGGACTTTCTGAATGGAAGTATTTAAGGAAGGGAAAACAAATCATACAGTTTATGATCTCAGATTATTTCAACCCATCAATTCAATATTACTCAATATTTAGCTTGATGCAATAAAACCCCAAAAAACTACTCTTTTCAAATCTTCATGGCATTTTTTTACACAGCTAGCTAATAAGAAAGATGGTTTCTGAAATAGTTATTCATGATCTTCTGAAGCTATAAAATATAATAATGGATAAAGCCTTTCCCCCCTTCCTCTGGAAGCAACCTTAAAAGAAATGAGAACATAACAATATGCATCAAGGAAATGGATTAAAGCTTCATAAAGACAAACTTAACCATTAGAATGCTGGGTAATTTTCGGAAAATATATTTTTGTGTCATCTGCTTTCCAAAATCTTAAATAGCGGCTTACTTTTGATGAGGAAAGATATTCAGAGTAGCAAACAGGTTTGATCCTAGGACGGCCGCCAATTTATCTGAAGGCTGGCCTGGATCTAATCTGTTTGCATAAGCATAACCATGAAGTCGGTCCAAGAACTATAAGGGATAGAATTGTGACAAAAGAAAAACTTTTGCCAACACTATAGAAAGTTAACTGCTGAAAATGAGTATGCTTAAATCTATTTTAATTCTTTCATGGCATTTTCAAATCAGACTTCTTAAACCATCAAGATAGCATATACCTATTCCTTCTCTGAGTAATACAGAGAATAGAACCACAGAGTAGAAAAGGGTTAATTCTGTTTTATTACCGAGAAATCATCACCGACAATCCCCGGCACTCAATAGGAACTCCATTGTCTTTATCAACACATAAATCACTGTTTACACATAAAGGCAGCTGTTTTTTTAAGTTTTTTTCACCGCTTCTTACAATATATAATTATGATTTTTGATATCGTTTATTACCCTTTATCACCTAGGGACCAACAAAAGCTTTACGGCATGACGATAAAACCGCCTGAATAACTCCAGAACTGGGACCTTAATTTGCGGAGAGGCAAGGAAAAACAATCAGGGTATCTTTTTGGCCAAAGGTCAATCAATGGATTTTGTGGTACCCTTATGTACTCTATGGGTAACTAACTGTTAAACTCTTTCAAGAAGGATTATATACTCTTTTTTGAGGTGAATGCCATGGGTAACATTATCAGCATTCTGTTAGTACTGGAGCCCAAAACCCAAACCCAGAAAAGGTGTAAAAAAGAGTAGTTTGATGGTTGTGAGTCAGAATTAAGAATTAAAGAAATGATTTCCACTGCCACATTGTTCTTAAAGTGGTGTATAAAACACTTTAATACCCCAAGTGGTATAGATGGTACTTTAATTGTTAGAGTATTCTATAATTGTTGTAGAAAACATTTTGATCTCAGTAGAAATAGCTAAGAGGTAAAAATGTCATTTTCAACTGTAAGAGTATTTCATAAGTGTTAAAGAAAACAGTTTGATCACCAGTAGGATGATAAAAGTGCTATAGATAGTACTTTCACTGACAAAGTATTCAATAAGTGTCTTTTGACAAACAGTAACATCAAACGACAAAAACTTCTTTTTCACCATCATCTTAGATTTTTGATTGTTTGACAGAGGGTTTAGAAAAAACTTTGATGATTTAGCAAGGCTATTAATTTGATAATCACTGACAAGTTAATTAAAATATCGCAATTTGCCAATCTCAAATCAAGGTGATATGAATTTTTGCTCCATTAAATCTTTAAGATAAGTGCATTTGTCTT
The DNA here is from genome assembly GCA_947846245.1 of Cerastoderma edule. NCBI lineage: Eukaryota > Metazoa > Mollusca > Bivalvia > Cardiida > Cardiidae > Cerastoderma > Cerastoderma edule. Next base: position 18,080,042 of record OX401416.1, read on the forward strand.
ATCCCATCAAAACGGCGTATCAAATGGTTTGCATGCAAAATGAGACAAAAACCTCCCATCATCTGATACACAAGATTTTGTTACCTTATCATCTATCCGTGGAAAAAGATCAAAGCTAGAGTTAACCCAATACTAAACAATAAAGACATTTGACCAGTTTGTTGCAGACCACTCTCGAAACATTGTGGGAAAAGGAGAAATTGCTCCTTATCCCACAATGTTTTCAGTCCTATCAGAAGATTATTCTCCAATTTCGTCACATTTAAAACTGTCGTCTGCAAACTCTTTTAATTTGGGACGGTTGAAAAATTGGTGTTTGGTAAAGCGTTAAAAGAAGTATTTCTAGCTTACAATGTTAAATAGTGTACATAATATCACATTGTCTTTTCTCACCAATATTGTCTTCATGGAGATGACTATGGTGAGTATTAAAAAATAACATCATTAGCTCTTTCAATTGAATAGATCAGTTTTAAAAGTCCATAATCCAAACAGGTCTTAGTTTAAACCTCTTCATTTAACATTCGATTGTGACCAAAGCTTGAAGCTAATCAGATTCACTCTCGATGACTGCTTTCTGGAAACAGGAGAAGTAAAAGCACGGATTTGTGGGCAAGTCCCAGCATTGTCCACCCACCACTAACAGGAATCGAACCTGTGACTAACTCTCTACCACTTTACTAGTGTCGCCCATTCTTTGAGAAGCAAAAATGGGTCCTTTTGGACTATATTTCAGTTCATCTCCCTCCCGTAATTGTTAATTCCTGTCCCCCATTACACTTATCTGATATAACAATTGAGCACAGATAAACAGTCATGTTTTGCCTTGTATTACAAAACAAAAGCTGCCACATGCCTTGCCTGATTTATGAGCCTGTGCCTATTGCGTTCTAGGAAGACAAAGCAGGATATATCGTTAATATGCTGATTAACTATTTCCACCATAAATAGGCATTTTATCACACCTGGAATGCAGAAATTGTTTAAACGAGAGAAGAAATTGCTACCAGTTAATTCACGAGAGAATGGATTACTGTAACACTTCGTAATTGTTGTCTGCAATTGCTTTCAATTTTGGCTAGTTTTAGAATTCATTATGAAGAAATGCATTTTGGGTAGACAAAGCAGGAAAAAGTTTTAACATGCTCATCATTCCAGTTTCCCTAGTAGCAAGAAATCAATTATCAAGGTGACAAATCTATTCAAGGAAACAATATGGATGATTCCTAAAACATTGGCATTCTTTCTATATTACAACATTATCTGGCCTATTAATACACTGAATGAAGCAGAGTCTGTAGAGATATCGAGCTTTAATTAGTCCTTGAAAAAGCATTTAAGATTTCTATTAATTTACTCTTGATAACTATGAAATCTTTTTCTGTAAAAAAGGTCAGTCCTTTTAAGTATAATATAAATTAAAACTGGCTTACCTAAATGGCACAAGATGGAACAGCACATGAAAAAGACAAAGATAAAAATCCAATTAAAATCATTTGATGAAACACTTGATTACTACATAAACCTTTATGTATAGTTTCAAGATACTACGGAATAATGCAGACAGCTTTTTGAATTTTTGTGGCAAGGAGAAATCTGATTTGATTATTTGTCTTATTCTTCAACAAAGTTTCTAGTTAGGGAAATACCTTATTAATATAATAATTGTTGCATGAAGAATAAATTGCCCATAGTATCTTTTTCTTATTACAAACAAAATATACAGTTCTCAAGAATTCATTTTCAATTTTCTTCCATCATATCAGCAAACACACTCAATTTGGGCCAATAAAAATCTCTTTCAATTTGGTAAAAAATTAGAATGTGTATGTCCAGCATTCAATACAAGACTTGTAAGTCAATAACAAATGAAAAATGCAATCTTCCAAGTCTTGCATTGAACATTTTCATATATGAAGTAACAGGTTCAAGCCCTTGGGGAGCCAGCACAGATTCCAAGGAAACAGTCATGCAAATCCAAGTCTGACCTCAGTGACTCAAAGACGTTTATATATGAAGAGTCAAAGAAACTCAAAATATCATCCTCTGCCAATGTTAATGATAAAATGAATGATAAAGCTGGGAAAACCTGAAAAATGTTGATAAAACCGTAGCATAATTTTTGGCATTCAATCTTTCTGTCCATTTCTATTGCCAAAAATACCACACAGTTTGGTCTTGGGCTCATTGGGGGGGAGGGGGTTCCGGTCGCAAGTTCAAATGGGACCACACAACCAGAGTCTATCATTATCATTTCACAATCATGGGCCATGATAAGGTGGTATGCTGAAGTCTTTTTCATGTAGTATTTTATAAAATAATGGACAATACCTAGTATGTGGGAAGTCTTTGACTTTGTTTCAGTGATATGATCCTAAAAAGTACACATTATAAAGAGTCTAGAATAGAAACAACACATTTTACAATTATTGATAGCTCCTTCATGTATTCCAATACAATACATGTATATGATTCTGTCAGGTCCAATGTAAAAGATGGAATATGCAAGCCATTTCAAAAATCTGCTATCAACATAGTATTCAATGAAGGAAGTTTTATACAGTATTGGCTTGCCAAGACTAATAAGACCACAGTCACTTCAACAAGCTTCTGGAACCACATATCAAGGGTTCAATGCAAGACTATAGTAAGTGCTTCATGTTTATGAAGCATGTTTATGAAGCACTTACTATAGTATTGCACTGAACCCTCAATATCAAGGGTTCAATGCAAGACTATAGTAAGTGCTTCATAAACATGAAGCACTTACTATAGTATTGCACTGAACCCTCAATATCAAGGGTTCAATGCAACTTTATATAAAGTGTGTCACATTTATATCAAGAGGATTGAAAAATAATTCTTGCAGTTTATAAGCCTTAAAGTTGGCTTCATTTTGCACATGTTAGAATGAACTGATTATATTTCCAATGTGGACACACAAAAATAGTTAAATATCTTTTCGGATGCTAAGGCAGATGCACACCCATCATTAACCCCTTACGCAATGACAACTTCCTTTATTACTAAAGGAACCACTCTGGCAAAAGGATAAATTGCTCCTCATGAGCACTCTTTTGTAACACTGTTTTCTACCCCAAATCCAAAGGAAAGAGTCCTTTTTTTTTCTTGATATCTTTTGTCAATCGTTTTTCCTTTCAATTTGGTACAGTCACTAATTCTCATTTCGAGGGTTCAATGCAAGACGAAAGTAAGTGCTTCATAAACATGAAGCACTTACTATAGTATTGCATTGAACCCTTGATTTGATAAGATTGGTTAACTTTTAGTCTTTGATAACTTTTTCACAATTAACTAATGATTCTTCACTTAATTACACAAAGAATAATTTTTTACCCTCTAAAATAATCTGTTGGCAGATGGTTTGATCTTTGACCAATTTCAAAATCCATTATAGTCTGGTAGAAATTGACTCAATGTAATTTTGACTGGGAGGCATTGAATTCAGTCAAAGACGTGCAAAGACTAAACTTTATGTTTTATACTCCACTTTGTGTTTTAGTCATTATTCAAAACTGCGGAGGTTGGACATACTGTGATAATGAAAATGAATTTCACCTATCAGTCTTATCACAGCTCTACCACCATTCTTATCTAACGCTCTCATTCCCTATCATTTCATCACACCAGAAAGCATACCCTAGCCAACCCATGAGCACAATGGAAATGTAACCCATTCATTTTAACCCATTACCAAACAATAATGACATTTGACCAGTTTGTTGCAGACGACTCCGGAAAACATTGTGGGAAGGAGAAATTGCTTGTAACAAGCAATTTCTCCTTTTCCCACAATGTTTTCTACTCTACCAGAAGATTACTTTCCAATTTCATCACATTTTGAAATGTCGGCTGCAAACTTTTTCAATTTGGGACAGTTGAAAAATTTGGCGTTTTAGTAAAGGGTTAAGGTAAGACCTGGGTAATGCACGATATGACTCCCCGTAAATTGCACATTATACTGCTGCTTAATAATATTTGAACATCTAAATCTCAAATATTAAACTTCTGTAATAAATGGGTGCCAACTTATTTATGGCTTATAATTTGTAAGAACTGTTTTAATCATAGTGGTATGAATGTATTATGTCAAAAAAGAAATTGTTAGAAATGACCTTATAATAATTAAAGAAAGAAAATTACTCTCTAAACATATCAAACATGAAAGGTTATGGTAAGCCTATTAATTTATCATACAGTTGTTACATAGAAATATGTAATAAATTTAAATATTAGGTAAATATTGACGAAAATTCTTATTTTCCCACATTGATTTAACTGTTGATTAAATGCACCTTCCCTCTTCTCTTTGTGCAGGGAACAGATACTTCTTTCAATCATAAGCACAGTTCTTTCCTTTTTTGGCAGGTCCTATAATCCACATCTGCTGATTCTTTGAATTTGGACCAGTCACACAATCCAAAACAGGGGTGGCAATAACTTATTTTGATGTACTAGTATGTAAATGCTAATTATTTTTCTGTTTTTGTCCGTATAAAGCTTGTGAAGTAAATTTCAGAGAAAATCCATTGTCTGTTAAGGCTTTTGGACCAGCATGGCAATATAGGGACACATGATTTTGCTATCCCTGCAATATGTTGGAATAAGTGTTTTCTTTGAGAAATAGCCCTATCCAAAACTCCACGGGGTAACAAAGGGATAACAAAGAATCGTAATCACCATTCTTGCCATTGTTGAAGATAAACTTGAGGATTTCAAGCAAGACTGTAACAAGTTCTTGACTTTTGTGAAGGAGTTGCTATAGTTTTGCATAGAATCCTTAAACTACTGAAAAGCAGACTGCATTTGGTACCCTTAACCTTTTTCTTCATATATAAGCTGCAAAATACTTTCAATGAGCAATTTTAACATAATTCAATGTTTGAGAAACAGTTTTAACAAAACGCAAGACCTCCATTTGACAATTTATCTATACCTATTGATATATAGAAGACTAAATTAGAAACTGTCAACCAAATAGCAACAGCATTGTTAATTTCGAGAATACAATATTATCAGAAGGACAAAGGGTTTATTACAATGTGTTTTTGTCTTGGGTAGACAAAAACATGCCTTAGAAATAATCTTCAGTAATTTCTTTAGACCTTGGAACAGTGAATTCATAAAATAGACTAGATTAAAAATACATCAGAAATCCATTACCAGCACTAAACCTGATATTGTTACAATTTCATAAATTGTCTTCTGCAAATTACCAAGGTATTTATAATAATGCGTCTACAACTTTGGCAAGGTGAGAACACTCGTAAAAAGATTCTGTTGCCGAATATTACTCTGATCCTGTTGAATTTTTATAGGCACTTGCTTCTTTGTGTATGCCAATTTGATTATAAGAATGATCTGTCATAGCGTTTGCAGGTCGCCTCATTTCCTAGCATTGTCTTTAAATGTATTATCTGGTAATTGTTCTGTTCGAAATTGAAAGCAGCAGCAGACAACATTTACAAATTCTGAAAAATGTTTTCTTTCTGATATTACGTGGAAACAATTACGACAAAAGGAGAGAATGCACTTTACAAGCAATGTATCTTTCTGTCGAAATGGTTTATGAAGACTGCAGCAAATGGGGTAAACTGAGGTTTCATTGAGTAATTCAAGGTCTTTTAATATGTGGACTTATGGTGATAAAAAATTTAATGATTACATTCTCATTTAGCACTATCTAAAAACCTCATAGAATTAGATTGCTCAATTATATGGAATCCCTTTTTCTTCACTTTCCCCTTTTCTTCAATTTCCTCTCTTCTTAACTTTCCTCTCTTTTTAACTTTGCCCCCTCATTGAACTTGTGAACTGGCTTAATTGAGAGTATCTGTAGTGGGCAGTTATTAAGTATGAAAAAATGTTTTTATATCGTGATATTTTGAAAGCCATTACAAATTGACCACAACTTTCATCAAGCTATCAGAAGAAAAGGATAAACTAATAAAATGTAAACAAACAAAATTCGGCACAATGCAATTCCTCACAAGCTGAAGCAAGGTTTTCAAGCCACCTAAATAACATAAGATAATAATTCTTATAGTAATGACCAAACACAGAAAAATGCTAAGCCAAACAATCCCTGCAAAGGTTGAACTAGGAAAACATAGATATCAAAACATAAGGACCAAGAAACGCAGCCAAACAGCCAGAAAAAATCATGTTAACAAAAACAGCATCAGTATTATGCAGGACATCAACTTTTGTGACAATGGCCATTTGCAGAATACTCAATTTTATATGTAACAAACAAAGCAGGGGATGAATTAAGAAAACCAAGGAAAATTACAACCATACAAAATCAAACTAATGACACTGAAAATTCTCACAGCCAGAAGTCCAGTTTTCATGAAGGCACAATTATATGTCGATCTGAATAAAAACTTTCAAAACTAATGGCCAATTCGAGCAAACATGCACTAGCTGGCTATCAATTCTACCAAAGACCTGGGCGAGCTTTCAAACCTACCAAAGCAGGTTGTTAGCTTCACCCTTATAGCGCTGGAACCGACTTAATGCTTATGCAAACAGGTTAGATCCAGGCCAGCTGCCAAGTTAATTGGCGGCTGGCCTGTGATCTTACCTATTTGCTACTCTGAGTATCTTGTCTCATCAATATAAGGCAGATATTTAAGGTTTTGAAAAGCAGACGACATAAAATAAATTTTTAGAAAATCACACAGCATTCTAAGGGTGAAAACAACAGAAACAAACAAGACAATGAGAATGCACACAGCCAGAAGCCAGGGTACCGTTCTACTAAAAATATTTCGCTTGCGATTTGCATAAGTCAAAACAACAATTCTTCTTATTTCAATATTAGGCGAAGCAATATTGCAAAGTAACACATCATTGGAATCGTCTCTCCGAGACGCTTCCAATGACGTGTCAAATTGCAATATTGTACTTTCATTAAAGATACTACCGTGTGCATCAGTTATAACTTACACAAATATTTTCCTTTAGTTGTTTACTAAAACGGTACCCAGGTTTACAAGAAAGGCATCAGTATCACTCTGGATAATAGCTCTCACAATGCTGGCCAAATGGTTTCCGTCATCTCGCTATAATCTCACCTCAGAGTCGGGGTGTCGAAGGCTCTCCAGATTATGGTAATAAATTGATAAACAAATGCTTACCAAAACAATATGTGTAGCCCTTTTCCCCCAGATGCACAGCTAGCCTTGGCAACTTTGCTTGAGAGTGGGTAACTTTGTACGCAAAGGAAGCAATCTTAAGGGGAAATTACTCAACATAAGAAAACTCCAATTTTGTCAAAATGTTTTAATATCGATAAAATGCTCTCTCAGTTGTGTCTGCATATCATAAGGGTCAAGCATTTGCTATGTCTAAAAGGTTTCAGATTAATCTGTTAAGACATTCAAATACATTGAGATGAGGAAAGCCCCTCCCTGTTCAGATTTTTTGTCAGCAGAATATACTAAAACAAAGTACAAGAGAAACAAACGACAGTCTTAATCAACATTAAAATCGTTGGGTAATAAGGAAAACTTGGTTATGATAAGCAACATGTTCCATTTCTTACTGCGATAGCAAGTGAATGCTGAGATTTAAGAGCAGTTTATACCATATATAATAAGGGTTAAGTGCTACCCAAGAGAGAACACCCATTTACATGACTTCTGGTATTTTATCATTTTGTCAGGCTGTATGTGAAAGTTTAACTATGTCATACACCACCACAATAAATCATGCAACTACCTCTTGAATGTTGAGAGTCAGAATCCTTGCAGCAGAGAAACTTGAAGAATGGCTCGAGTTGGTTTATCAAGGTTTTATACCATTTTCAATAATGCTTTAAATTATCATGGTGAAAGTTCATATTGTACATTTAAACGGTTCAATGCAGGATTATGGGAAGTACCTTACAAAACAAGAAAGCTATTATTCCAGATCTAAAAGTTAAAGCACTGGTTCAAATTCAAGCAGAATGAATATGTAAATTGTTAAAATATGAATAAAGAAATGTTCAAAACATATCAATCCATACAACAAAAAATAGTTAACCAAAATACCAAGGATTGTGACCAAATACAAACATCACATGATATAAGATGAGTAATACAAGTCTTTGACTATAAGTGGCAGCACAGGGCTAATCAAATAATGCTGTGTTTTGTTACGATTTCCATTTTTTCTACTCCAAAGTTATGTCTGTTCTAGAAAACACACACCACAATCGTTTAAAACAACAATCCAGCTTTGTGGTGGCAATGCTACAACAACTTAATTGAACAAAAACCCCAGATTTCGGAGGAGTATTAACAGTACAACAAAGGAATTCCTAGAAAACAAAGAGGAATAACAGCCATACTCTTTGTAATCAGATGAGAAAGATGTATTTTTCACTTTTAATGGACTGAGACCGAGACTTGACAATCTTCATCATAATACGCGATTTACAAGCATACCTTCTTCACATGTTGAATCCTTTCACTTCTAGCTGCCTACTTGCCAAGAATTTCTAGATGGGCTGATTTAAAACTTGTCTAAAGGAAGATATTGCATGTTTGAGCATTTTTTTCTTTCTTCTCAAAGTTAACAACTTATTTCTTATATCAATTATTTCAACTTTTCTTTATTTTGAGAAATGTTTTGTCACAGAAATTTATTTCTTAAGTGATCTGCTTTTGTTTTACAGAATGAGGTTCAAGGATAAGAAACAAGCCAGAGCATGCAAAAAATGCATGCATTACTACTTATTTGCTACATGTTTCAATGAAGATCAATTGTTGCAGGAATTCACATTTTCTTAATCTTAATCACATAATGTCTGACATGTTATTAAAGATTCAATGAAAGAAACAACTGTGCAGACTCGTATGACATTAGGAGAATATGTTTATTCCAAGACTGGTCAGGATCTGATTGTCGGAGCTTTACTGTGTGTTTTTTGGCAGTACTAGCCCCAATTGTCAAAATAAACTAACACTTTGTCTTTTGTCTGGAATGTTTGTACTCTGAAAAAGTACTTTTCCGCTTCGTTATTTCTCCATAGCGATCACCAGGAGATATTACACAGTTGTGTAAACATTGGCTAATCTCCCCCTCGAAAAGGGGCCAAAGGAATACCTATTATGAAATATCACATGGCTAAGGCTACAGAAAGTATGAAATACGGGCATAATGGAAATGTCAAAAACTTATGATTTAGCGCCAGATGAAAATCAGACAATCCTGTTGTAAATTACCCTTGAAAGTATCTTTTGGCATTGTGTTGATTTTTTCTCTCAATGGCTCTACCTACCTGAAAGTAGTTCCAACAATTAACCAATTCTTTGAAATAGGGTTTTGTGAATCATCCAAGTTAAACATAAAAAGGTAATTATAAAGTTTTTAAAACAATGTCTCCTTTTCATTATTGGTAAAACCAGAAGTGACTAAAAGAGGAATTGCTTTTCAAAACATTTCCTCTTGTCACAGTTCTAGAGTTCATATAGCACACTATAGTTAGTGCTTCATGTTTTTATGGGACTAACTTACACTAGTCTTTTATCGAACCCTTGAAATTTGTACTTGAGTTTTCTGTTGAAGGTGTGCTAAAATGCAGTCATATGATGGAAAGGATTAAGCTGCACTGGCATATTGAATTTCCTGATATGTCTCAATTGTCAACACCACCTCTCAACAACATCAACTATGACTATAAACATATAAAATTTCTGTTTTTGGAATTGAGAAGAAAATAAACGACATAAAAAAAAAAACAGAAAAATGCTGTCATGATCAAATTGTCTCTTCTTGTGTCAAAATGAAATCTTTTACTCATTACCAAAGCATTCCTGAAGTAATCAAATAATGATGATGATGATGAAGCTTAACAATTTAATTGCTTTATGTTAAATAGTTACCAAATCTTTGACACATGAATAATGTACCTAATAATTGCATCAAAGCCGTCACATTTTGCGAGACTATTTCTGGACCTGTTGATCAATGCATGAGAAAGTTTATGGCCAACTTATCATTATTTAAATGATCTATGACCCTCATATACGACCTTGCCATTGCAGCATGGTCCTGCTGCATTCCAGAAGAGCTAAAAACAGTCTTAAAACTGTATCACACTTACATTTTGAACTGAATGTCCTGCGTGACATGAAAATGGCCTAAATTCTTTATGACCCCTTTTATATCAGATCTGTAGTGCACATAACTATTTTGGAACCACACTTTTTCGTTCTTTTTTTGAAGCCTTACAAGCATGCTTTAAAGAAAAAGTCCTACCATTTTAAAAGCATAATTTTGTTTTGGTTCGAAGTCACAGTAATGATCATGTTAGGAAAGGAATTGCTATGATCATCTATTCTATTTCTGATTCTATACAGGGATACCAACTTTTTAAGCTTAATTCAAGACAAAGTTATAGCATCCTGGTAACATAAGAGTTAGTAAGATTAATATATATTTGGAGAATTATGACACATCAGCAAAATTATCACTGTTTAGAGCATGTTTCCAATCTTAGATCTAACATTCAACACCTAAAAGTCATATCTTCTGTAGCAGTAGTTGCAGAAAAAAGTTCCTATGTGAAAATATATTTTGAAAAAGTGATTCTAGCACCTGTCATGCGAGTTCAGGGTGGTACGAGTGCCATACTTTCTTTGATAGGAAAAAAAGAAAAGCATTCTGAACATATTGATTGTTCAATGAGAGACTATAGTTAGTCATTCATTTTAGTCAAATACTTACTATTGTCTTTCAAAGAACCCTCAGATTATAAGCTAAATGAGTATATAAAGATAGAAAATATGAAGTAAAGCATTGACTTAATGAAACAAGTATTACATTTAGGAATGGAAACAGAATGAGCATGGCGCTGGATGAGCAATTTGCTTTGGTGAACTGGGGTGTGCTCCAAGCACAAGCAAAAGAAGTATGAAGGCATTCAGAATTCCTCTGATCAAACAGTTATTCACCTTTATTAACACTTGGTGATGCCACCTTCATTGAAAAATATTTCTCTTTATATTTTTTCCAAGCAAAAGACCAGCTTGATCAAAAGTACACACAGAGGGGTTAATCTATCGCCCAGAAGCGCCAAGCAATCCCTGCTCTGAATTCCTTACCAAAGAACAAGCACCCAGGCACCCATGATCAGATGATAGAAAACAATGGGTGTACCAGTCAAGCGTACGGGTCAAGTGAGTATAGCATGGGTGCTGGTTGCCACCCCTCAGCCAGTAAGACAGTGCTGGGGAAATGTTGGCTTTATCAGGTTCTTAGTAACCATGCAGCAGTCTAATGTAATTGCCAAGTTCCAAAAACAAAAGCTGAAAATTGTATTTTGGTTTCTACCTTTTATGTTAGAATAATTCTTAATGATCATCGTTTTGGAATTTCTTCTGTTTGAATAAATCAGAATATCAAATAATAAAGGAATGGAAGAAGTTCTGGGATACCCCTTACTGCATGATTACTCAATTTGATGCATCTGCTGCAGGAGTCTTTACCCTTAGAATGCTGGGTAATTTTCTAAAAAAGATTTTTGTGTCGTCTGCTTTCCAAAACCTTAAATTTGCTTAATTTTGATAAGGAAAGATACTCACTGTAGCAAACATGTTGGATCACAGGCCTGCCCCCATGTTTATTGGCACCAGGCCTGGATCTAATCTGTGTGCATGAGCAAAAGTTGTTTCCAGCACTGTAAGGATTAAGCTCATTTTGAGTAAAATTGCAATAAACAAAATCAACATTTTCTGGGATTTCTTTTGGACAGCCTAAATTGAGAGGAATAATGGTAACATGTTCTTAAAGATATTGGGAAGAAACCACTCCTGTTTCTTACCTGCTGTAAAGGCATTTTCTGTAAACTGTTTAAGGAAAAAAATTAATGCTTTTTATAAATGTTTATGTCAAGCAAATTTTCACGTTTATGCTTTTTGGTAATAGTTCATTGTTGCTTCAACAGCAAAAGGCCAGAAAAGGGTTGTTGATCCTTATTGATAGTTTATGAGCAAAGAGATAACTGATTCCTGTATTACCTATATACTACAGCAGACTATGTCCATGTAGTACTATGTCCATGTAGTAATAAGTGGTTCAGCCTATCTTTGCTGGAAAAACAATCAGTTCTATTTCGTTTGTAAGACTGATTTTGGTGAAAACATTAATTGGCAAGAGCATGTATAACACATAAGACATCTTATTGAAACTATGTTCATGGCTGTGCTAACTATCTTAAATATGATTGGATAATATAAAATGGTGAGAGACCAATACATGATGTTGCACTGATTTTATCAAACGTCAGAGAATATTGGACAAACTGAATCTGGAAGTTTTAAATTTGAATTGCTACCAACTGTGCTGTATGACTATGTAGGAAATTGTAAATTCAGGGGTTCAATGCAGAACTCTAGTAAGTGCTTCATAAACATTGACACAAAAATTGATCTCCTAAGTTGTCCTGAAGACCTGAAGACCATGCAAGAAGAGAAGCTTGGTCAACAAAGGAATGTCTGCATTTTACCATACGAGTCAACTTATCAGAAATAATAAATTATTTTCGGTTAAGAAATATGAAATCTGTTGTTTTTCTTGCTTTAATAGTACCATTCTTTTTTTTCCATAATTTCAGTAAAAGTTCGATTTATTTAGTTTGGAGGAAACAAAGTTGCTTATGTTACATAAAGGTGTAAAGATTTTATTGTATGAAGGATATTTTATGTTAAGGTATTATGTGCAACATAATTAATAAGGAATGAATGTTTTACAGCTAGAATTTCTCTGCTATCATAATTGTTCATAATTCACCGCAGTCAAGGAACTTTCAAGAATGCAAGAGCGCTGTAAAATCTGCTAAACAATAGTTATGACAATGCACTTGCAATCACTACAGAAGCATTGCTAGCTAATAACATAATGCTTTTTCATCAAAATCATGTGCAGGCCCTTTCGCTATGCAAATACAGATATATGTCTTTGCAGCAGGGTTTGACATGCTTCCTCTTTCTGAGCACATTGCAGATGATAACATCAATAATTGGTTATCATATTGTCTAATCAGATGAACGAATAATGCGTACAACAGAAGAATTTCTTTAATTTCATTTTTTATTACAATTGTACAGTTAAGCAGCACATATGAAAAATCTAGACTTTTAAAGAAATTGATGCATCATATAGCATTTTGACCAAAGTCTGAAAAAGAAAATACCTTTCTAGTTTCCTGAAAATTTATTGATATATCCTAACTTTGGATTGCAATGGTAAGAGTTGTAGTGCTTGTTAAGAGTTGAAATGGAAACTTATTTTTGATTGCACTGAATTACCTGGTAAATTGATACAGGGCTATACTTTCAAAGACATATCTTCAATTTAGCGCAGAGATAATTCTTTCTTTATATTTATTTTAAAAAGATTAACAGATAGTCTGTCAAATTTATATTTAATATGACAGATGCAATCAGATATATGATCATGTAACTTATTTCAGTGATAGATGGATAATAGTTTCTTGTAAAATCATTATCCTTTTTTTGAATTATTCTTGAGACAATGTTTGACCCTTTACCAAACAATAACTACATTTGACCAGTTTGTTGCAGACGACTTTGGAAAACATTGTGGGAAAAGGCTGCATTTTTTTTTTTAAAATTATTCAAACTTTAGAACCCAACATATTGTTATGGATAACATGTAGGTACAGAGCTGATCTGCAGATGACAACAGAGTTTTCACTGATCAATTGCGATTGTGTTTTTTAGAGGTTTATTTGCTTGGTTCGTAAAAGTTTCATTGAAAACTTATCAGAAATTTTTATCCATCATGAGTATTTCCTGTATATGTCATGATAAACTCTAGATATAACCTAGTAGGCAACTGAAGTTCTCTAACTCATTAAATGACATTGGTATCAGGTTTTCATTAAACATGTATTTAGACAACAATGCCATCAAGTTGTAGTAAATCACTTCAATCATGTTCAACTAAACAGAAAGGATGCTGTAAAAGTGAAAAATTGCTTTCCATGCGCAAATTTCTCTTTCATCCAACTGATTCTTCATGTAACTATTTGTTAAAATAGAAAAACGTTAAAAGAACGTTATTATCAAGGGAAAGAAGTATCATCTTTATTGTGAGTATTATCCTGTAGTGGCATTTATCATTTTTGTAAGCAAACCTTTGTTTTATCAGTAGCCTATATGAAAATGAAGCTTTTGTTTCTCCACTGTATCATAATTAATAAATGGTTGTCAGGAATGGAATACCTTTTCTAAGAGAGGCCTATCTTATCCAATTAGGGTGGTATTTTAATGGATACCATATATTTGATAACTTTAATCACATATTACATAATTGACCAAGATCTTAACCAGATCTAAGCAAGAAAATTTGTGATCCCTAGAAACCTTTATGTTAACTTTTTGACAATTTGAACAATTCAAGGGGTTCGATGTAATACTATTGAAAGTCATCCATAAGAAACGGAGGAAGCACTTTTTATATTCTTGTACTGGACCCTCCAATTGCAAGATTCTCATTTCAAATTAAAGATTTAACCCTTTCCCAAACAATAACGACATTTGACCACTTTGTTGCAGACGACTCTGGAAAACATTCTGGGAAAAGGAGAAATTGCTCGCTAAGAGCAGTTTCTCCTTTTCCCACAATGTTTTCTGCTCTATCTGAAGCATAGTTTCCAATTTCATCACATTTTGAAATGTCGTCTGCAAACTCTTTCAATTTGGGACAGTCGAAAATTTGTTGTTTGGGAAAGGGTTAAGTCCATATGACTAAGAAGAGAGTGCTGCTAGTTAGCTTATTCTTCATTTGTCATGATGCAACAAAATATCTGCTGTTGTAATCGAGGGAATCATGTGACCAGAATCATGTGACCAATGTTTAGGATCTTATGGTCAAAAAAGATGACCGCACCGCACCTATGATGGAACAAGTATTTTTTATTTTTTCACCTACTTTTGCCTATGATACCCACATTGTGTACCCCGCATGAGTTGCAAGGTACACAATGTGACTGTCATTGGCAAAAGTACGTGAAAAAAGCAAAAATATCTGTGGAATGGCAATCTTGGTAGGACATCTGTTGAAATTTTACTGCTCCATTTTTGAGTTATCAAAGTCCATGAATCAGTTGACATTAATGAGGTAACGAGAGCCAATGATTATCCCTCAAGCAAGGAAGACCAGAGGTTAATCAACTCCGGCCTGCACAATGCTCCGGACCTTGTTATTCAATCATCCCTTAATTGTCTTTGGCATTTATTAATTGTTTACTAACAGAACTGACCACTGTGGACAGTCTGGGATGGACATCTGACCAGAGTGACCGGCATCTTGACCATGTCAGGCCTGACAGAGTTTAATCACATTACGAGTTTTGTTTGACCTTACAAGCCATGGCATGGCAGTAGCCTCTGGGCTAAATTTGAGGGTTCGATGCAATATTGTAGTAAGTGTATTGCATTAGTGAAACACTTACTACAGTATTGCATTGAACCTTGGATTTGTGGTGGCTATTGGTGCATTGTCTCCATGTGGTATGCTAGAGCTGCATGAGAAATCTTTAATCTTTTAACCAAATCCATCATTTTGGATTGTGTGATACTCCTAAATGACAGAACCAGCAGTCATCGAAAACAAGCACAAAAAACAATTTCCATTAAGGTGTTGGGTATATAAATACCTTTATGACAAAAGGATAAATTGCTAATAAGGAGTAACTCTACCTTTTTGTCATATTGGTTTCAAAAGTCTCAAGCAGTCAAAGTGGCAAAGTAATGTATGATGGAGAATGTTTTAAACTATTCCCGATCATTGGATTTTGTGAGTATATCTAATTTGAAACAATAGCAATATGAATATTGCAATATATGAGTAAGAATATTTTCATATGAATCACAAAAAGTTAAGATTGCTCAGGTGAGCAATTTGTTTGTTTTTTCCAAAGAAGAACTTCAAGCAGTGTTTGGCTCATATCTGTACAAAGTATAATTACATGTGAAGTATTTTAACTTTATAGAGTAGAGTAGAGTATAAATTTTCAACAAATTTTAGCATGAAACAAAGAGTCTTAGGGCGAAAAGTCTTTGGCCAAAGTAGGGGTCATCTTTTGGAAAGAGTTCAACAAGCAGGCACTCTGGGTATTATGTAAGAGGAGATGGGGAATGAAAAATTATTGTTGTGTCTGGGAGGTTTCAGATGGCCTCTGTTGAAATTGATATTAATTACTACCAGAAGGACTGGACTAGTAAAATTGAATTGGCATCAAGCCTTAACCCTTATAGTGCTGGAACCGACTTCATGCTTATGCCAACAGGTTAGATCCAGGCCAGCCGCCAAGTTTGGCGGCTGGCCTGCGATCTAACCTGTTTGCTACTCTGGGTATCGTTCCTCATCAAAATTAAGCAGATATTTTAAGGTTTTGAAAAGCAGACAACACAAGAATCTATTTTTAGAAAATAACCCAGCATCCTAAGGGTTAATGAGGTCCTCATGGTACAGGTGTAGGCTTCACCTTTTCCTTCATGCTGGATCTTTTATAAATGATGGGTCCAATTTGAATGCAAAAGCAGACGACAATCGAAAAAGAATTAAAAACAACCTTTCCTTTGTGATATTGATTAGATACCGTTGTTATGGTCGTTTCTTGAAGATTATGTCATTGGGGCTCTTAATGTGTCTTTGTGAATTTAAGTAAAAAACATTCTTTGCAACAGGAGACAATAAAAACTAGTGTGATTCAAGACATTTTTTGTGTGACCAATCTGATGCCAGTGTTTTCAATGAATTAATCAAAAGCATATTTCCCCTCTCTTTTTTTACCTCTTAAAAATGCAACTTTGATCAAAATTGTGTTTACTGCATGAACAAACTTACTTTGAAACTCGGATACAAAGCAAACAAAAATACTCAAAAAGAATTCAACAACCTAACAATAACAAACTGGCAAATAACTAAAATCTTGTATTTTACAGTGGAAGCATAATTTCATATCAAAAGGGTGTAACTTGAGTATCCCACCAGGCAATGTTGTGCAGGCGGATGAAAAAAACTTGACACATAATTTTCAATAAATTAGAAAAAAGGCATGAAATAATAAGTGGAGTAAATCAGCCCTTGTTACATAATTCAAACCGAGGAATTCCCCTATAATTGAAAGCCTTGGTATTAATCCCCTATGTAAGACACCCAAGAAGCAGATCGCTTCATATAAGCCTTCAACTAACAGGTTCCCCAAAATGGGAATTTGTAACTTGCCAAAATTGGAAGCAATAGCAGACATTAATTAATAATGAAAAAAGATAGATTATTATCTATATAGAGAAGAAACCATTGTGACAAAAGAATAGATTCATTATCAACCTTAAGAGTGTTTGAACACATGCTGATGCAAACAGGTTAGATCCAGGCTAGCCGCCAAGTAAATTGGCGGCTGACTTCTGGTCTAACATGTTTGCTACTCTGAGTAGCTTTCCTCATGAAATTAAGCAGTTATTAAAAGTTTTGGAAAGCAGATGACACAAATACTTAGTTTTGGTAAAATTAACCCGAATTCTAAGGGTTAAGACTTTTGCAGTAGATGCATCAAAGAAAGGGGTATCCAAGAACTTCTTTCATTCCTTAATTATTCAATATTCAGACTTTTCAAACATAAAGAAATTCCAAAAAATATCATTAAGTAACTTTTTAGCATATAAGGCAGAAACTAAAATACTACTTTCAGCTTTTGTGTTTAATAAGATTTCATGGCTAAAACTTCAGTTTTCTGTTTTTTACCACTTTATCATCAACTAAATCAAATGCACTACCTGCTACGAGTCAATAGTGTTCTTAAAAAAAAAGGTCTTGAACTCATAGGAAGCTGTCATCAAGTTAATTCAAAATATTTATACAGTAGAAAATTTATAAAAAGATTGACAGCTATCTAAATTTGACATGGAAAAAATGTTAAAAGGTTAAAGTTGATTTGCTTTTTTCTAAGGCATTCAAGTTTTTCAAATTGTTGTATTAAGCCTAAAACGCCATGCACTTATTTCTGGGAAATCTGAAAAAAAAAACCCACTTATTTCTCCATTGTGATATTAAGCGGTTCAGATAGAGAAAGCATAACTACTTAATATCATAGTTATGAATTTGGTTCATGTATGAGGGATTTTTACAGGATATCCATGATTTAAAAGCATCTATCAAAGAAAAACATCTTCGTTTTAGAATATGTCTATCATAACATAAAGGTGAATTCATGAAGTCAGTTTTCACATTTCCTTTAACCTTTTCCCAAACAACAAATTTTTGACTGTCCCAAATTGAAAGAGTTTGCAGACGCCATTTCAAAATGTGATGAAATTGGAAAATAATCGTCTGATAGGGCAGAAAACATTGTGGGAAAAGGAAAAATTGCTTGTTATGAGCAATTTCTCCTTTTCCTACAATGTTTTCTAAAGTCGTCTGCAACAAAGTGGTCAAATGTCGTTATTGTTTGGGAAAGGGTATAGCTGCATTTACAATAAACTACAGTCTTTTTGCTGAAAAAAAAAACTGGTTCAAGGGTAAAAAAAAATTGGAAGTGCTCTCCATGTATAAATAGCTTTGATAATAAGTTGCAACAATTTGCAGAAAAAAATAAATATATATATCAAACCATAAACAAACGAAGGAAATAAATAAACAAATAAAAGAATTTGTGCTCTGAAAGAAGGTTTGCACCAGGCAAATTGCCAAGAAAATAACTTCTAATGCGCTAATTAATAATAGCCTGAAGTCAAGTATGATTCACTGAGATTAACATCATAAACTTGGAACTTCAAACAGGAGTTATGAGTTGCCTGATTATTCTTCATTACAATAATGAGTATAAACAAGTATGACTGTGTCGCCCCTTTCCCTTAAGTGCCAAGACAGCATTGAAAACGAGTTTTTGAGATAAAATGACTTTTTTAAAAAGAAAGAAAGAAAAAATTCGCATTTTCATTGGATATCCTTTCTTTGATTCCAATTTCATTTTTTGCCAGGTCTTTATGATGATTTTAATCTCTGTTCTTTTTATTAATTGAAATTAATTATGATGTTATACCTACAACAAAAACCCTTGGGACTTATCAAAATTTAAGAAAAATATCTGTCATTTGTTCAAAACATTATGTCATTAAACATGGAGACAAAAAGGAGAATTTGCTCATCATGAGCAAATTCTCCTTTTGTCTCTATGTTTTCTTAAATATCTCTACTGATTAACATATAAGACAAATAAGCAATCAGCCTCGTAAGCGCATTAATGACGATTCCATATCGGATCCAGAAGAAATGTTTATGGCTAGGACCTGAGGGTGGGTAAGGAATGAGAGATTTGTAATAAAACTTCCATGTTGCCACCTACTTCTCTTTGCTCAGGGTTTATCATTTCATTGTTTTACTTTGGTATGTTCAGAGGGCTTGATTCCAAGGGTCATTTGCACTTGATTAATTAGCGCCCTCAAAAAAACCTAAAAGAATGAACTTGATTGTTCCGCCTCTTTGGTCTGTGTGTTATCCTCGCTATGAATCAAAAAGACCATATCTTCTTGATTTGGGTAAAAGAGATCTGGCCGCCCTTTTTATTTTGTTTGAAGGAACTATACAATTGGATTTTAGAAGGAATACCAAGGTGGTGGATGCAAAGGTTTCTGTGTTTTCAGTATGCAAGGTACAAATTGCTTAGAATACCTTCTTTGCGTTTAATCTTATTTTTCATGTCTGCAAACCATTTTCAATAGTCCTTCAATTTCATTCCTTGTTGGCACATCTCTGTTTCTTTGATCCCAACCATACCCTTCTAAATTGGTAAATTTTTTAAATGCTTTGCATAATGCCAAAGAGGTGAAATGCATAGGTCTTATTTCATTTATATCATCAAATTAATTAACCTTTTCCCAAACACCAAATTTTCGACTGTCCCAAATTGAAAAAGTTTGCAAATCATTTCAAAATGTGATGAAATTGAAAAATAATCCTCTGATAGGGCAGAAAATATTGTGGGAAGAGAATTGCTCGTAAAGAGCCATTTCTCCTTTTCCCACAATGTTTTAAGAGTCGTCTGCGACAAAGCGGTCAAATGTCGATATTGTTTGGTAATGGGTTAATTCATATACACAAATAAACAATCTTGTGGCCAAAAGTTGCTACTGACTTGGAGCTTGAAGCTCTGTTCTTGCCGAAACATGTTAAGTCAGGATCTTCCGGATATACAGTCCAACTTGAATAAAGCAACCACCCTTATAAGCAGCCAACCTGTCTAAGACAACCACTTCAGAAATTCCCATTGTTAGATTTATAGTGTACATCAATTTGTGTTGAGCAGCAAACCTGTCTTTAACAGCCAATTTCTCATTTCCATAGGCTGACCTCTCAACACAAGTTTGACTGTAGTGAAATAGTGAAAGTTCTACAAAACTCTAAAAACCATTGTGGAAAAGGGTCAAAATGTTCAAGAAATCTTAATAGACGCTGCGCAATTAACATTACCAATTTATCGAATACTTCAAAACATAAGCCTTTCCTTGTATTCTTAAAGAATGAGATTAAAGAAATAGATTGGATTTCGAAATTTCTAATTCTAAGGAAAGGGGCAAGAACTTAAAACTACTTTATGTTTTTCTAATGGAACACCATCAATTTTCAAGAATTAATTTTATTTGATTGAGTATTTTTGGCAAAGAAACCTATTTGTCAGGGCTTACATATCTACCTATGCAATTACCAGATAATATGACTTTTTATTTGCCTAACCCTGATTCCAACAGGCAAGCAACATAGCTAGTCATTCCCCATCTGATTTTTAACCCATTACCAAACAATAACGACATTTGACTAGTTTGTTGCAGACAACTCTGGAAACTATTGCGGGAAAAGGAAAAATTGCTCGTTACGAGCAATTTCACCTTTTCCCACAATGTTTTTTGCCCTATCAGAAAATTGTTTTTCAATTTCATCACCTTTTGAAATGTCGTCTGCATACTCTTTCAATTTGGGAAAGTGGAAAGTTTGGCATTTGGGAAAGGGGGTGGTCCGATTTGAAAGCAACAGCAGATGGAAAACAACAAAATGAGAGAAAAAGAGTACATTTTTTTTACAATATCTGTTGAGAACCTTTCTAACAAAGAGATCAATTGCTAATTTAAAGTGGCTTATCATATATCAAAGTGTTCCAGAGTGTTCTACAACTAAGTGAGGTAAAATTGAGTAAAGGGTTAAATTTCCTTAGTCAATGAGCTGCTTTGTAAAGCAATTGCTTAAATTTCTCCTTTAGCTAAAACAAACTCTATGCAAGTTTGAAATTTGAAATGACTAGTCATTGGCCAACTGTTGATTTCACCAGTGGGCAAGGGCTAATCATTTAATCATTCAACTTTTTTCTTTTTAATAATTTTTGAATGAATGAGCAAATCTGCTTTATCTAAAATAATCCCTGTCCAGTCAGAGAAAACCTTAACAATCTGTAATGATTTCTGATGCTACCTGCAAACTCTTTGAATTTGGAATGATAAAAAACATGGCTAAAACTTTTCTTAGAAAAAAATGTCTTCAGATTGAAGGAGTCAAATATTGGCATATCAATGGTGGGGAGGGAAAAAACGGGCATATAATTATCCATTTGCAGTGATAAATGAATGTAACATTAACAAGGTTATTTGCTCCTGCCACAGAGGGCATATTTATGTGGAAAATAAATTGAAACTTTAGACAGGGCAATGCCTGTACTCGGCTGATAATCACTTGGAAATCTTAATTTGACATAAAGGTTTTGTTGATTTTATATTATTCATTAAATTTCAGGGCAAAAATGTATATTACCGGCATTCCAGAGATAGGGATCGCAAAAAATGTTTATAACTCGTAGAGAATCATAAAGCTGCAGAAACTGTGGACGCGATAAGGAAACAACAATCACAGGTTGGGAACCAGAATGGCGTAGATTATTTGCCTATGTTGAACAGCTTACATCGGTCTAATGGCTTGAGAATTCACTTATCATTTGAATAAAGAAACATTTTGAAAAACACCTATCATACTTGTTATTTATGAGTTTGACTCATACAGTTATCTTTATTTTAGTTGTTTACATCAGTTCAACTCAAGAGTTTGTCTGAAAGGCTTTCGGGTCATCCACTGAGAGAAATGAGAATGTTTTACCCTTAAAATGCTGGGTAATTTTCTAAATAGATTATTGTGTTGTCTGCTTTCCAAAACCATAAATATCTGCTTAATTTTGTTGAGGAAAGATACTAAGAGTAGCACACAGGTTAGATCGGAGGTCAGCCCCCAATTTACTTAGCGATTGGCCTGGATCTGACCTGTTTGCGTAAGCATTAAGTTGGTTCCAGCACTTTAAGGGTTAATTTCCTCCTAGCCCATGAGTTCTTTGGCTCTATTATTTTGGTGTTTATTTCCAGTTTCAACAATACTCTTGCAAATGTTATTAGAACTGAGTTCATGAACAGACATGAACAGTAAATGGTCATTCATGAACACAGAGCCATTTGGAAAATCTAAGAACATTTTTTTCAACATCAAATAAAAATTCAAAAACATGTTCAAGGATAGCTTTGTTTTCATTATCGGTCATTTCAATCAAGACTCATTAAGTCTTATAAAAATTCTCAAAAGGGAATAGGCAAAAGTTCTATACTGGCTGAGATTCCTTAAATGATTCTTTACGATTAATGGTAAACAGTTATTAAAACGGCAACGTCTTTCTCTGTTCCATCACCCTGAATAATCTAATTACACTGCCAGACAAAATGTTCAGGAGTCAGTTATTAAATTGTTTGCTCTATTCAATATAACTGCAATGGAAGCATTGAAAATTGCACAAGAAATAACAAACAAACCTAATTGTCCAACGTCTTTATACAAAAGGAATCAAAATATATTGGATGATTTTTATGACATTGAACGCTATGCCGCAAAGATGGTTGGCACCTATTCTTATACATATCAAATATGCACTCTTTCATGGCTTTATATATACTACAGGCTTTCTTCCATTGTATTTAAAGGGCTCTCAGCTAACAGTGTAGAAAAATAATACGTTACAAACACATATTTTTCTGCTGTGACATCACAAATCAAATTTGAATAGTTACAGTTGAATATCAAGTCAACATCAACTCTAGGCATGAAGAGATAACCTGATTGAGTACTGGCATTGGTTTGTTTCTGCTAGGAAATCAAATGCTTTCTTAAATTTGATAGATCAGGATAGGAACATCAAAGACATTACGAAACAGACGCATAGACTTAAAACGTATGAAACAGGCATTAGACCCCTGAAATGACGGCAATCTCTTCCAATTAGAATGGAATTGTATTACAAAACCAATAAAACAATGGTAATACATTTAACACTTGACGACAGAATCCCTTGATCTTGTGCAACAAACGACATTTGATATCATAGTTTGAAAAAGAGTGGACGGCAGTGCCGTAGTGCGCTGGCCTCTTGTACTGAGGGTCCCAGGTTCAACTCCTGGCTAGCAGCGAGGTAAGGATTTCAGGGACTACCCACCAAGTCGGTGTGAGTACTGGTTTAGTAAAGCAGTCATTGAGAGTAAATTAAAAATTAAAAATGCTTCAAGCTTCCGTCACAATCCATGTAAAATAAAAAAGTTTAAATTAATTGGAAAAAAAGATATAAATAAAGAAATAAGCAATTTATCCCTCCCCAATGAAATATTCTATCCTACAGATGGATTTATTTTCCATTTCATTACAATTTCAAATATCATCTGCAATTGCTTGAAATTTGGCACAACAAGATGTATAATGTCCATTGGAAAAAGTTTACCGTGGAACCAATTTGAAACCCTATTCACTTCCAATGATAGAAGCATCCAAGGCCTTGTTGCATGACCAGATCTGATGTGGACAAGACTAACAGAACATATGCATCATAATCAGATTGAATTACTTATATATCAAAAGCCTTATATCATGTGTGTACTCTCACCATACTGGTAGTTATTCTGGGATGAACAGGAAATTTGCAACAGCCTGGTTGCCCATCTCTAGCCCTTTACCAAACGCAAAATTTTCAACTGTCCCAGAGTTTGCAGACGACATTTCAAAATGAAATGAAATTGGAAAAAAAAATTCTAATAGAGTAGAAAACATTGTGGGGAAAGGAGAAATTGCTCGTCCAGAGTCGTCTGCAACAAAGTGGTGAAATGTCGTTATTGCTTGGTAATGGGTTAGGAGAAACCAACGATATTTGTATGCAAACTGCACATGGAATTTGATGCGTCCTATCTAGATCATCTAACATGCGAGTTCTGCCATTACGACACAGATACATTCTTTTATGAGACCAAAGCATGTGACAAAACGCAAGATAAACGCAAGGATAAAAGAAGACTGTTCATTTCTGTGGTTTTTTTTTTTACCCTTTCCTTTATAATCAGGCAATCTTTGCAACAGATAAAAAATTGGGAAATAATGTGATGAGAGGAAAGTTTGTTAAAAAAAAAATGTGGCACTAAAAGAAGCGGTATTTTTTTTTTTTGCAATATGTTCAATACAATATCACCTTAAAAGATAGGGCAACAGTGGAGCAGATGCAGAGGGTCCCGGGTTTGATCCACTTAAGGCGAGGTATTGCCAAGACTAGCACTAAAATTGGTGAGAGTACTGGTTTTGGTATTCAGGAAGTAGTCATCAAGAGTGTATTGAATAATAAGCTTCAAGCTTCCTTCACAATCAATGTAAAATAAATAAGTTTAAATCTAAGAAAGTAGCCATTTTTATAAAAACTTTACAATTAACCTTAGTCGAATGTTGTTCTCAATTCCAAATATTCACAAGATTTTCACAAGATGAGGAAATGTGTTAACCCTTTCCCAAACACCAAATTTTCGACTGGCCCAAATTGAAAGAGTTTGCAGACGGCATTTCAAAATGTGATGACAATGTAAAACAATCTTCTTATAGGGCAGAAAACATTGTGGTGAAAGGAGAAATTCCTCGTTACGAGCAATTTCTCCTTTTCCCACAATGTTTTCTAAAGTCGTCTGCAACAAAGTGGTCAAATGTCGTTATTGTTTGGGAAAGGGTTAAGAAAGTGCTGATGTAATAAAGGAGAATAACAATAGCTTGAATGGCCAAAAAAAGACACATCAAAGCCCAAATCAAAGAAAAATCTCTGGAACCATACCCTTCCTCAAATAAACGTGATGTCCATGCCTATTGTAGATTACATTAGAAAACATTGTGGAGAAAATATTGTAAAAGAACCTGCAATTAAACAAAATTTTTGTTCTCATTTGTTTTGTATTTTCAAATCTTAACATTTTAAGAGCTGTTTACTAGACTTGAACAATCTCTCTTATCTTAAAAATAGAAAGAAAATCAAAATGAAAGAGTGAAAAAAATTGGCAATTGGCAAATTAGGGAATGGGTAACTGCCATCTTGAAATGTGATTACTTTTGCAAGTTCTGAGACTGAAGCATTTCAATTTACACAAATAGTCTGTCGATCAAAGGGAACCATTGTTTACAATTTAATTCTTCTCCTTTCTTACATCAATTACAAGGGGAATAAAAGGAGGTTTCCAGATATTGTTTTAGATAATAAACAAGACAAATGAATCACTAAGGGAATTTACAACAAAGGCTGCATTTTCCAAATCTAATCTGAAGCCAGCTACAAAGGTAGCCCCAATTTGATGCGGGTCATTGGGAATGGGCAGGTTTTTAACCCATTCCCCATTCTAGATATAGGGACTGGTCCAAATTCAAAGCAACAGCAGACCTCAAATAAACAGCAAGAAAAGAGCTCATTTACGATACAATATTGGGTAGAATCCATTAGAATAAAAGGGTAAATAGCTAATTAAGAGCAATTTATAATTTTGTTATTGTGATTTACGAAGCCTTCTGCAGCAGACACTTCAAAGTGAGGTAATGTGGAGTAAAGGGTTAACTCCATATGACCTGCAGAAGACAATTCTAGTCCTGAAGCAGATGTCATTAAAACAATCTATCAAAATTGCAAAACCATTTTAAGTTTAATATATTGTTTTACAAATTATCGTGACAAAAAGACTAATTTGTTAATTTTTATCCAAGAACCTCTCCCTTTAGCACTTTCAATTACAATTTACTCATTTTAACACATTTCCAGCAGTCTTGGAAAGAAATCACTCTGGTCAAGAGGAATTGCATGTCACAAGCAGTTTGTTCTCTTTTTGACATGATTTTTATCAAATGTCTGTTAAAACCGTGCTTTTCAGTTGTTATACTGTCTATCTGCAGATACTTTTAGTTTGACCAGTCACACAAACCATATTGGGTTAAGATGCTATTAAGTAACCATTATCAAAAATTGAAAAATGGAAATAAGGAGCTTTTCATTTTATTGTCACAGTGGTTTGTTAAGTTTCTGCACCAAATGCGTTAGTCTTTTGATTGAGTAAGGGTTTAATCAGAGACAAACTTTGAACCCCTTAGCAAAAGCAGCTAGTTGATACAATATACCACCATTCAAATTAAGGTATTCCTAACTAAGCTCTTTGGTTAAGTCTTGCGATGTGATAAAAGGACAAATTAGTTGCAATGAGGAATTTCTATGTTATACATGGGTGCTTTTTATACAACATACTTTACAAAGAATTGATATAAGTAATTCTATATAAATGTCTTCTGCTGCTACTTTCAATTTGGACCAGTCTCAAATCTCCCATGGGGGCATGGATCAAACAGAAGCAAGGGATTCCTTTTATCAGATCCAACTAAAACAATAACCATTAGTTACAGGAATCTCAGAGAGGCTTTGTTATGTTATTCCAAGCTCCCATCAACCTGGATCAAACGACCGGTTCCGAATTATTATTCCTCCTGTCAAAGAAATACAAACAGAGGCTGAACCAGTCAGTAGCAAGTGAAATGCATTCTCTCACGCCAAACAAAACAGTTATTGTTTACAGAACGGTGCCATTCAGCAGGTTTGCATTAACGTGTATCATAATTGATATCCTGCGATAAACAATGCTAACTACGGCCGATTTCCTTTGGACTTGTATCAATATCATTAGAGACGCGGTAACAAGGTTACTCAGAGGCTTCAATATTGTACCCATATGTATAGTGGTGCCAAGGCCAGCAAATTCAAGTTTTGAACATGTAAACTTAGTAATGATATCAGCTGGGTATGTCTTACCATTTAGATTTGCCACTCTTTAACAATATCATGCTTTTTTTTCATCTTTTTCCTCAAGGTATGAGATTGGTGGCAATCATGACATTGCTTTGACTTTTTGCCATCCTTTTTACTTTTAATATTTTAATTTTTTTGAATTCCCATGTATGAGATTATTTAATGAAATTACTGTGATAAGAGGATAAATTCATGGGACCGAGGATATTTCTTTTTTGACTCTGATCAAAGAAATAATCTATCATTAGACCTATATGTTTTTACCACAAGGTGTTCTATTCTGAAACTGTTGACTATCTTATTTCTCTCCCATATTCCTAATTTACTTGTAGAAATTTCAATTTAGAAAAGCCAAAAAGAGGCTTATCAGCTCTTTGTCTGAAACGGACCAACCATTCTTTTGTGTGTTATCAGATCACAGTATACTCCATTATCTGACAGAAATAATTGCCTTCTGTTTCATCTAAGACATTAGTCTTTAATGTTTATCAGAGATAATAAAGATTTTGTCAAATAAATCATAACATGTCTCACCACGGGTCACAGCATGCTGCATTTTGCACGTTTCTAAATGATTTTCTGTTTACAGTACATTCATCACATTGCCCCGTAGCACAGGGAGCCTGCTTGAATGCATTTCTCTATCCTGTATCTCACTTATACATGAATTCTCACATTGACCCATTTTCCCATAAGGCATTGTATGACTGGTCCAAATTGAAAGAAACAGCAGACAACAATTATTAAAGTAAAAAAGGAATATGTTCCTGGTGATAATGAAATGGAAAGTTCTTTATATTCTTTAGTTATGCATTGAACCTTTTTATGTACATGCTTAACCATATACATACAAGCTTAATATTCAATATGTAATTCAGTGAATATTTCAAATTTCAATCAGCAATTGGCTGTTAATAGCAATGTATGAGTATTATGCTTTCATTGTTTAAAAGATTACAACCATTATCTGGGACGCTATCAAGCTGGCTTGTGCATTTTCCAGGGGTTGAACAGTTCCTTAGGGAAGCTAAGTTTTGGATCATCCTTTGATAGAATATATGGATCATGAAATCCCTAAGAAACATTTTATATGATGTTCAGAATTATAATAATTCTAGTTTGTGATTGATATCGTCTTAAGAGAGGACATGACTCCTTGAAAAGGCTTGAAGATAACATGTTGTCTGGGGGTAAGGGCCTCGGCCTTGAGACACAAGGTTGGTAGGTTTGAATCCGTCGAATACCTGGACCACTTTTTAATTTTTCATTATTCAAATTAAGGCAAGGGCACTGTTAATGTATCCAGGAAGAAAAGCCAAAAGTAATAAGTCACAAGTTGTAAAAATTGACTTCACAATCAAGGTAGAATGAATAAGTTTAAACTATGGAAGGTATGTATTGTTAACCATGAAGCTGTAATAGGTAGCTTTTCCTAAGAACCGGGTTTTCATCATTCTCCTAATTCAGAGATTTAGTGTTCCTGTAAAACTCATTAAGATCAGTGTAGGTGGTAATCTACAAAACACTTACCTTGATAAAACCCGTTGCCACAATGAAAATCAACCCATTCCCGCATAGTGATGGTTCAATGTAATAGCATATATGAGAAGGACTTACTATAGTCTTGCATTGAACCTTCTACATGCTTATGACTGGTTAAATGCAATACTTTAGGAAGTGCTTCATGCCTGTGAAGCCTTACAATAGATTTGGGTTGAATCCTCATATGATTGAAAGCAACAAAGTCAATAATGATGTCAAGGCTTTAAATATAACCATATTAATGATTCTTAGAAGAAAACATTATAAATCATTTATTTAACATTGATTGTGAAACAAGTTCTTACAATTCAGATAAATCACTTTTGATTCTACTTCCTGGATCATAACCAGTACTCGCGCTGATTGTGGATTAATGAAAGGTTGCAAGGCAGAACCACCTTTTCACGGGATTCATACCCATGACTCTTGCTTCCAGAGGCCGATGCTCTACCTCTGGACCTGACTGTCCTCCCATTATCATGACATGAGGAGAAATGGCACGTTTTGAAGATATGTTGACCTCATGTTGCTTTCAAAACTGTTTATTTAGCCATTACTTACAGATGAATTAGGATTCAAATGGAGAATGGTAAGGGTTAAAATTAAATTCCAGAAAAAAACCTAGCTACAGCTGCCACTTTTGAAAATTGCCTTATCAAACAATATATAAACTATAATGAATATTAACAAAATAACCTTTTGATTGATTGAGTGAGAATGGTGGGGACTGATGAAAATAATGAGCTATAAATGCTTTCAACAATCACTGAATATTGTTTGTCACATGAAAAAATGTTTTTTGTTTCAGTGAAAACCAAAGCTGTAGTTGAACAAATAATTAAAGCTTATGAAGATAAAAAAGAAAGGTTTTCTTTAGTTTTTGCTATTAGTCAATAGTTGAACCGATCTGGTTTTGTTGCTTTAATATGTTAACATTTTTATATTTCTTGATACAAATAAAATAGGCAGGCAGGCATTATTCTGTATATCTAACCACAATTCCCTTAGAAACACTTTGCGACATCAAATGGTTTCAACCAAAGAACTTGTATCTCAAATCTTTTGTTCTCCCAGAAACATATGTTTTAACATTTTGACATACAATATGCTGGAAAGCATCTACCAGCAGTTTCTTCCCATAAACATTTGAATCTAATTTTATCTGGCTCACTTCTTTTTGTTCAAGTTATCACTCATAAAACCCAGGAAACCTCAATCCCAGCTTGCTTCAACCCCCTATTATCTTCCCCTTTTTACAGGACAAATAAATATCAAAACTCATTTCTTTAATGATCATCTGAACAGCTACGGCGACACTAAGTATTTCAAGCCAAACATTCCTTAAACTCAAGTCCAATGGTTTGTAAAACAAATGTGTTTCAAATTGAGACGTAGCCCATGCCACACAAATTGAGCCATCAAAGAGTGCTACACCCGTTCAATAATGCATATAGCATGTTTACAAACAAATCCCAGCAAAAGACAAGGGTACTGGGGTGTTAAATGTCTTTTAATGAGGCATATAAAAGCAATTGAGCAGACGTCCAGGAAAACAGCCCTGCTGGAGACCAGTTTTGTTATCCATTGGAGAAACAATAGACTCTCACAAGACCTGACATTTTTTGTTTTATTTTTATTGCAGAAAAATGTTCAAAGGTTTCTATCATAAAGTCTTTCAAACAGAGTGGGAGAATAAAGGCTTGTCAAGAAGGGGCCTGCAGTTGATTATAATTCCACATTGAAACTACGGGATTCATTTAACCCTTTACCCAATACCAAATATTTGACTGTCCCAAATTGAAAGAGTGTGCAGACGACATTTCAAAATGTGATGAAATAGAAGAATAATCTTCTGATAGGGCAGGAAACATTGTGGGAAAAGGAAAAATTGCTCATTAAGAGCAATTTTTTCGTTTCCTGTAATGTTTTCCAGAGTCGCCTGCAACAATGTGGTCAAATGTCGTTATTGTTTGGTAATGGGTTAAAGAATATATCAAGGGTGAAGCACTTAATATAGTCTTGCATTGAACCTTTGATATCAAATTCTTAACAAATGCGGCAAAATGTTACTATAGTGTTGCATTGAACCCTTAAAATTGTATAATAAATGTATTCTATCAGCTTGTGGCTATCACTTCCTACTTTTTCTGTAATCCATCAGTACCATAGAATAATATAGAATCTGATACAATTTGAATATGTTGATAATGGTCCTACCTCAACTGTATCCATGTTTAATACTGAGTCAAACATTTTCTATAAAAACTCAATCTTTAAGCAAAAGATGTAAATTGGATAAATGGATGAATTGGCTTGTTTTGATAAAGAAGATAGTCTGTCATTAAATTAATGTTTCCTTGTCATTATAATAATTCTTTTAGTTTGTTCAACCACTTTATTTCATGCATCCCATTCTGTACAGCATTTCTCTTATAAATCCTGCCAAGTTATTCAAGGTTTTTTAAAATACATGTTAAAACCAAACTATTTTCTCTCAGGTCAACTCTGCAAACTTTTTGAGGTCTCATACTATTAAAATGCTATGATCCATTAAAAATTCATTAGTACTTCATGAAATTCATATTTAACGTTAAGGCAATTATTTTGAACATCATTAACAGATTGGTCAATTTTAGAAAAGTTTGATATTGATCAATCATAAAATCCAAATCATTGGGTTTCCTAGATGATTTAATATATCAAAATTTGACAAACCCAGACCGTTATTTCTATAGAATGTCTGAAAAATATTATTATGATCACTTCTTTCATTCTATAGCAAGCAGTGGTAAATTTAACCCTTTCCCAAATAACAAATTCTTGACTGTCCCAAATTGAAAGTTTGCAGACGACATTTCAAAATGTGATGAAATTGGAAAATAATCTTCTGGTAGGGCAGAAAACATTGTGGAAGGGAAAAATTGCTCGTCACGAGCAATTTCTCCTTTTCCCTCAATGTTTTCTAAAGTCGTCTGCAACAAAGTGGTCAAATGTCCGTTAAACATCCAATGCACTCACTCATGTGGTGCAAAAGGACTCATCCTGTTTGACCAAAGAAGTCAAGATGCAATGTTTGTCTTAAAAGGGTTAAGGTGGCATTGTTAAGTTTTCTTTCATGAAGTACATCCAATAACTATTCTCAAAATTCCCCTTTGGGATCACTCATTAAAATTGTCTTGAGGAGACATGTCTAATAAATGGTGCACTTGTTGGCTTGAGGGAAGGACTAAGAAATTCATAAAAGAAATACCTTTCTTTCCCCATTACCAAACAAGAACCACATTTGACCAGTTTGTTGCAGGCGTCTCGAGAAAATATTGTGGGAAGAGGAGAAATTGCTCGTTAAGAGCAATTTCTCCTTTTCCCACAATGTTTTCTAAAATTGCTCGTTAAGAGCAATTTCTCTTTTTCCCACAATGTTTTCTATCAGAGGAAATTTTTTCAATTTCGTCTCATTTTGAAATGTCGTCTGCAAGCTCTTTCGATTTGGGACAGTCTCAATCAATTTTTGCGTTTGGTAAAGGGTTATATGGACCTGTGAACAAGTAAAGAGTTTGGATGACAATAGCAACGTCCTAGACGGATGTGGGTTATTGTGTGAAATATTCAATTAGCAGACACCATTGTTCCCTCCATTTATTTGTATAATGAATTCATGGATTTGACATAGCACTGCCATATTTCATCAATAGCCAATATCTTCCTCTATAATGTCATAATCATGGCAAGGTACACAAAAAAGACCTAGTCTGCCAAAAACCCTTGAAAATTGTCAGCACATGAATAAAGGTGTTTAGAGATAAATTGACAAGATGCATGGGTAATGTGGTATTGTGTATGGGGTAGAACATTTCTACATTTCTACCCAAACCTGTTCTAAAATTGTTCCACCTCATCAAAAGATTCGAACCCTGAGTTGGTGAACATGATGGCCTTCACTCTAATCCAAGAGCATGAAGATTTCCAAATTTTTCAAATCCTCTTTTGCAGTTTTCCTGAACATATATATAGGGTTCTGCCCCATACTATAGTAAATGCTTCATATTTATGAAGCATTTACTATAGAATCGCATGAAACCTTGACTTGATAATTATAGCATCAGATTCAATTTCATCAGACATGGTCCATAGGAAGGGAAAGTGACAAAGGAAATAAAGTACAAATCTTACTCGTAACAACTCCATATTTGCTCAAACATGGTGACTCCTAAAACCATTGTAATCGGGTATAACAATATCTCATTATCTATCGAGTAATGATAGCTTGCAATTCTGCTAATTTGCTTTCAATATCAACTCTTAACTCAGTCAGCGAATCTTATGAGTTTTGCAAATCGAAACAGATATCTTCTCAATATCCTTTTCTGCTAGAATTCAATTGTTTAACTAAATGTAAGAATACCAGTACACCTCAATGTAACGCTTATTTTGAAGAAAAAAAGTTTATAGCAATGACTTGTTTTTTTTCCTGTAGACCCATATAAAACATGAAAAAAGAGTTGATGCAAGTATGATAAAGTAATTATGCTTCAAGCTCACGATAAAAGGCAGTTTAATAGATTCTTTAGGCATTGTTTTACCAACCATTCACAAAATCATAGACAATTTTACCTTAATAAAGTGGTCCCAATAAGGCCATTCTAATGAGTAACTACAATAAAGGCTTTAAAAGAATTGTAAGGTTTTCAGTTTGGAGAAGTTAATCATATCTTGGACACGGACCCCGGGTTACTCACTGACTCCTATTATCACTCAAGAGGGTATTGTGTGTACGATGAAATGCGCCACACTTTGGCAAAACAGGTCCTTGTGCATTAGAGGGAACCTTCATCTCAAACCAGTTTATAATTGAAATATATGCAATTGAAAATTGAAAAAAAAAATGTTATTACACCACAAACAAACAAAATTGATGAATGAAACTTGTTGTTTTTTTACTCTAATTGCTTAATTTGATCTGATATGACAGTCTCTGACCAATCTTTGACATTTTCTCCGATATTTACAGTATTTTCCAATATTAATATAAATAAGTCTTTTATAAACCATAAAATTGTACAAAAAAGCAAAAACTTTCAAGATTATTGTAGAAAAAGACTGCAACTGCTGATCCAGCTGTTATGGTGTTTCTTATCCCTGAAAACGCTGAATAGTTTTCTAAAAAGAGATTTGTGTGTCTTCTGCTTTCCAAATCCTTGGGTATCTGCATAATTTTGATAAGGGAAGATACCCAGAGTAGCAAACAGGTTAGATCACAGGCTAGCTGCCAATTTACTTGGCGGCTGGGCTGGATCTAACCTGTTTGCATAAGCATGATGTCAGTTCCAGCACTACAAGGGTTAAAACAGATTTTCTCCCGGCACAATTTGAACAACTTTTATCAATGGACCATCCCCAGGAAGTATTAGTTAGTAAACAGTTTATGTATCAAAGATAAAATGATATGTATTACAGATAAATTGGTGTTGATATTGCATTAAATTGACCCTTTTATTAATAACTTCATATATATACTCAAATTTGTTTTGAATAACCCCTCTCAAACAGTGCAGGAAAAGCTATTTAGTATGAGGCCGTCCTAATGGGGAATGCAAATTGTTTAAGTCTCTCCAACTGGAGTTTTCTAAATGACTGGTGCCCATATTAAATCATTAGTTTTCCTTTTTACCATGAGTTCCTCTCCTCTAACCATGGTCGCTTATAACAAGTTTGACCGTATACTCAAACAAAGCATCGAGGGTTTGAAAGTTTTGTAAATAACAGAGTCCACTCTGTGAATGTTCATTTGCCCACAATTGCCCAACAAGAACTAGTCATGTGACCAGGAAGCACAATCGATAGAGGTTGAAAGAACTTGTTTTCACAATTCATGCTAAATATCTCATATTCAAGTTAACTAATTTGAAAAATAAATAATATAATGATCAATAAACATGACATTCAAAGTGACAATTTCAGAATTTGAGCGAACTCTTTGTTCATCATAGAATGAAGATGATGCCAACAGTTCACGTATTGAAGGCTATAGAATTGCTTAGCCCTTAGAATGCTGGGTAATTTCTGACAACAGTTTTTTGTGTTGCCTGCCTTTCAAAAACTTAAATTTCTGCTTAATTTTGTTGAGAAAAGATACTCAGATTAGTAAACAAGATAGATCATTTGATTTATTTGATAGCTGGCCTGTGATCTAACCTGTTTGCATAAGCATGAAGTTGGTTCCAGCACTAAAAGGGTTTACTTGATAGGATCACTCCAAATGATAATTCTGCTATACAAATAAACATTCAAACATTTTTTGAATGGAGTAAAGAGGTAAACCACAAGAAAATGTACAACTGATATGCTATATGTAATTATTATCAATGTGACAATAACATTTGATAATTATTATTGTATTCACTGATACCTGATTACACTTTTATCAGTATCAAAAACTCACCCTCTGTTTAAACTTTCTCCCCCAGTTAGATACTAAGGCATGTAAGTTTTCAGTGCAACTCTATAGTGAGTGCTTCACTTACATGAACAATTAACTACATTCTAAACCCTAAACCCTTATAGTGCTGGAACCGACTTCATGCTTATGCAAATAGGTTAGATCCTGACCAGGGCTGGCCTGTGATCTAACCTGTTTGCTTCTCTGAGTATCTTTCCTCAACAAAATTAAGTATTTTACAAAGCTTTGAAAATCAAGAGATGTGAAAAGTAAGTGTTCAAAAGTCCTAATTAAATCTCTCCTTAATGTTGCTCTTGTTGACTTGAAAATAAGCCCATTGACCACAAAGAGTACAAATCAACTCTAGAAATGTAAGTCTTACAACGAGAAATGTTAGTGCATGACCATACTAAATAGTTCACGTTAGTGAAGGATTACCTATGGCCTTGTACTAAGACATCATAACATATACAGGTATTAATGTAAAACAAATTGAAACCACCATTATTATCACGATAACAAGTAAATGACCATTATCAAGTCTTAAATCAACATTATTTGTAATAAGCACACAATTCTATACCCATCTGACCCAACATAAAATAGATTATCATTATGTACCCACGGGCAATAAGCTTTTTGATGGTCCTTTCCACTAAAGAACCATTACCTATTGGGCGCCCTATCTCCATGGCATCACCATAGTGCTATAAGTCTAAGCAATTATCCAAGGCTACTTTAGAGCAGTTACATAGCCCTTTTGATGTGATTATTATAAACAGGTTCAAATTCAGAGCAGTGGCAAAAGACAACAGTTCTGACTCAAGGTAGTATACCCATAGTCTGCAATTTTGAAACCCATTCTTTTGTCAGATCACTTTGGTTGTTCTTGGCATTCATGGTTCGGCCGGAACTATTTAGTGTTTAAAGCAGAGCAATGTATACCAAGAGTGCCAAAAGAAATCCGACGAAAGGATGATTTTCAAAATGGAGGTTATTGGTGTTCTACCTAAAGTATAGCCTTTCCATCTATGGGGCTAAAAGTTAAACAGTTATCCATGTGTTATTGGCGAGCCTGTTGGTTATCACTCCATTAGAACACATTCAAATACTGAACAGTTGCAGCAGACGACAATTCAAAGTATTGCCACCCCATATGGCCATACACTTGAAAAATTATCCATGTCTAACTGGTCAGTCTGTTGGTACACTACTTTGACAGGTCAAAATTGAAAGCATCAATAACAGACAACAACTTTAAGCATTGCCACCTCATATGGCCTTGAGATTAAAAAATTGTCCATGTCAAATTGGGCCAACAGAAAACGGCAATTTTGAAGTATAGCCTCCCAATATAACGAGTTGTCACAATCAACCTTGTCTTACTTGGCAGTCTGTTGGTACTGTATTGAGACAGGGTTAAAATTGAAAGTAATGGCAGTAGATGATAATTCTAAAGTATGACAAATGGCATCTTAGTCATAAAATTGACAAGAAACCATTGTGACAAAGGAGAATTCACTTGGAATGACTTGCAGACATACAGAATAAATATTTCTCTTGTGGAATTAGCAGTTTGGGTTTGTAAGGAGTCATTACTAGTTGAAGTATCTTCTCTTTTTCTCACAATGTTTATGTGACATGTCACAGCAAAATTTGATTCTCTATCTCCTCCTCAGTTTTTTAATTTTATAAGCCTGATCCGGACAATCAGGCATTGTATTTACTATATATATCTAACCCAAGGTTAATAAGGAATAAAACAAAATTTCAATTATCGCAACAAGAAAGTTTTTCATTAAAAGTCTACTATAAAAGTAAGAGTAAATACCAACAACAAAGGATCAACCAACGCTTTAGGTAGGATGCATGATGATTATATTGTACATCCCCATCTTTATAAAGGTTAGATAAGATACATTTCCAAACTAAGGTTAAAGGGAAATAACTAGATAATTCTAAATAGATTTCAAGTAAAAGGTAAAATCCCTCAGTTTTATTTCTCTAGGATAATGTTGTAAACTTTTGTTTTTCATTTCAATTTTGAATGTATTATCTGTTTGTTTAGTCATGACTTCCTTAATAGAGGGCTTGGGGAAGATAATTGTAGAAATAATTCAATAATGATTACATGTTGTAGGTTCACTGCAATACCATAGTAAGTGCTTCATAACCCTTGATACATGGAAACCTTTTACCCAAATCTTGGTTGGTTGATGGCAAGTTTTATATCATTTTCAACAGAATTTATGTTATATCATGAAGGTCTATACACCATCACCATCCCTGACAGGGGTGGCAAAATAAATTGTTTGCATTACCAAGCTTGTCCAAAAGCATTGATGGACATTAGGTGAATTATCACTGATGTATGCCATTATTTGGACATTAGGTGAATTATCACTGATGTATGCCATTATACAGAAAAATGCAGTAAAAGATACGGCAACTATGGACAAATAAATCAAAATCAAATTTTGCAACCCTGAGCATAACTTCAACAAACTCTCCAATCCAATGGAAACTACCAGTATTAAATAACAATAACACCATTTTCCAACAGTGAGATTTGCGTGTATAAATCACAGTTAATTAACATTTATCATGCAATAACCAATTGGTCAATTCTCCAAGTAAATATTAATCCTCGATAATTCTATTATAAAGCACAAAGGGCAATTTTGCGTGCTTTATTTACGCTCTTGCAAATTTGTGTAAGAAAAAAATATAAGTACATACAAAACATATCAAATATACAACTTAAATTCACTGAATCTGAATAAATTATCAGTCGATCATGCTACACTTTCATATTTCAGTGACAAAAACACTCTATATTTAGATCAAAACTACAATGCATGCAGCTTTGTCACTTTTATTTGCCATTAAAATCAAATAAGCGATTGTAAGCGATTATAAACTAGATGAGGCATGACACTAGAAAACACACTACAATAAAGGTTCAATGCAATACTAACATATGTCCCTCAATTTTGCTTTAGTAGCCCATTAAAGCTCTGATGTGACCATAAATGAGCAATAAATTATTGAGCTTATTCTGCAAGTATTTTTTTGACCCTACCAGGATGCTGTTTTTATTTTGATGAGGAAAGATACTCATACTAGCAAACAGGTTAGATCGCAGGCCAGTCGCCAATTTACTTGGCGGCTGGCCTGGATCTAACCTGTTTTCATAAACATGAAGTCTGTCCCAGCACTTTAAGTGTTAATCTTAGTGTTTTTATAATTGAACACCATTAGCTTAATTGGTTGTATATTTTCCAACTCAGAGATCCCGAGTTTGAGACCTGGCTCAGGTAAAATTCTCACTGACATCTTGTTAATCTGACATGATTTATTTTTATACCAACACCGATCAATTATATTCATGTGGGAAAGCAGACAGCGCCTATGACTAAAATATTGTTGAAAATCCATACAAAATCAAAATGTAATCATGTAGGATTTAAGTACACATGTTATTATACTTTAAAAAGATATGATTAGAAAAGATATCATTCTTAAAAATAACATTACAATGAATTACAAAGTATGGTCTATAACATTAGTATCCACATTATTGGAAAAAACAAGCCCCATGTCTATTTTGTATAGCGGGAAATTATCTCCCTTGGCTAAACTATCAAATAAATTTAAATCACTCTAAGACTTTTGTTTCTTTAAGTGAATGTATTATATTTGCCCTGTTTTAAAGGCACATAAAAGGAGATGAGTACAAATAAATTACTGAAAAAATATATGGAGTTCTTTTATTACGTTCATAAAAGTCATGAGAATTAATATACAAATGCATTTAGACCCTATTAAAAAGACTCCTTTAATATAAGTTATTTTGTGCTTGAAATATAGTTGTCTCCAATTCAATCATGTTTATCAACAACCTGTTTGTTTACATATTCAAAATAACAAATTCTGATTGGTCGGTTCAAAAAATTGTGTATCAACTGTCAAGGTCAGAGGTGAAGAATGAGGCAATCTGAATTATTAAACTTGCTAATCTGGGTTATTTTCTGGTTGACTTTCTCGTTCAAGTTTTGCTGATGGCGTTTTTTTGGTGATAACTAATTGAATCTGACCAAAAGTTTACCAAATAAAATAGGTTGATATAGCATCAATCTCCTTGTATGTGCCTTTAAAGAGACATTATCGGTGTCTGATTTAAGATAGGGATTAACAAAGGATTAGATCTAATTCAAAAATCTTGGAAGCTTATTAAAATAGACATGCAAAATCAAAAGACCAAAATAATGTGATGTAATCCATTTGTGTTCAAGAGACATGCAGATAATCCTAACTTAAAGATATGCAAATTATCTCTTAAATTTAAAACGTTTTTCTCACCTATAACAAAATGTTGGATAAATAAACCTCTTTAAAATAAATTTCAATTCTGATAAATACATCATGATTTACATGATTTTAAACAAAATGTTGGGTTTGTAAAACTCTTTAAAAAAGGCTTTCTTCCTAACAAATACTGATTTTACTAAGTGGATTACTTATTGATAAATTATATACAAACAGCAACATTGTTCATCTTGAAATCTTAAAAGTTATTCAACTGTTTAAAAAACAGCAACTACTTAATTGAGTTTGCAGACAACAATTAAAATGGTGATGAAAAAAGGAAACTGATCCTCTGAAAAGATAGTAACTGTTCTAAAAAAAAACTTCCATAAATATTTTACAGTTTGTCACTCCAAGAAATTCAACTTAAGATCTCTGCAATAGATGCTTAAAATCAGATTTCTTTTACAAATAAATCATCTAATGCAGATGCATTAAAAAAAGAAAACAACAAGGAAGTGTCTAAACCTTCTTGTGGTAAAATGATTTTTACCAAAAGTGACAATGAAACCAATTATAAACATGATATATGAGCAGAGAATTTGACGAAAAGTACATAATTGATATTCAATATTTGAAATCATTGTGACAAAAAGAGAATTTGCTCATCATGAGCAAATTCTCTTTTCGTCACAATGATTTCAGACATTGTGCGTGTAAAAGGTGTTTATCTAAAGCCATGCGGTTTTACTTACAAAATTAGAGACGGGTAATCCTTACGAAAATCATAAACAACATCATAACTATATCATTACGACAACTTGACAACGGGCTTCTGTTCGCTTCTCCACGGGCTCTCTCCGCCCAACCATTTCACAAAGTATGACAGTACAATACAATCGCCCAAAACTACTTGACTCTCCCAACACACCCTGCCTTTTGACATATGATAAACTTTCACCCACAATTTTTGATAGATGATAAAAACATAAAAAATACAATCAACAATTCTTCTGAAGGTCTATTACCACAAAATCTCTTTCATTGGGGAAAAAGTAATCAACATTTTATGGTCCATCCAAGGGTGTTCAAAACCATGCAGACAGAATGAAAAAAAAAATCATAACCACCCTTTTAATTTTTTGCTGCTTTATTTGAAACTACCACACAACTCCAGATTTATTTGAATTGTTAATAAATGTACCGACACTTAAAAAGGAACTTCACAGAACCATGAAAGAAAAGAGAAAAACAATACAATTTATTGTTTGTGACAAGAAAGGGCCACTTTTTCCATAGCAATTCAAAAGTTTTCAAACTTAAGAAAAAACTTTAAGTCGGTGTTAGCGAAAAGGGTTCAAATTTATACGACAATATTAGCACCCTATGCATAGAAGAACTTCGCAATTTATTATTTAAAGCTTGACAATACCTTTTTAAAATTTTCCGGTTGTCAGATATTAAAGGTATTAAAAAATAGGCAAAAAAACTTTGCATTTCAAACACAATTCATAAAGATGCTCATTACATGCCATCTATTTTCTTTTGAAATCTAATCTTCTTTTAGACTTTGTCCCAAATTTGTGATTTTAGAATATAATAAGATGATAGAGATGACAATTTAACTGTTGACTGTTAACCCTTACAGTGCTGGAACTGACTTCATGCTTATACAAACAGGTTGGATCCAAGTAAATTGGTGGCTGGCCTGTGATCTAACCTGTTTGCTACTCTGAGTATCTTCCCTCATCAATACTAAGGAAATTCTAAAGGCTTTGGAGAGCAGACAACACATAAGTCTATTCTTAGGAAATTACCCAGCATTCTAAGGTTAAGGCAATTGGAATAATGTCCTTATTCGGCGTAAAGTTGTATTGCGCAAAAATAAAAAAAAAGCTTTTATATGAGCAGTTTGTGTTATAGAGAAATCTTTCTTCTACCTGACAACAAATTATAAAGGTTATCTGAAGAAGATGCATGAAATAAATGATTGTTCCTTAAAGGGTAAAAACTAAAATGCAATTTGAATATCATACCATAGTATCCTTTTAAACGCTAACAAGTAAAGTTGTGATACCAAAAAAACCCACCGATCTTTAACATGATCCCTGCTATGCGTAAGTTTCAGCAGACTGCAATAAAAAACCAACAAAGTAGCGAAAAGACTCCATTGGAAGCTTGAAAACTTATAAAAATAACAAGAAATCAGTGTGATAAAAGGAGCACTTGCTGTTCGAAATGAGCAAATGTTCCTTTTGTCACAATGATTTGGTATGTCCCCTGTTTCAAGGGCTGTCCATAGTCTCTTGTACAGAGGTAATAGATAAGAC
This sequence comes from Cerastoderma edule, assembly GCA_947846245.1. Lineage (NCBI taxonomy): Eukaryota > Metazoa > Mollusca > Bivalvia > Cardiida > Cardiidae > Cerastoderma > Cerastoderma edule. The sequence goes on from OX401416.1 coordinate 18,121,857, forward strand.
CTGAGAAACCTGTTTAGGGCGTTATTCCACCTTTACATCTTACTCACAGTCGGGTGGGACTCTATATATTAAAGAATATGGGTCTGTTCTGTCGTCAATTGTGATAAACCCACCTCTCCTGATTATATCACCTTTCTCATGCTAAATTCTTAATTGATCCACCAGACCCCTACATTGTTGGTAGTCATTTGAATCCTCTCATCTACATGATTCCTAGTTTTCCCTTTCCTCTGATTTTACTAGTGATACTTTCAAAATTTATGTTTGAATCAAAAGAACCTGATGCTTTTTCTTGAACATTCGCCCAGACGACAATTCTTTCATTAATTTCAATTGAGAGTGGGCGATGAAAACGTCAAACAATTTACCTTTTATTTCCTAATATTTTTCTGTGTGTATAATTCATTAAACGAGAAGATATAAAGCGCAAAATTGGCTTAATTCATTCAGATTGGCTTAAGAATACTTTGGGAGAATAATATAAAACTTCAAAGAACTAAAATAATGTCTGTGGCAAAAAGGAATATAGAATAGCTTTAATAGCTAATAAAGTACCACAACCAAGTCTATAAAGCCCAAATTAAATTAAAAGCTCATAGATACTTGCAATTAATGTAATAGTAGTGGTAGTAGTAGAAGAAGGTGTTTTTGATTTGTTTAATATATGCACTGAGATGAACAAATTGGCCTTGTATAATTGACGTTCTCAGTTACAACACTTCTCCAGAGAATTTTATGGTTGCATGCATCTATTTCTGATCACTGTTAAAGTGATTGATGGTTGATTAAGCAGAAAAATCTTGTCATGATGAGCAAATTCTCCTTTCTTCACCATTAATTTTTACCACTAATGCAAAAGATTTAACCGATCATCACATTTATATCTACCCAGTTTTACAAAGGAGATGCTTTTTGTTATACTTTCTTATACAGATACAGTGTGCTCCTGCCTTTAAGGTGGATCCGACAAAATAATTCATACAAGGTAAACAGAGGAATTGGCATAATACAATTTCGATGTTGAAATAAATGAGACTGTCGTAGAGAAGAAAGTGATTGTCAAAACCAGCCACAAAGCACACCCCTTAACCCATTACCAAACAATAATGACATTTGAGCAGTTTGTTGCAGATGACTCTTGAAAACATTTTGGGAAAAGGAGAAATTGCTCGTCAAGAGCAATTTCTACCTTTCCCTAAATGTTTTGCCCTATCAAAAGATTATTTTCTAATTTCATCACATTTTGAAATGTCTTCTGCAAATTCTTTCAATATTGGACAGCCGAAAATTTGGTGTTTGGTAAAGGGTTAAGGTGGATCCATCAAAATAATTTCATACAAAGTATACAGAGTAATTGGCATAATACGATTTTGAGGTTGAAATTAATAAAACTGTTGTAGAGAATGAATTGTTAGTCAAAACCAGCCATAAAGCATACCTCTTAACCCATTACCACACACTAACGACATTTGACCAGTTTGTTGCATACATCTCTGGAAGGCATTGTGGGAAATGGAGTAATTGCTCGTAAGGAGCAAATTCTCCTTTTCCCACAGTGGCTTTTACACTATAAGAAGATTATTTCTTAATTTCATCACATTTTGAAATGACGTCTGCAAACTCTTTCAACTTTGGACAGTAGAAAACTGGTGTTCGGTAAAGGAATAAAGAGAGTAATGCATAACCTTAAAGATGAGTCTTTTTTTCAAACGCCCCTCTATCTCAATAAAAAAAAAAGAAAGCGTAAATTACTCGACAAACAATCCTCTAATAAAACATTTGTTCCAAAAATCCCACCCACTTTACAACCGTTGGTAAATATTTAAACTTGATTTTCTTTTGCTGTAATTTCAATAAATCTTAAGTCAGACATTCGAATAGTGAACCTGTTTGTTAGGTAGGAAAAAACCCTCATTATCTTCGTACTTTATGGAACATCAAATGGAATAAATATAAATCAGACTGAACTACTTAACGCTTTTCTTCTGGCTGACTTTATTTGCAGCAGACAAGAGAAAAACTTGTTTTCTGTTCATTAAATCCTGTTTATATGATTGACAAACATAGTGATTATGGTTAAAAAGAGAATGTGCTCATAAAGAATAAAGTTTTTTATATCATTTTGAATTCACTTTCCATCATTCTGTTTCATTAAACTTGTAAATTACAAAAGGAAGGGCTATAATGAAGTTTAAATGCTAGTCTATAGTAACTCAATTGCGTGACATAAAGCACTTATTACAGTATTGCACTGAACCCTCCCAATGACTTCTTAAACCCACTATCTAAAACAGAGTATTTCAAATATCTTTGCAGCAGAGGAAAGGATACCATTGAAAACAACAAAGAATAAGTTTATGTGCTAATCATTTTGTCACTTTGATTTTGGACATGGTTATCCTGCCTACTGAAAACAAAATCCAAGAGCTCAATGAGAATGTCTGAGCATATCCTATAGAATACTCGAGAACTTTTACCATCCACAGTTAAGTATAACCTAACCCTTCTAGTGCTGGAACTGACTTCATGCTTATGCAAACAGATTAGATCCAGGCCAGCTGCCAAGTAAATTGGCGGCTGGCCTGTGATCTAACCTGTTTGTTTCTCTTAGTACCTTTCCTCATCAAAATTAAGAAGATATTTAAGGTTTTTGAAAGCAGACCACATAAAAATCTATTTTTAGAAAATTACCACGCATTCTAAAGGTAACACTTTATCTGATATATTGCAGCAAAAGGATTTAACAAAGTTAAACTTTTCCTTAACTGGAACTGATTTCAAACATAAAAATAATTTATAGGGCAATTTCTACAATTCAATCAATAGCTTCAACCACTTCTTTGAAGTACATTGTATTTTCCATTATGTGCGATGTCTAAGTTTGTTTACAGAAATAACTGACCGATAGATAGACATGTTAAAGAACAATACATATCCCCTCCTAATCATTTGAGGGCATGAAAATCAAACTGAATAAGGGAAAGGTTTGGGGCTTCTTTTTATTGTACAATATAAAGAGGTGTCAGCTGGAAGTTCTTCAAAACCCAATTTGCAAAGTTTTAGATTGTAATTATAACAAACAATGAAAGTCTTGTTGGAGAAGCATCCACTTATACATGCACTTGCTTAATAGCACTGAAAACCGTTTGTGATAATTGTTAGAATTTTTTTTTCATTTTTACATTATCATGCTACCTAATTGTAGTGCTTCATTTGATAATCTAATTAATAACTCCTAGATTTACAGACAACTGTAAAAGCTTATAAAGCAGAAGCCATTTTGAAATTTATCTTAATTGAGGGCATATAAACAAGACTTGCATAAATTATGTTCCTCTGATAAGAACGACTACTAAACTTTTGTCACTCATCAATTCTATGGTCATGTTAAACCTTATAGTGGGGGAACTGACTTCATGCTTATGCAAACAGGCTGGATCCAGACCAGTTGCCAAGTAAATTTGTTGCTGGCCTGTTATCTAACCTGTTTGCTACTCTGTGTATCTTTCCTCATCAAAATTAAGCAGGTATTTAAGGTTTTGGAGAGCAGACAACACAAAAATCTATTTCTGGAAAATTACCCAGCATCCTAAGGGTTAAAGACATTCAGAAGTCCAGTTGAGGAGCACACGATTTCGATTCCAATCTTGAACTCTTTACCACATTTTTTTTTACTTGAAGCAGTTCGCATTAGAAAAGCTTTGTAAACATGTGAAAAACATTTCAGTTCTGGTGTTGTGATATGTGAATAGATTGAAAATGCACTGTGGCAAAAGGAGAAATTGCTAGTGACAAGCAATTTCCTCTTTTGCCACAATGCTTTTTGAAAGTAGTTTGCTGCAAAATGCAAACATTTGAGGTTAGGTGTTAATATGTTAAGAAGGACTACTATACTGTTATCACTCATCAATGCTATAATTATCTTAAATATATTTCAGAAGTCGAGTTAAGCAGCATTGGCCTGTTGACACAAGATCCCTTTGATTTCGAATTCCATCTTTAATAGCATTGTACTGAAACCTCTACAGGTTTAAGTTTGCAAGAATAATGAATATGTGTTCTGGGAATGGATGTCTTAAAATTATTCATTTAAATGTATAGATAATTGTTAACTAGGGGTTCGGGTTTGAGCCCCACCAACACCTCTTGTTTTGTGAGAGTGACCTTTGGCAAATCAATTCAGAGCCCTAGCCTAGTACTGGTGGATTCAAGAAAGCCGTTACATGACTGAAAAAAATGTTGATACGGCATTAAACACCACACAAATAGATAATTGTTAAGAAGTTTTCCTCAAATTTGGGAAAATAACAGCAAACAATAATAGATCCAACTGTCAATCAACAAAACATATCCATGTGAAACATAATGATATATCAATAAGCATTGAAGTTGATCTGACAAAAAGTGATTTTGCTCACAACATAGGATTTGTAAAAAATTGAATGAAAAATATAGGAAGATACATATAGATACAGGGATGTGGAATTCCAGACTTGGCTTGACTGATATCAGTACAGATATTTGATCAAGTCATAATTCAACATAATTAAAGAAATACATAACTAAAATTAAGCACTCATGCTCTAAATGAGGAACAACAAATTGAATAGATCTATAGAATGATGCTCTTGCTATAGTAATACCCATATATCTGTGATACAATTAACATATAACTCATTTCAAATCAATTAATCAATCAATCAATCAGGTTATTAAGAAAATATAATCAATGTTTTAATGTAGGATCAATTGAGAAAATAGATGTAAGGAGACACAAAGAAAGAAATCAAAGACACAAAGAACGAAAAAGAAAAAAGAAAAAAAAAGCCATAAACAAGTATTCTAAAAAAACAAACAAAAAAAGCCATAAACAAGTATTCTAAAAAAAACAAACCTGCTAGCAGGGTATCCATAATTGCAGTTTAACAACGACAATGCTTTAAAAGATGACCACCTTCAAATACAGACTTCCAAAAAAACAGTACACTATCAGTTTTCCTGATGTACAAGCACCCAGATTGAGTAACGGTGGTTAAGCGAGCATAAATGAATCTAATTGCTGCTTACACTACACCATTATTAACTCTCTGTCTGAGTTAAAAGTTGAAATTGGTTTTAGTCTGTCTGAACACACAACCTCAATAAATTTTACGATAATGTACGATTCTCTAAATATGTATAAAAAATCATTTGATTCTGTCCATAAATTTGAAGTTATCGCTATAAATCAATTTTGAATAGCCATGATTAAACAGTGAATGTTAACAAAAAATTGACAAGGTTGTCTTCTAAATACAGAAGTCAATATTCCTTTTATACCTTACAAGTGACTGTTATATGCTGTTAATTTGTAGAGGTTATGGAAGGAAGAGTTTTTACCATAAATAGATAGAATAGGAATTGACTTCTTTTAATAATTTCCTATAAATTAGACTTTTTGATTAATTCAAATTGAAAGAAACAAAATGCCCATATTGATTAAAAAACAAAAAAACACTTTCCTTTTCTTTTGGGTAGATACCATTGGGATGATTAATTCTCATAAAAGTGTATAAGTAGATATGAAAGAAAGGTTTCTAATTTAATCAATCATCTGCAGATTCTAGAATATGCAAAAATAGTGAATGAATTTGTCACAGAAAGAAGAAAGCTATAATTGGAGGCATAACCAACTAAGCACCTCAAACTTTATTTGTCCTAAATGAAGACAATTATATTCCATTTTGAATCTAAAGAAATGGAGAAATTGCTCATGATACAATGGCTTCTAATTAGTTTCACTATAATCTTATATGCCCTTAACCCTTTACCAAACACCCATTTTTCGACTGTCCCAAATTGAGAGAGTTTGCAGACGACATTTAAAATTTCATGAAATTGGAAAGTAATCTTCTGATATCGGGGAAAACATTGTGGGAAAAGGAGAAATTGCTCGTCACAAGCATTTTCTCCTTTTCCCACCATGTTTTCCAGAGTTGTCAGCAACAAAGTGCATAACAAAACACATATGTATAGCAACAAAGCCTACTAAGTTTTCCAGAATAAGTTTTCCAGAATAAGTTGATCTAAATCCATCTTTGAACCATTCCTTTTTGGCTTACATGCTGATGTTGTCAAGAAGCATGCAAAAGCATGTGCAATTGTCATAAGTGGATATAATAAATACAGGCATAAAAGATGTCAAAAAATAAGAACTTAAATATCCGCTACTTCAATTTCTTTATCACCCCTCTTAAAAAAATCACAATTGATATATAACACATTGTAGAAGGCATTTCATCCAATTTTGTATGACATACTTGAAGTACAGGCAGCGCAGATATTAAGTCATTCCTTCTATAACCCCATAACAGATTTTTTATCTGATCCAAATTCAAAGCAAAAGCAGATGTCAATTAAATGATAGGAGAATGCCTGACATTTTCTTTCTGATATTGGTTGAAATAACTTGCCCATTTGGCCATTCTCTGATGTGACGTTTATACTGCTCCATTCTTTTTAGGCAAAATCTTCTCTTTTATGGTAAAAATCAATCACTCCATTCTGTCATAGATTATTTTGACTCTGGATGAAATTGAAACCAACAGCAGAAGACAAATGTAAAATTTCAATATCTGACAAACATTACTGTGACAATTGAAGAAAACGCTCGTAATGTGACAAATGAAGAAAACGCTTATTACGAGCGGAATCTCTTTTTGTCATATCTGGTTTCCATAGTCTTATAACTAAGTGCATTAAAATGAGTGGCAGAATTACCATCATCTAAGTATTATTTCAAGACATCAGGTAAATGAGTTAAAGGTAAAAAATGCCAATAATCTGCCATTTTGAAACTCATTCCTTCGTCAGATTACTTTGGTCATTCTTGTTATCACATTAAACATCAGTCTCTGCAGGAACTATTCCCACCAAACCTTATAGTTCCAGTTAAAGACTGATGTTTACCAAGAATGACTGAAGTAATCAGATGAAAGAATGAGTTTCAAAATGGCAGAATTTTGGGAATAAACTTAACCACTTTCTTCATGATTCCTAACTTTGAAGCACCTGAAGCAAAATACTTAGGAAATCTGTAATTTGGCCTCATGTAATTTCCCCTGCTGTAACAGTGGTTTCTTCTTATTATTACAACGTAAATACTTTATATATGTGCTTTCTTCAATAACATTCAATTTGGACAAACAAGACAACCTCATATTGTAGAACAGTTCAAACCATTTCAGATAGTGTATGTTTGCAAGTGTCATGCTGAATACCTGCACCCCAAAGCAGCACAATTCATAACGGCATTGTTCCTTGTTTGTTTTCCTGTCTAGTGACAACGCCAACCCTCACTGTCAAGTTTGACGATTTCAATGGGGAAATACAAGAAATGTAAATACTTAATCGCAGCATTGTGGATTGTGTTGTATCTTGTACATAATACGCTATTGTCCAAAAAGCTTTAACCCTTACAGTGCTGGAACCGACTCAAGGCTTATGCAAACAGGTTAGATCCAGGCCAGCCGCCAAGTAAATTGGCGGCTGGCCTGTGATATTACCTGTTTGCTAATCTGAGTACCTTTCCTCATCAAAATTAACCAGATATTTAAGGTTTTTGAAAGCAGACCGCACAAAAATCTATTTTTAGAAGAATACCCAGCATTCTAAGGGTTACTTCACTCCCCAACAGTGGGCCAGAGACGGACCTGGGCCCATTTTGATTGTCTAAGTGATATTATTGTTCGACATTCAATCCCTGTGGATCATTAAAAATGGTTTGTCCTTGCTGATAATCGTATCACACAAATTATTCTTCAAATAAAGAGTGAAAGAAGTGAGGGGGTCACGAAAGTCGAGATAATCTTGGGAGAAATTGACATTGTTTGAAACTGTTTCTAAGTAGTACCAATCTCAAGACTGTGTTTTTGCACTGAATATAGATTTGTCTTGTAAAGACGGTTCTAATATTTACAAACAACACAGGGTTTTGATCAGAAATGAGATGTACTGAATGACAGTTTCTTTCTTGTTTTGAGTGTTAGGACATCATAGATCATTGTTTTAGTAATTATTTCATAAACCCACATGAGTTTTGATCAAAATTGAAAGCATTTGCAGACGACAAATTGAAATTCCCCCCTCCCCCAGAAAAAAATCTTTTGAAAAGTGAACTGGAAACAATAAAAAAAAAACATTTTCATGAAAGCCAAGTAAGCTATTAAAAAGAATCAACAAACGGTAAGATAGGAAAAATCCAAACCTGCTTTAGTTAAGTAAGCCAAGGTTTTTTTTCTTCAATTTGAGCCATTCAGCGTATTGTGTTTGGAGTTTGTAAAGCATTTTGCAGCAGATGCAGTCAAGAAAGGTATCTAATAGAGTGATGGGTTTAACCCACAATATAAATGAAAAAATGTTGAAATAGTTTAACATCAAATAAATCCTTATATTAAGAATTTTATAAGTGAATATATAGTTCAGTTACTCTTTTCAATGTGGTTATTACTCAAACTGAAGTTGATTACAACTTTATGCAGTATATAACTAAAATAATGTTGAAAATAATGTAAAATTCCTCTTTGCCAGCCAATTTGTGTACATTGTTTCTTGCCTCATGTATGCTTTAATTGTTAAAATTTTGCTCTATTCCATTGCATCCATTGAGTTTTCACAATACGTTTTTTTTTCTTTTCTTGTCGCCCGATAATATAATTACAAAAAATATAATAGCCCTGTGTTTAATTTTCAAAAAGGAACTCCCCAAAAAGTGACACCACTACAATATATTATGTACAGCAAACAATCGAAAATTAAACACAGGGAACAACTACAAAGGCAAGGAAATCTACAGTCTTCCATAAGTAGTATTTACCCAAGGACGTCCAATAAAGTGTGAAACTGATATCTCAAAGGATCGTCAATTAGTTGAAAAAAAATTTTACCCCAAAGAACACTTCAACCTAAAGAGGCATCCAGAAAACAGATTTGTTTGATGAAAAAAATATTAAACAATTATTGACAGAAATTCAAACTTACTGCGTCAACAAAGCAACGATATTATTATGGGTTAATTAAATTGTTATCTACAAATATGTATTGTGACTGGGGTAATTCCCGTGTCAGTTCCAAATTCAAATAATGTTCCATCTACCAGCACTTATGATATGGGTAACTGTAGGAGAAAAAGTCCTTTTTGTTGAAAAATTTCAGTTTGGACCGACACCTGTGATTGATGCTGCTAGTTAGAGATTAGACCAGCCTTTTCCAAACAATAACAACATCTGACCACTTTGTTGCAGAAGACTCTGGAAAACACTGTGGGAAAAGGAGAAATTGCTCTTATCGAGCAATTTGTCCGTTTCCCACAATGTTTTCTACTCTATCAGAAGATCACTTTCCAATTTCATCACATTTTGAAATGTCGTCTGCAAACTCTTTCAATTTAAGAAAGTTGAAAATTTGGTGTTTGGTAAAGGGTTAAGCTCTGTGCAGGTCAAACATGGAATACAAAGGTTCCGGGTTTGCCAGACCAAGATTGGGCAATATTCTTTGACAAGTTTATTGAAGTTAATGGGACAGGATTTATTCCTCTCTCACCACTTATCAATTATGTTCTTATGGGAAAGCAGTGAATGGTTTGGAAAGAATAAAGTGCACTACAGGTGTGGCATATACCAGGTGTATGGTAGATGTGCTGACAGCCATGATATGACAGAAAAACTGTTAAAAACAGCTTAAAACCCAAATTCAACCAATAAATTGGGTATAAACATTTTTACTTAGTCAATTCATTTAGCCTGAGATTTGGGACAGTTATAAATGTCATTTTAGGATACATTTGAAAATATTGGATTGTAAGGCTGAGAATCGGAAGTGTCTAGTTAGAACTTTCAAGATATATGGTATGGACTTACTTTATAAAACAGCTTACCCACAACATAGGAGACAAAAGAAACAATGTAAACAACAAAAACATCTACATATCAGGAGCTCTAGCAATAGGGTGTATACAATAATAAAGGAGGTATCATATATGACATATTTCAATCTGGGTTATACAGGATGGTTTAGATTGACAAAACCAACTTTATAAAACAGCTTACCCACAACATAGGAGACAAAAGAAACAATGTAAACAAGAAAAACATCTACATATCAGGAGCTCTAGCAATAGGGTGTATACAATAATAAAGGAGGTATCATATATGACATATTTCAATCTGGGTTATACAGGATGGTTTAGATTGACAAATCCAAACAGCAACAAAACAGACATGATGAAAAAAGACCCATCTCCACCCTGGGTACTGCATACTATTTCTAAACATGATAATTGAAATAGGATGCCTCAAACAATGGTGGTTGTTTGATGCAGACACACTGTGACAGGTTACTAGAAGGTGTGAATGTATTCACTCTGCCTTAACCCATTACCAAACGCCGAATTTTTGACTGTCCCAAATTGAAAGTGTTTGCAGACAACATTTCAAATGAAATGAAATGGAAAAATAATCTTCTGATTAGGCAGAAAACATTGTGGGAAAAGGAGAAATTGCTCGTTACGATCAATTTCTCCTTCTCCCATAATGTTTTCAAGTTGTCTGCAGCTAGTGGTCGAATGTCATTATCGTTTGGTAAAGGATTAACTTTCATACAATATGACAAAGAGTTATCTATATAGAGGATTCAGTGCAAGGCTAAATAAGTAAGTGGTTCAGGTATAACAAGGGCTTCCATGGCCAAGTGGTTAGAAAACACATGGCCATTCTACTACGCATGGGTTCAACTTCTAGAGCCCGAATTTGGATTTTCATGTGAGGCAGTCTAACCAAATTCCAATGGTTCTACCCGGCTTGACCAGTCCTTATGGAAGGTGAGGGGGTGGTGGTCTTTCTCAATCATTAACCCTTTCCCAAACAGTAACGGCATTTGACCACTTTGTTGCAGACGACTTTAGAAAACATTGTGGGATAAGGAGAAATTGCTCATAACTAGCAATTTTAACTCAATGTTTTCTGCCCTATCAGTAGATTATTATACAATTTCATCACATTTTGAAATGCCGTCTGCAAACTCTTTCAATTTGGGACAGTCGAAAATTTGGTGTTTGGAAAAGGGTTAAGAGTTGAGAATTGCAGCACAACTGAATTAAGGTAGTCTCCCAGGGCAGCTGAATGGTCTGCATAAGGAGGGAAATCAGTCTTTTTACAAACTATTTTTAAAAACTTTAGTGTACTTCAGACTATATGCCCCTGTGACCGATTCACAAAATGTGTTTATGAAATGCATGGCCAAACATAAGCAACCATTGGCCTTTCATGAACATGTTTGGGAACATAATGCATGTGTTTGTGAACTTAAATAATGTGTTCATGAACATATCCATGGTCATGGATATGTTCATGAGCGTGTTCTTTATGTTCATGAACATGTTCAAGAACTACATAATGTTCCTGAATGGCCATGTCTATTGATGTATTTCAAAAACACAGTCCTACAATCCTTTAAATGGATGGAAACACATTAAAGGAAAAATAATCTAAGCAACCCCCTCCTTCTTTGCAGGCATTTTGTTAATAACGAGTCAGGGGTTGAAACTTAGAAAACCACTTCTGTAGTTCTTTCTCGGATTATATCATCATTGTTCAGTTTCAGTCATAATTATGAAAAGTTATTTCCTCCTTTTGCAACATTTTCACTAAAATGTATAATCTAAGAACATGTTACATGAAGAATGGTATTATCTTTTCAAAAATAACTTATGACAGTCCCAATTTCAACATTCATGCATGACATATAACACCCTGGATATAATAGGCTGTCAGTAATATGTTAATTAACTTGGACATACTGACACTTTTTACCTACCCCTGTAAAGGATTCAGGAACTGTGATCATGAACTTCATGAACAAAATAATGGCCGTTCATATGAACAAAGTTGTTCTTGAACATGTTAAAGAATTTCAAGAACATATTCATGAACAAATTTGTGGACATGAACATGTCCACAAATATGTTCATCAACATGTTCTAAGAGTTCATGAATATGTTAAAGAACAACTTTGTGTTCATCATGGACAACATTTTGTTCATGTTTTTTGATGAAGTTCATGAACATAGTTCTTGAATCCTTCACAGGGGAAGGCTGAACCATGAGGCTGAATACAACAGACATGCAAAGACACAGTGAGGAATTGTTTGGCACATAAACTTTAAATATATTTCCCATTTAACCCTTTGCAAAACAATAACGACATTTGATGACTTTGTTGCAGATGACTTTAGAAAGCATTGTGGGAAAAGGAGAAAATGCTCGTAACAAGCAATTTTTCTATTTCCCAAAAGGTTTCTGGTCTTTCCGAAGAATGTTGTTCAATTTCATCACATTTTGAAATGTTGTCTGCAAACCCTTTCTATTTGGGATAGTCAAAATTTGTTGTTTTGGAAAGGGTTTAGAACATTGTAGAGAAAAAACAAATCTACCAATCTTTTTCGTGTTTTCAAATATATTCTATCATCCCAATTGGTTAGAAACAAATTTCATTCACTTTTTTTTTTCAATTTTTGATAGGCTTAATATGTTATTTATCTTAAAAGCACTTGTATTTGTACTTTTGTTATTTATAGCTATCTAACATACTCTTAAATCATAATGACTGTACGCATGGATGAAACCCAGCTCATGTCTCATTTAATCCACTTTTGATAGGATTTATTTGAATCTACTGCAGTTAATACAATAACAACTTGAAAACTTGAAATGCATCCATAAATGGGGATAAAGGTAATTCCTAATTTTTAAAGTTTTATGCAGAGATTTTCATAGCTGAGTGCTTGCGCAAGACATTACTAACTAGCCAAGTGCCTGTTGGCTATATAGGATGTAATTTTGTAAACTCATAATAGTTGAAAAATTGAATGGTTCAAATAAAGCTCCAGTTTTCTTAATCAAAAGTTATTTTAATTAATGAACAAAGGGGTTGTTGTTATAATAGAAATAAAGATAATAAAAAAGTGCACTTTGAGAATTTAATGTAATACTTTAGTTAGTCTTTCACAAACACGAAGCACATACTATATGATATTTCATTGAACCCTCAATATGCTACAAGCAAATAGGTCCCTTATTTTGCCCTTAGTGGCATTAAGAATCAAAATCATCTAATGCATGTGAATAAAAAAATGATACATGCCAGCAGACTCAAACCCCTCCAAAAGATTCAAGGACGTATTCATGAACTTCATCAATGTTAAATGGCCTTTCATGAACACAGACCTTTTTCATTAAATTCAAGAATATGTTCATGAAAATTAAGTAAAGGTTCATGAAGTCATTCAAGAACCTGTTCTTGATGCTCATGAACATGTTCTTGAAATTCATGAACATGTTTAGAACAGTTCTGTGTTCATGAATGGACATTTGTTGTTCATGAATGTTCATGAATAAGTCCTTCATGCTTTTGCAGAGGAACATTTAGAGAAAGTTCAAATATCATGAACATCCTCACAACATTCACAAGATTCAATGACAATCAGTCAAAAACCCAGCCAATTTACTAACTCACATCTCTGTAACAATGCCTCTCAAAATTTATACAGAGGACCTTTTCTGCGTGTATCGGCCGATCTCTGCGAGACATTAGCATACAATTACAGGAACAATTATCCAATTTTTGATATCCAAATCTTGTTCTATCACGCGGGAGACAATACTGTCACTGAAGTGTAGCACCCCTTCAAATTGGTTGCCATAAATTGATCTCGTTGCGGGCTCATTTTGACATTATCAGACAGTGGGAAATATCTGTCATTTGAGTGTTAATCTTTTTTTCTCTACGAACAATCGGCAGAGGAACTGTGTAAATGTAACTGCAACAATTCATGGCGCATGTCAGTCAATGCGTGTGTTGTATTAACATGAACCCTTTTTCCAAGAAAGCAAATTACTTTTATTTTAAATCATTGTGTTGAAAATGAATTTATTCATGAAGAGCAAAGTTCTCTTTACTTAGAATGGTTTACATAAACCATACAATGTTTCTTGATAATATTTACCACTTTGACAGTTGGTTTTATGCTGTATTGAGCAAATTTCTCAAACCGTTCCCTCATTTGGAATTCTTGATGTTCTAAATCTAAATATCAGCTGATGACTTTTATATACAATGTAATTAAAAACAATTTATTGTCAAATAACGCAAATTCTCATTTTGTCACAATGATTAAGGTGTCTGTGTATTTCAATCAATTACACACTCTGCTTTGCGAGTAATCTTTTTGACATTTAGATACTTGAATCAATGCAATGTACAGCAAATTTCATGAAGCAAGGTAAGGCTCATAAAACCAACAACAAATGAAATGTTAAATTAAAACTATACAACAATAAAAATCAAAATTGTAAGTAAAAGGAAAAAGATTATTATTGCTCTCCATCAGAACGGATCACGGCAGTTGAGGAGTCTACGTGAATGTTGAAATGTCCCTAATTGCTCACCACATTAAAGTTCCACCACTGTAACCCTATAACAATTGATCCCCGTTTTAATAGGTTGAATTATGCTCATTATTTGAAGTGGAACGGAAATGACTTATTGTATAATATCCGTTAAGGTGTGAAGTGCCGTTCTGAGCCCCTCCAACTGAAGGGGCATGGAATTATTGGCCACAGCTGTGGTATGCAAAAGTATGGTCATTGGTCCAAAATAGTTCCAAACTTGCATGATTTTCTCTGAGATGAATAAATGAATGAATGAATGAATGAATGAATGAATGAATGAATGAATGAATGAATGAATGAATGAATGAATGAATGGAATTAAGACTTTAGCGAGGATTCAGCACAAGACTATAGTAAATGCATTATGCTTTTGAAGGACTTACTATTATTGTCTTGTATTGAATCCTTGATATATGGCTATGTGCAGGAGTAAAGTACATTGGAAGCTTTGAATGGTACATGGTCATGTGGTACACATGAGTATGGTCACCTTATGAGTATGGTCATAATATTTCTGATTTTCCAAAGGTTTGCTTTATTAACTTTCATACTTTCCGGTATGGCAAATGAAACAATGGCATAAAAGTCTATGTTGATTCTAGGGTTGAAACCACATTTAAAAGGAAGTGTGTTTAACCCTTAAAGTGCTGGAACTGACTTTATGCTTATGCAAACAGGTTTGATCCATGCCAGTTGCCAAGTAAATTGGCAACTGGCCTGTGATCTGAACTATTTACTACTCTGAGTATCTTTCCTCATCAAAATAAAGAAGATATTTAAGGTTTAAGAAAGCAGAATATACAAAAACCTACTTCTAGAAAATTACCCAGGATTCTAAATGAGCAACGGTTGTCAAGAAGTAATGGGGTAAAATTGGCATATTTGAGATGGAGAGAGGTTTGAACAATTCTGATTAATCTTGCAAGCCCGAAAAAAATTCCGACAAATTTAGACATCAGGGAAGTCAGAAATGACAGCTCTAAATTCGAAAAGAGATAATTGTTGTCAGGAGGAGGACCTTTTGTAAATTCCAGCGCAGTCCCTTTGTGGGATGAGCGTTTTATTGTGTCGTTAATCACGCTGCCCGGAGGAGCCCCGAACATGGTGAAGTCTGCCATTAGGTCATATTTGCGAACAGTCAGTCAAAAACACAATGATCAAACAGTGAAATCATACACACAAACCCTTGACCCTTTACCAAACACCAAATTTTTTACCGACCCAAATTGAAGGGTTTGCAGACGACATTTCAAAATGAAATGCAATTGGAAAATTGTCTTCTGATAGTGGAGAAAACTCTGGGAAAAGGAGAAATTGCATGTAACGAGCAATTTTTCCTTTTCCCACAATGTTTTCAAGAATCGTCTCCAACAAAGTGGTTAAATGTAGTTATTGTTTGGTAATGGGTTAAAAGATGAATGAAGTCTTGGAGATTCTTTCCTTTTGTGCTCCAGGGGTGGCGAAATCTGAATTCGATTTACTTATCCTAAAATTCAACTTTTGAGGCTTTTGGACAAGGTTGGCAACAAGAAAAATGGATTTTGCCAAACTTGTCCTCCACATCATGTATAACAATTATATCTTGTTTCAATAAAGCTTACACGAAAGATGAGTGGAAAAAGTAAAATTACTCATTATGAACATATCTCCTTTTGAAAAGTCCACCTCATTAAATAGAGCTATCAATTTCAGTCAAAATTCATCCTTTTTTCTTTAACCTCAAAAGTAAGACCAGTTAATTTATAAGGATACAAAAAATCAAAAGAATGAGCTTGTAAACTCTCTGTGAAACCATCAAAACAATACCACTTCAAATTCGGAACATTTTCAACCTACTTATGAAGTTTCCAATGGAAAAGGCAACTGAACCCATGAGAGCAAAGTTTCCCTTGTTTTTTTTTTTTCTTACGACAAGAATACCTCCAATTTCTAGATTGGTACTGTCAAGTATATTTAATTTGTGATGTTACTTTGTTAAAGAATTAATAACAGAAAAGGGTTATTCATTCAATAAAAAAGAAAGGGATTTTGTTGACCAATTAGCATAGCAGACAAAAAAGACATTTTCTTTTTGAGAGAAAATTGTGAAACTTTTGAAACAAGAGTGAAAATAAGCATGCACATTAACAAGATATGCTTTCTAACATATCGGGTTGAATCAGGAATGAAGAATAAGAATAGAAACAAAATTAAAGATACCTATTTGAAAAAAAGATATACCTGGGCTACTGCTGCTTCATTTTGTCATATGTGTTATCAATTTAAGAACCATAATTTATGTATATTAGAAAGGGGAGGATAAGACCTTTCTTTTAAATGTTCACATTCAACAATAGATGGGCAATTTCTCATATCGTCACAATGATTTCAAAAGTTAAATCAAGCTATTTCATACTTTTTATTTGTTGTCTGCTCTTGCATTCAATCAGGAGCAGACACAAAATTTCGCATGCGGTAACAGGGATAAACAAACAGCTCCTTGTATGATGAAGCTGTATAAGATTTCAGGTGTTTGTACAATGGAATGGCACTGGTCATCAGAAATCAGGATGATCGATCACGACTATAAATCATCCTTACAGGGTCGTCACCCGTCTATAAACAAAGGGTCATAACCTTAACATAAATAATCAGGCGGATGATTTCTGAGAGAGACAATAATTTAATTGATTTTCCATTTTTTATTTGAAACTTATCCTTGGATGTTTGTTGTTGTTGTTTTTGCTGCCAAGAAAGTGTTGATGGATATTGTAATTTATTTCATCATTTTGACTGCAATGAGCTTATACAAGCAAGCTTTATTTTATTTCTTATATTTTATTCAATATATTTCTGAAAAATAGAGAAAAGATGGTTAGTGTCATGAATCGGAAATGTTATCGGGCAAGGCGTAGGAATATTATCCGTTGAGCCGAAGGCGAAACGGATAATATTCCGATGCCGAGCCCGATAACTTTTCCCATTCAAAGACACCAACCATCTATTCTATTTATCCTGTTACCTTTATGTATTCTTTCAAAACAACAGGATGTAAATAAAACACGAGAAAAAAGGAAAAAATAAGTAGAGAATGGTGTAAACATGACGTCATTTTGCTCTTATGACGTCATGATTCGTCAGGTGCATGTGTTACACGGTTAGTGCCGGATATCACAAATGTTATACGGCACCTAGTTATCGGTCCCAAAATGGCACTAGTGACAGGATAAAGAACTACCATTAAAACTTTTAAAGATTGATTTTAGGAATTATTGTTGAGATATTCCATTTGTTGAATGCTGTATCACAGAAACAGACAGTGAGACAGAGAGGCAGACAGACATTGTGACACATGAAGTAGTCAACATTACAAATAAAGTTTCCAAATAAATGGAAGGTTGAATTCCACTTTTATGTCCTTTTCAACATTGTTTCAGTTATACCACTGCCATCAGAGCAGCCATTCATGCTCCCGTCACACTTCAATAAATCTGGTAATATATATCCTTCTGAAGAAGATTTCCCAATTAAAATAGGCATCAATACATTATAGCAATATTAAAATACATCATAGCACTGTAGCTAAAAAAGAATCAATGTGCAATTTATGCAGCATAATACGGCATTGAATTATCCAGGAAAAAATTCTCAAAACGAATAACAATCATTAGAATACAGTTCTAGCAAATAACATTTGAAAACTAAAAGCAGCAGGAAATGACAACAGAGTATGAAAAAAGTCATCATGCTGTATAAATGCACAGGATTATCAATGGGGCAAACCCAAACATTGCTCATCATAATGGATAACCTCTGCCCCAGTCCCAATTAATCTTTCAAGCTTCATCTCAAAGTATGAAAGATCAACTATATAACATAAAAGGTTGAAGGTGCTGTTCAGAGAAGAGAAAATTTGAGAGAAATAAAATGTCTTTGAAACAATACAGCTTTTGTATCGTGTTTTGATATACAATTACAAGTAGCTATTGAAAGCATAATTGATTCAGGAAGCGGCAATCTATCTAAGTATGTACAGTTTTTATGTGGTAGATCTAAAAAGCGATGTTGCGCTTTTGGATTAAAGTACATGTCAATTCACCCTTTCCCAAACAATAACAACATTTGACCACTTTGTTGAAGACAACTCTGGAAAACATTGTGGGAAAAGGAGAAATTGCTCGTGACGAGCAATTTTTCCTTTTCCCACAATGATATCTGCCTTATCAGAAGAGTCTTTTCCAATTTCATCACATTTTGAAATGTCATCTGCAAACTCTTTCAATTTGGTACAGTCGAAAATTTGTTGTTTGGGAAAGGGTTAACTGTTCACACACTTTAAAAAATTAACAAACCGAGTTTTGCTTCCAATGACCATTCTTCAGTGTGTATCATATAACAGTTCAGCTGCTGCTGTGCAAATTTAAAGAAATTAAGTTATAACTTCCAAATTTCCTTACATCTGTGAACAAGCACCTTTAACGTAACCACTGTAAACAAGCATATAAAAGCTACTGTACCTCCACAATACAACAGTTCAAACAGCACTTGTGTTTGAGATATTTGAATCCACTTCAGCACTTGCACAAACTGTTCCGATCAACAAAATTAACATCAATTCTTTGGCCTATACAACTCATAAGAATCCTCTGAATAAAGTCAGGTTTTTCTATTCATTCATTATTCTCACTCTTTCAACAGCAGCTTATTAACATCAATTCTTCGACCTATACAGCCATAATGTTCAGCTGAATAGAAAGAGAGATTCTTATTTTTTATCTTTATATATTATCCTTACAATATTCAACAAGTTTTATTCACATTTCTTTTTTTCTCTTCAAAACACTGGGTGGCCCGTTTCTTAAATCTTTTCCATCCGAAACCACTATCCAAAAGGGGATTATCTAATAAAGAAGAGATGAGATGAGAAGAGAGAGCAAAAATTATAATATAATAATTCTATCCGGCCATACTTTTGATATTCACTCCCCATCGTCTGTCAAGTCAGGTGCGAAAAATCATCATTTCAACTACCCGTGGATTAAACGCAAATGAAATCATTCAACGCACAATGGGCTTTCCATACAATGAGAGATTCGAAAAAAATTATTACAAAAAACTCAAACCAATCGGAAACAGACGAAAATAACTTCTATTTCTGAGGGCTGAAAGACCGGCTGCGGGTAGTCTCATAGAAAAGTAATGATTTTTAATATACAATAGACATTGATGAGTTTATTAACACATTGTGCGAGCAAATCCGCACATTGTTCCATGGAATAATGCCTCCAACCCTGTCCATCATTCCACTCACAGGAAATTCTATAGCAGACGGCAGAGGGAAAATGTGGAGGAGAAGTAATGCTAATAACATTCTGAAAGCTTGAGTATCAGTACTTTTGTTAATAAAAACTTTTTCAGAAAATGAGAAATTGCTCCTTTATTTTTTCCCCATAAAAAGAAGTTGACTGGTTAATTGTTTTTTGGTATTAACCCTTATAGTGCTGGAACCGATATCATACTTATGCAAACAGGTTGGATCTAGGCCAGATGCCAAGTAAATTGGTGGCTGGCCTGTGATCTAACCTGTTTGCTGCTTCGAGAACCTTTCCTCATCAAAATGAAGCAGATATCTAAGGTTTAAGAGAGCAGACGGCACAAGATTCTATGTTTAGAAAATTACCCAGCATTCTAAGGGATATTGTCAGCCATGAGGAAAGGTGTAAAGGCAAGCAATAAAGGTTATATGCGTCCAGTGTTTTGTTCTGGTGTGACAGAATATAGAGGCCTCTGTTTATTACATTCTTCCAGTGAATGGACGAAAATGGGAAATCCCTGCTCAGATTCGCCGTCGATTGGAAATATTGTTTTTCTCGATTATGAAAATATCAATGCACCGGCCGGCTACAATGGGGAAATCACTTGGGATTAAAAAAGGTTTTTGTTATTTAGCGCCGTCTCAATGCACAAGCCATTGTTGTGGCGAAATTGAATTCTTTGACAATATTGTCCGCGGTTGTTGGATTAAATAAGCGAAGATTTGTATTATCCGTGCTAAAATAGGCTTCACAACACATCCTGATTGCGGACCCCCCTGACAATGGCATCCATGGGGATGCTTGCAATGACAAAGGTGTTAATGCTTTCTCCTTCATTATAGGATTTTGTTTCGGTGCCAAATGAAAGCAACAGCAGATGACAAGAACTTGAACAATTATGGAATATGAAATACTCTGTATATTATTTTCCTAGCAATAACAGGTGGAAACAATTGTGACTAAGAAGAATTAACTTAGTTTGAGGTAATTCTTCTTATGTCGAAATTTTATACTTAGTTGTTAGGTGAGGCTTCAGCTTAAAGCGAGTTGGATGTACGTTAACACATTACCACCTGACGCCACATTTTTGCGTCTTACAGCAGACGACTTTCAAAAAGCATTGTGGCAAAAGGAGAAATTGCTTGTCACAAGCAATTTCTTCTTTAGCCACAATGCTTTTTTTTTTTAAAAATATATTCAAATATCACAACAGCAGAACTGAAAGGTTTTTCACATGTTTACAAAGCTTTTCTAATGTTGTCTGCTTCAAGTAAAAAAATGTCGTCTGCAGGTGGTAAAGAGTTAATGAAGGTAAATGTTTAAACTTTTCTTTTTCACTGATGTAGAAAAACTCCATTCATACATGGTGGGAGGTTTCTTTGTAGAGAAAACTGTTTCAATACATGGTTAGAAAATAAGCAATAGCTTCATCTTTTATATGCTATCAATGAATTGCGTAAGCTCTCAAAACAAAACAGTATCACCATTACTACAACATCTTTTTGATGAAAGCCTACTATTGTTAAGGAATGCTCAAGTAAAAGAATCATTACTTGAAGACTGAATTTAAACATCTCTTATATGAACTAAGAATTGAAGTTTAAAAACGTAAAGCCTGAAATCGGGACCAGGCCTGAAAATGATCAGGCCTCTTGATGCCAATGATTGGTCTACTCACAAGCGTTTAGAACAGACAAGGTTAAAATCGCATTGCTGGAAAATGAGCAAGTCATGGGTTTATTACAAGACTGTAGAAAATTTGTCAAATTTGTGACATATATTACAAGTTCTAGTCTTAATGCAAGGTTCTCGGACTGTATGGAAGATGTAAACTGATATCCCTTCCTTAAAATTACTTTAAATATCGAATAGTTATGATTGGTCAATGGCTGAATACTTTCTTTGATTTCAACACTTTACATCTTACAAAAAGATTTAAAAAACTTGTTAGAAGAAACAAAATCAAAAGCTGTTTACCATGAGCAAACCCTCATGTTGTTAAAATGCTTTCAAAGGTTTTGAAAAACCTTTCACAATTTTCATGGATACATTATGATCACATTGACCTTTGGTTTTGATGGAATATGCTGGAATTTCCAAAGAGGAGTGAAGCAGTTAATGAGTTAAACAAATTAAGACTGGTGTAGAAATTGTTGATTTGTTAGCACTTTTATTAATAAAACACTAATATAAAAGATGTTTTTCCAGTGATATTTTGCATTTTCCAAAAACAAACTGTCCTTTTTCGTAATGGATGAGATACGCAAATCAAAGAAGGGTTAATCATATTAAAAAATATTAGATCAAGACAGCTTTCGTAAATTACAAGGATAACATCAAAGCCCCTGATTTAGTGTGTACGAAAGTGAGAATAATTACGGCTCACATTCTTCCCCATTGTCCAAGCGGATTGGTCAATCAAGCCGATTAAGCGGTGTATAGGGAAAATACAACTAGCTTCCAGCCCAGGCGGCCATGATTATCATCATATTGTTTCATTATCGTGAAAAATGAACCTAACAACCTCTCTGACCTGAACTCAACTTGAAAAGTATTATGTAGGGGAAATAAGTGCAAATTAGAGGAATAATAAGTATCAATTTAATCGCAATCAGAGGCTAGAGTGCACTGGGTCTGGGATTCTAACAAAGGGCTTAACACTTTCCACTATTAATTTGTATAATGCAATTAAGGCTTAATCAATGCCATCAGTTGAGGATACTGTTTCATATCATAGTAATTTATTTTGATGCAAGAACAGCAAGAGATTTAAGACATTGATGTCTTAAGACTTTTTTATTCTTCCACTTTCTGATATAGATAGTTGATAAAATATTATAGAAAATAAAGCAAGTTTACAAAGCTAATGATTTGTTTTTGCCTTCTATTTATACTAAAAGGTCCATGAAAATACCAAGAATCATCAAATTGAAACAATTAAAGATCTTAGTCTTAAACGAAAATTTTTTATAACATGCAGTATTTCATTTTGTTCCAAAAGTTCATACTATCAAATTAAGAAAAATTCTACTTTCTATAGATTGTAATTGTCTTCAGCTGAATCTTTCAAGTTGGACAAGTAATAGAAAGCTGCTTTCTGTTGTATATTAATAAATAATAATTAAATATTTTCCCTCATTAAACCAATTTAAATGCACTTTCAACACACAACTCACATTTTGACGAAGAACCACTTTAAACAGCAGATGAAATTGCTCATAATAAGTATTTTTATTCATCGTTATTTTAGTAGCAATAATTGTCGTCTGCTGAGAATTTAGTTTAAGGCAAGTCACAAAGTCCTTAACCCTTTCCCAAACAATAATGACATTTGACCACTTTGTTGCAGACTACTTTAGAAAACATTGTGGGAAGAGAAGAAATTGCTCGTGACAAGCGTTTTCTCCCTTTCCCACAAGGTTTTCTGCCCTATCAGAATACTATTTTCCAATTTCATCACCTTTTGAAATGTCGTCTGCAAATTCTTTCAATTTGGGACAATCAAAAATGTGTTGTTTGGGAAAGGGTTAAAGAGGCAGTAGGTTAACAAGAACATACACTGTTAAGAGTCAAGCACTTTACATTGGTGAGAACTGGTGTCAATTTATAACAGTTTTGGAACAATAGACAGGCTCTTGTTTCTGCACGTAATGCACTACATGCAAAAGTGAACCCCATGTAGGCTTCAGTATACCATACTTTTCTGAACCCATTACAACATAAACTCCCACAAACCCATTGGAGATTATGGACTAGTCCATATTGAAAGCATCAATTAGGAAATGACAAAACATAACATAAAAGTTTTCTTTTTTTTGCCATATGTACGTAGGCACATGCGCAACATCAATTACAAAAGAGAAAGAAATAAACATGGCCAAAAATTGTGTCAATCACAAAGTTTGAATTATGCATTGCCCTAATTTTCAATGACACACCAAATCTCACCATTTTCACTTCGACTTAAAACAATTTTGCAGGAGAGTCCACCAGACCCCCACCCCAAAAGCAGGAGGAGTACACCTTCTCCTGCACCATCTACAGTTTGCGTAACATTGGTTTGAGGCTGGCTATGCCCATGGTTATAATATTGTCCAGATACCATTGTGAAAGAATCATAAAGTGCTTGATAAATCCTCTTTCACAGTGTTTTCTCAAGTCTTCAACAGCAGATGTTATATGGGGGTCTTTCTTCAGCAGCATATACAGTGAGGTTTCACAAAGTAAGTTATGGAAACCACCATGATGGAGCAGATTTAGTATGACATTTGATTCCTGTTCACAGTTTATGCTACAATTATCACAAATTATGAAACAATCAAATTTATAGTCTGCTTTGCTTCAGATGATTCATAACATTATTGTGGGGAAAATGAAATATCTAATAATGAGCAATTTCTACTTCCTTTATTATAGTTTCTATGTTATTGCGACATTAGTTACGTTAAATTTATTACAATATCATGCCTTTTTGTGCTCCTTTGGATTCTGTGAATAAAGTCTTTAACCCTTTCCCAAACAATAACGACATTAAACCACTTTGTTGCAGAAGATCCTGGAAAACATTGTGGGAAAAGGAGAAATTGCTCATAACGAGCAGTTTATCCTTTTCCCACAAAGTTTTCTACCCTATCAGAAGATTACTTTCCAATTCCATCAGATTTTGAAATGACGTCTGCAAGCTCTTTCAATTTGGGACATTAAAAAATTTGGTGTTTGGGAAAAGGTTAAGAAACTGAGAAAGCATTGTGTTGCAATTGCTCTTGGTGTCTCCAGTTAGGTGTCAAAATGAAAATAATGTTTTTCATCAAACAAACTCTATTTTTTTAACAAAAATTTCATCAGCCTTCTTTGGCAGACCAGATCAAACTTAGAGTGGTTTGTTGCCTGATTCTTTAAAAATAGGATTTAATAAATAAATAAGACAACGTTCATAAACCATTCAATGTAACATTGCTGCAGTCATAAACAACTCATTATAGTAGCTACTCATTATGAACAACATCTCTTTCTTTTGAATTTAAAGATTCATTAATAAATAAAAAAATTTACCTTGTTTTGAGAGATCACTCTAGAACAGTGTGTGAAAAAATAGTTGATATTAGTGAGTCGTCTTATTCACCATGATTCTGTTGCCTTTCACTAGAGTCACTTACCTCTTTAGCTGCCGAATTTCCTGTGTCGCCTACTTTTCAATACCTTAAATACCTACTTAATTTTGTTGAGGAAAGATACTGATAGAAGCAAACAGGTTGGATCACAGGCCAGACGCAAATTTACTTGGCGGCTGGCCTGGATCTAACCTGTTTGGATAAGCATGTAGTCGGTTCAAGCACTATAAGGGTTAAAATAAGTCTTCATAGAGTGATTGGATAATTCAGACAGATTTCCCATTCTGTCACATTGCAGCAGGCAGCTGGCTTTAAGTATGGTAAGTACTATGATTTCAGCTTGCTTATAACCAATGATCAAAACATCACTTGTAAACATGATTATGAGAGACGTGGTATAAACAACCCATTCATTAACTTGATTTGTGCCAGATATCAGACTTCGACTTTCTGTTATGTTTAACTTAAAAAAAACTTACTTTTTTTTTTGTTATAAAAACCAAAAGTAATTGCAATTTATTTAGATATGACAGTTTTCGCGCGAAATAATAGAGCTGTTTACCCCATGACTGACAGAAAAACTTGTTTGTGTTTGTTCACATTTTGTTGTTACCACCGATTCATCCATTTTGAGTTATATCGTGGTGGGATATTTTGTGAAGGCTTTATTTGGCTTTCCAGTAGTGATGCTATACCTTTAACCCAGACTGTAGTGAGCAATGACATAAGCATAATTCCTCTGAGAAAGATTCAAGAACTTATTCATGAACATCATGAATGTTCATGATCATTAAAATGGTCTTCTGCAAATATTTGGTTTGTCTCCTTTTCCAAAGTAACAGCCCTAAAGAAGCTGTATAATAAAAACAAAAAAAAGAAAAATTCTGGTAGATAGAAATCAAATTGTCTGCTTCAATAAAATGACATACATTGATATTTTATTGACACCGATGAAGTTTGGTAAGTAAAATTATGGTGTGTGACACAAAGCAGAATGATAATTTTGCACAACCTTATAATTTGAGGGTAAGGTGCAATAATAAAGTAAGTTCTTATAATTGTAAAGGAGTCAATACAGTCTTGCATTTAACATTCATATCACAAGAAGTGAGAAGTGGAGTACTTTTGCACATTGAAATCTAAGCTTGTGCATACTGAACTGAGCAGAATAATGGTTTTTGTATGAAGATGATGGTTATGAAAGTGCACAAACAGGATTTTTGACACGACTAGTAGGAAATATTGCATACAAAAGTTATATTACCTTATCTCAACATCTGATTTACTAAGGTAAAACATCTCAACGACCTAATAAACATGACCTTTTAGTCTTTGAACCAATGCAACAGTGCTGTACCAACTTTGTACTACCAAGCCATCGCATGCACAAGTGATGGGGAAATGTCATGGCCATGGATGGATGTGAGAGGGACATCCATGGCTAAGTGGTTAGAGCCCATTACTTGGACTCACATAGCCCCTTTCTGTGTGGGTTCAAATCCCTATGAGGTTATTTTTATTTTCATGAGAGGTACTTTCCTGACTAACTTACGGATGGTTCTACCTGACTTGCCCAGGCCTTATGGTCAATTCAGTTTTGAGTCTTCCTCCATCATAAAGAGTCAGAATTTACAACAAAACTGAAATAATGTTGATGCAATGTAAAACCCATATATAAAGACAAATTTATAGATGCTACGACAAAGATACTGCAGAAAATTGAATTTCATCAATCTCTTATCAAATTTCAATTGAAATGTTTATGTTGCCTTATTAATTAAGGTAAGTTTTATGGTATATTCTGCAAATTAAAGAGTAGTGGTGAAATTGGTTATAACAGACTGTTGGACAAATAAAAATTCTTTTCTATGGAAAAGCCTGCTGACAATGTATCAATAGTGTGTTTATAATGGCAAGTTAACAATGGTTAGTAGTCTTGGGACTAGTTTAAGGCCAGATAAGGATAAGGTTTTGTCCAATTATACAACAAACACCCCAAGCATTTACTCCATGGCAGACTTCCTAACAAAAAAGAATAGTTTGACAAAAGAAGAATGGATGAGCCAAGAGCAATTTTTACTATTACTCCAATAGTTATCATAGAATTGTTATTGTGCTTTGTTGTTACTTTTAATTTTGCACACCTAGCAAATTGCAACAAAGGGGACTAACAATTACAAAATGTTGACAATTCGAGATGCAAGTTTATAGTAAGTGCTTCACAAGCATGAAGCACTTACTATGGTATTGCAATGAACCCTTGAGTTATTATTAAGATCACATGTATCTGCAGACCAACTTTGAAATCATCATTGGAAAACAATTCCACCATTTTTATCTAAAGCATGCTTTAATGCATAATTGGATTACCATTATATTCTTCAACTCTTAGAATGCTGGGTAACTTTCTACAAAAAAGATTTTGGTGTTGTCTGCTTTCCAAATTTTGTCTTAATTTGGATAAGGAAAGATGTCCAGAGGACCAAACACGTTAGATCACAGGCCAGCTGCCAATTTACTTGGCGGCTGGCCTGGATCTAACCTGTATGCATGTGCATGAAGTCGGTTCCAGCACTATAAGGGTCAAAACAACTTAAATTTTGGTCCACAAAGTCTTTCATTTAGGAGGATCAAAGATGTGTTGTTTGTCAAAGAGTTAAGCCCTGAAGATAACAGCACTAGACAATGTCACTGGGGTTGATAAGCACACAGTGGGACTCTTCTGATTTGAGGGGTAACCGTTCATTGTTATCATGCGAAACAATTCATGCTCAAAGATAACTTTACAAGGGTATAGCTACCGCTAGACTAACACTTTCTAAACCGCCTCACTTCCTTCTGTTTGAATGTTGCTTAGCGGAGGAAATGTTTGAATGTTGTTTAGCGGTGGAAATGACAAAAATTTAGCTATATATCAACAGAGTACGGACAATTCCCCACTACGACGATAACTCACTGAACAAATGTGTCAAGGAGGACAATTTCTTACTGGAAAAAATGAAATAGTTATAAAACATTATTTTCCCAAGAATTCGAATTAAAACACTATAAAATTTCAAACAAACAAAAAATACATAGTTTATTTGAATAGATAAGTTTTTTATCAAATAATGGGGAATTGTCCAAGTGGGGAAATGTCCCAGTGAATAAACATCCCAGAGGATGCATGTCCTGTGGGTAATTGTCCTTGTGAAGAATCGTCACAGTGGGGAATTGTTCTAGTTGGGAATTGTCCTACACCTGACATCAACAGGTCACTTATCCATGCTCCTGGTATCTAATACTACAATAACTATCCTATTAGTCTGCCTGGAACTAACTCTCAAGATATGACGCTCTACATATTACCCAGAATGTCATTAAAAGAAACCATTTCTACCATTGTTCTTTTGCTTTTGGTATGATCAAGTACAAGCCCAAACTTGCAATCTTTTCTTCTAATTCCACTCATGTGTCCTGGTTTTATATTGAATGTTTAGTGCAATACTATGGTAAATGCTTCATGTTTTAATAGTCTTGCACTCAATCCTCAATATAACATCAGCTATAGGATGCTACTGTTCTTAAGGCTTTTGCTCATCCAGAACAAACCCCCCTCTGGTTGTTATGATTTTAAGCATTTTCAGATTCAAACGCATAAAGAATCGCTTGTATTTGCAAAAAGGCTGAATATTGTTGAAATTAAGATTATAAGAGATGCCCATTGTCAAGACAGTCATACTTGAACACACCTTAGTAACACCCTTTTCACACAGTGTCTTTAGCTTAAATGGCGTCTGCAAGAAAATTACAACAGACATCTCATTATACTGTTTTGTTAAATTGTACACCTAGTGCATCTTATTGGCATTATTTAATTCATGAACAATATACCCATTAATATGGATCAAATTAGTAACTATCAATTAAGTATAATTATCTCAATTTTTTCTATAACATTAGAAAAGAAGACAGTAATTCATTTCCACCATCACTTTCTAACATCTAATGTTGGCAAAAATTATGACCAACATTTCCTATGTACTCTTGGAAAAGGGTTAGCCAAAAACGTTAGAATAAAAAACCCTTCTATTTGAACAAGCCTAAGTGGGATATGATATGAAGAATAGGTTGGAGTGACACAGTGCGTCATATTGCTTAACCACTTTACAGCCTTAGTACCTAGTAACTTCAAGATAACTCATTACACTGCAAAAAAAACATAACCACTGTAGTTGTTGTATGAACAGTGACATGGATAAATAACACATTACTTTATTTTACAATTATTGCTGTTGTATAAAAGCAACATGACAAAATGACATATTTACAACTGCTGTTGTATGAATAGTAACATGATAAAATGACACAATGTAATGTTTTACTACTTCTGTTGTATGAATGGTGACATGACAAAATGAAAAATTGCACAATGTCATGTTTTAATACTTCTGTTGTATGAATAGTGACATGACAAAATGAAAAATTGCACAATGTCATGTTTTAATACTTCTGTTGTATGAATGGTGACATGACAAAATGAAAAATTGCACAATGTCATGTTTTAATACTTCTGTTGTATGAATAGTGACATGACAAAATGACACAATGCCATTTTCTAGTAGTACTTCTGTTGTATGAATATTGATATGAAAAAATGACACAATGTCATGTTTTACTATTTCTGTTGTATGAGTAGTGACATGACATAATGACACAATGTCATGTTTACTATAACACAACAAAAAGACTGTTTATTCCTGTTTTTGCAAACATATTACATGGTATAAAGACAAACTGTCATGTTTTATTACCTCTTTCTTGTAAAATTGAAATGACAAAATGCCATCTTTTAGGATGTCTTTTGTATGATTTTATTAGTTATGCTGTATGATAGGGACATGGTGATATACATAATGGTTCATCTCAGGGTAGCCGTAGATTTGAATTTTCATGAAATGTGTTATTATTACATGTTTATTGTACCTTATGCCAGCTTGTACTCCATGAAAGGGATATATAAATATTTCACAAATATCATGTTATGTTTGAGTTACTGTATGATTATAGCATGAAAAGATATCACAATGTTATTCTAGGATGATTTTTGTATAACAGTGTCAGACCAAAAAAGCATCAAATTGTCATTTTTGTGATTTTAATTGTAGAGTAGTGACATAAAAGTATGTCACAGTTTGAATCAATTGTAATGTAAAACTGATGTCCTAATGATTTTGTACAATTTCATGTTTTATTTCAGCCTTTGAACAATATATGCTTCCTTATATCATGCTGTATCATGTTTTATCATGCTTTATGTCAGATTCCCTTGGGTCAAGGCAATCCAACAATCTACTACCCCATATACTGTAAAGAAATGACACAGTAGCATTCTAAAAGCTTCAACTCATTTCTAATGACATGACAATGCAACCAAACACGTCAGTCATTTTTGTTTTGGCATAATAAGACGAAAAAATCAAGAACCCTGCAAGGAGCATCAAATATGTACCTAACTAATTGACCATTCAGAATCAAGAGGTTTACTTTGCAGTAAGATAAGTTGCTATGTCACAACAGCCATCTAATGATTTGATGTACTACAGTCAATATTGTCTTAAGGGACCACTTTTTAACAGTGTGTTAAGCGTTGTTTTAGCCTGGCGTTATCTGTGTAACTAACGGAAGTCATTTAGAAGCCTACAAAAAGTCATGAGTTTTCTAAATAGCTTTTCTCCATATTAAAACAAGATTAAGAGTTTGTCAGAAATATATCCTTTAACATCAAAGCTTAATTCATGATTGATTTATTCTAAATCATGGAACCATATCTACAACCTCTCTTTTAAACATTCTCCTCGGGCATCGCTACATAACTGAAATAATGTTGATGTAATGTAAAACCCATAAAAAAAAGAAAAAAAAACATTCTCCTCCTTCAAGTAAAGTATTGCAAAATATCAAAATGACAAAATAAATAACAAACCAAACAAACAAATAAATAAGTGTGATAAACATTTAAATCATTGCGACAGAAGAATAATCTGAACATACGATAAGTTCCAAGCTTCATTTTTCCCCCAAATGCTTTCAAACACTCCCAGCTTCAAAGACATTGAGAGTTATTTCAACTAGGGAGAGATTAATAAGATTGTTTGATAAACAGACAATTACAGACCAACAGCGTGACATAAAGGGAACTTATTTATTATGAAAAGAATCTTTTTTCATTACAATATTTTGGTAAGGAGACAAATTGAGGTTTAAAGGTGCTATATATATAGTCCACTGATGTGAAGTCATTTGGAAGACAAAAATTAGTTTCTTTAAATAAGTGCAACAGCTTTAACGTTATATAATTTACACCAAAGAAGAGTCATTGGAAGCAAAATAAGATCATTTTGATTTTTTAAACTGTTTGTAATTAGATAAATTAACACTTCCTGATTTAATTAAGTGTTTCATAGCCACTTTTAATTGAATATCAATCAAAATATACAGAAATTGTATTGTTTCAACTACATCTTATTTTGACTTACAAAACTTTCTCTTCTGTGAACAAGCACCTTTAAAAGAGTAAGATGGAACTCAATATTGAATCTTTTTTCATTTGTAAGAGTAAACATTTTACCTTATGTCCATTGGATCTTATTCCTATTGAAAATGACCACTCGTCACAAAAGTATAATCCAATTCAAAACTCTGTGTTAAACAGCAAACTGCGTTAAAACCTCCTGACCAAGTGTGCGCAAAACAAAAAGTCAGCAGTTCACTATATCAAATTGTTCCGTACTTGAATTAAACAGGACCGATATATAGATAAACCCTGATTCTTTTTTTTCTTTCCTCAACTTTTATCAAATCCGAAATAACAATTCTGCCAAGTATAACAAACCTTATCAATTTCATTATTCCCCAACAATTCATCGAAACAAAACATTATCTGCTATACCTTGCTTATTTTCTGCTAATCTAAACCCCGTATTGACCTATCAGAGATTTGGGGATTTTCAACAAATATGTTCACCCACCAAGTTTTCGGGGCTTAGATTGTCAGCGGGGCGATAGTGGTATGCTGTGGGGGGATAAGCCTGTTGTTGGTATTGTTCCGTCGTTTGAAACACTTGAAACATTAGCCAACTAAATGACTTTCATTGTACGAAGCCCAAAGACTCTTAGGCATTATCTCGCGCGGAAAACCAAACACCTTTTTCTTTCTATACAACTAACAGTATTGTTCCTGTGCCAATAAACTCACTTACACCAAATCATGTCTGACCAGATTTTGTGACAATTTCAAATTCAAAACATTAGCAGACGACAATTATGATGAATGAAAAATGATAATTTCTTTAAGTTATGGTTTGTCTTAAAGAAATATTGTGACAAAAGGAACCAGAAATAAAATTGAAAAGGATTTTAAAAGCAACTCAAATGAACTGTAGCTCCTTGACCAGTGTAAAAGACTTGCAGATGACAATTGGAGTTAAAATGGGGGTTTATTCCTCAATTACGTATAGAATTATTGCAGGAAAAAATATTCCAATTTCTTCTTTCCCCTCTATGATTAAGGGACTCATCACAGAACAGCCCAAAAGATCCTTATAATATTTAGAGAAGTGTTATGGGCTCGGCGAAAACACAAAGTGTGCAAACATCATAAGGGCTTCCCCTACCCAAGATATCTGCCCTTTTCTTCATAATGATTCATTTTGCCACACCCCCAACAAAAGACATCAGAAACCATTGTGACAATAGGAGAAAATGCTTGTAATGAGCAATTTCTCCATCTGTCATTATAATCTCCAACCAAAGTCACATAGAAAACATCATTTTTCATATTTCATAATTGTCTTCTGCTGCTGCTTTCAATTTGGATCAGTCTAAACAACCAGAATGGGGGAAATGGCTAAAAGGGACACAGATAGACAGTGTCTAGACAGACGACTGTTATAATCAAGACAATAGTAGACACATCTGAAATATCATAATCCCCTTGTGTAGCCCTCACCTTTGGGTGATAGGTAAAGTGGGCTCACTCATTATCGGGTATAACATACGGAAAACTCTTGGGCGGTCGATGCTTTAGCTAAAACCTTTCCTATTTGTTTATACTGTCATTATAATGCACCAAGAGCTGATCACTGAAGAAACTGCAGTGACAAAAGGGGAAATGGGTTAAGAAGATTAAAGGTGCTTGTTCACAGATGTGAAGAATTTTTTAAGTTAAAAAATGATTTCTTTAAATCTGTACAACAGCTGTCATTTTCTATGATACCAACTGGAGAGTAGTCATCAGAATAAAAAATAGTTGGTATTGAGACATTTTGAGCCTGCACTTGTTTATTACCGGTATGTATTTATATCCAAAAGCGATGTTACAGTTTTGAGATCTACTGCATTCAACTGAACACTGAGATATATCAAGGCTTCCTAAATCAAATATGCCCTAAATAACTATTTTAATTGTATATCATTCAACAATTCAAAGACTGTATTGTATTGTTCCAACAATATTTCATTTTGACATCTGTGAATAAGCACCTTTAACCCTTATAGCGCTGAAATTGACTTCATGCTTATGCAAACAGGTTAGATCCATGCTAGCCGCCAAGTAAATTGGCAGCTGACCTGTGATCTATCCTGTTGCTTCTCTGAGTATCTTTCTTCAAGAAAATTAAGCATATATTTAAGGTTTTGAAAGCAGACGACTTGTAAATCTAAATTTCTCGATATGACATAATATATTGCATGTCAAAATGATGTATCCTTTGAGCTGTTCGATACAAATTGTTGAGAACAGCAGAAATTCCTTGCTATGAGATATTTCTCGGTTTGTCTCAAAGGTTTATAAATCTTTCATTATTGATGAATTTAAAATGAGTATTTATTAAGTCATTTGTTTTAATTTTCCTTTACTCAATAAAACCTCACTTTCCTGAATCTGCTGAAAAAATCCCAGAAACCATTATGACTTGAGTTTGTCAAACCGGTCTCTATGATGACCAATAAATAAAATGCATTTTTGTCTTGCATATTTTTGTCTGCTTTTGTTTTCAAAATGGATCATATCCATAAACAATCTCATGTTAAGTCCCATTTCTTTTAACTGAGATACAAGTTGAAACTTTCAATTCCAAAATCCGTCTGCTAATCCTTTCTATTTGGACTGACAGGGAATATCCATGCCAGGGTTACCGGTTAAGATTTCCATCTCGTTGAGATTTACAAAAGGAAAGTTTAACCCTTTCCCAAACAATAACGGTATTTGACGACTTTGTTGCAGACGACTTTAGAAAGCATTGTGGGAAAAGGAGAAATTGCTCATAATGAGCAATTTCTCCTTTTCCCACAAGGCTTTCTGCTCTTTCTGGAGAATAATGTTCAATTTCATCACATTTTGAAATCTCGTCTGCAAACTCTTTCAATTTGGGACAGTTGAAAATTTGTTGTTTGGGTATGGGTTAAATCTTGTTCCCTTTTACCCAGAAAGCAAATATTTGCTTGTAGATTGCTATTGACTTGGTTATCATTGTACCTGTTTGATTAGGTTAGATTTATGTGCTTTATAACAATAGAATTGGATAATATTTCATTATCTCATTTCAACTGCCTAAGACAAACCCATTTCTTGGTGCATTTTGTCAATGATCTTTTTTCAAGTATAAGAAACAATTCAAGACAAATATCATTAAGTTGAAACGTTTCTTTAGGGTATGGAATTGCCATAAACCAAACCCTCAAAAACAAGTGTATCTTGTAAAATAACAAATATCATGAACCATTTTTTATTTTTTGAATATATTTCTCCAACAATAAACCAAGGCTTTCTAAAAAAAGAATCTAAGGCCTAAATTTCAAATCTATATTACAGAGAAATTTATTACAAGGCATTACTTCTGGTTGTTGAAGATGATCTTCAGGAAAGAAAATGCTTAGCTCCGCACTTTTATTATAATAGCTATTGTCGCAATGTTAATTGAAAGTATCTTCTTACTAATGAATTACTCTGAGTAGTTATGAATAACCAGCAACCAAAATCATTGAAAATTAGAGAGGTAAAGTGTTTATTGATCAGTGGGAATTGAAATCAAAGTGTCTAATGAAGAATTCACTCTAATAGTCACAACGTTTTCAAAAGTCATTGACTTTTTACAATATTTTCAAAAATCATTGGCTTTTTTACAATGTTTATTTATGTATTAATTTCAGCATCAGCCCGTATAAATAATCAAAATATTAAGCTGTCTAGCTGAGGGTAATCTAGATAACAACACATTATGAGGGATCAAGACTAGAAAAGGATAAAGATGGATTAGACAGTTAGATATTGAATGGCAGACCAGTACAAATAGATGTTTTTTATTAGGGACACTTAAAATGCTTTTGTTTCTATTCTATTCTATTTGATGTTTTAATACTTTATCATATGCACTTGATATTTAGTATCTTGCAGTGTAGGATAGTCTGACCCTTTACTGTAGTTGTACAGAGGTGGCAATGTGGGATTATGTGCTGGGAGTCGCACGTTCGATAACCAGGCTGTGTCAGGTTAAAAAAAGACAAAAGGAAATTACCACTGCAAAGGATTCAAAAATGTGTTCATTAACTTTCTGGAAAGTTCATGAACAGCAAAATATGTTCATAAACACAAAGCGGTTCTTTAACTTGTTCATGGATTTCAAGAACAAGTTTACAAACATCAATAATAGGTTTATGAATGTATTCATGAATCTGTTCTTGAATTTCATGAACCGGCCCTTGAATTTCATGAACATGTTCTTGATTTTCATGTTAAAGCTCATTGTCTATGAATCGCCTTTTGTCGTTCATTAATGTCCATAAAAAACATGAACAGTTTCTCCAATCCTTAGGAATGGTAGTAATAGCTTTCCAAACGGGGCTCTTGACATATGAAGAAATCGCCAGTTTAGAGAGTTATAGGGAATATTTCCTTTCATGAGTTTAAAATTGAATATCTGAACCTGATACAACAAACATTTGAGTTGCAACAAAAATTCGAGATGCAAAGTCTTTAAACCAGAACCTTTTGAGAAAAGCGTACATAACATATTGTGGAAAATTCTCCTTTTGTCTAGGCATGCCCTTGGGAAGGGATCAAGAATTTGTTTCTAATCTTCTTGAATGGAAAATGGTTGTTCATAAACAAAAGACTTGAATTTATTTGTAAATTTCAAGAAAATGTTCATGAACATCAAGAACAGGTCCATGAATACTTTCATGAACATGTTCTTGATGTTCATGAACATTTTCTTGATTCCTTCACAGGGGTGATGATGAGTGAAAAGAACAAAGGATCCAAGTGACTTCCCATCTTCGCTTATCTATAGACAATGGACTTTGGGTTTGTCGTAAATGGGCAAACCACATCCAAACAACAGGAAACAATAGGATTTAAAAAGAATTTGAAATTCATCTTGAGTATCGCAACATCGAAACAATGTCCCGGCACCCCTAGTAACGGCACACCGACCAGCTATTATACTTTACCTGTGTTTATTGTGTCAACAAATGGAGGAATGATGGATTAGAAAGTCAACAATAATATTGTTTTATCTACTGTCGTACAGGTAGACTACAATGGCAGGTTGGAGAAAGAGAGATAGAGAGAGAGAGAAAATAACAAGCGGGAAGGAACGCCTGTATGAGTTTTCAGAACTGCACACCCAGATTCAGCAATTAAAGGCGTGGATAAAACTTTTCTTTATTCTTTACAAATCAATCTACTACTGCCAAAGATTCAATGAGTTTTGAAACCTTCACAGGGGCAAAGACTTAATAAGTCTGCTTCAGCTGATTGTAAATAACATTTCAGGCCATGCAACATATATATAAACAGTTTTTCTGTCAACAAACAATCTTTTCTTTTGTCAGTATCATCATAATTTAGTTTCATTTGCTTGCTGTCTGCAAAGTCTTTTCATGAGGGTATAAGAGAATTAAGGTTTTTAGTTGTTAGGTATACTTCATGAGCTCTAAGATGATAGAAGCATTCTCCATATCAAAATTTGAGGCTGTTCTCAAATGAGAGGAGGGAAATACAACAGTAATATGTCTTTCCATGCAAAATAAACAGAATATATCTAAATATTGATTGTAAAACATTGTCTCTTAAGTTTAAACTTAGCTTGTGACCTTTTCTAAATTGAACCTTCAGTAGTGCCAACTTATTCTGCAGTTGTATCAATTTGTCAAGTTAATAATCAACATTTTACTCAAGTGAAGCATGCAGCAAAAGTATTACATGGTGACAAAAGGGTTAGTTGCTTTTCAGTTACAATTAAACCTTTAATGACAACTGTTTCAATCTAGTTCAAAAAAGAGGGTGCCATTTCTCATGCTCTGAAACTGACATATATCTTAGTCCTTATATAAGTCACAACGCTTCCCCAGCTGACGATTCGTCAAGTATTGTGTTCTTGAATTTTATTAACAGACATGGGTGAAAAATGATTGTTCATGAATAGAAAGCTGATCTTGAACATGTTCATTAATTTCAAGAACATATTTATGAACACATTCAAGGACAGGAATGCGTCAATGAATACGTTCATTAGCATATTCTTTATGCACAGGAACATGTTCTTGAAAGTCAAAAGCATCTTCAAAAATAAATTTGTGTTCATGACCGGCCATTTTTCGTCCATCCTTCACAGGGGATAGATGCACTGCCTGTCTTTACCGCTGCAATGACATCAGTGCAATATGATTCATACATGGAACTACATGCTAAGGGCACAAAACTGACCATTTCACTGTTCTTTTTATCAGAATATCCCAAAACAATTGATCTGAATATTTCCTTTGGTCATTATTACCTTGTTATATACTACCTACTGAATGGTCTGTCGTATTACAATATTGGTCCCAATGCATAAACTCTCCTTAAGTTACAGAAGCAAATAATGGCTAAATGTCCGAAACTTACCTTTGAATTAGTGTTGACTTTACAATTCCAATTAGGTAGCTATCATCCTGTAAAGTAAAAGAACAAAATGATAAAGAACTCTTCTAATCACTGATGTCTGCAACAAATCTGCAACATATGACATTCAAATTTTCTATTCCAATTTACGAGAAAAATATGGTTTGTTGATAACAACTTCGTCTATGAAACCTTTTTAGTTTATACATGGTTTTTCATTGCATCAATATCAATTCAGTTATGCTGCGATGTTCCACTCCTGGTGATGGAGGAAGACCCCCCCGTACTCAACTGCCATTAAGGGCCGGTCAAGCCAGATAGAACTGTGGGGCCTCCGTGACCTAGTGGTTAGAGTACAGAACTTGAAATCACATGGCCCCTCTCCGCATGGGTTCAAATCCTGAGAGGGATATGGATTTTCATGAGAGGCAGTCTCCCGACTGACTTACGGAATGCCGATGAATCTACCCGCCTTGACCAGCCCTTATGGGCAGTTGAGTATGGGGTCTTTCTCCATCATTAATAGTCGGGCATCGCTACATAACTGAAATAATGTTGATGTGATGTAAAACCCATATAAAAAAAAAAAAGATAGAACTGTGGGTAATCTGTAAGTCAGTTTGGAGACTAACTTTCATGAAAATCCAAATGCCGTCATTATGAAACCTCATTGACTAACACATCTTGGTCAATACGTAAAACTACCTTTTTGTTACAATACAGTTTTTTTTGGAAACCACCTTCAAGATGCCAATGGGAGGCTTCTGTAATCAAAGAGTTATTTATTCCATTGAAAGAGGGATCTTTGATTTGATATTACTTGTTATTGCCGGCTAAGATTTGGCGGTTAATAAGCCATATAATATTATTCTTTGGGAATTAAAGCAGACTATGAAAAACAGCAAATTTGAAAGGTTGATCTCTTAAATTATCAAATCTTTACAAAGTTAGTTTAAAAAAACATTGTAGCAAAAGGAGAAGTTGCTCATGATGAGCAAATTCTCCATTTGCCACAATGTTTGGAATATATTTCTGATTCTTGTTGTTTTTTCCCCAAAAAGTTGTAAATAGATCATGTATAGTGATATGATAACATAAAGGAAAATAAGGTTAATAGATGTTCAAGCAAAAAATGAAGGAGAAGCTGTATAGTTAGTTATCTCGGATTTATAATCAACAGGTTCTTGTGTTAAGAACCTAGCACTTCACCACTGATGATTATCTCAGATTTATTAGTGCAATCATACAAAAGACATTCTAATTCTCATTTCTACCTCTCCTGTGTCAAGTCATTAACCCATTCCCATCCTTCGTAAGGGATTTTGTGTTAGGTCGAAATTGAAAGGAACAGCAGACGACTATAGTGTAAAAAGATGGGCAACGATTTCTCAGACTGTAGCAGACATACAAATACAGAAAAAGATATACACAGACAGAAAGACACATGTTTAATGAGATAGACACACAGACAGAGAAAGAAATATACACAAAGAGATAGACACACACAGACAGAGAAATGCACTCAAATACAGAGATAGACACACACAGATAGAGATAGACACCCACTGACAGAGATAAACACCAACAGACAGAAATGCACTCAAATACAGAGATAGACACACACAGACAGAGATAGACACCCACTGACAGAGATAGACATCAACAGACAGAGACAGACACACACTGCTGATAGATACTCAAATACATGAGATAGACACTCAAATACATGAGATAGACACACCAAGACAGAGATAGACACCCAGTGACACAGATATACACACAGAGACAGAGACCCACTGACAGAGATAAACACCCAGTGACAGACACACACTGCTGATAGATACTCAAATACATGAGATAGACACTCAAATACATAAGATAGACACACCAAGACAGAGATAGACACCCACTGACAGAGATAGACACTCAAATACATGAGATAGACACACACAGACCAAGGACATGTGAAGAGATAGATACTCAAATACATGAGATACACTCAAATACATGAAATAGACACACCAAGACAGAGATAGACACCCGGTGACAGAGATAGACACTCAAGTACATGAGATAGACACACCAAGACCAAGGACATGTGAAAAGATAGATACTCAAATACATGAAATAGACACACCAAGACAGAGATAGATACCCAGTGACAGAGATAGACACTCAAATACATGAGATAGACACATCAAGACAGAGATAGACATATACAGTCAATGATAGAGACACACTCAGACAGAAATAGACACACAAAGATAGACATACACAGACAGAGATAAAGACATGCATACTGATAGACATACAAAGACAAAGTTGACACACAAATACAGAGAAAGAGACACACATACAGATAAGATAAACATACAAAGACAATTATTCTGGTACAGATAAGATAAGCATACAAAGACAATTATTCTGATAGACACACAGATAGACATACATGAAGACTCTGATAGACACAGATAGATATTTATAGACAGTCGTTCTGATAGATATACAGATAGATACACATACAGGTTCTTATACATACACAGACAGAAGCAAAGATACACACACACACACACACACACAAATGAAGAAGGTGGACATAATCATGAATCAGTTATCAATTTATTAATCTCTTTTGGCATGCTGATAATCAAAACATATTATAGAGGATTACCCTAGAACAAGAAAAGGGTTAATTACACAGATAGGCTATCCACAAGTACAGCTGTTTTTTCAAGAGGCTTCTCCAGCGCTGCACCTGCTAGACTAAACGAGGAGACAGAGCATCAAAATGTATCAAATATATCAACCCTTAGAATGCTGGGTAATTTTCTAAAAATAGATTTTTGTGTCGTCTGCTTTCCAAAACCTTAAATATCCGCTTAATTTTGATGGGGAAAGATACATAGAGTGGCAAACAGGTTAGATCATAGGCCAGTCGCCAATTACTTGGCAGCTGGCTTGTGATCTAACCTGTTTGCATAGGCATGAAGTCGGTTCCAACACTACAAGGGTGAATATCACTGTTTTCTTTACGGGGCTTTGAAGTTATGGAAAAGAAATAATCAAAATTTGTTTGTAAGAATTAACGTACTTGTGCACGATGATATCTTGATTGGGTTAGTGATAAGTTCATTTTGAGCTTTATTTTTCGGGATAAAAAGGCTGCTTGAGACCATAATCCTTAACCTTCCTGCATTTAACCCTTTACCAAACATCAAATTTTAGCCTTTCCCAAAATGAAAGAGTTTGCAGACAACATTTCAAAATGTGATGAAAATGAAAAATTATCTTCTCATAGGGCAAAAAACATTGTGGGAAAAGGAGAAATTGCTCATGAAGAGCAATTTCTCTTTTTCCCACCATGTTTCCCAGAGTAGTCTGCAACAAACTGGTCAAATGTCGTTATTGTTTGGTAAAGGATTAACAAAGCAATGTGATATCAGACCCCAAAGAAAAGAGCAACACCCACACCAGATGAGGAAGATTAGAGCTCTCTAGGCTAGTGGTTTCCCTACAAAAGATTCCACAACTGGTTCATGAACAACTTCATGAATAGTTAAAAAAATAAATGGATGTTCATGAACTCAAAAATGTTCTTGAACTGTTCATAAATTAAAAAAAAAAAATCATGAGCTTCATGAACAGTTAATAACAAATGGTTGTTCATGAAGTCAAAACTGTTCTTGAACTGTTCATAATTTTCAAAAACATGTTCATGAACATTAAGAATAGGTTCTTGCATCCTTTGCAAGGATTACAGTGCTTAATTGAGATGAACAGACATTTCCCATTGGGTTCAAATCCTGGCACTGGTATGGTGATCCTGGATCTTCAAAATAGCTAGTCCATCACCTTATAAACCGTTAATATTAAACCAAGCATGACCCAGCACTTTGCTAAGTCAGTTGCAAGTCAAACTTGGAATAGATGGTCCCGAGTTTAAGGCCCAGGGGCCCATTTTACTAAACAACTTACGGAAAATGTTTAAGTCATAATTGATTAACATTGATAATATCTTCAATGAAAGTACAATATTGCAATGTGACACGTCATTGGAAGCGTCTCGGAGAGACGATTCCAATGATGTGTTACTTTGCAATATTGCTTTGCCAAATATTGAAATAAAAGGACTTTTTGTTTTAGACTTATGCAAATCTTAAGCGTAAACTGTTTAGTAAAACGGGCCCCAGGTTTGACAATTATGTCCAAGATGTTTGAACATAATTGAAAGATGTCTACGCCAATTTTACTTGTACCAGCAAAATTCAGCTTTGCTTATTTCAGATAAGTACAAATGAATTTCAGATTATCATTGAGTTCTTGGAAAATCCTTCCAGGAGTAATTAATAGATAGTTGGTTTATAATGCCTTTGTTATAATATTGGCTTATATGAGGAAACTGCAGCAAAATGAAATGTCACAAAAGACATATTTTAACTCTTTTTGAGGCAACTGCATAGATGGAAACCAATGTGACAAAAGAAGAACATTCCAACATTGTCATAATAATTTTCTACTTTTAATCTTCAAGGAAAGGCAGTTTTTCATTCTGTTTCATTGCCATCAGTTGATTTTTGGATAATAGGATTAATTTGTTGTCTGCTACAAATTTCTCAGAACAAAGAAAAGGTTAACATTTGCAAGTATAATAAGATTAAAATAGCTTTCAACAATTACCATGCTGTTGTAACTCAGCTTAACCGAGTCAGAAGATTAAATTAAGTTAAATAATTGAAAATAATTGGACTGAGGATGAATGCTTTTAACATTACACAAAATGACAAAGATAACAGGTAATTTGAATTATTACCTGTTAAGTGGATCAATGATCGACACCTATTAATACAAGACACATATTTCTTGAACCAATATTTAATCGTTTTAACCCTTACAGTGCTGGGAGCAACTTCATGCCTATGCAAACAAATTAGATCCAGGCCAGCCACCAAGTAAATTGGCTACTGGCCAGTGATCAAACCTGTTTGCTTCTCTGAGTATCTTTCCTCAACAAAATTAAGCAGATTTTATGGTTTTGAAAAGCATGAAGCACTTACTCTGGTCTTACATTGAGCCCTCAATATATATGTAACACATGCAAATTCAATGTTATTCAGTCTATTTCATAAACAAACCCAATCAAAGAATCCTCCAAATTCTAACAACATATTTATTGTTTCCGGAGAACTTTTCCAATTGAAATTAGGGACGTCAATACAAATTTTATGCTCTGGTAAAGAGTTCAGTGTTATACCTTACATTATGGCATTGTCATAGTAGTCTGTTTCAAAAACAGTTATACCACCAAGAAAATTAAAAAGATAAAAAACCCAACTCAATGACAAAACCATTTGTCTCTTTTTCTATAG
Organism: Cerastoderma edule; assembly: GCA_947846245.1. Taxonomy (NCBI): domain Eukaryota; kingdom Metazoa; phylum Mollusca; class Bivalvia; order Cardiida; family Cardiidae; genus Cerastoderma; species Cerastoderma edule. The sequence goes on from OX401416.1 coordinate 18,165,036, forward strand.
GTGTAGAAGAAATATTATCTAAAGTGCAAAGAATTAATAACGAATCAATGTATCATTGTTAAAGAAATACAAAAGGTTTCGACCGAAAAATTAATGACTTCCATTTCAATGTGCTGTTATTATGTGGCACGCCATTGTTGTATAGTTTTGCTCAAGGTATTGAGTCTCAATTTGTATTGTTAATGATTTTCTATAAACGATAACCTTAAGAAACTTTTTGCAGCAGACCACATTTGGAACAAGTGTTTAATAAAAAAAAAAACCTCTTCCTCAAATAAGAACTTATTTATTGTTCTATTTGACATGGTTACTTCTTGACCCACAGATGAATGGCTTAAGCCCTTTACCATACGCCAAATCTTCAACTGTCCCAAATTGAAAGAGTTTGCGGATGACATTTCAAAATGTGATAAAATTGAAAAATAATCCCCTGATAAGGCAGAAAACGTTGTGGGAAAAGGAGAAATTGCTCATTAAGAGCAATTTCTCCTTTTCCTACAATGTTTTCAAGAGTCGTCTGCAACAAACTGGTCAACTGTTGTTATTGTTTGGTAATGGGTTAAACTTATATTTATCGCTATCAATTCTGCTTCCTAGATACATAACCAGTGCTTGGTCTGAATGTGGACAAAGGAAAGGTCACACAGAAGATCAGTTTCTCACAGGATTTAAACCCACGATCCTTGTGTCCAGAGGCAGCAGCACTCTACCCCCTTAACCACTGTCCTCAACTTGCTCCAATATCTTCAAAATGGCTTCAATCACAGTCCTCTCTTTGAACCCTTAGAATGCTGGGTAATTTTCTTAAAATATAAATTTTTGTGTCATCTGCTTAATTTTGTTAACAAAAGATACTCAGAGTAGCAAACAGATTTGATCACAGGTCAGCCGATAACTTGGCCGTTGGCCTGGATCTAACCTGTTTGCATAAGCATAAAGTCGGCTGGCCTGGATCTAACCTGTTTGCATAAGCATAAAGTCGGTTCCAGCTATATAAGGGTTAATGGTTACACCAAACAAGGAAATGTCTGCCATTTTTGCAATTCACCATTTCCCTGTATCACCAATTTTTGCTGCCTACCTTCCTCAAATGGTTTGTAAAAAGAAATGACATGAGAGTAGATAGTGGAAATAAACCTCTCATTTTGTCATAGCATATTTGAGATGATTACTTACTTTTATAAGAAGTGCAGTGGTGCCTTAAATGGCAAAGAGTATCTAGGGCCAGTGCAAGACTATAGCAAGTCATTCACAGTTAAGAATTATTTACTATTGCGTTGCATTGAGTCCTCCTATGACATAAGGCATGAGGTGAAGCAAGCTCTTTGAGAATAGAATTAAGCTTGATGTGACATACTCCATGTATCTGTAGCTATTTAACCACTTTGTTGCAGACGCCTTGAAACACTGTGGGAAAAAGGAGATATTGCTTGTACCGAACTCTTTCTTCTTTTCCCACAATGTTTTTTGCCCTGTCAGAAGATTATTTTCCAATTTCATCACATTTTGAAATGTCGTCTGCAAATGCTTTCAATATGGGACAGTCAAAGATTTGATGTTTGGTAAAGGGTTAAGCTTGATGTGACATACTCCATGTATCCGTAGCCCAGGATTTGTATAATCATTTGCAGACTATATAAGACAAGAACCGTCAGAGATGACATTGGGCTGTGATATTTGATATGAACTGGTGACAGATGAAAAATTGGGGGCATGCTAAAAGGTCCATGGAAATACCAGAAGAGCTTAGAGGTCTTTAACACTTTTCTTGTCAACTCTTTCTCTAATACAAATTAAAGGCAGTGCCTTTATAGAAGTTGGTATTCTAGAATATCTCAACTGAAGAGATTTTTCCTCATGCTCATCAAGTATCCTACTATTTGTTTGTCTATTTTCAGTCAACCTACTAGTATTGGTTTAAGTCACTAATGAATGAAGACAATCAATACTGTAATAAAGTCCAGAGATTCCTGATCTCAAAACCAGCTAATTAAAGATATAATAAATTCTCAAATCAAAATGCACATTTATTTCCTGGCGCAGCCAAAAAAGTTAACAATCATTTAGTGGAGATAAATCGTGGACAATGTCGCCAGTCGTTCATGTCCCACAATACACTCCTCAAGACGAAAGCATTCAGGGTCAAGTGTGGCATGAACCGCTATTGTCAAATGTATTTTAATTTATAAGCAATTATAGAACAATCAAAGCTTTCAGACTGCTTTTGATGTCCCATGTTGGTAAAATAGAATTATTGTATCCTTGGGTTACCCTTTACTATGGAGTGTTAAAGTTTGATTGATTGGTTTTATTTTCTTAAAAGCACAAAGTAGAAATTCATCGTCATGACATTATTACTTTTTCTGTCAATTTTTCTATTGTATTATCAAAGAATTTCCAGTTTTACTACCATACAAAGTTTCTTCATTTTTTTCAATTTGGAGTTTGTTTTAGAGAAGGTCTTAATAAGGGTATTTTTCACTTTCTTTTATCAACTGTTCCTTACTTATAAAATCACTTTGAAAAAAAAATACGGTTTTGAACCATAAAAGCTTCAAAATTTAAATCTCAATTTCTTGAAATATTGATATATAATCCAGTTAAGTTGCAGAAAGTAACAAAGTAGTTTTTAAGACAATTGAATGTCAATCTACAACTTAACTTGTAATGTATTCAAATAAAAAATAGAAGCAGACAACTTACATGATGTAAATACCCAAAATCAAACAAACAAGAAAAAATGCGGCCTTTTACTGGATAATTTGCCATTTGAATATCTTTCAGAAAAACAGAAGCAAATGGCAATTGCTTACTGTTAATAGATAAAAAGACAATAATGATCTCAGCCGATTTTTTTCAAATGATGGCAAACTGAAGTAAACATTGGCATAAAAAGTGACACATTGAATGAAGTCTCTGCAGAATTGATTGTAATCTCTATTTCTATTTTTTTGAAACTGAACACCTTTCAGACAATTTTGAAAGGTTTTCAACAAATTATATGAATATTGTCATTTTCCAGACAAATATGTATGCTAAATAAGATAACATCTCATTCATGTTTTGGTTCAACTATCAAAAAATGTCAAACCAGCATTTTTGTTTGAAAAAGATGCCAGGCAATTATTGTATCTTTTGGGAGAAAGAGAAAAAATTGAAGAAACTGACAAGTTTGATATGACATAATGAATACTAATTCACTGTGTCAGTCCATGCAAAAAGAGACTAAGCATCCTCAGACACTCCCTACATAATTACTAATAGGGACCTGGGGCCCGTTTTACTAAACAACTTACGGAAAATGTTTGTGTAAGTCATAATAGATAAACATGGATAGTATCTTCAATGAAAGTACAATTTTGCAATGTGGCACTTCATTGGAAGCGTCTCGGAGAGACGGTTCCAATGATGTGTCACTTTGCAATATTGCTTCGTCAAATATTGAAATAAGAGGAATTGTTGTTTTAGACTTACGCAAATCTTAAGCGTAAACTGTTTAGTAAAACTGTACCCTGGCATGTATTGTATCTTTGAAATCTTTGATCTATTCCAATACTACAAGCATTCAAGAAAAATATTGAGAAAAAAGGGGGCCACTGGTTGTTTGTTACAGGCCAGGTTGTCTTCTTTATTGATATAAACATAAGGTAGAATATCCATAACCCGCCAGTTTGAATCTCTTTCCTTCCTCGGTTTACTCTGGTAGTTCTCAGTATACATTGATCTAAGCCAGAACCAAGACCGATGTACACAGAATGAGTTTGAAAATGGTGGACTATTGTATTCTACCATAAACCATTTCATCATTAATCGGAGTTTGTGACTGGTTCAAAGTTAAAGCAACTGCAGGGCTTATTCATACAGTATAAAAATAACTTTTCTTTTGACATGACAAAGGGAGAAATTTTGCATTATAAGTAAACTTCCATTCTATTAAAGTAATTTCTTCAATACTCCTACTAAAGTGTAGATTCAACAAGGATAATAGAGCAATATTTCAACAACAAAGTCATACATTTGACTTTGCAGCAACGAAAAAAACATAGCAAGATTACAATATTGTTATCACTTCAGGTTGTTTTCATTCTTCTCAATCCTTTTTTTGTTTTTATTCATTGAATCCATCTGTTAAATTAAAAATTTAAACAGATACTAAAAATAGCAGATTAATAATGTTGTTGCATTTTTATTCTTGAACCTTTATTGTAATGAGATTATAATAAATTTGAGCCTTTTTAAACAATACATATTATGTTAAACATCTCTACAAGAAAAAACAATTAAAAACTGTATCAATACAAGATATAGAGAATAATAGGTTAGTGACGTTAATGGGTTAAGTTTTTCGGGCGAGGCGTAGGAATTTAAATACCGAAGCAGACCCGAAAAACTTAACCCATTAACGTCACTAACCTATTATTCTGTTTATCCCGTTACATACCTTTCGAACATCCAATTTCAACGAAACAACGGTGAAAACAGTTTTTATAAAACGCAAAAGAGTATGCATGAATAAACATGAATAGAAGTCACAAGACAAATCTTGATGTCATTGTGTGATGTCACCAATGAAATATGACCTCACACGATATTCTCTGTCTATGGTAGTGTGAATAAATCTTGATAAGGCATATAGATAGGGATGCTCGTAAAGGTATGGTGGTATATATATAATATTTGAACTGAGAGGGTTAATTGTGGAGGATATGACATGTGTTTATTTGGTGTAAAATTGTAATGAAACCGGAGATTTGTCTCTGTGACGTATATTTCCCTAACTAATCTAAATAACGAATTGTTAGTAAGTGCAAAGAGGCAGCAAATAGTTCCGAGTAATACCTTCGATTTCTTCAAATTAAGTGACCATCCAATGATGATTTGTAACTTGAAACATTAGATGGACCAAACAGTATCCTTTCACTTGACCATAATCAAATATAGGAGGTCACATGTCAACTAACCGTGAATCACTTAGTTTTCACGGCACCCCTTTTCACGTCACCTTTTGCACAATGTAACATAATTATGTAATGTAAAATTATTTTGTTCTATGTTTTGTTTTTTGCTAACGCTTTAATGTGTATCATTCAATGCCACTGCTCTTTAGTGAAATCTCCTTTCCTTTGGCAAGATTGTTTTTTTGTTTTGCATATTCTGCTGCAAGTTATATCCTAATACAATAGTTAGATGAACCAGTTCATAAACTTTATAATTGGGTGATTATAATACACTGTTTGGGCAAAAAAAGGTTTTCAGCCATCCATGCACAAATATATCATCTATTCCCATTTCCTAAATCCATTATTTCTTAATGTACCAATTTTAATACACCTGTTGCAAAATACATTTCACCCTACAATCCTAGGATTTAATATCTACTGCAAGGATTTAAGAACTGTGTTCATAAAGTTCATGAACAGATTTAAACAACATATGGTTTTTCATGAAGACAAAGGTTATTCATAAGGTTTTGGTTTAATAACTTCATGGATATGTTCATGTCCATCAATACATTCAATAACATGAAATTCATCAACATTTCAAGAACAACTTTTTATTTATTAACAGCAATTTTACGCTTGTGTTTGTTCATGAAATTTATGGACACAGCTCTCAAATCCTTCGCAGAGGTAGGCTGATGTGGTTACTAAGAAACAAGCAGTTTCTCCGTTGTAACAATACTTCTCTCCTACCAGAGCAATACCTTTTTGCCTTTTCATCAAGTTAGGACAAATAGTTCACACAAGCATGTTTAGTGAATACTAAATATATTACTCTGATGTAAGGAGAATGCTAGTGTGACAAACAGTTTCTTGCTATTACACTTTTCTATCCGGACTTGAAATTATTCTTCACAGTTATGTATCTTTCTATGTTTCTAATTAAGTTGTCATCTACTTGTAGATAACCTTTGTTTTGCAATACCTTTAACAATTGAAAAGTTTTGCACTGAGCTACCAAAGCAAAAGGAAGCATGCATGGTTATCAGAAAACAAATAGTGTCAACCCACATTAGCATGCACTGAAAATAGAATATAAGATACCAATCTGATTTTTGCCAGAATCACAAAATACACATCAGACAGAAAGCAAACTGTCAGATTAGCCTGTGTATATTACACAAACAAATCCAGGGCAACACTTTACCGGAAGGCTGAAGGGTATCATTTTTACCCTTCCTTGCCCATATATGGTAATGGAGTCTTATATGTACAAAAATACATTGTCACATCATCAATCATATACCCCAGGGGACTCTTTGAAGTTGACAATATATCAAAATGTTCTTTATTTGACACAAAACTGTACAACATCCATTATTTGCTGTATTAATACTTTTCCCCTAGATATTTAGAAAGTATGTCAATTTCCCACAAGTAAGAAATACTTTTCCCCTAGATATTTAGAAAGTATGTCAATTTCCCACAAGTAAGAAATCTCCCAAAGTAAAAAATCTCCTAAGGCTATAGGATGTCATGACATCATATTGCCTAGAGCTTAGGATATAGGATGCCATGACATCATATTGCCTAGAGCTCAGGATATAGTCTGCAATGACATCACATTGCCTAGAGCTTAGGATATAGTATGCAATGACATCACATTGCCTAGAGCTGAGGCTATAGGATGCCAACACATCACATTGACTAGAGCTTAGTCTATAGAATGCCATGACAAAACATTGCCTAGAGCTGAGGCTATAGAATGCCATGACAAAACATTGCCTAGAGCTGAGGCTATAGGATGCCATGACAAAACATTGCCTAGAGCTGAGGCTATAGGATGCCATGACAAAACATTGCCTAGAGCTGAGGCTATAGGATGCCATGACAAAACTTTGACTAGGGCTTAGTCTATAGAATGCCATGACAAAACATTGCCTAGAGCTTAGTCTATAGAATGCCATGACAAAACATTGCCTAGAGCTGAGGCTATAGAATGCCATGACAAAACATTGCCTAGAGCTGAGGCTATAGGATGCCATGACAAAACATTGCCTAGAGCTGAGGCTATAGGATGCCATGACAAAACATTGCCTAGAGCTGAGGCTATAGGATGCCATGACAAAACTTTGACTAGGGCTTAGTCTATAGAATGCCATGACAAAACATTGCCTAGAGCTTAGTCTATAGAATGCCATGACAAAACATTGCCTAGAGCTGAGGCTATAGAATGCCATGACAAAACATTGCCTAGAGCTGAGGCTATAGGATGCCATGACAAAACATTGCCTAGAGCTGAGGCTATAGGATGCCATGACAAAACATTGCCTAGAGCTGAGGCTATAGGATGCCATGACAAAACATTTGACTAGGGCTTAGTCTATAGAATGCCATGACAAAACATTGCCTAGAGCTGAGGCTATAGAATGCCATGACAAAACATTGCCTAGAGTTGAGGCTATAGGTTGCCATGACAAAACATTGACTAGGGCTTAGTCTATAGAATGCCATGACAAAACATTGCCTCGAGCTGAGGCTATAGGATGCCATGACAAAACATTGCCTAGAGCTGAGGCTATAGGATGCCATGACAAAACATTGCCTAGAGCTGAGGCTATAGAATGCCATGACAAAACATTGCCTAGAGCTGAGGCTATAGAATGCCATGACAAAACATTGCCTAGAGCTGAGGCTATAGGATGCCAACACATCACATTGACTAGAGCTTATGCTATAAGATGCCATAGGTTAGGCTATGGGATGCCATAACACCTCATTGCATAGAGGTTAGGCTAGGTAGTCATGACATCACAAAGCCCAAAGCTTAGGCAGAGTTCATTGTTAAGATTTCATGGAGTAAATGACAATTTTTCTAATGTGTTACAGTAATTTCCAAACCCAAACCTATGATGTTGGTACCCAGTAGAATCATCTCAATGAGATAATTCTAATGAGTACCAACATCATAGGGCTTGATGAAAAATAATAGATTAAGTGAAAAATACCGACCCATATCCCATGCCCTAAATTACACCTGTTTGGAGCCTTTGCCACTTTTAATTTGCAATATGATGCAAGATGTGGGCTGACAATAGGTGAAAGAAAACGCCTCTTTTGAAAACTTTATAAATGTATTTCACATCCTTTTATTTTTTACAAAATACAATTATTTTGAGCCTACCAATAGATTGGATAGGTGTCTTCCTCTGTGTTTTGAAATATCCTTTCATGATTGAAGCTGGGAAAATTTGGATTGAGTAGTTTCCTGCACAGTTTCGCACGAAAGGGGTGCAATACCTAACAATACTTAGAATATGTCTACTCATTTCTGTTTTTCATCACCGCATTACTGAATATCTTTTGTGAGGAAATGCATCAAGCTACAATGATTGTTTAAATAACTTAAGAATATAGTTTCATATTGACTTGAGATACAATGGAAGTAATCAAAGATCTTGTCCAAGACTATTTTTTTTTTTCGTTACACTTGCCTATTGGGATTTTGTCATTTGCTACAGCAACAATAATTGCTGAAGACGACACTCTAAATGTGAAAAGAATATGATTTGCTATGTGATATCTGGAAGAAACCAGTGCAAGTAACTGCATGGTAAACAAAGTAATATGTTGGTTTTTTTTGCCTATGTCTCTCGAGTTATTGAGCTCTTGCTCCATATCAATATAAAAATGTTTATCACTGACAATTGTCATTTGCTGATGATTTCCCTTCAAACAATTCTGAATTGGTTAATATTGGGGAATAAATAAGCACTGTTTATATATCTACTTCAATCTTATTCAAAAATTTATCGTTTTGCATTATTGAACACTATAATGAATTGAATTCATGTTATTTATAATGTTGTGTTTACATAGAAAATTGTTTGTTTGCCAATTTTACAATATGCAAAAGCTTTTGTAGGAAATTTATCAATCTATACCTCCATAAGTCTGTCTATTATTGAATTTGCTGCAGACAATAAAATAAAAGTGAGACCCAATTAGTCATGATAGGTAAAGTCTCTTATAGTCATAGTATTTCTGTCTTCAAATCTTAAACTTTAGAGTCATTGTCAATGTCATTATCATTGATAAATATTGTCTAGAAATCCTCTCATTTTGGTTGGACCTGTCACGAAACTTCCAAATGATAAATGATTTTTTTTCAAACAATCTTTGGATTTTATGTATCTACTGCATATAATTTTTGAAATCATTGTAGGAAAAAAAGAAATTGTTTATGTGAGAAGTTGCTCTTTAAACAACTAATCCTATCATAAGAAGATGTCAGTTTGGGACGATAAAACTATTTAGTATGGTAAAGAGTTAAACACCATGAAAAATGAGTATTGTCAACATTGAACAAAGGCTGCATCATCATTAAAAATCCATTTTTCTTATCATAAAGGGAACAATGAAACTGGGCCTGGCTTTTACCTCGTGTTTGAGTGCTAGTTACGTAATGGCCTCTATTCCTGTGCAAATAAATACAACAATATATCAAGCCGAAACACAATAAACCCTCAAGTATTCCCTTTTCTAAAGAACGGAAATTTTCACAATACCTTTCTATTTACAGTTTAAGATAACAAGTTGCTTTTGTGGCAAGGTGACTTCATATGAAAATTTTGAAGAAAATTTATGCTTGAGAGATGGGAGTTCTTTGAGCATCGTGCTAGTAAGCATACATCATTACCCTTTACTGGGCAGTTTCCTGGATTAAACATGTCTGCTGTAAAGAACTTTATCCCTTTACCAAACGTCAAATTTCAGACTGTCCCAAATTGAAAGAGTTTGCAAACGACATTTCAAAATATGACGAAATTGGAAAATAATCTTCTGTTAGGGCAGACAACATTGTGGGAAAAGGAGAAATTGCTCGTCACGAGCAATTTCTCCTTTACCCACAATGTTTTCCAGAGTCTTCTGCAACAAAGAGGTTCAATGTTGTTATTGTTTGGTAATGGGTTATAAAGGAACCCTGTACAGGAATGGTAAAACAATGCCCATACAAGCAATCTTTCTAATTGTCTATTTGAGAGATTACCTTTTATATTTGTCATCTGCAAACTATGTCTATTCCGAACAATACAAATTTTGCTACTTCATAAAGAGTATACCATTACCATGATTAGGAAGATGGTTCTAATATGATACAATGTTAACATGGGAATTCAGAACTAAATACTTAATTGGTGGCTGGCCTGTGATCTAACCTATTTGCTACTCTGAGTATCTTTCCTCATCAAAATTAAGCAGATATTTAAGGTTTCGGAAAGCAGACCACACAAAAATCTATTTTTTGGAAAATTACCAAGCATTCTAAGGGATAACCATGAATACTCCATAAGACAAGAAGGTTGGGTTAATGCGTTAACACCATTATGCCAATACAAAATATCTTGTTTTGCCACAGTAATTTTACAAATCTCTCTATGACTGCATTGAAACAAGTATGTAAATGAAGTTATGGGTTTAAAAAACGAGTCCAAATTTCGCTACTACAAAGTTGAAAACAATTATTTATCCGCTGATAAATTTCATCAATAAAACAGAATAGCGGTTATACAGCTAGATCAGTGTGCGATAAAGTCTGCCAAGTATAATAGGCTGAATGTTATCTGTTGACACCCCTTAATTGAGACGATTTCCGGTGCTAATTTGTCAACGAGATGACCCAACAAAGAATAATCTGTCTGTTGCCCAGCACAAGACAATCCTAAATGGTTGACCCATTCCCTCGTCTTGAACCTTGTGGTATGTCCAAATTGAAAGCAAAAGCAGACAGTTATTTCCAGGGCTAATTTGTCAACGAGATGACCCCACATAAAATATTCTGGCTGTTGCCCAGCACAAGACAATCCTAAAGGATGTGACCCATTCCCTAAATTCTGAACTTTGTGATACATCCAAATTGAAAGCAGAATGTTACTACCGGTGCTTATTTGTTAACGAGATGACCCTACAAAGAATAATCTGCCTGTTGCCCAACACAAGATAATCCTAAATGGGTTGACTAACTCTCTTGATTTGGAACACTGCAGTCTGTCCAAATTGAAAGTAAAAGCAGATGGTAATCGTAAAGCATGATTTTTTTCTGTAAAATTTGGCAGAGGCCTCTGTTACAACAAGAAAACTAGATAATCACAAGAATAGTCTGTCACTGCGATACAAGTCCTGCTGCGCTGATAACTAATTTAAAATGAATCAAGTCGATGTTTTGGTATTGAGTTTTGAAGCCTTGTATTTCCACTGAAACTTGGGCTACCAACTGAGGCAATAAGAAGTGCTGTTTGAGCATTGATTGTTCACATGAATTAAAGGTGCTTGATCACAGAAGAGAAATATTGCAAGTAAAAAAAAGGCATTGTTGCTTGATATACAGTTAACAGTATCCATTGAAAAGCCTACTTTGTTCACAAAATGTCAATCTATCTAAGTACATTTTATATGCGGTAGAACTGAAAAGCTGACTGCTTTCCTTTATAAACATACTTATTCAGTGACAAAAGTAAAGAACTTTTTATACAATTTAACAAGGTCCAAGAACATGCAAAAGATTGTCACTGTTTACCTGTGTAGACTATCATTGTATCTGATCTATGGGATGACAAAACTTGCGTAGGTACAAATGAATCGCGGATTTCTTATTTACATGTAATTAAAATTTGCAGTCAATTCTTCTCAACATTGACAAAAACTTTAATAGATGACTTTTAAAGTGTCTTGCATATGAGATCATAAGACGCAATTTATCATTTCCTCTTATTTTGTTCATTGTACGAATGAGCACAATTAGAAATCGAGGGTTCAATGCAAGACTGTAAAGTAATGCTTCAAATCTGTGAAGGATTTACAATAGTCTTGCATGGATTCCTCAAGGTTGTTTGTTAAACTTACTTTGTTGTTTTCATGAATATATTCATGAATATGTCCTTGAACTTGTTCAAGAACATCTTTGTGTTCATGAATAGCCATTTTTCATTCATGACTGTTTATGAGCAGTTTTTGAATCATTCTCAGGGGTAGTAAGCAATTAACCCTTTCCCAAACAACAAATTTTTGACTGTCCCAAATTGAAAGATTTTGCAGAAGACATTTCAAAATATGATGAAATTGAACAATATTCTTCAGAAAGAGCAGAAAACCTTGTGGGAAAAGGAAAAATTGCTCGTTACAAGCAATTTCTCCTTTGTTTTCTAAAGTCGTCTGCAACAAAGTCGTCAAATGTCGTTATTGTTTGGCCATCCATGTAGAACGGTCTGAAACGATATCTATGCTTGTGTAAAAAAGCTTTTTTTTCTGATTTTGAGACAATCTCAATAATCCAATATCTATTAAATTGACAAAATAAAAAATAGCATTTCTTACAAAGGCTCTTTGAGTATAGAATGGAAATGTTTTCATGTCTAGTTTCCTTAAGGTTGAAGTAAAAAATAGTTGTGTGGCTAAACCATTTCTAATAGGACTGCAGAACATTAAACCATCACTCTATATTCTCTAATTTTGTCACACCTGTGGAAAAAGACTATAGACAATGAGTCTTCTGCTTCATGTAACCTATTTATCACAAAATATATCAAAATCCGATGCCATTACTGCAAATTAATGACACCTAAAAAATTTCGTTATTTTCTCATGTCTTTTTTATTTTCCAATACATGATGTATTAACAGTTGCCTTTGTTGGAAAATCTAGAATGGGAAACTATAAAGAATTAAATGCCCATTTCTCAAAAGTTATCTTTAGATAAATCTACAAATACATAGTCAATGGAAACACTTTCTTTGTTCTAAACATATCAACATAAAAGAAAATCAATAAAAAAGCTGCAAATTTGACCATGCATCATGACATGGTTTTGTCACAATTTTTTCAAACATTGTACAGAGCAATAGCTTTTAAAGTGATTAAAGCAAACAAATTTAAAGTTCCTATGCTTCATACACCATTGAACGATCAAAATGCATCTTCAAAGAAAGGTATTAGGGACACTTGATTTATTAGTACTAAATCATAAAAGGTTTCTACTTATTTTATATGGTGAATTGATCTTTTTTGACAGCTTTGTAATTTACTACCGGAGATTTTAATGGCTTGGTGCATTACTGATGTGCAATGTGATGGTTTGATGTAAATTCTTATGTAGTGTCTCTTTATAAAACACAATAGCAGACTATTCATTAATATAAATAGATTTTCATATAAATTTTCAAATAGTTATGAAATTGTTAATTCATCCCTGATGGGAAAAAAATATCTATAGGAAAAAGGGTTTCCTGGCATGACAAATTTCTCCTACCAAACATGCCTTTAACACATTTCCAAATATGATATTAAATTTTCTGTTATGTCAAAATTGGCAGTAAAAGCATGACTGTGACAATCATACCAATCTGTATTTGCTTTAGCGAAATTAAGGAAAATTCATATCAATAACACAAAAAATACATATCACATGCACTTTTTTCTGTTTGCACTGTGATTTCCTAAGCATTTTGCTAAGATAAGCAATCAACTAAGTATCTGCATCAGAAAGACACAACCTGGGTATTGTTAAGTGAAGGTTAAGATATATGGTAGATGAATTCCAGAGTGAGATGACTCGATTTTTTAAGGTTCATGGTTGATTATTTTCAAGTGCTTTAACAATGGACTAATAACTTCACGGGTCATTTACAAAGTCACATTAAGAGATGCGTCTAAACAACTCTTTAACCTACCATTCCCCCATGAATTCTTATTTGATAGCCAGGTGACGTTTTCAATTTGCTCTGGTGTCCTAAATCTACTAACTCAAAATCTTTGGATTTAAACAGTTTATTCCTGGTCACTTTCAAAGTCATTGTTCGAGAAGGAGAATGTTTAAAATGAACAATTTCTTTATTTCCCAATGATAATGTTCATCCTATTAAATGAGCTTCCTCCAGACTTATCTCTAACTCATACTTGATCTTAAAAACATGCTTTTTAAATTTTATTGGTAAACAGTTCTTCTCCTCCGGGAATAGGTCAAAACAACCATCACTCTTTAAAGGTTCATTTCAACAAACCATGTGTAAAACGACTTTTATTAATGAGACAAAAACCAAATTACAGAATTAATCCTAAAGAAACCAGGAATTTCTATGTATAGCAGCAATTAAGATATCATTAATCCTTAAAATGGTAGGTAATTTTTTAAAAATAGATTTTTGTGTGGTCTGCTTTCCAAAACCTTAAATACCTGCTTAATTTTGATAAGGAAAGATACCCAGATTAATAAACAGGTAGGATCACAGGCCAGTCGCCAATTTACTTGGTGGCTGGCTTGGATCTAACCTGTTTGTATAAGCATGAAGTCGGTTCCAGCACTATAGGGGTTAATTCTACTATTCAACAAGGTCCAAACAAATATCACTACTTGGTGGTTGGCCTGGATCCAACCTGTTTGCGTAAGCATGAAGTCGGTTCCAGCACTATAAGGGTTAACGTTATTTCATCGATTAAATATGAATCAGTCCAAAGTTACCAATGAGGTAATTGGGTCCAATATGATGTGGTTGACTCCCCACTCCTATCAAGGGGAAAAGGCAACTATGCGAGAAATTAAGTTTTTTTTCATATGTCAAAACCTTTTTTGTATCGTTAACAATATCACATACCTATTTTCTATTGAACCAGTTTTCAGTACAAGCTATTATCAAAGTGTTTGTTGATCAGCATTCTTTTTACATTTTGTACTGTTGGATAATGATGGATCACAAGACTTCAGAGCTCTTGATAAGTGGGCATATAAGGTTCTTTTACACTCAATGTTTTAAATATTATCATTCAAATCCTATTTTATTGGTACTCGTCAGAATCGTCTCGTTGAGACGATTCTGATGAGTACCAACAATATAGGTTTTAAATAAGAAGTAATGAAGTTAGCTGGGAGAAGATGCTTCTTTTTTGTACCTTTGAGACACATCTAGTTATGGAAAAGAAGACATTCTATGGTCTTAATGAGGGGCTTATTATGATCTGAATTGTCTCATCCAGACAATTTTAATAAGTACCCACAATAAAGGGTTTAAAGAAACAATAAAGAAGCTTATAGACACCCTTAAAACACCATTTATCAGAAGCTTTGACAATGAACCTTATAAATGTTTGAAATTTGTTGCCTTTTAAACCCTGGCTTTGCTTGACAAATATTCCTTCTGGTGTCTAATGAATCCAAAAAGATATAATCATTACCTTGCACCAATTGTGCTCATGCGTCACAAGAAGTAATTGGCTGGAAAAGGAAATAGCACAATACTGGTGTGGACATACCTAGAACATTAACATGCATACTTAATGCCAGTGATATAATGAAAACACATTAAAAGTGTCAATTAACTTAAACAAAATCGTTAACAAATCATATTTATAACCTATATTATAACCAAAAAATGATTCATACCACTGTGAAAAAGACTTTTTTTGCCTGCTATTTCTGGAATTATTCGACAAAGGTCAATAACTGCTAAACAGCAGAGTTCAAATCCCCGAGTAATAGAAAGAAACAGTTTCACTGACAGCTTAAAGAATTAATTACACTATTATCAGAGAGGTCTGTAACATCTTGCAATATTAATGGAATACCTTGATCTGCACTTACAATTTTCGCAACAATGGACAGGAAATATTAATCCCCAATATGACCTACTGATTATTCTTTTTAACCCTCTCAATGATAAGGGATATTGTTTATGGTGAGTTTTATCAGGCAGGGGAATCATGTGACAAACGTTTACAGTCTTATATCCGAATAAGATGGCCGTGCCAAGGTATTTTTGCTTTTATCCCCTACTTTTGTCAATGACAGCCACATTGTGTTCCCCGCATGGGTTGACCATCAACTTTCCGGTTCTAGTGGTATATGATAACCCATTCTTTAAAACAGTGTTATGTCTAAAACTTAAAAGAGAAACAGTTTTAGACGTGCACGCCCATCGACTGCTATTTCTCTGCTGAGTGTTAGACATAACCCCATCATAAAGGTTTTCATATACCAACAGACCTGGAAATTAGACTCATGTGGGGTACACAATGTGGCTATCATTGGTAAAAGTAGGTGAAAAAAGCAAAATACATATGGGGGTGGGGGGTGGCATCTTGTGGACATCAGTTTGTAAACATTGGTCTTTTATTCCCCCGCCTGTTGTTTATGCGGAGTTTATTGTGCAACATAGATGACTAGCAAAGTATTTAGCCATTGCCTAATATGGGAATCTAAGACTTGTCTTAACTCAAAGCAACAGCTATATAACATGAAAAATAACATTATCTGCGATATATAGGTATGAAATCATAAGGATAAAATTGCAGACACAGGTCTTCAGTATCAAGAACATTCAATAAATTAAACATTGAAGGATAGAATTAAGACCAATTATGTGTTTTGGGATGCTGAGCTTGTTCTAATTTTGAGAGTTATGATTACAGAGAAAAAGAAAAAGAAAAGTTGATGACCAAAAAGAGTGGTCTTTTAAAAATGCCTCTTATTCCATGGTGGTTTTTATGCAGAGTTAGTTGTGTTAGTGTATTGTGATGGTTTGAATTAGACCATTATACATCTTTGTTGCTAGTGAATTTGTCTATGACATCATTCTCATGATTTCTCCTTTTATTGCAATTGCTTTTTTCTGTAGACATCCACTGCCAATCTCACTCATGAAAAACACAAGTCAAAACATGTACTATTCATAAAGATCCTGCAATCTAAATGATTTTCTATACAAATCAAAGATTGGGAATCTTTTTAAAGTTAACATAAAAAGCAAATTCTTCTTTTACCACAATGATTTTTTGTGACTTTCTAAATCGTTGTGCTACATTTCATTTTAAGCATCAACTGTTGTCTTTTTTTCCTACTTTCAATTCGGATCTGTCCATTAATCTATTGAGTTGGTAATGTATTGGAGAAATCCACTAAAGATCACAGCTTTCTCGTTAATACATCAACAGTACTTCAGGTTTGAAAAGGGCAGAAATAATAAATTGTACCTGGATTCCGATCATGTATACTGATTATAGTGAGTTAATTGTTTCCCACAATGCAAGGTTTCCCTAACAATAGTCAATCAAAGCCTTCATTAGGGGCAGCATCTTGTACCATTCAGTCCTTTGTACTCAGACACCATTGTGTGTTAGAAGACAGCTGGATAGTACAATAAAAGGATTAAGACAGCATTTCTGCTATTAATCCTTGTCCATAGTTATATACAATTGAACATTTCTGATGTATTTTTGTGTCCATGATGCTCAATAAAGTTTCACTAGGTGACACATTGCTTATCATTAAGAACTGAAAGAGATTCTAGATGTTGACAGAAAAAGTAATTGTTTCTTCTGGAAAGTCCTTTAGTACAATAGATTGAATCATTCAAAAAGGATGAATTAGTTATAATAAAAGGGAAAAGTCAAAAACCCATACTAAACAAAGATAAAAGAGACCTTAAATTACCAAGGTAATCTGCTTTAAAGTTTCATAACATAGAAAAATCTACAAAATTAAATGCAATTTCTCTGAACCAGAGATTTAGCCCTTTTTTGTGTTGCTTCTCTGTTTTGCTAAGCCATTTTGTATGAGTACATAAGTTGTTTCTGCTCTGTAAAAAATAGTCCTATGGGAAAAGCGTAGTAATACGATCAAATCATCGAAGTGTTTGCCATACAAATCTAGCATTGTCAGGGTGATACATGCCGCCATGAAGAGATCAAAGGTAAACCAGAGAACAAATAATTAGAAATCGTTGTCACAAAGTTAAGCTACAAATAAAATCACTTGGCCATTGATACTGTACTTATTCATTCGAAAAAAGATACATTTTGTCAGGTAATAACTGCTTATAATTCAATGATTGAAAAGGAGCGCTAGTCATTTTGTAACAAAAGGAGAAACTTTTGTACATACTTGTTAGTCTCATACTTGATCTATGTATCTACTCACTAAAAAGCACCAACATCCTAAGATCTGATAAACCGCTGCTAGAAAAAGAAGAAAAGTTGTAATGAACAATATCTATCTTTGTCGCAATGATTTCTGCCTTATATCACACAAAAAAATAACTGTTTGTATCTTTAACTAGCTATCTGCTGTTACTTTCAATTAAAGGCAGTTGCAATATCCAACTTGATTAAATTAGCTTACTCCATCAGAAGTCTTTGTAATTTAGACCTTGATGCATATTTCCATGGCTTACTTTGTCATTTCTTCTCTTAACTCTACTGTTGTGTGTCAACAAGAAAATTCTCCATTAGGGAAGTTTTCCTTTAACCCATTACCAAACAGTAACAACATTCAACCACTTTGTTACAGAAGACTCCCCAAAACATATACGAGCAATTTTTCTTTTTCCTACAATGTTTTGAATTGTTTTCTTCCCCTTCAGAAGATTATTTGCAATTTCATCACATTTTGAAATGCCGTCTGCAAACTCTTTTAATTTGGGACAGTCTGAAATTTGGCGTTTGGTAAAGGGTGAATCAAACAACACTTCTTTGATACACTAGAATAATATGATTCATATTCTTTCTTTCTTTTTTTACTAGATTCAACAGTTGTCTGAAAAATCTTTTCATTTGGAAAAAAAAGATGAATAAAATGAACATCATTATTTTAGGTGCTAAAGATTATGACAAACTACAATATAAATGTTAAAGGACATTGTCTTCTATTATTTGACTAGGTTGCATAACCATAGCTATCTTTTGCATTTTTTAAAAGTAATATCAATAGGGTTAACGATAACGCATTTTTCCATGGCAAAGTCATGGTGTAAAAATATTTCCCTTTGTAAACTAACTGGAAATGATGTGATTTTGCTTGATAAAACATTCATAATACAACAAATGTGATTTCTGCTTCACAGAGCATCTTCTCTTTCAAGTTACCAAATTCACAATATTTCTCAAACAGATGACATTCTTTCTTCACAGAAGTAAAAAGCATACAAATTTGGGGTCCAAATATCAGATTTGTTATTTGAAAAAACGATTAAGAATCGAAAGGCAAGACAAACTTACAAAACTATGATGAAAAATAAGAATGATTCTCTTTACCCAAATCTTCTTTTTACACTGCTTTTTCTAGAGCTTTATGATAAAACACATTCAAAGTCATTTGCTTAAATTTTGTTTAAATATTTTTGTACTAATCCTTTGATGCAATAAATAATAATGCAGATGACTTTTGAAATTGTAGATGTTAAACGTAGGATGTAAAGAAATAATTGATCTTGCAAGCTTATTTTTCAAAAAATCTATTTCTATCCTACCAAAATCATAATTATTGAATTTCATTTCAACATCAATTGTTTACTGTAAGGAGCTTCAATTTTGCATCAACAAAAATTGAAAATGTAAAAGGGTGAAGATATATTTTTGATAAGCAAAAGGGCGAAAAAACTTTTAATTCTGAGTCACAATTGATTGAACAATATGAGCACTCCACCTACACTAACAAATCTGAAATGAATCTTTCCGTAAAAAATTGATCATTGTTGGAAAATACCACTTTCAATGAGATCAAACGGGCAGGGAATGATGAAAGATATTCGCGTTTCCTGTGTTATATTAAATCCATTTCATATTAGCCACCTTGTGTGAAAATAGCCTTATTCTTCAACATTTTTGAATCTACATATTTTCTATTTTTTTTTTGTTCCCAAATACCTTATTTAGGGGAAACTTGTGATCTGTCCAGATTGCAAGAATCAGAATAAGAAATGTGTATTTATGAAATAATTAAAAGATATCACAAAAGGAGAATTTTGCTGATGATGAACAAATTTCCGTTGGTGAAATTAATGAATTGTTGATTCTATATATTTATTATATGTTGTTTTGATAATCAGTTTTGTTATCATCTGCTGAAAATTTATTTGAGCAGGGAAAGCATCAAGGTATGCATGGATAGAGCAAAATATAATATGAAATGTTTTTCAAGATAATCAGAGTTATTGCATCAGTTTTATGCATCAGCACGGAGCAGTGTTTGTTGTCCAAACAAATTAACAATCTACCCCAACTATGCCAGGATTGGAGGTTTTGCAGCGGAAGACTACCCCTGTAGAGGATTCAAGAACTTGTTCATGAACTGAATGAATGTTCATGAGTGACAAGTGGCCGTTAATGAGCACAGAGCTTGCTCTTGAAATTCAAGATAAGATTCATAAACATCAAGATCAGGTTCATGAATATGTTCATGAACCTGTTTAAAGTTCTTGAACCTGTTCTTAAAATTCATGAACAAATTCAAGAACAAATTTATGTTCATAAGTGACCATTTGTTAATGAAAGTTCTTGAATCCTTTCGGGGGCATCAGTTATAAATTAGAAGAAAGGAGGAATCACTGATATCAGCAAATTCGAAAACAAATATTATATACATCTATATCAAACATCTTTCAAAATAACTGGATTTAAAAACTAAATTGTCTTGATAAGCCTGACATGGCTTGTAAAGTTAAATATTTGTTGTATTCTCCATGGTTATAATGAGTTAATATTTTCTTTTCAAGTGAAAGCCCATGAGCAAATTTTAGAAATAATTGAAAGTGAAATTATTTAATGGTAACTTTTCTGTAGAAGGAGAGATACCAGCTGACATAAGACAAATCTTTCTGTAGATTCTCATAGCGCAACAAGTGACCAAAATTATACAAAGATGGCATTGAGAGTCTTTTAACCTGTAACCATTTAAATTAAACTTATTTATGTTACATCAATTGTGACAGAAGCTGGAAGCTTACCAAATTCACTCTCAATGACTCTTTCCTTAATACGTGGCAAATGCTTGCGCCAAATAGTAGGTTAGTTGCAGCATTTTCACCTCGCACCAAGCGGGGAACAAGCCTTGGAGTCTTAGTGCCAAAGGCTGAGGCCCACTGTAACCATTAGTAACATAGAGTGGCAATATTATTTTCAATTTCCGCTCTTAGGTACCCTGTGATGACTTTTAAGATAAGATAAAAGGTAAGATAAGTTAAGTTAAAATCAAATAAGATCCATCCAGATTAGTAAAATACAGAGTGTTGTATGTAGACTTTCAGATACTACTATATGTGACAATAATGTGACAATGTTCAATCTTACAAGGTTCCAGATGGGTTTTGTTTTATTATTGAAGATAATAACATGGCAATGAGAAGTATGTTTTGTGAGCAAATCAGCATATCTATCTATCTGGTATCATAGTGTGAATGTACTTTACTAATGTTATTTTTCATTGAATGCTCTTTCTTTCAATCTAGACCAGAAATATGTCCCTGGATTGAAGAATGAGAATAAATGATAATGAGATACAAGATGGCTTGAAAAACCGAACTTTAAAGTCTATTAGGGTTAAAGTTCTGCCAAAAAAAAGCCATTCATTCATTCAAACTGTGATGATGTAGATATTCACAAGAAACATGTATGTAAAATTGTAGAGCGTTCTTTTCAGTGCATGCATATGTGAGTACCAGTTTACACAAAAAAAAATCAAATAGATCCTAGCACTCAAGAAAGAAGACCATATGAGGCCATAAGCAAATGAAATCACAATAAGCAAACCCATTGAGATTCAATCTCCTCCTTTTAGTGGTTACTAAATTACAAGCTTACACAAAAAACTTATCATGGAATATCTAAGTTAATCAAGACACATAATTCGTCAAAAGTCATCCAGAGTTATGGGACCTGTATCCATTACTTGAGATAATCATTAGGGATTTGTTTATGAAAGTTGAATCAATTCTCTTAAACAGTTACAAGTATAACTAACACAAAAACTTTGAATTAAATTTTTATGTATACTGTGGAAGATAAATGCAAAGTAATGAGTCAATGTTAAGGGACCTGTGCCAATCAGTTTAGATAATCACAATTACTTCTTTTTTCGGTAATAGTTTCAATTGCCTTTGTGTACTTTGAAATAAATGTATTGTAGCTATGGATTAAAACAATTTAATGATAGTGAGAATAATACAATTGTATTGGTTAACACATTAACAAAACCTTTGTGACAAGAGAAAACAATATTAGATCTATATGTGAGCAGTTTTTTCATCATTTCAGAGGCGATTTTAAATAAATATCTTTTTAAATAAATATCTTTTTAACCTTATTGGTTATAGTCTCTTTATTGGGAGACCCATTCTATTTTGTATTCTATCAGAGAGGCAAGTTGTTAATCTTCTTCATTTTTCCCATGAAAAGAAAGGAGCCCAAAACATGCCTTCAAAGCAGCAATAAAAGGATTATAAAAATACTCAAAATGAAATTATATTTCCCTTGCAAAGAAGAGAATCTACAAATAATATGGTAATGCACAGAGATTCTCAAATCAGGCGTGAATTGATGGAGCTTTCAATCTATTTTAATTCCGATTTACAATCCAGCGCCTTTCCCATTGACTGGAGTAAATTAACTGTTCATCATTTTAAATCTGGACCCTTTCTCGTATTAAAGGGATTATATGAGATCACCAACAAACTTCCCAAAACAATTTCATTAGACTGACAAAATCACTTATTGTATGTAAGACAACTACAGCTTCATGTTCATACCCAAACAATTGTAACAAAATGAGAATTTAATCATCAAGATCGAATTCTCCGTTTGTCACAAGGCTTGAAATAAAACTCCAAGCCAACGCCCACCTGCACAAGGTAAAGCGTCGGACAGAGACTTCTGGCGTTATGCTTGAAGGGACTCTTGACGACTATTGTTGTCGCGAGACATAATAATAAAACGGGGCTTATAGATGCAAATACTGTTTAATACTTCATAAAAGCTGTGTTCCATATAAATAAATCTGTCTTCCACACTTCATAAAACTAAATTTACCAATTTGTTTACTGTCAGCAGTACAGGTGATTTTCAATGTCAGTCTCTCTCCCCTTCTATATCAATCTAATTTGTATCATTCTTGTCAGTGTCCATGATAGGACCTATGTGGCCAAACCCCTGCGAAAGACTTAAGAACTGTGTTCATGAATTGCATGAACTGACATGAAGAAAAATGGCCATTCATGAACACACCACTATTCTCCAACATCTTCATGAATGTCAAGAAAATGGTCATGAACACAATTTGAGTAATGAACTGAACACTGAAATCTCAAAGCCTCACAGGAAAAAGAAGAAATTCAGAAATCTAGTCTCCCTGCCCATCAAAATAACAAGGCTAGTTCTGTTCAGTTTGACCCAGCTCTGATTAGCATTGAAGATTGTGGTCTTCCTCTGTCACTTTTGTGTTATACATCACAATATATTGGAAACATTGTTGATGAAATGTAAAGAAAGAATACAATAAAAAATTTACCTTCAGAAATCAGTTTGATTTGTTTTAGAAGACTGTCACCAAAGATCAACATGAAAGGTTTGGTAAGGCAGTAAGTGGCTTTGAAAGAAAAATGATTAGAACTAGTAAGGAAAGACCAGGAAACGTAGTATTGTCTGCATGTCAGTTGTCAGAGGAGGCCATGATTTTCATAAATCATTACAAAAGCTCAAAATCTTCAATAAAGGTGCATGTTCACAGATATGCGGAAATTTGGAAGTTGAAAAATATTTCTTAAAAGCTTGGTAGAAGCTGTACTTTTGTATGACATGCACTGGAGAATAGCCATTAGAATAAAAACTAGTTTGTATTGAAGTTTTTAGAGCCTTCACACAGTGAATAAATATGTATCTATATCCAAAAGTAAGTAACAGTTTTGAAATCTACCACATATAACACACATAGATATATCGACGCTTCCTGAATTAAATATGCCCTCAATAACTATTTTCAATTGTATATCATACAACAATACAAAAACTGTATTGTTTCATTGTCATTTCATTTTGACTTTCAGATTTTCTTGTCTGTGAACAAGGACCTTTAAGTTCTTTACCAAACAGGCCATTTTGATCTACCAATATAGATATGGTCTACAGCTTATCATTGTCATTGAAACAATATTGGGTGATCTAAATCCTCTCCTATGAGGCAACTGGTGACAACATCTTAAACACCAAGGTACTGTTTTATTCTTAAGATCAAATCAACAATTCCTTTTATTTCAAAACTGGGCTAAGCAATATTGCAATACTAAGACATCATTCGAATCGTCTCTCAGAGAAGCTTCCAATGATGTGTCACATTGCAATATTGTACTTTCAAGTAATTCACTATCCATGTCTACAGATTTTGACTTCGGCAAATATTTTCCCTAAGTGGTTTAGTAAAAAGGTACCCAGCAGATGACATATATATAACCATACCAAATTAGTTTTTTCCTTGTTTTGAGCGAATCCCCTTTCATCACAATTGTTTCTTAAGTCTTCTGCAGCAGGTGCATACAAAAAGGGAAATGAAGGAAGGGCTTAAAAGGAATGATATCTTTGTAAAAGGAAAAATATGTTAGACATTTTTTTCCACTTTTAACCCCCCCCCAATAAAACAACAACAATGATTACAAAAAGCAGCAGCAGATGTGTTTACTCCTTTAATTGTTCCTATAAAGGCTTAAATCGTTTTACCTCTCATAGATCAACCCTCTGCCAGACTTAAATTCTACAGTAGTTTGATTAGAGGTCCAAGCAAGCGGGCTGTTCTTCTAGTTAAGTTCTTTATTTCTGCAGTTAACCTTATATTGTAAAATCAAGAGAAAACTAATGAGCACCCAGGAAACAGGGTTATTTGTTCTTACTGCTTTTTGAAATACTGTGTATCAAAGACTGTTTTATACTCTCTAATCTAGACCACTAATGACACTTAGAATTACAATAAAGTGCACATTCGTCATGATTTACAATGCATTTATCTAATAATGATAATATTCTAACCCTTTCCCAAACAATAAATTTTCGATTGTCCCAAATTGAAAGAGTTTGCAGACGACATTTCAAAATGTGATGAAATTGAACAATATTCTTCAGAAAGAGCAGAAAACCTGGTGGGAAAAAGAGAAATTGCTCATTTTCTCCTTTTTCCCACAATGTTTTCTAGAGTCGTCTGCAACAGAATTGTCAAATGTCGTAATTGTTTGGGAAAGGGTTAAAAGAATAGATGTGGTAAATTGAGAAATCACTCATTAATGAGCACTTTTAAAGTAAAAATACTGCCTTTATATATTTTCCTGTAAAGCCATTTTAAAGCTCCTACTAACAGGAAATTAATAAGCAGGTCATTAAAGAATAAATTGCAATAAAATTCTCCTTCCATCTCATTGTTGTCTACCTTAAATCATCAAAAGTAGACAACTTTACTTCCTAAAATTTGTCGTCTGCTGCTGTTTCCATTTTGGACCAGCCAGAAGATGAAATTTGGGGTAGAGGTGTTAAATCGTCTGCTAAAGGTGAGTATTAATTAGTAATTGATAAAATAACCTTACCTATATCAGGTGTTAATCCCTATGCACTGGTCCTGCTGGTGTGTTAGGGTAGGAGGAAGAGGAGGAAAGATGTCGAAAACAGACTGCAATCATCCACCCGGCAAGAAAACTGAATTAAAATTATAATAGAAAATTATAATAGTCGTAGATGAATGATGATGTACATTACAAGGCGTCTGACAAAAGTGATAAAGAAAACTCCCACAAAAAAATACAATAGCCTGACACTTTATTATGTGGGTAGCCACTTACGGATGTACTTTTTACGATTTAAGATTTCACATTCTAATCAGAGTGAATATTCATTTTGATAAGTTGTGCATATCAATCAATCAATCAATCAATCAATCAATCTTATTTTTTTTCAGTACATTTAGGCCTATGGCCCATAACAATCTGTACATAAAACATAATATATCACTTAGATTAAAGTAAGACAAGAGTTTATCTTTTTAAGAATATTGTAAACATATAAAGCTGATTTCTTGATAAGTTTTAGGATTGTTAGATGATTTAAGTCTGAAATAAGCTTTTCTTGGAACTATCTATAAGCAGTAGTGGATATCAGTATTATGTTCATATCCCACTTTATAGTTCACTTTCATACAATTAATGTATCATTTATAAATTATTTCATCCAGTTAAACATTATTATTGAGCATAGATACATTTCACAAGAAAATCTAAGATATATCAAATAAGTTGCACATTTACATATGTAAGATTGATATTACCATGAAGAAGCCTTCCAAAAAACCGGGAGTGCCAGGAAACATTCATAAACAATAAAATAATGATTTGCTTTTCTTTCAAAAGAATCCTTGTGACAAAAGGAAAATTGCTCACCACTATAAGAAGTCCTGCGTTACCCAGTGGTTAAGGTGGCAGACTTAGAATTAGAGGGTCCCAGGTTAGAGCCCAACTGAAAACTCTGGTTTCTTGAGAGTGGCCTTACGCAAGTCTTTTCAGAGCTCTAGCCTAGTACTGGTGGATCCAGGAAAGGCATAGGAGTCACAGGCTTAAGCCCTTATCCTGTATTAAACGGTAAACAGTAAATGAATAAGGATACACTCTTTTCTTGGTGTTTGATGATGTGGGAAAAGATGACAATGAATTAGTAACGATCTTGATAAAATTATTGCAGCAAATCTGCAAACCCTTTACCTGGTTATGTTACATTGGAGCAGACGACATTTATTTAAAATATCCAAAAAAATCACATGACTGCGAAGTAACTATTGAAATTATTGTGACAAAAGGTGAATTTGCTCATGGTGAGCAAATTCACCTTTCGTCACAATGATTTCAATCGTTTGTCTCCTACAAACAGGTCTTAGGTCGTTTCTTTTAGGAAAAGGATTAAGTAGTCACTGTAGTTAATGCACAGCAACATTGTCATAATGTTTTATTGCCTTTCAGATAAATGGTGGAGATAGGCAAATAATGCAATAAACTATGTGAATCAATCCTTTCTTCTATCTGGCATCTTATGTTACAACTGTTAACAAATTGCTATTGTTAAGAAATACTTTTTTGTTTTATTCCAAATAATCATCGATAACTTTCAAAAGGATTTTTTTTAAATCTTAACTCCATTAAGAACTATGAGACTATTCCACAATAAAAGAATCACTCGACAACAAAAACTATTAACATGTTACTTTACTTCAAATTATATGAAACTGCATTCTACTTCTTAATGACAAATTCTTATTTTGCCGCAATGTATATTTTAAATGATTTCACATTTATGATTTAATTAAACCTGTTTTAAGAACTTCAGAACCCTTACAAAAGAAGGTAACAGTAAGTTGGTTGCTAAAAGCAATTTTTCTAAAGCAACGTTTTCTTTCCACTTTTTCAAACTGAAAAATTCTTTTAGGTTAATATTAATAATCATGTGCTGATGGTTTCAAGTTGGCTTGTTTCTTATTGACAATATACAATAGGTGTGATAAAATAAGCATAATGAAGTAAAGGGTTAAGATAGCTTGATATTCATTTTCGATTGATTAAGTCATATAATATAATGTGTGAAACAGGTGAACTTGTTAAAAGCAAGAATCTAAAATCACTTTATCATCTCTTAATTCATATCTAGGAAAATTAGTTTTGCAAAACCTTATTTCTTTGTAAGATAATTGTGCTTTCAGACACTTCCATTAATATGTTATTTCAAGTACAACAAACGATGATTTGTTTTGTTTGATCAGATATGAATTGATTGACTGCCTGAATTGAACCAATTTAATTGCCTAATTTTAGTTGATTTGTCAAAGAATGTGAATAAACCAACATATTTGCTTGTAATTGACATTGTATTCTATCAAAACATAATGACCCAAATAAAGAAGCATTTATAAGAAAAGTAATGATTTTCTATCAACGATATACATATTCCAGCTTCTGTGCTATATCAGAACTACAAGGGTTCAATGCAATACAATGGTAAGTGCTTCATAACCCTGAAACACTTACGTGGTCTTGAATTGAACCCTTGACTTGTCTTGCAACAGACGGATGGTCAAAACGATAAGGATGGTCGAAACGGTTTAATCATTGTAAAACATACATATTTGCTTGTATGGTAAAACATACATGTGCCACTATTCAGAAATGATGGGATGAATTCCAAAGCAGGTTTCAGTTAATTCAAGACGATATTCCATCCATATCACTTTATTTTTTATATAAATGACTCATGGTGGTGGCCTTGCAATTGCTCAACAGTGAAACAAATACACAATTGCTGGAATATCCAAATTGCATTTGAGACATTTTTTAAAACGTTTTTGACCAATTATACACAAAAAATGTTGGGAAACACAGCTACTTTTAATAATCATTAGCAGTATGAAAACATTTGTATAAACAGCAGCAATACCTAACATTTTTGGTTGATGAAAAACAATTTGAAGAGTAATGATATTAACTAAAATCTTTTGCAAAGAAGATTGGCAGATAATGAAAAGAATATTTGCATCTAACAACTTTTATGATAATAATCCTACCATTATTTGATACTTAGAAATTAATGATCTATGCATATTAAATTCATACATGCTTTCAAGGAAGCAGAATTGATAGTGATTAATCTAAGTTGTAAGAACTTGTTTCACAATTGATGTAAAATAAATAAGTTTACACTAAACTTTATATGCTTTCTTGTATCAAAGTAATCAAAAGATGAAGTAGGAGAGATAGAGTCTTTTGTATTCAGTGTTTCTTAAATAAATTGGTGAATACAATCATATCTGTACTTATTGGAACAGGAGTACAGTATCCCATTTTTTCAACACTATATTTTGAGGTTTGATGCAAGACTATAGTAAGTGCTTCACATTTGTGAATGACTTCACATAGTCTTGCTTTGAACCCCCAATAAATAAAAATCATTTAGAGAAGAAATGAAAATGTATGCAATGGTGTTCTTTTATCCTCCTACAAGGCCTCTGATATTGAATAGTGAGAAACATAAATTTAATTTCAATCACTTCTGACACCATATTTAGGCAAACGTTATAGACTCTTCTATCAACATCTTAAAGGAGCTTTCTTTGAGAATTTGTTGTGTGAGAAACAAATGATAAAAAGATGATTTAAACAATCCTCATCACTAAATGAACAACCATTTTCATTATGCTGACAACCTGTGTTTTCGTTGAATAATTGTGAGACAAGCATTAGAAACTTCAGTGCTTTGATTGAAAAAACTTAGAAGTGGCAATCGATTGCTTGGACGCACATTGCTAGCACCACATGGTTTGAGTGTTAACCATCTCATAATCCGAAACTCTTACCCATTTAAATTATTTCCCTGTACGGAAATACAAAATCATTGTTTTTACTACATTAACTGTTTAAACGGTTTACTAAATCTGCAACATGATTATGCTATATTTTCACTGCATGGTTATGAAAAGAGATGAGAAATGTATCAGTAATGAAGCTTTCTATTAATTGATTGATCTGTGATATCATTCTATTTGTAAAGACATTTTATTTGTAAAGACAAAACAAATCAATGAATGCCGCTCTTTCTTATATTAGCAAACGACGATGAAGTTTTCTGTTAAGAAAATGAAATGACACAAAGTATAGCAAATGACACTTTTATCATGATACTGGGTAAAACATATAATGAAAGGACAACATTTTTGTTCCTGTTTGCTCCCTTGATTTCACAAATCTTGTTTTGTTAAAACAGTAAATAGTAAATATATAAAGTAAAGGATGAAAGTTGACTGCTGCAGATTTTCCCGATACATGGGAAGTGTCAATACTAAAATACTTTAGATTCTCTCCACGGCATTTGATTATCATACAAATAAGATATTCAAATTGCTTTTCGAAATTTCTTTTAATGTTTAATATGGCTTTTCAAACAGCGAAAACAGTCAAATCAGAGCGAAACTTTCAATTGGGCAGAGGGGAAAAAATGAGAAAAATGGAAAATAAAGACAGCCTCTTTTTGCCATTTACCTCATGAATAAACATCTTAATAAATTACTAGGAGTAGATCATAACTTTGGAAGATATTTTGGTAAATGATGCTCTTGAGGTGTATATATCTTTGCCTGTTTAAAAACCTTCAACAAATAATAATTTAGCACATTTCACATCAATCATTGTATCAAAGAATGAAAGTTGTAGTTTGGAAATCTCATACTTTCTCTTTTCAACTTTTAAAAAAAAAATTAGATTATCTTTTTCTGAAAAAAATAAATGCAGCAGATTTTTGAAACCCTTTTTGACCTGCAAATGAATTTTTTCATAATAAAGTAAAATGTCTCAAAAAATGTGCCAGTAATGTCATTTGAAAAAAATTTTGGAGAAGGAGACTGCCCATTTCATTTTTTCTATCCCACAAATAATGTATTAATCCAAATTTCGAGGGTTCAATGCAAGACTATAGTAAGTGCTTCATAAACATGAAGCACTTACTATAGTATTAAATTGAACCCTCGTACATGATTTGCAAACATTTTGTTAACAAAATAGAATGCTGATTTAAGAAACCATTATGAGCAGATTCTCCATTTGTCACATTGATTTCCAACTGGCTCAGCTAAACAATCTTTTTTTAAAACTTAATGATAGTGATACAGTTTGTTTCAATGAAAACCAGACACAGAATCCCGTATGAGGACTGTGTTCTCATAACAAGCTCATAATTATGTTCAAATATACTATTGAGTAAGGGTACAATGTATGGCGTTTTTAAAGCCATATCAACAGGTCTTCAGTTATGTAACGCTTTCCTGGATCCACCAGGTCTAGGCTAGGGCTCTGAAGTGACTTAATTGCCAAAGGTCACTCTCACAAAACCAGAGGTGTTGCTGGGGATCAAACCAAAGACCCAAATTTCTAAGCCCTCCACCTTAACCACTGGGCCATGCAGTACGCCAATACAGAGTACAATAATCAACATTTTCCAATATGACAAAACAGGATACGTACATGTCTGCTTGAAATCAAGCCAAATTGGCCAATCAGAAATTGATTAAATAATCCCAAAATCGAATCACAGATAAAACTGTATGAACTCAATCTTTCACTGTAAAAGTTTGAATCTTAACATTTTTTTTTTTCAAAAGTGGATTAGAATTAAGTTATAACCACAATTTAAAGCCGGTGTCAAAATCAGAATGGTTTTTTTCCATATCTTATTTTTATAACAAACACTCTTAAACATTACAATACTTTGGCATTAGCGAAACTGATATCAGAAATGCAAACATGACCCTTTGTGCGATTATCTTTAACAAAACAAAAGATTTTAAGTATTGAATCGCCAGCTCTTAAAAGGTAAACACAAGTTTTAACAATACATTAAAGATAAAAAAGCCCCCCTTGTCATCTCTATGGATCCAAAGGCATTTTGGTAAACCTTTTCCTAGTAGACAGCATTAAACCCCATTAGCAAATTCATTAAAGGAAAATTATTGTTATGGGTATAAAGTGGCAAATGATATACATTTGAAATGATGTAGACAAAAGCAGCATTAATTTTACTCATTTAACCCTTTTTACAACGCCAAATCTTTGGACTGTTCCAAATTGAAAGAGTTCGCAGACGACATTTCAAAATGTGATGAAATTGAAAAATAATCTTCTGAAAGGGTAGAAAACATTGTGGTGAAAGGAGCAGTTGCTCCTTAGGAGCAATTTCTCCTTTTCCCACAATGTTCTCCAGAGTCATCTGTAACTAACTGGTTAAATATTGTTATTGTTTTGTAATGGGTTAAGGCAAATACTGCTTTTGTTATATTCCTTTCAAAAATATTTGAAAGGATTTCATTCATAAATGCCAATTTCATTTGGGGAAAGTAAAAGGAGGACTCTGTGAAATAGGGAGTAACCATCACCTCATTTCAGAAGACCAAATGAAATGTCAAATCCTATGTTGTGGGAACTCAATGAATTATATAAGGCTGCTTACAACATTAGATTTATGGATAATATCTACAAGGCTTAAAAAAAGGTGGATATCCACATATTACAACATATTCTTACTTTTCTTTTTTATTAAATACCAAAGTTTCAGGTCCCTTTTAGAGTCATCTTACAATGGACAAACTGATCAGTACCTACACAGGGATAATTTTGAATGGCATTTCACTCATACTTTAAAAAAAAAAAAAAAAAATCATAGTTTCACACATTTTTTTTTTTGCTACATAAAAGCCAATTGAATTTAAGATTTGAGTCCTAAAAACTCATTTGTTTTAATTGAAAAATCATCACTGCCTACAACATAGGATTCAGTGATAAAATATCAGTTATGAGACACCTACCTCCGTCATCCATTGTGTAAGCAAGACATAATTTTGATCAGCATCAAATAATCTCTACCTTCTCGGACTCTATTTAGCAGTCTTAACATCTTGGAATATTCTGGTGAATCCCAGGAATACTGCAATAAAAATGAAAAATTGTTGACATGGCAATAAAACTAAAAAAAAAAGGTTTACCCTATGTATATATCCAAGTTTGAAACATCTGTATGAGAAGAATTAAAGCAACATTGTGACAAAAGGAGTAATTGCTAATAGCAAACAATGTCTCTTTTTGTCACAGTGGTTTTTATCTAAACTCAAAGATTTACAATATATTTTTATATTGTTACCTTGTCACCTGTATTTGCTTTTAGCTAGGACCTTTCAGAAATTCCTAAATGAAAAACAGATTATCTTTTGCTTGACTGATACACCTTATATTTCATTTGGTTGGTTGCATGTTTGAATCTTCGTAGGGTCATAACCATGAAAGAAATATCATTAATAGTAGGTATGGCCTTCTACATGCTATACTGACTATTTGGATAATCATTAGGACAAGCAAACAAGTTCGAGTTCAAAAAAAGGTAATGTCTGTTTTGATCCAGACCTTTCATGGGTAATCTGAGGGTTCAATGAAAGATTAGAGCTAGCTCTACATAAAAGTGAAAGACATATTATAGGCTTGCATCAAACCCTCAAAATTAAAAGGTGTTACACTGTAATATAAAATATAAAATTTAAAAAAAAATGTTAACCCCTTATAGTGTTGGAACCAACTTCATGCCTATGCCAACAGGTTAGATCTCAGGCCAGCTGCCAATTTAATTGGCAGGTGGCCTGTGATCTTACATGTTTGCTACTCTGAGTTTTACTTTTTCGTCACCAAAATTCAGTAGGTATTTAAGGTTTTGGAAAGCAGACGACAAAAATCTATTTTCAGAAAACAATCAAGCATTCTAAGGGTTAGACACAAGTTTGCCTGTGCATAGCTATTATCACAATACTTACCAAGGTTTGTGGATAAGTGTTGAGGGTTGTCTGCAACAGAGAACAGGTTAATACTAAGACTTTACAAGCAGAAATGCAAACAAAACCACGGATCTTTGTTTAAACATAACAATAGGAGTCCAACCCCTGTCCCACTTAAAAGTTTGTTTTTTCTTCGTCCCTATTTGAACATTGAGCAAAAAGAAACCCTTGTTCATCTTGCATGAATCGTTGTCTGGGATAACCTGGTGCAAAACCTTCAGGAAAAATTAAAAGGAAAACTGCTTTTTGTGTACTCAATTTGACAACCTCTTGATGCTCCATATTAAAGTAATTGGATTTCGCCATGTATTTCAGTCAAAACCTATTTAATATTTAAAACCCATTTAATATTTTCTTAATATGAGGGTTCGATGCAAGACTAGAGTAAGTGCTTCATAAACATGAAGCACTTACTATAGTAATGCACTGAACCCTAAAATTACAGTTGTCAAACTCAAACAACTCACCAAGAAAAATTTGGGAAAAACAGGTACCTTTCCATGAAGCTGGCATTCATCAATTCAAACCTGAAGCCTGTATTATTGTATGGGTTGAAGATCTGGAAATATATCAAAGTGATCAACCACTAGTCAAAATATATCAACGTGAAGATTGATTTTTATTTTTTGATTGGGCAATTTGACATCAAAATTTCGAACGATCCAAATAGTGTCGGACTTTCCAAATTCTGATTTTTAGGATTTAAAGCACAAAATGGCAATTCAAAGTCAATTGGTTAGACAAGATATGTAAAATAAAACTTACATATACCACCAAATAATGGCATCAATTGCCGTTAAACAATGAAAGAACGCTAAATTAGGTTTTTACACTCCAGTGCACATGCGCAATAGAAGTTAATCGGGAGCAGAAAAATCGTCATCTAGTGTCAATTAAACAGTTCTTACAAAGTTAATATGAGGAATATGAACAAGTTATGTGTATGGATCAATTTAAAATAGATTAATTCATAACTGTTAGTAATGTCATTTGATGTTTTACTGTAATGTCGCTTGATGTTTTACTGTAATAATCGAAATATCAGCTTGCAAATGGTGCGACAGAAATTTTGTCGAAGCATCCTCCATTAAATGATTCATTCGAAAGTTTGATGTGATGAAAGATATTGCCTGAGGCAAAATTTTCTCAATATTTCCCTATAGCGTCAAATTAGTTTGACTAGATCAACCACAATCTGCAGGTATTCATCAACTTATTTCTCTGAAGCATTCTCCAAATTGGATACCCTGACAGGATCTGTCTGGGAACACTGGAAAAAAATCTATGATATGGACGAAGATAGATATTTCATATAGTTCATTTCTTTCAAGTATTTAACCCAAAACCAAACAACAAATTTTCGACTGTCCCAAATTGACAGAGTAAAAAAAACATGTGGGAAAAAGAAAAATTGCTCGTTACAAGCAATTTCTCTTTTTCCCACATTTTCTAAAGTCGTCGGCAACAAAGTGGTCAAATGTCGTTATAGTTTTGGAAAGGGTTAATTCATTACCAAACAATTTAACCTCTTTGTTGCAGAGGACTCTGGAAAAATTGTGGGACAAGGAGAAGTTACTCTCAATGCGCAATTTTTCCTTTTCCCACAATGCTTTCTGGAAATCTGTACATCACAGGTTATCTGTCAGGTCATTTACAATGTACATAAACGGCTACAATGACTCTATCATGGACCATGTATGGGATGAACACAAATATGCACTTTTCTTTGAATAAATACTTTAGAAACCACTGGAATTTAAGGATGAATTGCTCCAACAACCTTTAGTAACAAAACAAAAAATGGAAGACCTTTCAGTTTCATACCAAACAAAATCTTTAAAGAAATGTTATTGTGCACATGCATGTTTTTTATCTTCTTCTGTACCTTTCTATATATATTCTAACCAGTTATAATTTGCATTTATTGAACCATTGATAGATTGGATTAAAGATAAATGCAAATCTTTTACGGATAGGACAATAAATCGTGGACGTTTCATTCAACAATACACTATCTTGTTGCCACGTTTTTCTTCATTCAATAGTCAAAGAGGGATAACTCGTATTGAGATATCTAGTTTTCACTTAAATTGTATTATCTCCCTTGATAATTATGATAAATATTCGAACCGCAAAACGTTGTTAAAATACTACCTCAACATAAGAAAACGTATTTTTCTAACTTCCCCCTTTTTAAGCGTTCACAACCATGATATCGTATCTGTAAATGCGCCAACATGCATCGAGATATCATTCCTTTAATTGGATATAAATGGTTAATTCAAATCAGCGTGTCAATTTCAGTCTTTTTCGCGCCACTAAAACGGTGCTCGTCAGAATACAATACTCCATAATAATTACTTTCTCCAAAATGGATTTAGTTTATCAGATCTTAATGATCTTGGACGAAATAAAGTGTTTCTACTTGGATATATATATTTGTTCAGATTCTTTCGATTCCGATATGCAACGGGTCCTTTAAAAACGTTATATGGATCCTGTCTGTGCAAGTAATAAATGTGAAAGACTAATGGCAAATTAGTACTGCGGTCGTCTCTCCATATTTTGCTTGTTTTTTTACGAGGTATGTCCAGCACATATGAATATCTACAAGGACGACGACTTTTCTAAAGAATGGGATTGTTTGAATTACTCAATAGGGTAGTTTACGAGAAAACTGCGGCAAAATGATGCGTATCGTAACTCGGATAATCCAAACTGTAACCATGGGTTATATGAAATATCTACGTCTGAATCATTCGGACTATGCGTATCGTGGATAATTCAGCTGCATTGTTGTTGTTGTTTTTTCTTCAAATGTCTTTTTTCTCTTTGTGATACAAATTAGAGCTGGAATTTCCTATAACAGCGTTTCAAAGCCTTTGTAAATAAATATCCTGATATAAAGTATCAGCACTTTGTCTCAAGGTCCCTTTTTCGTCTCATGTTCATGGTAGATTCCAGGCGGTCTTTTCCGTCATGTTATGCGAACAAATAAAAGAAGATGACTCGTATCCTTTTTATAAGGAAAGAAACTCTAATCCTTGTCGTCATGGTTATAGTTATAATAATCTTTTCCTTCAAAACAGAATTAGACTAAGTATTGCACCGAGGTTGATCGCTTGATACAATATTTACCCAAGTTCTTCAGAACGGTGTACGACTTCTCTGAGTTGATCATAAAACCGTCATTATCAAGATTTGATGTTTTATAACGCATGCAAGTTTAATGTGTATTTATTACCAAACGTCGCAAGGCTTATATGTAAATAATAGGGATGGGAACGAATATTCGAATATTCGAATATTCGAATAGCAGGTCGAATATTCGAATAGCAAATTAGTATTCGAATATTCGATTTTAATGAACCCATATTACTGTATGTTTACCATAAATTTTATTCAAAAATAATGTTGTTTTAATTTCATTTCCTTCCTCTAAACCGATCCCAAATATCGAAGAACGTGCCTAGCTCCCAGGTGCAGTTACGATGTTTTTACAACGTATGTCACACAGTAAAACACTTGTGACAAATTACCACATCTTTTGAATATATTCGAATAGTTCTAGTCGAATATTCGAATAGTGATTTCACTATTCGTTCCCATCCCTAGTAAATATGAATCTGACAATGCTAGCACAATTCTTTGCTTTCTTTGCTTTTGACAGGCGATAGACTCTCAATAGCTCAAATCAGCATTGACAATCAAAACTTATTGATCAAGATCGAAGAAATTTACAGTATGTGTATATTGTCATTTATTAAAGATTCCTTTTATGTAGTTGTTTGGGTGAAAACTAGAATAACTAGCTTAGGCATCACATTTGGGCAGCCAGTATTCAGATTGTTTTGAACTCTAGTTTTGTGATCCGGACGTTGCCAAAATTCAATCTTGCCCCATCCGATTAAGCAAATGTGTTAAGTTGTAACTGCCTCTAAACAGTTATGTTGATTTAGGAAAGCAGCGGGTGGTTTTAATGGAATGATGAGCAAAACCCGATTCGCTTTTTAAGTTGAGCTAAACGCCAGTTCAACAACGGTTTAGATTCAAGATTTAAGATTCTTTATTGACTTAAACTATATACAGTTTATCATCAAGTCAGTACATATTTTACCATTTTGAAATAAAAGGTATCTATTGTGATCATAAATCATTATAACGTTTTGCAACAATATATATCCAATGTTGACTGTTTTACATTATAAACATTATTTGGCTATAGATCTCGGCGATAGTTCATTTGTTATAACTACGAGTACATCGGTTATCTATCGTTGCGAATCAATCCGAACACATCGGGTTTATCCAATGAAAACACATTTCACAGCTCACGGAAATACCCGAGTAGTTCCAAATGGTTGCGATTATGAGACACAGTTTCGGAATAACATTATTCATATTGGATTTGGCCACGATTAACATATATTACATATAATTTCTGTTTTGGTTGTGGGTGTATTCTATCCAGTCTCTCAGTAAAAATACGTAAAAATGTGAAATACCAAAAACTATGCGTCTTTAATACGCGTCTTTAATGCATGTCAAATATATTGAAAAAAGAAATGAAATAAAAGTATGAACCGGTCCTTTCAGAACGTTCAAATTAGATCGAAGTTGATTTATGGCTTGATAAATCCTAATACACCATTCTTATTTCCCAATAATTCACGCTTTTCATAAAGATAAGAATATCGATGTCAGGGGAAGTTTGGGTCCCTGGACGAAACACAATGCCTTATAGCATTCATTGTGATGAATGAGATACGATTTTGTGGATCTTACGGATGGCTTGAATGTGCTGAGTGTTATAGTGTTTTACCCTTATAGTGCTGTAACCGACTTCATGCATGCTTCATGCTTATGCAAACAGGTCCAATCAAGGTCAGCCGCCAAGTAAATTGGCGGCTGGCCTGTGATCTAACCTGTTTGCTACTCTGAGTATCTTTCCTCATCACATTTAATCAGATTTATAAGGTTTTGAAAAGCAGACGACACAGAAAGATAATTTTTGAAAATTACCGAGCATTCTAAGGGTTAATTTATTGACATGCCATACTCTAAAATGTACTTGACATGGACAAAAAATGTGGATCATACAGATAAGGTTAGATACACGTGGGTGCAGGTGCGCTGCATGGCTCACCTTATCTCGAGATATTGCGCAATGATATCTAGTCCAAAGGATCCGTAGATATTTCATCCTTTAATTTATACCTGGTTAATCTTTCACACTTTATGTGTTTTTTTGCTATCATTCATTTCTAGCTTGTTATGAATTGTAATGTACCCTTATTGTGTATATATATGTTATACTTAGTTTAAAATAAAGTTATGTTCTGTTCTTTGCAATGCAGTCACAGCTTGGGTCATACGAGCTGACCCATTACCAAACAATAACGACATTTAACCAGTTTGTTGCCGACAATTCTGGAAATCATTTTGGGAAAAGGTGAAATTGCTCTTAACGAACAATTTCTCCTTTTCCCACAATATTTTCTGCCATTATTTTTCAATTTCATCATATTTTTTAAATGTCGTCTACAAATTATATAATTTTGGACAATCGAAAAATTGACATTTGATAGAGGGTTAAATGATACCAGGATCCGTGCACCCTCTAGAATGAGAACAAACACATAGAAGGAACAAGTCGATAGCCATCGAATTTATGCCTTACAATGTCCCCAAGTTTCGAGCAAAGTTACAAGTGAATTATTGCCCTGTTTAAGAGATTATATGCAAAACATATTTATGGTGTCTTGGTGTGCGCGAATCCTTTAACATTATTTTCTTTTATATTTTCTTTTCTTTTTTCTCTTTTTCTAATCTTCCCCCTCTTCTACATAATATGGATGAGAACATAGGGGGCGAGCGCTCTTAGTTAAGCATGGTCGCTGGTACTGGCTGATACTGGTTCCCGGCCTCAATCTGGCGGGAGAATAGAAACAGACAACAGGGCCTGACAAGAGTGTCATGGCATAGTATGAACTATTCATTGGCTCAGTCAACCTGACTAAATCTTATCGAGATTATAAGAAGAAATAACAGGAACATGACGACTTGTTGAGTTGTTGCAGTCGCTTGTGGCTGGTTTTCTGCATCAATGTTCTGAAATGACAAATATGAAGACCGGAATCCAAGCGATATATAATAAGATGTTCAAGGCGTACTGTAGATAGCGCTTGCGTGCTGGCTCTCAATTTCTTGATGTTATAAGCAAGGGTGACAGAAGGCTTCCGAAGCATAAAACCTTTTAGTATGCCATGGTCGCAGGTGGCTGGTGTCCTTCCTTTATATTACGAGATGACAAATAAGGAAACCAGAATCAAAGCGACTTGGCTGGTGAACAAGCTAGCGCCCTCTTCAAATGATGACACTAGATACTCGTGGGTGTTGACGTCCTAGATCACAGTTTCCCGATATCATAAGCGAGGATAACCCTAACCTGACGCTCTCTTCAACGTATCAACTGATAGGGAAGGTCATGTGTGGCGAAGTGATCAAAGTGGATGATCTTTAACTCGGGGGTCCCGGGTTTTCTCCTAATCTTCGCATTTGGTTTTGTCGCAGTATCTGTTGGCATAACGGTCCAGGGAACCGTTTTACTAAACAACTTAAGGAACATATTTGCGTAAGTCATAACTGATAAACATGGATAGTATCATGGATGAAAGTACAATATTGAAATGTGACACGTCATTCGAAGCGTCTCGGAGAGGCAATTCCAATGATGTGTTACTTTGCAATATTGCTTCGCCCAATATTGAAGTAAGAGGAATTATTGTTTTTTCTAATACGTTAACTGTTTAGTAAAACGATACCCAGAGCACTTACAAAGCATTAGCGAACCCAAAGAATTCCGCAATACTAGTACAGCTAAAAACTGTCGTTACGGCGTGAAAATCAAATGCTTAAATATTTAGGCGTTAAAGAAAAGATACCCATGAGTGCTGGGTTGTTGGCTTAAAACTTATCCATAGATATAAAAGTGGAAATGATACCAGAAAGAGTTACGAGACACGTACTTAGGTAATCGTGGTCTGTGGTATACCAATGCTTGTTTTCAGGCTCAATGATAATCAAGGCTACAAAAGACAAAAAGCATTATACATGTAGTAGGATAGTTTTCAGTCTCAATGATAATCAAGGCTACAAAAGACAAAAACACATTATCGTAGGATTGTTAACAGCAAATATGAGTAATTAGCGGTGATGATTGTCTGATTAACAACACACATGTGTTCCAATTCATAAGAAGGGGTGGCAAAATGATTTTACAAGACATATAATTACTTTGTAGGTACCCGTAGTTGGTGTGCTCTGGGGTGTGCTTTCTCTCAGATATTTGCAATGTTACCTAAGACAAAGATATTGTGATATGGTTATAAAGAGCAATGGTAAGGTTTTTGCGAGTGCTCGTGTTCTAGCTCACAAAACGTTCCATTCTTTAAGAAGACTTGTAATAAATAGTTTTAGATACTGATAATATTGGGTGACCCTATGCGTGTTTTCACTCTAGGCTATAGGCAATACCAATGAAGACTAGAACGCCTATAGTTCGACTATAAAGAACAAAAGCTAACTTTATCTTTGAAAGGAGGAATTTAGTGAGAGACAATAATCTAGCTACATTTATAACCCTTAGAGTGCTAGGTAATTTTTCAATAATATATTTTTTGTTTTGTCTCATTTCCATAACCTTTAACGTCTTCTTAATATTGGTGAAGAAAGATTCCCAAAGAAGCGAACAGGTTAGATCACAGTCCAGTCGCCATTTTATTTGGCGGTTGGTCTGGATCTTACCTGTTTGCATAAGCATATAGTCGGTTCCAGCACTATAGGGGTTAAAAGCGATGGGTATTGTCCAGTTCACTTGAATCCATCTATAGCTTACATTGGCTCTGTATACTTCTAGGCAGTTTTAAGGGAATGTTTAGAAATCTTATTAATTGGTAAATTCGAATTTAAATCGGTTATAGCCGGACATTGATATAGTTATTCGACTTCTTGATTTCCTTTATGTATTCGATAACGGGGTTATCGTTTGATTTAAACGATATGTTCCTGACATTACCACACGGGTATAAATGTAAACACACGGAACAGGACAGAACTTGAAATCACATGGCCCCTCTCCTCGTGGGTTCAAATCCTGAGAGGGATATGAATTTTCATGAGAGGCAGTCTCCCGACTGATTCACAGAATGCCGATGGTTCTAACCGCCTTGACCAGCCCTTACGGGCAGTTGAGTATGGGGTCTTCCTTCATCATTAAGAGTCGGGCATCGCTACATAACTGAAATTATGTTGATGTGATGTAAAACCCATATAGAAAAGGCACGGAGTTTATGATCTTATTTCGACACAAAAACCAAACTTCCAACCGGTGTTTGGAAATATCAGGGTAAATTGAGGGTTCAATGCAACAGAAATTTGATAAGGAAAAATATTTTTCGGAAAATAAGAAATTATCTTAATTACGTCTTTATTTCTAAATAAATTCAAGTTAATCATTAAAGTGGTTTTGTTGATTAATATGAACAGATAGCGTTTGCAGATGACTTTATGATACTGTTTCTTCTCAGTGTTTCTTACAACAATTCAGGCCTTTGTGATGTATTTTGTATAAAAGCAACGGGGAAAAAGAAATCATTATCCTGTTCATTACAATGGCGAAACAGGTTACCAGTTAATGTTTTTTACCATAATTTTTATCTTCGCATACAAGATTAAGGGTACTTCTCTTTGTTTACACAGAGATAATTCAATGTGGAGGATTAGCGCACACACAGCAGAGTAGTTAAATATGGACCATCATCCAACTTCAGTCTTCCGGGTAGGGTCAGAGAACATGAGGTGGTATTTTTTGTTACGAGCCGAGCAAATTATTAACCCGAAAAGAAGACAATGACTCACATCCAATCAATGAAAACACTGTCGTCACTGATGGAATAAGTCTTCGTCTGCATTAAATTGGTTTTCTTCAAAGGAAAAACTTATTTTGGATTTTATAGTAAATCTGAAAGGTGAACTAGGGCTTGCCAAAGTCTTCATTCCACCTCTGCCACCAATTTAACGAACCGAGCAAACAAAACTTTACAAGACGCACTCTAATTCAACGAGTCGTCTACTGCTAAGTTGTGTTGTACAATCTAACTTGTGTTAAGCAGTCACCCTTTTAAGCAGCCAACATGCCTTAAACAGCCACTACAGAAAGTCCCATTGTTAGATTTATAGTGAAAATCAATTTGTTTTAAGCAGCCAACCTGTCTTAAACAGCCAATTTACTCTGTCCCATAGGCTTGCCTCTTAACACAAGTTTGATAAAATTTATATACTCGCATATTATCTATAACCATGCATACGGCTCCTTAATTTGCAATGACGGTACGAAAACGTTACACTTTCTTCTAATTTGGGGTTTTACTTCGTTTTAAACAATATTTGTGATATATCACAGCAACAGTTTATTTATTCGTCTATTGAGTCTTTCCAGTGCTAGGTTAGAAAGTTATGTATCTAATTACCCATATACACCCAATGATAAAGAGGATTAGTCAATTTGGGCGTTGAAACAAGGTTGTAGGATAAAAGCCCGCCACGTGACCTATTGCTCCAACGGGTAAATATCCTAAAGATAGACATGCCTGTTGACTAACAAAAGGTCAGAGGTTACACGTCTAAACTTTATTCAGTCATTGTAAAACAATGAGTACGAAATATTCTGCATTAAAGTTACATGGAAAGGAAGCCTTGTTGCAAAATGCCCTGAAATTGTGCGAGTGTGTCACTTAATGAATGTGAAAAAGAGAAATTTCTGATAGATTGTCTATCTTTTCTTCTTAATGCATCTCCGAGTTTTAAATTGTCATCTGAATAACTTTAAAATTACCATTTACTAAAGTGTTAAAAACTTAAGATGAGTATTCATGAACTAATTGGGTAGGCAGCTCTCGGAATGCTGTTACCAGGTCAATGTTTGAAAGTAATATAACATGTCTCCGTAGACAAGACTATTAGGCTAATCAATCATGGAGTCTTTAGTTTTATCAGCGAGTTGAGTCCATTACTCCATACAGAGGATTGCAGACGACAGTTTCATAGTATTGAAAAGGTCGCCAAGTTTTCAAATTAATTGAACCTTTATATTGCAAATATAGATTAATTTGAAAGGAGTGTTACAATAGAACAAAATGCTCCTCTCGAGCTTTTCTCTTCTGTCAGAATAATTTCTTGGGCATGCCTTTAAAGAGATTATTAATGGTGTAAAGGTGGAAAGGTATCGAGAGCGATTCCTTGTCACGTGAACGGGTAGATTTTCAGTCTTATCTATCCGAACATTTAAAGTGTGGGAAATCATAACATTGTTTTAAACGGACATGATTATTATTTGACGTTATTGATAAAGAAAACTGCGTTTGCATAAGAGGAAAATTCTAATGTGAAATATAAACGTTCTTGCGCCGAATATTCTAATGTGCTTGACTTGATAAGTTTATGGACGTTTAAAAAACTGTTCGATTTCGATTTTTCGAGATGGGTTTATAAGTATATATTTAATTAGACAAAATCTCTGCTTGGCCTTGTTGGTGCACTGAAGGTGTGTTGGTAGTACTAATGATTCAAGATGACAAACTGTTTGTTTAAAAACACCTTTATACATTTACTCTGGATACTATGTTTGTCGTCCATCGCACCTGCACAGGCTCTCTCAGAAGTAACAACACCATCGCCATCCCCAACAACTGCAGGTATTTTAAAAGTTTTTCTTCTCAAAGAGTCATTTT
This sequence comes from Cerastoderma edule, assembly GCA_947846245.1. Taxonomy (NCBI): domain Eukaryota; kingdom Metazoa; phylum Mollusca; class Bivalvia; order Cardiida; family Cardiidae; genus Cerastoderma; species Cerastoderma edule. Next base: position 18,208,955 of record OX401416.1, read on the forward strand.
TAGCTAAGATATGTTAAAAGATTCATTGTGAGTATATCGAGATTATTACATATAAGATCATCACACGCCATATCGATCATTTGCATCAACTGTGAAATATTTCTCTAAGAAAAGGACAATTCCTCCCTTTAAAAGCAGTTACAGATAAGTTATCATGGGAATTTCTTCGATAGTTGTATCTAAATTCATTGTAGTCCCCCACCCACACACTTTAACCCTTTACCAAACGCCAAAATTTCGACAGTCCCGAGTTTAAAGTTTTCAAAATGTTATGAAATTGAAAAATAATCTTCTGATGGGACAGAAAACATTGTTGGAAAAGAAGAAATTGCTCGTTAAGAGCAATTTCTCCTTTTCCAACAATGTTTTCTAGAGTCGTCTGCAACAACAACCTGGCCGAATGTCGTTATTGTTTGGTAATGAGTTAAGAGGTTTGGTATTGATATTGGTTGTAGCACTTGTGCCACAGAGTTAACGGGTTCACTTTATGTATGTTAGGTGGAAATTTAGAACCTTGGAGGGGCCAAAACAAAGACAAATAAAGAAAAATAACATTTGAAGTGTTCCATCAATGTCACCATGAACACTGATACAAGCATTGCTTTCCTAAGTTCAATTATAGAGAGAAATAGTAGTAAGGTAGAACTGGTTATAATCATAAATATCTCGAGGCAATGGTGTATTAAGGTAAGACCTGGGTAATGGAAAACTGGTTTTTACTTTGGTAAAATAATAAGTTTAAATGTAATTCATGAAACATGCATCGCTTCAAAGACATTCACCGAGCCAATTTTCATATTTCGTCTGATTTGAATTCTTATTTACAAAATGATTTTGAACGATTTCGTTATTTATTTCATATTGATTACCACCCTTTAAATTTTAATTTTCACATTAAAATCAAAATTTCATAAATGAAGTTGGCAAATAAAATTTCTAATCCAGGAAAGGTATTCTGACTTTTCTTTATTACCCAGATCTTACCTTAACTTCCGCTACGATGTAACTGAAGATGTATTATTCAACAACTTTTAAAATAGTAAAAGCAATTAATACTTTTTTCCAAAAGTCGTCTACTGTACAATACAATACAATGGTTTGTTGCATGTAAAGGCCTGCGGTCCGTTACACAGGTTACATATGAATGCAAAAAGCATGTTCACAATACCCATGGGAAAAATCGTTGGTAAAATCTAAAAGGGATAGCATAGTACCTACGTACTTCTTCCATAGTCTATTCTACCACAAGCTCCTCCTGATTAGAATTCTAAGAGAGGAAGTCCCCAGGCTGATCAGCGAAATGCAGATGGTTTCTAAACTTTCTACTTGTCTTGCACTAATAGTGTCGAGCAGTAAAACAAGGGGCTTCCCCTCCCCCCATTACGAGCCAGGCATTGCAATGTTGCAGACCACTCTGGAAAACATTGTGGGGAAATAGGAAATTGCTCTTAACGAGCAATTTCCCCTTTTCCCACAATGTTTTCTGCTCTATCAGAAGATTATTTTTCAATTTCATCATATATTCAAATGAATACGCAAGTTTCGCTTTCCCTTTCTTGTTCTTCTTCTCCCCCTCCTTCTTCGTTTGGTTTTTAAATTATATTATTTGAAAACATAATGTAGATACAAAATAGCCCTTAAAATTGATATTATTAGATTATCATTAGGTTAAGGGCATCGCTATCATTAAATCATGGCTTAATCGAATATCGATCAGGAAGTGAACTCTCGCAAGCTTTTTTACCGCAGCAAATAAACTAGCTTTGCATTATAGTAATAAATAAGATCACATATCCTGTCACCAGAGCAATTCACAGACCGATAACATGGGGCCATATAAAACATTTGACATCCGTCACTAGATCATGTGATCGCTGCACGCACTTGTCAGTATTGATTTTCTTTTATTGATATTGATTTCGTTTCACTTTTTTTCGTCTTTTATTTTCATTTGCTGTTTGTTTATTTGAATTTATAGAGGGATCGGGATAAATAGAAAAGAAATTGTGAGAAATTATGGCCAGACCCGTTTGCAATAGCTTTCTTCCTTTGCATTTATAATTCACTGTAGGAACTTTGACACTAGGTATGTTTAAAGTTAAGTTAAATGTAAAAACAACTTTGGCAAAAGATTGAATTGCTCATTTGAATGTTAGACATTTGTCAACTAAGCTTGTGATACAACTGACTAAAATGAAACGTGGGTTTGCAAAGCCATGGGTAGGTCGCGTTTGTACAAAAGTTACGCCGAGCCATTGGACCCATTTCATCAAAAAGGTGATTTTTGCTGGAAAGATATTTCATATGTTATTGTGTAAAAAAGGGGTTGAAGTTCAAACAAACTATATGCAATATTATATAATACGATCTTCACTTGGTCGTTCATCTAACTGTTTGGAGTTAAAAAGAAAAACAACCTCGAAATGAATAAAAGTATTGTTTATGTGATTTGAAAATCCCATCAATCTGTTAAATGATTGAATAACTTTAAAAAGTCAACAGCTAATTCACCCAATTGCTTTAGCATATAATCAGTCAATCAAACAACATCGAGTCTCATCTACCCTTGCAGAAGTAATCGTTACCTCCGATAACTGCGCTTTCATAGGCGGAAGTTTCCAGATAGTTGCCACTATACACAACGACAGCAAACTCACGCCCCTTTCAAATGTGTGGTGGAGAGGACGCAATGCGGAAACCACTACTTACGTTGTGATAACTGTGAATGTATCAGACTGTTCTGTACGGGTTATCACCGGTGATGATAGATCCAGGTACAGCTTCGACTGCGATTCAACCAAATATATATACACAATGCGAATCAATCAAGTGGTGGAAAGGGACCTCTATACGAGCTGGAGATTCGAAGGGTTGATGTACCAATACTTGGTTATTTCCGATCCGAAACCGGTTCTATTCTGTGGTAAGAATTACATAAAGTCATAGCATATTACTAGGCGTGTCCACTTGGGCTGCATAGCATTGCTAAGATTACGCGAAAACTTCCATCTCTAAACAACAGTTTCAATGTTCTCTGAATCATGTTATGAATTCGTTTGGACCAAACACTTTGATTATTTTGACTACCTGGTCCGGAAAGTGTTCATCGGGACGATGTCAGGCAGGCTATAGTGGAGAGACATGCAGTGAATGTATGTACGATTTAATAATTCCATAAAACAGTGTATGATAAACGTTGTAAACCTGCAATACCTGAGATAAAACATAGATGATTGATTATTAAAACCAATTCTTTTTTTTCTGTTTTGTCAAACAACGAAATAAGTGTCGTTTTGCTATATATTTACGTACATTGATCAAAAGATAACACGAATAAATCTTAAACAATTATCTTATGTACTAAGCTGGGATGCGTTATTAATTCAAACCATGTGATGTCTAAGTTGTTGGTTTCAATTAATTCTTTGAAACATATTCTGAGGATACCCGTTCTCCTATAGTATCATTGGTATAACAGATGAAGACTTTGTAAAGCCTAAACAAAACTTCTCCTGGGTATGGTCCCCTTTGAACATAAAAGTGGCATTACTGCGACTATTATGGTTTGCTGCAACATGATCCAGGTTTTAACTCGCAACATTTTAAACACCTTATACACTACTGCGGTGAATAATCTTTGGTTTTTGCCATAGATGTATATATATCATATGAAATGCTCAACTTACACCCCTTACAGTTAGTGTTATAACCGTTTAGTGTTATAACCGAACATGCACGGTTCTTTCCGTTTGATAATTTTGTTTGAAATGATATTTTTTGACATCATTCGCAGATTTTCTTCTGAACTTTTCAGAGTTGTATTTGTTATCTCGATTAGTTAATATGTATGTTTAAATATCATAAAGGTTAATAATCATGGTGTCGTTACCGAAACGTCCTTATTTGACATACTTCTATCATATTCAGCAGATACTTCGACAACACTAAGTTCATCACATTTAACAGATGCAACTGCCGTAACACCTTCATTAAACGCGGCGACGACAAGACAAATGACAACCGCCCAACGAAACAGTTCAACGGTAACATCAAACAGAACAGATTCACCATGGACGAGTTCGACTAATCAAACAGAAACAGAAACACAATTGACTTCGACGACACCAGAAACAACAGACACGACGCCAACATTATATACACAGACCTCAGCAAGTCCATCTTCTTATCCAAGTTCTGCAATCGCTTCAACGACCACAGCAAGTGTTCAGTCACCAACTACAGTTACTACACCAAGTCAAAGTAAAAACTCATCGTTCCCTGTAACGAGTCCTCCTTCCTCTTCAACCTCAAGGATATCAGCCACGACAAAGCAATCAGCAAGTTCCTCTACAAGCACGACATCTCCTTCAATGACTGTGACACATGTACCGTCAACCTCAAGTACATCATTCTCTACATATGGCACGTCAGAATCACACACAAGCGCGACATTACCACCAACGACAACCCTTGAAAACTCCAAAGAGAGCACCTCTCTCAATATCAGCACTTCACACAGATCATCCCCGAGCACAGAATCCTCTTCGATAACAACATCAACTTTGTCTTATTCAACAGATGACAACATGACACATACGACAACATATGCAACTACAGACACTAAACCAATTGTTGGTACGTACTGGTTAATGTTTTCATGAATTGCTTTTTATAACAATAATCTTAAAATCTTGAACTTATTTAATGATTGCATTGGCAGTCGTAAACAGCCTAGCCCTTATCACCGTGGTTCCAGAATTTATTAGACTTAATAGAGATGGCTTAAGAGCTCATTGTGATGATAATGAAAGTGATCACCCGTTATAAGATAACGCTCAAATGTAGGAATAGGTCAATAATAAATTCACAAGTGTCGTCTGCCTTTGGTTGGTGTTTTCGTAGTTTTCTTTAAATATTGATTTGGAAGAAATTAGAAGAAACAATGCGTTTAATCAATGAATTATTGTATTTAATAAGAGCATGTTATAAAAATCATGATCAACGGAATGCAGCGGTAATGAGGTGCGAACTTTCGTTATAACATAACTCAAAATATAGAAAACGTCCTTGGTAAATATAAAAAAGGGTAACATAGTATCTAAGCACTTCTTCAATGATCTTTTATATCATATGGCTAATGCTCCTCTTGATAAGAATAAAATGAGAGGTAGTCTCCTGGCTGATCAGCAAAATGCCAATGGTTGTTACATTTCTTGAACGAACCTTGCGGGCAGTATAGCAAAGGGCTTTCCCTCCACCCATTACAAATCAACCATTACAATATAATTAAAAATTAGTCACGTGATTTACTCTTCTTCTTCATCTTTTTCATTTTTTTTTCATCTTTTTATATATATTTGATATTGTCTTGTGTAAGACAAGCGTTGAAGTTCAAACAAACTTAATGTATTGTACAATACAACTTCCATTACGTCATTCATGAATCTAACTGTTTGGAGTAGCAATCTCCAAATGAAATCAAAGGACTGTTGATGTGATTAATAAATGTCATGAATCAGTTAGACGATTGATTAAATTTGACAAGTCAATAACTTCATTATTCAATCAATTATTCATACAATTGATCAATCAATCACTCGAACAACATCGAGTCTCATCTACCATTGCAGACGTAAACATTACCTCCGATTACTGTGCGTTCATAGGCGGAAGTTTCCAGTTAGTTGCCACTGTATACAACGCAAAACTCCTTTACCGTGTGGATTGGATAGGACTCGATGCAGGAACTTTTACTTACGTTACAATAGTTGTGGATCTACCAGACTGTTCTGTCTCGGACATCTACGGTGACGATATAACCAGGTACAGCATCGAATGCGATTCGGACAACGATATGTACACGTACACCATGCGTATCAATCAAGTGGAGGAAAAGGACATCTATACGAGCTGGAGTGTCCAAGGGTACACGTCCCAAGACGCCCCTTTTTACGACCCGAAACCAGTTCTTTTCTGTGGTAAGAATTCCATAAGCCCATAGCATATAACTAGACATGTCGACGTGCCATGGGCTGTACAGCATTCGTAAGATTATGATATAAATTCCATGAAAAGACAACAGTTTCCAGGTTCCTTGCATCATGTGACAAATTTATTGGGACCAAAACACTTTGGTTACCTTTACACTTTGTCGGATGATACCTCCCAAACATTTTTTTCTCAAAGAATTATGATTGAATCATATACCGTAGATCCTAGCCAAGCTCACGATGAATTCTTTTTCGGTTGAAACTTGTGCTTTAAAAGGCTTTTGCTTATCCATTTTTCACCATCGGGGTATTATCTAATTAATGAACCCATGGGTCTGTAATTTGGAAATGTTTCTACGTTTAGTTGGTGATGAAAGACCAGGATACAATAATAGGCGCACTTGGAAGTGATATTAGAAATATAAACGTATTTTACTGTACGAAAAAGACCTCTGATTGAACACAAAACTCCATTGTTACCTTTGCCGCTCACCCGAATTTAACCCTTAGAATGCTGGGTTATTTTCCAAAAATAGATTTTGTGAGTCGTCTGCTTTGCAAAACCATAAATACCTGCTTAATTTTGAAGGGAGGAAACTCAGAATAGCAAACAGGTTAGATAAAAAGCCAGCCTCCAATTTACTTGGCGGTAGGCTTGAATCCAACCTGTTTGCCATAAGCATACGAAGTTGGTTCCAGCACTATAAGGGTAAGCTAAACATGATGCGTTTGTTAGTAAAAAATCTTTGTAAATATGTATATGAAGCCTTTTATCTTTAGATCAATTCAAAATGTCGACATCCTATAATGATATGGGATTACATAGTTTGGATTATCCACCCTGATTTGTTGAAACAATGTTGTGACATTAACTTCTTCAGAAATGTTGATCACGTGAATGTATATTATGTTGTGTATGTATATGTTATAACGAGAAACTTGTAAAAGTTAAAGTTAATAAACATCTATCTATCTTTCTTTTTTGTGTAAACAGGTAACGTGATTTCCATTGGAGTGAATGTAGAGAGTAGTTATTATGTGAGTAACTATGACCCTTTTTTGGCTGTCGACGGGAATATTTCAACGAATTATTCAGCATGCCACTGTTGCATCTTCTTATATGGATTGTCTGAGACATGGTTGCGCTTGGATTTAGGACACACCTACAAGATCTCTAGGGTTATATTATATGGAGGAACAGACTTTCCATATGGTAGGAACCTTTCTTGTAATGAATACAAAATCAGAACCCTGGTTTCACGCCATACCCATTTACACTTACTCATGTACAGTGAATGTACTAGAATGATTGAGACTTAACTTAAAGGTACTTTAAATTCCCTTTTACAGAGGAATTGAGACAGTAACACCTTCACATGATGCTTTAAAAAGAGTGAATACTATAAGGTTTGATTACAATTACCGATAAAACAAGGTCAGTCGAGAAATGTTGGGAACCAGTAAAACCCAAGAAATATTCCATTTCGAATGTACACGTTGTTGATATTGGATAAATGATAGTATTGTTATGTGTATCCCGTGACTTTTCTAGCCAGCCGATCGCCACTCATTATTCCGAGCGATTCTTGCTATTTTAGATGTTACTCGAATGTAAACAATGAAGTTAAATTGGTGGGTACCCAATTAGTGAAAATAGCACTTTGAAAAATAGATAATAACTAGTACAGGCGTTATATTGTCATGGTCCTGTGGATTTTCGCTATGTTTCAATATATTCTCTCATAATGTATAACTCAGATTACCAAGTTTTTCAGTTTTTCGATCTGCATAAATGACATATGTGAGTTTAACGGGATTGGCAATGACTCTATAATCAAAAACATTTTCAAGAAGGTATTAGCTTGCAGTTCAAGAAACCGATCTTTTACACTGCCGTTTTGTGCGTAAGAGAGGTGTGTGGGGGTGCGTTGGGGTGTTTGGGTGTTCGGGTGTGTATTTTGTAAATGAAAACTAACTGGAAAAAACATAGTTATTTGGGGTCTATGTTACCCTTATCATAAGGTATTGGTTGAAAGAGGAACAAAACCTAAACTTTTCTTGGCCTTCAGAATGATCGTCAAAAACGATAAAATGAAGCATACACACCTCTATAAAAAATAGCAATTTATTATATAAGTTTTATGTATATGTTCATTTCAAAAAAGGCTTTCGTCATGTTGGTTTTGAAAAGCACAATTCGAATATGTACCCCACATATAACGTTTGCTAATATAAACATGTTTGGGTATCAATCTTTTGCAAAATGATTTCTGTGTCAATGTATTCAATTTTATCTCATAGGAAACATACATTTTTGAAACCACCAAATGAGCGATATTCATTAATAAAAAACACGGCATTTCTCGACTCTGGTACCCTTTTTGATATAGTGAAATTGGGTAATAATTGGAAAATTCATGCATGCTTTGCCAAACGGGAACGTAAAACCCTGAGGTAAACTCATTTTTAGGGGAAAACAGCATGATTTTAAAGAGATCGCGGGAATCTGTTCTATTGTGAAAAAGGCCCTAAAAACACACCGTTATCTTTGCTGATGTAACACCCTTTTCTTGGCAGATTTTTCTGGTATGACGATTCGTTTGGATTCCGATGTAGTCCATACCATAACAGACATTTCAGATTGGACTGGCTTTCTTGATCTCAACATGACACGCGACCACACCGCACGAAATGTGTCAATTACGTTTGACAAAGCCATAGGAGCTGTAGCTATTTGTGAATTGCTGGTTTTTAAAGGTTACTAAAGCTTTTTTTCTATTTGAAGCAAATAATTTTTAATACATGTCTACCATGATAGCCTACACCCAATGTATGATGTTATTCAATAATTTATACGAAACGCAAAATGTATAATAGATCACAATTTGAATCAAAGCGCTGATAGTGCTGAAGGACTTAGGTGCGTTTAAAGCAAGATGATTGAGGACACATTTGAGAATTTGTTTGGGCAACATGTCGAGGAAACAGCTGCTCATTTTACCACCATAACTATTATTATTATTTCTGTGAACAGAGACTGAACGATAGTCTATTTTTCGGACATCTGGACATTTTACGATTTCCCATGAGGCAACAGTTATAATAATATAGAGCAAAACAAAGCGAGTAAATCCGGACCACATTCTTAGTTCCAAGAAGGTATTAGTCCGCACAGTGAAGGCGGGTGATTAATGAGTAATTGGGGTCAGACCGCTGTTTGTGTATCGATAAAGTACCGCCCCTAAAAAGTGGTATGTAAATTCAATGGACTAAGGTGCTGACGCACCCTTAGTCCAAAAACAGTATGTACTATGCGCAATAATTGCTTCGTCTTAATTAGGTAATATTATCGATCCCGAGCTATGAATCAACAAATGCATTGTCTCCAAAACTTGCCGTTTATTAAACATGCATTATTTGTGTTTTGGAACTGAATTTGAACTAAATTTGAAAATAGATCATCATCACTGGCGCTTGTTAATTTCTATTTTCTATACGATATGTCATAAAATGGAGTTTTGTATTGCAAGATGAACTAAATTGTCTGAACTTTCAGGGTGTGACGACTATTTCTTCGGTGTAAACTGTGCCAGCCAGTGTCATTGTGATGGTAGTCCTTGTAACATTTTGTCCGGAAAATGCCCATCGGGACGATGTCAGGCAGGCTTTAGTGGAGAGACCTGCAGTGAATGTATGTACGGTTTAATCATTCCATAATATAGTATAATATTGATAAAGTATTACATCTAATCCTGTTATGCACCTGTTAAAACATCAAACTCTTTTGTAGAGTTAACGTTTGTTCCTCAAAGATATTGATAAATGGCCGCCATGGCTTAGTGGTTAGAGTACACAACTTGAAGTCACATGACCCCTCTCCGCGTGGGTTATAAATAACGATGACGGCATTTGGATTTGAGGTTGTCTCCCGACTGACTTACGGAATGCCAATGGTTCTAACCGATGGGCAGTTGATTATTGGGTCTTTCTCTACCATAAAGAGTTGGGCGTTGCAACATGACTACAATAAGCATGACACGATGTTAAACCCATATAAATAAAATAAAATGATAAATGTTGGAGTGCAGGGAGGTATTTGGGTAGAGGTTGATAGAACATAAATTATAAGATCAAAGAAATAAATTCTTTCTCTGTTTTGTCAAACGAAAGAAGCGTCGTTTCGTTTTTATGTACACTTTCAGTACATATACAAAAATAAATATAAAAAAAATCTTGAACAATTATTCTTTGCTCTAAGCAACGATGTGTCATTTATTCCAACCATGTGCTATGATAGTTGTCGGGTTAAACTAATTTTTTAAAACATAATGTTCTGAAGATGCCAATTCTCCTATACATAACATGTGTGCAACAGATGAATTATTTGTAAAAAAGAATAATTCAACTACAACATGGTCCAGGTTTTAACCTGCAATATTTTCCACATTAAGCATGCCGCGAAGGTCAAGCATTCTTTGTCATTGCCGCTTACGTACTGATCATAATGAATTTACTTGAATCCCTCACAGTGTGAGAATCCTGTGTAAAACAGGATAGATTTTCTGACATCATTTGCAGATTACTTTCTGTATGTAGATGTATTTTCGTTAACTCGATTGGTTTATAATTTAATGTGTTCAAATATCATTCAGCGTAATGATTATATTGTCTTTATCCACATCGTCTTTATTTGTTGGACATACTGTTATCATATTCAAAAGATACATTGACACTTACATCATCACATAACAACAGATATAACTATCATTACTAATCAATTATACACCGCGACGACAAGTGAAACGACAGTTACAATGGTTAAGTACTACACCATATCCAAGGAAAAGCTCATCGTTCCCTCTAACGAATCCGCGTTTATATTCAACCTCAATCATTTAAGCCATGACAAAGCAAACAGCAGGTCCCTCTACAAGCACGTCATTTACTTCAATGACTGTGATACATGTTCCTTCAACCTCAAGGACACCGTCCTCTCCAAGGAAAAGCTCATCGTTCTCTGTAACGAATCCGCCTTTCTATCCAACCTCAATCATATCAGCAATGACAAAGCAAAAGCAGGTTCCTCTACTAGCAAGCCATTTACTTCAATAACTGTGATACATGGTCCTTCAACCCCAAGGACAACGTCCTCTCCAAGGAAAAGCTCATCGTTCTCTGTAACAAATCCGCCTTTCTATTCAACCTCAATCATATCAGCAATGACAAAACAAACAGCATGTCCCTCTACAAGCACGTCATTTACTTCAATGACTGTGATACATGTTCATTCAACGTCAAGGATACCGTCCTCTCCAAGGAAAGGCTCATCGTTCTCTGTAACGAATCCGCCTTTCTATTCAACCTCAATCATATCAGCAATGACAAAACAAACAACAGGTCCCTCTACAAGCACGTCATTTACTCCAATGACTGTGATACACGGTCCTTCAACCCCAAGGACAACGTCCTCTCCAAGGAAAAGCTCATCGTTCTCTGTAACAAATCCGCCTTTCTATTCAACCTCAATCATATCAGCAATGACAAAGCAAAAGCAGGTTCCTTTACAAGCACGCCATTTACTTCAATGACTGTGATACATGTTAATTCAACGTCAAGGACACCGTCTTCTACCAATGGTTCAAATTCACCTGCAAATACGACCCTTCCAGGAACGACAACCCTGAAAAAATCCAAAAGGAGTACCTCTCCAAGGTTTTTCATTGACCCCTTTATTTAAACTTATATGGAGGACCTTTTACCTCTTATTTATGGAGCTGTGGAAGGAAAATAATGATCTTTAGGGGGCATATCAAGGAACTGGGTGTCCTTATCTATGTTATTTTGGGGTGAAGGAAAGACCTGCCTCTCTCAATATCAGCACTTAATATAGTTCATACTCGAGCACAGAATCCTATTCGATAACACCAACTTTGTCTTATTCAACAGATGACAACACAACAAGTACCATACCATATCCAACTACAAGCACTAAACCAGCTGTTGGTACGTACTGATTTATCGTCTTTTAATGCTTATTTATAACAGCATTCATAGAATCTTGAACTTAAACAACGATTACATTGGAACTCGTTAACAGATTAGCTCTCTTTTCTATGATTCCGGATTTTATTGGACTTAATAGAGCTGGGTTAAGAGCTCAGGGTATTGATAATTAAAAGTGAACACCCGTCAAGAGATGATTCTAAAGTGTATGAATAGGTTGGTTAATGGTTTATTTAGAAGTTAGCTTTCTATTAATTTTCAGTTTATGAAAGTTTTGCATGCTTTTGTTTGTGTTTTCTTGTAGTTTTCTTCAGTGTATATCAATCAATTTGGAAGAAATTAGAAAACAAAAACAAATCTTCTCTACCATAGTATGTATCGTCTTGAAGAAGATCATATTGTAAAAATAAATGACATGAAAACACTTGTTTGTCTTTAATTCGAAAATTTCACAAAACCTCAATAGCTTTATTTCATTAACAACGGAAGTAATTAATATTTTAAATGCATGTTCCAAAAATCGTCTAGATTGCGGTGTTCCTGAAGATATAGAAAACGGCTTAGCTAACTACACCTACACGACTGTTGACTCAACAGCATCATACACTTGCAGTGTGGGATATAATATGATCGGAGACAGTGTAGCAATGTGTAAAGAGGATGGTAAATGGCTTGGTATTCCATATTGTGAGATTATAGGTATGTTATACATGTTTAAACCTTATAATGCTGGGTAATTTGATAAAAATAGATTTTTGTGTCGTCTGATTTCCAAAGCCTTTATTATATGATCAACTTTAATGAGGGAAGACACTCAGAGGAGCAAACATGTTAGATCACAGACCAGTCGCCAATTTACTTGGTGGCTGGCATGGATCTAACACGTTTGCATAAGTATGAAGCTGGTTCCAGTAGTGTAAGGGTTAACATATTGATTAATCAGATTGAATAATTCTAAAATCACCTTGTCTTATCCATATGCAATATAGACGTTTTTGTGTGAACCGGGGTTTGAAATAATCCGATTTATTTTGCTAAAAACTTTCGTCGTTCTTTTATATACAGTACTTAACGTATCATGTAAAACGCGAATTGAATTGAACATTATGTATAACACTTGAAATTCTACTGTTTCTTCGATGATAATTGATCGTGAGGTTGTTTTTGAGTATATATACCTGCATGTAATATTTCAGATTGCGGTCCTCCGCCAAATCTAACAAATGGCGAATTTTCGTTAGTTGGAGGAACAACCTTCTCTTCGATCGCCTTATACAGTTGTACTGGTAGATTCAAACTCAACAGTACGATCAATAAACGTACTTGCTTGGCAAATGGATTGTGGTTAGGTGATATAGGCGTTTGTGTACCCATTGGTAAGGAGTCTTTTTTGAGTGAATGTTTGCATTTCAAGACGTTTACTGCCGCCTTTCTTTTAAAATTACATTTTATGTAATCTTAATCATTATATGTGTGGGTACCTAGCCTATGACTTTGGTATGGTAATGTTTACTCGTCCGAATTCAATTATTCATGAGCTTAAAAGATGTTTTTCTTGAGAAAAAATATATTTAAACGAACAAGATACGTATAGAAATAGACCCTGAAGAGATACGAGAACAGATGAAGACTCATGAACATGGATGGGAGACACACTTCGCATATTTAAAAAAAATGCCTTTGTTTTAATTTCCAACAGCTTGTGTGAGACTTCCAGTTCCAAGCGACGGTGCTGTTGGCTACACAAACAATGGAAACACCGCACATTTTAACTGTACCCCTGGATTCTCGTTAATTGGATCTGATAGATTAATCTGCCTTATGTCCGGTTCCTGGAGTGGACAGGTTCCAAAATGCCAAACACGTAAGCATGATGTTGAATGCATTTTCAAATAAACGTTTTATTAGAACTGCAACGTTCTTGGAACATATATGCAAGATTAAGAACCTAGCGCTCTGTTGTAGAGAAAATGCAGGTATATAAACAGAGGAGCACAATCAAGCAGTGGACACAGTGTTTTTCACTGGTCGGATGTGCGTATGTCTTTGAGAGGTTCAATTGCTCGGTTCGTTACATTTGGTGGCAGTGGTGGGATTAAGACTTATCCTTCTATCGAAGTTGCTTTCCCCACATGTTTCCCAAGGGCCAAGACTCGGGAAGAGTCTTCTCGGAAGTGGGAGTTATGTAACGTTCGTTGAACGTTTATGCAAATTAGGGACCTAATGCATTGTTTGAGAGAACATGCTGGTATACATAGACAACACAACCGCTCAGTGAACGACAGTGTTTTTCACTGATCGGATGTATTTGTCTCTTTGAGAGGTTCATTTGCTCGGTTCGTTACAAATTAAAAACTTGAAAAGAAGAAAAATGATTAATGCCTTCGTCTCCCCTTTAACAGTTCAGATTGAAATACAAGATTGTCCAAAAGAGAGTGATAGACAAAACACGTTGTGGAACCCAACAAAGGCGGGACAGACCGTCACTTTAGATTGTCCTGAGGGGCAAGAAGGTTTGTCTGTTTTTGTTGTTTTATTGCCATTTTAACCGTTGTTTTTTATTATATTTGTATTTTCAGTTATATCATGGCCACAGTTGACATATCAGTTCTCCCTCAAGTCTAATCAGTTCTTTAAAATCTGTATATGAATATCCACTCTTTATGGTTACTTTTTCTAACGCGTAACCCATCATATTTGCTGTTGTTTGTATTGTTTGTAGCCCGACTGGGCTCGAATCTTTATATCTCCGAATACATGCAGATGATTTTTGATTGTTCATAAAATGTTGCAATTGATACGTCCAAATGAGAGTTTCCTAGTGCTAATCTTCTGATAGTATCGCAATATTTCACAATGACATCATATACAAGGGCGTTTATATGAGTTGAACATATCAGGTGAAGAATTAACGGTTGCCATTACCGCTTTAGTTCATATTATTTGAAATGATATCGATAAATATATGTCTATCATTAAATATAACATACATTGTATGAATAGCCGATACACACGAATCTGTAAACGTACATTACTACAATGCTCTTCGTATATCTTATTTTAGGTATAATTTCTAGACATTGCACCGTGGAAGGAATCTGGAGACTTCCAAGATATACATGTGTTAGTGCTGAAATATCGGCGGCTGAAAGTACAGTAAGTTCAAACAGTTCACAATAGTTGAATTCTCACAGATATAATCTCTGTAGTTATATACCAATACGCGCACATATAGGATGCTTGTAAGACATTCGTGTCACCTGCTGTTTGAAACATATAGGTACCACACCTCCCAACTAGGCGTGTAAGTAGCTAACTGTACTAACGTAATATGTTCTCGATATCTTGTTATAGTAATTCACTTACAAAGGTTCAATATGGGTCCTCTTCCTGAGTGCCGTACCAACATTTAAAGTTTTTGTAACGGCTTTCCTGGATGCACCAGTACTAGGCTAGGGATCTGAAGTGACTTGTAAAAGGCCACTCCCACGAAACCGAAGGTCTCGTTGGGGCTTGCACCCAGAACTTTCTGAGTTCTAAGTCGACCAACTTAACCACTGAGCCACGCAGGCTATAGATACGTAACAAGTTGATATGGAAATTTCACATCAACATTTGTTCAACTTGTGTTGCATTTGTGTATACCAATCAAAAATCCAATTTATTGACCAAGACACTAACAAGTAATTACAATTGATGATCCTTCTATTCGAATTCAGCTTATTAGTTATTTTATGTTTCGCCTTGCAATGGTTTATAGATAGACGCCATCGCTAGCACCAACGTGACAGAGGCCGTTAAGAGCCATGCATTATCAGACGTTCTCGGAACCTTATCTAATTCTACTACGGAATCTACCGCCACCGAGAACTCTGCAATGGTTGACGGGGAAATCGAGAAAGTGACGGCTATTTTGGAAAAAGTCGCCAGTTTAAGTCAAGACATTATCGTCACTCCAAAACAATCAGAGGTATATAAGTTGAAATTACATTGTGCCTAGTACACATGGGCAGTGTTTGAATTCAACTCAAGTAAAATGGCTGATTTCGTGGAAAAGGGGAGGAACGAGTGTGATGTTTAATTGTTGATTTCAGATACATCATTTAAGTTTGACAATAAAACAGCACCTGAAATTGTCCAATATTGATTGTAGTTGATGTCTACTATGGTAAAATACTCACAAAGTAGGCCTACGGATAGTTTCGTCCATGCTATAACTAAAACTCAACAATTTTCCTTTGTGACACAACAACACAATGTGGTAAAAAATAACTAAAAATACAGTATTTGAAAATACCTCGTGCATTGATAAGCGGTCTACCGGGACAAGACAACCTATTCCTAATCGTTGGTCAAGGGAAACTAGAAAGGCAAAGTAAAACTAGAAGGCCAAAGTTGAACTAAAAGGTCAAAGTTAAACTTGAAGGTCAACGTGAACTAGACTATCCTGAAGCCATACACGAAGACACCGGATAATATCATCAACCATCGTCTTATTTTTGCATTTCAAAAATCGAATTACATGATGTTTATGATATTTCAATATTTTCACTCGCTTTCTTTAGATTGTATTCAAATGCTATTTTTGAATTATATCGTTGTTTTACCTTCAACCGCGACGGTTTAACGGTCAATTGGTCCAAGTGGTTAGGTGAATTGCTGTTTGTACTTTTTTACAGGATTTCATCGGTACAACAAGCAACCTGCTTAATCCAGGGAACAGTGAATCGTTCAAGTCACTTGAAGAAAACAAGGTAAATTAGCATAGCGTACACTCATATTCAAAGAACTGGCAAGTATCGAACAAGACTGTTAACATCATTTGCATAGGTTAAATTTCATAACTTTTATCATTTGGTCTAAAGGATATATCGTTCTATTTTTATTCAATGATATTATTGTAAAATATTTACTATGTTTAGCGCAAGTATTGTAAAGACTGTCTCGTGTACACAAAATGGAATTACACGGCCTTCGAAAGTTAGTGCTCCGAATCCTTGGCAATTGGAAACTGTGGTCCCCTTCGATCGAGTTTGATGACTCTTTTTGCGACAGGTTGATTGTTTTAATCTGATAGTAAATTTAATCCCGTATACTGTTCATCATTGTAAAGTTTCTCGTGAAAAATAAAAGATTGTGTGGGCATCATAACTAAAAAGCTTTTGATGTGATGTTAAAGAAAACCCCAAACCAGATGAAAGGCATGATCCTATTACTTATCCATAATTTTTAAGTTTTTATCATCATATCTCTCAAACCGGCTGAAAGCATCAACATATTTATTACTAAATGTATTTTAGGAAGAATCTTCTGTTGCTGGAGCCGACAAAGTTCTTAAGGTTGTTGGAACATTCGCTAAAGCGATGGCAAACAGCATTGATAATTTAAACGGGAGTAAGACCATAACAAGCGACAACCTAGGTAAGCAGTGTATGTTGCATAAATGTGTAAGTGAATTCTTTATTACCTAAAACTCTCGATTGGTGGATTAATAACAATTTTGAAAAGGCAATAACAATTATTTACATCATTTATGATTTTTGTCTCAAATTAATTTTCTAATATAGGTAATCTCAATTTTCATATCAAGAATAGTACTATGTCGAAAAGGAGCCTATGACCAACTTCTACTTCTTTTCCCATGAAAGAAGCTGTTCTAACAGTTTTACCCATTATTTCCTTTTTAAGTTTTGACAGTGGCTAGGCTGAACAGCAAAAACGATATACAGTTTCCAGAACAGTCAATGGACTCTCCAACTGGAGCACATGTACCACACAACTTTCTCGGAGGTATGTGGGAATTTTTCTTTTGCATGATATACATAAACTATTCCATCATTGAAGAAAAGTTTAAACCAGTGCTTCAGCATAAATTTCAGAGTTCGCTTGAAAGCACGCATGGCCTTACAGATACAATATCCAGCTTGAAATCACATACCTTCAACAGTCTTCAGGATTGAGCGATTTCGGATTTTCATGTGCCCAAATGTTCCTGCTTACTTAAAGTGCCATAGTCTTGATTGCGCCCAAATTGGCAGTGCAGTAAATGGATGTTTTCTTCGTCATATGTTTGGTATTTGTTATCTAGATGTTTGATCCTATATATCCATATTTCAATATCAGCCATTTAAAAGAAAAGTAAGATCCATATCATGTCTACTTCAGGAGGTGGAAGCTACTCGGGGATTCTTTACCACAATTTGTCTGGTTTGCTGCCACCACGTCTTGAAGATAATGGGTAAGAGCTATTGGTACTCGTATCATAATTATGTTACAACTTTTACCGATATGACAAAATAAGAACAATTATTATTTAACATGATCTGGAATAATGGTTGTATTTAAACATTGCTGTGAAAAGGGTGGTTGTTTATTTTCAAAAGAAAACAAAAGCAAGTTGTATTTGTTTGTAGCCAATCTGTTGTCTTTCTTTAAAACTCAATGAATCTTGCAGACTTGAAGACTACGCTTGAATATTGTACGTGTGTATACATGTTCAACACGATTGTCAAGGTTTCCTTTTTAGTTATTAATGAATTTCATGTATTATGAACAAAACATTTATATGGACAAATAAGTGTTCTCGGTCGAACTTTACCAGTTTCTTATTGTTGATAAAGGCGTTTGGCATTTTACAAAGTTACGCTTTTTAGAGAATTCGTTTGTCTGTTATTTGCTTTCAAACGAGCCATGGACCAATATTTCGGTGATATATAAAGCATGTACTATATTTTCAACAGCAATAAAGATGAAGAAAACTTTCAGATAAATGGACCTGTTATGGATATGCAACTATTGAACACAACGAGTACACCAAGTTTTCAAATCACACTCAGTTTTGAGAACTTTCAAGTAAGTCAAATATTAATCAGTGCTAATTGTTTATTGGTCATATTTCAAAATAACGGCATGCGACATCTACAGTCGGAACACCTCGGCCATTTCTTAAAATATATCTTCCGACTTGAGCCGGGGATTGCCGAGTTGATACGATTGGCGACATCTATAAAGAGGAAAGAACAACACTCTACTTGTAAATTATGGTGGACATCGTTTAAGTTGTTGGATTATCTCCAGTTCCGACTTTTGCACAGAAGAGTTTTAAACCTTCTGCTGTAAGTGCATGCATACGATGTGAAGAAATTGGTAAAAATTATTCACGGGATTCGTATATCAGTGTCAAATAGAGCTTGGTATTCGTCTGTGTTTCTCAAGCGGTGTGATATTATTTACTTTTGTCATTTTCATTCAGTTTATAGTTTGAAGAAGCTTGTTCTTACCTTCTGTCGATAAACACCTTTAAAATGAAGTAAGTATAATGTTTTAAACGAAACAAAATAAAAAATGTCGCAATTCAATTCAATTCCATTATTTTATCTTGTCCTATTGCTCCTTCATGTTCAATTTTGCAGCCAAATCATTATGATTTAATGTCCCCTTATTTAAAGCATTGTTTCATTTCGAATTTTTCAGAGTGGAGACTATGATTCCCGATGCACATTCTGGAATTACAACAAGTAAGTTTGAATGTGAATTTATCCAAATCTCCATTTGTATTTCTTGTAAAATGGACAATAAGTGCATTGGTTTGTTTGTGTATATTTTGGTATTTCAATAACAGTCTGTCAGTGTTGGTTCTTTCTTTTTTCCATCAATGGACAGGGCTCACTCTCGAGCAGTTTCATACATGTTACCTAGGTAACCAACAACTACTATGTTATGAATGTGTCTTGCACAAGGACTAACTGCGATAAAAAAAATGGCCATCATCGGGATTGTCAAGATATTGATTGAATACTATATTTATCTAACCTAGCTTACTCTTCCAAAATGCTTGTAGCATTAGGAATGATTTGAAATTGTTTTGGATCAATAATTTATACAAAACTTTTAAGTTGTATTTATCATTGCGGAAACATACATGTGTTCACACCCGAGTTTCTTAAATTCCTTATCTGATTATATGTATGTTGAAGTGTTGTCAAAATATATATGCAGGGAATGGTGGTCTACATCAGAAGCTACGGAACATACTTTTGGTTCATGCCAAAACTTGTTGTCCCGTACTACTTTGTGAATTAGCCATGATATTTAGTAGCTGTAGATAGCATTTACATGTTACAAGATACATGTTAGATATGTTACAAGAAGGATTACACATTATGAAAACATGTATACATGATTTAACATATTTATGACAGGAGTCTTTGGGATACCTTCGGATGTTTTTTGAACGAAGACAAAACAACCAGTTCTGTAACAGTCTGCGCGTGTAACCATACAACAAATTTTGCAATCCTGATGAATCCATCGACAACGGTAATACATGTATATGATATTAAAAGATATTTATGCTAGAACAACAAAAAACCTTGGTGTAACAAAATACGAAAAGCTTCATGCTTCATAAAGGACAAAAAACATAACGTAAAGTCATAAGTTCCGTCATAGTATGAATTTCAATTGTTCGAAGGTGCAAAACCAAGAATTACCATTATGAAATACTCACTTCTCTTTATCAACAGTATCATGTAACGAACATTTAATATGTCGTACGAAACAGACATGATTAGAGACGATACATTTTCTTACTACTACTTAATCCTGAATTTATTTGTTTGCTGCGGGAGTCCCAGTCACTGGGGTGGGCAGCAGGCAGCTAGATTTTCTTATACCCAATCTTCAATGTGTTCTGTCCATTGGGCTGACACTGACGGAGTTGCATTCCTTTTTGCCCTGAACAATGCAGTCCGACCAGGTCTTTCTGGGTCTGCCTCGTTTCTTTTCACCAGGAATAGCCATGTCAAGAGTTTTATTAATGGAGGTAGTAGAGCGCTGTACGTGTCCAAACCTTTGTAGGCGTCTGCAACGTAAGGCAGTTGTTACCTCAGATATCCCCAATTTGGCATAAAGAGTGTCTGAACTGGCAACATCATTTAGTTTGGCTCCACAGATCCAGCGAACCTGCCGAGTCTCTGTGTACTTTTAATATACTTCAAATTTTCAAATCTGGATAGACAGACCAAAGTATGATGTTATTCAATTGTTTTGCTAATCTAATCATGTTTATTGTTCGCACTATTCGTCATTTTGACCCCATAAATCCCCACGTCTCTTTCAATGTTTCAGCCCAACGTCGACACCAAGGCCATCGACTACATAACGATTATTGGATGCAGTATTTCATTCATATGTCTTATCATCACCATTGTAATGTATAAGATTCTTTGGCGGTAAGCATGCAGATATATATTACATAAGCATTGTTTCAACCGTGCGTTAGACTTACATTTTGGAAGCCAACATGAATGTCCCGTAATGTTCATTCAATCTATGTACAAGCCTCGATGGCCAAGTGGATAGCGCTATCGCTTGTGACGCCGGCGGTCGAAGTTCGATTCCCGTCAATGACAATATGTTTTCAAAACTATACATTTGTTGTTTAGTTCTATCTTAAGCATGCAGATATATATTACATAAGCATTGTTTCAACCGTGTGTTAGACTTACATTTTGGTGGCTAACATGAATGTCCCGGAATGCGTGCTTTACAATTAAAGATTTTCCTTTGTTTTGTTTGACTTTAGAAACACCACATATATAGGTTTGCAGTCATTTGCTTTTTTAGGGTTTATAAGGTTTTATTTCGATTTGAAAAGATAGCTTATGCAATGATGTTACATACCCCCTTATTATGTTTTAATATTGTCCAACTGTGACTATATGGCTTTACGATTTTTTTTAAAAATGACCATTTGCCTTTAACATGCTTAATTGTTTGTTTAATGCAAGTTAACACTTGCATCAACATTATTTCGGTTAAAATGCGATGACCAATTCATTATTGGTAGAGCATGAACGCTATCTTAACTGTCCATATATACTGTTCAATATGGGTAGAACCATCAGCATTCTGTAAGACAGCTGGAAGATAACATCTAATGAGAATTACAATTTAGTGCCATCGGGATTCAAACCGATGCAGAGTGGTCCTTGTATTTCTAAGTGTGGTTCTCTTACCACAATGCTTTTGGAAGCTGTCATCATATTAAATGTTATCTTATTTATTCCCTGACAATTGAAATCGTAATTATAAATGAATTGATATTGCCAGAAAAATTGCAAATAGTCATATGTTATGTATACATACTATTGAATTATGATTATATATGTAATGTATTAGCGCTACATCGATACCTAATAAATTGCTTTTAATTCGACCAGGTATTTGAGGTCGGATAGAGCGGTTATACTGATGAACCTATCCGTCGCCCTGATTCTAGCCTATGCAGTATTTATCGCCGGGGTTGACAGGACAGAATACAGGGTATGGTGTAAAAATTATCTCGTCACACCATATTTTTAATATTGGCTGGTCGAATTTGAAAGGAGCAGAAGACGGTAAAACAAGCATAAAACAAACACTTTAAGTTATGATAACAGTTTATGTGTACAGTATAAGCCTGTAAACAAAACTATAGCTGTAAATGAAGATTCTTCTGATGAAGGGCTTATCAGGCTGAAAATTTGAAGAAATTGAGCTGGAATTATTTAGTTTTATATTCGTCCCCTATGGGACATTTTTGACATTAATAATAAGTTATGATGTTGGTTAGAAACCATTGTGACAAAGGGTTCGTTATGAGTGAAAACATTGTAATCCTTTGTCACATATGTTTCTGGAGACTTTTGCAGCAGATCCTGATAAGTTCTGTAGATCCTATCATGGAACAAGGGGTTATACCAATCGTCCTACCAATTACACATTTGAACATATTTGTGGTGATCATAAGATTGTAAAAAAAAATTGGCTCAAAGATGACTGGAACTATGTAACACGCTTTCGGATAAACAACTCCACGAATTACGAAACTAAGCATCTCTACTTTCAGGCGGTCTGTACAGGCGTTGCTATTGCCTTACACTACATCTACCTTGTTGTGTTTCTCCTCATGCTGTCAGAGGGCATCGAAATATTCATAACTGTCGTGTACGTGTTCATCGTGAAGTCCAGACTCAGACGGCTTATTGGTTTATCGTGGGGTAAGGCGAGTTTAGTGTTACAGGCAATCACATTTTAAACCATCAGATTGGAGAGGTCCTTAAGATATTAAATGGGTTTAAGAAAGCTTTCGTCAGGATACTTACCGCCCTTTAAACGGGATTGGCTATCTTTATGTGACGTGCGTCCTTTACCAATATGACACTAGGTTTTGCATCAATTCGTATAATTATTGTAAAGCTGTTGTCGCTTTTGTATGCAAGTTTGGTTAAATCAACTCAAAGTCGACAGACATCATAATTCACTGTAATTGTTTTTTAAACAACAAACTGTCTTGTTTTATAATGTTGCCGATTTCTTGTAATATTTTGGCATGTTCCTCCTACCCCTATTTCAAATAAGATAAACTTAAAGTTTGGTTTTTATTGAGACCACAATGTCACGTGATTCATTTGGTTCTGATCGATCAACAATGATATTCTAGTAGAAAAGCAGCTTTAGGTTGTTAAAAATGTTGCAGTCCCAATAAACCAGGACCATGAATTGGATCATTGCTTCGATTTTATAATCGGAATGTTGTAGAACTCCAATCAAACCTGATAACTTTTCTAAATGCAACCACTATGTTCAGAGCAAGTTATACATTGAAATTCCATTGAAACATATTTTATTGAATATAAATGTCCTTGTTATTCAGAATATTGACTTTTAACCGTCTTGTATAAACAGAAGACTAATAGAAATTATGGCCGTCATAATTTAGAATACCATTCGCATTGCATGTGGTAATCAGAAGAAAATTGTGCGTGTGTTCGGAACATATCACGTTTAAACAGGAGAGAACCACCGAAAACGCATTAGTCCTACGTAAGATAAACAACTAGGTTGTGTTTGATGCTGAAGTATGGAGTTCTTATTTTCCAACATCATGGTTTCATACCTTTATATACTAATACCACAATATACATAGTATTAGCATCACCTAAAACATACTCTTATCTATTCTATACCAATTAATAGGCTCAAACAATGATTACAAATGTATATATATTATTTAAGTCGTGCTTTGATATAAATCAGGTCTACCAGTGATCGTCGTTGGTATTTCTGTCGGAGTTACCCGAACGGAGGGCTACGGATCGAATGAGTCGTAAGTTTTACAATATGTATTGTTAACAAATTAATATTATGATAATGTAATATAAAACTAAATGGTGTACATACATCGCAAATCCGTAAAACTTTATACGAGCATTGAAGAAGACATACAGGACTGACGCCTTACTTTGGAGAATATACCAACTTGTTCTGCGAAAAAGTTTTTAAAATAAAAGTATGAATGCAATAACAAGTTGAGATGGAAAATATTGAAACTTTCATTTCGTGAAATAATATTTATTAAAAAAAGGGATATGTGTGTAAATGCATTTGCTGATGTAAGATTTAAAGAAAGCAGTCTTAACGACATGTTTCGTGTTGCATTCTACAACGTTAACATACTTTCCATAATGCATTCTTACATCATATTAACTCATAATAACGAATACCTGTGTTGTCTTTTTCAGTTGTTGGCTTTCATCTGATGGAGGATTGATTTGGGCTTTCCTGGGACCAGCACTCGCTGTTTTACTTGTACGCTTTTTTTTTCTCATTTTGTATGAATTTGTCCAACAAACAATCATTTGTCTTTATGAACTTATTAAAATTAGTGTTTTAGATGGAAAGCATTTGGTTTCCTATGTAAATAAATAAGAAAAAAAGAACGAAAATGCCAAATAGCAGTAGGATACATTAAAGGCACATAAAAGGAGATTAAAGCCATATCAAACTATATTATTTGGTAAACTTTTGATCAGATTCAAACAGTTATCACCGAAAAACCCCATCAGCACAACTTAAACATGAAAGCCAACAAGAATTAATCCATATTAACTAGTTTGATAATTCAGATTGTGTGATTCTTCACCTCTGACCTTGACAGTTGATACACAAATGTTTGAACCGACCAATCAGAATTTGTTATTTTGAATATGTAAACAAACAGGTTGTTGATAGACATGATTGAATTGGAGACAACTATATTTCAAGCACAAAATAACTTATGTTAAAGGAGTCTATTTAATAGGGTTTCAATGCATTCGTAAATTAATTATCATGACTTTTATGAACATAATAAAATAACTCAATATATTTTTTCAGTAATTCGTTTGTGCTCATCTCCTTTTATGTGCCTTTAAATCAGTTTATACATAATTACTCTCATTTATTATGGTAGCAACATACTAAAATCAAACAATTACTGAAATCGGTTGTATTCGATTTCAAAAACACATAAAGGCAGCGGCATACATTGAGATGCTTTTGAATGAACATTGTATATATTTATACCTTAGTCTAATGCAATGTATCTTCTTTCTCTTTTTTCAAATTCATACAGGCAAACTATGTGTTGTTGGCTATTGTCATTAAGACGATGTTCAAAGCCAAAACTCTAAAGCAGAGGTCTATAACAGAGCAAGTCAAGTAAGTACATTTATCAAACAGCCGGCTTGGAACTAATCTGTACCTGGCCGCTTATATTGCTAATTGCTAAATGACATTTTAACCCTTTAAGTTGTATCATGGGGACTCTTCACATATGTTCATGCAACCTTGATAACTACCAGTACTATGCTAGTAAATAGTTCATTAACGTAAATTCCCTTTGCTTAATATGATAGCATTGCATATCCTCGGCAAATAGAGTACTTTAAATTAACTGTAACATGAAGAACAATAGTTCAAGCAAAAGACATAACATGTTTATGACCAAAAACATACATAATAAAACCATGTGATGCATACTTTTATGTGTACCCATATTAATAAAGCATTTATTGCTTTAATTTCTGTAATCAAAAGATTAGTACTGTTGATGCTTTTTTTCAAACTGTTCGAAAAAAGGGAAATCAAATTAATAGATCTATGTCTTTCTTGAAGGAGGAATTTATATTATTTATTAATGGAAGCTACAGTTAATAAGATATGTATGCCTTTCTCTTTTCAATGTATTCTGTTAAGATCATATTATCAACGACCCACAATGTATAGAATGGAGTCATCTTTATTAGGTCTTACATTTTACACAAACTATTTTGACCTTCCACTCCATGTTACCTCACTTTGCATCTACCTCTCCACCCATGTCTTGAGCAATCTATATAATAGTCGGACTTAAGATGTGAAGCAGCCTTAGTTCATTGAATTATCATGCCATATTTTGGGGCCTATGGTAAAATCTTCCGCAAAACTCCAAATTACTCATTTTAGTATCCGCCATCACTGCAGACTTCCACCTTCATGAGAAATAGCACAATGGCAAACTCCGCGCAGGATTACTTCCCTTTGCTAAACCGTAGCACAGATACCTAAACCAAATGAAAAGGAAAACCACTGTGTGCGTAGGAGAATGAGAAAACAGTTCGGATTTAATCGCTTTGCTTACACTCTATTTATAACTGTCAAGTTTACTATCCCATTAATACTTATTGTCATTTGTTGTTGCCTTCAATGTGTATAGTCGCAAATACTACATGAAGGGATTGGTTAAAGCGGGAGGGGATTTTAGATATTAAAGTAAAACGTTCTTCTGCCAATGCTGGTCACATTCAACTTTCTGAACTTTCTACTGTGTACAGTTTGTATTCTGAATATACCATTAAAAAGCAATTCTATTAAAAGGTACATTTCTCTCCCTGTAGGACGGGTATTCGATGTCTATGTGTATTGTTACCGTTGACTGGATGTACCTGGGTCATTGGTGTCTTCTATGTCAATGAAGGATTGGCATGGACCCAGTATCTGTTTGCTGTCCTTAACAGTTTGCAGGTACGTTTCGTGAGGTCATTGTTTGTATGTTGTTCAAATGTTATGCAAAAGGCCAAATTGTTGCTGAATGTTTATGCCATTTAATGTATCACATCATTGTCTCATGTTTATTGTTTATGCTATGTTGTCGTATAGAAATGGCTATGCACTTAAGCATACATGGTTACTTATCATGTATAGATAGCTTATTAACGTAGATCTAATTGTTTTAAGAATTACAATACATATCCGCATGTTTTGCAAAGACTTAGTTGCAAATTACGTTATGTCGAAAGAACAAACCTTGAAATGGCTCTAAAGTAAGTAATGGCTTCCTAATCGATTGAGAGAATGACCAGACCTTTAAACATAAATGAAACTTGACGATATAAGCATCAAAGTAGTAGTGTAGTGAAGAGGTTTTAAGCGACTAATTTATGTTTATTGGTGTTAAACTGGTTAATACCTATTCAGCTCAAAAACCTTACACCTGGTTCTGCTTTACACGTACACGTTTGCAGTTATTGTTATTGAAGGAGTTAATCGTAATTTGATAAACAAGTGTAATGAAACAAAAGTATTTGAATTCGCTGTGTGATGGTGATTCACTAAATGAAAGAGTTGCCTATCAGCAACACAAAGAAAACTTTAATTGATTTGTGACAATGTATTCAAAAGTCTCCTACATTAATGATATTGTTCAAACATTGTGATTTGTTAGAGTGTTGTATGCAAATCATTAGAAAGGGATCTTTGATATCATTAATTAATTGTTGCAGGGCGTGGTAATCATGGTTTTCCAGTGCATTTTTAACTCTCAGGTGAGTTCTGTTGATTCATAGTTTTGAGTGATTGGGAAATGAAACAATACTCATTAACCCTCTACCAAACGCCAAATTTTCGACCGTCCCAAATTAAAATACTTAGCAGAAGACATAAAGAAATGTGATGTAATTTAAAAACAATCTTCTGATAAGGCAGAAACCACTATGGGTAAATGTTTTTCATAGTTGCCTGCAACAAACGGGTCAAATGTCGCTATTATTTGGTAATGGGTTAAAATGTATTTCATATAATGATTGTCTTTTTGTAACTATCCCATGTCTTTTTTATTGGATAGTGTCATGTCAAATCTATAGATGTATATATCGTGCAATAAACAATTGGGAAACTCTCAAATTGTCACGCATAATATGACTGAGGTAACTGTTGTAGTGTATCCACCTTAAAACTGAAGTAATTATATAAAATATACTCAATGATACTTTGACTATTGACAAGTATATATTTTATATGCTTTATTTTGTAACGAGGACTATTCACCCATGTGGTGATCAATAGAAAAATATACGGGACAGTCTATTACTTGGAATATGGGGTGATTTGAATATCCAGCATTTGGATAAGGTAATTTTGTTTTATATTGCAATAAGAAGGATTACAATCGCGACCTAGAAACTTGTACGGAAAAGCAGAGACATTATCTATGTCTCTATGAAAAGGTATAACTTTCGCATAACGCATGTTCGAATAATCGGGACTTGACTATATGTCTAATTCCAGATGAGGCTTGCCATCTCACGCAGAATGGGGGCATACAGAGCGTCAACAGCCTTTACAAAACCTTCAAACAATCAGGTACCAGACTTATCCATATGCTTAACTTTATTTAATCAATTTGCGATTCAAATTGAAATGTTATCTAAACGTTGATGGAAACATGATAAAAACTCTTATGAATTTCTAAAATGTTCATATAACAACCAGTCATAACGTTCACACAAGGGTTTAGATGAAAACCTGATACGACACATTTTTTCTGAGGAGTTATCTAAACAATAATACCCAAAAGTTTGATTAAAATTTCAATATACTATGTGGTACATTTGCAAGATCTCCGAACGCTCAAGATCAATGTGAAGTCAAAAAGTTGAATCTATTTATTTTGCAATATCATGGGGGACATTGTCTGCATGGTATTTGCTATGAAAGAAGCTTATTTTTTTCCGAGGCGCTGCAGCAAAATTAACTAAATTCGGGGAGTGGTCCTCATGAGGATATTCATGTTGTCCCAATGTCCCCATGTGTTGTCTACTGAAAAGGTGTGATATCATTCTCCCATTTTGGGGATTTAGTAGGCGAGCCAACTTGAAAGCAATAGCAGACGATAGCTAAGAAATCATCTTCTTTATTAAATGTACATAGTAAAAACAACCATATCGAAAGGAGAAATTATGTCAATTACTTATTTTTTTCCTGTCTGCTGTTGAAGGTATGACAGAATAAGGCAACATTAAGTTGGTTTTAGAATTGATAAAATGTTATTTATATTTACAGCCTCGTTCTTCTGATGGTTCCAGTTCCTATCAAGGTCGATTTTCATCAGACACATATAATGGTAAAAAAGTGATATTAGAAGTGTGAAGTTAACCCTTAAAATGTTGGGTAATTTTCTAAAATAGATCTTTGTGTCGTCTGCTTTCGAAAACCTTGAACATCTGGTTATGAGGAAAAATACTCAGAGTAGCTAACAGATTAGATCACATGCCAGCCGCTAATTTACTTTCATAAGCATGAAATCGGTTCCAGCACTATAAGGGTTAAGGAGAAGAAGAAGAAGATTTTATTTCAACTGAAGCATATACAGCTCATGGTTGAAGGAACATTACTCTCTTTGGACAAGATAGGAGTTACTGTTTTGTTAATATTCTTAAATTATTACACACTTATTGGATATTGATCTACAATAAAGAACATAGATAGATTTTAATTAGTGATGCGTACAAAATATCTAAAAGGTAGGAGGTATTGCCCTCTTTCATCTTTCATGGCTCAGTGTTTTAGGTGGTGGACTCAGAACTTGGGGGTCCCGGTTTCGAACCCCACCGAGACCTCTGGTTTTGTGAGAATGGCCTTTGGTAAGTCACTTCATAGCCCTAGCCTAGTACTGGTGCATCCAGGAAAGCCGTTACAAAACTGAAAAATGTCGGCACAACACTGACGAAGGGGACCCATATCGGACCTGTATTTCCGCGATCTGTTTTCATTGGATAAACCCGATGGGTTCAAAATGAAACTGTTACATGCAAAGAAACATGTATCACATGTTAAAACTGAGATGGTTTTTCCTTTTCCAAATGTTTGTTGTTGTTGTTGTTTCAGAAGAGTTAACAGAAGATTACGACCGGTCCTTACAGAACTTACACTTTAATAACATAAGAACAGTAAGTTTTAAAGGCAATAAAGGTGCTTGTTCACAGAAGAGAAGATAAGGACGTCAAAGTAAAATGTTGAAACAATACAGTTTATTGTGTCGTTGTTTAACATACACTTAAAAGTAGCTATTAAAAACATATTTTTTTTCAGAAAGCGTCAATTTATCTACGTATGTATAGTTTATATTCGGTTGTTTCCAAAAGCAATGTCATACACTTTTTTGTACATATAAATCAACTGTTACACTAAAGAATTGAATACGATCTAATTTTGTTTCCAATGACAATTTCGTTTTAGTGTTTATCTATAAATGAACAATTGCTGTCTGTTTAACAGAAATTAATTTTAAACGTCCAAATTTCCTCACGTCTATGAACAAGCACCTTAAATGAATAGAACATAACAGAACAGAAGTTGTTCATGACTTAAACACTTCAGGTTCCTCATTATTAGTACCTATACTTCCGTGGTCTATTTGTAAGAGTAAATAATTCGAAATCATATTGGCCGCATGGGTTCAAATCCAAGTGGCGGCAAATGTATATCCATGATAAGAGGTCTCCTGCTGGACTTATGGAATGCCAATGTTATTTTGGCCTAGTCCAGCCCTTGGTGTTCTTCCTCCATCATTGTAAACCGGACAACGCAACATGCATGTAACTGAAATAAATTGACGCTTTCTAACATTGTAATTATAAGGATAATCAAACAGATTCCATCCTAAAACTAGCAAAAGCACATGAGGTTAAAGTAAATGACTGTCACACTGGGATACTAAGTATTTGTATTATTATTTGCATGACAATATAAAACGTGAATTGATGCATTTTCTTTAACATCTAACTCATGTACATCCATGATGAAGTTTGAAAGGATTAAAAGCAAACCGGATAAATTGCTCAAACAATCGATTTCAGGTGATCCGAACTCATTAATTTTCATCTGAATGTGTTTTTATTTCAGCCTGCAAGCCGCCATTCAGATCCACACAGCACTTCTGTCATGTGACCGAAAATATACAAGTAACCAACGCAAACAGGATCACAAATAATTCAATATTATCTCGAATAACTGTTTTTGTGACTGGTCCAAGTCGAAAGCATTTTCAGACGACGAACTAAAAGTATGGAAGATAACTTTCGTATCAAAGTTTTGATGGAATACCCTTGTGACAGAAAAATGAATTGTTTTGTCGCGATGGTTTTTTCTATTTAAAAAAAATGTGTATAATATTCATGAATGTCGTCTGCTATAGTTAAATAAAGGTTATTGCTAACACAGGTCCCATAGGGGTCCTCTTCGCCAGTATCAGTACCTACAATGTTTCAGTTTTGTAACTGCTTTCCCAGATCCACCAGTACCTGGCTACGGCTCTGAGGTGACTTGCCAAAGGACACTCCCACGAAACCAGAGGTATCAGTGGAGCTTGAACCCGGGACCCCGAGTTCTCAGCCCATAGTAATATTACAATCAATTTAGACCAATAAAGTTTCCCTTTGGCCGAATGGTACAGAACCGACTAGCTGGGTTGTTTTTCTTCAAGACACGTGTTGTTCCATATGAAATGTCATTCCCTATTGGGCTATCCGGTTATGTTTTCAAACTCAGAAGGTTCTTTCTCACAAAGGAAAAAAATGTTTCTGGAGAGAGCTCAAACGTTGGAAACAATGTATCAAATTACTTGTGTTCATGCAGTTGTTCTCCGGATGAATTGTTATGATAGTGAAATATGATTAAGATGGGTATTTTTGTAATATCTCATATTCCTTGTTTTTTTTAATTTTTTTTTAATTTTCTAAGTGGTTTATGCTTATTTTTGCTTTTTTAAACAATTTAACAACGGAGTTTACAGATCACTTTTCTTTAAGTAAGGCCTTATACTTGATCCAAATAGACTTATTCCATATTACCTCAATCCTTCGCATCTGCTTTGGAAGACTTGAGAAAACATTGAAACAAATGGATTTAAATGACTCTTGAGAAGTAATTTGTCACAATGATTCCAACTAAATACTAGAAAGAAAATGTGGTTGTCATTCTATACTGTGTTATCTACTGTTGCATTTAATTTGGACTAGTCACAAGCATCCAAATGGGGAACAAGTTGTGCAATATTATCTCTTATCGATAGCAATGTCTAAATTGAATAAAATAAGAGCACGCGATATGAATAAAGATCGAACTATAATGATTTGCTTTGTATTGAGATTTTCAAGACATTGTGTCAAAATAATATACTGTATTGGCATTGCTTGTCTCAATTAGATGTTCAACTCCCTATTAGATGCGCTAAAATGGGCGTACGCGAAGTTAGCTGTTAAAGATATGTCTTTTTTAAAGGGAAGTAACTATTTAATTTGTTGTTGATTACAAAGGCAAATTATGTACTCGTTATCTCCCTTTGAAAAAAAAATCCATGTGTAGCTAAACCGTAGCATTTAGGAAGATTGATATTCCGCGTCTGTCCGCTTGATGACCTTTGTTCATTTACA
The DNA here is from genome assembly GCA_947846245.1 of Cerastoderma edule. NCBI lineage: Eukaryota > Metazoa > Mollusca > Bivalvia > Cardiida > Cardiidae > Cerastoderma > Cerastoderma edule. The sequence goes on from OX401416.1 coordinate 18,241,503, forward strand.
ATAGATATATCCTATTTACTCAGCTTTTAGATGTGATAAAGATATCTACAAAAAGTATTGTTGGAAAAGGAAATAAATGTTTTGATTAAAACAGTGCCCCTTGTTTGTCTTCGATTCTACACGAGGAAGTTTTATAAGTTTAGTTGAAACGTATTTATTTTACATTCATGGGTAACCAACAACTCTCGATTTTACTCACTGGATACGAACCGGTAATCAGCATTCGCACCGAATGTGGATTTATGAGAAAGAAGTCTCAAGGCAGATTCCACTACTCATTGGAATCGGACACACGACTCCCATGCCCCGAAGTCGACGTAACCCTAGGAGCATTACCTTCTTCCAAATTCCTAGCCTAGGTTCCTGGTCCGTGCGTTTTCCCTGCACTAGTGCGTGGTATACGCACGGGCCAGGACCCCAGGCTGTCAAATACTTGGCATAAATCCAAACTCGTCCACGATTATCTTCAAATGTTTTTTTTAAAATGCAAATGAAGTTAACATACTTCTTCATTGATCGGTGATAAAAGTTGTATTGTATAAAGTAAAACCAAATGTTACGATTCATTTGTTTATTTATAAATTATTTGCATTGCGTCAACAATTTCCGTATTGCGATGTCTGGCTTATCATCCATGAATTGAGGTAGACGATGAGCCTTACTACACTGCCAACAATGGCCTGTAGATACGGGAAGAGTCATCGGCATTCCGTTAGTCAGCCAGGAGACTAACTTTCCAAGAATTTAGAAACTACCACTATCATTTATCCATTCGAAAATGGGCTTTGTTATTTCAAGCTCAACTAGCACTCTTATCAAGCGGCTACTAAGGCTCCTTTAACCCTAAGAATGCTTAGTAATTTTCTAAAAATAGATCATTGTGTCGTCAGCTTTCCAAAACCCTAAATTTCTGCTTAATTTTGATGAGGAAATGTACCCAGAGTGTTCTTCGAGAAAAAAATGCATTCTAAAGCTTCTACTTAAGGTACATTTGTCTTGCATAATGGGGCACATAGTCAAACCAATTTGAAGTGAATCGGGAACTAATGTGATTAATCTGTATAGGAAAATATCCCGTTTAGACTTACCATCGGAAAATGTGAACCAAGACTTATTGGAAAGTCGAATTATTATGGGACTTATAAATCAAGTTTGTTGAAGCAGGAATTTTGGGATAGATCTTGGAAAACATGCCTTTTACATTAGCATTTGATAACATGTTAACGAGGGCCAGAATAGCGCAACAACTATTCAAGGGACTTCATTACACATGAATGTAGGCCTACAGCATGTATGGGGGAAATGACATAGGCTACTACATGCATTTGCGGGGCTTCCTTAAGGCACTTAAGCCCGTGCCTACACTTTTATTTCAGGAAAATCAGGAAAAAAATAAAACGCAACGGAAAGGGCCTATACTTCCTGCTAGAGCAAAATATATTTTGGTGCACTCAAGTACATGCCAGAATGCCCCTGAGCGATTTCAGACTGCATTTTTTCCAAGGGGTAGCATGCCCCTGAACCGCCTAGATGACGTGCCTACACATTCATTTCAGTCAAGCTACGCCCCTTGCATGTGCATATATTGGATACACAGTCATTTACTGTCCCCAAAACCTTGCATATATCATATAGGGGCCTACACGTGTTTTGATGGCCTTCTAAAAAAATAAGCAGTGCTGCTCTTTTTTCCTTTGAATTCCTGAAATAGGCCTAAATGTGAAGGCAAATGCCTATTGGTATGCTGTTAGGAAGCTTTGCCTTTGACGTGGCCTGCATTAATACAAGCATGTCAGTTTCATGTCAAAATTGCGATATATTCCGACATATATATTAAAACTCTTGAAAAGGGATTTCCATTTGAAAACGGCGCTGTACAGACTAAACGAACTCGATCGTGAAACTTCTGAATCCACGAGCAGAAAAATCATTCAAGAGTCCAATAATATTTGTTCATAATTGTAAGTTTACTCTGTCTGTCTGTCTGTTTGCCTGTCGGTCGGTCTCTCTGTCTTTGTGTCTGACCGTCCGTCCGTCTGTCTAACCGTCCATCTGTCTGTCTGTCTGACCGTCCGTCTGTCTGTTTGTCTGTCTGACCGTCCGTCTGTCTGTCAGTCTGTCTGTGTGTCTGTGTGTCTGTCTATCTGTCTGTGTGTATGTCTATCTCTTTGACAGTCAGCCAGCCAGCCAGCCAGCCAGTCAGTCAGCCAGCCAGTCAGTTAGTCAGTCTGTCTATCTGTCCATCCATCCATCCGTGCGTTTGTCTGTCTGCGTGCACACGTGTCCGCATGCGTGCATGTCTGTCTGTCTAAATTAAATGTCTGTCCGTTTGCCTGCCTCTCTGTTTTCCGCAAATCTTTAAAATGTATTTCAATTCTATAATCTCATCATTTAAAACAAATAACCGCTTCAAGAAACAAACTTTCATTAATCATATTAATTTACGGAAATAATTGATCAACATGTATTTATATCCATTGATCATATTTGGCGCACACGGTCGACTATGCATTGGCTGTCTATTTTAAGGCATGTATCCATGACGTCACGTGACGTCTTGTTAATGGATAGTTCCTGAAGAAGTTTGACACCAGTTCTAACATTGACACAATGTGGTCTGCGTTTGTCGAAGGAACATCAAAAATCATAGAAACTATGGTCCCATCTAAGATGTCAGCCACAAGACACAGTCAACCTTGGGTAACCAAGAAGGTGAAGGGTCTGTCTAAACGCAAACAGAGAGCGTACAACAGAGCCCGAAGTACCCGTTCTCCCTCAGACATGGACACATACAAGCATCTCCAGAAAGAACAACATCGCGAATGTCGCAAAGCAACCCACACCTATGTAAAGGATATGGTTACTGAGAACCCGAAAAAGCTATATTCCTATGTCAAAGGCAAGCGCATGGATGGAAGCGGAATCTACCCACTCAAAGCTGATGGTGTTATTCACAACGACCCCGGCAAAAAAGCCTCCATACTGAATGATCAATTCACAGGGGTCTTCACAACAGAGGAGCTATCAGACATTCGTTCTTTGGGAGAGAGCAACTATCCAGACATGCCTAGTTTCATTGTCGGGATGGAAGGGATTAGGAAACTGCTTGAAGACCTGAACCCACACAAGGCCTCTGGCCCAGATAATGTACCAACCCGCTTCTTGAAGGAGTATTCTCAAGATATTACCCCTGCATTAACGTTGATCTTCAATGCCTCTTTGAAACAGGGTGAAGTTCCATCAGACTGGAGGACGGCCAATGTATCACATGTCTTCAAAAAAGGAGATCGCAGCAATCCAACCAACTACAGACCTATCTCGTTGACGTCTGTATGTTGTAAAACCCTAGAGCATGTGCTACACAGCCAGATAATGAAACACCTGGATTCTCATGGCATATTATCTGACCAACAACATGGATTTAGGAAGCGAAGATCCACAGAAAGCCAACTTCTCCTTGCCCTCCAGGACCTGGCCTCAGCACTTGACGAAGGTGAACAAGTTGACGCTATACTCCTCGACTTCAGCAAGGCTTTTGATGTTGTTCCTCACCAACGCCTACTTGCCAAGACCCATTTCTGTGAAATTCGAGGTACAACACTGCACTAGATTCGAAGTTTCCTGACAAACCGCTCACAGAAGGTTGTAGTAGAAGGTCAATCCTCGTCCTCCTCTCCAGTCACGTCCGGTGTTCCTCAGGGATCTGTGCTTGGTCCTCTGTTGTTCCTCTTGTACATCAATGACCTCCCTTCGAATGTTTCATCCACCAGCCGCTTATTTGCTGACGACTCCCTTGTTTATCGTAAGATCCGGTCATCATCAGATTCTCCTTTACTAGACCTGGACCGGTTGCAGGACTGGGAAAAGAAGTTGATGACGTCATTCAACCCTAGCAAATGCGAGGTGATACGCATTACACGCAAGAGGAACCCGGTAAACCACACATACCGTATTCATGGGCAGGACCTACGTGAAGTGAAAGGTGGCAGATATCTTGGCGTTACACTGACCCACAACTTATCTTGGAACTGTCACGTGGAGAATACAGTGAAAAAGGCCAACAACAGTCTTGCATTCCTGCGAAGAAATCTGACAAGCTGCCCTCAGGAGATCAAGGCCCAGTCATACAAAATGCTTGTCAGACCAATCTTGGAATACGCCAGTCCTGTATGGGATCCCTACAAACAGACCAACATATCACAGATTGAGGCAGTCCAACGACGAGCAGCTCGTTTTGTGAAGAGCGATTACAGGCGCACAAGCAGCACTAGCCACATGATCAACCAACTTGGATGGAGCACGCTACAGCATCGCCGGTCAAATGCCAAGCTGGTTATGGTTTACCGCATCACAAATGTCTTAATCGACATCCCACCAATGAGATTCTTCCATCACCTTACTCTTGGTGGGCATGGTTATGGACACAGATTCCTTGTACCTTTCTGTAGAACAGATGTCCTCAAGTACTCCTTCTTCCCCTCGGCAATCAAACTGTGGAACCAGCTACCGGTTCACCAAACCACAGCAGACAGCCTGGAGGCCTTCAAGAGGGGTCTTACAGGGACACCATAGACACAGACCGAGCTGTTTTTATTGTTTTAACCCGCACTCTACACTCCGCACAACGTTTTTGTATATACACCGCTGTACGAAAATGCCCCAGAGAGGGATTACTGTACAGTAATGGAAGAAGAAGAAGAAGAAGAGTCTCTCAGTAAAAATACGTAAAAATGTGAAATACCAAAAACTGTGCGTCTTTAATACGCGTCTTTAATGCATGTCAAATATATTGAAAAAAAGAAATGAAAAAATGTATGAACCGGTCCTTTCAGAACGTTCAAATTAGATCGAAGTTGATTTATGACAAAGGTTTGATAAATCCTAATACATCATTCTTATTTCCCAATAATTCACGCTTTTCATAAAGATAAGAATATCGATGTCAGGGGAAGTTTGGGTCCCTGGACGAAGCACAATGCCTTATAGCATTCATTGTGATGAATGAGATACGATTTTGTGGATCTTACGGATGGCTTGAATGTGCTGAGTGTTATAGTGTTTTACCCTTATAGTGCTGTAACCGACTTCATGCATGCTTCATGCTTATGCAAACAGGTCCAATCAAGGACAGCCGCCAAGTAAATTGGCGACAAGCCTGTGATCTAACCTGTTTGATACTTTGAGTATCGTTCCTCATCACAGTTAATCAGATTTATAAGGTTTTGAAAAGCAGACGACACAAAAATATATTTTTAGAAAATTACCCAGCATTCTAAGGGTTAATTTATTGACATGCCATACTCTAAAACGTACTTGACATTGGCGGCTAGCCTGTGATCTAACCTGTTTGCTACTTTGAGTATCTTTCCTCATCACAGTTAATCAGATTTATAAGGTTTTGAAAAGCAGACGACACAAAAATATATTACCCAGCATTCCAAGGGTTAATTTATTGACATACCATACTCTAAAACGTACTTGACATGGGAAACAAATGTGGATCATACCGATAAGATTAGATACACGTGGGTGCAGGTGCGCTGCATGGCTCACCTTATCTCGAGATATTGCGCAATGATATCTAGTCCAAATGATCCGGGCGTAGATATTTCATCCTTTAATTTATACCTGGTTAATCTTTCACACTTTATGTGTTTTTTTGCTATCATTCATTCATAGCTTGTTATAATTGTAATGTACCCTTATTGTATATATATGTTATACTTAGTTTAAAATAAAGTTATGTTCTGTTCTATGCAATCCAGTCACAGCTTGGGTCATACGAGCTGACCCATTACCAAACAATAACGACATTTAACCAGTTTGTTGCAGACAATTCTGGAAATCATTTTGGGAAAAGGTGAAATTGCTCTTAACGAACAATTTCTCCTTTTCCCACAATATTTTCTGCCATTATTTTTCAATTTCATCATATTTTTTAAATGTCGTCTACAAACTATATAATTTTGGACAATCGAAAAATTGACATTTGATAGAGGGTTAAATGATACCAGGATCCGTGCACCCTCTAGAATGAGAACAAACACATAGAAGGAACAAGTCGATAGCCATCGAATTTATGCCTTACAATGTCCCCAAGTTTCGAGCAAAGTTACAAGTGAATTATTGCCCTGTTTATGAGATTATATGCAAAACATATTTATGGTGTCTTGGTGCGCGAATCCTTTAACATTATTTTCTTTTATATTTTCTTTTCTTTTTTCTCTTTTTCTAATCTTCCCCTTCTTCTACATAATATAGATGAGAACATAGGGGGCGAGCGCTCTTAGTTAAGCATGGTCGCTGGTACTGGCTGATACTGGTTCCCGGCCTCAATCTGGCGGGAGGATAGAAACAGACAACAGGGCCTGACAAGAGTGTCATGGCATAGTATGAACTATTCATTGGCTCAGTCGACCTGACTGTAATCTTATCGAGATTATAAGAAGGAATAACAGTAACATGACGACTTGGTTAGTTGTTGCAGTCACTTGCGGCTGGTTTTCTGCATCACTGTTCTGAAATGACAAAAAAGGAAACCGAAATCCAAGCGATACCCAATAAGATGTTCAATGCGTACTGTAGATGGCGCTTGTGTGCATGCTCTCAATTACTCGATGTCATAAGCAAGATTAGCAGATGGCTTCCGAAGCATAAAGCCCTTAGTATGCCATGGTCGCTGGTGGTTGTTGTCCTTCCTTCATATTTCGAGATGACAAATAGGGAGTCCAAAACCCGAGCGACCTGGCTGTTGAACAAGCTAGCGCCCTTTTCAGATGATAATATAAAATACTCGTGGGTGTCGATGTCCTAGCTCACAGTTTCTCGATATCATAAGCGGGGATAACCCCTACCTGACGCTCTCTTCAACATATCAACTGATAGGCAAGGTCATGTGTGGCGAAGTGATCAAAGTGGATGATCTTTAACTCGGGGGTCCCGGGTTTTCTCCTAATCTTCGCATTTGGTTTTGTCGCAGTATCTGTTGGCACAACGGTCCAGGGAACCGTTTTACTAAACAACTTAAGAAAAGTATTTGCGTAAGTCATAACTGATAAACATGGATATTATCATGGATGAAAGTACAATGTTGCAATGTGACACGTCATTGGAAACGCCTCGGCGAGATGATTCCAATGATGTGTTACTGTGCAATATTGCTTCGCCCAATAGTGAAGTAAAAGGAATTATTGTTTTTCACTTACGCAAATCTAATGCGTTAGCTGTTTAGTAAAACGGTACCCAGAGCACTTACAAAGCATCAGCGAACCCAAAGAATTCCGCAATACTAGTATAGCTAAAAACTGTTGATAAGGCGTGAAAGTCAAATGCTTAAATATTTAAGTGATAAAGAAAAGATACTTATGAGTGCTGGGTTGTTGGCTTAAAACTTATTCAAAGATATAGAAGTGGAAATGATACCAGAAAAAGTTACAAGACACGTAGTTAGGTAATCGTGGTCTGTGGTATACCAGTGCTTGTTTTCAGTCTCAATGATAATCAAGGCTACAAAAGACAAAAAGAATTATAGTAGGATTGTTAACAGCAAATATGAGTAATTAGCGGTGATGATTGTCTGATTAACAACACACATGTGTTCCAATTCATAAGAAGGGGTGGCAAAATGATTTTACAAGACATATAATTACTTTGTAGGTACCCGTAGTTGGTGTGCTCTGGGATGTGTTTTCTCTCGGATATTTGCAATGTTACCTAAGACAAAGATATTGTGATATGGTTATAAAGAGCAATGGTAAGATTTTTGCAAGTGCTCGTGTTCTAGCTCACAATAAGTTCCATTCTTTAAGAAGACTTGTAATAAATAGTTTTAGATACTAATAATATTGGGTGGCCCTATGCGTGTTTTCGCTCTAGGTTATAGGCAATACCAATGAAGACTAGAAAGCCTATAGTTCGACTATGAAGAACAAAAGCTAACTTTATCTCTGAAAGGAGGAATTTAGTGAGAGGCAATCATCTAGCTACATTTATAACCCTTAGAGTGCTAGGTAATTTTTCAATAGTAGATTTTTTGTGTTGTCTCATTTCCATAACCTTAAACGTCTTCTTAATATTGGTGAAGAAAGATACCCAAAGAAGCGAACAGGTTAGCTCACAGTCCAGTCGCCATTTTATTTGGCGGCTGGCCTGGATCTTACCTGTTTGCATAAGCATGTAGTCGGTTCCAGCACTATAGGGGTTAAAAGCGATGGGTATTGACAAGTTCACTTGAATCCATCTATAGCTTACATTGCCTCTGTATACTTCTAGGCAGTTTTAAGGGAATGTTTAGAAATCTTATTAATTGGTAATTTCGAAGTTAAATCGGTTATAGCCGGAAATTGATATAGCTATTCGACTTCTTGATTTCCTATATGTATTCGATAACGGGGTTATCGTTTGATTTAAACGATATGTTCCTGACATTACCACACGGGTATAAATGTAAACACACGAAACAGGACAAAACTTAAAATCACATGGCCCCTCTCCTCGTGGGTTCAAATCCTGAGAGGGATATGAATTTTCATGAGAGGCAGTCTCCCGACTGACTTACGGAATGCCGATTACAACAATTCAGGCCTTTGTGATGTGTTTTGTATAAAAGCAACGGGGAAAAAGAAATCATTATCCTGTTCATTACAATGGCGAAACAGGTTACCAGTTAATGTTTTTTACCATAATTTTTATCTTCGCATACAAGATTAAGGGTACTTCTCTTAAGGGTATTTTTTGTGACGAGCCGAGCCAATCACAGCTCACGGAAATACCCGAGTAGTTCCGATTGGAGCCGAGCAAATTATTAACCCGAAAAGAAAACAATGACTCACATCCGATCAGTGAAAACACTGTCGTCACTGATGGAATAAGTCTTCGTCTGCATTAAATTGGTTTTCTTCAAAGGAAAAACTTATATTGGATTTTATAGTAAACCTGAAAGGTGAACTAGGGCTTGCCAAAGTCTTCATTCCACCGCTGCCATCAATTTAACGAACCGAGCAAACAAAACTTTACGAGACGCACTCTAATTCAACAATTCCTCTACTGCTAAGTTGTGTTGTATAGTCTAACTTGTGTTAAGCAGTCACCCTTTTAAGCAGCCAACATACCTTAAACAGCCACTACAGAGAGTCCCATTGTTAGATTTATAGTGAAAATCAATTTGTTTTAAGCAGCCAACCTGTCTTAAACAGCCAATTTACTCTGTCCCTTAGGCTTGCCTCTTAACACAAGTTTGATAAAATTTATATACTCGCATATTATCTATAACCATGCATACGGCTCCTTCATTTGCATTGACGGTACAAGAACGTTACACTTTCTTCTTATTTGGGGTTTTACTTCGTTTTAAACAATATTTGTGATATATCATAGCAACAGTTTATTTATTCATGTGTCTATTGAGTCTTTCCAGTGCTAGGTTAGAAAGTTATGTATCTTATTACCCATATACACCCAATGATAAAGAGGATTAGTCAATTTGGGCGTTGAAACAAGGTTGTAGGATAAAAGCCCGCCACGTGACCTATTGCTCCAACGAGTATATATCCTAAAGATAGACATGCCTGTTGACTTACAAAAGGTCAGAGGTTACACGTCTAAACTTTATTCAGTCATTGTAAAACAATGAGTACTAAATATTCTGCATTAAAGTTACATGGAAAATAAGCCTTGTTGCAAAGTGCCCTGAAATTGTGCGAGTGTGTCACTTTATGAATGTGAAAAAGAGAAATTTCTGATAGGTTGTCTATCTTATTTTCTTAACCCTTTAATGTATAGAGATAAGGCTTTTCTGTGACACCATAGGTATCAACCATCCGATTATCGGAGACTATTAACGCATACATAATCAGTCACCCTAGGCAAAGACCTAATAAACACTGTTCATTAGGTCTTTGCCCTAGGTACCTATTTGCACAGGATTATCTCCGATAATTGTTATTGATTGGGGTACTGTTAATCAAACCAAAATTAATGCAATTTACGTTCATCTAATAGATTTTCTCAAAGAATAAAAGACGACGAGAACAAAATTTCCTTTAAGTTGATGATTTTTTTTTCATTTAGTGATACATACATATCAGGATTTAGGTGTACAAAATAAACAAACAATGAAACTGTATATTGAGGTGTGAATTATACAAAATCAAAAGTAATATAGTAACTTATGTGTTTTCCCCAAGAGATCCCTAATTTGATTTTCTGTTTTGTCATCAATTGAAGAAAATTTTGTTGACGAAAAAGTCCATTCATGACTCGAGATGCATACTTTGTCTTTGCATATTTCTCAACAAAGCTGAATCATTTTATTTCAATTTCCATTAAAACCGTTTCCAAAATGAAAAAAAAAGAATGTTTTTCAACGCAATATTGCTTCGTAAAGAAGTTAAACCTGGTCATCTTATACATGTAAAACGGTTAATATCAATTCATAATGACAACGAAACATGCTTATATTTCCGTAAAAAACATGTCCATGGGTGATGAATTTACCAAAAGCTCTTTGTTGTAGTCAAAGTCGGAGGAATGATCTTATTTGCTTGTCCGTGAATTGGTAAAATTCATAAGCATTTCATCATCTTCAGGCTCGAAAAACCGATCAAATGACTGCTCTGAATCAACATTGATGTCTGACATGCGATCGGAAACACCAATATTGGCTAAATGTCTTAAAACAGCCGTCTTTATAGATAGATAGATGTTTATTAACTTAAACTTTTACAAGTTTCTCGTTATAACATATAGATATACAATATAATATACATTCACATGATCAAGGCATTCTGAAGTTAATCTCACAATCTTTATAACGTCCATTATTCAACGGCTTTATTGTCAATCGCCTTTAAATTTAGAACAATAGCTCCGTGTCATAAACATTCTTTACAGATCGCGTGCCGCATGCTCTTTAATTGGATAGAATTTTTAGAAGTGTGTTAAGTTTCTAAAGAATTGCATGAAATCCTTATCGAGTCTTTACAAATCGGCATTGTTTTGATCTTTTATGACCAGATATTGAAGGCCTCTCAGTAATTGGGATGGTAATTTGAATTCCCTTCATCTCAATTTGCTAGCGGTATTTTCAGAAGGATGTCGTGAGACCATTGTCTAAAGGTTCTCTCTAGAGCAAAAGTTTAAACTTTGACCCTATAATTTTATCATCGGAAATGAAAGAAAACATATTTATTTAAGAGGAAAATGAAATTTGGAGAAAGTGACTTGTGTGTAAAGTTATGTAATTAAGGGTTAAAGTTGAATAAATATTTCAGCTGTCAAATAGCGTTCTATGCGGTCATCGATAAAACGTCAAAATAGGTTTTATACGGTAATAGGTATAACGGCGAAAAGGGTTTTATACGGTAATCGATTAGGCGGCGAACGGCGCTATATACCGTAAAGGGTTAATTAATACATCTCCGAGTTTTAAATTGTCATCTGAATGACTTTAAAATTACCATTTACTAAAGTGTTAAAAACTTAAGATGAATATTCATGAACTAATGGGATAGACAGCGTTTGGAATGCTGTTACCAGGTCAATGTTTGAAAGTAATATATCATGTCTCCGTAGACAAGACTATTAGGCTAATCAATCATGGAGTCTTTAGTTTTATCAGCGAGTTTAGTCCATTACTCCATACAGAGGATTGCAGACGACAGTTTCATAGTATTAAAAAGGTCGCCAAGTTTTCAAATTAATTGAACCTTTATATTGCAAATATAGATTAATTAGAAAGGAGTGTTACAATAGAACAAAATGCTCCTCTCGAGCTTTTCTCTTCTGTCAGAATGATTTCTTGGACATGCCTTTAAAGTGATTATAAATGGTGTAAAGGGGGAAAGGTATCGTGAGCGATTCCTTGTCACGTGAACGGGTAGATTTTCAGTCTTATCTATCCGAACATTTAAAGTGTGGGAAATCATAACATTGTTTTAAACGGACATGATTATTATTTGACGTTATTGATAAAGAAAATTGCGTTTGCATAAGAGGATAAATTTATTGTGAAATATAAACGTGTTTGCGCCGAATATTCTAATGTACTTGACTCGATAAGTTTATGGACGTTTAAAAAACTGTTCGAGATGGGTTTAATAGTATAGATTTAATTAGACAAAATCTTTGCTTTGTCTTGTTGGTGCACTGAAGGTGTTTTGGTAGTACTAATGATTCAAGATGACACACTGTTTGTTTAAAAACACCTTTATACATTTACTCTGGATACTTTGTTTGTCGTCCACCGCATCTGCACAGGCTGTGTCAACTGTAACGACACCATCGCCATCCCCAACAACTGCAGGTATTTTTAAAGTTTTTCTTCTCAAAGAGTCATTTCTAGCTAAGATATGTTTAAATATTCAATGTGAGTATATCGATATTTTTACATATAAGATCATCACACGCCAGATTGATCATGTGCATCTACTGTGAAATATTTATCTAAGAAAAGGGCAATTCTTCCCTTTAAAAGCAATTACAGATAAGTTTTCATGGGAATTTCTTCGATAGTTGTATCTAAATTCATATGTAGTCATTGATTCCCCCACCCACACACTTTAAACGCCAAAATTTCGACAGTCCCGAGTTTAAGTTTTCAAAATGTTATGAAATTGAAAAATAATTTTCTAATGGGACAGAAAACATTGTTTGAAAAGAAGAAATTGCTCGTTAAGAGCAATTTCTCCTTTTCCAACAATGTTTTCTAGAGTCGTCTGCAACAACCTGGTCAAATGTCTTATTGTTTGGCAATGAGTTAAGAGGTTTGGTATTGGCATTGGTTGGTTGTAGCACTTGTGCCACAGAGCTAACGGGTTCACTTAAAGTATGTTAGGTGGAAATTTCAAACCTTAGAGGTGCCAAACCAAAGATCAAAAAAGAAAAATAACATTTGAAGTGTTCCCTCAATGTCACCATGAACACTGATACAAGCATTGTTTTCCTAAGTTCAATTATAGAGAGAAATAGTAGTATGGTAGAACTGGTTATGATCATAAATATCTCGAGGCAATGGTGTATTAAGGTAAGACCTGGGTAATGGAAAACTGGTTTTTGCTTTGGTTAAAGATTAAGTTTAAATGTAATTCATGAAATATGCATCGCTTCAAAGACATTCACCGAGCCAATTTTGATAATTCGTCTGATTTTGAATTTATATTTACAAAATGATTATGAACGATTTTGTTATTTATTTCATATTGATTACCGCCCTTTAAACTTTAATTTTCACATTAAAATTAAGATTTCATAGATGAAGTTGGCAAATAGAAATTCTAAACCAGGAAGGATTCTTATAATATGAAATTTGGTTTTAAGATGGCATCTGCTCTTTATAATCTTTAATTTTGTTATTCTGACTTTTCTTTATTACCCAGATCTTACCCTAACTTCCGCTACGATGTAACTGAAGATGTATTATTCAACAACTTTTGAAATAGTAAAAACAATTAATTCTTGTTTCTAAAAGTCGTTCACTGTACAATACGATACAATGGTTTGTTGCATGTAAAGGCCTGCGGTCCGTTACACAGGTTACATATGAATGCAAAAAGCATGTTCACAATACCCATGGAAAACGTCGTTGGTAAAATCTAAAAGGGATAACATAGTACCTACCTACTTCTTCACTAATCTATTCTACCACAAGTTCCCCCTGATTAGAATTCTAAGAGAGGAAGTCCCCATGCTGATCAGCGAAATGCAGATGGTTTCGAAACTTTCTACTTGTCTTGCACTAATAGTGTCGAGCAGTAAAACAAGGGGCTTCCCCTCCCCCCATTACGAGCCAGGCATTGCAATGTTGCAGACCATTCTGGAAAACATTGTGGGAAAAGAGGAAATTGCTTTTAACGAGCAATTTCTCTTTTTCCCACAATGTTTTCTGCCCTATTAGAAGATTATTTTTCAATTTCATCATATATTCAAATGAATACGCAAGTTTCGCTTTCCTTTTCTTGTTCTTCTTCTCCTCCTGCTTCTTCGTTTGGTTTTTGAATTATATTATATGAATAGATCCAAAATAGCCCTTAAAATTGATATGCTTAAGGTAGCATTATGTAAAGGGGCATCGCAATCAACAAATCATAGCTTAATCGAATATCGATCAGGAAGTGAACTCTCGCAAGCTTTATTATCGCAGAAAAAAAACTATCCATTCATTAAAGTAATAAATAACATCAAATATCCTGTCACCAGGGCAATTCACGGACCGATAACAGGGTGCCATAAAAACCATGTGATATCCGTCACTAGATCATGTGATCGCTGAGCAGTAGGCCTATTGATTTTCCGTTTTGTTTCACTTTTTTTCGTGTTTTAGTTGTCAATTTTTGTTTGTTTATTTGAATCCATATAGGTAACAGAATAAATGGAACAGATGGTTGGTTTCTTTGAATAGGAAAGGTTATCGGGGTCTGCTTCGAAGGGTCAATTCGGCTCATCAGGTAATATTCATACACATTGCCCGATAACATTTCCGATTCAACGGATTCCAACCATCTTTTCTCTATGTCTCAACCAAATTCTCGATATGAAAATTTATGACTTGTACATAATTGTGTTAAGATATTGGGAAGAAACAACGGGGATGGTCATATCATTGTTGTGATAAATTGTGGCCAGACCCGTTTGCAAAAGCTTGTTTCCTTGTACTTATACTTCACTTTAAGAACCTTGGCACAAGTTACGTTTGAAGTTAAGTAAGGGATAGAAATAACTGTGACAAAAGAATAAATTGCTGTTTAAGTTGGAAGGCATCTAAGCTTTAGATACTGACTGCCTCACTGTATGGACATAACTGTTCAATCAAAACAGGATTCAGTAGCTAATAAAACGTGGGTGAGCACAGCCATGAGTTGGTCGTATTTGTCAATAACTAGTTCAACCAATTAATTAAGCATACAATCACTCAATCAAACAACAGCGAGTTTCATTTATCCTTGCAGATGTAATCGTTACCTCCGATTACTGTGCATTCATAGGCGGAAGTTTCGAGTTTGTTGCCTTTGTTTACAACGCCAAACCCTTTTACCGCGTGGATTGGATAGGACTAGATGTAGGAACTACTACTTACGTTAGAATAGTTGTGAATATATCAGACTGTTCTTTCCATGGTATTACCGATGATGATAGATCTAGGTACAGCGTCGAATGTGATTCGGACAACGATGTATATACGTACACCATGCGTATCAATCAAGTAGAGGAAAAGGACCTCTATACGAGTTGGACATTCCGAGTGTTCAATTCCATAGATGACGATGTTTCCGATCCAAAAACAGTCCTATTCTGTGGTAAGAATTTCACCAGTCCGTAGCATATAAGTAGGCGCGTCCACTTGGACTGCACAGTATTGTTAAGATTACGTGAAAACTTCCATCTTAAATCAGCAGTGTCAATGTTCTCTGAATCATGTTATGAATTAAATGGGACGAAAATGCTATGATTATTTTGACTACGCTGTCTGGTGATAACACCACCATTTTTTCCCAACAGACTATGGTCAACAGACTCGTCTTCCACTATTGGAAGTTTTATCTAACTGAGGAATGGTGTCTATGATTAGGAAATGATGCTTTGTTTAACTGGTGGTGAAACAGGATACATAAATAACCACACTTGAAAGTAATGAAAGAAAATCATACTAATTTAACGATATGAAAATGTAAGACATTCCTTTTGTTAAACACAATACCTAAAGATGATTATCTTAATATAAAGCTTCAGCAAAACAAACTTGTGAATTATGCAAACGAAATACCAATCGCTTCTTTAAAAATCCTAGGTAGAACACAATATTTCTCACTACAAACGTCTAGAAGTAAGGTCACCACCGTGTTCTGTTCTGGGTCGGTGACCGACCAAATATCAGCCACAAGACGTTACGACATCGTATATACAACAAGTCCTAATATAGTCGTGATGGTTTCATCAAATAGCCATATAAAGGAATACATCATTGACACAAGCGGCTGGACTACCGACTGATACAAACCTTTGCTTTCAATATGCTGATTTTATTTCTTTATCTTGTAAACAGGTAATGTGATTTCAATTGGAAAGAAAGTGGAGAGTGGTTATATTGGAGGTGGTTCATATAAGCTTTTACTTGCTGTTGACGGAAATATTTCAACGGATTATTATGCATGCCGCTGTTGCGCCAATTTATATGGAACATCTGAAACGTGGTTACGCGTAGATTTAGGACACACCTACAGGATCTCTAGGATAATATTATATGGAGGAACAGACTTTCCTTCTTGTAAGTATCATCAAAATCATTTTTACAGCTCATTCCTATCTGCATACATGACACATATGCTAATAGGCAGTAACAGTATTAACAATATCTAGACGGTATTAGCTTACAGTCAGGTTCCAACAATTCCACTATTCACAGATAGTTCAATAAGATAATTATCTTGAATCATAAATGCAGAAGGCGCTCGACTTAACCTGTAATCGAAAACAAAAAATGCCATGACAAGAGGTAGACTGGGATCCCAAAAGCCTTATTGAAACAAAGACATTACGGTTCTTTACTCTAACTTTGGATTCTAGCCTTATTGTAAGGTGAGTTTTTATTTTTCACAAGTATTGGTAATGTGACGGTAATAGGGTTTATGTATAAATACTACTTCTACAGTCTCGCTGTAGAAGTCGGCATTTATGGGTAATTCGGTAGAGTGGTTGGCTCTCTTTCGAAGTTAAGCAACGTTCATCGCGGTAAGTACCTGGATGGGTGACCCTCGATGGCTTTACTCCGAAAGGGGCCCATACATGTAACAGTAAATCATCGTGTACAAGTCTTGTGCTCGTAAACTAGCTAAGACACGGAACTCAGGAATCATGAATATATTCGGGGAAAATGAAGAAAACGGTTAACTATACCACTCAAAACTCTGAATGAAGTCAACGTAGTCCATGTATTAAAAAAACCAAAACAAATGGAAGTCATATTAGCATGCAATGAATTAAGCTGCTTGTCAGGTTTAAAATCGAGAATGCTGAGCTTCACAAGTAGATATCAAAAAGTATGCAGAACGTACCATTTGGTTTTCACTGCTTGTTACAGCCATTTAACCCCAACGAAGTCGCTTTATTGGACATCCTATTTTTTTATGTTAACACGATTATTAAAAAAAAAGACAATTTACACTGCCTTTTTTCCACTTTTGTATAAATGTAAACTAATGTATTGGTGGAAAATTGCCTTGGGTCTATATTATTAAACGCATTGAGGTCTAAGTAATTAAGTATGCGATTTCACCGGTTTCTTTCAAAATCACGTTGCACTTAATATTAATCAATGATATTTAGTAGATGCCTGTAAGATTATGTTTACCCACAGCATAAGGTATTTTAAGAAAGATCAGAAACAACACTATTCTGGGCTCTCAAAATAATCGCCAAAATTACAATGCAATATAGTGAATATACTTTACACGATATAATGACTCATTTTCTCACGTATTTCCTGTTTTTTTCTATTTTACAAAAGGTGGTTCTCACGATGGTTATACAGAGCACGGACTACCATAATTAGTATTTAAAATGACAGTTTTCTACATCGATAAAGAGTCAGGCAACATAATACACATGATTTAACTAATATACATTTGACGTAATGTAAAAGCAAAGAAAAGAAACACCAAAAAATAAACGCAATTTGAATATTTACTTGTACCGACAAATGAGGTTTGGTGAAATAATGAAAAAGAGAAATTAACTTTAACTTGTTTAGGTATCGATCTGAACAGAATGTTCCTTATGTCCTTTTCATGACAGATGTTCGAGGTATAACCATTCTTTTGGATTCCGATGTAGTCCAAACCATGGCAGATATTACAGATTGGACTGATTTTCTTGATCTCAACATAACATCCGATCACACTGCCCGCACCGTGTCAATCTTGTTTGATGATTTCGTAAATATAGAAATTTGCGAGTTGCTGGTATTTAAAGGTAACTAACACTAGATTTAAAATCGTTATTTATTTTCTTTATCAATCAAAGCCATTTTTCACACTTTACAAATAATAGCCAACATCAAATATCTTATTTAGTTCAATAATTTACACGAACACTAATGGATGCTCAATTTGAAGAAAGGAGGAATCATGCACAAGGTTTTCTTCTCTTAGAAATACATGTAAAAAGGTTATGATACATGTATACATGTAAATCTGTAGTTCTCTCACTAACTTTAATGTACATAAAACTTTTAATATATATAATATATATATTGCTTGGGTTTTTGTACCTAAGATATTATTTGAAAATAAACCATTTCGCTTGTAAAATGCTTAATTCTGTTTGGCTTATAATTGAATTGAATTAGTATTTAAAGATAAACTGCTATCTCTCAACTTTCAGGATGTGCCGACTATTTCTACGGTGTGAACTGTGCCAGGCAGTGTCATTGCAATGGAAGTCCTTGTAACATTTTGTCCGGAAAATGTCCATCGGGACGATGTCAGATAGGCTATAGTGGAGAAACCTGCAGTGAATGTATGTCCGATTTAATCTTTCCATAACGTGATAAAAGTTATAAATATGCACGAGAAAAAAGCATTACTGTTCGATTGAATAATTACATAATATGGTTTTGCTATAGTATTAGATATCATCCTGTTATGGACCAGTTAAAGCACCAACCTCCTTTGCAGAGTTATCATTCGTTCCTCACAGATATTGATAAGGTGTCTTGGTGGCCTAGTGGTTAGAGGACAGAACTTGCATCACATGGACCCTCTCTGCGTGGGTTGAAATCCCGGTCAGTTAAGTATGGGGTTTCATAAAGAGTAGGACATCGCAACATAACTATGGGAGCGTAGAAGGAACTGATTTATATGGATAGAGGTTGAACAAAACTGGTTGATTAATTCTTTCTCTGTTTTATCAAAAAACCAAAAAGAAGTATTGTTTTGTTTTCTATGTTCTCTTTGAGTACATATACCAAAAGATAACATGAACAAACCTTAAACAGTTATTGCATGTTCTAAGCTGTAAATTGTTATTGGTTCAAACCATATGCTTTCTTAGTTGTGGGTTTTAACTAATTCTTTAAAACATAATATTCTGAAAATGCCCATTCTCCTATTCACAACGTGGGTCCAACATATTTGTAAAAAGATATTCTTCATCTACGACATGTTCTTGGTTTTAACCCGCAATATTTCAAACATTAAGCATGCCGCGGAGGTGAAGCATTCTTTGTCATTGCCGTTTACGTATTGATCATAATGAATTAACATGAATCCCTCACAGTGTGAGAATCCTGTGTAAAACAGATTTTCTGACATCAGTTGCAGATTACTTTCTGTATGAAGATGAATTTTCGTTAACTCGATTGGTTTATAATTTAATGTGTTCAAATATCATTCAGCGTAATGATTATAATGTCTTTATCCACATCGCCTTTATTTGTTGGACATACTTTTATCATATTCAAAAGATACCTTGACTCTTACATCATCACATTACAACAGATATAACTATCATTACTAATCAATTGAACACCGCGACGACAAGTGAAATGACAGTCACAACGGTTAAGTACACCACCATATTCAAGGAAAAGCTCCCGCCTTCCTATTCAACCTCAATCATATCAGCAATTACAAAGCAAACAGCAAGTCCCTCTACAAGCACGTCATTTACTTCAATGACTGTGATACATGTTCCTTCAACCTCAAGGACACCGTCCTCTCCAAGGAAAAGCTCATCATTCTCTGTAACAAATCCACCTTCCTATTCAACCTCAATCATATCAGCAATTACAAAGCAAACAGCAAGCAAAGCACGTCATTTACTTCAATGACTGTGATACATGTTCCTTCAACCTCAAGGACACCGTCCTCTCCAAGGAAAAGCTCATCATTCTCTGTAACAAATCCACCTTCCTATTCAACCTCAATCATATCAGCAATGACAAAGCAAACAGCAGGTTCCTCTCCAAGCACGTCATTTACTTCAATGAATGTGATACATGTTCATTCAACGTCAATGACACCGTCCTCTCCAAGGACAAGCTCATCGTTCTCTGTAACGAATCCGCCTTTCTATTCAACCTCAATCATATCAGCAATGGCAAAGCAAACAGCAGGTCCCTTTACAAGCACGTCATTTACTTCAATAACTGTGATACATGTTCCTTCAACCTCAAGGACAACGTCCTCTCCAAAGAAAAGCTCATCGTTCTCTGTAACAAATCCACCTTTCTATTCAACCTCAATCATATCAGCAATGATAAAACAAACAGCAGGTCCCTCTACAAGCACGTCATTTACTTCAATGACTGTGATACATGTTCCTTCAACCTCAATGACACCGTCGTCTACCAATGGTTCAAATTCACCTGCAAATACGACCCTACCAGGAACGACAACCCTGAGAAATCCAACAGGAGAACCTCTCCAAGGTTTTTCATTGACCCCTTTATTTAAGCTTATATGGAGGACTTTTGACCTCTTATTTATGGAGCTGTGGAAGGAAAATAATGATCTTTAGGGGGCATATCAAGGAACTGGGTGTCCTTATCTATGTTATTTTGGGGTGAAGGAAAGACCTGCCTCTCTCAATATCAGCACTTAATACAGTTCATACCCGAGCACAGAATCCTATTCGATAACACCAACTTTGTCTTATTCAACAGATGACAACACAACAAGTACCATACCATATCCAACTACAAGCACTAAACCAGCTGTTGGTACGTACTGATTTATCGCCTTTTAATGCTTATTTAAAACAGCATTCATAGAATCTTGAACTTAAACAACGATTAAATTGGAACTCGTTAACAGATTAGCCCTCTTTTCTATGATTCCGGAATTTATTGGACTAAATAGAGCTGGGTTAAGAGCTCATGGTATTGATAATTAAAAGTGAACACCCGTCAAGAGATGATTCTAAAGTGTATGAATAGGTTGGTTAATGGTTTATTTAGAAGTTAGCTTTCTATTAATTTTCAGTTTATGAAAGTTTCGCATGCTTTTGTTTGAGTTTTCCTGTAGTTTTCAGTATATATTAATTTGGAAGACATTAGAAAGAAAACAACAATGTGCTTTACCGTAGGATATATCGTCTTCAATAACATCATGTCGTAAAAGTAAATGACATGAAAACATTGTATTATCTCTGCTTGGAAAAGTTCACAAATCCTCGATAGCTCTATTTCATTAACGACGGAAGTAAATAATATTTAAAAAAAAGAAGTTACTCAGTGGTTGCAAGATATGAAAAATATTTGATGTTTGATAAGATCATATTTTATATGCACGTTCCAATACTTGTCTAGATTGCGGTGTTCCTGAAGATATAGAAAACGGATTAGCTAACTACACGAACACAACTGTTGGCTCAACAGCATCATACACCTGCAGCATGGGATATAACATGATCGGAGACAGTGTAACAATATGTAGAGAGGATGGTAAATGGCTTGGTATTCCGCCGTATTGTGAGATTATAGGTATGTTATACATGTTTAAACCTTATGATGCTGTGTAATTTTCTAGAAATAGATGTTTGTGTTTTCTGCATTCTAAAACCTTAGAAATATGCTTTATTTTAATAAGGAAAGATACTCAGAGGAGCAAACATGTTAGATCACAGGCCAGCCGCCAATTTACTTGGCGGCTGGCATGGATCTAAAACGTTCGCATAAGCATGAAGCTGGTTCAAGCAGTGTAAGGGTTAACATATTGATTAATCAGATTAAATAATCATAGTATCTCCTTGTCTTATCCATATGAAATATAGATGTTTTTGTGTGAACCGGGTTTGAAATAATCCGATTTACGAATTGAATTTGACATTATGTATAACACTTGAAATTCTACTGTTTCTACGATGATGATTGACCATGAGGTTGTTTCTGAATACACATACCTGCATGTAATATTTCAGATTGTGGTCCTCCGCCAAATCTAACAAATGGCGTATATTCGCTAGTGGGCGGAACAACCTACTCTTCAATCGCATTATACAGTTGTAACGGTAGATTCAAACTCAACAGTACGACCAATAGAAGGACCTGCTTGGCAAACGGATCATGGTTCGGTGATATAGGATTTTGTGTACCCATTGGTAAGAAATCTTTTTTGAGTGATTGTTCGCATTTCAATACTTTTACTGCCGCCTTTCTTTTAAAATTACAGTTTATGGAGTCTATATCATTGTATAGGTAGGTTTCTAGCCTATAACTTTGGTATGACAATGATTATTCGTCCAAATGTTCATGCATTTGTTTACTTATTAATGATATCAAATAGAGATCTTTTAAGAATAAAGATGAGACACACAAGATGGAAATAGACCCTGAAGAGATACGAGAACAGAAGGGACACAAAAACATAAATTGGATACACTCATACACCACAAATGTAAAAAAAAAAGTGTTTTGTTTTAATATCAAACAGCTTGTATGAGACTTCCAGTGCCAAGCGACGGTGCTGTCAGCTACACAAACAATGGAAACACCGCCCATTTTAACTGTACACCTGGATTCTCGTTAATTGGATCTGATAGATTAATATGCCTGCTGTCCGGTTCTTGGAGTGGACAAGTTCCCAAATGCCAAAAACGTAAGCTTGGTGTTTATTGTATTTTCAAATTAACGTTTCATTAGAACTGTAACGTTCTTGGAACGTTTATGCAAATCAGAGAACCTTGCGCTCTGTTGTAGAGTACATGCAGGTTTACATATAAACAGAGAGCACAACCAAGCAGTGGACGACATTGTTTTTTCACTGGTCGGATGTGATTGTGTCTTTGGGGGGTTTATTTGCTTGATTTATTACAGAACATACACGTAACTTTATAGCCGTATACACGTATCTATATCAAAAGCTGATTCGGTGATATTCAATATACATGATACACTTTTTTTTGTCAAAAGAGTAGGCGCAATAATTTGTCAAGAACTCGGCTGACCATCCAAAATAAATGATATGTCCGTTATCAGTTGCAGAGTTTATGACATCAAAAAGTGCTCTCTTTAGTCATATTTTTTTCATTTGACTCGACAATGTTTACTTGATATTTACCAATCGTTTATTTCATATAAAATGTTTTTTGATCAATAATCAAAACAACAATCGCATCATCATCAGGATCAGCTTCAAGCGTGCCTTCTATACAATGCGCTTAAAACACTGTTAGCATATACCATCATAACACTAGAATCATGAAGAGGTCGATGCTATTGCAAAGATCATCAACGCAGTACCTGCAAGCACTGTTAAGTTTCGACAGAGATCACATTAATTTCAAACCTTAAAAGAAGACAAAATGATAAACATATTCATTTTACCCGTTTAACAGTCCAGATTGAAATACAAGATTGTCCAAAAGAGAGTGATAGACAAAACACGTTGTGGAACCATACAAAGGCGGGGCAGACTGTCACTGTAGATTGTCCTGAGGGGCAAGAAGGTTTGTTTGTTTGTTGTTGTTGTTTTATTGCCATTTCAACCATTTGTTTTTTATTATATTAATATTTTCAGTTATATCTTGGCCACAGTTGACACATGTTCTCACTTAATTCCACATGGTTCTACCCTAAAATTTGGATTTGATCATTCAATCGTTATGGCTACAATTGATTTTTGATTGTTCATAAAATGTTGCAATTGATACGTCCAAATGAGATTTTGCTAGTGCAAATCTTCTGATAGTATCGCAATATTTCACAATGACATCATATACAAGGGCGTTAATATGAGTTAAACATATCAGATGAAGAATTAACGGTTGCCATTCCCTTTCTTTTGTTGGACCGCTTTAGTTCATATTATTTGAAATGATATCGATAAATATATGTCTATCATTAAATATAACCTACATCGTATGAATAGCCGATACACACGAATCTGTAAACGTGCATTACCTCAATGCTCTTTATATATCTTATTTAAGGTATAATTTCTAGACATTGCACCATGGAAGGAATCTGGAGACTTCCAAGATATACATGTGTTAGTGCTGAAATATCGGCGGCTGAAAGTACAGTAAGTTCAAACAGTTCACAATAAAGAATTCTCACAGATATAATCTCTCTAGTTATATACCAATACGCGCACATGTAGGATGCTTGTGAGACATTCGTGTCACCTACTGTTTGAAACATATAGGTACCACACCTCCCAACTAGGCGTGTAAGTAGCTAACTGTACTAACGTAATATGTTCTCGATATCTTGTTATAGTAATTCACTTACAAAGGTTCAATATGGGTCCTCTTCCTGAGTGCCGTACCAACATTTAAAGTTTTTGTAACGGCTTTCCTGGATGCACCAGTACTAGGCTAGGGATCTGAAGTGACTTGTAAAAGGCCACTCCCACGAAACCGAAGGTCTCGTTGGGGCTTGCACCCAGAACTTTCTGAGTTCTGAGTCGACCAACTTAACCACTGAGCCACGCAGGCTATAGATACGTAACAAGTTGATATGGAAAGTTCACATCAACATTTGTTCAACTTGTGTTGCATTTGTGTATACCAATCAAAAATCCAATTCATTGACCAAGACACTAACAAGTAATTACAATTGATGATCCTTCTATTCGAATTCAGCTTATTAGTTATTTTATGTTTCGCCTTGCAATGGTTTATAGATAGACGCCATCGCTAGCACCAACGTGACAGAGGCCGTTAAGAGCCATGCATTATCAGACGTTCTCGGAACCCTATCTAATTCTACTACGGAATCTACCGCCACCGAGAACTCTGCAATGGTTGACGGGGAAATCGAGAAAGTGACGGCTATTTTGGAAAAAGTCGCCAGTTTAAGTCAAGACATTATCGTCACTCCAAAACAATCAGAGGTATATAAGTTGAAATTACATTGTGCCTAGTACACATGGGCAGTGTTTGAATTCAACTCAAGTAAAATGGCTGATTTCGTGGAAAAGGGGAGGAACGAGTGTGATGTTTAATTGTTGATTTCAGATACATCATTTAAGTTTGACAATAAAACAGCACCTGAAATTGTCCAATATTGATTGTAGTTGATGTCTACTATGGTAAAATACTCACAAAGTAGGCCTACGGATAGTTTCGTCCATGCTATAACTAAAACTCAACAATTTTCCTTTGTGACACAACAACACAATGTGGTAAAAAATAACTAAAAATACAGTATTTGAAAATACCTCGTGCATTGATAAGCGGTCTACCGGGACAAGACAACCTATTCCTAATCGTTGGTCAAGGGAAACTAGAAAGGCAAAGTAAAACTAGAAGGTCAAAGTTGAACTAAAAGGTCAAAGTTAAACTTGAAGGTCAACGTGAACTAGAATATCCTGAAGCCATACACGAAGACACCGGATAATATCATCAACCATCGTCTTATTTTGGTATTTCAAAAATCGAATTACATGATGTTTATGATATTTCAATATTTTCACTCGCTTTCTTTAGATTGTATTCAAATGCTATTTTTGAATTATATCGTTGTTTTACCTTCAACCGCGACGGTTGAACGGTCAATTGGTC
Organism: Cerastoderma edule; assembly: GCA_947846245.1. Taxonomy (NCBI): domain Eukaryota; kingdom Metazoa; phylum Mollusca; class Bivalvia; order Cardiida; family Cardiidae; genus Cerastoderma; species Cerastoderma edule. The sequence goes on from OX401416.1 coordinate 18,266,997, forward strand.
CAAGTGGTTAGGTGAATTGCTGTTTGTACTTTTTACAGGATTTCATCGGTACAACAAGCAACCTGCTTAATCCAGGGAACAGTGAATCGTTCAAGTCACTTGAAGAAAACAAGGTAAATTAGCATAGCGTACACTCATATTCAAAGAACTGGCAAGTATCGAACAAGACTGTTAACATCATTTGCATAGGTTAAATTTCATAACTTTTATCATTTGGTCTAAAGGATATATTGTTCTATTTTTATTCAATGATATTATTGTAAAATATTTACTATGTTTAGCGCAAGTATTGTAAAGACTGTCTCGTGTACACAAAATGGAATTACACGGCCTTCGAAAGTTAGTGCTCCGAATCCTTGGCAATTGGAAACTGTGGTCCCCTTCGATCGAGTTTGATGACTCTTTTTGCGACAGGTTGATTGTTTTAATCTGATAGTAAATTTAATCCTGTATACTGTTCATCATTGTAAAGTTTCTCGTGAAAAATAAAAGATTGTGTGGGCATCATAACTAAAAAGCTTTTGATGTGATGTTAAAGAAAATCCCAAACCAGATGAAAGGCATGATACTATTACTTATCCATAATTTTTAAGTTTTTATCATCATATCTCTCAAACCGGCTGAAAGCATCAACATATTTATCACTAAATGTATTTTAGGAAGAATCTTCTGTTGCTGGAGCCGACAAAGTTCTTAAGGTTGTTGGAACATTTGCTAAAGCGATGGCAAACAGCATTGATAATTTAAACGGGAGTAAGACCATAACAAGCGACAACCTAGGTAAGCAGTGTATGTTGCATAAATGTGTAAGTGAATTCTTTATTACCTAAAACTCTCGATTAGTGGATTAATAACAATTTTGAAAAGGCAATAACAATTATTTACATCATTTATGACTTTTGTCTCAAATTAATTTTCTAATATAGGTAATCTCAATTTTCATATCAAGAATAGTACTATGTCGAAAAGGAGCCTATGACCAACTTCTACTTCCTTTCCCATGAAAGAAGCTGTTCTAACAGTTTTACCCATCATTTCCTTTTTAAGTTTTGACAGTGGCTAGACTGAACAGCAAAAACGATACACAGTTTCCAGAACAGTCAATGGACTCTCCAACTGGAGCACATGTACCACACAACTTTCTCGGAGGTATGTGGGAATTTTTCTTTTGCATGATATACATAAACTATTCCATCATTGAAGAAAAGTTTAAACCAGTGCTTCAGCATAAATTTCAGAGATCGCTTGAAAGCACGCATGGCCTTACAGATACAATATCCAGCTTGAAATCACATACCTTCAACAGTCTTCAGGATTGAGCGATTTCGGATTTTCATGTGCCCAAATGTTCCTGCTTACTTAAAGTGCCATAGTCTTGATTGCGCCCAAATTGGCAGTGCAGTAAATGGATGTTTTCTTCGTCATATGTTTGGTATTTGTTATCTAGATGTTTGATCCTATATATCCATATTTCAATATCAGCCATTTAAAAGAAAAGTAAGATCCATATCATGTCTACTTCAGGAGGTGGAAGCTACTCGGGGATTCTTTACCACAATTTGTCTGGTTTGCTGCCACCACGTCTTGAAAATAATGGGTAAGAGCTATTGGTACTCGTATCATAATTATGTAACAACTTTAACCGACATGACAAAATAAGAACAATTATTATTTAACATGATCTGGAATAATGGTTGTATTTAAACATTGCTGTGAAAAGGGTGGTTGTTTATTTTCAAAAGAAAACAAAAGCAAGTTGTATTTGTTTGTAGCCAATCTGTTGGCTTTCTTTAAGACTCAATGAATCTTGCAGACTTGAAGACTACGCTTGAATATTGTACGTGTGTATACATGTTCAACATGATTCTCAAGGTTTCTTTTTTTAGGTATTAATGAATTTCATGTATTATGAACAAAACATTTATATGGACAAATAAATGTTCTCGGTCGAACTTTACCAGTTTCTTATCGTTGATAAAGGCGTTTGGCATTTTACAAAGTTACGCTTTTTAGAGAATTCGTTTGTCTGTTATTTGCCTTCAAACGAGCCATGGACCAATATTTCGGTGATATATAAAGCATGTACTATATTTTCAACAGCAATAAAGATGAAGAAAACTTTCAGATAAATGGACCTGTTATGGATATGCAACTATTGAACACAACGAGTACACCAAGTTTTCAAATCACACTCAGTTTTGAGAACTTTCAAGTAAGTCAAATATTAATCAGTGCTAATTGTTTATTGGTCATATTTCAAAATAACGGCATGCGACATCTACATTCGGAACACCTCGGCCATTTCTTAAAATATATCTTCCGACATGAGCCGGGGATTGCCGAGTTGATACGATTGGCGACGTCTATAAAGAGGAAAGAACAACACTCTACTTGTAAATTATGGTGGACATCGTTTAAGTTGTGGGATTATCTCCAGTTCCGACTTTTGCACAGAAAAGTTTTAAACCTTCTGCTGTAAGTGCATGCATACGATGTGAAGAAATTGGTAAAAATAATTCACGGGATTCGTATATCAGTGTCAAATAGAGCTTGGTATTCGTCGGTGTTTCTCAAGCGGTGTGATATTACTTACTTTTGTCATTTTCATTCAGTTTATAGTTTGAAGAAGCTTGTTCTTACCTTCTGTCGATAAACACCTTTAAAATGAAGTAAGAATAATGTTATAAACGAAACAAAATAAAAATTGTCGCAATTCAATTCCATTCTTTTATCTTGTCCTATTGCTCCTTCATGTTCAATTTTGACATGCAGCCAAATCATTATGATTTAATGTCCCCTTATTTAAAGCATCGTTTCATTTCGAATTTCTCAGAGTGGAGACTATGATTCCCGATGCACATTCTGGAATTACAACAAGTAAGTTTTAATGTGAATTTATCCAAATCTCCATTTGTATTTCTTGTAAAATGGACAATAACTGCATTGGTTTGTTGTGTATGTTTTGGTATTTCATTAACAGTCTGTCAGTGTTGGTTCTTTCTTTTTTCCATCAATGGACAGGGCTCACTCTCGAGCAGTATGTACCTAGGTAACCAACAACTACTATGTAATTAATGTGCCTTGCACAAGGACAAACTGCGATAAAATAATTAGCTACCATCGGGATTGTCAAGATAAATTGATTGAATACTATAATCTAACCTAGCTTACTCTTCCAAAATGCTTGTAGCATTAGGAATGATTTGAAATTGTTTTGGATCAATAATTTATACAAAACTTTAAAGTTGTTATTTATCATTGCGGAAACATACATGTGTTCACACCAGAGTTTATTAAGTTCCTTAACTGATTGTATGTTTGTTATCAGTTGAAATGTTGTCAAAATATATATGCAGGGAATGATGGTCGTCATCAGAAGCTACGGAACATACTTTTGGTTCATGCCAAAATTTGTTGTCCCGTACTACTTTGTGAATTAGCCATGATATTTAGTAGCAGTAGATAGCATTCACATGTTACAAGATACATGTTAAATATGTTACAAGAAGGATAACACATTATGAAAACATGTATACATGATTTAACATATTTATGACAGGAGTCTTTGGGATACCTTCGGATGCTTTTTGAACGAAGACAAAACAACCAGTTCTGTAACAGTCTGCACGTGTAACCATACAACAAATTTTGCAATCCTAATGAATCCATCGACAACGGTAATACATGTATATGATAATAAAAGATATTTATGCTAGAACAACAAAAAACCTTGATGTAACAAAATACGAAAAGCTTCATGCTTCATAAAGGGCCAAAAACATAACATAAAGTCATAAGTTCCGTCATAGTATGAATTTCAATTGATTGTTCGAAGGTGCAATACCAAGAATTACCATTATGAAATAATCACTTCTCTTTATCAACAGTGTCATGTAACAAACATTTAATATGTCCGTCCGAAACAGACATGATTAGAGACGATACATTTTCTTACTACTACTTCATCCTGAATTCATTTTTTCTGCTGCGGGAGTCCCAGTCACTGGGGTGGGCAGCAGGCAGCTAGATTTTCTTATACCCAATCTTCAATGTGTTCTGTCCATTTGGCTGATACTGACGGAGTTGCATTCCGTTTTGCCCTGAACTATGCAGTCCGACCAGATCTTTCTGGGTCTGCCTAGTTTCTTTGCACCAGGAATGGCCATGTCAAGAGTTTTATTAATGGAGGTAGTAGAGCGCTGCATGTGTCCAAACCATTGTAGGCGTCTGCAACGTAAGGCAGTTGTTACCTCAGATATCCCCAATTTGGCATAAAGAGTGTCTGAACTGGCAACATCATTTGGTTTGGCTCCACAGAACCAGCGAACCTGCCGAGTCTCTGTGTACTTTTAATATACTTCAAATTTTCAAATCTGAATAGACAGACCAAAGTATGATGTTATTCAATATGCTGAATCTGACCAAGAAACGGTGGTAAAAATAATGATGCATTTGTTAAATGTTTCAATTGTTTTGCTAATTTAATCATGCTTATTGTTCGCACCATTCGTCATTTTGACCCCATAAATCCCCACGTCTCTTTCAATATTTCAGCCTAACGTCGACACCAAGGCCATCGACTATATAACGATAATTGGATGCAGTATTTCATTCATATGTCTGATCATCACCATTGTAATGTATAAAATTCTTTGGCGGTAAGCATGCAGATATATATTACATAAGCATTGTTTCAACCGTGCGTTAGACTTACATTTTGGTGGCCAACATGAATGTCCCGTAATGTTCATTCATTCCATGTACAAGACTCGATGGCCAAGTGGAAAGCGCTATCGCTTGTCACGCCAGCGGTCCAAGTTCGATTCCCGTCAATGACAATATGTTTTCAAAACTATACATATATTGTTTAGTTCTTTCTTAGGCATGCAGACATATATTATTACATAAGCATTGTTTCAACCGTGTGTTAGACTTACATTTTGGTGGCTAACATGAATGTCCCGGAATGCGTGCTTTACAATTAAAGATTTTGCTTTGTTTTGTTTGACTTTAGAAACACCACAGATATAGGTTTGCAATCATTTGCTTTTTTAGGGTTTATAAGGTTTTATTTCGATTTGAAAAGATAGCTTATGCAATGATGTTACATACCCCCCTATTATGTTTTAATATTGTCCAACTGTGACTATATGGCTTTACGATTTTTTTTTTAAATGACCATTTGCCTTTAGCATACTTAATTGTTTGATTAATGTAAGTTAACACTTGCATCAACATTATTTCGGTTAAAATGCGATGACCGACTCATTATTGGTACAGAAAGAATCCTATCTTAACTGTCCGTATAGGCTGTTCAATATTGGTAGAACTATCAGCATTCTGTTAAACAGCTGGAAGAGTTCCTTTCATGAAAACTAAAATTTAGTGCCATCTGGATTCAAACAGACGCAGAGTGGTCCTTGTAATTTTAAGTGTGGTTCTCTTACCACAATGCCCTTGGAAGGTGTCATCATATTAAATGTTATCTTGTTCATTCCATGACACTTGAAATCGTAATTATAAATGAATTAATATTGTCAGAAAATTTGCAAATAGTCATATGTTATGTATACATACGATTGAATTATGATTATATATGTTATGTATTAGCGCTACATTGATACCTTATAAATTGTTTTTAATTCGACCAGGTATTTGAGGTCGGATAGAGCGGTTATACTGATGAACCTATCTGTTGCCTTGATTCTAGCCTATGCCGTATTTATCGTCGGGGTTGACAGGACAGAATACAGGGTATGGTGTAAAAATTATCTCATCCCACCATATTTTTAATCATTGGCTGGTCGAATTTGAAAGGAGCAGCAGCTGACAAAAAGGCATTAAACATACACATTGTCTATGAGTATTGGGTGAAAATATTGTGGAAAAAGGTGTGTGGACTCATTGTTAGCAGTGTATTGCTGTGGCACAGACTGATATTTCTAAAATGTTCTACAGCAGGTCTGGTAAAGTGAGATAGAACCTATTTTGTAGGAATGGCAACTTATTGTCGTACCAATTATACATTTTAACATATTGGCGAGAATCATCAATACGTAAAGAAGTATTTAGCCAAAAGATGACTACATTTAACATCTTACATAATTTGTTCACTTTCTATACAGCCTATAACTTATGATTTCACTGTAACTTCACTTTCTATACAGCCTATAACTTATGATTTCACTATAACTTCACTTTCAGGCGGTTTGTACAGGCGTTGCTATTGCCTTACACTACATATACCTTGTTGTGTTTCTCCTCATGCTGTCAGAGGGCATCGAAATATTCATAACTGTCGTGTACGTGTTCATCGTGAAATCCAGACTCAGACGGCTTATCGGTTTATCGTGGGGTAAGGCACCTTCGTGTTACAGGCAATCACATTTTAAACCATCAGATTGGAGAAGTCCTTAAGATATTAGATGGGTTTAAGAAAGCTTTCGTCAGGATACTTACCGCCCTTTAAACGGGATTGGCTATCTTTATGTGACGTGCGTCCTTTGCCAATATGACACTAGGTTTTGCATCAATTCGTGTAATTGTTGTAAAGCTGTTGTCGATTTTGTTTGCAAGTTTGGTTAAATCAACTCAAAGTCGACAGACATCATAATTCACTGTAATTGTTTTTTAAACAACAAACTGTCTTGTTTTATAATGTTGCCGACCTCTTGTAATATTTTGGCATGTTCCTCCTACCCCTATTTCAAATAAGATTAACTTAAAGTTTGGTTTTTATTGAGACCACAATGTCACGTGATTCATTTGGTTCTGATCGATCAACAATGATATTCTAGTAGAAAAGCAGCTTTAGGTTGTTAAAAATGTTGCAGTCCCAATAAACCAGGACCATGAATTGGATCATTGCTTCGATTATATAATCGGAATGGTGTAGAACTTCAATCAAACCTGATAACATTTCTAAATGCAACCACTATGTTCAGAGCAAGTTATACATTGAAATTCCATTGAAACATATTTTATTGAATATGAATGTCCTTGATATTCAGAATATTAACTTTTAACCGTCTTGTATAAACAGAAGACTAATAGAAATTATGGCCGTCATATTTTAGAATACCATTCGCATCGCATGTGGTAATCAGAAGAAAATTGTGCGTGTGTTCAGAACATATCATATTTAAACAGGAGAGAACCACCGAAAACGCATTAGTGCTACGTAAGACAAACAACTAGGTTGGGTTTGATGCTGAAGTATGGAGTTCTTATTTTCCAACATCATGGTTTCATACCTTTATATACTTAATAACATAAAATACATGGTATTAGCATCACCTAAAACATACTCTTATCTATTTATACCAATACATAGGCTCGAACAATGATTACAAAAGTATATATATTATTTAAGTCGTGCTTTGATATAAATCAGGTCTACCAGTGATCATCGTTGGTATTTCTGTCGGAGTTACCCGAACGGAGGGCTACGGATCGAATGAGTCGTAAGTTTTACAATATGTATTGTTAACGAATTAGTATTATGATAATGTAATATAAAACTAAATGGTGTACATTCGTAACAAATCCTATATACTTTGTTTGGGCATTGAAGAAGATATATAGGACTGACGCCTTACTTTGGAGCATATACGAATTTGTTCTGCGAAAAACTTAGAGCGAAACAGTTTTTAAAATAAAAGTATGAATGCAATAACAAGTTGGGAAGGAAAATATTGAAACTTTCATTTCGTGAAATGATATTTATTAAAAAAAGGGATATGTGTGTAAATGCATTTGCTGATGTAAGATTTAAAGAAAGCAATCTTAACGACATGTTTCGTGTTGCCATCTAAAACGTTAACATACTTTCCATAATGCATTCTTACATCATATCAACTCATTATAACGAATACCTGTGTTGTCTTTTTCAGTTGTTGGCTTTCATCTGATGGAGGATTGATTTGGGCTTTCCTGGGACCAGCACTCGCTGTTTTACTTGTACGCTTTTTTTTTCTCATTTTGTATGAATTTAATAGGAACAAAACTTGTCCAACAAACAATCATTTGCCTTCATGAACTTATTAACATTAGTGTTTTAGATGGAAAGCATTTGGTTTCCTATGTAAATAAATAAGAAAAAAAGAAAGAAAATGCCAAATAGCAGTAGGATACATTAAAGGCACATAAAAGGAGATTAAAGCCATATCAAACTATATTATTTGGTAAACTTTTGATCAGATTCAAATAGTTATCACCGAAAAACCCCATCAGCACAACTTAAACATGAAAGCCAACAAGAATTAACCCATATTAACTAGTTTAATAATTCAGATTGTGTGATTCTTCACCTCTGACCTTTACAGTTGATACACAAATGTTTGAACCGACCAATCAGAATTTGTTATTTTGAATATGTAAACAAACAGGTTGTTGATAGACATAATTGAATTGGAGACAACTATATTTCAAGCACAAAATAACTTATGTTAAAGGAGTCTATTTAATAGGGTTTCAATGCATTCGTAAATTAATTATCATGACTTTTATGAACATAATAAAATAACTCAATATATTTTTTCAGTAATTCGTTTGTGCTCATCTCCTTTTATGTGCCTTTAAATCAGTTTATACATAATTACTCTCATTTATTATGGTAGCAACATACTAAAATCAAACAATTACTGAAATTGGTTGTATTCGATTTCAAAAACACATAAAGGCAGCGGCATACATTGAGATGCTTTTCAATGAACATTGTATATATTTATACCTTAGTCTAGTGCAATGTATCTTCTTTCTCTTTTTTCAAATTCATACAGGCAAACTATGTGTTGTTGGCTATTGTCATTAAGACGATGTTCAAAGCCAAAACTCTAAAGCAGAGGTCTATAACAGAGCAAGTCAAGTAAGTACATTTATCAAACAGCCGGCTTGGAACTAATCTGTACCTGGCCGCTTATATTGCTAATTGCTAAATGACATTTAAACCCCTTAAGTTGTATCATGGGGACTCTTCACATATGTTCATGCAACCTTGATAACTACCAGTACTATGCTAGTAAATAGTTCATTAACGTAAATTCCCTTTGCTTAATATGATAGCATTGCATATCCTCGGCAAATAGAGTACTTTAAATTAACTGTAACATGAAGAACAATAGTTCAAGCAAAAGACATAACATGTTTATGACCAAAAACATACATAATAAAACCATGTGATGCATACTTTTATGTATACCCATATTAATAAAGCATTTATTGCTTTAATTTCTGTAATCAAAAGATTAGTACTGTTGATGCTTTTTTTCAAACTGTTCGAAAAAAGGGAAATCAAAATAATAGATCTATGTCTTTCTTGAAGGAGGAATTTATATTATTTATTAATGGAAGCTACAGTTAATAAATTTGTACATTTGTATGTAAAATTATATGTAAAATTGTACGGCTATAAATATGTAATGTTTAATGCCAATAAAATTTATGTTATGTTATGTATTAATAAGATATGTATGCCTTTCTCTTTTCAATGTATTCTGTTAAGATCATATTATCAACGACCCACAATGTATAGAATGGAGTCATCTTTATTAGGTCTTACATTTTACACAAACTATTTTGACCTTCCACTCCATGTTACCTCACTTTGCATCTACATCTCCACCCATGTCTTGAGCAATCTATATAATAGTCGGACTTAAGATGTGAAGCATCCTTAGTTCATTGAATTATCATGCCATATTTTGAGGCCTATGGTAAAATCTTCTGCAAAACTCCAAATTACTCATTTTAGTATCCGCCATCACTGCAGACTTCCACCTTCATGAGAAATAGCACAGACAATGGCAAGGGATTAGTTCCCTTTGCTAAACCGTAGCACAGATACCTAAACCAAATGAAAAGGAAAATCACTGCGTGCGTAGGAAAATGAGAAAATAGTTCGGATTTAATCGCTTTGCTTACACTCTATTTATAACTGTCAAGTTTACTATCCCATTAATACTTATTGTCATTTGTTGTTGCCTTCAATGTGTATAGTCGCAAATACTACATAAAGGGGTTGGTTAAAGCGGGAGGGGATTTTAGATATTAAAGTAAAACGTTCTTCTGCCAATGCTGGTCATATTCAACTTTCTGAACATTCTACTGAGTACAGTTTGTATTCTGAATATACCATTAAAAAGCAATTTTATTAAAAGGTACATTTCTCTCCCTGTAGGACGGGTATTCGATGTCTATGTGTGTTGTTACCGTTGACTGGATGTACCTGGGTCATTGGTGTCTTCTATGTCAATGAAGGATTGGCATGGACCCAGTATCTGTTTGCTGTCCTTAACAGTTTGCAGGTACGTTTCGTGAGGTCATTGTTTGTGTGATGTTCAAATGTTATGCAAAATGGCAAATTGTTGCTGAATGTTTATGCCATTTAATGTGTCACATCATTGTCTTCATGTTTATTGTTTATGTTATGTTGTCGTATAAAAATGGCTATGCACTTAAGCATATATGGTTACTTATCATGTATGAATAACTTATTAACGTTGATCTAATTGTTTTAAGAATTCCAATACATATCCGCATGTTTTGCAAAGACTTAGTTGCAAATTGCGTTCTGTCGAAAGAACAAACCTTGAAATGGCTCTAAAGTAAGTAATGACTTCCTAATCAATTGAGAGAATGACCAGACCTTTAAACATAAATGAAGCTTGACGATATAAGCATCAAAGTAGTAGTTTAGTGAAGAGGTTTTAAGCGACATATTTATGTTTATTGGTGTTAAACTGGTTAATACCTATTCAACTCAAAAACCTTAGACATGGTTCTGCTTTACACGTACACGTTTGCAGTTATTGTTATTGAAGAAGTTAATCGTAATTTGATAAACAAGTGTAATGAAACAAAAGTATTTGAATTCGCTGTGTGATGGTGATTCACCAAATGAAAGATTTGCTAACCTGCAACACAAAGAAAACTTATATTGATTTGTGAGAATGTATTCAAAAGTCTCCTACATTAATGATATTGTTCAAACATTGTGATGTGTTAGAGTGTTGTATGCAAATCATTAGAAAGGGATCTTTGATATCATTAATTAATTGTTGCAGGGCGTGGTAATCATGGTTTTCCAGTGCATTTTTAACTCTCAGGTGAGTTCTGTTGATTCATAATTTTGAGTGATTGGGAAATGAAACAATACTCATTAACCCTTTACCAAATGCCAAATTTTCGACCGTTCCAAATTGAAATACTTAGCAGACGACATATAGAAATGTGACGAAATTGAACAATCTTCTGATAAGGCAGAAAACACTATGGGGAAATGTTTTCATAGTTGCCTGCAACAAACGGGTCAAATGTCGCTATTATTTGGTAATGGGTTAAAATGTATTTCATATAATTATTGTCCTTTTCTAACTATTCCATGTCTTCTTTATTGGATAGTGTCATGTCAAATCTATAGATGTATATATCGTGCAATAAACAATTGGGAAACTCTCAAATTGTCACGCATAGTATGACTGAGGTAACTGTTGTAGTGTATCCACCTTAAAACTGAAGTAATTATTTAAAATATTCTCAATGATACTTTGACTATTGACAAGTACATATGTTATATGCTTTGTTTTGTAACGGTGACTATTCACCCATGTGGTGATCAATAGAAAAATATACGGGACAGTCTATTACTTGGAATATGAGGTGATTTGAATATCCAGCATTTGGATAAGATAATTTTGTTTTATATGGCAATAAGAAGGATTACAATCGCGACCTAGAAACGTGTACGGAAAAGCAGAGACATTATCTATGTCTCTATGAAAAGGTATAACTTTCGCATAACGCATGTTCGAATAATCGGGACTTGACTATATGTCTAATTCCAGATGAGGCTTGCCATCTCACGCAGAATGGGGGCATACAGAGCGTCAACAGCCTTTACAAAACCTTCAAACAATCAGGTACCAGACTTATCCATATGCTTAACTTGATTAAATTAATTTGCGATTCAAATTGAAATGTTATCTAAACGTTGATGGAAACATGATAAAAGCTCTTATGAATTTCTAAAATGTTCATATAACAACCAGTCATAACGTTCACACAAGGGTTTAGATGAAAACCTGATACGACACATTTTTTCTGAGTAGTTATCTAAACAATAATACCCAAAAGTTTGATTAAAATTTCAATATACTATGTGGTACATATGCAAGATCTCCGAACGCTCAAGAACCATGTAAAGTCAAAAAGTTGAATCTATTTATTTTTCAATATCTACGAGCATGGGGAACATTATCTGTATGGTATTTGCTATGACAGAAGCTCATTTTTCCGAGGCGCTGCAGCAAAATTAACTAAATTCGGGGAGTGGTCCTCATGAGGATATACATGTTTGTCCCAATGTCCCCATGTGTTGTCTACTGAAAAGGTGTGAATATCATTCTCCCATTTTGGCGACTAAGTGGGCGAGCAAACTTGAAAGCAATAGCAGACGATAGCTAAGAAATCATCTTCTTTATTAAATGTACATAGTAAAAACAACCATATCGAAAGGAGAAATTATGTCAATTACTTATTTTTTTCCTGTCTACTGTTGAAGGTATGGCAAAATAAGGCAACATTGAGTTGGTTTTAAAGTTGATAAAATGTTATTTATATTTACAGCCTCGTTCTTCTGATGGTTCCAGTTCCTATCAAGGTCGATTTTCATCAGACACATATAATGGTAAAAAAGTGATATTAAAAGTGTGACGTTAACCTTAAAATGTTGGGTAATTTTCTAAAATAGATCTTTGTGTCGTCTGCTTTCGAAAACCTTGAACATCTGGTTATGAGGAAAAATACTCAGAGTAGCTAACAGATTAGATCACATGTCAGCCGCCAATTTACTTGCATAAGCATGAAATCGGTTCCAGCACTATAAGGGTTAAGGAGAAGAAGAAGAACATTTTATTTCAACTGAAGCATATACAGCTCATGGTTGAAGGAACATTACTCTTTGGACGGGATAGGAGTTACTGTCCTTTATTAATATTCTTAAATTATTACACACTTATTGGAAATTAATCTACAATAAAGAACATAGATAGATTAATAAGATTTTAATGAGTGATGCGTACAAAATATCTAAAAGGTTGGAGGTATTGCCCTCTTTCATCTATCATGGCTCAGTGTTTTAGGTGGTGGACTCAGAACTTGGGGGTCCCGGTTTCGAACCCCACCGAAGCCTCTGGTTTTGTGAGAATGGCCTTTGGTAAGTCACTTCATAGCCCTAGCCTAGTACTGGTGCATCCAGGAAAGCCGTTACAAAACTGAAAAATGTCGGCACAACACTGACGAAGGGGACCCATATCGGACCTGTATTTCCGCGATCTGTTTTCATTGGATAAACCCGATGGGTTCAAAATGAAACTGTTACAATCAAAGAAACATGTATCACATGTTAAAACTGAGATGGTTTTTCCTTTTCCAAATGTTTGTTGTTGTTGTTTCAGAAGAGTTAACAGAAGATTACGACCGGTCCTTACAGAACTTACACTTTAATAACATAAGAACAGTAAGTTTTAAAGGCATTAAAGGTGCTTGTTCACAGAAGAGAAGATAAGGAAGTCAAAGTAAAATGTTGAAACAATACAGTTTTTGTGTCGTTGTTTAACATACAATTAAAAGTAACTATTGAAAAACATATTTTATTCAGAAAGCGTCAATTTATCTACGTTTGTATAGTTTATATTCGGTTGTTTACAAAAGCAATGTCATACACTTTTTTGTACATGATAATCAACTGTTACACTAAAGAATTGAATACGATCTAATTTTGTTTCCAATGACAATTTTGTTTCAGTGTTTATATATAAATGAACAATTGCTGTCTGTTTAACAGAAATTGATTTTAAACGTCCAAATTTCCTCATGTCTATGAACAAGCACCTTAAATGAATAGAACATAACAGAACAGAAGTTGTTCATGACTTAAACACTTCAGGTTCCTCATTATTAGTACCTATACTTCCGTGGTCTATTTGTAAGAGTAAATAATTCGAAATCATATTGGCCCTCTCCGCATGGGTTCAAATCCAAGTGGCGGCAAATGTATATCCATGAGAAGAGGTCTCCTGCTGGACTTATGGAATGCCAATGTTATTTTGGCCTAGTCCAGCCCTTTGTGTTCTTCCTCCATCATTGTAAACCGGACAACGCAACATGCATGTAACTGAAATAAATTGACGCTTTCTAACATTGTAATTATAAGGATACTCAAACAGATTCCATCCTCAAACTAGCAAAAGCACATGAGGTTAAAGTAAATGACTGTCACACTGGGATACTAAGTATTTGTATTATTATTTGCATGACAATATAAAACGTGAATTGATGCATTTTCTTTAACATCTAACTCATGTACATCCATGATTTTCTTGTATATGTGGAAGTTTGAAAGGATTAAAAGCAAAACTGATAAATTGCTCAAACAATCGATTTCAGGTGATCCGAACTCATTAATTTTCATCTGAATGTGTTTTTATTTCAGCCTGCAAGCCGCCATTCAGATCCACACAGCACTTCTGTCATGTGACCGAAAACATACAAGTAACCAACGCAAACAGGATCACAAATAATTCAATATTATCTCGAATAACTGTTTTTGTGACTGGTCCAAGTCGAAAGCATTTTCAGACGACGAACTAAAAGTATGGAAGATAACTTTCGTATCAAAGTTTTGATGGAATACCCTTGTGACAGGAAAATGAATTGTTTTGTCGCGATGTTTTTTTTTATTTAAAAAAATGTGTATTATATTCATGAATGTCGTCTGCTATAGTTAAATAAAGGTTATTGCTGACACATGTCCCATAGGGGTCCTCTTCGCCAGTACCGTACCTACAATGTTTCAGTTTTGTAACTGCTTTCCCAGATCCACCAGTACTAGGCTATGGCTCTGAGGTGACTTGCCAAAGGACACTCCCACGAAACCAGAGGTCTCAGTGGAGCTTGAACCCGGGACCCCGAGTTCTCAGTCCATAGTGATATTACAATCAATTTAGACCAATAAAGTTTCCCTTTGGCCGAATAGGACAGAACCGACTAGCTGGGTTGTTTTTCTTCAAGACACGTGTTGTTCCATATGAAATGTCATTCCCTACTGGGCTATCCGGTTATGTTTTCAAACTCAGAAGGTTCTTTCCTGTCATGTTTCTGGAGAGAGCTCAAACGTTGGAAACAATGCATCAAATTACTTGTGTTCACGTAGTTGTTCTCCGGATGAAATTGTTATGATAGTGAAATATGATTAAGATGGGGTTTTTTTTGTATTATCTCATATTCCTTGTTTTTTTCGTTTTCTTTTTTTAATTTTCTAAGTGGTTTATGCTTATTTTTGCTTTTTTAAACGATTTAACAACGGAGTTTACAGAGCAATTTTCTTTAAGTAAGGCCTTATACTTGATCCAAATAGACTTATTCCATATTACCTCACTCCTTCGCATCTGCTTTGGAAGACTTGAGAAAACATTGAAACAAATGGATTTAAATGACTCTTTAGAAGTAATTTGTCACAATGATTCCAACTAAATACTAAAAAGAAAATGTGGTTGTCATTCTATACTGTGTTATCTACTGTTGCTTTTAATTTGGACTAGTCACAAGCATCCAAATGGGGAACAAGTTGTGCAATATTATCTCTTATCGATAGCAATGTCTAAATTGAATAAAATAAGAGCACGCGATATGAATAAAGATCGAACTATAATGATTTGCTTTGTATTGAGATTTTCAAGACATTGTGTCAAAATAATATACTGTATTGGCATTGCTTGTCTCAATTAATATAGATGTTCAACTTCCTATTAGATGTGCTAAAAGAGCGTACGCGAAGTTAGTTGTAAAAGATATGTCTATTTTAACGGGAAGTAACTATTTAATTTGTTGTTGATTACAAATGCAAATTATGTACTCGTTATCTCCCTTTGAAAAAAATCCGTGTGTAGCTAAACCGTAGCATTTAGGAAGATTGATATTCCGCGTCTGTCCGCTTGATGACCTTTGTTCATTTACAATAGATATATCCTATTTACTCAGCTTTTAGATGTGATAAAGATATCTACAAAAAGTATTGTTGGAAAAGGAAATAAATGTTTTGATTAAAATAGTGCCCCTTGTTTGTCTTCGATTCTACATGAGGAAGTTTTATAAGTTTAGTTGAAACGTATTTATTTTACATTCATGGGTAACCAACAGCTCTCGATTTTACTCACTGGATACGAACCGGTAAATCAGCACTCGTACCGAATGTGAATTTATGAGAAAGAAGTCTCAAGGCAGATTCCACTACTCATTGGAATCGGACACACGACTCCCATGCCCCGAAGTCGACGTAACGCTAGGAGCATTACCTTCTTCCAAATTCCTAGCCTAGGTTCCTGGTCCGTGCGTTTTCCCTGCACTAGTGCGTGGTATACGCACGGGCCAGGACCCCAGGCTGTCAAATACTTGGCATAAATCCAAACTCGTCCACGATTATCTTCAAATGTTTTTTTTTAAATGCAAATGAAGTTAACATACTTCTTCATTGATCGGTGATAAAAGTTGTATTGTAGAAAGTAAAACCAAATGTTACGATTCATTTGTTTATTTATAAATTATTTGCATTGCGTCAACGATTTCCGTATTGTGATGTCTGGCTAATCATCCATGAATTGAGGTAGACGATGAGCCTTACTACACTGCCAACAATGGCCTGTAGATACGGGAAGAGTCATCGGCATTCCGTTAGTCAGCCAGGAGACTAACTTTCCAAGAATTTAGAAACTACCACTATCATTTATCCATTCGAAAATGGGCTTTGTTATTTCAAGCTCAACTAGCACTCTTATCAAGCGGCTACTAAGGCTCCTTTAACCCTAAGAATGCTAGGTAATTTTCTAAAAATAGATCATTGTGTCGTCAGCTTTCCAAAACCCTAAATTTCTGCTTAATTTTGATGAGGAAATGTACCCAGAGTGTTCTTCGAGAAAAAAATGCATTCTAAAGCTTCTACATAAGGTACATTTGTCATGCATAATGGGGCACATAGTCAAACCAATTTGAAGTGAATCGGGAACTAATGTGATTAATCTGTATAGGAAAATATCCCGTTTAGACTTACCATCGGAAAATGTGAACCAAGACTTATTGGAAAGTCGAATTATTATGGGACTTATAAATCAGGTTTGTTGAAGCAGGAATTTTGGGATAGATCTTGGAAAACATGCCTTTTACATTAGCATTTGATAACATGTTAACGAGGGCGAGAATAGCGCAACAACTATTCAAGGGACTTCATTACACATGAATGTAGGCCTACAACATGGATGGGGGAAATGACATAGGCTACTACATGCATTGGCGGAGCTTCCTTAAGGCACTTAAGCCCGTGCCTACACTTTTATTTCAGGAAAATCAGGAAAAAAATAAAACGCAACGGAAAGGGCCTATACTTCCTGCTAGAGCAAAATATATTTTGGTGCACTCAAGTACATGCCAGATACCCCTGAGCGATTTCAGACTGCATTTTTTTCCAAGGGGGAGCATGCCCCTGAACCGCCTAGATGACGTGCCTACACATTCATTTCAGTCAAGCTACGCCCCTTGCATGTGCATATATTGGATACACAGTCATTTACTGTCCCCAAAACCTTGCATATATTATATAGGGGCCTACACGTGTTTTGATGGCCTTCTCAAAAAAACAAGCAGTGCTGCTCTTTTTTCCTTTGAATTCCTGAAATAGGCCTAAATGTGAAGGCAAATGCCTATTGGTATGCTGTTAGGAAGCTTTGCCTCTGACGTGGCTTGCATTAATACAAGCATGTCAGTTCCATGTCAAAATTGCGATGTATTCCGACATATATATTAAAACTCTTGAAAAGGGATTTCCATTTGAAAACGGCGCTGTACAGACTAAACGAACTCGATCATGAAACTTCTGAATCCACGAGCAGAAAAATAATTCAAGAGTCCAATAATATTTGTTCATAATTGTAAGTTAAGTCTGTCTGTCTGTCTGTTTGCCTGTCGGTCGGTCTGTCTGTCTGACCGTCCGTCCGTCTGTCTGACCGTCCGTCCGTCTGTCTGTCTGACCGTCCGTCCGTCTGTCTGTTTGTCTGTGTGTCTGACAGTCCGTCTGTCTGTCTGTCTATCTGTCTGACAGTCAGCCAGCCAGCCAGTCAGTCAGCCAGCCAGTCAGTTTGTCAGTCTGTCTATCTGTCCATCCATCCATCCGTTCGTTCGTCTGTCTGCGTGCACACGTGTCTGCATGCGTGCATGTCTGTCTGTCTAAATTACATGTCTGTCCGTTTGCCTGCCTGTCTGTTTTCCGCACATCTTCAAAATGTATGTCAATGCTATAATCTCATCATTTAAAACAAATAACCGCTTCAAGAAACAAACTTTCATTAATCATATTAATTTACGGAAATAATTGATCAACATGTATTTATATCCATTGATCATATTTGGCGCACACGGTCGACTATGCATTGGCTGTCTATTTTAAGGCATGTATCCATGACGTCACGTGACGTCTTGTTAATAGATAGGATTATTTCGGATATGAGGTTTACTTGCTGAGTCATAAATAAGTACTGCAAAGTATTATTTGAGAACAAATGGTCATTATATTTGAAACATGTTATTAATATGACACCATCTTCGACTAAGAATGACTGAAAACATGAGTATTAAAAACCATTTCTAAATTTCGTTTTTCGGAAATGACAGTGAGAAAAACAATCCCGTCGGTGCTTCAGCCTGAACTTTTGACGATCTCCCATAAAGACTGAGACATTTTATGTTATGAAAATAATGGCTATTATAGCCTTAATTTCGGGAAACAAGAACTGATACAAAGTGCAGACAGGAACTTAATGATTATTAAGACACGGATAAGTAAACTACACGGGGAAACATACGTCATAAGTCGTTCGGTGGGTGTTCAAAGTGGACCATATTTTACACGGCATGATATTTGGAATTTTTACCAGTGATAAACAAGTACAGAAGAAGGAATGTGTTTATAACGCTGACTTTGAACGGTCATTATAAACGTTTAGGTAATGTATAATTCGTCTATTATTATTGTTTTAAGACAATCACTCCGACCAGGGTCTTTCAAAATGCAACTCTTGGTGAAGTTGCCTCATATCACGTCTGTTTTCCTTTCTCCTTGAAACTAGGTCAAGGCTTGTTTGCAAGGTGTGTTGCCATATAAAGGCCCGTTATTAATGGGGTAATTGCTGTAAGTGAAATCCTGTTAGCCCATGTGCCTGTCGTTATTTTGGTCCTTGGGACATACATTAAAGCATCAGAAGATGCCAATTTGAATGACTCATGGTTAATGATTTCTTTGTGGTTTGAAGAGAAAAATCATGCCATGCCTCACAGACCAATTTCTAAATACTTACATCAATGTTTTCATAAGTCTACTGATCTGTTAGCTTATAAATACTACTGATAAGATAATTATACCAATGTTTAAACAGAAATAAGCTTGTATATGAGTGCAAACAACTTCTTGAAGATGTTTGTTGGAGATGTGATTGTTTTATAATAGAATTATCAGAGTGCACAAATGTTGGTCAAGATAAGTACATGTATGATTTCCTTTGAAGTAACTATATTATTCGCATCATTTACACAGGTGTTTCTCTCAGTGTCATTAGTTTGAGAAATTAGTAAGAATAATAGTATAAAGGAAACAGCCCTCAAAATGCGATACCCAGTCATTGCGAAACTACATCGGACCGCCGGACTAGTCCGGTAAAAATTTAGAAGGTCCGACGTGTATTTCAAAAATACCGGTCCGACAGTCCGGTAACCGTTTTCAGTTGAGAACTTACTTTCACTTTCCCCTGCAAGCGTCTATTTATTTGACGGGTTCGAATTAATTTGTACTTTTTCACTGCATTGTATGGTTAAAAGCGAGGAAACCAGGCAAATTAAGCTGAGCCATTCGAATGACGTCATTCGCGGTATCCGGGTTTGTCAACGTTTGTATTGAAAGATTGTGACGAAATGGGCTCAAGCTCTTGTTTTACCCTGCACTGCATGAAAGATAGGTCAATGCGGCCAATATTCGGAAACTAGCTGCTGTAATCTTCATTCGCTACTAGAATTTAACGTAACCAGAAACGAAGATGATCTCTGGAAAAATCTGTTCAATTATGCACGGGAAAATTGGAATGAAGTAAATGATCGATATATATTGTAGTTAAGTCAAACTAATTTAACGCTATTTGGAAATATAGTGAACATTTTGCATCAGGCAATATCTCCCAGCACGTCAAACTTTCGAATGATTCATTTAATGGAAGACGCTGTGACTAAAATTTTGTTGCACCGTTCGAAGACCGATTTTTCCATTATTACAGTAAAATATCAAATAACATTACTCACAGTTATAAATAAATCCCTTTTTAATTGATCCATACATGTAACTTATTGGTATTCATCATATTTACTTTGTAAGAACAGTTTAATTGACACTAGGTGACGATATTTCTGCATCCAATAAACTTCCATTGCGCATGCCCACTGGAGTGTGAAAAACCTTATTTAGCATTTTTTTGTATTGCTTAACAGCAATTGATGCCATTATTTGATGATATGTAAGTTTATTTTACATATTTTGTCTAATTAATTGTCTTTGAATGGCCATGTTGTGCTATAAATCCAAAAAACAGAATTTGGAAATTCTACACTATTTGGATCGTTCCAAATTTCGAAGTAAGATTGCCCAATCAGAAAATAAAAAGCAACCTTCATGACAAAATCTTTTGACTATATTTGTTCATCGTTTAAAGTACAATATTTTTTGGTCTGGTAAAAATCCATTTGGTCCTGTAAATTTATCAAAGTTACCAGACCAACAGTCTGGTAAGGTCTGCATTGCTTTCGCATAGTCTGGATACCCCTCTTGCTTTGTGAGAGTGACCTTTGGCGAGTCATTCAGAGCTCTAGCCTAGTACTAGTTGATCAATGAAAGTCAATACATAACTGAAAGTTGTTGATACAGCCTTAAACACCATACAAACAATTAATAACTTTAAGGAATAACATTAGAAAGAAAACATGACAGTATCCATAATGGTGAAGAATGACCCCACTGGTCTTTACTATATATGCTTAATCTTCTACCGAGGCCTTAACAGCCAGCGATGATTTTTGAACATGTAAACATTTCAATAATAGATACTTAATTTGTTTATCAATAATTAAAAATGGAAGGGGGTCATGAGAAGTTGTTAAAATACCCAATTTGTGTTGGGTGTTTGCTTCATTGGCCTACTCAAAAAGACTGTTGGTCTCTTACTCAAAAAATGAATGACAACCCTGAGCGTTCCTAAAAGGCCATGTCACTGTCATAAAAGTCTTACAATAAAGTTTTGCACAAAGCTCTTGTCATGTCTTTGGACTCAATCAAAGAAGTTTATTACACAGGTAAATGGATATTGTGAAATGCCAATATGATGGACAATGTTTATGCAAACATAGATCAGAAGGACAGGTGATTAAAAAGTTTATTGCTCTCTGTATTTAATTGTATTGTCAGTTTGTCATAATAAATCCCGAGATAACAACTTCAGTCTGAATAAAAGTTTTTCAATAGGGAGATTTGTCGTAGTACTCTTTACATGAACATTTAATTGGTTTTACTGTATATATGGAAATGTTTGTATTTTTTTTTATTCAATATTCACTTTCTGCATGAATACCAGCTGCACACGTGTATCAATCTTGATTTTTGTCACAATATTAACATACATTCCTTCATATGGATATTTGAGTAAAATCTGACTACAATTATAAGGTATAAACAAAGATATCTTGGAGAAATTGGATAGAGACATTTTGAACAAAAGATCGATAATAAAATTTGCTCATGATGTAATTCTCTTGCGAAATGTCTTCTTGTGGTATCTAATTTTAAAAGGTGAACATAACTCTAAACACATGGGCTTCTAGACACAAGGGTAGTGGGTTCGAATCTTGTGAGAATGTGAGAAGCGGGATCTGCCTTACAACCTTTCATTTATCAATATTCGGCGCAATTTCTGGTTATGTGTTCAGAAGCAGAATCAAAAAGTGATTTTGTCTAAGTTGTAAGAATTTGTTTCACAATCAATGTAAATAGACCTGTTTAAAACTAAACTCAAGGGAAAGGAGTTTTCTTTCATAACAATTCAAGAAAAATTTTGATGTTAACATTTGAACAGTTAAGAATATAACCAAAATTATGACAAAACTTATTCAACGTCTATTATTGAAAATTGATCTTCAGGAGTTGCACAACCAAAATAAGTGAAGTTATATAAACCAATATAAGATCGTGGTTCATAATTTCTTCTAGTGGTATGAGTTTCAACTTTAAACACAACTAATTGTTCGGATAAAACCTTGTCTGTAAATTAGGTTCATACTACTCATCTTGACCTTTTGCTTACATGTGTCTTGATGCATGGGTAATGGACGGAGTTATATTTGAAAGGGAGTACTGTGCTGCTGTAAAAGTTGATGTATTATGTAGGTTTATGAGGGACTTTAATGAGCCAATTGACCAGGTTGTGACATTATTTCCGACAGGTCATGTTATTAAACCTTTTCCCTCATCTGTGGTTTTGTTCTGTTTCCAATTGACAGAGCTCCAGATAAGGCGCGTGATTGCGTGATTACGCATTTAAATACATTAAAAACGCATTGAATTTCACCTGAATGCGTGAAGAAACGCATGGCAATATTGAATCACTCTTTCATGACAAATTTCGGCGAGTGAAACGGCTGAAACTGAAACAGGAAGTTTACATCTCATCATTCGGAATACTTTGTTATGACCCCTTGATAATTTAGCAAAAGGGTCCGCATTATAAACGTGTTATACTGGTCCCCGTTTTAGTCTATTTCACCGAAACGGATGGTATCCAGTCTTAAACAATAAACGTTATTCGGATTGCTTTAGTTTTTCTTCGTATATCAATAAATCAGAATCGTTTTGTTTACGTTTTCAAGGTTCGCTGCGTCGCACAAAATGTCGGGGAGAAAGAGAAAGATTTCTCAGGAAACCGAAACGGGTTCAATTTTAAAGTTTATTCGTCGAAGTGAGGACCAAAACACAAGTACATATATTGTTAAAAGCATTTTACGGGAGTTAGTGGATTCGGTAGTGACAAATCATGAGAAGGAGGTTCGAAAACACCATGTCGCCGTTTCAGAAAAAACTTTGAAAGCATGGCAATCAGAGTTTCCGTGGATGTCATTAGATCGTTCTGGCACGGAACTTAAGATGAAATGTAAAGTTTGTATTGAGAAAAAAATGCCTTCAATTTGGTCACAAGAGGGATCAACAAATTTTCAAAAAACAAGCCTTTCCCGACATTCAAACTCGGTAGAGCACCTCTCTGCTCAAACGGCCATCAGTACAATCCCTTCCTGTTCGACAATTGATTCAAGTTCAGATGATAATCAAAGTTACATCAACACAGATGAGTTCAAATTGTTTCGCACTGTGTTTTACTCTGCCAAAGAGGGGTTGGCTACAAATCAAGTGAACAATCTTCTTGAATTGCAACGGTTAAATGGAGCGGACATAAAGTATAAAAACTTGAGCTGGAACACGCTTTCTGATATTCAGTCCAGTATGAAAATATGTCAACAAAAAGAGATTGTATCCAGTATCCTAAATCACTCTGAATTCTTTGCTGTAATGGTGGATGAAAGCACAGACCTTAAGGTTGAAAAGCATCTATCTATCTGTGTGCGATTTGTTAATAATGGGGATCAAGTAACAAAATTTCTGACAAACATTCCTATCGAAAATGGGAAAGCTCATACAATTGTGAGGCATTTAGTTTCTTCCCTTGAAAAGTTTCAGTTGAATCCAGTGAAGATGATTTCATTGGCTACAGATGGGGCTGCAACCATGCTTGGACACAAAACTGGTGTAGGGGTTCAAATGAAATCCAAATATTCACCATTCATGGTTCAAACACACTGTATGGCTCACAGGCTGAATCTTGCTTTCACTGACTCCATTAAAAAGAACGATGATCTCAAGCTGTTTCGGGAAAAATTCAACTCCCTTTACTTCTTTGTGAGTGGTTCAAGCTCTAGAGTTTTAACATTGAAAAATATGCAACGTATTCTTGAACAACCAGACCTGTCGATAAAAGAACCCTACAGCATAAGATGGATGGGATTGAAGAATGCTGTAGAAGCTGTGTATTACAGTTATGAGTCTGTTTTGGCAACCCTCTCAAGCTTTGCTGCAGAAGATAATGCCCAAGCCAAAGGCCTCCTGAAATACTTTTTGAGATACAAAACCGTGATGTTAGTAGCATTCTTATTTGACGTCCATGATGTCATTGGATCACTTAGTCTGACCCTTCAAAGGGATGATTTTTCATTTGGTGAATTAGAACCAATTATAGATGGAACAGTTGAGAAGCTTGAGGAAATCAAGGAGAAGGATGGTGAGGGGCTGGCAGGTATGAAACAGAGCATTTCAATAGCTGATGAAGATGAGAAGAAAATTGCACATTTAGGTGGTGAAAAGCTTACACATTATTCTGAACAGGCTGAAAACCAATTTGAAACTTTAAGAAAGTCATATGTGAAAAGCTTACAGAAAAACATAGCCAATAGATTTCCTAAGCAAGATGGACACATATTCAGACACCTGAGTACATTGTTGGACCCCAGTGTTTATAAGTCAGCAGAGGATACTGAGATCCAAGAGGCATTGGACCATATTTCTAGTGTGTATGGCACAGAGAAAGTGACCAAGATATTTATAGATGATCAGACAGAGGAGACCAGGGTAGAGCCTTTACTTGATAAAGAGAAATTCCTTAAAGAATGGCCAATGTTAAGGGGTATGTTGAAAGGAGCATACAAGGATAAGAAGACAAAGGCACTGTGTAAGAGAGTGATGACTGTGCATAGGAAGGACATGCCTGAAATGACAAAATTGTGTAAAATAGCCATGTCTATAGCTGTTACAAGTGTGGTATGTGAAAGGAGTTTTAGTTATCAGAATAGGATAAAGAACAAATACAGAAGTTCAATGAAGGATGACACTCTGGACAATGTAATGCAGATCCAAATGTCTGATCAAGACCTTAGTAATTACGACCCAAGCAGTGCAATCAGTCATTGGAACAAGCAGAAAAGGAGAAGGAAAAGCAGGCTCTGTCAGGACTTCAAACCAAGAAGCAAGTCTGTGAAGTAGTCTGATGTATATGTTTTGACTTTATTTGTCATGAAGTGTAAATAGGGGATTTTTTTTCAGTTATTTGGACAAGTCAATATAATTTTTTTAGAGCAAGCAAGTAACTTTGCTCATGACAATACTTATTTAGGAACAACAATGACAAAGTAGTCTAGTGTGTTTTATTTTTTATTAACAATTCAAACTGATGATATAATCAGATATAATTCAACTGAGTTTTAAGTACATTGTACAGTATTAAACAGAAACATTTGAAAAATGCCATCAAAAGTAAGTGTAATTTTCCTTTTTCACTCTTAGAGGTAGTATTTCCCCAAAAAACGAATTGGTCATGCTTGATAGAGAGTAAATCACTCTTTTGTAGTTCGAAACAGGGAGTGAACACTCTTTCACCCTAAAAATTATCTGGAGCTCTGAATTGAAGTCAATTGCTGGCAATAATTATGTTCTGAGAGAAACTAAATTATGCTCTTTTATATTGGGGAGGAAGCAATGTGATACAAGGTTCACACTGTGTCACACATCATGCACACCTTTTCCTTTTTTCTCAATGGTTTTTTAAACATCTTTTACTGTTGTATTGTAATCCATATATTTTTCAAGAGAAATGTCATATACATGTATGAACTATCCCTTACAGATATGTTTGTACCTGCCAGACATCTTTAAGTGCAATGTTGTTAAAAGCTTTCATTTATGTAAAAGAGTCTGGGCTTTCTGGTTGGTATTCAGCTTGAATTATCAGGGATCGATTAATTGTATTTCACCCATTACCAAACAATAACAACCACTTTGTTGGAGGCAACGCTGGAAAACACTGTGGGAAAATGAGCAGTTGCTCCTAACGAGCAATTTCTGCCTTTCCCACAATGTTTTCTGCCACTTCAGAAGATTATTTTTCAATTTCATCACATTTTGAATTGTCATTTGCAAACTCTTTGAATTTGGGACAGTCGAAAATTTGGTGTTTGGTAAAGGGTTGGGTGCAATGTTTTTAAAAGATTTCACTTATAAAATCTGGGCTCTCTGGCAAGTATTCATCTAAAATTATCGTGAATTGATGAATTTTGTGTTTAACTGGTTATTTTGGAAAATAAGATTTCTTTAAATCCGCCTCATTTCACCTTTCACCAACAAAGATACCATAGGCAGGGGATGCTCCACATACTCTGTGAAACTCATCCCAAATGCAAGACTTGGAAGGAATGATGGCCTGTTTGTGTAACATTCAGGTATATCGTTACAAAGATCTGGAAAAGTCACTTCCTTGTCCGGAAAGTATCGGGAACACCACAATATGACTGACAATTTTTTTTAAAAATTTACTATAAACCACAAGCAATACAAACTAGAAGGAATGTTTAGGGAGGGGGTGTTTTCTTGTTCTAAGAAATGAAGACCAGGTATCTAATCTATAATAAGTGCCAGGCAATTTCTCCAGGCTTCCAGAAATGTGTCAGGGAACGCAAACTTTCATTGAATGAATCTCATGATAACCATTCCATTACAAGATATGTTGGATGTATAAGACAGCATAATGATGTACAAAGATGTTCTATATAAAATCCCTTTACATCATATTCATAACAAATCTCAATGACAAACCTGAAGCAAAAGATTTAGGAAACAAAATGGAGAAATTGCTCTAATATCAATAAATTGTGTCTTTTGTTACAATGGTTTCTTCCCAACATTTCAAAATCAAATATACATGTTTGTCTGTAGTAAGATTCAATTAGGAATACATTAGGAATCCTCATAGAAATTCAAGTCTTAAAACTGGGTAAAGCTTAATGTTTACAAGTGTTAATAACTTTTAGCACTTTGTATACTCTAGAGAGTCCTATATTCTAACCATATTTGGTTGGAGGTTTGTGAGGCGGGAACCACTTTCCTTTGTTTGATAAACATCCGAGATATAAATAGACCAAGTGTTGATAAAGTTGCAGGTGTAATTTCAGTATCTTAAGGCAAAGAAACTGTGAAAGGGAAACTGTAGTGTTTTAAGTTGGCGGTGCAATGGTTTTATGGTTGACTTCAGTCAAAATGTAATTGTCGGTTAACCCTTATAGTGCTGGAACCGGCTTCATGCTAATGCAAACAGGTTGGATCTAGGCCAGCCGCCAACTAAATTGACGGCTGGCCTGTGATCTAACCTGTTTGCTGTTCTGAGTATCTTTCCTCATTAAATTTAAGCAGATATTTTAGGATTGGGAAAGCAGACGACACACAAAAATCTTTTTTTCAGAAAATTACCCAGCATTCTAAGGGTTTTAAAAAGGCTTTTGGACAAGCTGGGTAATACAAGTATTTGATTATATATAAATGACACCCCTTGATTGACAAATATCCTCTTTTAAAGTTAATGGTTTGGAACTTGTCTGCTAGTATGTGGATTGGAATAAGCAAGCTTATAGAGGGTTCAGTGCAAGACTAAAGCAAGTTTATGATGTATCTGGATAGATGATTAATCCTTTGATAAAATGTTAAAGTTTTGTGAAAGTATAACATATTAACTGTTACACATGAATCCAGCTGGTTTAGGTGTATTGATGTGTACAAAGATGCTTCTCAAAGTTACCTGGCATGCTTTACTTTACAATATAAACGTAATGAAAAATCTCCCTTGCCTTTTGCTTTTGATACCTGGGTTTGAAGCTTACTTGGTTTGGTGTACATATTTACTTCATGAGCATTTCAAGGGCTCAGTATGGTACTCAGGGTTGTCATAAAAGAGCCGGCTGCTGGCCAATTTAACCGCTTCAAATGGCTTTTTGGTCAGTTCTAAGAATATGATAGGTGGTCATAAGAAACAGCTAACTTTTGTTGGGTGTTTGCTTCATTGGCCTCCTCAAATTGAAAGTTCCATAAATTAATGCCAACGCTGGGTACTATATAGCCAGTGCTTCATCACAGTTAAGAACTTAATGTAGTCTTGCAATGGACCCCCTATTTTACAGGTACATTATTTGTCATGAAAACCCTGGTTATTGGCTGGTGAAGTCTCAATTAGACTTTTATATGCTGTTTCTCTTTTCTTACCTGTATCAACCCTTTCCCTCGTAAATATGCAGTTTTACATATATGTCTGTAACATATAAAGAAAGATTTTTAGGAGAAAGAAGAAATGTTAAAATAAAGTATTGGCAATAACCTTTTTTTTTGACAAATCATTTTGTACCTTATACCACAAAATGAGGTTTTACCTTGACCCCTTGATTTATGCTAATTTGGGCGACCTTTTACCCCCTTATATAAAACATTGTGAATGGAAAATAATGATTTTTAGGGGTCATTTCCAGGTATTGGAGGTCATTTACAATATAAGTAATGGTCAAGGAAAAACGTGACAAAAAATGAATTTTGCTGTACTTGATATGATTGTGTCATCTGTTGACTGTTCAGTTTGGACAAGGCAGAGAATCACACATATGGGGGTATGGGTGAAGACTTGCTTCTGATGAAAACCTTCATTAATACTGTACAGGATGCTCAGAACAGCTGTTGCATTGTTCTGCAATAGCCATTTGCAACTGCCAGAAGATTACATAAGCAGCATCAGGTAGAATAGCAACTGCATGTCAGTTTTTTCTTATTGGATCTGAAGGCTTTACTACATTAGGAAAAGGTTGTAGATAGAGCTTTAGCTTTGTAAGCAGTCAGTCAAATTTGGAAATTGAAAGGATAGGATACTGAAATATAAGTAAAAGCAAACTCACAATTTCCAAATTGATGAATACTCATTTTGACTAAAGGAAGAATTACAGTCAGATCACAAACAATTTCTCCTGTTGGTGGAAAGGTTCTTCTGCAATTGTATTGTAATAATTAATGATAAAGAGGGGGCCTCCGTGGCCTAGTGGTTAGAGTACAGAACTTGAAATCACATGGCCCCTCTCCGCGTGGGTTCAAATCCTGAGAGGGATATGGATTTTCATGAGAGGCAGTCTCCCGACTGACTTACGGAATGCCGATGGTTCTACCCGCCTTGACCAGCCCCTATGGGCAGTTGAGTATGGGGTCTTCCTCCATCATTAAGAGTCGGGCATCGCTACATAACTGAAATAATGTTGATGTGATGTAAAACCCATATAAAAAAAAAAAAAAAAATGATAAAGACTTTGGCATGGAGGCTTTTAAACCCATTACCAAACAATAATGATTTTTGACCAGTTTCTTGCAGACGGCTCTGGAAAACATTGTGGGCAACGGAGAAATTGCTCTTAACAAGCAATTTCTTCTTTGCCCACAATATTTTCTGCCCTATCAGACGGTATTTTTCATTTTCATCTCATTATGAAATGTCGACTGCAAACTCTTTCAATTTGGGACAGTCGAAAACTTTGTCTTTGGTAAAGGGTAAAGCATTTTTACCTTTCCAATACAGATCACGTATACATAAAAAAGCTAGCATACTTCTTGTTCAATAGAATGAGTCTATTTATTTTTTATAATATTTATTCATCTATTGTTCCAATGATTTCAACAGTGCCTGCACTACTGTAGTATAGGTGTTAGTCCTGGAAAAGGCTATATTGAGATTTAAATGCAATGCTTTTAATAGTAGTAAGTCCTTGACAAACATGAAGCACTTTTAATAATATCATGCTGATTTTTTGATATAATTATTCAAAGCAGGTATCCAGGTGCAATGTATTTGTTACCATGTTTTCAAAAAAGTCTGTACTGAAAGTTGTAGTTGGTGCATTAAAAAGGGTTAATGAAGGCTACACATAAAGCAAGTATCCAGCTATATATTGCCTATGGCTAGCCTTATGCTGTCTGGTAAATGGATGGATTGATGGATGGGTTGGTGATTTGTCAACATCAAGTCAACAAGGGGATTCCCATGTACTCATGGCCAAATTGAATGATTTGATATCTTTACACTGCAAGTATCAGATGAGGATTTTAGTAAATGATGCAGTTTTTGTATTGTTATTTTGGTAGATAATCTACCGATATTCGATATGTGTTTTGACATTTACAAAAGATTATTATTTGTTAGAAAAACAGGAAAATAAGATTAATTTGAAATTTTTCTTGTAATGTAAAGATTAATAATCATTTGCAGCAGATGTTTTGTACAGGGACTTGATTATGAATAGTTTCAGCGTTTTTTTCCCTATGTTTGGTGCCGTAAAACTGACCCATTCCATAAATTAACTGACCATTTTTCCAAATTTTCAAATAAAGCTTATGTTTGAACTTACCGGTAGTTTTTTCTGAAAGTTCCCAGTTATAGAGAAAATTGCCATGATTTTTCCCTACTTTTCTGGCACTTGACCCAATCCCCAAATCAAAAGAAAAAGAAAGTCACTGGGTAAATAATAAAGCCATAAACATTATATTAACACATTACCTAAAGACAGCATGAGCAGTTTCATCTTGTATCTACTATCATATTGGTTTCATAAGTCGTCTGCTGCAATGGATTTTAGCAGCAACTGTATTAATGAAAGGATTGGAAGGATTATAAGATCATAGAATTTCTGCATCTATATGATGTTTTTAATCAGATTTATACTCAGTCATTGCATAGAGTCCTAGTAGATGAAAGGGTTCATATGTATTAAATTGTTAAGGAATCTTAAGAGTGTGGTGCCCTTTTCAGAGTCAGTCCTAATTATTGGCTGTTTGGATTCATTCACACTGCATCATAATTAGGGCATACATATATCATAAAATACGTTAATTTTTCTTTTACATGGAGTGGCTTGAAATTTTACCATTTATTCAAAATACAGTTTATGGTGAAGTTCATAGGGTTTCTAATCCAAAAATTACACCATCCATACATTCTTTCATACGTATATGCCTTTTTAGTACATCATGAATAGAAAAATTTACTGTGTAGATAGAATAAGCTAATTTAATGAGCATTAATTTTGCCGTCTAGAAAGATCTAGAGAATTTAAAAGTTTAATTACGAATTTGAATTAATTTTCTCATAGATACGATCTAGCACATCAATAATTGGTGTTAATGTGATTGACTACAAGTTAATTACACAGCACTTGAATGATTTAACCTCTCCTAATGACAGTACCTGTACCCACCTTGACAGAAGCCCTAACTTGAAACCCATGATGAACAAATTTTACCTTGTTTTAGGATAATTTGATATTAACTGAGCATTATGTGTAAATAAAAACACTATTAGAGGTAATCTAATATCGCACTTTATTTCTACTTTTAGGCCTGACTGGATCAATGCAAGAGGATCTGTGTCAACCGTCTAAACTGAGTGCATTTAGTAACTTTACAAAGGTGAAACCGGAACCTTCGAATGAGTATGTAGTCACCCAGCGCTACTCCAGCCCTTCCCTCTACACAGACGGACAGAAAAACGCCTATATCTTCACACATAACCGGAATGACTCAAAGCAGTTTGCAAAGCAGCAGCACGCAAGTATTAACACGAGTAGCTATCTCGCAGCTTCAAACCTTAACCTCATCTTCGACAATAGCAACCATATTAACAATAGTAACAACGCGTCAACAGCGACGGTGGCAAGTGTCTACAACAAACGGTGTGGTGGGATTAAACGGAAACGTGGCAATCTCAATAGCTTAGATCTACAGATGCAGTTGCAACTGACGGACTCCACAACGATCTCCAGCGATGACGACAACACAAACACCACCACCACGACCACTTCGAAGAACACGAGTTCCTCCAACGAGGGGGACTACACGCTCGTCCAGCATGAGGTCTTGTACTCCATGACAAATGCCTACGAGGTCCTCGAATTCCTTGGTCGAGGCACCTTTGGGCAAGTGGTGAAGTGCTGGAAGAAAGGAACCAATGAGATAGTGGCAATAAAGATCCTGAAGAATCACCCCTCGTATGCGCGTCAGGGCCAGATCGAAGTGAGCATTCTCTCGCGTTTGAGTCAGGAAGATGCAGACGAGTTTAATTTTGTGCGGGCGTATGAGTGCTTCCAGCACAAGAATCACACATGCCTGGTGTTTGAGATGCTGGAGCAGAACTTGTACGACTTCCTGAAACAGAACAAGTTTCAGCCCCTCCCCCTGAAGTACATCCGTCCCATCACCCAGCAAGTGTTGTCAGCGTTACTCAAGTTGAAAAATCTTGGATTAATTCATGCTGATCTTAAACCGGAGAATATCATGCTTGTGGACCCAGTGCGGTTCCCATATCGAGTCAAGGTTATAGATTTCGGTTCTGCCAGTCATGTATCAAAGGCGGTGTGTTCGACATACCTTCAGTCCAGATACTACAGGTAAGGGGTTGCCCTGTTTATTGAACAGTTTTTTTGTTTTTTCCTTGAATTGGGAAAAGGCTCAGGCCTGGTAATTTTTGGAAATTGTGATGATGAAATTGCTGAAAAGGGAAAATTAAAAGCTGATGTGACTTTGAAATCTTTGGAAATCTGCATGATTTTAAAGAAATGTCCAGTTGGGAAGAACATGCCTTTTATGGCCCCCTGTAATATAATGCAAAAAGCCCTGATTTAACAAGTTGTTATCCGATAAGCATGCATATTGAGAGAACCCTCTCTGCGTGGGTTCAAATCCTGAGAGGGATATGGATTTTCATGAGAGGCAGTCTCCCGACTGACTTACGGAATGCCGATGGTTCTACCCACCTTGACCAGCCCTTAAGGGCAGTTGAGTATGGGGTCTTCCTCCATCATTAAGAGTCGGGCATCGCTACATAACTGAAATAATGTTGATGTGATGTAAAACCCATATAAAAAAAAAAAAATATTGAGAGAAGTTTGTTTGCAAATCTATTGATTAAACCTGATAATAAGTAATCGTAAGAATGATGATTACCTTAAATGATATTGAATGTTAAGGAAGAAATAAAAAGCTAGCCTAGGAAATTGGCCTCTTTTTTAGACTTATGAAAATAGGATTTATGGAATATCAGGAGCTTTTACAGGCTATATTGCTGCTCAATATATGAGGTATCAACAACAAAGGAATTTACATGAATAGATGCTTATTTGTTCAAATTTAATTACAATGTACTACACACTGCTGTTAAAAGATGCAGGGAATGGATTAAAAAGTTGATTAGTTGTAAAAAAAAATATTGTTTTATTGATTTAAAAATACAGACCAATCTACAAAGCTAGATTGCATAATGTATTATTGAGGCCAAAGATTTGTTCCCTTTTTAAATTGTTTAGGCTTTCATTTTTAATCTATCAATTTGCTGGTTCATGGATAATTGGGCATCATCTTTTGCAAATAACTTTCAATTAGAAAGCTAACCCTTATATAAATGTATGAACAGAAGTGAAGTTTCATGCAAATTATGTTTACAATTCACCCGCTTATTTGTTATCAGTTTGGTGCAGCACATGACTTAAATCAACAAAACATTTTTTAATTACAAATACGGGTTGTAAGTTGATTTAGAACATGTGTTTTTATACCCCATGAAATGCATAATGGGCATTTGAATTTATTTTAAAGTAGCCCAGGAGTAAGGGTTCGCAAACTTTTATGAGATTTTAAGAGTGTTGGTTTTATTGTTTATCTTGAAATTTTGGTTCTTATTATTTCTACGAGGAAAATTATTCATATTGAATTAAAGTAATGAACTGCAACTGATTTAAGAATAGAGACTGATACATGTAGAAGGTAGCAGAAGAAATTATTTGGGTCTCTCTCTCTCTATTATTTGATTGTAGAATCAAATTTTCTTAAGGTGGAATACACATAATCTGTGATTTCGAAACTTGTTCTCTTGTCAGATTACTTTGGCCTTTCTAGTTAACCATTTGTCAAGGCTGGAACTTTGCCGTTCAGCCATTTACCAGACAATGACGACGTTTAACCTCTTTGTTGCAGATGACTGGACCACATTGTGGGAAGAGGAGAAATTAAATTTTGCTTACAAGTAACAAGCAATTTCTCCTTTTCCCTCAATGTTTTCTACCCCTTCAGAAGATTATTTTCCACTTTCATCGCATTTTGAAATGTGGTCTGCAAATTCTTCAATTTTGGACACTCTTAAATTTGGTGTTTGGTAAAGGGTTAAAGAGAACAGCTCGGCCCCAACCAATGGGGGGAGTGGGGTCATCCCCTTATTACCTCGATGTTTCAAAAAGGCTTAAATAATCTAATATAAACATCAAATTTTCATATGTTACCTTTTTTTCATCAATTTTGAAAAGTGCCATTGAATTTATTCATTGCAAGACTTTGAATTTTAATCAATTGTTTATCAGGTTATGTCCATTTTGACATTGGGTTTTGGGTGTACATGTATTAATATTTTCTGATTTGAAAATAAACAAGTAATGCATAATGAAACAATGAGTGACACAAAAGGATAAACAATATATCAATTGCTCAAAAAAGAAAGGGGAACTTTAGTGGGGAAAATATTTACAAGTGCTTAAATCTGATACTGTAATATAAAAGGAAGTTAATACTAAATTCATTTCCTGTGGACTCTTTCATAAAGATAAACATTTATGCTTTTGTTTCCTTGTTGTATTTTTTTCATTGATTTATCTAGTAACCTATTTACTTAATGAAACATGTTTTTTTCAACTTGGAGGAGTTGCAATTCTGAACCTTTGTTATAAAACTTAAAAAGGTTATTTTGGTCATTTGTAGTGTAAACAAAAAATCATTTGTTTACCCAATTCAGCTATTTGCCAAAATCAACAGGCTAACGCATTTTCTGTATTTAAGAGAAAAAAGGTCCAGATCATATTCCATTTGATTCCAATGTTGATTGAATGATAATGTATTTTTTCATTATATTTTTAATCGTTTTGAATGATAGTTTTTCATGTCCTATGGTAAAATTACTTCAAATAAGAAAAAGGGGTAAAATGATAAATTTGTTATTGTTGTTTCCTGTTTTTGTAGTTTAAGGAATGTAGTGTGTTAAATATGGAACAATAAGTAGAACTTTTAAAGTCTTTAACCTATTCGCATTATATCATTTGAACAATTTCAACATTTGATGTTGTTGTTGTAAAAGGAAGAGTTGCTGATAAAAGCGATTGTCTTTTTTTCCAATAAAAAATTGTTTCATTGAACAACCATTATGTTTTCCAGATTTTTTTTAATTCCAATTCAGGTTTACAAAATTTCTGTGGAAAGGAAAGAAAATGATGAAACTGAAAAAGAAAAATAGTTATAAAAATTGGATGTTAGTCGGTGAATTTGGAACAATAAGGAATATACTTGTGAATATGCTTTTAATGCCATAGATACATTTATAAAGAAGTTTTGTTATAAAACTGTGACTTGAAAAGAGCTGATAGCTACCGGTAGTTCTCTTTGTGAGTAAGAGTTTGTTTCAAATCAGGTTAAAAACAGAGAGAAATGCGAAAAATTGAAGCACGATCAATAGTTAATTAGCATTCTTTCTCTCAAACAGTGGCTTCTAATTGATATTGAAACAGGTATAGAGGGTTCCTATCAGCCTGTTTGCTTCAGACAAACTCTTCCCTGTTGCTTGAAATATGCACCAAACACCCATAACCTAACTCATGATGGATAATGCTTTCAGTCTACCTCAAGATTTAAAGGGACTCTCTCTTCGATTGAGATATCTTTTTAAGAATAAAATGTCTTCCATGGATAAAATGACAACACAGTTTTATAAAGTTACAAGAAACTAGCCTATTGATTTAGTTTTGAACCGGTACCCGTTTTGAACCTATTCTTAACTGTTTAATAAAGACAGCACATTTATCTTGAAGATATGTAGTCAAGTGTTTAAGCTGTTAATTTTGTAATTAATGAACTTTAATAAAATTTCTGTTTTGCAAAATATTTGAAATTGGCTACAGTGTGATTCAAGTTTGCTGGATCTTTGAAATACTAGAAATTGAAATTTGAGCAACTAGGATTATTTAAAACCCCATTTTATTGTTTGTTACTTGCAAAACTTTATCTTTGAGATTGTCCCTTTCAGAAACTACTGACTAAATGAGAAAATGCTTACACGCAACTTTGCACTAAGTGTAAGGTTTCTGTATCAAAAACATCTAAAGATCTAAAAGTTGTTTCCTTAAGTTTGTTTTTTGCCACCATATTTCGTATTGTCAGCAATAGATAATTAACTTAAGAGGACAGTTTTTTTCTTGCCATTTCCTTAAGCATCAACAACTTTTTGTTTCAGGGCTCCAGAGATACTGTTGGGTTTGCCGTTCTGTGAGGCGATTGACATGTGGTCCCTGGGTTGTGTGATAGCGGAATTGTTTTTGGGCTGGCCCCTTTATCCAGGATCCTCGGAATATGATCAGGTAAGTAAAGGTGATACCTTTAATTGTGAGCACTTTCTATAGTTATTAATACATGGAACTACTATCCATTTTCTCATATGTGTTTTTGTGACTGTTCCAATTTATTCTCTTACAGCCAAACCTGGTAAAAAAAAAAGGCTCGATTATAATCTGGTCCTTATACTGAAATAGGGGGTCTGAGTTTGATACCCGACTTGGCAATTTGTCTTTTCAATGTGTGATGAAGTCAATGCAGCATCATTTATTTGTCTTTTTAAGGTAACTTAATTGACTTAAATTGTCAAATGGTTTCTACCCAAAATTCGAGAAAATGTATTTTTATTATGCCATATTTTGTTAACTGCTGCTTTCAATTTAGATCAGTCCCATGAATAATGTGTTTAAATAAACATTTGTATTGGTTAGAGGTACTGAAGAATCCATTGTGATAATACAACTTATAAATGCATAGAAACCTTATTTTCATATTTCATAATAGCTGTCTTTGAAAAGATGGTTAAGGGTTTATGATATGAGCGCATTAATTAATTGTGAGGTTTATTGCCATAGAAACCAATTACAACCATGCACTATTTTTGTTGTTTGGACCCACTCTCAGACTGCCTTTATTGATAGAGTTTACTCTTTCATGTCACATATACTCTGTTTAACACAAGTGCAACAGAGGATTTCAGAAACCAGACCAACATAAGTAGAAACTTTCACCCTGGCTTTTAATTTTCAAAAAGAATTGACACAAAGAAATGCTTTCACTGCCTTTGCAGCTGATATTTCATTTTATAACAAGTGACACATCAGCTTAGAAATCTTCAAATTCTTCATTTCAACAAATGTTTCCTGTTACAGTTTTGTTGTCATGCATATATAAAGGAAAATTTTAAATATATCTGTTTGACGATCAAGAAATCTTTTTTTTTTTTTTGCCTCGAGAGCCTAACAACGGTGGCTGTTTATATACTATAGAAAATAACCAGCAACTAGGATTAAATTAGCAATCAATGTTCAAAGGCTATTCGATACCTAATATGGTGTGGAGGTCATATTTACCATCAAAATAACAAGCATTAGATAGAACATGTTAAAGTTGAGATAAAGTTTGATCCTTTGCGATATATCCAATAATGGATTTTACAGCTTAGCCATTGATTTCCTTTGTATGTAAATAGTGGCCTAGGGGAACTATACAACTGACGGAATAATCTCCCCATCTCTATGCTGGTGTCACATTTCTCCTAAACCTCTTACTGTATACATTAATCCATTACCAAACAATACCGACATTTGACCACTTTGTTGCAGATGACTCGGGAAAACACCGTGGGTACATTCCCACAATGTTTTCTACTCGATCAGAAGATTACTTCTCAATTTCATCACATTTTGAAATGTCGTCTGCAAACTCTTTCAATTTGGGACAGTTGAACATTTCACGTTTGGTAAAAGGTTAAGGCACTTTGATTCATTGCTATGAAAGACTCACAAAGCCATTGCTATATAACTGCAAGTTCTGATAATGATACATTTCTCCTAATGAGCAATGAATCTATTCTTTGTCATAATGAATTCTCCCCAACATTGTAGTTAAAAGAGAACATGTGTATTTTCATAATATTCCATTTCTTGTCATCTCCTGTTGCTTTCAATATATACCAGTGTCAAATCTCTAAATGAAGAATGGGCCAACAATTGGTTTAAAATTCGAGGGTTCAATGCAATACTATAGTAAGTGCTTCGTGCTTATGAAGCACTTACTATAGTCTTGCATTGAACCTTCGAATTGTTGAGGTCCTGTACTGAATCCTATTAACCTTATTCATTATGAACTAGCTTGACTCAGATAAGTAGTAGTTGATTATTTATGAGATGCTAGCTTGGAAGATATCAATTAGACTCACTCATTGTTGTAGGTATTCATACAATTTATATTTATCACTCTCTTCTCTGCTTCCTGGATGCATATTAATTAGACCCGCCCAATGTGATACGATGGTAAAACTTGTACCATTTTGATTTTGTTAATCACCTGGGAGTGGGTACCGTTTTACTAAACGATTTACGGAAAATATTTGCGCAAGTCAAAACATAGTAACATGTGTAGTATCTTAAACGAAAACACAATATTACAATGTGACATGTCATTGGAAGCATCTTGGAGAGACGATTCCAATGATGTGTTACTTTGCAATACTGCTTAGCCCAAAATTGAAATAAGAGCAATTGTTGTTTTACACTTACGCAAATCTTAAGCGTAAACTGTTTAGTAAAACGGTACCCTGAAACACAAACTTGCGTCTCAAGACCCCAATTCCCAATGGCAACAAGACCACTGCCTTTCATTTCAATTCACTGTACAGTTCTGAAATGCCATTTGAATCGGGATAAGGTTAAAATCCTTTATGAATCAGAAAAGGTTAATGCATCAACTACTATTGGAGAGTTTGTTAAATATGAGAAGTTTGCCATTTAAATTGCAAATATATTAAGATTGCCTTTTAAATTATAGCTGTCAGGGCTTCACTTATTATACACATCAGTTAAAGGTCAAAATGAGTTTTGATTGATAGGGATTGATTAAGTTTTTATCTTTTTATCTAATTGAAAATAGAAGACTGACATTTCATTAAAAAAAAAAAGTCCACATTTAACAATTTAACTCTCTTATTAGCATATACTCTTTTATTTTCACCACACTTGAAGACATTTGACAAAAGGTTAATGCTAAGAAACTTTTTCCTTTGTCTTAATGAATTAGTTACCTATTTATCAAATAAGGTATGTTTTCATTGATTTGTTTGTCACTTTTGGTTACTGTCTTTTAAAATGTTTTCTAATAAGGATAAGTAGGATAAGCCTTCTTTAGCTCCATACCAAAATAAGGCCTTTTTATAACTCCCATAATCTGTAAAGTGTTAGGGAACAGCTATTGAAATCATGATAAATTCATAAAATTTGAAAGTATTAATTTACAAGAAATAATTATTGTCAAACATATATAGTTTGAAATCAAAAATGAGCTGTATTAGTTATTTTTCTGTTCTTGAGAGATTTTTCTTCTTTTCATACAAATAATTCAAAATTCGTTTAATGCTTGTCAAATCCAGGGATTGTTTGGCAAGGAGATAAATATTTGCTTAGTAATTTTGAATATTGACCAAGCATTTTATTATAAACATAGATTAAAGTAGACTATTAGGAGAAGCCAGTTGTTGTATGACTTATATTTTCAGTATAATATATCAGGGTTTTACAATTTTGATACAAATAACTGTGTCAATGGTCATTTTAAATAAATTGGAAAAGAACTTGTAAAAACAGTTCGTTTTTTCAGGTACTGTTCAAATAAACCAAGTTTTTATTGTGGCCAGTTATTGATCTTTTGCAATTACTTCTTTTATATCAGTTTTATAGAAATTTTGTGTATTCATGATTGATTTGTCATTTTGTCAATCAATTTCTTACAACTTGTATAATTCTCTCTAAATTCTGCTATTGGCTATATAACCAAGACTGGTGTCAAATGTGGATCAATTGAAAATCACAAGGGGAATAAAGCTACTTGCAGGAATCAAACCAATGACCCTGTAATGCAGAGCCTGATGTTCACCCTCTGGAATACTGTCCAATTATTGTTGAAACTTCATTCAACCCATTAAAAAATCATCATACTTGATTATAATTGTCTATTGGGTTGACTTTAGCCACTGTCACAAAATCCTTCATGAAAAAGCAGCTTTAGTTGAATGTAAATTTTGAATAATGAAACTCAGTTTTTAAAACCTTACATTAACCCATTACCGAACAATAATGACATTTGACCAGTTTGATGCAGACGCCTCTGGAAAACATTTTGAGAAAAGAAGAGCAATTTC
Organism: Cerastoderma edule; assembly: GCA_947846245.1. Lineage (NCBI taxonomy): Eukaryota > Metazoa > Mollusca > Bivalvia > Cardiida > Cardiidae > Cerastoderma > Cerastoderma edule. The sequence continues at coordinate 18,307,334 of OX401416.1, forward strand.
TCTTTTTCCCACAATGTTTTCTACTCTACAAGAAGATAACTTTCCAATTTTGTTACATTTTGAAATGTCGTCTGCAAACTCTTTCAATTCGGGACAGTCTAAAATTTGGCGTTTGGTAAAGGGTTAAATAAAGGATCCCAGACACACTGAAATCCCCCTAACCACAGTTTTACTGTATTAAATGAAGGTCAGATGGGTTCAGATGAGATTGAATCTGCTTATCCTTTTCCCCCATATAATATTATACTCATATTGATTCACCTGAAGAAGGAGTTTTAAGAAACAATTGTGACAAAAAGAGAGATGATTTGATATGAGGAGATGATTCGATTTTCTAGGTGGTTTCTTTCAAAGACGATATAAAAAATAACAATTTTGATAATTCATAGTTACTGTCTGCAGGCACTTTTCTATCTTGACTTATAAGAAAATTTTACACGAGGGAAAAGGTAAATTTAGATTGAATCTGTTCATTGACACTTCTTCCATACCATGTCCGGTTGATATCAGATTGGATGTTAAAACTGGGTAATTCAATCCTAATTTAGTTGCTAATTTAAATCTCTGATTTTAATCATGGCTTGTGTTTGAATTGCCAATCCTGTAACTTTAGCTGTTATTGTTGAGGCTGATATTCAGTATCATTAAAATTTTTATATGTTGAAGCCATTTTTTCCTACAGGATTGAGTTAAATTGTTATATGTTGAAGCCATTTTTTCCTACAGGATTGAGTTAAATTGTTATATGTTGAAGCCATTTTTTCCTACAGGATTGAGTTAAATTGTTATATGTTGAAGCCATTTTTTCCTACAGGATTGAGTTAAATTGTTATATGTTGAAGCCATTTTTTCCTACAGGATTGAGTTAAATTGTTATATGTTGAAGCCATTTTTTCCTACAGGATTGAGTTACTTGCAATGCAATGATTATTGCAGTCCATACATAGAGAATAGATGGTTGGTGTCGTGAATCGGAAATGTTATCGGGCAAGGCGTAGGAATATTATCCGGTGAGCCGAAGGCGAAACGGATAATATTCCGATGCCGAGCCCGATAACTTTTCCTATTCAAAGACACCAATCATCTATTCTATTTATCCTGTTACCTTTATCTATTCTTTCAAACAAACAAAATGTAAATAAAACACAAGAAAAACGGAAAAAATAAGTAGAGAATGATGTAAACATGACGTCATTGTTCTTATGACGTCATGATTCGTCACGTGCATGTGTTACATGGTTAGTGCCGGATATCACAAATGTTATACGGCACCTAGTTATCTGTCCCGAAATGGCACTAGTGACAGGATAAAAAATCAACATCATGTTACCAAAATAACATTTTTTTCATGAAAAACAAACAGCACCTCAACATTCAACATTTGATAAAAAAAAAAAAGCAGATTCAATGTTTAAAAAACCTCACATAATGCTCTGGTAACCAACTTGAGAATTTCAATGCATTTTGCTGTTCTAAACAATAAGATCACATCAGGCAACTTGCAGAGACATTTTAACTCTTTTCCGTGCTGAAAGTAAGTGAGCCAACAACAAATCATTTATACAGAGCTTCGGAAATCCTTGTGATTGAAAAGAACAACTAAAAAGCTTTTCCTTTTCTGAGAATAATTTCATTTAAAGTCATTGATTGCAAACAAACACTTCAGCTTTTTTTGGAGGGAATGCATTTTTGTTTGTTTGATGAGTTTCCAAGTGTTGAGATTTTTTTTATCTATTATTAAGTTATTAAAAACTATTATCAAGTTCTGATTGAGAGCAGTTGCAGTATTGTTGATTTTGAAATTGCAGTTTTGCTGATCTGTCAAAACTTCATTTACACTGAATGTTGGCAAATGGTAACTTATTTTTAAATTATTCCTTTGTTAAATAGAGGGCCTCTCTAGTAAAGGGTTTTTCCCAAAAATCATGAATCTAATCCATTGATTTTTGGAGACAGAGAAACAAATGGTTTTAAATGTCACTGGCATTAAATGTTCAAAACCAACAATAACAAATCATGTGATGCAAATTCCTCTCTTGTTCATAGCACTGAATGTAATGTAATTCCAGCTTGAATTGGGAGAATTGTCATTTAAGTAGCAGAGGCTTTGTTGGCAGCTCATTTCCCTTTCCTCCAGCCCCTGGGTCTGTTGGTTGATTTGGATAGAGAGTTACACCATTTTCTACAGCCTTCCAGTTATAACACTGTTTTCAGTGCACCTACATTTGTTTGCTTTCCAGCATTGGGCATTCATACCTTAGAGAAACTCACTGCTTTCCCACATGAACACGTCACAACTGTACAGATGTGAGCGACCAATGAATCAAATTGCATTGAATTCCTTTTGCACAAGACAGAATATTACCCAAGTCATTATAGTTATGACTTTTGACATATGCACACCAAGAATGCTTTACTCATGACTGAATCCAGATAAGAGGAATTTGTTTAACCCTCGGTTATTACTGAAATTTTTCTGTCAAAACCTATACACTAGGCACTCATAAGATGATTCTAACAAGCACATAAGAAAAATAGAATTTCCCATGTTTTTGAAATAACTGCATACCAAGGACTATAAAGCACCTTATCTGTATTCAAGCTTCAAGGCTTGACATTACCGAAATAATGCCAGTGAAATGCCCCTCAAAGTGGTAGTGTAGGCCTAGGATATTATTCCCGTTTAAAATGTTGGATCTTCTTTCCTTCATCGAATATCTGACAGGAGTTGATGGACGTGGATAAGGAATATGATATTAGAAGCTATTTGTAGGACTTCCAGTCCTACTTTGACAGGGTTCTTATAGATTTTCCATCCCGACTTAGGCTTGACATTCATGTTGTTAACCCTTATAATGCTGAAACTGACTTCATTACCTATGCAAACAGGTTAGATCCAGGCCAGCCGCCAAGTAAATTGGCGTCTGGCCTGTGATCTAACCTGTTTGCTACTCTGAGTAGCTTTCCTCAACAAGATTATGCAGATATTTAAGGTTTTGGAAAGCAGACGACATAATAAATCTACTTTTAGAAAATTTCCCAGCATTGTATTTTTGTAATGGTTAAATCCTTTACCTCATCAGGGTTGTCATTATTAACCATCTGTTGTTCAAATCGTTTGTTAAATTACCAGAAGATCGGTTGTGTTAACAACTTTTACTCGGTAACAGGCAGAAGTCATACAACTCGTATTTACAGTTGTACTAAAAGTCTGGACTTCTTAAAACTTTGACATTTTTAGACACCATTTAAGAAGAGAATTTGGGTTTAGAATAGCATAATCTCGTCTGTTGAAACGTTTAGAATTCTAGAAGATGGCATAGGGGTTCCCTTGGCTTCCAGCCTTGTCCTTCGTTTGTGAATTCATTATTACAACTACACCTCAAACTAAGTTTTGTTGATTTTTAAAAAAAAAACACTATCTGCCTCAAAGGAGTTTAAAGTAATTTCTTCTTGGGAAAGTATCAAGCTGTCTGCTACAGGGGCTGTAAAAATGGTGTTTCAAGAATAATGAAATATTAACCTTTTCCCTTGTTCTGTTTGAATTGGTTATATCTGCCACAGTATGTATATTGTTTACTTTCGTCTAGTTCATGTACACAAGCAACATTTTTTAAAGGTATATATGAATATAAAACAAGTACATGATTATTCAAAAAAGATTTGATACAAAAAGGGTGAAGCACAGAGACAAATGGAAATCAGTTGGCCAGGAATTGTAGAAAATGTGTCAATTGCACAGTATGAATGAAATTTGCTTTTTGATTTCTCTTCACAGTTTGGTATTGTTTGTGGTGACTTATGAAAACGGTCATCATGACAAGTTTTCGAGACAAAGTGTGTTCACTGTAAATGGCCGTGTGTTGGCATCTCATCTTTACAATTTATATTATGCATTACCCGGTGGTAATTGGGTAAAAAAAACACTCATGTCTATTATGAATATGAATCATTGTAACACATGAACAATATTCTTTGTCAATTCTTGAACCTCAGATATAGACCACCTTTTTATCAGGACCAAGTTTTTTAACCCTTTACTAAATGTCAAATTTCGACTCAACTGTCCCAAATTGAGAGACTTAGCAGACGACATTTCCAAATGTGAAGAAATTGAAAAATCATCTTCTAATAGGGCAGATAACATTGTGGGAAAAGGAGAAATTGTTCGTTGAGAGCAATTTCTCCTTTTCCCACAATGTTTTCCAGAGACTTCTTTAACAAACTGGTCAAATGTCGTTATTGTTTGGTTATGGGGTTAAGTCCAAGATTTTGGTCTTACTGGAATGGTGTTCACTGTTCATGTATCCGTTATACGGTGGAGATAAAGAAAGCCTGTTGACTTGTTCTTGGTAATGTTTATTGGCCACTAAATACATGGGAGAGGCTCTGATTCTAATTCTGTCATTGATTATTCCTGTATGGAAGCGTTGTCACAGGTCCCTTTGTGTGACTTTACGGCCTCAATAGCATCCCACAATTCCTCCAAGTCCAGAATAATGAGTGCCAGGGGAAAATGCCGATTCCTCCACAAGTTGGTCTTACTTTTCTGTGAAAGTCCTCTCTTGTTGTTGCTGGTTAACCCTGAAAATGCTTGAACCAACTTTTTGCTTAAGCAAACAGGTCCCTTTGAGTGACTCTACGGCCCCAATAGCATCCAACATTTCCTCCAAGTCCAGGATAATGAGTGCCAGGGGAAAGCACCAATTCCTCCACAAGTTGGTCTTACTTTTCTGTGAAAGTCCTCTCTTGTTGTTGCTGGTTAACCCTGAAAATGCTTGAACCAACTTTATGCTTAAGCAAACAGGTCCCTTTGTGTGACTCTACGGCCCCAATAGCATCCAACATTTCCTCCAAGTCCAGGATAATGAGTGCCAGGGGAAAGCACCAATTCCTCCACAAGTTGGTCTTGTTTTTCTGTGAAAGTCCTCTCTTGTTGTTGCTCGTCCACGTCCACTGTTATAGTGCTGAAAACGACTTCATACTTTTGCAAACTCAACATGGGGAAAGAATGATATCACATCATTCTTAACCCTTATAGTGCTGCAATCGACATCATGCTTTTGCAAACAGGTTAGATCCGAGTAAATTGGCGGCTGGCCTGTGATCTAACCTGTTTGCTACTTTGAGTATCTTCCCTCATCAAAATGAAGTAGATGTATTTAAGGTTTACGAAAGCAGACGACACAAAAAATCAGTTTTTAGAAAGTAACCCAGCATTTTAAGGGTTAGAATTGTTTTGTGCCCCCATGAGGATTCAAGAAATGTGTTCTTGAATTTCATGAACAGATATGAAAGCAAAAATAGCTCCTCATGAACATAAAGTTGGTCTTCAACATGTTCATGAATTAACAGAGCAAATTCATGAATTTGAAGATGTCCATTAATATGTTCATAAACAAGTCCTTGATGTACATTAATATTTTCAAAATGTGAACATGTTCAAGAGCAAATTGTTGTCTGTGAATAGCCATTTATCATTGATGTCTGTGCATGAATTTCATGATTACAGTTCATGAACCCTTCCTGGTGGCATTTCTCTGTTTGCTTGTTTGCTCTATAGGCACAATTAAAATGAACATTGTGTGTGGTGTTGTTTGGGATTTTTTAATTTTCTTGTTAGCAAGCAGTCAGTTGGTCCCAGATTAGATGCAGAACACTACTCCCTATGATATGATTTCCTTACAATTTCTGTATTCGTAGCAAATTTGTCAATAACAACTAATTCGGACTCCAACAACTATGCGAGGGTTCAGTGCAAGACTATAGTAAGTGCTTCATGTTTGTGAAGCACTTACTATAGCCTTCCACTGAACCCTTGTATGGATATTTTGGTGCATCTGTTCTCATAATTAAAAGGTTCACATCTTATAGTAACCAAATTTATTGAAAATGTTGCCATGATTCTGGCTCATGTTCGATCACCAGCACTTGAACTAAGAGCAACAGCTCGTAAATGATAAAAAAGGGACATATTGGGCTTGTCTGTTACCTTACTAATGGAGGGCTCTATGCAAGACTATAGTAAGTGCTTCATAAACATGAAGCACTTACTATAGTACTGCATTGAACCCTTGAAAGTCTTGTAAACCTCTCATCCAAACCTTACAAAGTGTATGAGTATGTCTGAAACTCACTGAAATACCCCATTAGAGTTTGATTCCAGGAAGACCGACTCATGACAGTAACTGTTCTTGAATGATTAAAAAGAATATGTTTTGTTGGATAATATTAAGCTCAAGGGTAATGTCCAGTAAAGTTGCCCTTGCATGATTGAAATGGACATTCTGTTCAGCTTATGCAGAATCAAGAGGTTATTACTTTATTTAGTTTCTTGATGGGGGGAACATCAGATGCTAGTATCGCCTCCTTGATCATGAGCCTAGATATTTCAAAGAACTATGAGTAATGCAAAGTTTTCTCACTTTTCCAAATGTTGAGATGTTACGTAATTTGCTAATCGTTTGTGTTTTTAAAAAAACAAATAATGGTCACAATCTATGAATAAATATTATGACTTACTTTTCTGTGCATTAGGATGGGACCTCATGATGACATGTCAGGAGCTATGAACATCAACTGTTTCTGTCTAATTGACCATTCAAAATTGGAAATTTTACTTTGCAGTATAATAGATGTTGTTCTCTAGGATTCTCTAGTTTGCAACAGTACAAGACTATTAACATTTGTATTATCTATTATCACAATGTCATTGTATTATCATGTTTCTGTCTCAGATTCACTTTCTAATATCTCATTACAATGTTAAAGGATTTTTTTCCATCTCTGTTTTCATGTTCATTCCTTTCCCAGATGTTTTGTACTGTGTCTCCACACAATTTGGATGCATATTTTTTTCTTTCCCTGTTTAACCCTTTACCAAATGCCAAATTTACCACTGTCCCAAATTGAAAGCGTTTTCAAACTATATTTCAAACAGTGATGAAATTGAAAAACAATATTCTGATAGGGCAGAAAACATGGTGGCAAAAGGAGAAATTGCATGTTACAAGCAATTTCTCGTTTTCCCACAATGTTTTCCAGAGTCATCTGCAACAAATTTGTTAAATGTCGTTATTGTTTGGTAAAAGGTTATGTATTGCATTGCTATTCTATCCTTGCTTCATTTTCACTCCTTATTATTAAAGCTGTATCATCTCCTCACAATGTACAATTCTTCATTGTCTTTATCTTCTATATTTCCAGATTCGCTACATTTCCCAAACCCAAGGTCTACCTGCAGAGCACATGTTGAGTAATGCCACGAAAACGACGCGGTTTTTCGTCAGGGAGAATACAGACAGCAACTATCCTTTCTGGAGACTGAAGGTAGGATTATTATTCCCATAGAAACACAGCAGTGATTTCAATGTTTTCATATTGTCTATTTAAAGGAAATTAGCTCATACATAACCAATTACTGATAAATGTAGATAGTTGTTTTAAGCCTTTCCCTGTTTTGTGTACCATTGCAGTCAAATACACCTTTAGTCATAATGAACTCAGGACTCGCCCTTCCTGAAAAAAGTCTGCACCAGCACTTTCACCAAATGACAATAAAAGGAGCCAAAATTAGGAAGTAGGAGCCGAATTCTGGGCAAATTATGATTTTTAACACTTCACTTAGTCTTGTTACATGCGTTTAATTCAACAACCCATACCCCCTTTCTCTGACATTCAATTAAGTCAGTGCGTCATGATTTCTTCCTCTCTACCGTTGATCAATTAATCTCAGGTGGGAAGCCAATCATGATGTTATTCAGTCATAAGACTGGTTAAGGTGTAAAACCACAATCCACCAAACCAACTTCATATGATTTGAAATTGCCAGCTGCTCATTCTTTCTGTTTCATGGCCATATTACACTATTCTAGATTTTAAAAGAAATTTCAATAATATATATGGAAAAAGATATATGTTGTTGAGAGAAATAAACAATTTCTTCAAAGAACAAGATTGCTTGTAAAGAGCTTATTGACCTTATTTTCCCAATATCGATTCCACCCATAATCACAATAATAACTTCCTTTTAACATAACATTCTAACATTACTTTTTTAAATTATTTTCTGATCTACTTTCAATTCGGGCCAGTCATAGAATTTCAATAGAATGGCGGGGCCTCCGTGGCCTAGTGGTTAGAGTACAGAACTTTAAATCACATGGCCCCTCTCCGCGTGTGTTCAAATCCTGAGAGGGATATGGATTTTCATGAGAGGCAGTCTCCCGACTGACTTACGGAATGCCGATGGTTCTACCCGCCTTGACCAGCATTATGGGCAGTTAAGTATGGGGTCTTCCTCCATCATTAGTAGTCGGGCATCACTACATAACTGAAATAATGTTGATGTGATGTAAAACCCATATAAAAAAAAAAAAAAAAATTAATGGAATGGCATGGTTAAAAGAATTGATTTTACAAATTCCAACTAGGTGATAAGAGGGGATTGTATCTTTTTTTTTCCATAAAAAATCTCATGCAGGAATTTGAGACTATTAAATCAGATTTCAGAGCATCAGCTGACACTGTTTGGTTTTTGCTTTCCCTTTCCCCCCATCAAGGACATAGCAGGTTTGATGTATACAACCTTGACAAATTTAAAGGCTACTATCTTGGCATGATTATGCCCTTTTTTCGCACTATAGTAATTGGTTTCTTTATTACATGCTGTAATAAAAAATCTTAACAATTTGCTGTTTTTAATAGAGATTTTATCATGAAAATCATTGAATCAAGGACATAGTTCTTTTTTTGTGTTTAAGGTTTTTTCTCATTAGAGCTCAAAAGGATACATTTACAGTGCTATATTTGTTAGACAGCATTAATCTTTTTTTCCCAAAGCCTCATTAGTTTGGTTAGACATGGACAACAGTAATCAGAGTTTATACTTGGCTTAACCAATGTCTTCCTTGACATTGAATGAACCTGGCGCAACATTATTCGTCCTTAACATGAAATAATTTTTGAAATTGTCTATGGCTTAGATTATTTAACATGCATGAATTTTTAATACTGATGAAAAGGATATAAATGAAAAATTATAGATTGTACTATAAATCTTTAATTGAATTATTTTCATTTGATTTCAAAGTCATTTTAAAATGTAGAAAGAAGGTTTAAAGAATGATTTCAATTATTCCATGTGGGTGGCTAATTTTAGCTTTTTGATCATTTAAAACAAGTTAAATTGACTGTAAAACAACATGTTCACCATTTACTAAAATAAACTCCTGAAAAAGTGTAAATATACATATCTAATTCTTGCTTGTGATATACAACAGCAGGTAACAGAAAAAAGAACAAAGAAAATAATGTTCCCCTTATGATTTTGGGTTGTAACTATTGTGACCAAAGGATCAAATGGTCATTTGAGTAATCCTTCCATTTTGTCTTAGTGGTTTCTTAATTCCCCTGATGCAGACGAATCAAAGTGTAATTGAATTGTTTTAGGGGTCAATGGAATTCAACATTTTCAACATTTTATGTTAGTTGTGTATTACTTACAATTTGTAAGAAAAAGAAATTCCCTTATCCAATGTTTGGGATCCTACTCGGAGAAAAGGTTTGTCCATGATTTCCGTTTTCGTATAAAACTCCTTAAAAAATAGAAAATAGTGGTATTGTTTGATAAACAGTTTTATTGTTAGAAATGCTCTGAATAATTAATACCATAATGAATTTCTAATTGGAACAATGTTAAAATGCGGCAAAAAGAAAGTAGTGAAATAGGTTCACATAAATAACATTTATACATCCTAGGCTATGAATATTTATTGTGACTGAATTCCTGAATGGCACATGAAACAATTGACCATGTGAATAAAGTTGATTATCTTGATCAAACTTATACTTTTAACCAAACAATAACTTCTGGTTCCTCCCAAATCGTCTGCAACATGTTCTGATAGTTGCACAGTAAATATTTTTCAAAAAAAAAGTTGAAGACTTGCATAATTTATCCTTTTTCCAAAGTCGTTTCACTAGTGAAGGACTCTACGCAGTGATAATGTTGTTTACCATTTATGAAACAAACAAAAAAATTAAAAATATGATCCCTGTTAATTAGTTTTCTTGGAAACATAATTAGTAAACCCTTTTCCTACAGATATATACACATTACAACCAACATATAGAATACTCAACCAACATTTGTGACAAATGGTAGAAACTGCTTAAAACAAACTTGTATTTTTTATACACTAGCATATTCCATATATCACATAAAAGGCAACTTTCATACTTAATGGTTGTTGTTTCTTTTTACTTTAAATCAACACCTGTCACATAAATCCATAATGAAGGAATGGGTCAATAATGAGGAACCAAGGTTTTCTTGGAAACATTGATTAAGGGATGGATAGACAAACCCACACAGTTATTTCTGGCTGATACTTTTCTCACTGGTCTCTTTTTTTTTTTTTATCAAAATAAATTATAAGTTGAAAGGGTGCAAATAAACAATAGTAAACAATAAGTCTGTGCTGCTGTTTTATGATGATAGTAACCCATTAACCTTATCTATCAGCCCATTCCTTCACATTTACCTGTATCTACATGGTATACGGTCATTTGCTACTTAGGATGTTTGCCCTGTATCTCTCTTTCCGTATTGGTCAGACTTTTGCCTCTTGCCAGTAATGTAGAGAGGGTCCTGTGTGGCTCATTAGTTAAGGTGGTGGTCATAGAACTCAAGGGTCCCAGCTTCAAGCCCCATCGACACCTTTTGTGGGAGTGACTAGTCACTTCAGAGACCTAGCCTAGTTCTGGTGTCTCCAGAAAAGCAGTTATGGGTTAGGGTTAGCTGAAAATCTGTTGATACAGCGTTAAACACCATTAAAAGGGTAACGTAGATGGCAGACATTTGCCCCCCTTCCTCCATTATGTTCATAGTTTGTATTCGAGCATGAATGTCAGGAAATCTCCCTCTCCAACAAAGGGAAATATTGCTTGTAAAGAAAAGTTCTGTTTTTTGTCACAGTGATTTCTAATCTAAAGCACAAAACAAATCTTTTCCTGTTGATTCATAGAAATGTTTCAGTATTAAGAAAGGGTTCGTTAGTATTAACCTTTTACCAAACGCCAATTTTTCGACTGTCTCAAAATGAAAGGGTTTCCAGACGACATTTCAAAATGTGATGAAATTAAAAAACAATCTTCTGATGGGGCAGAAAACATTGTGGGAAAAGGAGAAATTGCTCATTAAGAGCAATTTCTCCTTTTCCCACTGTGTATTCCAGAGTCGTCTGCAACAAACTGGTCAAATGTCGTTATTGCTTGGTAATGGATTAAACTGTTTCTTCTCATAAAAGGTAAACAAAATTATCACTGTATAGAGTAAGTTCTTCGCTATTGAAATTTCCAGAGTAATCTGCAACAAAGTGGTTAAATGACGCCATTGTTTGGTAAAAGGTTAAGGAAGGGTTTAGTACTTGTGACCTCTGAGTTTGTTTACTGCCTGGTTTGATCTATCAAAAACAGCCATGACCCCAGGTGAGGGGTCAGGTTTATCAAAAAAAGTTCACAAACAGTTAGGTACACCGGCTCAGGTTACCATTCTGTTTTAACCCTTATAGTGCTGGATCTGACTTCATGCTTATGCAAACAGGTTAGATCACAAGCCAGCCGACAAGCAAATTGGCGGCTGCCCTGTGATCTAACCTTTTGCTTCTCTGAGTATCCTTCCTCATCGTAATTAAGCAGATGTTTAAGGTTTAGGAAAGCAAACGAAACATAAATCTAATTTTAGAAAAGTACCCAGCATTCTAAGGGTTAACTGTCTGGTTGTTCTCTTTGGGCTTCATCTATGTAGAGTGTTTGAATTTAGTCTTAAATTGTAGTTTAACTGTTTACCAAATTTTAGATCTTTCATTCTGTCCTGTGATAAAAAAAGTATGTTGATCAGAGCAATTGCAATTGAACAGAATTCGTTTGATAGAACTGAAAATTTGAATGAGAATATTTTTGTAAACCTTGAATTATGAAATATTAAGCATACAATTGTGGCAAAGGGAATATTTCTTTTTTTATTGATTGAACAGAAGTTGCCTGTTTTACTTGTCTGCTGCTAATTACTGCAGAATAACCTGGTAGGGGGAAATTCACCCTGTTCCTTCACCAATATGAATCATACCTGGGAAATACCAGGGGAATATCAACTATATCTAGTGTTGTATGCAAATTTCCTCCTAGATCAGAATGATCATAAAATTAAGTTGTTTAGTAAAGAGTTGACATGTTTATATTGGGAGGTATATATAATGATTGAAAAGCATAATTACTCATCTTTTAATGCTGTCTCACATCACATAATGACGACTTCGAGGGATTTCTCTGCCTGTGAGAAGCATTCTTTGAATATGTGCAGTTGCTGCTATCAACACATTGTACATGAAGATTCTCAAGTTTCAATGTTTGTCAAGATAAGACTAAAGCTTCAACTCCTACTGGCCTTCATTCCTGGATGAATAGGCCTCTATCTGTTTGGGTACAGATTCTGTACCACAAGATTTGGGTTTTCATGAGAAATAGTCATGTTGCTAGCATATAGAGAGCCCATGGCTCTAGCAGCTTGAATGATCATTATAGCATGTTAAGCTGGGGAATCATCCTTCATTAATTATGAACCGGACCTAGCAATAAAACTTTAACACTGTTTATTAATTAATTAACACCCTTGATATGCTTGTATGAAAGTAAATCACACTTACCTCTAACTTGATTTGAACTTTTTTTTTACAGACACCTGACGAACATGAGTTGGAGACAAAGATTAAATCAAAAGAAGCCAGAAAGTACATCTTTAACTGTATAGATGATATGGCCCAGGTAAGGATTACTACTATTAATTAGGAATAGTGAGAAAGGTCAAGACCATTTAGAACTATTGGAAAGGTCCAATTTGATAGTCATCATAAAGATGAAAAATAACGGGTCCAGGGTTATTCGGGACACCTAAGTTATATAGAAAATGACCCTAAATTTCTGGATGTGGCCCCTAAAGATCATTATTTTCTATTCACAATTCCATTTATAAGGTGTCAAAAGTCCCCCAAATTAGCATAAATCAAGGGGTCAAGGGAAAACCCTGACAGTCCAATTGTAAACTAGGATAAAAACCATTGCATAAAAAGAGAATTTGCATCCAATATTTAAGTTTCTTCCCTTAAATCATTGTTGTATTTGTATTGTATGCTTGCGGTATTAGATAATATCTGTGTGAAAATGGGTGAAATCGCCCTGTTATTTCCTTTTTACTAGAATAGGGGTAAAGTGGCTACAATATATTCATATACAATAACTCTGCAACTTGATTAATCTTGATAATACAAAACTCATTATACTTTCCTTTCTAACATTTTCTATAACTTAGGGCCTATGAAGTAGAATCATGCTTCATAGCTGAAATAATAGCTCTGTAGATTTCCACAAAAAGCTCAGCAAGAAAAGATCTGGTTTTGGATTTTTAGACTCTGACCTCTCGACACTGAGACTCGGACACAACCACTACTCTTTCTAGTGTGTGAAAAATTCAAAACAAAACTTATTCATCTTTCAACAGCTGCGTGATTTGTGAAAAGCAATTAGTTGCCATGAAAGAAAATGATACAGTACTGGTAAGAAAATTCAATGAGCTTGGAGAGGTGAACTGACCACTAATGATACAATTTGTACTAAGTCTTGTCTTGTGCATCTTCAGATAAATGTACCGACGGACCTTGAAGGGAGTGAGCTATTGGCGGAGAAGGTCGATAGACGCGAATTTATCGATCTGTTGAAGCGAATGCTGACTCTGGACCAGGAACGAAGGATTAAACCGGGAGAGGCGCTGAACCATCACTTTATACGCATGGCACATTTGGTGGACTATGCCCACTGTGGCTTGTAAGCACTTTATATGGCACTCTTTGTATGAATTAATGTTTTCTGAAAAAATGGGATTATATCAGAAGAAAGATTATTTTCATGACATTGTTTTTACATCATCACATGATTGGGTTTTTAAGTCATTATTCTATGGATTCATTTGTCTAAACCACTGTGAATTTTCACACTGCAAATATATTTCTAAAAAAAAGTAGATTTTATTTGGTTATTTGGTTATGACATCGCTAAAAGTTAAGCAGTGGTTGAGGAAGATGGTAATGATAAGAGGCATCAAAATTAACCAATGCTCTTTTAAACTTTTAAAAATCTGTATCTTTCTAATGTAGAAGATTACAGATATGGAAAGAAGGTCTGAGAAAATACTTAAGCGCTGATGGGAACATTGCAGGAGCATGAATATTGCATCCACTGCCAAGAAACAACTTTTACCGAATCCCCAATCCAATGCAAAGTCCCTATGAAGTAAGATTATATTAATGGCATACAGGCACACTGACTATATAAGAGCTCAACACAAGACTATAGTAAGTCCTTTACAAACATGAATCTCTTACTATAGTATTGCACTGAACCCTTCTATTGTAACACATTATTTTGTGTTTTCAGAGTGAAACAGAATGTCCAGGCTATGGAGGTGTGTCGGCGACCCATCAAGACGACGGTGTATGACATGAACCAGAACTCCGGGACGTTGATGCCAAACTTTGTACCCTCGTCCACAGGGAACCTGACTGTCAGCTTCAACAACCAGATTAATGCCCTACACTCACAGGTAACAATCAAACAATAGGCTCTTACTAGCATTGAGATCTTTTACCATTTTCGCAGTAATTGTCTATGAACAACTGTCCTAATGCCTGTAAAGTTGGAAGTTTGGGGTCATCAGAGAGAATTGTTTCTGTTGAGTAAATATTGTCTTTTCACATTTTTTTTTAAATGTTGTTTACTCCAAGGGTATATGAGTCACCTGTTGTAGGATTAGTCCTCAATTATAGTTGTTGTCTTCAGATTACTCTTAATTACTCAATTCTATTTGATCTGAACACTTGCTTCAGAGCCCAAGCCTAGTACTGGTGGATTCAGGGAAGCCATTACATAATTGAAAAATTACTGATATGGTGTTTAACACCATAATACAAAACAAAACCCCTAATAGCCCCTTGATTCAAAAAGTAAACATTGAATACTGTTTGTTTCAGAATGGGCATCAATCGGGCGCAGAGATTCAGTATCTCCCCTACCCAATGTCAAGGACATATCTCCCGTACCAGAGTCAGCACATCAACCAGGCCCTACCCACTCAGAGAAACAGCTCCCAGTTTGGGCGAACGGATCCATTTGCCCAGTCTCTGTGTGTGTCCTCTATTGTTGTACCTGGACTCCAAGGTAAGCTGGATGCAGCACCATTGTTTTATTGATAACTGGTTTCAGTTGCTTTTATGCATTGTATCAGCAATGTTTTATTTATATTACAATGCTGATGACTCTACAAGGCTTGTCCATCAGTTGTTTTCATGCATTGTGTCAAAAGGTGTTTCTTTATACAGTCAAACTTGTGTTAAGAGGCCAGTCTATGGGACAGAGTAAATTGGCTGTTTAAGACAGGTTGGCTGCTTAACACAATTTGATTTACACTATGAATCTAACAATGGGTCTTTCTGTAGTGGCTGTTTAAGGCAGGTTGGCTGCTTAAAAGGGTGGCTGCTTAACACAAGTTAGACTGTATAACATTGCTGATGCTCCTTAAAAAGCTTGGCCATTAGATATTTTTGTGCATTGCATCAAAAGTGATTAATTTGTATTATGATGTTGGTGATTCTACGTAGTTTAATAATAGGATATTTCCAATAAAGCATAGTCAGGGTTAAGGGAACTTTTAGAAGTGCTTCATGTTTTAGAAGAACATGCTATATAGCTTTGCATTGAACCTTTGACAATGTTTCACTTCACTAATGATGCAATGGAAAATTCAGTTGGAAAAAATCCTCGTGTTTCAAAGGGGACATACATGATTAAAGGTTGTCATTGTATGTTTGGGTTAAGAGGTATAGTAATCAATGATATAGACAGGTGTCGCTGTGTTGATGGCAGTTGTATACCTGTCTTTTATTTACAGATCTGTATTGATATTTTATTATTATTATTATTATTTTTTCTAATTGACAAATAGAAGTATTTTCCCAGTTATGCCCACCACCAATTCTCCATCCAGATGCAACCATGTGCTGTAAATGAAAGAGAGATTTATTGGAATGGTTCCTTACCTTCATTGAGCAATTCAAAATTTCATGAGAATTGTTCCCTCTCTTCATTGAACAATCCAATATTTCATGAGGATGGTTCCCTTTCTTCAAATAACAATCCAAATTTTCATGCAGACTGTTCTCTGTTTTCATTGAACAATCCAAGATTTCATGAGGATGGTTCCCTATCTACATTGAACAATCAAAGATTGCATGAGTATGGTTCCCTGCAATTGAAAACCCAAATTTCATGAGGATGGTTCCCTATCTACATTGAATGATCCAAGATTGCATGAGGATGGTTCCCTGCAATTGAAAACCCTAATTTCATGAGGATGGTTCCCTATCTTCAATGAAAATTTCAAGATCTATGAGGATGATTCCCTCTCTTCTTTGAGCTATCAAAGACTTTATGAGAATGGTTCCCCATCTATATTGAACAATGGAAGATTGCATGTGGATGTTTTTTTTTCTTCACTGAACAATATCAAACATAAAACATCTATATATATATTTATGTATTGTTTTACAGGCCTCAACTCACCATCGAGATACAACCATGTGCCGATGGTAACCCAGGCAGGACCCACATTACAGCTCCAGCCTCAGTTGATTACACAGGTAAGGATTGTGTGTTATTCAGGGCATAGATACGCAGGGAGATTTATGTTAGCCTGCAGTGTCATGTGACCTCCAAGATTGGTACATAGACACAGCTTGCATTCATTTGGCATTACACTGGACTTACTTTCTGTAGATTATTTCACTCCAAAAAATTTTAGAGTTTCTGAGAGCAAATTTGCTGTTAACTGATTATGCAATATGTACATTTCACTAATTAACAGGCGTAGCCTTTGTGAAATTATAATGAATTACAATTTGAATAAGATGAATCAAAGAATGGAGTGCCTTAGGAACTTAAGAGTTATGATACTCAAGTAAGAATAGCTCTCATCCAATCTTTTTCAAACTTTATGACAATGTTTTTGATGACATGATACATGAAGCTCAAATAGGATAGCCAGCCAAATGGTTGGCCCTTGCATTATGAAAAATTATTAGTTACCTCAAAAACAGGTTGAAGTTGTGTGTTTTTATCAGAAAAAAAAGCTTTAGATTACTTTAGCTCTTAACTTATTTTTTCATCTAATACATGTTAAATAATTTGATGTAAGAAATACCAGCCAATTGAAAGTATGAATATGTAATTTGGAAAGAAATTGTTGGGGAAAAAAGGCAACATTTCGTATTTGATGATTTTGTTTGGATGTTGATGAGAGGTAAACTCCTAATTGTCTTACAGCTTGTCCAGCCCTTGTGTGTAGTCAAGCTTTTGGTATTCCTCCATCAACTATGAATAGGGCATGGTAATTGAAATACTGTTTAAGGGATATTTAAACCCTAAAAATAAACATCTTTTTTGAAGAACCCATTTTAATTTGGGAATGCTACTACCAATTAACAAAGACCTCAGAACAAATTATGAGGTCAAAGTAAATATTTGAAATGAATGTGACATAATAAGAATTTTCACATTATGTTAAAATTTATCAAATTTCACATTTTATTCATATGTCACTGCTCAATTAAGCAAAATTTACAGTAAAATGGAAAGGGACATATAGGCTTAGGGTCTCTTTGTAGATAGTATAGTTGACCATGAAGTTATTCTTTTTTATTTATTTGTTTTGATGATAGCATTAACTTATGTTGATGTTACGTATGTGCTTTAATATTTAGAATGATGTGAGTTATTTGCATTCTGTTCTTTATTTCTTTTTTTAAAACAAACTAACTCTAGAAACCCCAAATGGTAAGTTTATTCATGGCTTGTCCAAATCCGTCAAATCATGTCATTAAAGCAAGTGGGGAAAAAAAGGAGAAAAATCCCAACCTTCATGCATCTTGTCTTTAGTATCAACCCATACCATATCACCCTTAACATCCTTGTCATTTAATTGAGGCACACAACAGATACATGGCATACATGTTTAATTCTTTACCAAACAGCTTCACCTATATTTCTTATTGACTCACTATGACATACATATTGTAGAAGGTATATGAAACCACTTCTATGGAATGAGAAATGGCTCATCATGAGCAATTTCTCATTCCATAGAAGTGGTTTCTACTCGATCTCTCAAAGTTAATGCTTCTTTGATACTGTTGACTGTTATTGTACACTATTTCAATAAGGCACTCAATTTGGTATGAAGGATTTGGTTTAAAGATTTATTTTCCCAATGTTCAATTGTTCAACAGTAACAAGTGAAATTGTTTGAAAATATTTCCTTCGTAGGGTAGAAACCTCTATTGAGGAAAAGAATATTAAGATCATACAAGTGGTCAATTCTTTTTCTTCTTAATGACAATAATTTCAACAGCTAGATGTATGTAAGATCGAAAAATAAAGGAACTGTTTGGTAAAGATTTGACATGGTTTTTTTTTATCAAACCAAATCTTTAGGTTTATTTCTTACAGAACAGCACTATCTCTTCCAGTATCCATATTTTTGTTTGTGGGATATGGTTTCCTGTAATAAACTTCCTTATTTTTGATAAGTTTTTCCCTGTATTTTAGCAGGTTTAGTTTGAAGAATATAGATGATTGTAATTCAATGAATGTCTTTCATTTTGTGATATGGGGCCATCTTTGTATTCATTTTACCATCAGATGGATATGTCCATCTGGTTAATATTTAACTTCATATTTACACATGCATGGTTATGCCCTCTTAAGAAGTTTAAGATCCGGTAGGATCTAACTGTTAATTCTATTTTGGTTTTGTCCATCTTTGCTATCTTTTTTCCTAGGGTTAAATGCAAGACTATATATAATGCAAGTCCTTTACAAATGTGAAGCACTTACTATATTGAGCTGAACCCTCGATTTGTTGTGTCCAGTATGGTTTGTTATGGTTGTGTCCTGCACAGATTTTTCTCTTCTGACTGAGTCAATTTTCACATCACTGGTTATGCCCTTGCAGGTTGTTTGGCTGTGTCTGGTACTCCTGTTCTGGTTGTGTTTGCTATGGCTGTTTTCAACTTTGTTATCTCTCTGTATATCATTTGTTGGTTGTTAGAAACCTTTTTTTTTGTATTGCGGCATTACCCATCATGCATTTGTCCAAACTTGCATCTATTGTGGTCATGTCTGTCAAGGTTATTTCCAAACATGTTACTTATTTGGTGTGTTTTATACATTTTGATTGTATCCACACTTGCTTTCATTCTGGATGTATGAAGCTGTGAATGTGTGGCCAACTGCATTGTTTCTTACTATAGTTTTGCATTGTAGGTTGATGCCTTGTTCGTGTTGACTGTTTCATTTATTTTTGGTCTAGGTTGTGTCCCTTGTGGTTTTGTCCATTCTGTTGTAATTACGTGTCCCAACGGATCTGAACACTATACCCTAGAGTCCCTTTGTTGTGATGAAATAAGTTTGATATTAATTGAAAGGCTGATCAAGTTTTACCAAATATTTGAGGATCTTACAGAGAAAAAAGTTTTTAAGATTTTATAAATTGCTGAATCATTTAAAGATATTTATTTTGTGAAAAAGTAAATATAAATGGAAATAATATTTTTGATTATTTGTATTATTATTATTATGTAAGAAGACTCAAAGAATACCTTCGTGTAACAAATAGAAACCCCATATTAAGTGGATATCAAGTAAATTGAAATTGTGACAAAGATTCTTTTATTTCTGGTAAGTTCTTCAGCAAGTATGATATTTTGTTATTCTATTGGCTGCCTGAGACACTGAAATTAGTTTTGTTAAGAAATGAGTTTAAATGTGTACTTACTTCCTTTCTTGAGCCCTATTTGATCATTTGAATAGTTAGTTTTGTAGCTTCATTGTAGTTAAAGTTTATATTGGCAATAAAAGAATAATGTCTCATGCAATTAGGGCTAATTGTAGAGCAATTAACTTGCTGTGAGATTTCTAAGAGCTGTTTTAATGCAATTCCACTTAAGAACATTTTTGGCGATTTCAAATCGACAATTTACAACATTTAAAGAAACCATTTTGTCAAAAGTAGAGAGAGATTAATCAATTTGAATATTCTGACCTTTTCTTTCAGTAAATAGATAGTTGAAACTTACATCTATTGTGACGAAAGTTTTATTAAATTGACTCTCTTTGTCACTAAAGACTTCTACAGAAATTCTGTTTAATTGAGGTTCTATTGAGTAATGGATTATTGATAGATAAATTCACATTATTGTTTAGGACCTCATTGATGTTTATGAGGTGAAAAGGTTAACCTAAGTGAATATTGAACTATATTTTGGCATTTTCATGGCAGAGGAGATTGGGGATTGTTTTAAGTTTATTTCTTGCATGCAGGAATGGAGGATGCGAGGGAATGAATGATATGTCAGACCATCAGTTTATCCCATTACCAAACAATAAAGATTTATTCAACAAAAGTTTAAAAAAAAAAAAGAAAATCTTAATTAAAGTAGTAATCAATGTGACAAACATTTTGATAACTTAATGATATGCTCTGTGACAGGTTGTTTTATAAAGGCATAAACTACACGATCAATTTGGATGAAATGTTCTGTAGGGCAACTTAAAATGTTTTTGTGCCAAACAGAAGAGATTATTGTATCTGAACACAAAATGTTTTATGAATTAGTGTAAACTCAGGTAATGTACAGTTCAAAGTAAGGCACCTGATAATATAACCAGTTTTGTAAAAGCATGAATATCAAGATTTGTTTGGTAAAGGGGTAACAGTAATATCATTACAATGTCCACCTATCGGGGTTGACTGTGATTGCCTGAGAATGCCTTTTTATACAGCTTCTTTGGAGGACAAGAGGACATTTAATTGATGAAAGCGTTTTATTATTCTAATAATATGAAGGACACAGTTAAATCTATTCCATCTTGTATAGTTGAGTCACTGTTCAAAAAAAAGAAAGCAAAGGCAACTATGATAACATTTTTTTAAACATTGCTTGGTATTTGGGGGAAACCATTAAGACAAAAGAGAGTATTTCTCGTCAAGAGCAATTTCTCTTTTTCACAGTGGTTTCATGAATCTTAATCATTTTAAAGGTACATTAAAATGACTATTTTGATGGAATATGTTGATAAGAAAGGTCGCATGTATGTGCATGTTGGGTAAGGTGTATGACTCTTATATGTTTGGTTTCCGTAGGGCTATAAATAGGCATGGTAACCCAAAAATATGAGGCAATCAATGAAATTAAAACATTTGTAATTTCAATGATGAAAAATACTGTTATAAGAAATACTTTAATACTTGTGTCTGAAAGATGTACTGGTAGAAAACATCATTTAAAATGCAGTAGTTGTTTGCCATGGCTTTGTAAAAGAACAAATACTCATAGGCTTAATTTTGTACATGTATTCACACTCACCTGTTCCATAATATCCCCACATCCATGGAATGATCACAACAAATTAACCTTTATAGTGCTGGAACCAACTTTGTGCTTATGCAAACAGGTTAGATCCAGGGCAGCCACCAATTAAATTGGAGGCTGACCCGTGATCTAACCTGTTTGCTGCTCTGGGTATCCTTTCTCGTCAAACTTAAGCAGGTATTTAAGGTTTTGAAATGCAGACAACACAAAAATCTGTTTTTAAAAAAATACCCAGCATTCTTAGGGTTAACCAAGCTCATCCCCCAGTTGTGTTCCAGGTTGCCTCATGTCAGCTTATTTAATGGCTGAGAAAACATTCTTAACCTTTTTTTTTACATGCAAACAATTTTGAATTTTAGAGTGGTTTGCAGATTGCAACATACTCCAAAGCAATATAAAATAACATGTATAAAGGTTTAAGATAATATTGTATTTGTGATATGAGGAAGAATCCATTGTTGTAGGAGGAGAAATTAAAAGTGATTCCTCTCTTTGAAACGATTACCCTATGTTTTAGATGTGTTCATATCTGTATTTATGAGGGAGAAGGATAAAGCTATGGGTTAAACAAAAATTCTTAGAGGTTTTCAGCAATATGTGATGCATGAAATTGAAGTTGCTGGCTGTATTTGCTGCAAATTTGAATGAGCTTACTATCTTAACTTAGCCTCTTGTTATGTTTTTGGTTGTGATTGATGTTATCTATTTCTTAACAAAGCATTCATTTCAAAATTATGATTGGGCAAGTATTTATGCCAGTTTTCAAAATTCATGCTATGGTAAAAAGGCACCAGGTAGGTTATTACATCAAAAGTGTTCAAAGTTTTCATTTAAGATTCATGAAACAAAAGCAATTGCAATTATTTGACTTGTCTAATTCTGAAAATTTGATTGAAGACCTAGTTGACCAGATAATTTTTTTTAAATGGTTCAGTGTTAGGCACAACAAGTCTTTCACATTTCAGTTTTATCAAGTGGTTCAGATCAGAAGCTTTATTCAAAGTTTCAATGCAAAACCACTGTAAGTCTTTCTCAAATGTGTAGTACTAACCCCCTTTATCAAACTGAATAAGGCTAGTTTCTCTCCAAGATCACAATGTAATTGTCTTTTATATTTTGAAATTGTCATCTGATTTTGCTTATGATGTTGACCAGTAACAAAGTCTCCTATGATGATATATCCTATGTGTTTTTCCTGTTTACAGAGTGCACCCTCATGGCCTGGAAGTCAGCAGGTGTTGGTTGGACCGTTCCAGCAGATACCCGGGCTTACTGCTGCGGCAGCGACCTCCAGTCATCGCCCGATAACCCAGCAGATTCTGCCAGAGAACCTTGCCACCCAGCAAGTCTTGTCAGACAACTGGAGACAGTCCATAGTACTAGACGGATTCGATCAGACTCCACTGAGTCAACTGGTAGGTGTTAATTTTCATTGTAATGAAGGGGAAATCTGCTCATCATGTGTTTGAACAGTTTAATGCCTTTACTCATGTTTTGATACACTCAAAGCAGGTATCTTAAGAAGTAATTGTAAAGAATTGTACAAACAATATTGCTTGATTCAATTTCGCCTCTATTATTGCTTGCTTAAACCTTTACCAAACGCCAAATTTTCAACTGTCCCAAACTGGAAGAGTTTGCAGAAGACATTTCAAAATGTGATGTATTATCTCCATTTATCACTTGTTTAAATCAATTTTGCTCTATACACACTGTTTTTTCCCCTTTGATATTATGATAATTGTTCATAAATCTTGTTGGTCATTGCTTACAATTTGGACTTAATTTGGGTGAAAGCAACCATGTGTTCATACAATGTTGGTTTACCTTTTTCAGGGCTCCCAGCCACAAGCCTGGAATCTGGGTATGGTACAGGCATTTGGTCTCAATTCCCACCTCTCTTCACAGTCCAGTAAACGACAAACTAAACAAAGGTAAGCAACCTGAATCTTTTCCTCTATGTGATTGCATTCTCATAACCTGGTTTATAAAGATGTTTCAAGAGGACAATGTGACAAGAAGGAATTCCTTAAGAGCTATTTCTCCTGTATGTCACATTTGAATTTTTACTTACTGTTTTTTAGGGATACTTTGTTATTTTTTTTTTTATTACTCTTTATGATTGTCCTTTGCTGTTGTTTGTCGACCAGTTACAAATTCCCATATGAGGAAACTGGTAAATGAACTCTTTCAGGCAATATGAAAAGCCTTTGTTGTTGGGAGGAAGTGTTAAGGTACATTTGCATACCTAGCATCCTAGCATTTTTTATATTAGTTCATTAGCAGTTTCTGCTTATATAGGGCCTAAATATTATTGAATTGTATGTGAAAGTGATAGAATTGATTTGCACATTGGGAATAGGGTCAACCAAAAACAAGTAATGATGTAGATCAATCACATTATGCAAAAGATGATGTATATCTCAGGGTCCTGCATGACCCAGTGGTTAAGGTGGAAGACTAAGAACTAAGGGTCCCTAGTGCAAGACCCACTGACAACTCTGGATTCGTGAGAGTGACCTTTGGCAAGTTATTTCAGAGCCTAAGCCTAGTACAAGTGGAAAGAAGTTACAGTCAAGTTGTTGATACCGTGTTGAATACCATACAAACAAACAATAATCTATATCATTATGCAAAAGATGATTTATATCTCATATAAGCATGTATGTAGGACTCTGGGCTGTTTTTGAATTGGGATTACTTAATTGTTTTCAGAGTTACTAAAGAGCAGGCCTCGACACAGTTATCCCCTGTCAAGAAACGTGTGAAGGAGAACACACCACCACAGAACGAGACCGCATCACGCACCAATGATGCCCTGGTACCCTCAGCCTGGACAGAATCCTTGCCAATGGTGAAATACCCGGGCTCCAGAAAGGATCATCGACAGACGATCGTGATCGCGGATACGCCGAGTCCGGCTGTCAGCGTGATAACTATCAGCTCTGACAGTGACGATGAGGAGGGGAAAGTTGTCAGGCGGTAAGTATAGATACAATAGGATCAGAGCTTGTAGAGATATGTAATTGTTACCCTGTGTCTTTGTTCTGATTGATTGTATCTCATGATTTAAAAGCTCCTTTGAAAACAGCTTTATATGATTCCTTTGTTTGGTGTTTTGAATTTTGTGGAATCCCTTGAATGAAGCTCACATGATAGTTAAGTTGATCATTGATAAACCATAATTATTTCATGTCTGGGTTTTGGTGAAATATAATGAAATGTTGTAGTTATGTCACCCAATTGAATGAATAAAGATAAGTCATCTTTGATTCATTCTTTTTAGACAATTACAGACAGTGATCTCTTTGATATCTCCATACTCTCAAATTTCCTCTCAAACTGTTCTGATATCAGACTGCTAACTGTATTCATTATTGAACAACTGATGATGATGAATTCATCATCTGTTTGTCTTGTTCTTTTCAGACATCACAGAGACCCTGTGGGAGGTGAACAGACACTCGTACATCAGGGTACCTCGTCCAAGACCAGCCACTTGGACAGTTTCGGAAACACCTCCACACACAACACAAACAGGAAGAATGTGATTAATCACACCCTGGCCGAGGACCTCAGCTCCAAGCATCAGGTGATGCTCACTCCAATAAAACACGAGGAAGTGGATGCAGCCTTGTTTCACGACTCTAACTTGTATGGGAGCAGTCTCGGACTGTCAACCGTTGATGAAACCGCCGCGCTCATTCCCCCTCACCTGAGGGTGGATTCACGAAGGGATCATCATGCTGCTCCGTCACGTAACAACAATGCAAAGAACTCTCATGTATCATCCAAACAACATCAGCATCAGCAACAACAACATCAGCACATGTCTGGTCTAGTCACACAATCCGGGGCCGATAAGTATAAGGACCGAAGCCCTCGGCATGAGATTCGTCTGCCGCAGGAGGTGGAGAAAAACATAATGGCAGCTCAAGGAAAACTGGCATACGTCTCTCCCACGGTGAGGCAGAATAACACACACAGACATACGTACCATGGTTCTACGGGGCTGAATCAGAAACACCAGTCAAACGGAAATCTGAACTTCATCACGCCACATTCGATGGCAAGTACATCACAGCTGTCCCCCGTACATCCAGGCGTGCCTCTAGGTCAACAGGCTGTCCTGTTAAATACAAGCTCACAGATGGATTTACACAGGTATTGTTTTATATAACTTGACTACAGTAATCCCCAAGTGTTTATTTGTCTTTTACCACTGATCGATATATTCAATGTATTGAAGCAAGAAGTTTGTCCACTTGAAAAAAAGTTAAGCAGTTCTGGTTAGAAAATGCCTGGAGCAAGAGTAGGTATACTGAAAGCTGTTTAATGATATATTATAAAACTGTTCTTGATCTATTATCCCTAAATTTAATGAGAATAAAATGACCATTGGGAAAAAACCAAGGGTGCAAACTTTGCTTACCCTGTAATTTGCAACCTAGGGATTTTACAGATATGCTTTAGACTAATTTATACATATATAGGAATAAAACTCCCATTTCTCAGCAAACTGTCATCCCTATAAAAAGAAATTGAATACAGAAGGAAAGATAAACTGTCAGATAGATTAATTTTTTTTTTTTATATTGATTCTTTCTTCATAAACTGCTTTAACCATTGATTGATGAAGGAAAGAATGAAATACAAGATTACCAAGTTCCCTTGATAATCTTTTATGGAAGGTGATGACAATCAAGTAATTATGGCTATATATTTATTTTGCCTTTCTGTTTGTGCACTTGTCCCTGTTGAAGGCTCATTAAATGGAAATGCCAAGACTTACCTTCCGTAAACATATTTTTAGGTATACTTTTAGGTCTTTTTGTCAAAGGTCACTTTCTCATTTCATAGGTAAACCTTGCTCGTAACCTCACTGGCATAAGTGTCTTCTGGAACATATATCTTTGAATTCATATTATACTAATTGATATTATTCTGCAAAGCTATGATATAGCCCTATTTAATAAAGCCATGCAACCGATTGATTAGGAGTTGCTATGTGATGCTAACATGTTCTTTTCACATTTTTAGGGAATACCGACGGAGACAAGCCAGTCCAATCCATCACTACCTGATACCCGCACATCAGCAGCCACAAGTTGGAATTCCAGCAGGCATTGGTCAGTTCAGTCCCTTCGCATCGACCTTGGCTCCCCCGCCTGCACATCAGAGTCCGAGACACGTACAGTACACCACCCACCCACTGCCAGCGCATGTACATCCTGTGTTTCAGACTGCCACAACCGTGCCAGACTCATATCACTACCAGATCGGGCCACCATACCCGACACTGAACACTACTTCTGCCGGATTGTACACGTCATATCCATTGTCACCAAACAAGGCACGGCACTATCCATACTTTGCTGGTTAAATTAATGTTGGTGGTTAGAGTTCTTGATAAAAATACTGCTGTGCAATTATCCCAACTTGACTTAATT
Source organism: Cerastoderma edule (assembly GCA_947846245.1). NCBI lineage: Eukaryota > Metazoa > Mollusca > Bivalvia > Cardiida > Cardiidae > Cerastoderma > Cerastoderma edule. The sequence continues at coordinate 18,334,320 of OX401416.1, forward strand.
AAATTCCAAATGTTTTGTCTATAAAAGGAAAGATGAACTTGATATGAAATAATTTTCTCCTTTGTCACCAAAGAGTCTTTCGACCTGGTCAAGTTAAACATCAGAGGAAATCAAATAGATATTGAGGTTGAAGGCAAGTCAGAGTACTTGTATTTTGTAATGCATGTTGGATGAATTACATATAAGAGGTTATGGTAGCTGTATGACTTCAGTAGAACCTTGGCCTAAGTGTTTGAGGCTTATCTACATTTCTTTCCCATTTGTTAGTTGATTACTGTTCTAGGAGAATGGAATTTTTTAATTAGTTTTGACATGCATTATTTTAGCCAGAAGACCTCATGCTATTTAATGCTAAGAGTGTTCTAGATGTTACAGGGGGGTTTTATCCATGAACTCAAAATTTGTATTGTGTGGAGAGTGCTTTGAATTCATCTCATTTTTAGGTACAATTCTTTATGAGATTGTCCAGTGTTTTCATTTTAGTTGTTTTTATACATTAAAGAATCATGAGCAGGCATTTCTGGATGAATCAAGTTTTGATTTATATTTTAATGAAGTAATCAGAGGTCCACAGAGGAAAAGTCTTAGAGAAAATGTGCAGTCTCATGTTTAAGGGAGAGACAAAGAAAATGTTCCAAGATCTTGTTTTATAGGATGGGTTTATTGTTCTAGGCTTTTGTATCTCGCTCACTTGATGTGTAAATTTGGAGAGTTAATCGTTTACGGAATTGTATATGAATAACTAATGTGTACATAGATTATCACATTTTACAATTTTTATCATGAATTCATTGTTATATTTGTGTGATTGGTGTGTTAAGGGCTTTCATTGTAACCACTAGCTGATTCACTCTGGTGTGGTCTTAATTTTGTGTTGTTCAACAAGGTCTAGCCAAGGGGAGCAACTACAGAGTTACTATTTAAAATGACAGCATATGTCTTGAACATGTTCTATATTGTTTGTACTTGTTAGAACCGTCAAGTTGAAACGTTTCTAATGAACACCAATAACATAGGGCAAGTATGTGAAATTGGGAAAAGTTTTATCAAGATATGATCCCCTTTCTCTTAGGCTTTTAGGAGTCATTTTTTCTTATCTTTTTCAAAGTATCGTTCACATCTTTAAACTGTTGACCCTTTTCTTGATATACCACTTTAGGAATTACATTGTGAATGTGAAGACAGGCTTTGCCCATCTTAAAACAGTCAATAAGTTATTCTCCCAAGGAATATGGGAAACATAGTAGGGCAAACAGATTCCATTCTTTAACAGTGATTTCTTATGTGCTGAAGTTTTATTGTTTGTTTTTTTCTTACTAAAGACTCTAAAAACACATGGTTTCATCAATTATACAATTATATATCTAGGAAAGGGTAAACAGTAGCATCCATTAATTAATTAGCTAATTGATAATGTGTGGTTTTTATGGCTTAAGTTTTAAAATTCGTTTTTTGGAAAGGTTTGAATTAGAATTTGTTTCCAGACATTTATATGGACATTCTGACAGCTCGTCAGATAGACACTTTTTTTAACGGTGTTTTAATCTTTTCCCTCATATGTGATTTAATGACTGGTCCAAGTTGAAGGAGACAATAGATTACATCAATAAAGTATGGAAAATGATATTTACTTTATGTTAAAGGATTGAAACATAAACAAAAGTAAATATGTATGAGGGAATTGGTTGAAAATGTGTATTTAGTCTTTCGTCTTATTCATATTAGTAATATTTTACAGGGGGAATTTGTAGACATAGAAAGATTCAAAGGCAATGTGCTGCTTTATTTATTCACAATTTTAACTAGTAGTTGTTATTTAAATTAAGAATTTAATACTTTAGCAGCATCTTATTGATGTAACCTGTCTATCTTCCAGTTTTTAACAAACTTATTGTTATTTGAGTCAATGTTGGTCTGTTTTCTTTTCTTAATTTGTAGTGTTTGAGAAAATCTGTTGTTGGTTTTATGTACTAAATAGTTATCTTAAAAAAAAGATATTCCCCCTCCAACTATTTTTACTAAGAATAGAATTGAATAATGCATGACATAACAAAAAAAAAGTATAAATATTTTTATTTGCCTGGTAAGAATCTATTACATACTTTTTATGCAATTTTCTCTCTGTTAATTGCAGATCAATAATGGTTTTACAACCAATGATTCGAGATTTTTAGAAAACAAAATTGAATGAAAAACATTTTTACATAGTAAATACTATTCGTCATATCCTGTAAAATAAGTATTGATTAAGGGCTAAGTATAGTCAGATTTTAACAAAAGTGAAAGGAACTATTGATAAGTCATACACTAATATGGTAAGTTGCTCCTTTACTCGAAGTTAAAATTCATATTTTGATAATTTGAATATTTCTAAAGCTCCTAGCGGATGTTAAAAAAAAGATTCTGTTCAATCGTAATACAGATTTGACCAATCTTATAGTATCATCATTCATTGTTTAATGGATGATTTATCCTTGGTACTTCAATAGTCCTGTTTGTTGTTTTATGGAGACAATGTTTGACTAGCTCCACGATGATTCATGGGCTTTGCATGCTAACTGCCTGCCCCTCAATAAGACGCTTGTATATAATGGAATCTTTATATTTTGCCAAATTCTAGAGTTTCATTATTTTTGTATTCACCCATCATTAAGTAGTTTGACATGTTGCACACTTTGTAAATGTTTCATCAAATACTATTTTTGATCCCTAGATCATTATAGATTTTTTTCTTTCTTTTTTTTTGTTTTCACCATGAATACGATTATTCTGTAAATATTAGTATAACGAATTTATTAATCAGTAATTATATTACAGTGTAGCTATATGTAAAAAGAATATGCTGATATTTCTTGTTTAAAGCTGGTCACATTTTCACTGTGCAAACTAGGGTTTGTGATTCATGGGAGTATTTCCCACCAAGCTGCTTCATTCCTTTTCAACATTCAATATTGTTGGTTCTGAATAGATTAATCTCTAATAGGGAACTTCTATCAGTATCCATGATAGTGAATAAGTTTAAAGAAATATGGTGATTTGTTTAGGAGATTGTTGTTTTTGATGCCATATTTTCTTGATGTCTGTATAAAACCTCAAAGAATGAGTGCTTCTATTAATACAAGCATCTATTAACTGCATTTATATATTTCATAATCACAAATTTAATCACATGTTTGTATTTATTAAAACTTTGTAAATATTTCCTAGTAAAAGGTGGCATGAATTATTCACTGTTTATATGTGTAAGTAGCACTATCACAGTGTAATGTCTCTTATTTAGTAGAGGTGGGAAAAGTTTACTCATAACCATTTGCTGGTAGAAGCTGTGTTTAGCTGGTGATAAGCCAGAAAAATGCAAGTATATGGGGCTCCTATCAAGTTGCCTTGATACATTACCTCATGAATACTCTTTCTAATGCATCTGTTGTGGAAGAATTACCAAAAGAATTCACCAAAAAAGGGTGAAATAGTTTGCAATGAGCAGTCTCTCCTTTTGTCGCAGTGATTTCCTCCTAAAAATCTCAATGAAAGTAATAGCTGTCAAACTGTATTTTGTTGAATGGTTTGTCTTACTTGAACCTTTAACAAAATATGAGTGAGCAAATGGATGAACTCTTTACCACCTGCAGATGACTTTGTTTTACTTAAAGCAGATAACTTTGGAAAAGTTCTGTAAACATGTAAAAAAACCTTTCAGTTTTGCCATTGTGATATGTGAATAGATTGAAAAAGAATTTTGTCAAAAGGAGAAATTGCTTGAGACAAGCAATTTTTCATTCTACCAAAATTCGTCTGCTGCAAGACCCAAAAATGTGGCATTAGGTGGTAATCTGTAATGGTATGATGAAAGCAGGATTTGTCACCCCCTCTCTAGAGACAGTACCAGTTGGTAGAGTACTTTGATAAACTAAAATGTAATGCATGATTTGAATATTTCTGTTGTGTTTTGTGACTTAATTCTAGTTTGTAGTTTGATTTTTGAGGGTGTAAATAGTTCTTTGAATGTAGTGCCGTGTCCTAGTTAACCTCACGTATATGGTGTAGAGAATATATTTGCTTAATAGTATTAACATGTACTCGAGTATTCCTTGATCTTTTCTCCAAGTCATCGTTTTGGCATTATTTATATCATTGATTCATTTGTTTGAAATGTTTGTAAAGCATTCAACCCATTATTTACTTATATGAGATGAGCTTGTTTTTATTACCCTTCCATGATTGGCTTTTATGAAATTTGTTGAGCCATTTCACAACATCAGATTTTGTGACTGCTCTGAGTTTATAGAATCTGTGAAGAATTTTAAAAAGACAGATAAATTATGATTTTCCCCTAGAAATTACTTTGACTAGGAAAAGTATTCTTTTCTCCTTTTGAGATCATTTTGTCCTATTTTCCTTTCTAAGGGGTTTTAATGTAGAGGAAGAAATAAAGATAAACATTCCTTTAAAATGCTGCAATCCTGTTTTAAAATAGTTTTTATGCATAATTAATTAGCAATTGATGAATGTTTATCTCGAAATAGGAAGTACAAGATAGTCAGAACAGTTTTAGACATGGTAAGAAATAGGGTCAGTCTTTCTTCATCCATTACAAGGAAATAGAGTGATTTTCTCCTGTAGGGACTGAATTTTACCTTTGTAAAAGATTATATGATCATTTTAAAAGGCAGCACAGGGAAATAGTTATCATTTCAGTAGATAATGTATAACCAGGGGTCTTTCTGTCATTCGTAACAGAATGTGTGTTTCCTATTGTCAGTGTACATATACTCCAGTCTAGCATTCCTGTCTTAACCCTTTCCCAAACAACAGATTTTCGACTGTTTCAAATTGAAAGAGTTTGCAGACGACATTTCAAAATGTGATGAAATTGAAAAATATTCTCCATAAAGAGCAGAAAACCTTGTGGGAAAAGGAGTAATTGCTTGTTACGAGCAATTTCTCCTTTTCCCAAAATGTTTTTCAGAGTCGTTTGCAAAAAAGTGGTAAAATGTCGTTATTGTTTTGGAAAGGGTAAATGTACATTAGAATTAAATATGAGATTCTATCACTGTATTATTGTGGCCCTGGTTAGGACATTCCCAATCACTGAAATATAAATGACATATAACCATAGCCTCATACAGCATTTTGTGACGGATGCAAACTAAAAATAACAGCAGATTAAAGGTCTAATGTATGAAAAATGATTCTTTTGTTGTGATGTTGGATAGAAAATCATTGTTACAAGAGGATATATAACTTATTGTGAGCAATATCTTTATCTTTAACTGTTGTATGGGTTTTTGGTTACACCTTTGGTAACGTTAAGGAACTGGAAAGGTTAATTTAATATGAAAAGGTGATAGCTGTTGCAGTACTTTTTGGGGTGTCTAGATCATAGAAATACCAGTTCACATTGAGAAGGTTTATCTAGTAGGGCTTTGGGGTAGAATGAAGTAGACTCCAATATTTTAGCATAGAAAATCACATTACCCAATATCACATATGTAATCTCGAATGATCATTTGAACTTTATTAATTGACCAACTAAGGTAATTGCATAAGAGTAGGAAAATATGGAACAAAGTTAAAATATTGCTTGTAAGCAATTTTCTTACGGTGTTACATTGTTTTCCTAAGTTAACACATACATGGTAGTATGTTTAAAGAGATATCTACATGAGTAATGGGTTAATGAGATGTGTATATTAATTTTCCATTTGTGTTCAGTAGATTATTGTATGGTAACTGCAGTCGGCCTTGGAGCCTCTGTAACTAACAGTATTGTCTTTATCATCGCTAGTTCTAGTGTTTAGTAAAATCTGTCTATAGCGGCTTCTATAAATGAAACTTTCTCTGGCTTATATTTAAAGGGGTAGCAATAACTAATTTATGTTTTGCTAATGTGTCCAGAGAGAAAGCTTCAGTTAACTTAATTTGTGAAAAAAAACTTGAAAATAAACAGTTTATCATTTTAACATGTTTGAAGAAAAGGTAGAGGAAGAAATAATCATGAGAAGCTGTCCTTGAGCTTTGAAAGTTACCTTTTTCATCCTAACATTATGACTATTGTTGAAATGGATTATTCACAGGCAGCTGTGAGCTCTACTGGAGGATTCTGTATGTTGAGCCCTCTTGAAGTATATCTGTGGGTGTCTTATACCTAAAATATAGTACCAAGGTTTTAAGGACTGCTGCTAAAAATATGGATTTTCTATTATCATTCAAGGCAACTCATATTTTGTTTGAATCGCCATCAGCAATTATCCACACACCTATATTGCTACTGATGTTTCGTATTTGGCTTGATGAAAAGCACTTTCCTATTCCATTGAATCGTTATACTAGAATTTCCATAAATTGTAATGTAAAGATTGGTAAAAGGAGCTTAATGCCTTAAATGTTAATGTAGAATATCATACTTGTTGATTGAACCATTATAAGGTGGAAGGTCTTTTGCTGAGGTCTTCAAGGTGTTTAAATCTGTGAAGAACAAAGCATTTAGAATTATGAAAAAAGGGATCATGTTTATAATGGAAACAAAGCAATTGCAGTCATTTTACACATTTCATCACTGTTTCCGACTCATCACAGATCATAGTTTTCATCATATATTTTAAACTACAAAATATTTTAGCATGTTACTCGGTAGTTTCAATTGTCCTAGATTGTTTGAAAGACTTAAGGATTTGGTTTTAGCTTTCATGTTTATTGAACCCTTAGGAATCGCGATGATTTTTAATGACTCCACATTGGGTTCACAGACTTCTCATTGTTGACTCGATTTCGAACAGCTTCTTTGGAGTGTGTCAATTGCAACTGACTTTGTATAAATCATTATGGGATTGGATAATCTTCCTTTCCCTTGTTAAAACAGAATTTATTGTTAGAAGAGAAATTTGAATGTTCACTGCAATACTTTAGTAAGGGCTTCATGTTTGTAAAGGACTCCCTGTAATCTTGCATTGAGCCTGTGTGCTTGTTTAAGTAATCAATTTCTCCTTAACCCTTTACCAAACGCCAAATTTTCGACTGTCCCAAATTGAAAGAGTTTGCAGACAACATTTAGAATGGAATGATATTTGAAAATAATCTTCTGATAGGGCTGAAAACGATGTGGGAAAATGAGAAATTGCTCGTTATGAGCAATTTCTCCTTTTCCCACAATGTTTTCAAAAGTCATCTGCAACATTCTGGTCAAATACAAATATTTCAAAGCATGCAGTTTTCAGCTTGGTTTAATCCATATATTTTTAGGTAAAAGACTCCGATAATGAGGATGATTTGATAGTTTCAAAAAAGTTCATTTTATCGAAGAATTTTTGTGTCTTTCTCTCAATCTAGGACAGTTATACTTGTTTGTTGTGATACTTGTTTGAATTTGTATTGGTGCTATTACTAATCATACTTTTTGTCTCTCTGAATGCAGATTGGGTATTTCATAGTATTTGTGTGTCTTTAACATGAGATTTGATTGGTTGTATATATGTGTAACGGGATAGATGGTTGGTTTATTGTTGTTAAGCTTTGTAGATGGGCATTTGTATGCAGTAGGAGACAAGATTCTGTTTTGAAAATTGATGAAATTGTACAAGATTTAAGTCAGAGTGAACGACTTACTAAAGTCTAGTAATGAAACCTTGATATAATTTATATCATTGTATTGATGCCTTATTGATTATAGGAACTCGTTTAAACGGGATAACCTAAAGTCACTAATTGAGAACTGAAGTTCAAGTTTTTACCAACTTGTCCAAACACTGCTGCTGCTGCTACTGAATATGTTTACAGTCAAAAGTGATCTGATTTCTTAGGGAAAATATAGGCACAGAAGTCAAAAATGATTCTCGCAATGTTTCTTGTTTTCTTATATCATATTTTCCTCTAGATATTGGGATTAAAAGGAAGTCTTCAAATTTATCGTTACAACAGTTTCACTGAGCCACATAGCAGAATGATTTAAGTTGATATTAGTTGTTTTATTTTGAGGTGAAACTCTTTATATAAGGTTAAGTGTGATTTATGGATCTAATGTGTTTATTGAATGGAAATATTTTTAAAGCAAATTAATGAAGCAAATAAATGGTGGAAGTTGTTTCGTTTCCAACAGTTCTAAATATAGAATGCATTTTCAATAATTATTATCTCTTTATTTATATTTAATATCTTATATATTTATTATTCAGCAATATTTATAGGAAAAGCAAATTAATCCTTGCATTTTTCATATTAAATTTTGTGATTAAATCTCATGCTTGAATTCTTTTAAATGATGAGCAAATTCTCCTTTTGTAGCAATTGTTTGACTTCTGTTGCATTTGTGTTAATATAAGTATGTATTTAGGGCTTGGTGTAAGTTTATATCAAGTCCCCAATCATTATGAAGGAATTTCTATAGTCTTGCACTGAACTTGATAAGCAGTTATTAATCAACTGCTTTCCCTAAATGGAAATATGTGACTGGTTTTTCCTAAATGGAAATATGAGACTAGCTGAAATTGTTAGCAGCAGCTGCCAAAGAAACATCATAAAAAAGCGTTTATTATGATGTTTGGTAAAGGCTATTACAAAATGACAAATTTCACATAGGGAGAAGTTTATCCTTTTGCCACTGCGGTTTCTAAAGTCGTCTCCAGCAGATGCTTAGTGAAATGATTTGGATCAAGGAGTTAACCCTTTACCAAATGCCTAATTTGTTATTGTCCCAAATTCAAAGAGTTTGCAGACGATATTTCAAAATATTTTGAAACTGGAAAATAATCTTCAGATAGTAGAGAAATCATTGTGGGAAAAGGAAAAAATGCTTGTTACAAGCAATTTCTCCTTTTCCCACAATGTTTTATAGAGTCTTCTGCAATTAAGTGGTTAAATGTCGTTACTGTTTGGTAATGGGTTATGGTAGTGCATTATACAAAGCCTGTCTACTAAGGAATTATTGATGTGGTTTTATAGTGTGTAGCCAGTTGTATATATAATTTAAACAGATCACGGTGCATTTATTATAATCACTTTCTGGACGTCTCACTTGGTAGCTTAGCATAGATCACTGTAGATTTTTCTTTAATAAGCATTCAGTCATGTAGTCTTCATTTCATATTGAACGTTCAATTACAATTCCTTAATATTACTTTTTATTCACTTTTTTTTTTCTTCACAATAATTTTGCGGTGTAGTTTTTGCCTATGTGTAAGGTGATTGTATTCAAGTTTGCATTATTTTCTTTCTTATTTTTTTTTTATTAACTAGTTGTTGGTTTAAGAACCATTTATTGCTGGAGAGTTGATTTGTAGCAGTGTTAAAAATCATGTTCATAGAATAGGTGTGTGTGCGTGTTTTTCTTTTTTGGGAATTGTTTATTAATTGAATCAAACAGATATAGAAATTACATTTTAATCATTTTTGTCCATATGCATGTTATATGATAAACTTGTAAACAAAATATAAGCTATCATATTACTTTTGAGGTTTCATTTGTTAAAAAATGCATTATTCCTTTGTCCTATGTAAAGTTTTAAGATCAGTTTGAATTGAAAATTTAACCAGGCATTTTGCAGTTATTTTTAGAAAACCATTGTGGAATTTTTCTTTTCAAATTGAGTATTACTCTTTGACAATGGTTTTTAGGAGTTCTTCTGTGAAAGATGTGTTAAAATGCATTTGTAACAAGATAGTGTTCTAGCTCTTTGCTACATGCAATCCTTTTTATCATTCCAAATTGAAATAACAGGTGACAAATAAAAGCAAAGTGACATTCTAGAAATAACTCAAAGGTGTGATAAAAAATTATCTCGAGAAAAATGAGAAATTACTCCTATGAGGTTTCTCATTTTTTTAAGATACTTTCAATAATCTTCAGCCTTAGGGATATTCAATCTTGGAAACGGTTGGTAAAGAATTAAAGCGCATACTTTAAAGTTCAGAATTGGACCAATGTAAACACACTTCAAGGGTTCAATGCAAGACTAGTAATTCCTTCACAAACATGCAGCACTTACTTATGTCTCGCACAGAACCCTCAACTTGCTTAATAGCAATGATCAACACTTTACCATTTTCTAGCATTGGACTTTGTATGATTAACTTTATTATCAAGACCTCTGAGAAACTGCATAACAAAAAAGGGTAGAATGTAAATTGTACATGGCTTTGTCTCTTGTTGATATTTTGTGATAATTGAATTTTTTCCTCACCATTTCTGGTGTATTTTTATGTCTTAATTAATCTGTAAACTGGGTATATTATTGTATCTAACCATTGTATGTATAGATAGTTCATTAATCCCACACTTTTATTGTCCCTCATCTTGGAAACATACATTTATATAGATATATATATATAATATCATAACATTAATAAGATAACAAAATGTGCCTGCATTTTTACCATTCTAGAGTAGTGTATTGTGATTTTATTCGTCTTTCTCTTGGTGATCATGCTATGATTGATAATGATTATATTATTGCCATATTGTATTCCCCCCTCTCCTCACCCCTGATATCATTGCTATTGATTTCTATTCCATATGCATTAACATAACCCCATTTGTCAGATAGATTAAAAGTCAAATTGTTAAATGCTTTTTTGGGGCTGCGAACAATTGCCATAGCCTTTACATAGTCAGAGATTTTGGGTTTTTAGCTTGTGTGGTTAGCTTGTGTAAGTTTTAGTTGATGAAGATTTAGAAGTCAAAGCTAGTTGATACACATTTTGAATACCTTACATTGTGCAATTTCTTTTCTACTTTATTTAATGAAAGTTGCTTTGGGCTAAACAAACTTAAATCTTGTTCAGTTTGGTATATTTTTATCAAGAAGGATAAAAAAAAAACAATTGATGTATGGAACTTTTTGTTTGCCCAATGATAAACCTAGATATTTCCTTAATTGGGTTAACCTATTTGCTCCAATTTCATTGGACTTTGATTAATATTCGCAAACATTCTGAATTTAAGATATAAAAAAAACAATTTTATTTGTAAAAAAGATTCTTAAGGTGCATAATTTTCTTAAAGGGAACTTATCATTTGAAGTGTTTAAACTTCAGCTTTCTATATGACCAGCCTCATGTATTCAGGGTTCTATTGTGTTAGAGAAAAGGAAGAACAATTATTGCTACAAGCAATTTTCTTTACTGTCACACTGGCTTAGGGAATGCGAGAGATTTGACACTTTTCTTTCCTCATGGTCTGCCTATTTTGTTTTTAATGTTGACAATTACTCTCAAACGCTCCATCTGTGATGGTAGGTTTGGTTGCAATTTGTTTGTGTTGAAAGTAACAACTTTGCTCCTACAAATTGACCAGTAAGTTATGAGTACTATAATCCTAAGTTTTCTTGGTCTTGGTCATATTTGGCAATGAGATCCATGCCTCAAGTTGCTGTAATGTCAATTCTTGATTGGTTTTAAAAGAGTTTTAAGAATAGTAGTTTTTTTTACCGTCCAATTAAGGCAGATTTTTATAATTTTTACACTGATTGTTAAGAAGGGGTTACTATGTTTGCGTATGGAATGTATTTTTAAACTGGGTAAACTCCATTTAAAAAAACACAAGTCATTTTGGGTAAAATTAGTTCATTACTACATTGTGAAATTACTTTCATTCCATATTTGATAACATTATAGGGCCATAGGGAGAGCCATTAATGAAGCTGCAATGATGGGCATTGGTTTTATCAATTGTTTTAGACAGTTAAAGCCTTTTCTTCCTCTGTATTCTAAAATGTGTTCAAAATGATTGGTGGTAATTGACCAAACTGTATTTGAAATTGAATAAGTGATCAATCAATATTGAAACTCTTGGTCAGGACAAGTTGCTCACTAAGAGATTCTCCTTTTGTCACAATGTTTGTTGAAGTGTGAGAAAACCTGCTTTGGAAATTGTTTGATAGACACTAACTGGTTCTACTTTGATCACATTGTTTTCATTGTTTAACCTTTTTCAAGATGCATTATATATGTCTGCAAGAGACAGAATGAAATAATGGTATGAAAAGATATTGATCAAAGAGAAATTTGTTGTTTCAACAGTAATTTCTGTGTATCAAGAGGAACATTGTCTGATCTTATCATAATTTCAACCCTGTTTGTGAAGTTAGAGATAAACTAAAGCTTGCCTTTGTTTAGAAAGTGAATTACACATCTAAAGGCAAATATTGTAAGCAAATGACCTTTGATATCATTTTGATTTTTTATGAAGACCTTGTGGCTAGGGGGATTTTCTCAGAAAGTTCTTTCTTAGAAATTTCCCCTAATGTTGCAATGATTTCCAAGATCATCAGTTTTCTTGTTGCTGGATTTATTTTGTTTTTCATAAAAACACAATTCATATTTCTGAGAAAAAGTATGAGTTTGAATCATATGGAATGGTAAGAAAAGGCTTTAACTGATATTGCAGATTGTTTTTATAAGAATTTCTGTTGTGGCAAGAACTCGGGTTTTAATTAAATAGAAGTGTCACTCAACAGATAAGTGCACTTTTCATCACCTTATTTGACTTTCTGTTTTTTTTCTTGATGCCTTGAATCCTCATCTCTCATCATATGACTTGCATGGACATGTGCTTACCAGTCATTATGTTTCTGTGTTAAACTTTATAGTGCTGGAACCGACTTCATCCTTATGCAAACAGATTAGATCCAGGCCAGCCGCCAAGTAAATTGACAGCTGCCCTGTGATCTAACCTGTTTGCCCCTTGAGTATCATTCCTCACTAAAATTGAGCGGGTGTTTAAAGTTTCGTGAAGCAGAAGACGCAAAGATCTAAGGTTCAAATTGTCCCTTTCCTCAATAAACACATGCTGTACGAAACCAGTTTGACAAAAGATGAAATAGCTCTGAGGATACATTTCTCCTCTTGTCATTATGACTTCTCCCTGATTTGACAAAGACATTGCATGTACAGTTTTTCATGTTATGTGATTGCCATGTCAAAGGTTCAGTGCAAGACTATAGTAAGTTCTTCACACACTTGTCTATAGTCTTATGCTGAACCCTCGGTCTGACTTTGCCTTCTCTTATGACTTGTCACAAAATCCCATATTGGAGGGACCTGGTCGTCATGTGCCTTTCAAAAGTTCAGGGTACTGTCTTATTAAACATCTTTAAGAAAAATATTTGCATAAGTCAAAACTGATATACATGGATAGTATCTTGAATGAAAGTACAATATTGCAATGTGACGTATTATTTGGAGAGACAATTCCAGTGATATGTTACTTTGCAATATTGCTAAGCCCAGTATTGAAATAACAGAGAATGTTGTTTTGAACTTACGCACATTTTTTAGCATAAAATGTTTAGTAATATGGTACCCTTGTCCTGGATGACGATAAACCATTGGCAACAATATTTCTTAGGTTGCAATTTTTGCATTGAGTGATTACTCTCAAAATATTCATGATCTATATAATGAAAGTAGTTCATGGATAACAACAACTGTAACCAACTATATCATTGGTACATGAACTAAAGTGAACTTCCAAACGAAATAGGCTCTTGACCACCAATTGAAACATTTCTTCTCAATGGTTGACATCTTCAAATGGAACCTAGCACATTTTTTAATGAGTTGATTCTAAAAAGTCTTCATCTTAGATTTAAGAGTGAATGTGATATTCTTAGGATTGTATTTAGCACAGACGCTTGAGTAAGACTTTCTTTATTGTCAATGAGCAAGTGCCCAAATTCATTAGTCACTGAAGCATGTTTATGAAGCTTTATGTGCTAGTTCAGCATGATCGTAATCCAGTTTACTATAAAGGCTTATTTGTTTTGGCTTTTTGGTTAGTTCAGCATGTTCGCAACCCATTTGATAGTCAGCCTAACATGTTTGTGATCCATTCATAAGTCAGTTCAGCAATCTTGTTGATGTACTTTACATTATAAAGCATTCTATCCCTTCTTTCATCTATGCTTTCATTCATTCATTCAAGACCGTTTGTAATCAAGACATACCTTTAAAACAATGACATGTTTCCCCCACCTGTAAAGAAGCTGTATCGTATTGGTAAAAGTTCCTCTTAGACAGTTACCTGGTAGTCCAAAGATTTATAGTTTTTCAGAAATCACAACTCCATGTTTTTAATTAACTGTTTACTCTCTTTGTGATTGATTGAAATTGAGAACAGGAAACAGTTTTGTATCAAAGGGGCTAACTCATAGATCTATGTTGTGTGAGTATTAAAAGTTAAAAATTGACATATGATATTCACAATCATTGTTACTAAACTTCAATCTCTTTGTGAATTCATTAAATAATTTTAAGAGAGCCATCACGCCTGTCATCACTTCTAAGGGAAAGCTGGTTTATAAACAGACAGGAATTCCTTCTCGCACACCTTGCTAACATCATGTGACAATAACAGTTAACCATTTCCAAGACCAATCTGACCATGATATTCCAAAATAGCTCCTCTTAGTCTTAGTTAAGCTTGTTGTTTACAAATAAACATGTTTGCAATATCTGGACTACCAATGTTCTATATCTTTTCTGTATGATTATAAATGGGGTTGGTAAGCAGTCAACTTAAGAAATTTTTGTTGTCTTTTTTAAGAAACACCAAATATTCCAATTATTGTGGTATTTGGCGGAAACCATACCATAGATGATTACAAAATGTCTAAACGTATGTTAATGGTTGTGTAAAATTCATGGTTTTTAGTAACCCACTCTACTCTAGCTTGGAAACAATGATGTGCAGTTGTGTTAAGGAAATAATAGGAGCATGGATAGGTGAGCTGACTCCAAAGATATGACTGATATACTGTTGAAAACAACATTAAACCAAATTCCAACCAATCTACCCAATAGTTTATCATTTGATGTTTTATGGTTACAGACCACCACTTGCTATTTCTGGAAATTGTCCTCTCATAATAGATACAATGGAACAATTTATTGAACTTGATCCCTAATGTACAGACAGGCTTTAAAACTATTGTTAGACAAGACAGACAATGCTCATAATAAGCAAAGTTTGATTATCAAGTTTGGATTTTAATGAGAGTTGACGCACTGAATGCCTATGGTTCTAACTAGCTATTATGAACAGGCAACTTATTGGGTGAAATATAACGAACTTGTGATGGGTCAATAACTACAAACATGGATAACCTGCAATACAGGTGGTCACTTTCTTATCGCTTTATACTTTTATTCATTTTGTTAGATAGCTATATCAACATTCCCTGTTTTGAGAACACAATATGCTTGGAAATTGGCTTTTGTCTGTGAATGTTCCTGTACTCGATCGGTCAGTCAGAGAATTAGAATAATATGCACAAGCATTTTCTTTGTGATACTTGGTAGAATTCATTTTGACAAAAGGATATGTTGCTCATTTTGGGGCTACTTGCTATTTTTTCACAGTTTATTTAACATTAATGCAGCACAAGTATAATGGAGTATGGGATGAAGCAGGACAGAAATGAAAACAGGTGGGGGCTCCCAACTTAACTTCTATCCATTCATATTTACATGAAGCTTTATCATTACCATTCCCTGCTTTGAGATCACATAATGTTTAGGACATTGTTTTGTGGCTGTTCATGCATCTAATCAATTGGTTAGTCAGAGATCTCAAATATTTGCCAGACTTGAACTTTATTTCTTTATAACATTTAAAAGAAAGGTAAAACAGTTGAGTGCCTGCAACCAAGAATGAACAGATATAAGTTGGTGTAAAGAAGAGTTCTTACACCAGTTAATGTTCAACTTCAAATTTAGAAAAGATTGACGAAATGTTGGCTTATACTGAACTTAACTAGCACTGAAATTTTGATACCATTAAGCCTTATAGTGCTGGAACCAACTTCATGCTTATGCAAACTGGTTAGATCACAGGCCAGCCGTCAATTTACATGGCAACTGGCCTGTGATCTAACCTGTTTGCTACATTTAGCATATACAATTAGCATCTCTCCTCATCAAAATTAAGCAGATATTTAAGGTTTGGACAAGCAGATGACACAAAAATTTATATCTAGAGAATTATCCAGCATTGTGAGAGTTAACATCCAATATGGATATAATGGGTTAAGTAAAGATTTAAGCTTGACAAATAAAGGTAGACAAATATTTCCTAAAAATTTAGCTTTGCTTGACCAAATGATTTGTACATGTATGCATAACAGCTTGAAAACAAGGTCTTGTTCTTATTCAAAATCTGTGGTAGCTTTTTGTAATAGAATGACTTATCATTGTATCAACCCTTTACCAAACACCAAACTTTGACAAACCCAAATTGAAAGAGTTTGCAGACGACATTTCAAAATCTGTTGAAATTGGAAATGGATCTCCTGATAGGGCAGAAAACATTGTGGGAAAAGAAAAAATTGCTCGCTTCGAGCAATTTATCCTTTGCCCACAGTGTTTTCTAGAGTCGTCTGCAACAATGGGGTCAGATGTCGATATTGTTTGGTAATGGGTTAAATATGACCAGGTCATTGTGTTGGGAGTTTTTTTCTTTTTTAGCTTTGTAGCATTAACACATACAGTGTTTTGATTGACTTTCCTTACGTACACACATCCTTCGCCTTTCTTGACAGGCACAATAACTTATTGTGGTACATCCCAAATCATCCATGTTTTCCTATCCATTTACTTTAATGCAAACCAGTTGAGGGTTAAGTGCATTCGTCTTAGATCTCTTTTCTTTTTCCTCATGTTTGTTTCCATATGTGCACCAAAATGCACAGAAACTCTTGGTTGTTTCTATTTGTACTCGGACGGAGAATTGAGTTGGATAAACAGTTGTACCAAATAACGAGGGTTCAGTGCAAAGACTATAGTAAGTGCTTCATAAACATGAAGTACTTACTATAGTATTGCACTGAACCCTCGATAAATTATGTTGTGATGAAGTTTTTATGCACACAACACTATGGAAAATAGCCAGGATTTCAAGCCGAAACATTGCGATAACAGGAAAAAAGGGTATGTTATTTAAATCTTTTAGTCCTAATCTTTGAAAAAAGGGTATGTTATTTAAATCTTTTGGTCCTAATCTTTGAAAAATATGTATGCTGCATATTATTCTCTCTTAACCCTTTCTCAAACAACAATTTTTCGACTGTCCCAAATTGAAAGAGTTTGCAGACGACATTTCAAAATGTGATGAAATTGAAAAATATTCTTCAGATAGAGCAGAAAACCTTGTGGGAAAAGGAAGAATTGCTCATTACGAGCAATTTCTCCCGCAAAGCTTTCTAAAGTCGTCTGCAACAAAGTAGTCAAATGTCGTTATTGTTTGAGAAAGGGTTAAAAATGGTCATTCAAGGTCATGGAGTATTATCTTTGAAAGCTTTATAGGCTAATAAGTTAGGTAGATCACTGATGTTATCTAGGCACCTTTGACCCTTATTATTAAAAGGTGTAGGTAAATATATAACCATTATATCAATGTATTGTTAAATTGATCTCAACTGGTGTAAATGTACAGTAATAAAAGTTAATATTGTAAGTACTTGTTTAAAAAACACTACTTTTCAATGTTTTCAGCATTTGCTGATGACTTGATTGTTAGATAAACAAAAACACCAACAACTATATCTTATGCTGCATCATTTAATTAGGTAAAAACTTTCGTGACAACAGAAAATACCTGTTATGAGCAATTTCTACTTTTATCAGTATTTTCTTGATTTAGTCATGTACATCAGCTGGGTAGAAATGGGTTGGTATGAAGTCAGGGGTTAAACATGAAAAAACTATTTGCCCACACAAGCATTTTGCTCTTCTTTTTTGTTTTGAATAAAAGCAGCAGTGGCATACATGGGAAAGAGTAATAGAAAAGTTCTGTCTTGTAAGCAAGTATTTATACTTATCAGCATGATAAAAGGCGAAAAAAGAAATTGAGTTATCTAATTAGCTATCATATTGTAATTACTTATGCAGAGTTGAATTTTAAAGGAACTTCTATAAGTAAGTTCTCCTTTTTCCAACTGTAATCTATATCCTATAACCGGTATCTGAAGAAGAAAAAAACCTCATCAAATTGAGACAATTTTTGTTCAGAGTTTAGAATCATTGTCACAAAGTTAAGTTATTATTGGAGGAAGGTGTAAACTCTTTGAACATATTTACAATCAAACGGCTGAAATGGTGTACTGAAGAATGTAGACAGGTTTTTGAAACAATGTGGGTTTCTCCTCTCTTCAACAGTAGTTTCTATCTTACAGGAGAAATATTCTTCAGATTTTATATTGATTTCAGTGGTTCAAAGCAAGACTGTAGTTAGTGCTTCACAAACATGAAACACTTACAATAGTCTTGCACTGAACCCTCTACTTGTTATTTGGCACTCTGTCCAATTGTTATTTTAAAAACTGGTTCTCTTTAAAAGCATACTAGGGCTCAGAAAAACTGCAAAACTGGGTAATATGAGTTATAAATTATGATAGAATATGTTGAAACATAGCCAAAACCACAGGATCATGACAATATAATGCCTGCACTATTTATTTTCTGTTTTTCAAAGTGCTATTTTCACAAATTTGGTGCCCACCAATTTAACTTAATTGATTACTTCTGACTATCATCAAAAATAGCAAAAATCGCTCGAATTAATGAGTGGCGATCATCTGGTTAGAAAAATCATGTGAAACACATAAAGCTACCGTACTGTCATTTATCCAATATAAACAATGGAACATTCAAAATGGAGAATTTCTTAGATTTTATTGGTTCCAAACGTTTCTCGACTGACCTTGTTTTATCACTAATTGTAAACAAACCCTATTGTATTCACTCTTTTAAAAGCATCATGTGAACGTGTTACACTCTCAATTCCTCTGTAAAATGGAATTTAAAGTACTTTTGAGTTAGTATTCAATTATTCTAGAACTTTCACAATTTAAGTGTAAATGAGCGCAAGTATGGCTTTAAAAGAGTTGGATCTATAGAAGTAAACTTAAAATCTTATTATACGGCAGGCAGGTCTTTTGCACCCCTTTGTTTTGTTCATTTCAATGGAGTTTGTGCTACCTCACAAAACTGTAAATATCGATGGAGGAAAGATTTCGGGAAAGTTTACATGGTGTAGACTCTCACTCTCTGTGAATGGTGATAACTTTAAAAGGAAGAGAGTGGAAGACATAGCTATCTGTTAACCCATTACCCCATGTTGGAATTGGTGACCAATTAAGATGAAAAGCTTCAATTAATATCTTTTTCTGTACAATTACTATCAGGAGTTTGGTATCAAATGATGGGAACTGCAATGAAAGGAAAAAATTGTGATGAAAATGTGACAATTCTTTTTCCATTTCAATAATTCTCTATGCCGTCTTTAATCATTATAGTGCTGGAATCAACTTCATGCTTATGCAAACAGGATAGATCCAGGCCAGCCGCCAAATAAAGTGGCGACTGGCCTATGATCTAACCTGTTTGCTACTCTGAGTATCTTTCCTCATCAAAACTAAGCAGAAATCTAAGGTTTTAGAAAGCAAAATTACCCAGCATTCTTAGGGTTAATTTGATGCTAATTCATGCTTTCATTATGGATTGGTCTTAAAATTGCAAAATGAGGTTAATGGGTTAATCAGCCCAATTGCCAATGACAGTGCTACCAACAGGTATGTTTGTCGTACCTTTTTGTGGAAGAGTTCCGTCGGTTACCAGGTGTATTATTTTTGTTTTGAAGATAGGAAAACTATGATTATTTCGTTCTGATGCACCCACCGATGAAATTCACAAGTTCCTAAACAAGGGCAGTATACAAGTGTAAATCTGTACCCAGGAGTTACTTCCCTTGAAGTTTTGAATGACAACTGGTAACATATGATAATGCGCATCAGCAGAATTCTAATTTGTAGTTATTTTGTGAAAGTATATATAATGTGCAAAATTAGAAAGAAACTGATTATATTTTCTTTGACATTTATCTGAAGCCATTGAATGTGGTTTCGTGGGAGTGATCTTTGGCAAGTCACTGAAGAACCCTATAGCCTAGTACTTGTTGATCCAGGAAAGCCGTTTTATAACTGAAAATTAATGATGCTTTATGAATGTAGCATCTACTGTTGTTTTAAATTTTGACCTTTCACAAAGCTCTTAAGGGGTAATTGGTTTGAAATTGTAAAACGTGTAATTCTTTGTTTAGATTTTGATCTTTATGATAGATTATCAATCAATAAAAAACATTAATTTTATGAAGATTATCTGTTGTCATTCAGAATGCATAAGGGTACTGGTTTATACAGGAAAGTATACAGATTGCATAACAGCATCTTAATTTTATTTTCGAAATATGCCCTACCTCTATGCATGTAACAGCACTGGATAAATGGCAGAAAGTTTGGGAATGATGGAATAAAAACCAATGTCAAGCAGGTTTATCTCTGAATAGAATCTTATGCTAGTTGAAATATTTTGTTTCTTGCTTCTTTCCTCCAATTTTGTTGTGGTCAAATACATTAAGAAATGGAATTGAAATGTTTTGAACAAAACAAAGGGGATGAATACTTATGCTGTACTTAAAGCTTAGATTTTATTGAATAAATAAGTTTAAACTGAATTAAAGCTTAGATCATAATTAATTTAAAAGATGTAACACATATAATTTAACTCATTTGATTCTAGTTTTGAATTGTCATTGATATACTGAGTGACGTATTAACACCTTACAAGATAGATAATGTTGAATAGAAAGGTTCAATCCAAAACTAAGTCCCCCATAAAAGTAAAGGACTTGCTAAAGTCTTGCATTGAACCCTGAATTGTGGAGGACAGTGGTCCAGCAGTAGAGCGTCAGCCTTAGGACATGAGGGCTGTGGGTATGAATCCCCTGAGAAGCAGGATCCATCTTACAATCTCTTTCATTTATCCACGTTTGGCGCATTAATACTGGTTAATGTATCCATGGAGCAGAATCATGAGTGATTTAATCTAATTTGTTAGAAGTTAATTAAACTAAAACTATTTAACTTTAAACTGTTTAAACTAAAACTAAACTTAACTCTCTAATTTTGGCAGATTTAATGTGTTTTCTGCAAATAGAAGCAGGGATATGAACTTGGACTTTTGCTTCTTCAAGTTTTAATTTCATTTGGCCCCCATTTAGGCAGTGATGTGTGTTTTTACTAGCACTATTTCCAAAATGTAATCTAATTTAGATAATTTAGGCCGTTTTCTCACTGTTAGTAATAACAACAACCATGTGTGCAATACCTCATTTCGTCACTCGATTCATTTTTTCCCCACTCCCATCTTGTACCTTTTAAAAAAAAAGGATTAGAAATGTTTTTCTCTTTCCCTAGACAACGAAATCTCTTTTTTTCTCTCTATGAGCTCTTTAGCTGTGTTTTGTAATTTGCAACATACAGTATGATATCTAAATTTCTAAGAGATAAATTATATTGATAGAAAACTGCATAGAAAGAAGTTGCTGAAACCATTGAGACAAAAGGAGAATTTGCTTGTGAACTTTTTCTTCTTTTGTCTCAATGTTTTCTTATGTGCTATGCTTCTAAAGGATTTTGAAATTTTCTCCATTATGGAAAATAACCTCGGAGACTTATAGTGTTTTTCTTTTAATGAGTTATAGTGTTATTTAAATGGTTTTTAGTCACCTGTTATATAGGAATGAACCAGAGTTTTGTTTTATTAAACTGCACATTCTTTTGGCTTTCAACATTTTTAGACACAATTCCAACTATAGTAGTTATTGTAATATATGTGCAGTATTGTAGTACTTCTGTTAGTTTCCAAGAGATCTGCCTTGTTTTATGTTATAGTGCAAACAAACTCACCTGACGTTGATGACCTCTATTACCATAATTTTATGCTACGTTTGGTTTCTATATATATCTTCGGGACTGCTCTTCAATTATATGCAAGAGAACACGCATGGTAGGTACTGAAGCACCTCTTGGCGATAATTGATCTATACTGCACCATCCCACTCTAATTGATTTTTACAAAAAGGTCAATGTCAGGTGAATTTGTCTGCACTATAGATGATGTGTTTTGATTCCAGCATGTGATAAGGGCTACCAAGCATCATTTGAAACTTCTTTTTTTTTATTTTCTTCGCAAGTTATTCAACAATTATTGTAATATTACAAATTGGACACTTTTGGAAAGACATTATTGAGTTTACAAATAGGACTTGATGTAATCTTCAACTTACCAAATAATGTCTATAAAATTTGCTTTGACAGGTTTCTATTGTGACAGGTCTATAAAGGGTCTTTTGCATGCAATTTTTGCAAATACTATCTGACAAATCTTATTTTAAGACGATTCTTATGAGTAGCCATAATATAGGATTTAGAGGTAAAGTTAATGCTGAAATTGAGAAACAAAAATATTGTAAGAAAAGAAGAAATGTTGTGACTAGCAGTTCTTTTATTACAAAGGTTTTGGTTATTTGGCATGCTATCTACTCTGTTGTGGTGCTTGGTGGATGAAGTATCATTTAGTTCCAAACTTTTTGAATAGACAAGTAACAGTAAGGCTTCTTTCTGAAGTGAGATGTGTTTTGTAAAGGGATGTAACCCTTGTATTTTTTTCTTCTTCTCAATTTGCCTGGGATCAATAGGAAGTAAAATAATGATTAAAAAAGATATATTCAGTCTATGTAAGTGTTGTCTACTTTTTTAAAGCTTAGTTATTAATCAATTGATACAGGTGTTATAACCACTGTGGTGATTGACAGCAACATGCTCCATATCTATTTGGGTCCTGTGTAGTCCAGATAACTGGTCTCGAAGGCTATTGCTATTTTGACTGACGCCTTCGAAGCACGATAAATGTCCAAATGACGAAAAAAGCTTCGTTCACGGATTATTATTGAGACTAGGTCCTGTGTGGGCCAGTGATTAAGGTGGCGGACTTAGAACTTGGCGCTCCTTCCCACCTCCAGACGACATGCTTTACTAGAAGCAGACGACTTTAGGAAAGCCTTGTAAACATGTAAAAACGTTTCAGTTCTTTTGTAGTGAATGTGAATAGATTGTAAAAGCATTTTGGCTAAAGGAGATATTGCTTGTCTGTCAAGCAATTTCTCCTTTTGCCACGATGCTTTTTAAAAGTCGTCTGCTGTAATATGCAAAACTGTGGCGTTAGGTGGTAGCGTGTTCAGCCACAAACAAACAAACCTGGTGATAGACATCAACTGTTTTGTTTCTGTTTCCTCAACCTGATAAAAGATGGCTGAGGAAGCCTACTCTGTAAAAAGGCCATGTTGACACTGTCGGAGTAAATCGACCTTCTTCGAGACAGACAGGAAGCCTTTCATGAAAATATGAACCGACCCTAACCAGGAAATGAACCACCATATAGCCCTTTACCAAACAATGACGACATTTACCAATTTGTTGCAGACGACTCTGGGAAACATCGTGAGAAAAGGAGAAATTGCTCTTTGCTCCTGGAAAACATCGTGAGAAAAGGAGAAATTGCTCTTAGCGAGCAATTTCTCCTTTTCCCACAAGGGTTTCTGCCCTGTCTGAAGAATATTTTGCAATTTCATCACATGTTGAAATGTCGTCTGCAAACTCTTTCAATTTGGGACAGTCGAAAATTTGTTGTTTGGTCAGAGTCTCTGGTTTGGTAAAGGGATAGAGGGCCTCTGATAGCTAGACAAAAACTGACCATTTGGCTATTGAATGTGAACAAATATCAATGTCTTATCCTTTTTTTATCTCACCTGAACACAACATTCTGAGGGTGGGTTTTCAAGAACTGTCTTTTCCCTTTTGAGTCAGTCTGTTGATAAGCTGAAGGATCTTAGTACAACACATAATCTCTTTTCATTCTTAGCTCACCTGAACACAACATTCTCAGGGTGGGTTTTCAAAAACTGCCTGTGTCCTTTATCAGTCAGTATGTTGATAAAATAGTTCCTGCAAATGACTTATCGTCCGAAACAGCTCATCGGCATTAAGCCAAATTTAACAGGGGTTGTTATTTGGTGCTCCTTTTCAATAATTGTTCAAATGCTTTGAATTGGGTAAATGACCCTAAAATGGGGGTATGTACAGAGCCCTAAAAGGCGGAGGCAAATATCTTCAAAATGGGGTAGGATAGAAGGCAAGGGGAAACCTTTAGAAATCTTCTGGCATTTTTTTCATATTTGAAATCAAGCATCATTCAGATGCATTCTACAAAAGTTGGTCAAATAATGCCTCTGTGAATTTCAATTTCCATATTTATATTTTTATAAACAATACGTTTCAAAAATTCTTATCTGTAAAGTTGTGGTATAGGGCTTTCAGATGTGGTATATTTGGCATTATCTCCACATTATGGTCATATTATGCCCCAGGGAATCACACTCTTTGTATGTACTTTTACAGAAGAAAACTCACAAATCCTGCCTGAAACGACTTGGTATAAGGCCTTCATATTTGGTATATAGCATCATCTACAAATGGTGTCTTTACAGAGGTTGTTCAAATGATGCTCTTTGGGAACTGAATTTCGACCTGCCTTCGGTGTCACCATTTCCACATTGACATCAATTTGAATATATCTCTTTTCTAAAACTGTAACATCTAAAACTATATATTGTCTGTAGCATAATGAAGATGTCCTTTATAGTGCCAATGTTCGAACTAGTTCGAACTATGACCCTGGTGTCAGAAGTAGCCCTGATCCTACGTCAAAATATCACGAATTTTCAATTAACTTACGTACAGAAAACTGATTACGCTATTCTGTCTAATGCCATAAAGCCTATGTGGTAAATGGCATCCTCTTTGGAGTTTTTTAGTACCCACTCGGAGTTTTTCTATATTGTTAAAACTATTCCATTGGGTCAAAACTTACTATATTCCATTGATCATAGAGTATGTTTATTTGATTTTGTTTGTTGTTGTCGTTGTTGTTGTTCTAAACAATATTTCAAGTTAACATTGTGTTCAGCAATTGAGGAAGTTTCCCACTTAACAATTCACAACCACTCTACGGATGAAGTATGTCATACAAGAAGACCCTTTATCTTGTGATTTTACGGAATGGAATCGTTATGCTTTTGAGCAATTATATTAATATTTACCATACTTTATCAATATCAAATTACCGCTATTAATAAGCCTTCATTCTATCCCTTTTCTCTAAAGACCATTTAATGTTTCGGATATTATGACAGGTGACTGATATGGACATCATGAACCTTTTGTTATTAAAGAAAAAACAAACAATCTCACGTTAACTACACAAAGTTAAAAGATAGCAAATCATATCTCGGTGCAATGTACTAGTACATTACGTAGGAAGCACGGAATAGTCCACCTCCGTCATGATATCATTAAAGAAATAAACTTTCCAAATTTGGTGATACCTTTTGTTTTCATAGGGTCTTCCATAAAAATTGTGAATATCAGTAACTGCTTTGTAGTTTCTCTTTTCCAGGAAATGTTCGATCCCTGTGTCATGAGAAAACAGTGAAACGGTATTGATATTGGTGATGGGCCCAGATAAAAGACGGGTAAGTATCATTTTTAATAAATTAATTATTGTTTAATTGATCAAACACTTATCAAAAGTAAGCTGTCATTTGCTTTAATGAATTTTGAGTTTTGACTTTGTTAAGTTTTTCTTTTATAGATATTGAATGAAAACGGTCACAGTAATGGGCACCCTTTGCTGGCAAATGATTCGAGAATTTTCAACGTAAGATCCAAAACGGTATGCTGGAATTTGCTAGATATCGAACTTCTGGGGTTGGCTCTTTGTCAAGACACTGCCAACCCATAATTTAGTGCTGCTGAATGCAAGGAAAGCCAAAATATAACTAAACAAATACTAAAGCTGAACTGGTTAGCACTGTAGAGAAGCCATTCGAAGCGTCGATCGTTGGTATTCAAATACGTTTATGTAGAGTCTCTGCACAGCGAATGAATATGTATTGAAATACAAAAGCATTTCAACGGTTTTGGGATCTTCCGTTGGACATGTTCTGAATTGCTTTTCACCCAAAAGCTTTTTGTTTTCATTATATATTAAAGCAGAATACGAAACGGCGTTTTATGTTGACTTTCAAATGTTCTTATTTAAGAACAATGAGCTTTAAAGTTTAAAACCATATACAAAAAATACGCCGACAGTCAGACTTGGAATCTAAACAACATTTGTAATGTTATGACTATCGTTCAAATTGAGTAATCTGATTTTATCTGCCATCGCATTATTTCTTTCGGGTTTTCTTCTTCATTCTTTTGTAGGCTTGCAGTGAAAGAATATCCAGGAAGCACAGCTACCATATGGTTTAAGATGTAGGGGTTCGTCTGCTTGTTAAAGAGTTATCCTTTTCCTATAGCAGAATTATTAACGTCACCCAATTTAACATTGTGTTTTCTATTGTTTCTTTTGAAAAGGACTGCGCTTAAGAGGAAAAAATATACATTGAAGATATACCACCAGGAATTTGGTTTAGTATGGGGGAAAATGACATTACAAACAATGTCTTCTTTTCCATGACATTTCAAGTTGTGTACAGCTTAGACTGTTGTGTAAGTTTTATGAATTGTTGATATGGAGTGTTGAAAACACATTGGCCCTACGTCACTAGAAAACTACATGCTTTTCAAAAGCTTCTGTGTCTGTCTGCTGCAACGAACTTAGTTGAAATTGCTATTATAGTACTTGACATCTCATGGTCCCCCTTCGTATCTATATTCAAATCATTTTGATTTTGACAGTCTTACGGGATGCCGATGTTCTATCCGTCACTACAAGCTCTTACTTACAGTTACGTGTGCAGTCTTCCCCCATCGATAGTGTATGACCCGAGTTTCGCAACATAACTGAAATGATGTTGACGCGATGTAAAACCCATATACAAAGTGATAAAGTGACCCATTGATCCGTTTCTTGTCATATATACTTGCTTATGTATCAGAACTTTCTTTGTCGTCAGCAAACTTACGCAAATCGGAATGATGAACATTTGATCATTGGGCCCTATGTCAATATAGAGGATCGGGAACAAGACCCCAATTAAGAGAAACATAATTGTGTAGGCAGAACGATATTGTTACATTTTAATAAAACAGTGATTTAATTATGAGACATTTTTCATCACTACCAAACTGTCGTTATTTGTAAAAACTGATGGTTTGTAATCACTCATAAAATTAACCTGTACGACTACAATAAAATCATTTTAGACCTATGCCCCTTGTATTGAATGGATAAATAAAACTTGAATCAAAGACATCGTAGTTGTTTTCATTTAATTACCAGAACAATCGTCTACCTGAAACATCAAATCTTTATTTCTTAATGAGTGTGTGAGGTGCGTACGGACGGAAATACAACATGTTCTACATGTACATGCCACCATATAAAGCAGTCCTTCCTGGACCACGTGCTGTTGTATTGTAAATTGGCGCCATGAGAAAAGATAGCAAACTAAGGTCTGCGCACGCTCAAACCAACAAGAACATTTTGTCATGCTGCAAAAGTTTTCGCTACAAACCTGCCGATGTGAGTCCCAACTTTGGCACCAGGAGAGAAGGGGGCAATGTATTGCCGCGCAGGCGTTTTTTTTTAAGAGGGTACATTTTACGGTGGTGCAAAAGTTTTCAATGAAAACCGGTTGTCTAGGCCAAAACTTTGGCACCAGGAGAAAAGGGGGAACTTTTCGCCGCGCATGCAGGAGGTACCTTTTTCGGTGGTGCTAAAGTTTTCACTGGATACTTGTTGATTTAGGCTTAAACTTTGGCACCATGAGAGAAGGGGGCAATATTTTGCCACGCATCTGAACTTTTGTGCCGAATTAAGAGGGTACAATTTTTCGTGGTGCAAAAGTTTTCGCCAAGTACTTGTTGTTTTAGGCTTTAACTTTAGGAGCAGGAGAAAAGGGGCAGTATTTTGCCGGGCATGTGGATACGTAAAAAGTGGATTTCAAAAGGTTACAAATTTTGGGTTATTGCAATAGTTTTTTCAGAGTACTTGCTGCTTCTGGCTTAAAAATAGGTGCAGGGAGAAAATGGGGCAGTTTGTTGCCATGTATATGTAAATGTGGTGGTACCATTTTGGCAGAAGAAAAAACATTGAATACCTGGTTTTACTGGCTTAAAATTTGCACCAGATAGAGGGGCAATATCAGGTCTCTGATGACATTTCTTTTCTTCACTTTTTATAGGATCTTCTTCATTTTTGTGAGAGTTAGTATAGTCATTCATTGAACCACCATAATGCTGTATTAAACAAGAATAATGATAAGAACAAGCAATGGTATGTTTTCTTTTATTACAATTCTAAGTTATTTCAGTCATTCTCCTAAATGATGAATTAATACTAAATTAAAACTATCAAATTATCACAGATTATAGACCTCTGTATCCATTCAATGCAACAATAAGTTATCATTGTCTTCATGGATGGTCTAATATGCTTTATAACCAATTTAACACTTAAGAAACTACAGAAATCCTCTTAACAAGTTTCTTTTTTTATTTGTAATACCAGAATAAAAAAAAAATCCTTTTGTTCAATCAAAATGATGCAACTATTAATAAATATATTTCTTTTTTTTGACAACTGACTTTTGAATTCTTCCAATTTTAGATGATAGATGATGAACTTTGTTAAAGACATTATTTCATATTTTGGTAAAAGCATATTCAATCAAATAAATAACTACACACTCTTAAACAATAATTTAAAACATCTAGTCATGTTAAAAAAAACCAAATATATGAAATCTGATTAATGCATATAATATATGAAACAATAATTTATCTTACTTATATATAGAACTATAAAAGAGGGAAACTCTGAATAACATATTTAATATTGTGCTGGAACTGACTTCATGTTTATGCAAATAGGTTGAATCCAGGCTAGCCACCAAGTAAATTTGCGGCTGGCCTGTGATCAAACCTGTTTGCTACTCTTAGTATCTTTCCTCAACAAAATTAAGCAGATATTTAAGGTTATGGAAAGCAGATGACACAAAAATCTATTTTTAGAAAATTACCAAGCATTCTATTAGGGTTAAGGTTAACCCTTTGGGAAATCCTATCACTTGGGCATCTATTAAGCCTTTCCCAAACAACAAATTTTCGACTGTCCAAAATTGGAAGAGTTTGCAGACGACATTTCAAAATGTGATGGAATTGAAAAATTTTCTTGAGAAAGAGCAGACAGCCTTGTGGGAAAAGGAGAAATTGCTCACTTTGAGTAATTTCTCCTTTTCCCACACTTTTCTTTTTAAAGTCGTCTGCAACAAAGTGGTCAAATGTCCTTATTGTTTGGGAAAGGGTTAAAACCATCTTGTAGAGACCATTCTGCAACACCCATGAAATAGAATTTATTAAATAGATTTTACAATACAACACACAAAGTAATTAGTCGATCCTTTTTTCTTCACCAAGAATCTTTATATACATAAATTTTAAACATTTCTACTTTGAGATATCAATGCAAGATTATAGTAAGTGCTTCACAAATGTGAATGACTTACTATAGTATTGCGTTAAACCCTTGACTTGTTTTCCAAGGCTATAAAAACAGTTGCTCAGGACTATAAATAGTCCTCAAAAACTGTAACACTTGGATAGTCTTTCAAAATATGATTTCTTTCTGAAAGACATTCTGTGATCAGTTGAATGCTATCAACAATTCAGATATAGAATAAAAACGATTGCAACAACAAAACAGTTTAACCCCTTTAAGAAACTGCTTGATTTTTTTTCTTTTTGTCACAATGGTTTACTCATTTGTCTGCTGTAGACACATAGTTAAGAGGAATCTTCAGGGTTCAACATCATACATGGTAATATCGATTGCCATAAAACAATCCACAAATAAATATTTTGAAAAATCATTGATCAATGCAAGGCCATAGTAAGTTATTCACAGATGTAAAGCACTTACTAAAGTTTTGCATTGAACCCAAGATATGACACTTAAACATCAAGAGAAATTGCTTGTCAGACGCAATACATAACTTGTGGCAGATCTTTGCAGCCGGTGCATTTAAACTATAATGGAGAATGTTTAGAAATGATTGAATTCCTCGTCAGAAGAGTCATCAGCTGGCTCAATTTCAACATCTTCATCAATGTCTTGCACCTCATCTACAGTCTCTTGTTTATCCAACAGACGAGATTCTCCCGCCTTTCCATGGAATGTGTCCGTCGTGTTGTGCGTGGTCGATGAAAAGCTTCCTGTTTCCTGCCTGTTGCTAAGCGATCCTGAACGAGGAGAAAACGGCATCGAAGAGCCCTTTTCTGAGGATCTCTCCAGTTGTGGAACCGTCATAGTATCGTTAGGTTTTGTCGAGGATGTTTGGGAGAGTGCAAAGACATCTGGAAGCAACTCGTTTTTCGTCTGCACGTCACGCTGGTGTTGCTCCTCTGCTCGTTGTTCTTCCCTCTTGCGTTCCAATTCTTCCTCGCGATTCTTTCTCTCAATTTCAAGTCTACACTCTTCCTCCCTTCTTTCTCTTATTCTTCGTATTTCATCCTGTTTTCGCCTCTGTTCCTCTTCTCTTTCTCTCTCCATTCTCTCTAATTCGTCTGCCTCTCTTTGTCGTCTGGCTTCGGCGTCTCGTTGTTCCTGCTCCCTAATTTGCTCCTCCTCTCGTCTTTTCTCGTCTGCTTGTCTTTCTTGCTCTTCAAGTCTTGAAATGCTCATAGACTGGTTTCTGTTCAACATTTCTATCAGGTCCTGAAAAATGACATAAAAAAAAACGGTCTGAAGTCTAAAGCTTTATAATATAGTATTGCTACATGTATGAGACCAAAATATTGCTTTATCTTTTTTGCTTTACTATAATGATCAAAAACTTGAAAAATTAAAAGAAAGCTTCAATTCCATATAAACCCTCAAAGTGCTGGAGCCAACTTCATGCTGATGCAAACAGGTTAGATTCAGGTCAACCGCCAATTACTTGGTGGCTGGTCTGTGATCTAACCTGTTTGCTACTCTGGGTATCTTTCCTCATCAAAATTCAGCAGCTATTTAAGGTTTTGGAAAGCAGACGATGCAAAAATCTATTCTTTAAAAATTAACTAGCATTCTAAGTGTAAACCAACTCCCTTGAAAAATCCCAGTGCCTAAAATCTCATGCTTGATTAGATGACATTGTTGCATGTATAAATTCAAATTATTGCTTCATCCTTTTGGGATTTACTGTGATGATGAAAAACTATACAGCTTTAACCATTTGATTCCTATCCCCATATGGGTTCTTGACAGGTTCAACATTTTAGCAACTTCAGGAAACAATTTCAATACAAGTAAGAAAAGCATGAATTCCATAATTGTAATATTGGTCAAGAACCATTGTTAAAACAGGAAGAATTCGGAATATCTCGTCATATCTATTGTAACAATAGTTTGAGTCGTTTGCCATTTTGTGTGTCTTAATGCAAAGCTTTTTATACCACAGGCATTGAAATATTGCTATTTGAAGTGTTTCTTAGTTTCGCATTATAAAAAGAATCTTTTCTCTTACTCCTAGCAGCAAAAATCCAATATAAAACAACAAGAACAAAATGACAAAAAAAAATTCTTACAAAATATGTAGGAATAATAAATAAGATTTGCAAACACTTGGCAGGACGTCTTTCTTCAACGTATTTTTTTTTTTTAACTTATTCATTTTACATCGATTGTGACGGAAGCTTGGAGCTTACCAAATTCACTCTCGATGACTGCTTCCTGGATTCTACACCAGTTCTCGCGCCCATTCGAGGGTTCATCACGGCAATTCTCACTTTGCCCAATGGGGATTCAAACCCGGGACCCTCTGTACAAGAGACTGACCCTCTACCACTGCAACACTGTTGTCTTCAACATAAGATATTTTTTTCAGAAGACTTTTTACTGAACAAGTGAGGGTTTAATTGTATGACATACCAGAGTAACTGCTTCTGTTATCACAAATTCAATAAAGAAAAATTAATTATCTAATGAAACAAATGCAACTGGAAATAGACATAACTATAACTAGAAAGAAATTCCTCACAGAAAGCAAATTATTTTCAGTTCCAATGATTTCTGCAAAATGAGAGTATTACAAATCATACTTCATAGTTCTTGTCTTTCCATTTGGGTCAATCACAAAATTTGATGTCAGGTAGAGGGTTAATGATAGAATATATAGCAAAATGTTTGAAAAAGAGAAAAACCAACCCTAAAAAAGTTATTATAAACAGTAAGGCTTACTTCTACAAATAAAAGTGATGGAAGATGTTTTAGACTATTTAAAAATAGATTTTTGTGTCATCTGCTTTCCAAAACCTTAAATATCTGCTTGATTTTGATGAGGAGGGATAAATAGAGTAGCAAACAGGTTAGATCACAGGCAAGCTGCCAATTTACTTGGCGGATGGCCTGGATCAAACCTCTTTGCATAACCATGAAATTGGTTCCAGCATTATAAGGCACTAAAAGTTAGGTTGTTTAATTTATGACTAAATACAACTTAATTCTGGTTGCTTGTTAAAGCTGTAGTTCACAGAATGAACACAAAGAAACTTGGACTTACATATTTCATTTCTTTAAATAGCAAACCTGTAAAACAGCTGAATTGTTGTTTGAGACATATTAGACAAAAACCAATAGAAATAAAACAAGTTTGTATATAAGTATTTTGAGTCTGTATACCATTAAATATATGAATACTGTTTTCCAATTCATTGCACAATGCCAGTACATAAATATATAAAATTACATATTCTGAGTAATTAACTACAACATTAACTAAAACTACAAAATCTACAGCTTAAAAACAGAATAAATACAAAATCTAAAATAACTCCAAAATCTACAGATTCAAACAAAATAACTATAAAATCTACACTAATTACAAAATATAGAGCTATAAGATAACTACAAAATCAACAGTATCTACAAGATATACATATTAAATAGTCTACAATAACAAAATATACAAAATCAACAGCAACAAAATCTTCAATAACTACAAGATATACGGACACAAAGTGATCGACAACTACAAAATCTACAAAGTATACAACTACAATGTCTACAACAACAATAGCACAGTTACCTGAGACGGATGCTGCGGACTGGTGATAGATCGAGGGGAGAGCTGGTGAGAGGGATGGCCACCATTTTGGCGGCCATTTTGTTGGCGGCCATTGAGGTGTGTTTGAGCAGAGAGGGGATAGCTTGTGCTAGCGAGGTAGTCTACGACAATGTTAGAAGGGGGGTTAGAGGTGAGGAGGGGTTGGCTGGCCTCACTATCTGGCTACAGAAAGAGAAGGAGGATTAACCCATTACCAAACAATAACGACATTTGACCAGTTTGTTGCAGATGACTCTGGAAAACATTGTGGGAAAAGGAGAAATTGCGCTTGACGAGCAATTTCTTTTCCCACAATTTGTTCTGCCCTATTGGAAGATTGTTTTTCAATCCCATCACATTTTGAAATGTAGACTGCAAACTCTTTCAATTTGGGACAGTCGAAAATTTTGTGTTTGGTAAAGGGTTAAGCAATGGACTACGTGATTAAAAGTTGAGCTTCTTAAGCAAAGTACGCCAATGGCTATTGCTTCTTGTTAAATCATATTTCAATTTCTAATAAGCTTCCATAATAATGCAGTCTGTTATAATTATTTCTATGACATACATTAGAGTCCATGCAAAGACAATTCTAATGAGTACTGATGATTAAGTGTTTAGTAAAGAAAGTTTAATGGTTCATGACAATACTTTAGTAAGTCCTTCATTAAAATGAAGGACTTACTATAGTCTTGCACTGAACATCAAAATGAAGGACTTACTATAGTATTGCACTGAACATCAAAATGAAGGACTTACTATAGTCTTGCACTGAACATTAAAATGAAGGACTTACTATAGTCTTGCACTGAACATTAAAATGAAGGACTTACTATAGTCTTGCACTGAACATTAAAATGAAGGACTTACTATAGTCATGCACTGAACATTAAAATGAAGGACTTACTATAGTCTTGCACTGAACATTAAAATGAAGGACTAACTATAGTCTTGCACTGAACATTAAAATGAAGGACTTACTATAGTCTTGCACTGAACCCAACTTAAATAAGAAAGTTAGAAATGAAAATATGCTTTTTTCTTAAGTTCTGATGAGATGAGTGCAATAAAAGCGTATGAGAATGTGAATAAAAATGATGATATGATGTTGCAGCATTCTCCCTTATGCATCCCTTACATAGTTCTAAATCATAAGCAGCAGTCAGATAAATTGTAACCCCTTTAAAGGATTAAAGAACTTGTTCATGAACAACAAATGGTCATTCATGAACATAAAGCTTTTCTTGAACTTGTTCATGGATTTCAAGAACAGTTTCATAAACACAAAAAACATGTTCATGAACACAGATGTTGTTTATGAAATTCAAGAATAGGTCCATGAACATCAAGAACAGGTTTATGAATACATTCATGAACATGATCTTGATTTTCATCAACATATTCTTGAAATTCATGAACAAGTTCAAAACACAAAGTTTCCATTTGTTGTCCATGAACAAATTCTTGAATCCTTTGCATGGTAAAGTAATGAAGTCATTCTTCTGCTTTTTGACTTTTGACTAATAAAATTCACATGTAAGGAGACAGAGGTTAAAAATGAATTGAAGGCCAGAAAAGCAAGTTTAATTTTCCATAAATTCAGGAATAAAATAGAAATTGAATTCCTTAGAGGTAATTTGGCAGGGTATTGAACTTTAATTTCTTTGGAACTTCTGAGACGTGTGTGAAGTATTGCATTCTTTCTCAAAAATAACATTAAATTAAGAATTCCATTGGGGTATTCATTTGTATAACTCATTTTCTACAACTTTTAAGCTGTACGGCAGCAAACATCCATTTATTCATGTTTCCTGTGTAATTTACCAAGACTAGGCTCAGAACTATGCAGTGCCTTGTCAAAGGGCACGTTGCAATAAAATACTCATTTTTATAACTATATAATTTACTTTTCTTGGTTTGGTATTTAATGCCATATCAAAAAAATTTCATTTATGTAACAGCTTTCCTGGATCCACCAGTACTAGGCTATAGGGCTTTGAAGTGACTTGCCAAAGTGCATTCGGGACTGCATCTTTTGACAATTTTTACCACATCATGATGGTATAAAAAGATTGTAGAAAAATCAATGAAAACCCCGACAACATATTAACCCTTTCCCAAACAATAACGCCATTTGACTACTTTGTTGAGACGACTTTAGAAAGCATCTAGGGAAAAGGAGAAATTGCTCGTGACAAGCAATTTCTCCTTTTCCCATAATGTTTTCTGGCCTATCAGAAGATTATTTTCTAATTTCATCACATTTTGAAATGTCGTCTGCACACTCTTTCAATTTGGGAAAGTCGAAAATTTATGATAAAAAAAATTAGGAATGTGCAAATAGAACTTGGCTGTAGTAATTATGTGCGCTAACTGAAAGGGTGTTATTATGAGCCCCTATTAATTATGTTCTTCATAATTATCTCTTTCTGCAGATATCCGCAGAGTTAGTTAGAGCTTCACAAACCCTGCTTACTACACAAACAACTTTTTTTATTTCATTACTTAACCCTTTGCCAAACGCCAAATTTTTGACTGTCCCAATTTGAAAGAGAGCTTGCAGGCGACATTTCAAATTGTGATGAAATTGAAAGATAATCTTCTAATAGGGCAGTAAACATTGTGGGAAAATGGAAAATTACTCGTCAAGAGCAAGTTTTCCTTTTCCCACAATGTTTTTCAAAGTCGTCTGTAGCAAACTGGTCAAATGTCGTTAATGTTTGGTAATGGGTTAAGGGGATGGATCACAATAGCAAATTTGTTTGATTCTATCAAAATGTTTAACGCAATATTCAGCAGACAAATCAATGAACATGGATGTGAATGAGAGAATAAGTGCAACACAATTTGACTTTGTAACTTCATAAGGCGAAAGCATTAGAAACTCTTATAAGAGCTGATTGTTGAGGAATTGAAGGCTTAGATTTAAGGCGTATCATTAGAATTTTATAAATTTCTGCTCGATATATAGATCTTTAAAATAAGTCCACGGTAAGTTTATTCTATGCCATTCAAACATACCGAAGGTTTAATGCAAGACAATCGGTAAGACCTTGACAAACATGAACCACTAAATGTAATTTATTGCATTGAATCCTTGATATGAGAGCTAGTAACCAATCCATGGCAATGGCAAACAACGACTTCAAAGCTGGAATAATATTTCCAACAACATTGAATTGCAACCCAAGTCACAGAAGTTGAATTTGCTTGTCATAGCAAATTTTATATTTGTCCTAAAGCATTCAAAAGGGGTATATTCTATTGAGTCACCTAAAGATGTTTTTAATAAGGAAAGGTGTGTGTAGATAACCTAAAGAATCTGCCTTAACCCTTTACCAAACGATAACAACATTTGACCAGTTTGTTGCAGATGACTCTGAAAAACATTGTGGGAAAAGGAGAAATTGCTCGTTACGAGCAATTTCTCCTTTTTCCACAAGGTTTTTGCTCTATCAGAGGATTACTTTTCATTTTCATCACATTTTGAAATGTCGTCTGCAAACTCTTTCAATTTGGGACAGTCGATAATCTGGTGTTTGGTAAAGGGTTAAATCTATGCCAAAAAAAGCCTATGTTATAAAAAGCTAGAGATCACCCATCATCACCGCAGATACACATAATGACACAGCAGCTACAGGAAACAAGTTAACAAAAACATTGTAATTGTACCAAATGGAGAAATATGCATGTCACAAACTATTTTCCTTTTGTAAAACTGATTTCTCCATGTGCCTATTTACCCAGTAAGAGCGGTCAATGTCGGTATAGAAGTAGAATAAACTTATTTCCTCTTATCTGATTTTGTGCCAGTGGTACAAAATGGAAATAACGATAGATGCCATTACAAATATACTGTAATTAATTTCCTTTGTGATAAATGAATGCAACCAGTGTAATTAAAGAAAAATATTATCTTGAACATATCCTTAGTCCTTATTTGTCAAAGTTGTTTGTTCAATTTTCTGCTCCAAGTGTGTGTCAAAATGTGTATATTATACAGGAGGAGTTTGAGTATACATAAGTGAAGCATTTTGGTGGAAGGGGGGTTAGAGAAATCCATTAGCTGTTAGATTAACCCATTACCAAACAATAAAGACATTTGACCAGTTTGTTGCAGGCGACTCTGGAAAACTTTTTGAAAAAATGAGAAATTGCTCTCAATGAGCAATTTCTCCTTTTCGCACAATGTTTTCTGTGACCTATCAGCAGATTATTTTTCAATTTCATCACATTATGTAATGTTGTCTGCAAACTCTTTCAATTTGGGACAGTCAAACATTTGGTTTTTGGTAAAGGGTTTAATAGAGAAAGCCAGATTGGAATAGGAAGCCAGATTTAAAGGGAAGAGCCCTCGCACCACACGTCACCCTGCTCTACCTGCATGTTGCTACTGGTTACGGGCCTAACACTGCCCCGCGGGACTGCCCGCATGTTACGACCTAACTTCATCTCCTCCTGAAATGTACAAAAGATAAAGATTTTGAATATATTGTTTCAAAGTTGGCTAATGATGTTAGTTTGAAATAGTAAAATTAAACTTTGCAAATAAATGGAAATCAAATATTTGGTTGATAATACATGTACTATAGTTTACCATGGACCACCAGGACCAGCTTCTATTTTCAACACTAATTTTGTATTCCGAGATTTTTAGTTTTGTTTCCATTTCTGTCTAGTTTTCATACATTTCCACCCAATTAATCAATCTAGATCTTTATCATCAAAGTTATATACTTAAAAGGAGAGACTCATTATCCATTTTACATGAAAAAAAAAATACAGAAAGGAAAATGTTGTCACAACAGTCTCATGAATATACTTGTTTTTTGAAGACCCAGCCCCCATATTGTGCACTAATTTTCTCCTGTGTTCCTCGGCTTTTTTGTATTTTCTGTCTAGTTATCGTAGATTTCCGCCCAATTAGCCCTCCCAATCCTGGCACTTTGACACCAGTATCCCCCGATGATTGGGCAGTAGATGTGACATGCCCCTGTTTGAATTAACAGGGCTTTGTGAAAAACTCTAGTAAGTTCTTGCCTTAACCGTTATAGTGCTGGAACCGACTTCTTGCTTATACAAACAGATTAGATCCAGGCCAGCCGCCAAGTAAATTGGCGGCTGGCCTGTGATCTAACCTGTTTGCTACTTTTTCTTCATCAAACTTAAGTAGATACTTAAAACTTTGGAAAGCAGACGGAATAAAAATCTATTTTTAGAAAATCACCCAGCATTCTAAGAGTTAAGCCAATGACTTACTTTAGTCTTGCACTAAGGTCGGCAGTCTCTATGCAATTCCTTTCAATATTTTGGGATTTGTGACTTGTACAAAAATCATAGCAGTTATTTAGCAGTTAAAAGGATGTCCAAATTAAAGTAGAATGTATGGTAGTTTTGTATTAAACTATCATAAATCTAGACCAAAATAGATTGTCATTATGAAGGTATAGTAACACAAAGACAAACTCTTTTGGTCAAAACAAAAGTCAAAAGTCTTCTTGAGGCTTATAATCCTTTTTTCCTCATATAATTCTGTTGTTTAACTAGCTTGCAAACTTTAAATGTGTAAGTTTATATTAAGACAACATGAAAATATAAAATATAAAAGAAAAGTATAAGGAAAGAAAGGGGTTAGTCTCTGAGGCAGAGAATTCATCCCCCAAATTAACCCCGTACCTGGTCTTTTGTTCGCATCTATTCCACATCAAGTGGTATCACGCGACAGATCCCAATAACATAATTATTGATCTAATATCATTGCCAAATAATACGAGGTGTAACAAGCTTTCTCGGCAGAGGTCAATTCTTGGCAGAGTATATGATTGCGTTTCATTACCAATCCATTTACTGAGCAACCAAAATATTCTTTGATTAGTTTTTATTTCTTGGATTTTGACACAGTCATCAAACATATCTTTCCCCTGTAAAAGATTCAAAAAATTATTTTTGAACTTAATAAAACATTAATCAATGTTAAAAGGCTTTTCAAGAACACAGAACTTTTACATTAAATTCAAGAACAAATTCATGAACATCAAGTACAGCTTCATGAATACATTCATGAACCTGTTTCTAATGTTGATGAACCAATTCTTGAAATTCATGAACAAGTTAAGAACAGCTTTGAGTTCAAGAACATCCATTTAACCTTCATGAATGTATATGATTAAGTTCTTGAATCTTTCGCAGGAGAAGTCATGCATACTGCAATGATCAGTAACCTTTTCTTTATTTATTGTTGTTTCTCACCAGAGCTACACATTATCCTTTCCAATATCTATTTATTTTTGTATGATGTTTAATGCCGCCTCAACAAACTTTCAGTCATAATACAGCCAACCAGGGATTCACATGTTCAAGGCTATGTCTCTGATGTGTCTTGCAAAAAGACTACCCAGATTCAGCAATGTTGGGCCAAAAGCCCTAGACCCCAAGATTACAAGTCAACTTCTATAAGCTCATGAAGGGCTCTTTTCTTTCCAAGCCCCTGAACTAAAATCAAATGACTATTTAGATCTTACATTTAAGATCTACATTTGGAAACAAAAGTAAAATGAAGGAAGTCTGTCGAGAAACAATATGGCAGCTTCCATATTACTTAAGAGGTGTTATCATTGGATAAACCAGTCCTCATGATTTCAGATTGGTAAGTCTGGTCTCCCATGAAAACCCAAATGCCATCACCATCAGGGTACCGTTTTACTAAACGGTTTACGCTTAAGATTTGCGTAAGTCTAAAACAACAATTCCTCTTTAATCAATATTGGGCTAAGCAATATTGCAAAGTAACACATCATTGGAATCTCCGAGACGCTTCCAATGACGTGTCACATTACAATATTGCACTTTCGTAGAAGATACTATCCATGTTTATCAATTATGACTTGCACAAACATTTTCCGTAAGTTGTTTAGTAAAACGGGCCCCAGGATTCTAATCTACACCGAATGGGGCCATATCATGTTCCCTAAGCCACAAAGGCTGCTTGCTTTAACAAGAGGATTCTAATGAGTACCAACAAAATAGGACAAGCATTTCAGATTTTGAAATAAATGATATAAAACACCAAAAGTATGCACCCTTATCGAGGCATGTTTGAATATTCTTCAACAGTACCATAATCCAAGCCGGGGAATCTTGTGAACAATGTTTACAGTGTTATGCCTGAACCAGATGGCTGTGCCAAGGTATTTTTGCTCTTCCCTTTTTTGCCAATCATTGGTTATCAATAACCACCAGAATCGGAAAGTTGCTGGTCAACCCATACAGTGTACACAATGTGGCTATCATTGGCAAAAGTATGTGAAAAAAGCAACAATACCTGGGCGCAGCCATCTTGTTCAGAAACAGGATCACAGACATTGTTCACGCGATTCCCCTGCCTGTAATCCGGAGATCAGAAATTATTGGATTTGAAGCGCTGTGATGTATGATCTTGTTGAATGCTGGCGGCTATGCAAAAACCTCGATTATCAGGCGACAGAGGAGATCTAGCTAGAACATTCATCATAAAGATGATTAAACTGTCATAATCAGGATGATACAAAGCAGGCCACAGTCTACGCACAACTGAATTTGGCATCTTCAATTTTCATTATCCCTTATAGTGCTGGAACCAACAGCATGCTCATGCAAACAGGTTAGATATCAGGCCAGCCGCCAAGTAAATTGGCAGCTGGCCTGTGATCTAACCTGTTTGCTACTCTGAGTATCTTTCCTAATCAAAGTTAAGCAGGTACATGTATTAAAGGTTTTGGAAAGCAGATGGCACAAAAATCCACTTTTAGAATATTACCTATTTTGGATTTTGGTAAGCAGACAGGGCACAAATCTGTTTTAAGAAAATTACCCAGCATTCTAAAGGTTAATTTCTTTCCATATATGGGATTCTTCGACTGGGCCAAATTGAAGCCAACGATTTTGTTAATTAGGATCAACATGGCATTGAAAGAATATTCTTTAAATGATTTAACTGATACAATATGTTCAAAGTTCGGCAATTTTTTTCGAATAAGCATAAATTCTATGCTTTCTGTTATGCTCTAAAACAAAGAATTGAAAGAAGTAAAACTTGGTCCCAAAAGAGTTTGCATTGTGTTAGAAATAATGGAAGTACTTTGAAAGCCTGAATAATTCAGTAGGAAAGAATTGTACAGAATTGTACATTATTATAACTGTCCTATATTGCCTCAATACTTTTTGAACCGTTTCTTCTTTCATAGGAAAATCCAATGTCAAATATAAGAAAAGTCAATGGAGACAAAAGTAGAATTTGCTCAAGATCAGCAGTATCTCCTCCATCAACAGCTGCTTCCCAAAGTTACAAGATTTCGCTTTCACTTTTGAACATTTACACATAGGCGTAGGAGCTCGGGGGCCAGTGGGGGGGTCGGCCCCCCCAATATCTAGACTGGGGGGGCCAGAGTATACTTGCCCCCCTCCCCCCAATATTCACAATGGCAAATGAAGATATTTGAAAAGAAAAATGAAAAAAACGAAATTCAACAGCAGAATAAAGATAAATGTGTATTTTTGTGCTTTATCTAATACCACTTTGCCTTTTGTTACGAACAATAACCAAAATCATTTTGACTTCATCATAGCAAATGGCAATCTGAACACATCGGGTTTATCCAATGAAAACTCAGCTCACAAAAATCCCCGGGAAGTTTTGATTGAAGAAAACCGTGGTGTAAAACATGTTCTAAGGAGTCCGACTTAATTTTGTCTTCAATTGTTAGCTAAAGCTTGAACAATAATTCAAATTCTTTAACCCTTTAAGGTATAGAGATAAGGCTTATCAGTGACACTATAGGTATAAACCATCCGATTATCGAAGACCATTAACGCATACATAATCAGTCAACCTAGGTTCCTATTTGCACAGGATTTTCTCCGATAATTGTTATTGATTGGGGTACTGTTAATCAAACCCAAATTAATGCATTTTACATTCATCTAATAGATTTTCTCAAAGAATAAAAGACGACGAGAACAAAATTTCCTTTAAGTTGATGTTTTTTCTTTATTTAGTGATACATTCATATCAGGATTAAGTTGTAGAAAATTAAACAAACAATGAAAATGTATATTACGGCGTGAATTATACAAAATCAAAAGTAGTAATATGACTTATGTGTTCTCCCTTAGAGATCCCTTTTTTGTTTTTTCTGTTTTGTCATCAATTGCAGGGAATTTTGTTGCCGAAAAATACCATTCATGACTCGAGATACATACTTTGTCTTCGCATATTTCTCAACAAAGCTGAATCGTTTTACTTCAATTCCCATTCAAACCGTTTCCAAAATGAAGAAAAGAATGTTTTTCAACGCAATATTGCTTTGTAAAGAAGTTAAACCTGGTCCTTCTAATAAATGTAAAACAGTAAAAATCAACTCATTATGGCAACGAAACATGCTAATATTTCCGTAAAATACGTGTCCATGGGTGATGTATTGTCAAAAGTTCGTAGTTGTAGTCAAAGTCGGAGGAATGATCTAATTTGCTTGTCCGTGAATTGGTAATATTTATCAACATTTCATCATCTTCAGGCTTAAAAAAAACCGATCAAATTACTGCTCTGAATCTACATTGATGTCTGACTTGCGATCGGAAACACAAAATTGGCTAAATGTTTTAAGAAGGCCGTCTTTATAACGTCGATTATTTGACGGCTCGATTTTCAATCGCCTTTAAACTTTGAACAATAGCTCCATGTCATAAACATCCTTTACAGGTCGCGTGCCGTATGCTCTCGTTTTAATTGGATAGTATTTTGTTTAGATCAATACATTTGATAACCGCGTGAGTTCGAGACCTGGCATATCCTTTTTTCTTTTTCTTTTTTTCTTTTTTTTTATTAAAGATACACATTTTCATACACTTTCTTTTAATTCTTATTACGTTATTGAATTTGTAAATGCATGAATAGTCATGAAAAAGTTTAGGAACATATATTCTTAGACGTTCCTCATCTGAAGTTGGCCCCCCAATGTTGAAAACGCTCCTTCGCCTATGTTACAAATTTGATTATGTCTGAATGGATTTAAAGAAAAACATCACAACACCATTGCTTTGACTCTTTACTATAGTGTATGTTTTTTATCAAACAAAAGAACCAAATTATATTAAAAAAGAATTGCAGTATACTCTTCTTATAGGCCATTGTAGCAAAATTCAGCCACAAACCAAACAGATCCTAACCCTTTCCCAAATAATAACGACATTTGACGGCTTTGTTGCAGACGACTTTAGAAAACATTGTGGGAAAAGGAGAAATTGCTCGTGACGAGTAATTTTTCCTTTTCCCACAAGGTTTTCTGCTCTTTCTGAACAATATTGTTCAATTTCATCACATTTTGAAATGTCGTCTGCAAACTCTTTCAATTTGGGACAGTCGAAACTTTGTTGTTTGGGAAAGGTATAAGTTGATTATCAAGAATCAATATAGAAGATCTACTGCAGATATATAAAGGTTTATTGTGTTCTGGGAATTTGATTTCATATTGCTTTGAATTCTTGCCTAGAATGTTGATGTCTAATTTTGTAATAGCAAGTAAAACTTCTTTAAACATGACCGCCTGTATGTTCAACTGATGCATGATTAAGTTTAATTAGTTTGTGTGTGTTTTTTTGTGATTAAAATTGCTTTCATCAACTTTTGTATCACACTGTTCCCTGGATCAAAACTAGTTCAACCTTTCATGGGAGTGGAAATGAGCTTACATCGATTCTCTCCCCATTACCAAGAATGCAACAAAAACATCACAGTGATCTCCCTTTATGGGATTGGTCACTGCCACCACAAAATTATTGTCACATGACCATCTACTTTAAAGTGAAAAAATGGCGTTTAAAGATGGCAGCAGCTTTTCACAGAAAGTTTTCCCCAACTATTTCTTCCACATCAACATGAATACCATAAAGGAAATATGAAATATTCAGCAGGTATGTGTTGCTTTTCCATTAGACCAACCTTTTACGTATACATTTGTGATAATGTATTTTTGATGACCTCTGATTCTTCTGACAGTTTTATGCTTGGGAGCATGGTTTGGGGATACCTCCTGACCAAGTAAAACATTTTTACA
Organism: Cerastoderma edule; assembly: GCA_947846245.1. Taxonomy (NCBI): domain Eukaryota; kingdom Metazoa; phylum Mollusca; class Bivalvia; order Cardiida; family Cardiidae; genus Cerastoderma; species Cerastoderma edule. The sequence continues at coordinate 18,378,381 of OX401416.1, forward strand.
TACATGCACTTTTCAGTTTTCATGAACACACAATCTGCCAGTTGAAAAAAAACAGTCCCAGGGCTTCCCACCAATATGGCCTAGGATGGAAAAAAGAACCTTCCCAGGGTGTCAATGCAAGACTATATTAAGTGCCTCATGTTTGTATAGCACGTCCTATAGTCTTGCATTGAAGCCTCCGTCTGGCAGTTGAAAGAAACAGTCCCAGGGCTTCCCTACAATACGGCCAATAAATTCAATAGATATGTAGAAGAGACTGTCTCCACAATGTTTGTAATGAATAATAATGAACCTAAATGTAGGCCTCATATAACTCTTGGTCTTACATATGAAATTTGGCATCTTGGCTGGACTGGAATTTTATGCTGTTGACATCAGTTTTTTGTATGGTTTTTATTGCTATTTCATCAACTTTTCAGTTATGTTACAGCTTTCATGGACCCACCAATACTAGGCTAGGCTCTGAAGTGACTTGCCAAAGGTCACTCCCAAGGCAAAGACATCAGTTTTACTGTCCCATTTGGATGTTCAATGCACTTTTTTATGCTTTCTTATATCTCTCATCAGAAATGCACAATATCCTTTCAATGTTACAAATTGAAATTAAAAAATTAAAAAATTTCAGACACAAGGCATTAACCCATAGAATGCTAGGTAATTTTTCTAAAAATAGTTTTTTGTGTTGTCTGCTTTCCAAAACTTTTAATATCTGCTTAATTTTGATGAGGAAGGATTCTCATAGTAGCAAACATGTTAGATCATAGGCTGGCCTGGATCCTACATGTTTGCATAAGTATGAAGTCGGTTCCAGCACTAAAAGGGTTAAATGAGTTGGAATATGCAGGATTATAGTAGTTCTTTTACATATATAAAGCACTTACTATAGTATAGCACTGAAACCCTTCATATTAGGTCTTGCAATAAAAGACATTAATAAAAGGTGAAGGAAGAAATTAATATTCATATCAGAGTTCCCTAGAAACTCTAATAATTACAGCATCATTTGCCTCCGCAATCGTGGTTTACCATTTTGTTCCCCTAGCTTACCCATTAGCAAACGGCAAATTTCTGACAGTCCCAAATTGAAAGAGTTTGCAGACAACATTTCAAAATGTGATGAATTTGGAAATAATCTTTTGATAGGGCAGAAAACATTGTGGGAAAAGGAAATTTTACTCGTAATGAGAAAATTTCCTTTTACCACAATGTTGTCCAAAGTCGTCTGCCGCAAAGTGGTTAAATGTCATTATTGTTTGGTAATGGTTTAAGTCAAGTTAAACATGTAGCATTCGGCTGGCAAAACAGCTTTGAAAATAGTGTGAAAAAAAATTATAAAAAAATATTCCCAAATCGCTAAAGCTCTCTATCATTATCCATGTATTCAATTAAAAGAGTAATCAAAAATACAGTTTTACAATGAGGTTTTGGGTTTTCTTCCTTATTTGGGATGATATCTTTTAGGCACTTTCAGAAAGTTTTGGTAAAGGTTTCTTCACAACACTTGCACCAAACTAATTAGGGTAATAAAATTAAGGTCTTTGCCAAACGAAGAGGAATCTTAATTCTTTACTTCATAATTACCTCAGTTGGACACAATTAGACTATAAACTTAAGAAGAGGACAAATAATAAATTTCGAGGGTTCAGCGCAATACTATAGCAAGTGTTTCATGTTTGTGAAGCACTTGCTATAGTATTGCGCTGAACCCTCCAATTGCCTCTTTTGAGTAATCAATCTTTCTTTTAGCAAAGGTTTCTACATATACATGTACTCTTAGAAAATGTTTATTCCAGACTATTTTTATCCTTACGCTGTTGCTTTTAATATGAACTGATCATAAATTGCAATGTTGGTCAATTCTGCAAATATTCTCTTAAAACGGCAGTAGACAGCTTGAAACTAACAAGTGCAAAATGACAACATCTTTGGAATTATCATTTAATCTGACAATCAACATAATGAGAATCGCTGATGATTAAGAACCAATTACTTTGTAAGAGTATCAAAGCAAACACCAATTACTTATACGGCCTCGAATTCTGTCCTTAATAGCCGAGAGAGTAAATGTGACATGAAAATTAGGGGGAGTTTTCACGTTGTCTAAGACATTGACGCTTTTTATGACATTTATTCTGACTTAAAGATTTACAGCGCTAATAACCAAGGCTTTAGGCTTAACATCTTTGACAGCTATGCATAATGATCCTAAGTGAACGATCCTTAACAAAAGGATTCATATCATCTCAAAGTCAAAGAGTATGGCAGAAACCGGTACTATTGATATGGGCAAGAAAGTGAAAGATGTTTCTCTGATAGGACACAAATCAATGTTGGAAAGAGAGGAACTCATTTTTCTTGTATAGATTTTAAACACTAGCTCAACACTTTTTCAGTTATGTTACGGCTTTCCCCAGAGATTTATGAGTACGTTACTCAGGCCCAAACAATACCATCAGCAGGGGAGAACTCAAAAGTAAAAAAAAAAGTTATTTTTCTTTAAAATTTGCAGAACATTTTTAACCATGCCATTTCTGCTTTTGTCAAATTTAGTTTCAAAAAGTTTCTTTGATTGCTCTGTTCTCTTTTCAATAATGCATCTGTAACACAGGACTTAAAAAACTCTGTGACAAAAGGAGACATTGGTTTTACTCAATATCACAAATGGATTCATTCTTTTCTCATATATTTTCGTCTGGTGTTGTTTCTATTTTAATCTGGTCCAGGTTATCAAGAAACAATTAAAATTCTTCCTCAACCTTAAACATTGAGGATCCTAAAATTTATATTCACTCCAATTATGTTTCACAAACATTTTCTTTTACATTTTTAATTCAATTCCTCAAATGCCTAAGGTAGATATGACATATATCACATGTATCATACTTCAGATCATTCTTTAAATGCATAGATTGTCAGAAATATAGAATTAGATGCAAATGATCAATTTACAAGTGATTCATATGATCATATTGACTGTCAAAACCATTCAGCCAGAATTAAAACTACATGTACCTGCTTTTTCTAATTTATTTTTTCTCCCAAAATTCTAGAACCTATGTATGAATAGGGATGTCACAGGCATTTCCATTGCCTTTGTCTCGAATCCTTTGAGTGGAAATTGGTTATGCCTTTACAAAACTCTCCTTCTTTGATAACTAGACAGACACAACAACTATGACAGATGCTTGATAAATGTATAAATAATTTCCCAGAAAAACACCACCATCACAATTCCAAAAGTCAGACAACACCAGCCCTCTTTGCTGTACACCTTAGTCATCCCCTGTGAAAGATTGAAGAACTTATTCATGAAGGTGAAATGGCCATTCATGAACACAAAGCTGTTGGTAACTTGTTCATGAACTTCAAGGAAAAGTTCAAGAACATGTTCATGAACATCAAGAACATGTTCATGAATGTATTCATAAACCTGTACTCATCTATCTTCATGAACCTTTTCTTGAGTTTTATGAAAGAGGTTTGTTCATAATCAGCCATTCAATGCTCATAAATGTTTATTAAGTTCTTCAATAATTTCTTGAATCTTCCGCAGGGGATATCAGCATACAAATTAAAAATAAGTCCTTATGCTAAACAAGCTGAAGAATGATAAAATTAAGTCAGGTTTGTAAGATATTGCTCCTTAAATGATCTCCTCATACAACGTATTCTTGTTAATGCTGACTTAGAGAAAAGTGACATCGAATTATTAGAGTGAAAAGGATATACGTATGAATGCAGTTGATTCCAATATTTCCTAAGATCATTTTGTTGTCATTTATGTCTAGACTTGTTTATCAAATGTGCTTGTCCATGCTAAAACAAGCCAATGCTGATAAGGAAAGTTTTGTTTGTTGGTATTATATGGATTTGAACTAGCATGAATAGTAATCTATGATTCCAAGCACAGAAGCCTTAACACTAGTCCACGGAGGCCCTAAAAAAAGTTAACAGCAATTGTAGTTTGGAGGTTCAATAAAGTTAGGGAGTATTCTTTTCTATCTAAGTAGTAATAACTTATGAAATGTGCAGGTTCAAGAACAGGTTCAAGAACTTGCTCATAAACAACCAAATCCTTTATCTTGAATTTATTCCAGGAAAAGGGGAAACTACTGATATCAGTAATTCAAATTTATCCAAAAATATTTTCCCTCCAACAACCTGTAGCATTCAATGAGACAGTGGCCTAACCCAAATTCTCAGAAACAGAGAGAGGTCCCAAAGGAGAGCAACTATGGTATTCATATTTGAGCAGGTTCCAATACTTCAACACTCTTCCTGGTCTGAATACTGTTAATTTGTTTGGTTTTATTCGGTTTTAAAGTAGTATTCTAGTTATATTGTGGTATCTGAACCATAGGGAAAGATCCAAAACTAAAAGTTTGGAAGGGTCATTAAGTTTGTAGCATTTCTTAAGTTGGCAGGACGACTCTCTCATAGATATGTCAATCTACTGGTACCAAGAATGGAGCTCTAAAGATAAAGTGTCGCCTCAGTTTAATTCCAGTATCCCATCCAGTAGAATAAGAGAACTTAAGTTTTTTGGTGATATTGAGTAGAAATCCATAAAAGCAAAATGAAAAAGATTGATTTTTCATAGTGACATATTATGATTCCTATATGCATTTCAGAAAAGTAAAGGCGAGAATATATGATGTAAAAAGTTAAATTGTAGGAAATATTTAAAAAAAAAAAAGAACAACACCAAACACATACATGGGTAACTTAAGAAAATATTATAGCAAAATGAGAACAATCTCTTGAGCCATACAGACTTATTTGAGTAACCTACAGTACTGTAGAAGACTTCAGAAATCACTATGACATCAGAAGATGTTGCTAATATGACATTTGCTTTGGTTCCACAAAGTGAGCATTTTTAATACTCGACAACAGATTCTTCCTATCTGGAATTCATCCATAAAACAATATGAGGGAATATATAAGATAAAAGATCTTTTTATAAGACATCTGCCATCCTGGGCGCAGAAAATCATCTGCAAGGAATAAAGGCGAGTGCTCGCCAAAATGTTATTGACCAGTGAATCAATAAAAGTTTCCTCCGTAGAGGTTATTTTGGAGAAGTCAGAGGCCCAATTTGTCAAATATTATGGATATGATCAGCCATAGCACTTCTAGTCCCCATCAATCAATGTATGTGCTGCGAGTTGATAAAATAAGATGCCCCATAACACCATAGTTGCCGAATTTCATAACCAGTTGGACGTGAATTTTATGCTGCTGTTTTTAAATGATATTTCAGAATTTCCATTGTAGTCACCACCGATCCTTTCTCCTGGTATTTTCTTGACAGTACTGCATAGCTTTAGTGATCATAATACATGTATTTTAAATGCCACCTGATAAACAGCTTTTTAAATCTAGCTATTTTTGGGAAAAGACTAGATGACTGTAACTTAATCATGCTTCAAAATAAACACTGATTGTAAGATGGTCAATTAAAAGACATCCATTTTCCATAACGGCCCTTATAGTCAAGTAACATCACCTTGAACGCTTCTATATCATGTTTCATGTCCTTTTCTGTCATTGTTAGAGATAAGATTTTTCATAAACCTTCCCTAATCAAGAGACATCATCTGGAATAATGCTAACAACATTTGTGTCATGCCCATTCCTGTCTTTGTATTAAGATTTTTCCATAGCTGCCCATAATCAAGAAATATCGTCTTGTATGTTGCTATGTAATATTTCTTGTTCATTCCTGTCTTTGTAATAAATAGAAATTTCCCATAGCTTTCCCAAATCCCAAAACATCATCTTGTATGTTGCTATGTAATGTTTAAAATCCTTTTCTGTCATTGAGTCAAATAGGATTTTTTCCATAGCCTTCCCAAATCATGAAACATCATCTGGAATTTTGATAACAACATTTGTGTCATGCCCATTCCTGTCTTTGTATTAAGATTTTTCCAAAGCTGCCCATAATCAAGAAATATCGTCTTGTATGTTGCTATGAAATGTTTCAAGTCCATTTCAGTCTTTGCGTTAAATAAGATTTATTACTGGGAAAACGTGTATGTAAGCCCATACTCCGGGGCATTACAGGCATTTTGGGTGTTGAGCATCACATAAAAATGTCTGTGTTGCATAATTGGTAGAGATAGCAGGCCTCCGATACCATTTCTTTGACACCCTGGCATCCCAGAGCATTCAGGTTAAACCTTTCACCAAACGTCAAAATTTTCGACTGTCCCAAATTGAAAGAATTTGCAGACAACGTTTCAAAATGTGATGAAATTTAAAAATAATCTTATGATGGGGCATAAAACATTATGGGAAAAGGAGAAATTGCTCATAAAGAGCAATTTCTCCATTCCCACAAAGTTTTCCAGAGTGGTCAAATGCCGTTATTGTTTGATAATGGGTTAAGTAGCAGGGGCCTCTTAAAGGCATCTCAGGAATGAAATATTATGTTAGGACTCTGGCATGCAATTTTTCTAAAAGTCAATGACTTCCCATCCATCATGCAACTATGTTTTTTTGAATTCAGTAATTCGAACCATATCATGCCCAATACCAAAAAAGTAGGACCACTATTAAATTCAAAAGGTCTAAAGACATCTTTCAAAGATGAAAAATCCAAATAAAAAAAGAAAGTTCTGGGTACCGTTTTACTAAACAGTTTATGCTTAAGATTTGCGTAAGTCTAAATCAACAACATCTATTATTTCAATATTGGGTAAGGCAATATTGCAAAGTAACACATCATTGGAATCGTCTCTCCGAGACGCTTCCAATGACATGTCACATTGCAATATTGTACTTTCATTGAAGATACTATCCATGTGTATCAGTTATGACTTACTCAAACATTTTCCAAGTTGTTTAGTAAAACGGTACCCAGCTCTTGGTCTTATGCTGCTTAATTTGGTACATCAGAAATACAGAATAACTTCATACATGTTTGAGATTTCCTCAAAACTTCTGGTATAACTTTATTGTCCCATCTGCTGGTGGGATAGTATCATTCAAAGAGGGAAAAATCTTTTTGACAAAAGAAGATATTACTTGTAAGGAATGTCCTCTTTTGTCACCATGTCTTTCACTTGACATCAATCTTAAAACCTTTTTATATGTATAAATCAATGTGAAATAAAGGTCCCACAAATTTCATTTCATATGATAACAAAATGGAAATGGGTAAGGCTTCATAAATAATTCTATTTTAGAAATTAAGGAAATAGAATTCTTTTTCAGGGAAAAGAATCAATTCCACAAATTGAAAATTGCATAATTCCGCATGAAAAGAATTCTCTCATTTCTGGGCAAAATTCACGGAATTACATATCAAGACAGAATTGCAAGTTAAGTCTGAAACTTAATACAGAACTGGGAATTGTGGGATTAAAATTGATCCAACGAGTTTAATTGAAATCCTGGTTTACAAAGTGAATTGGGTTTCTATTCAAAACAAATTATTAAATCATTGATTATTCCAGAGATTTTTCACTTAAAAAGTTTCCACTTTAATATTTCTATTAGGCTTGTCTTTAGAATTCCTCATAAAAAATTTCACACATTCAAGTTTCTACTAGTCAATCTACAGACAGTAATTCCACAAATCCATCACTATTTATAAACCTAGTTTTCATCAAAGTGCTGAAAAAAGTGAAAGCTTGTTGCACAATTTTTAATATGAAAAACTAGAAAATGTCTAAGATTATCAAATCACTTTTTTCACAAAGTTAATCAAAGAACACAAAATGTGAGATAGTACCTTCAAAAGTTGTTGCTAAAGGTGTTGTTCAAATTGCTGTACAATCCAAGAACTCTTCAAATGCCAGTTCTCATTCCTGATCTCAATAAATGAATCAACAAAACTTGGAGGCTTGATGCCTGACCATATTAGGTTGTCCCATATGTGCAGAACCTTCAAAAATCTTGCATTCAATGCTTAACCCTTAGAATGCTGGGTGATCTTCTAAAATTAGATTTTTGTGTCATCTGCTTTCCAAAACCTTTAATATCTGCCAAATTTTGATCAGGAATAATTCTCAGAATAGCAAACAGGTTAGATCACAGGACAGTCGCCAATTTACTTGGCGGCTGGCCTGGATCTAACCTGTTTTCATTAGCATCAAGTTTGTTCCAGCCCTATAAAGTTTAAAATGCAGCTATATAAAGCTATGAAATTCTTCTTTTTTTCCCATTGATTCTACATGTTAAAGAAAATGTGGCTTTGATACACCATAAGCATTGCCTGCTATCAATTAGATTCCTTCAAAAAGGAAAAAAATCTTACATAAAGGAAGGGGTTAGAAATGATATGACCTCTTTTTCTTTCTAAGTAAACATTGAGGGGCTTTCTCACAAGGAAATCACAAAACTTATTAGTGAGATGGTCTTGACATATCCAAATACTTCCTCTTCAGATACTAATACACTCCATAGAAAAATGTATCTATCAACCAAATCCCTTTTTGGAACAGTTTTGGGATATCAAGGATAAGAAAACGCTTCATTCCATATAAGTATTTGAGTCTCATATAGGTGCTTTCATTAACAAACAAGACCCCCTTTGTCAGAATGGCTTGTATTCAATATCAGAAAGAAAACACATTGTTATGCATGATTATTCAATGTATCTTTTCCTTTCAATAATATGCAGTGATAAAATCCAGTAAAAGGGGAAGGGTTTAGAGAAAATAACTAATCTAATCACTCGGCGTGCCGGAAAAAACGGACAAATCTACTGAAACATGCCCCCATAGGGTGTGAATGTCTTTGAATACCTTATTAACTTCCTTATATGTGTATACCTCTCGTTAACATCATCCACAGGAGTCGGGTTTGTTAGCTTCTGTGACTTCAAACCTGTCATATCGAGTTCATTCCCAGAAAAAGCTTGAGTGTTAACCGCTTTTAGTTTAAAACATTTCTATTTTGCATCGATTGTGAAACAAGTTCTTATGAATGTGTATTAATGAAAGGTTGCAAGGCAGATCCCGCTACTCATAGCATTTGACTCCATGACCCTCAGGTACGAGGCCAATGATATAACCCTGAACCATTGTCACTATTAACCCCTGCGAAGGTTTGGAGAACTTGTTCGTGAACTTGATGAACAAGTTCTTGAATCCTTTGCAGGGGAAGCTATGAAAACATGTATTGCCCAAGAACACCATTAAACAACTAACAAGAGTCACTTTTCCCTAGCCCAATTTGGACAATCTTTGGCAGTTTGAATAAGTAAACTTTGACAGTAATTTAACTAACTATATTGAAACAGCCTTTAGCCCTTTACCAAACAACAAATTTTCGACTGTCCCAAATTGAAAGATTTGCAGACGACATTTCAAATGTGATGAAATTGGAAAATTATCTTATGATAGGGCAGAAAACATTGTTTCAATGTTTTCTAAAGTCGTCTGCAACAAAGTGGTCAAATGTCGTTATTGTTTGGGAAAGGGTTAACCACATTAGAAATCAGACAGAAGAACTTGTTTTCCATTCCCTTCATGCAAAGGACCTCTGCACTCTAAATGTGGTAACACCGTATGATAATGAACCATTTCTCCTTTCCTCAACAAAGCTTTGTTTGAAACTGATGTAACAAGAATACTGATCAGTAGACAGGAAGTTGCATCTTAATCACACATGAGAAATATCAGAAGTTTCCATACATCAGTATGTTAATGGATGGATTTGAGTATTACATTGCTTTCAAGATTTCAAAAAGAATTATAGCAGTCAATTCCTATCTTTCCTCATCATTTGGAACATCACTTTACCCACTTACTGTTTTCTCATATGAACAAATTTAATCAGTAGTAAAACATCAATAAATCATGTCAAATTAACTTCATTAAATGTCAGAGAGAAATGTTGGCTGAGACAGGGGTAAAATAAAATTCACCCTGGTTTTGTTCATGATCAACAATGTGATTAAGATGAATCACTTATTTGACTATTGTTTTAATCCAATGACCCAAATGAGATATTGTGACTGACACAAATTGAGGATAACAACTATAAAAGGTTTCGTTTAATATAGAGTCACCCCTAGCAAAAGGGCCAGCCAGTTTGGCTTATAAGACACTTTTGACTGATCTTCCAATTTCTAACACTATTCCAGGCACCAAGCGGATATAAGTTGATAACTATTAATTTAGCTAGCTCGCGCGGCTCACAGACCCGCCATTTCGGAGCAAGTCCCATGAGAAACATTTTCCAGACAAATGCCTCCCAAGGGGCTTGAACCTTTGACCTCCCCATCCCATGGCTGATGCCTTAACCACTAGGCCACGCTGACGGACAATATATTATAAATCAGAAATATATTTTCTTTGTGTCATTTAGCAGAAACCATTGAAACAAATGGAGAAAATGCTTGACACAAGCAAATTCCTGGATTGTCACATTGCTTGACACAAGCAAATTCCTGGATTGTCACATTGGTTAACTAGAGTCCTCTTGTGAATCAAAATAAGTCAACGTGATGATAGTGGTTGCAGTCAGTTATCTATATTATCAGCAGTAAAATGGTTATGATCAAGCTATAAAAAAAGAAAATTAAAACGTCAAGATATACCTTAGTCAATAGTTTGATAACTATCTTCTTGATCTTTCAAAAGTGTTTTTGACACTTGAAATTAAAGAATATCAATGTAGATATATATCATAGAAAAAAATCAACCAGTAAAACAAACACACAATAAAAAAAAATGTGACTCCTTTAAAATTGGAAGCACCAGCAGGCAACAATTAAAGTGTACAAAAAGTTTTCTTTTCATTTCAAAATTATAAGGAAAAAAACTCAAAATCATTTTATGACGAATTGAGAAAAAGGCTTTTTACAAGCTATTTCTTCTTTTGGCACAATACTCTAATCAAATTAATCTGCTGCAACAAGTATCTTATCAAATCACAAGGCACATACATACCCACTGCAAACCAACTAGAAAAATCCAATTCTTTTCCAAACAAGTTGACGTTCTAATACCAGGAAACTTTAACAAGTGTATCACCACAGACCCCAAGAGAAAATGCGTGCAAACAGCATTCTTTTGATCAATAGAACCATCAAAGCGGCATGTTAACATTTCATTCAAAGAAATGCGGTGGATTTATGATAAATCCTTGCTTGTATAGGGATGAAAGTAGATCACCAATATTCTGTTGAATACAAGAACATTGCTAAAGATATTTTGTTTCAAACTGCTGTTTTATTTTGTTTCTGTATTCAGTAATTTGAGCTAGATGAAACCAAAAGCAATCATCAAAGTAATCATGTGAAGCAGCATTAACGTAAAATAACTTAAACAATTATTTTTTCTAACATGTATGTATATCAAAAACTGTCGTCTTCTATTGCCGTACAAATGAACAAATCAAATATTTTAATCAGAACAAAACAAACAAGGAAACTCTATTAAATAACAAGTAATTGATTGTCTCCAGTAAAGTTGCAGGCAATTGAAATGGTGATTACATTTAAAGACATTTCTCTGGAAACAGTGCTAACCCTTATAGTGCAAGTACTGACTTCATGCTTATGCAAACAGGTTAGATCCAGGCCAGCCGCCAAATAAATTGGCGACTGGCCTGTGATCTAACCTGTTTGCTTCTCTGAGTATCTTTCCTAAACAAAATTAAGCAGATCTTTAAGGTTTTGGAAAGCAGACGACACAACAAATCTATTTTTAGAAAATGACCCAGCATTCTAAGGGGTAAAATATGGAAAATGGAGATATTGCATGTTTCCTCGTTATTTGCATCATTTAACTAAGCTATCTACTGCAGGTGCATTTAAAACCATTTTTCTGATTTCATTAATTTGTAGTAGAAGAAAGTGAGACAGATATGTATGCAAAAGTGTTAAGTTCATTAATGATCCATAAATCATTTAAATGGACTATCATACAAATTGTGTTGAGTGAGAAATCCTCGACATTTGGTTAATACTCCAAGAGACTACCTTTCATGAAAATACAAGCCTACTGCTACCATGATATAAATGGACATGGAGATGATTTCAATGTTCATCTTCATGTAGAGTTTTACATCGTGTCAACATAATATTAGTTATGTAGTGAACCCCATCCATATAGTTGATGGAGGAAGACACAATACTTAACCACCCATAAGGGCTAGTCAAACCCGGTAGAGACATAGGTATTCCATAAGTCAGACGAGAGACTGCTTCTCATGAAAAACCATTTGCCATCACCAGGATTTGAACTAACACGGAGAGGGGCCAAGTGATTCCAAATCCTGTTTGTTGAGAAACTACTTTTCATGATAAATATAAATCTACTGCTACCTTGATTTTAACCCTTTCCCAAACAATAACACCATTTGACCACTTTGTTGCAGACGACTTTACATTGTGGGAAAAGGAGAAATTGCTCGTTACGAGCAATTTTTCCCTATCCCACAATGTTTTCTGCTCTATCAGAAGATTATTTTCCAATTTCATTACATTTTGAAATGTCCTCTGCAAACTCTTTCAATTTGAACAGTCGAAAAAAATTGTTTGGGAAATAGTTAAATGACAGGGAGATGATTTGAATGTCAGTAGTCTAACCAGTCCAACATGGAGGCCCGGCGGTCCCTTCGTACACTCAAGTTCGCACAACCATGGGCTATGTGTGACTCTCAACTTTCAAACCATAAAGCAAGCACTCTATGTGTCATTAGGCTGGATTTGTGTCAAAAGAAAAGGAAAGATGAGAATTCTTTCGTGATAATGCTTTTAGAAATATAGTAACACCTTCTATCTCAAGCTAAAAGCATCTTAAGACATCCTTTCTGGGTAAAGGCTTAAAAAGAATAAGACAATTATGTTCAATTTGTGACATCTATTTCAAAAATGGAACCGAACAATGTAGATGGCTCCTTGACCTAAGGCACAATGCTCTCTTTTCTGTTTCTTCCATAGTCTCAATATTATCGCATTTTAATGCCCTTGAATCTGAAGATGAATTTTGAAACCTGAGCTTGAAACAAAAGGATAAACTGCTCCTAATGGTCAATTTGCCCTTTGTCAAAATGGTTTCTACAAATCAAATAGAATCTTTTTTTTCTTAGTACTGTTTTTCATCTACTGGTGCTATCAAAATGGACTCTTCACAAATTCCAATTTCTGGGAATGGGTTGAGTAATTTCTCTGATCCACACAATAGTTTTCCCCATTAGCCTTGTGCAGCTCGCAAATAACACATCACTTCTTCTGACAGATTTCCTTTTCATGACCAGAAGAGAAAAGCAATAAAGCCAAGAGGTGGAGTTTTTCCCAAACAAAGGTCCTGAACACTTCCCCATCTTTTATAAACCCTTTACTTCATGCAAAATTTTCGACTGACCCAAATCGAAAGAGTTTGCAGACGACATTTCAAAATGTGATGATATTAAAAAATAATCTTCTGGTAGTGCAGAAAACATTGTTGGAAAAGGAGAAATTGCTCGTAAAGAGCAATAATTTCACCTTTTCCCACAATGTTTTCCAGAGTCATCTGCAACAACCTGGTCAAATGTCGTTAATGTTTGGTAATGGGTCAACTAGAGGAGAAAAAACATTAGGGTGACAGCTTAAACATTTCAAGTTCATTAGTAACTGTTGACAAATAACAAATAGCTCAGAATCACTGCTGGGGCTACAGAGAAAATGGTTGTATGTGTCTAGAGAAGACAAGATCTTACTTAACCTGTAGAGCTTATAGGAAACTTACTTTTGAAAATAGAGAATTTATAACATTTTTTCTTCATTTACATTGATTGTTACAAACCTGCAGAAGAACGCTTAAAGGTGAAAAGGAGAACTTGTTCAATAACATTTGAAAACAAAGTGAATAACCTTTTTTCATGAGATATATTATTTCAACACATGGGCAGTATATCAGATACAATAAAGCAATTAGGCAATTAAAACAATTGTTTAACCCTTTCCCAAACAATAACGACATTTGACCACTTTGTTGCAGACGAATTTAGAAAACATTGTGGGAAAAGGAGAAATTAATCGTAACAAGCAATTTTTCCTTTTCCCACAATGTTTTCTGCCCTAACAGAAGACTATTTTCCAATATCATCACATTTTGAAATGTTGTCTGCAAACTCTGTCAATTTGGGACAGTCGAAAATTTGTTGTTTGGGAAAGGGGGAAAACAGTTAAAACATATTGATTGACCCCTTTCCCATTATAGGTCTTTGCATAATTTCTTAAAAACAGAAGCATTAACAGATGAAAATAAAATATATTTGTGATATTGGGTAGAAACCTTAGTGACAAAAAAAGAAAACCTTTTCCTCAAAAAAATGTATGTCTTTGAAACAAATAAGAATTTGGTCATCTTTTGTCATATAGGTTTCTTGAGAAACCTACAAACCATGGGTTAAAATATGCTTAACCATATATGGGACAGAAAGGGTGACATCCAAGTAGGAAAAACGTAACAATGACAGCCTAAACATTTCAAGTTCATTAGTTGACAAATCACAGAAAGCACGGAATCACGGATAAGACTTCAGAGATGATGGTTTTATGCTTCCAAAGCAGACAAGATTTGAATCTGTACAACAAATATGGAATTAACTTTTAAAGACTTAAGTCTTTAACCCTTATAGTGCTGGAACCAACTTGATGGTTAAACAAACAGGTTAGATCCAGGCCAGCCGCCAAGTAAATTGTCATTGAATTTCATGAAAAAGTTCTGTGTTCATAAACAGCTTTTCAATTTTCACAGAAGTTCATGAATAAGTCATTGAATCTTTTGCAGGGGGGTCTTGATTTTAATGAGAACTCAGAAAGTACAATCTACTGCATAGCTTTTGAAACGACATATTTATATACCTCTTTATACTTCTCTCCTTAACCCTTTTCTGATGGTAATCAATTAAACTGTCTCGTTAAGGTATTTCTAATGAAAACATAAACCAAATACGCACTGTACAGCTTTTGAAACACCATATTCAATATTCATACCTCTTTATTTCTCTTTTTAACCAATTACAAAACAATAACAACATTTGACCAGTTTATTGTAGACGACTCTGGAAAACATTCCCACAATGTTTTCTGCCCTATCAGAATATTCGTTTTCAATTTCATCATATTTTGAAATGTGGCCTGCAAACTCTTTCAATTTGGGACAGTCTAAAATCTAATGTTTGGTAAATGGTTAACCCTATTTGTGTGGGTACTTAATAGAACTGTATTATTAAGGTGATTCTTATGAGCAATCACAAAGTAGTGTAAAATGCATAGCTTTTGAACATTCAATATGTACTATATGCCTACAATAATACATTGACATCTAGTATCACAAGCTTTTATAGCCCCGAGAAACCATCTTATACTATAATAGTTTCTGTCTATCCCTTCCAGCAAATGTAAGAAAGAAAAGTTAAAAGCATTTTGAAACATTTACAGATTAGCATGGGGAAACCAGACAAAATGTAAATGTGGCGAGGTCTGGATAATGTTTTAGAGGGCGCTCCAAAAATACGTCCCAAATTGAGCTGTCCATTTGTTTCTAAAAACCCTTTTCCTAACCCGTATAGTTCTGGAACCGACTTCATGTTTATGCAAGTAAATTGGCGGCTGGCCTGTGGTCTAACATGTTTGCTACCCTGACTATCTTACCTCTTTAAAATTAAGCAGATATTTAGGGGTTTGAAAGGCAGACGACACAAGAATCTATTTTAAGAAAATTACCCAGCGTTTAAAGGGTTAATACAAAATTTTAAAAGCGCATCTATTACACAACTCAAGAAACAATTGAGAAATACCTAGAAATTGTTTGAGATGAGGAATCTTTCTTTTTGTCACAATGGCCTCTTCCCAAAATCACAGATGGTTTTTTTTGGTCAGCCAATTCATTTTTTAATGTTTGTGAAACAAGTCGTCGCAATAAATTTCGATCACTCTCGATTCTGCAAATGTATATCTCATACTGTATAATTGTTGTATAATGTGGCTTCCATTTTGAACCAAAATAAAGAAGAGGTAAAAAAAAATCTTCAGAATCACTTAGTTATTCAAATAAGTCACAAGATTATTTTTCTTTGTGTGCAACAGTGTTAAGTTACTCTCAAACTTTTCATTCACCCAAAACAGAACTAAAATAAGTCCCCCCCCCCCCAATAACTTTATGAGTGAGCGTTCAATGCAACACTTTAGAAAGTGCTTCATAAACATGAAGCCCTTACTATAGTATTGCACTGAACCCTCAAACTATGCTTTGATATTGCTGTAACATACATCTTTGAACCTCAAATTGCCTGATATAAAATGTTAGAAAACAAGATATTTTACGACATTACAACCACGACCCATAGCCTGGGAGACTACCAATGAATAACAATGATATATCTTTCTAGGGGAATGGCGTATCGTGTATGCATGAGATTTGTTACACAGCATGGCAAAACCTCTGTAGACTATTGGGTGCCATTGTCACGGGAGAGGCTTGTCTCTGATCATTTGGTTATACTTTGATACTTTAGTAACAGACGTCTATCATAATCTCTTCTGCTGTATGGAATTTATTATTAATGTGAGGTTTAAGCATGCATAAACAGTATTCCAGTTATTTTATGGATTTCCTGGATTTCACAAGTACTAGGCAGTGAAATATCTTGCCTATGGAAAAATCCCAGTTTCACTGCCGTTGATTGAACCCTGGATGGGTCAAGAGTCCTTCACCTTAACCACTGGGCCATGCAGGACTAATGAGATTCGTTATCAAGTCCAAATTGAGGGCAACATCAAACGGCATATTAAAAGTATAAGAAAAAAAAATCTCTGATATTCAGAAGAGGCCATTGTGACAAAAGGAAAAATTGCATATCAGAATAAATTCCTTTCTAACAGTTGTTTTTTTATAAGCAACAATGATAAGTTAGACTATTAGGTGCCATTGTCATGCCCGGGAGAGGCTTGTCTCTGATCATTTTGTTAAACTTTGATACTTTAGTAGCTGATGGCTATCATAACCCATTCCTCTGTATGGGATATATTATTATATATTATTAATGTGAGGTTTAAGCATGCATAAACAGTACAGTCAAACTTGTGTTAAGAGGCAAGCCTATGGGACAGTGTAAATTGGCTGTTTAAGACAGGTTGGCTGCTAATTACAAATTGATGTACACTATAAATCTAACAATGGAACTTTCTGTGGTGGTTGTTAAAGGCAGATTGGCTGCTTAAAAGGGTGGTTGCTTAACACAAGTTAGACTGTATTTCAGTTATTCTATGGATTTCCTAGATTTCACAAGTCGAGGGTTCAATGCAAGACTATAGTAAGTGCTTCATAAACATGAAGCACTTACTATAGTATTGCACTGAACCCTTTAAGTACAAAGCAGAGATATCCAAGTGTCTTGCCCAAGGAAAAGTCCAAGTGTTGCTAGTAAGGATTGAACCCTGGATGGGTCAAGCGTCCTCCACCCTAACCACTAGGCCATGCAGGACCCATACGATTAATTGTCAGGTCCAAATTGAAAGCAACAACAGACACAATTATCAAAGTATGAGAGAAAACAACATTTCTCTGTGACATTTTGAAGAGACCATTTTGACAAAAGGAAAAATTGCATATCAGCATTTCCTTTCTAACAGTTGTTTCTTTATTAGCAATCTGCAGCAATTTTGAACTTTCATTTAAATGATATATATAAAGGAAGAGTTGACAATATTTGTTTCATAAACCACATTGACAAAAGGGCAGTCTGCTAATGATAGGCAATTCTTCCTTTCACTACATTAGCATCTACAAAATGACACAAATGAAATGTTGTTTTTCAGCATGACTGTCTGTTTGTCTGTTTATTTTTATCTACAATTCAACCCATTCCTTTATATGGTAAGATTTAAAATAACAAGCAACTTTCATTTTTTCATCACTATGTGAAGAGTATGGTAATCATTGTAGACAAAGACGTTATCTGATTAATTCCTTGTTTGTGAAACATGCCGGGCTTTGTCTTTAATTAACTAATGGAAATAGTAGAAGAGATCTGATAATATGCAAGTTTGTCCCTTCATCAACACAACCTTACATATAAACTTATTTAACCCATAACCAAAGAATAGTGACATTTGACCAGTTTGTTGCATATGACTCTAGAAAACATTGTGGGAAAAGTGGATATTGCTCTTAATGAGCAATTTCTCCTTTTTCCCACAATATTTTCTGCCCTATCAGAAGATTATTTTTCAATATCATCACATTTTGGAATGTCGTCTGCAAACTCTTTCAATTTGGGACAGTAGAACATTTGGTGTTTGGTAAAGAGTTACACACTCTTTAAGTATGTAGCAAATGAAACATAATTATAAGAATGGCTGTCATATAACAATAAACAACTCATGAACACCAGATTTCATATTCTTTTAAATGTTTTTGCCAAATATTTCTACCAAACATCGCATAAAAAAAGTAGTTATATATTTTTTTATAAATGTTGTCTGCATGTGCTTTTGATTATAAAGGCAACCCAATATCTCATTATGAGGTACTTGGTTAAAAGCAATCAGATTTGCTTTTAAAGTTGCCACGAAATAAACCCATTCCTGCCAAAAACACCCTGTGGAATCAGACTGTTGTATTATGTACAGCTAGCATTCCACAGTTCTATCGCATATTGGAAATCATTTCTTCGCCCTGGTAAATTAGTTTCCATTAAAACCATGTCACATACAATCTCTGTAATTTGTTTTAGAGATGATTGCACGGAATGGCTGATCGACTTGCATCTGTAACAATTTGCTTTTGGAACAAAACCATGGAGCTTGTAGGGCTTAATAATATTGCTGTAACAGCAGTTAAGGTTGAGTCCCAGGTATGCGAGATTAACTCTGAATGCTATGTTGTTGGTACATAGCATGTGTCACTATAATGAATTGCAGTCCTGTGTAAGCCCTAGGTATACAAGAGTAAGTTGAGTAACTATTTTAACACTCTTCTAAACCCTATGGTTTGCATATTATTATTACAATTGTCTCAACTAAATGACTTCATACAACAAAGGGCACAGATGATAAAAAAGCAATAACCATCTAAATATGAATCAAAGCGCTGATAGCGCTGAAGGACTAAGGTGCATTTAAAGCAAGATGATTGGAATACATTTGAAAATTACTTTGGGCAACAGCTTGAAGAAAACAGCTGCTCCTTTTACCACCATTACTATAAGTATTATTAGTCTATTTTTCATACATCTGGAAATTTTAGATTTCCCATGAGGCAACAGTTATAATAATATAGGGCAAAACAAAGTGAGAAAATCCAGACTACATTCCTAGTTCCAAGAAGGTATTATTCCGCACAGTGACGGCGGATGTTTAATGAGTAATTTGGGTCAGACCGCTGTTTGTGTATCGATAGAGTACTGTCCCTCAAAAAGTGGTATGTATATTCAATGGACTAAGGTGCTGACGCACCCTTAGTCCAAAAATAGAGTCTGTATACAGTGAATTCATTTTTTCCTCCTTCTTTCCTTGTTAAAGTTCAGGGCGCTCCCTTTGGAGTATCACCATACTTTCATGACCTAAATGTCTAAGTTTCCCCACATTATTTGACAGGAATAAGAAATAAAACCACACAAAGAAAGAAAAAACTCAGCAAAAAGCATTAGATATTCCAGAGACATTTTGGTATCATTATTCTGATTTGTTTTTTATGATATCTTTTTTCCAGGAGATTTGACATGAATATACTTAGAGCGTACTTTAGTGCTCTCGAAAAACATGTACCTCCATCAAGAAAAGAACAAACCTTTTCTCCTTTAACCCACAACCTTGTTTGGAATTGTGTGAATTGTTCAAGTTGAAGGCAACAGCAGATGACCCCCATTCAAGGGTCCAATGCAATACTAAAGTAAGTGTTTCATGTTTATGAAGCACTTAAAGGCCCATTAAAGGAGATTAATGCTATATCAAGCTATATTATTTGGTAATTTTTTAGACTGATTCAAATAGTTATCCCCAGAAAACACCATCAGAACAACTAAAATGTGAAAGTAAACCAGAAATAACCCAGATAAGCAAGTTTTATAATTCAGATTTCCTGATTCTTCACCTCTGACCTTGACAGTTGATACACACATTTTTGAACAAACCAATCAGAATTCGTTATTTTGAATATGTAAACAAACAGGTTGTTGATAAACATGATTGAATTGGAGACAACTATATTTCAAGCACAAAATAACTTATTTTAAATGAGTCTATTTAATACGGTCTCAATGCATTCGTAAATTAATTCTCATGATTCTTATGAATATAATGAAATAACTCCATAAATCTTTTCACTATTTCATTTGTTCTCTTCCCCTTTGATGTGCCTTTAATATAGTCTTGCATTGAACCCATGCATTGTTGGTGGTGAAAATAACTTAAGATAGATTCATTTTTGTTATTTCTAGTAAAGATTATAATGTGACAAAAGGAGAGATTGCTCATTATGAGCCATTTCTTCTGTCACATAAGCCAACTATACTAAATCTTTTGCTGCAAGTATTTAACTCTATATGCCTATAAATATGAAGTAAAGGGACAAAATCTTTTAAGGCACTTGTCCCATCTTGAGTAATAAATTGGTGTTAAAACCAATCATTAAAATGGAAACAAATTCAAATTATTAGATCATTCCATTAAAACCAATTGTCCATGAGACAAAATTTTCTGTGAAAAACTCAATGATTTTGAGAGAACTTGCCCATGAGGGAAAAACTGTCCATGAAAAATGATTTTGAAAACAATTGTGGATCACACACAAAAACATGAAACAACAATTATTTGGAAACCATTTGTCAATGAGACATAAAATGTCCATGAAAATCTCTGCAATTTGTTCAATTTTCCTTGGATACTTAACCAATACTCGCACCATGTTATGGACTAGTCCCAACACTTTTATCTTGCCCCTAATGGGGATCAAACCCAGACCCCTTGGTAAGAGAGGCCAATGCTTTACCACTGCACCTCTGTCACTTATTCAAATCTCTTTGCAATAAGGAATGCGGTCCAAACAAGTATCTCCACCCAAACCTATTTTCACATTAGAGAGTTTGTGACTGATCCAAATTAATATAAAGAAACAGACAACAATAAAGAGTTATGAAAATGACAATTTATCTGAAAGACTCTAACATCATGAAGAGAAAACAATAAAGGCAATGTTGCCACAGAGATTTCTAACATCTTCAGCTGCATATATGGTAAAAATAGTAACATAAAAAGAAAGGGGTTCACAAGACATAATATATTAAGATTTGGGGGAAATTCTAGACTAGGTCCATTTACTAAAGGCATAAACATGGCTCCATTATGTCAAATACAATCCTTTTCTTAACCCTTTCCCAAACAACAAATTTTGGACTGTCCCAAATTGAAAGAATTTGCAGATGACATTTCGAAATGTGATGAAATTGAAAAATATTCTTAAGATAGAGCAGAAAACCTTGTGGGAATAGGAGAAGTTGCTCGTTATGAGCAATTTCTCCTTTTCCCACAATGTTTTCTAAAGTCGTTTGCAACAAATTAGTCAAATGTCGTTATTGTTAGGGAAAGGGTTAATGCATGTGCCAGACGATTTTTCGACCTAAAAAATAAAACTGAACGAAATAGCAGATAATACTGACCAAGTATGTGAAATAACGTTATTTATGTACAAATGGATGGAAACAATTGGGATGCAAGAAGGAATCATTCAATTCCAGGAGCTTTTTTTTGTCAAGATACTTGAAACTATGTTAAAGGCACATAAAAGGAGATAAGTAGAAATTAATTACTAAAAAGATATATGGAGATCTTTTATTATTTTCATAAAAGTCATGACAATTAATTTACAAATGCATTGAGACCCTATTGAATAGACTCCTTTAACACAAGTTAGTTTGTGCTTGAAATATAGTAGTCTCCAATTCAATCATGTTTATCAACAACCTTTTCGTTTACATATTCAAAATAACGAATTCTGATTGGTCGGTTCAAACATTTGTGTATCAACTGTCAAGGTCAGGGGTGAAAAATCACACAATTAAACTGGTTAATCTGGGTTAATTCTTGTTGGCTATCACATTTAAGTTGTGCTGATGGTGTTTTTGGTGATAACTATTTGAATCTGACCAAAAGTTGACCAATTAATATAGTTATATATAGCAATAATCTCCTTTTATGTGCCTTTAAAAAACCTAAACACCTATATATCAAGGATTAAAGGAAAGACTCAGATCACACTTAGAGAATCAATTCATGTTGGTCAAATTCTTCATTTGTGGTGTTAAAAAAATCAAAAATGTAATGAAAAAGCTATTCTTGCACATTTCTAGATACAATATTTGTCTTATATTAGAAATCATTTGTTTGTATATTTTAAGACTCAAAGGCATGTTTTATTGTTTGAAAGCTGTGAGTATTAATGTCAAGAAAGTATTTTAAGAATAATGCACATGAAAAATTAAGTAAAAAATTGTTTTGTGTTAATATTCAAATAACTACAACATGTAGCAAAGGTATTTGTTTCTCTGCCTATAAACTAGACCATTCCCTATAAAGAATCATTATCTGATAGATCCAAATTGAAAGCAAAAGCAAACAACAAAATGAATGCATGAAAAATAACATTTTCTTCATGATAATAGAACAAATTCCCATTTCAATATGTGAACCGTTTTTAAACAGCGATTTCTCAATTTTATACAGGGTCTGTTATAGCCTTTTTCAATTTCTCTGTTCCACATTATGTATTCTAAGACAGGTAAATTCTGTTCAATTTTTAAATGCCATCTTGAACATTCTCTATCTAGTTTGTTACCACAAAAACAATGCTGTTAAGTAAAAAGCCGTAGTTATTCAACAACTTGTTGCTATGTTTGTAAAGCTCTTGCCACTGTTTTCCCAGTGTAACCACTATTGTCTGTCTGTCTATTTGATGTTATTTTGGGATAGCTAAAAACTTGGCCAAAACAACCAATCTCATGATTTTACGAGAGAGAATCTGAGTCAGAAACTGCAGATGACATTTGAAACTACTGTGTTGAAAGGCGGTATTCTGCATTTGAGCAAGGCAATAATTCACCACAAACTTTGAGCAATATCCTTTTACTTCTATTTGATGAAAATGTTCAACTCCATTTTGAATAAGATTTTCAGGTGCAAATTGGTGAAGGTATTATTCTTGCTATAAATGGTATTTTTTTGTTTTTCAACAATTTTTGCCATATTTGTTTTTTTTTAGATCTCTCTCAGAACTAAATGGATGTTTGTTTAAAAAAAATCTTTACCAATCAATTTGAAGGCTGCCGTTATGAAAGGCTTTTGAAATTGCCTTTTGAAAATAGGACATTGCTCAAATGAGTTATTTCTCATTTTCAAAAAACATAATTTTTCTGTACAACTGGAGAATATTTTCCCCCAAAAAGTAATGAATTGTCCTGAACAAAAATGCACTTTTGTACAAACAATTTTTCTCTGCTATAAGAAAATAATACCACAAATTAAAAACAACATTAACTGTCAATATATTCATGTTCCGTAAAGAATTCAATAAAAAACTATCAAAGAAGAGAAGTACTTACATATGGCTGAGAAACAAATGCATGCTGTTGTTGTCTGAAAAGAAAATATTAAAACTTTATCACGTTTTTATATCATGAACATCAAACTGATCCTCTATGTATTTAACATGAACTGCATATTTCTGTATTCCCCACACAGATAAATAAACATAGTGAAAATATGGGAACTAAACTTAGCAATGAAACATGATGAAATATTTCTTTGACTTAACATGTTACAGAAGACAACTTTGAAAAATGCTACAAGAAAAAGAAGGAAATGCAAATTCCACTTTTCCAAAAATAATTTCCATGAATACTTTACTTATTAGTTTCTATTATTTAAGAAGTAGCCTGTGAAATCTTCAAATTTCCAGTTTGTATTTTAGTATTGAGGACACCTTTTTAAGAAACAATTGAGAGTTAGCTGAAATAGAAAAGAACTCAAAGACACAAAAATCATCCATGAAAAGTAGAATAATGGACAAAGATAGCTAGGAGTCATTGTGACAAAAGAAAAGCCGGTTTTGATGATTAAAACCTAACAATTCATGTCTGAGACCTTTCAAATTGGGCCAATGAAGAATGAGTAAGATTATAGGAACATACCTGCCAGTTTCTATTCTGGGCTGCACAAAATAAGGCTCACTAGGTCGCTGGAATTCCTGAAATAAAAGCAAACAGAATTTAACCATCCTTCTCCTATATTTGTCCTTTGAGCGGAGAGCCTTTGCATTTGTTTGATCAGTTTAGTGCTGGAACTGACATCATGCTTATGCACACAGGTTAGATCACAGGCCACTCGGTGGCTGGCCTGTGATATCACCTGTTTGCTATTCTGAGTATCTTTCCTCATCAAAATTAAGCAGATATTTAAGATTTTTAAAAGTAGATGACACAAAAATATATTTTTAGAAAATTACCCAGGATTCTAAGGGTTAACGCTGAATCGCTATGTAACGGCTTTCCTGGATCCACCAGTACTATATATAAGCTATGGCTCTGAAGAGACTTGCAAAAGGTCTCTCCTACAAAAACCAGAGGTATTGGTGGGGCTCCAACATGGGACCCCAGAGTTCTTAGTCTGCCACTTAACCACTGGGCCACACAGGACCCAAAGAATAATTTATAAAAGAAATAATATTCGTTTATCCATTAATATATCAAATTTAAAATAATTTTATGGAGAAAATACTTCTTCAAATTTAAGAAAAAAACATTTCAAAATCTTTCTAAAGATAGCTTACAACAAAAAAAATAGAATTTCACTACACACATTGATTTCAGACATGTACTGATTTAACAATAAGTATGTACAATAGCGCAGTATCTCCGAGCATTTATTAAGATAATTAAACCCACATGCAGCGGAATATAAAAGAAAAAACACCACAGCAGATGAACAAAGAAATTTCTTTTAATAAGTAATAACTCCCTAAGTCACAAAGGTTCCTTAGTTGTATGAAGGAGACAAATTTTTCACACTTAATTATGTCGGTCTGCTTTTCAACACTTTCGATTTGGACTATTTACAAAACCTACATGAAGCATTAATGGGTAATCTAAGTGAAACTCTAAAAAATGAACATAAGTGAGTGTTACAGGCATAGAAATGTGAAAAATCCTTAAACCACATTTTCTAAAAATAAATTCTTGGTTTGGATCCTGTAAACATGAAAACATAAATGCAAAACCTATAGAAAACAGTGTTCAAACATAAACAAGAAGGTGTGCAACAATGCACCACAATGAAGTAATCCCCTGTGTTTTATCAAAAATACACACAAATCCATGATTGTGCAACAATCTATCAATGACCTCAACTTTTAACCCTTTACCAAACGCCAAATTTTCGACTGTCCAAAATTGAAAGGGTTTGCAGACGACAGTTTAAAATGTGATGAAATCGTAAAAAAATAATCTTCTGATAGGGCAGAAAACACTGTGGGAAAAGGAGAAATTGCTCATTACGAGCAATTCCTCCTTTTCCCACAAAGTTTTCTAAAGTTGTCTGCAACAAAGTGGTCAAATGTTGTTATTGTTTGGGAAAGGGTCAAAAGAACTATAGACAACAACGTGAATGACCAAGTTCATCTCAGGAAGACCACCAAGTTCTAAAATTCATCTTGTCCTATCTGATCATCTCCATCATAAACTGAAGTATGACAGAAAAAGAGGTTGTTTACAAAAATTAACTCACAGAAGAATACAGTCTAACTTGTGTTAAACAACCACCCTTTTAAGCAGCCAACCTGCCTTAAACAGCCACTACAGAAAGTCCCATTGTTAGATTTATAGTGTAAATCAATTTGTATTAAGCAGCCAACCTGTGTTAAACAGCCAATTTACTATGTCCCATAGGCTGGCCTCTTAACACAAGTTTGACTGTACTTTCTATTTCAAGCCAAAGACACCATTATAGCCAGTAACTATGACAAGTGTGAGAGAGAAAACCAACTACCATTACTACTTTTGTCCAACACCATTTTTCACTTATCCATACTACCAATTGCTGTCAAAGAACTTGCTTTCCACCATTAATACTATCAAAATTACTAAGCAGAACCCTCTGGAGAAAAGTCAAGCACCACCATCACTTCTTGTGTGACCTTGAGAGGGTTCAAACATCAACCCTTAATTCATTCATGGGGCAGACATGCTACCTACGGAGGGTTCAGTACAATACTACAGTAAGTGCTTCACATTTGTGAAGCACTCACTATGGTTTAGTATTGAACCCACAATACGGACTATGTACCATTATGTTACAGTGGTTATACAACTAAAAGTGACAAAAGGAAATACTGCTTGCTATGCTTCTTTTTCTATAAAATGCCGGTGTTGAAATTGCTATGCAAACAAAAGGTTCATGGATTTTTAACTTTTCCAAGATATCATCTCATATCCCTGTAGCAGACCATTTGAAAAACCATAAGAAAAGGACATTGTTTGTTTCATGAAAAAAGAGAAAACAAAAAATAGAAACAGGAAATTCACACAAAAAACCATAAGCCACAACCTACAATGTATTACTACATCAGTAAATGGTGTACTATGAAATTACCATGTCTCTAAAGATATCATTTACTGGTTCTTCAACGCCAGGGGCCTGTATTTATGCAAAATCATCAGTCACATGGGTTATTGATTTGATTTGTTCCTTTAGATCTTATGCTACATCAGTAGTAATTCAGTAATGTGAAAAAAAAATCATTTTTTACTTAAAACTTAAACCTATTTGATATGATTTATTCATTTTACTTTTTTGATTTTATACCACTTATAAACCCGTTCTATTCAATGGGGATTTGTAACTAGTCCTAATTGAAAGCAACAGTAGAAGATTATGTTTGCTTTAAAAGACACATCTTCTCTATAATGAGATGAAACCATCATGACAAAAGGATAAATTTCCACTGTGGAGCAATTTTCATTCCGTCATAGTAGTCTTTGAAAGACTTCTCCTGCAGATGCATCAAAATTACGGCATTATGAAGGAAGACATTTATTTAATCACTCTTGGTTCTGTTTCAAGGGTACATAACCACTAGTCACAACAAGAGTGAGTTAATATAGAGTTTTATAATGTTAATACTGTTCTTCATTGCAAGCACTCTGCATCTTCAGAATAAAGATTCAACAAAAAGTATTGATAATCTATCAAAATTAAAAGTGCAATTTAAGAAGTGAAATTCATAAATGTTTAAACATGTACAATCATGCTACCATGCTATTATTTTTCAAGTTTACAGTTGGTCAATACTTTCTAATTAAAAAAAAAATTCAAGTCAATAACTTGACATAATTTATAAAAACCACCAAAGATATCACTGCACGATTGAAGAATGCATTTTTCAAAGTATTAGAACTTGCTTATAATGTGCAAATTTTCATTTTGTCACAATGATTTCAAACAGGGTCCTTTGTAAAAGACAGGTAAAGTCTGTCATGTAAGAAAATGATTAAGATACATGAGAGGTGCATTATCATATTATCCCATGTCAATCTAAAAAAAATTATTACTATTTCTTGTATAACTACTTATTAATTCTTTAACTGAGCAGTTCTAATAACTCTAAAAAAAGAATATTCATTCCTCTTCCTGGATACACAACCAGTTTACTCACACCAAATACCGCTTATTGAAAGGATACAGGGAAGACTAATTTGCTCCCAGGATTTCAACCCTAAAGCCCAAGTGGCCTGACCACAATAATATAAAACAAATCCTAAACTGAAAACCTTTTATATCAAAATTATGGTTTGGTGAAGATAAACTAGTGAACAAGATGTGTTTACAACATTCCTTTCCCACTGTACAGGTATACACCAATCCAAGCTCAAACTGTCTAAAAATATCAAATAGTCATATACTGCAATAAAACCATCAATACATATTAATGGACATTAATTGTTTTTTAAAAGACTTTTAAAATAAGAGGTGCTTGTTCACAAATGAGAAAATTATCAGAGACAAAAAAATGTAGTTGCAATAGTACAGTTTTCATATTGGGGTACGATTTTAAATAATCAATAGCTTCTGAATGCAATATTACTTTAAGTCAGAATGTGTCAATACATCTGAGTATTGCCCAGATGGTATGCCATGGATTTCAAAACTGTGTAGCGCTTTTGGATCTGAATACATGTTTAGTCACTGTAGACATGCTCCAAATATTTAAAATTTACTTATTTTTCTTCCAATGACTATTCTCTTGTTTTTCTCATACAACAGTTTTGCTGCGTTAAAGACTTTAAAAAAATGAAATTTTATTATTGTATAAATTTTCTGATATCTGACTGTGGACAAGCACCTTTAAAGTCTTGCATTAAACCCTGGATTGGTCTTGCATATCACAACTGTTAATTCATAATCCTAGAATTTTGTCTCTTTAGAATTACAAGAGTTTTTAGACAGTTTGTCCTGAAATAGTGTTAAGCCTATAAATCATTACCAATGTCTTCCCTTCTATCACTGTAAAGGACTCTTCTCTCTCTGGTTCGTTTCTCACACACAATACATTCAGTGTTCTATTTTGCATATCAATGCCTATTTCTCGAAGAGCTCTTTCATTTCCTTGCTGTTCATTTGCATTAATTTTGTCAGTTTGTTTATTTCCATGTACATTCCCTCCGTCATGTTCAGCATTTGAGGAAGAGGATGGAATATCCTTTAAATGAATTTCACCAAACAAGTACTACAGCGTTGATTGACATATTAACATTAGTGAGATTTATGAAATTTTGCATGGGCCAAATTGATAATATCAGCATGAACCATTGTAAACAATGGGATTTTACTTTGACGAAAAGAATTTCTTCTTTTTGTCAAAACAGTTCTTCTGCATTAAGTTCAATTGCATTCAAGTGCATTAAGCTCATTGAATTCAATAACTCATTTAACAATATATCAAGCTTTTTTAAAAGCATTTCAAATTATAAAATCTAGCAGACAACAATTGGAAATGAAAAAGAACTGTAAAATAGTCCTTTAGGGGGTTAGAAATCATGGTTGATTAGATAAGAAATATATCATATAAGCAATAAATCCATTTACAATCAATAACTTTGAAATTTGTCTTTAACAGACCATTTACCCATTCCCTGATTTGGGATTTTATGTTTGCTCCAGTTTGAAAGCACTTAAAAATTATAAAAACTAACATTATTATGTTATATATTGACAAATAATTTGGACAAAAGGAGAAATTGCTCTCAAAAAGCAATATCTTATTTAGTCACAAAGGTCTCTTGAATAATGCTATGCTATTCCCATTCCAATTTTGAAATACAATCAACCAAAATAATCAGAAAACCTTAAGGATAACAGTTTAAGACATAGATTTCCCAGGCAGCTTCCCATACTGTTTGTCTTTTATTGTGATTGATTCAGAGACAATGAAATACTTCAGAGCAAGCAATGTCTGCTCAGAATAAGTAAATCTGCTTTAATCAAAATGATCTTAAATTCCTTCAGCTGCAAAGAGATTCAAAGATTTATGTACGGAACTACGAGGAAGGGCTCAGTAGAGGGAAAAGTCATAAAACAGAATATTCTAATTCACATTTTAAAATACAAATAACTCAAATCAACAGAAAGCTTTTAGGATAACGACAAAAAGACATAAACTTTCCCAGGCAATTTCCCCTTCTTTTAGTTGTTTATTTAGATATCTTGAATATTAAGGATAGTTCTTTAAAATCTAAAGCAGCATTGTTATATAGAAAAATAAGCAGATTCTTTAAAGCCACAATGTTATTTTTTTTACAAAAAATACCTCTAAAATGTAAAATCTTCAACAACAGGTGAAGAGGTTACCTCAAACATTAAATTAAAGGTGTTTTTTCCCAGATGTGAGGTCATTTTGAAGTTTAAAATTAATTTCTTTAAAACTGCACATCAGGTGTTCTGTTATATGATACACAGTAAAGCATAGCCATTGGAATTAAAAATCATATTGCTTTTAATTCTTTAAAGTGTACATACAGTCAAACTTGTGTTAAGAGGCCAGCCTATGGGACAGAGTAAATTGGCTGTTAAAGACAGGTTGACTGCTTAACACAAATTGATTTACACTATAAATCTAACAATGGGACTTGCTGAAGTGGCTGTTTAAGGCAGGTTGGCTGCTTAAAAGGGTGGCTGCTTAACACAAATTAAACTGTACAGTGAAATGACATGTATTTTAATCTAAAAGCGTGACATCACTTTTGAGAATCTACCACAAATAAACTGTATACATACTTAGACAAATTAACACTTCCTTAATTAGTTATGCTTTCAATAGCTACGTTTAATTTTGCATCAAAGAGCAATACACAAAATGGATTCTTTAAACAACATTCTAGTTTGACTTTCAAATTTTCTTTTCTATGAACAAGCACCAAAGTCAGTGCCTTAATAGTCCATTTGATAGAGGATTCCCCCATGAAATATGACGGTCACTGTGAATATTGAAACTTTTGCTTTGTCAATTATCTTTTCAACATTCAAGGCAGACATCATTAAACTATTCATTTGTATCTTTCCACAAACTTATTGCATTAAATCAAATCAGCCTTTGTGCAATATCATTTTCATGTGGTCCAGGTTATTATATTCATTTTTCATCATGGGGGTGTAATTAAAAAAAAGAAACAGAAAAAGAAAACTTACAACAAATTTGGTCTCATAATTTCTCGGTCTCATTTCCTCTTGGTGTACGGGAGACTGCCTGGATGACGAGCCCGAATGACCTTGGAAAGGAAGGTCACGGAACTGAGGTCGACAGCTGCGACTGGCAGATACACCCCGCGCGCCGACCCGACCCATCTTGGTCACATGTTCGAGCGCTCTGGGATCGCCAGGTTCTGGGTATTGTAATATCTGAAAGAAAGTGGTTAGGAATTGTCATGATTTATATTGCAAACAACTTTTTCTCCAATCAAAATATTTTACAGCAAACAATCCTAAAGCCAATTACTTAAGTGGTATCTAGATGCATGAAAGTCTTCTTAAATCAAAAGGAAAGAATAACTTATAAAAGCTTTAATAGTTGTTCTCTTAAAAAACAATTAAATTAAGTTGCAAGCACCTTAGAAAACAGTGGGAAGTAGAATTGTTTGGCATTGCTAAATAATAATGTTATATATTTTGATAATAAAAAATGTGTACAAACCCCTTCTGCCATTTCTCTTCTATGTGGATCGCTCTGGTGTAGGTTTTGATTAATGACTGGTTTATAATTGGAGGAAAAATTCACAGCATCAAACTCATTACCAGCATATTCACTCCCATCTGTATACCGGTGAGGTCTAAAAAACAGTTAACAGAAAAACACTGTATTATAAGGCAAAATTCAAGTTTGAAGACATTTTGGTTGTAGCAACTGTAAAATTATTTAAAACCAAGAATTTACTCATGTGTAAAAGTTTCCTGGTATTTCTGAATACCATTAAATGCCATTGCCTAAAATGCATCTTAAATTCTGACGCATGGGGCTGTGAATGTATAACATATTC
This sequence comes from Cerastoderma edule, assembly GCA_947846245.1. Lineage (NCBI taxonomy): Eukaryota > Metazoa > Mollusca > Bivalvia > Cardiida > Cardiidae > Cerastoderma > Cerastoderma edule. The sequence continues at coordinate 18,409,911 of OX401416.1, forward strand.
CTTTTACATGTTTAAGAGCTTTTTCCATTTATCTAGAAGTCAAAACATTTATCAAAGAATAAATCATATTTTGATAAGCATGACAGCACCATGAGTGTTGCAGATAACAACTTGCATATCTGGATCCAGTGAAGACAGCTGACAGACTTTCATATATATATTTTTCCCCAAGATAATTCAAACTCTAATTTTGCATAGAAATATCATTCAAATAAATTCCCATACTAATTATGTTCGCAGTAAATAAAAAAGGGTCATTTGAGCAGTTAAATGAAATAATGAACCATTTCAAAGATTTCTGTGTGTGAGGTTGGGTTAACATCGCGTCAACAAACTTTCAGTTTAATTGCGATGCACGACTCATTATTTGCTAATAACGGTCAGCCAAGACAGGAAGAACCAACGGCAAAACGGCATTCAGCCTGTAGAATACCTCTAATGAAAAAGTATAATCAATATCAAATGTGCACCTGTAAACACCTGATGGGAACCCACACCTGATTGTTTCAATTGAATTCAAATGTAAATACACGAGATATCACTAAAACTATGAGCAAAAGATCAATCCATCAAAAACACTTATTACTGGAAAAACACTTGTGACCTATGAAATTACAAAAAAAAACGTAAGACATTTACTCAATTTACCGTTCTTATGGCAATTATGTCAACAAACTCCACCGGAAACAGGTGCGCGATTCGTACCTGGGACAATTTGGTTTACCCAATCATATGATTAATCGGCAAGGAAAAGTCGAGTTGCATTGGAGCTGAAATGTTACTCTTTGTGTTCTCGGGAAAAGAACGCATAATTTCATTTTCTATCAACTCAAATGTTGGCATTTGGTTTGTCTACGCTATGTAATAATTTGTATAAGCTCCTGATTTAACATATTCGAAAAACTATTAGACGGGTCACTATGGAAAATCTCAGCGGACAACAGAGATTTGGATAGTTAATATGTAATCAAAGTCTTTGCAAACGGTATTTTCGAAAAAAAAAATCCAGTTCAGGTGATATTGGACCAAAAATCCTGTTAAACATGTTCGTCGTAAGTTCAAATGGTTTAATAATTATTCGGCTTAATTATTGTGGTTCTTCACGGGTTATTGGTAGCAATTTTACCACGTGACTTGAGGAAACTTTTTGTGCAAGTAAAACCAATGATACGTGGATATCATCTTACAAAACGACACTATTGCCATTGAGACAAATCAATGGATGTGTCTCGGAGATACAATTCCGATGATTTTTTCGTGACTTTTAAATATCGCTTTAAAAAAAAATGTATATTTATTGAAATAACATAGACTTTTGTTTAGTAAAACCAGAGACATAGTATGTCTCTGGTAAAACGCATACAAGGTTATTTATTTGAGAGCGCTCTCGCTTACAACCGGAAACGATCGCTCGTTACGTTATTTGATCATGTTTACTATATTACGCGGTCATTTTATAGACAGATTGCTTTCTTCGTTGAATTAGTGTAAATCCCGTCTTTTAAACGCATTTCCGGAGTCGAGCGATTCGCTATTGACGAAATAGATAACGACAGGATGACCTCGTTACATCAACATCAAACTAAATTTGAGACTGATCCAAAATTTAAATAATTAGCGTGAGGGTTTTGATAGAGGTACCATTACGTTATTGGTATTACGAACATGATTGCTGCGAAAGGAAATGTTATTCAGACAATTTCTCCCTTTCCTATTATTATTTTTTTTTTTCAAAATACGTTTCTTCAGATACAGTGTTAAGGCAAAGTGCATTAGAATGTTCATTTTTTATGTAACTAGAAACTTTGTAAAGTTTACGTTAGTGAATAAAATATTTATCTATCTTTAAATCAAGTATATGTTCAGAGACATAGATAACATCTATGTCTCTGATATGTTGCTCAATATTCTCACGAAAAAAAATCGATTGTTTCTTTTTTTCACAATGGTTTCTATTCAATATCACAAAGAAAGTGATATTTGCCTCACCTTGTAATTACCATCGCTACTGCTTTCAAATAGAACCAATAATGAAAACAGTATAAGAGAACAGGTTAAATGCTAAACATGAATAATAGAGAACAGTTTATATCAACTATCATAGTTATTTGTTTGTTTCAGATCTCCATCATTTTAGATGTGAAATATACCTTTACCGACATTTAGTCGTTTTAACAGTCTCTGGGACGTCCCAGTCTCTGTACTTATTTCAATAAGAAAAAAAGAGACAAACACCTTTCTAGCCTGTATGGCTTCTCTCTCGGTTCCAGATAGTCTAACATCACATCATTAAATGCCTCGCACGGTGCGTCACCTGACCTGCGTCTACCACTAGGACCAATATGCTGAAGGGTTGGAATGTGTTCGAAATCAAAACGATTGTCAATAGACCCATCTAAATCACTATAAAAGGCATCACGTTCAGAATACTGTGCGTTATCAAGCGAACTTCGAGATTCGTCCGCAACCGAATCCGTCAAAGAAGGGAGGAAAACGCTATCCGTGTCGGTTTCTGAGTCCCCATAATAATCTCTATTGTTATCTCCCTTTGTTTTTGAAACTGATTTGGGCGATTTCATTTCCCTCTCTCTGTTTCTCACTGGATTTTTTGTGCTAACTGGGGTTTCGAATATCTTATTTCCATATCCCTCGACAGTCAAATGCGAGTTTCTCAATCTAGTAGCGTTTGTCGCGTAATGCTCAATTGTATCGCCTTCATGCGGAGATTGTTTGTGACGTCCTTTATCATGTGACTTTTCGCGCGTTTTTCGAGAATTTCTTCGTCCTTGACCGGATTCCCGCGTTTCTGTATCGCGCACTTTTTCAATTGAATCTCTCCTATCACTGCCTGCCGCTCTATAACTAGAGTCACTGACATAACCCTCGTTAGCCATGAACGTCACCTTGTTCCATAGCTTCTCTTCCTTATCCTCTTGAAGAAGAGTTTGATTATCACAGTTACTTTGATTATGGTCTGTAAACGACACCGAAGGAACTGCCTGCGCCGGCGTGTGTAAAGAGCAACACAACGTCGACTCAGGCACGTCACTTTTCTTTTCATTATATTCACCCACGACCTTAACATCATTATGCCGATCACCTATCACATTATCGTCGTCAACTGCATCGATCCCACGATTCACTGGCGCGCTTTCGGCAATCTTATACAAGGTTCTAGCAGTATTCACCTCCGTTACGTTCAGACCAAGCTTTCTTAGCCTTTCAAGTCTAGCAAGCGGGGAGCATATTTCGGAAAGGGAGCGCTGAAAGTAGCTGGCGTCGTTTAGCCGGAATTGCATGTCAGACACCTTGACAGCGCCGGTTTCCTGCAGCTGTTGTAACGTTCTGGACAACGTATTGGTTCCCGACGTGCCCGGTTTGACGTATGTTGTTAGTGTACTGTTGTTGGACTTGCGGGATACCACCTCTCCCCGCTCCATGTCGATCATCAAATCCATTTCGTCCAGCGTCGGCTTTTTCTGTTGATACAACCAGCAACACTTAGTTTAACCTCGGAAGTTACATATTTAAAGCATTTGCTTCTGAGATCAGCATACTTAAGGTTTTCTTTTATATGTGCACTTGATATACTACCAGAACATAATCTTTCTTTATCTCTGGAAATATGTTTTAAAGAAGAAAGAATGCCAAGAAGTATGCAGCTAACAAATGACTCCTATTCAATGTCCCATTTGTAATGTATTGTAATATTCAGAACATCTTAGTCATGCGAATGTTATTCGGTGAATGGCCATTTCAATTTAGATTCAGCAGATACCTTTAAATATCTTAAATAAGAAGTAATTATTCAATTATTGCCAAATATATCTATTTCATATAAGAATACAATTATCGTTTACCATAATGAACCAATTGTCGTCTGTAGGTGCTTTCAATTTGTAACTCTCCCAGTGTCTGAACAGGAAACAAGGTTTACAAAGACTGTCTTACCAGACTTAACGATGATGCAAATGATTGGCGCCGTTTGATGGAGTTAGCCTGTTGGCGTTTTCTACAGCAGTATATGACCACAACGACTATGATGATGGCGATCACCAAAGCAACCACCGGAAGTATAACAAGAACCGGAAGTATACCATCGTCCTCGGGCTCGTCCGTTCTCGTCTTAATAACTGCACGAACTGGTGTGATCACCTGTTCAAAAAAAGGAGGTTTGTTTGTTTAAACATTTTTATAAAGCCAACACAGTCTCTGATACAGAAAACACATTTGCGACAGACACTGCTACTCAGATAGGTCCCTCATTGTTTATCCAAATATAAATTGAGCAACACTATGCATTTGTGCAAATCAAACGTATGGGCATCTGTGATATACATAGAACCACTTATACGATTCTAAAATGAAAATCAGATTTGAATATCATTTAAAGTCTTCACTAGCTCTGTTGCCTTGCGGCTAGAGTAATGAGGCAACGTATTGATCTTGATTCACACACTCGAAAAATTAAACCTGACGAAAAAGAACATTAATAAAACTTACTGGGTACGTCAGATAGGCGCTTGTTTCCATAAGACTTAGGCTATTAAGAGCAATCTCTACATCTTCCGCCGGGAGGGGATCTTCGTTGTCCGTGACGTAAAATTCAGCGTCAACGTTAGATGGTTGAGCGTCTTGACGCGTTAATCCTGTTACCTGAAGAGATTCAAGGTAATCTATACGTATGGATTCCTAAACGTTTATTACGCATTACCGCTTATAGAATCATTTGGACATCTTTGCAATTTTATTCTTGTCCATAAACATGTACAAGCGAAACAATGTGGAACAATTACAATCGACCTTTCTGAAGTTGAGGTTTGTTCTTAAACATTTCTTCTATACAAAATGATTTCAATAAACGACTGTAAAACATATATCAATACATCAACGATAATGACAATTCTTTGATGGGTTGTTAAGGTAAAAATGACTGATTCAATATCATTGGACATGAAAGACGTTAAATATAGTGAATATATTTATTAAACAGGCTTAACGAAACGTTTGGTATTGTTTCTGATGGGAATATTGTTATCATGAGTAGAAAGGGTAGCGACAACAGGTCACCCATGTAATACCATAAAAAATTACTATAAGAAAAAGAAATTGTTCCTTTTGCATGTAAACTGTGATTTCTTTGGTAAAGACAGTGATATGCAGTGTTCTCAACGGATAGATGTTGTAAATGTAATAATCGTAATATTTACTTGAACTTGGATACCGTCAGGATTTTCCTGCCTCTTTTTTCGCGAAGGTCGGTCGGATCTTGCCTTGCCAATACCCTCTCTGTAACACGTTGCCAGACCTAAAAAAGAAGACAAGAAGATTAGGATGCATACATCTTTGGCCCTTTACCTTTGCTTGCGTTCAACGTCAATCTATGTATTGTCTGTTCGAGATGGTTAAACAACCCGTTCCACTGTTCATTAAAAAATATTGTAAGAATACACGTATGATGTCCATAGTAAATTAGGTAAAAAAGGATAGTATACAAAGTATACTGTAAAATAACCACTGTTTCAAGCCATACGCTAAGAATAAATTCGAATTTTGTTGGAATAAAAAAGAAACCTGCAACCTCTCACATGACATACATGTACTTGCAGAATGTCGTCTGCAGACTCTTGAAATTTGGAACGATCGAAACTGAATAGAACTAAAACAAAATTATTAAAATTACCTCTTGCCAACGTTTCTATCAGCGTAGGATCAGTCAGATTGACGGATGGCTTCAGCATTATTCCCACGGTTAGCAGGTTGGACTGACTCACAGGTGGTGTTGTTGGGTATATGGATGATGTTGCTGTATAGTATATAGAAGATGTTGGCATCACGGTGGATACGGGCTGTATAGACGAATCTAATGTAGACGACTCTGATGTAATGCGAGTCAGCGACGGGATAAGAGACAGCGATGGTGAACTCATAAAGGTCGAGGAGGAATAGATAGTTGTCGACACCGGACTCGCAGAATATGGTGAAGAAAAAGCAGACACTGACCCTTGACTCGCGGACGTCCATAGAGTATATACAGACAACGATTCTATACTCGTGTAGGTTTGTGATGAATGAACAGGCAACGACTCAAGACTTGCAGAGGTTGATGATGGATACATTGACACCGATGCTAGACTTGTAGATGTCGACAATAAGCTAACCAATTCTGAAGCTTGACTTGTGGATGTCGATGATGGATAAACAGGAACTGACTCTTGAGTTGTAGAGGTCGATGTTGGATAAACAGGAACTGACTCTGAGCTCATGTAAGTCAATGGTAGATATACCGATACTGAATCAAGGCTCTCAAAGGTTAATGATGGATACACCGACACTGACTCTAGATTCAATGAGGTCGATGATGGATCAATCGACACTGACTCTGGGATTACGTAGGTCGATGATGCATCAATCGACACTGACTCTGGGATAATGTAGATCGATGATAGATCATTTGACACTGATTCTGTATTCACATCGATCGATGACTGATAAACATTTACGGACTCTTGACTAGCAGATGTCGATGTTGGGTAAACCGGCACTGACTCTAGACTTGTAAAGGTCAACGGTGGATCTGCCGACATTGACTCTGAACTCAAGGACGTCGATGATGGATAAACCGACTCTGACTGTGGACTGATGGAGCTCGACGATGAAATAATAGTCATCGACCCTTGGTGTGTTGATAACATTGACTGATAAACAGAATCTGACTCTTGGCTTGCAAGAGTAGATGTTTGATATACAGGCACTGAGACTTCACTCACAGATGTCGATGTTGGATAAATAGACTCTGGCTCTTGGCTTGCAGAAGTCGATGTTGGATACACAGACACTGACTCTTGGTTTGCAAGAGTAGATGTTTGATAAACAGGCGCTGAAACTTCACTTACAGAGGTCGATGTTGGATAAATAGACTCAGTCTCTTGGCTTGCAGAAGTCGATGTTGGATAGACAGACACTGACTCTGAGCTCACATATGTAGATGGTGGATAAACAGAAACTGACTCTGTGCTCATAAAGGTCGATGATGGGAAAACCGGCACTGACTCCGTGCTCAAAGAGGTCGATGATGCATCAATCGACACTGACTCTGGGATTACGTAGATCGATGATGCATCAATCGACACTGACTCTGTGATTTCGTAGATCGATGATGGATCAATCGACACTGACTCTGGGATTACGTAGGTCGATGATGCATCAATCGACACTGACTCTGGGATAACGTAGATCGATGATAGATCATTTGGCACTGATTCTGTATTCACATCGTTCGATGACTGATATACATTAACGGACTCTTGATTAGCAGATGTCGATGTTAGGTAAACCGGCACTGACTCTAGACCTGTAAAGGTCAACGGTGGATCTGCCGACATTGACTCTGAAATCAAGGACGTCGATGATGGATAAACCGACTCTGACTGTGGACTGATGGAGCTCGACGATGAAATAATAGTCATCGACCCTTGGTGTGTTGATAACGTTGACTGATAAACAGACTCTGACTCTTGGTTTGCAAGAGTATGTGTTTGATAAACAGGCGCTGAAACTTCACTCACAGATGTCGATGTTGGATAAATAGACTCTGGCTCTAGGCTTGCAGAAGTCGATGTTGGATACACAGACACTGACTCTTCACTCACAGAGGTTGATGATGGATAAACAGACACTGGATCTTCACTCATGGAGTTCGATGATTGAATAACCGGCACTGGCTCTTCACTCATGGAGTTCGATGATGGATAAGCAGACACTGAATTTAGACTCGCATATGCGGATGTTATGTAAACCGAAACTGACTCATGACTCGTTGAGGTCAATGAGGGATAAACAGGCACTGACCATTGACTCGTAGATGTGGATGTAATGTTGACCGTTACTGACTCATGACTTGTTGAGGTCAATGAGGGATAAACAGGCACTGACCATTGACTCGTAGATGTGGATGTAATGTTGACCGTTACTGACTCATGACTTGTTGAGGTCGATGATGGATAAGCCAACTCTTGGCTCACATAGGTCGCTGATACCAAAACAGATACTGACTCTTGACCCGTAGATGTCGATGATGGAAAAACTGACACTGACTCTTGACTCAAGGACGCCGATGATGGTTGAATCGATACTGGCTCTTGGCTCTCGCCACTAATAGAGGTTGATGATGGATATACCGGCAATGTCTCTGTTCTCATAGAGGTCGGTGATGGATATTCCAACAATGTCTCTGTATTCACGGAAGTCGGTGATGGATAAACCGACATTACTTCTGTACTGAAGGTGGTCGATGATAGATAAACCGATACTGTTTCTGTGCTATCGGTGGGTGATGATGGGTCTACGGATAATGTCTCTGCACTCATAGAGGTCAATAATGAATAAACTGATAATGTCTTGGAACTCAAGGAAGTCGATGATGGGTATACAGACATTGTACCTGTTCTAACGGAGGTTGATAATGGATAAAACCATAATGTCTCAGTACTGATAAAGAAAGATGATAGGTATATTGACATTGCTCCTGTACTAACAGAGGTTAATGATGGATAGATCGATAATCTCTCTGTACTCACAGAGGTCGTTGACGGATGAACTGATACCGCTTCTGTATCAATGGAGGTTGAACGTGAATATTCCGACAATATCTCTGTATTCAAGGAGGTTAATGATGGATATGCTGAAAGTGGCTCTGTATGCAAAGAGGTCGACGACGGATTAACCGATACCGTTTCTGTACTAATGGATGTAAATAGTGAATATTCGAACAATGTATCTGTATTCAATGAGGTTGATGATATATATACTGACAATGTCTCTGTACTCTTGAAGGTTGATGATGGATATTCTGACAATGTCTCTGTACTAACGAAGGTCGATGTTGGATATTTCGACAATGTCTCTGTACTAACGAAGGTCGATGTTGGGTATTCCGACAATGTCTCTGTACTCACGAAGGTTGATGATGGATATTCAGACAATGTCTCTGTACTCTTGAATGTCGATGGATATTCCGACAATGTCTCTGTACTAACAGAGATCGATGATGGATATTCCGACAATGTCTCTGTACCCACGAAGGTTGATGATGGATATTCTGACGATGTCTCTGTACTCACAGAGATCGATGATGGATATTCCGACAATGTCTCTGTACTCACAGAGATCGCTGATTGATATAACGACATTGGTTCTGTACTCATAGAGGTCGATGACGGATATACGGAAATTGTTTCGATGCTCATGAGGGTTGGTGATGAATATACCAACAATGTACCCGTACTGGAAATGGTCGATGCTGAATATTTCCACAATGTATCAGAACTAACGGACTTCGAAGATGGATAAAGCGACATTGTCTCCTTACTTATAGAGGTCGATGTTAAATATTCCGGCAATGTATCTGTTCTCATGGAGGTTGATGGTGAATAATCCAACAATGTCTCTGTTCTCTTGGAGGTTGGTGGTGAATAAACCGACAATGTCTCTGTTCTCATGGAGGTTGATAGCGAATAATCCAACAATGTCTCTGTTCTCATGAAAGTTGGTGGTGAATAATCCAACAATGTCTCTGTACTCATGGAGGTTGATGGTGAATATTCAGACAATGTCTCTGTTCTCATGGAGGTTGATGGTGAATATTCCGACAATGGCTCTGTACTTATTGAGGTTGATGTTGGATATTCCGACAATGACTCTGTACTCAAGTAGGTTGATGTTGGATATTCCGACAATGACTCTGTACTCAAGTAGGTTGATGTTGGATATTCCGACAATGTCTCTGTACTCATGGAGGTTGATGGTGAATATTCCGACAATGTCTCTGTACTCATTGAGGTTGATGTTGGATATTCCGGCAATGTCTCTGTACTCATGGAGGTTGATGGTGAATATTCCGACAATGTCTCTGTGCTCATTGACGTTGATGATGGATATTCTGACAATGTCTCTGTACTCATGGAGGTTGATGGTGAATATACCGACAATGTCTCTGTAATCATTGAAGTTGATGATGGATATTCTGACAATGTCTTTATACTCATTGGGGTTGATGGTGAATATTCCGACAATATCTCTGTATTCATTGAGGTTGACGGTAAATATTCTGACAATGTCTCTGTTCTCATTAAGGTTGGTGGTGAATATACCGACAATGTCTCTGTACTCATTGAGGTTGATGATGGATATTCTGACATTGTCTCTATACTCATTGTGGTTGATGGTGAATATTCCGACAATGTCTCTGTAATCATTGAAGTTGATGATGGATATTCTGACAATGTCTCTATACTCATTGTGGTTGATGGTGAATATTCCAACAATGTCTCGGTACTCATTGAGGTTGATGGTGAATATTCCGACAATATCTCTGTATTCATTGAGGTTGATGGTGAATATTCAGACAATGTCTCTGTTCTCATGGAGGTTGATGTTGGATATTCCGACAATGACTCTGTACTCAAGTAGGTTGATGTTGGATATTCCGACAATGACTCTGTACTCAAGTAGGTTGATGTTGGATATTCCGACAATGTCTCTGTACTCATGGAGGTTGATGGTGAATATTCCGACAATGTCTCTGTACTCATTGAGGTTGATGTTGGATATTCCGGCAATGTCTCTGTACTCATGGAGGTTGATGGTGAATATTCCGACAATGTCTCTGTGCTCATTGACGTTGATGATGGATATTCTGACAATGTCTCTGTACTCATGGAGGTTGATGGTGAATATACCGACAATGTCTCTGTAATCATTGAAGTTGATGATGGATATTCTGACAATGTCTTTATACTCATTGGGGTTGATGGTGAATATTCCGACAATATCTCTGTATTCATTGAGGTTGACGGTAAATATTCTGACAATGTCTCTGTTCTCATTAAGGTTGGTGGTGAATATACCGACAATGTCTCTGTACTCATTGAGGTTGATGATGGATATTCTGACATTGTCTCTATACTCATTGTGGTTGATGGTGAATATTCCGACAATGTCTCTGTAATCATTGAAGTTGATGATGGATATTCTGACAATGTCTCTATACTCATTGTGGTTGATGGTGAATATTCCAACAATGTCTCGGTACTCATTGAGGTTGATGGTGAATATTCCGACAATATCTCTGTATTCATTGAGGTTGATGGTGAATATTCCGACAATGTCTCTGTACTCATTGAGGTTGATGTTGGATATTCCGACAATGACTCTGTACTCAAGTAGGTTGATGTTGGATATTCCGACAATGTCTCTGTACTCATGGAGGTTGATGGTGAATATTTCGACAATGTATCTATACTCATTGAGGCCGATGATAAATATTCCGACAATGTCTCTATACTTATTGAGGTTGATGATGGATATTCCGACAATGCCTCTGTACTCATTGAGGTTGATGATGGATATTCTGACAATGTCTCTGTACTCATTAAGGTTGATGGTGAATATGCCAACAAGGTCTCTGGGCTCATAGAGATCGATGGTGAATATTCCGACAATGTCTCCGTTCTCAAAGCGGTCGATAGTGAATATTCCGACAATGCCTCTGTACTCATTGAGGTTGATGATGGATATTCTGACAATGTCTTTGTACTCATTGTGGTTGATTGTGAATATACCGACATTGTTTCTATACTCATTGAGGTCGATAGTGAATATTCCGGCAATGCCTCTATACTCATTGAGGTTGATGGTGGATATTCTGACAATGTCTTTGTACTCATAGTGGTTGATGGTGAATATACCGACATTGTTTCTATACTCATTGAGGTTGCTGATGAATATTCCGACATTGTCTCTATACTCATTGTGGTTGATGGTGAATATTCCGATATTGTCTCTATACTCATTGAGGTTGATGTTGGATATTCCGACAATGTCTCTGTAGTCATTGAGGTTGATGTTGGATATTCCGACAATGTCTCTGTACTCATTGAGGTTGATGATGAATATTCCGACATTGTCTCTATACTTATTGAGGTTGATGGTGAATATTCCGATATTGTCTCTATACTCATTAAGGTTGATGGTGAATATGCTAACAATGTCTCTATACTCATTGTGGTTGATGGTGAATATTCCGACATTGTCTCTATACTCATTAAGGTTGATGGTGAATATGCCAACAATGTCTCTATTCTTATTGAGGTTGATAGTGAATATTCCGACATTGTCTCTATACTCATTAAGGTTGATGGTGAATATGCCAACAATGTCTCTGTGCTCATAGAGGTTGATGGTGAATATTCCGACAATATCTCTATACTCAAAGAGGTTGATGGTGAATATTCTGAAAATATCTCTGTGGTCATTGAGGTTGATGGTGAATTTTCTGACAATGTCTCTGTTCTCATAAAGGTCATTGGTAAATATTCCGACAATATCTCTATACTCATGGAGGTTGATGATGGATATTCCGACAATATCTCTGTACTCATGGAGGTTGACGATGGATATGCCGAAGATGTCTCTGTACTCATTGAGGTTGATGGTGAAAAGTCCAACAATGTCTCTGTACTCATTGAGGTTGATGGTGAATAATCCGATAATGTCTCTGTACTCATAGAGGTCGATGGTGAATAATCCAACAATGTCTCTGTACTCATAGAGGTCGATGGTAAATAAACCAACGATTTCTCTGTACTCATGGAGGTTGATAATGGATATTCCAACAATGTCTCTGTACTCATAGAGGTCGATGGTGATGGATATTCCAACAATGTCTCTGTACTCATAGAGGTCGATGGTGAATAATCCAACCTTGTCTCTGTACTCAAAGAGGTCGATGGTAAATAATCCAACAATGTCTCTGTACTATTGGAGGTTAATGGCGAATATTCTGACAATGTCTCTGTACGCACAGAGATCGATGGTGAATGATCCAACAATGTCTCTGTACTCATAGAGGTCGATGGTGAATAATCCAACAATGTCTCTGTACTCATGGAGATCGATGGTAAATAATCCAACAATTTCTCTGTACTCATGGAGGTTGATAATGGATATTCCAACAATGTCTCTGTACTCATGGAGGTTGGTGATGGATATTCCGACAATGTCTCTGTACTCATAGAGGTCGATGGTGATGGATATTCCAACAATGTCGCTGTACTCATAGAGGTCGATGGTGAATAATCCAACCTTGTCTCTGTACTCAAAGAGGTCGATGGTAAATAATCCAACAATGTCTCTGTACTCTTGGAGGTTAATGGCGAATATTCTGACATTGTCTCTGTACGCACAGAGATCGATGGTGAATGATCCAACAATGTCTCTGTACTAAGAGAGGCTAGGGATTGAAGTTCCGACAATGCTTCTGTACTCGAAGTTGAGGATGATTGAAATACTGACAATGTTTCTGTATTCATTGAGGCCGATGATGGATAGTCTGATAAGGTCTTTGTGTGTATGGACATTGATGGTGACAATGCCGACAATGCATCTGAACCTACAGAGGTTGAAGAAATTAATACCGACATTGTTTCTATATTCTCGGAAGTCAATAATGCATATCCGGACAGTGTGTCTGTATTCAGGGTGATCGACGGTAGATTTGCCGACATTGTTTCTGTATTCACGGAGGTTGTTGATTGATATTCCGACACTGTGTCTGTACCTATAGAGGTTGATGGTGGATATACAGATAAAGGTTCTGTACTTAGGAAGGTAGATGATGAATATACCGCGATTGTTTCAGTCTTCAAGAATGTGGATGATGGATATTCCGACAATGAAGTTGCGCTCACGGAGATCAATGATGGTTGATTTACAGATAATTTCTCTGTAACCAATGAAGCCGTTGATGGATATACCGATGATGTCTCTATATTCACGGATGCCGATGGATATACTGACGACGATGGCTCTGAACTTAAGGGGTTGAGGATGTATATACTGTCATCATGTCAGTATTCAAAGATATTTGTGATTGAAACATCGAAAATATCTCTGTGTACAATACAGTCGATGCTATATATGCCGACAAGATCTCCGTACTAAAGGATGTTTTTGATGGATATTCTGACAATGTCTCTGTACTCAAGAATGTGGATAACGGATATTCCGACAATGTTTCTGTACTCAAGGATGTTTCTAATAGATATTCCGACAATATCTCCTTACTCAAGGATGTTGATGATGGATATTCTGACAATGTCTCTGTACTCCAGAATGTGGATAACGGATATTCCGACAATTTTTCTGTACTCAAGGATGTTGATGATGGATATTCCGACAATATCTCCTTACTCAAGGATGTGGATGATGGATATTCCGACAATGTCTCTGTACTCAAGAATGTGGATAACGGATATTCCGACAACGTTTCTAAAGTCAAGGATGTTGATGATGGATATTCCGACAATGTTTCTAAACTCAAGGATGTTGATGATGGATATTCTGACAAGGTTTCTAAACTAAAGGATGTTGATGATGGATATTCTGACAATGTCTCTGTACTCAAGGATGTTGATGATGGATATTCTGACAATGTCTCTGTACTCAAGAATGTGGATAACGGATATTCCGACAATGTTTCTGTACTCAAGGATGTTAATGATGGATATGCCGACAATATCTCCTTACTCAAGGATGTTAATGATGGATATGCCGACAATATCTCTGTACTCAAGGATGTTGATGAGGGAAATTCCGACAATGTCTCTGTACTCAAGAATGTGGATAACGGATATTCCGACAATGTTTCTAAACTCAAGGATGTTGATGATGGATATTCCGACCATGTTTCTAAACTCAAGGATGTTGATGATGGATATTCCGACAATGTCTTCGTACCCAAGAATGTGGATAATGGATATTCTGACAACTGCTCCGTATACGACGATGTGGACGATGGGAATACCAACACTGTCTCTGTACTCAAGAATGAAGATGTTAGATATTCCGACAATGTCTCTGTACTCAAGGATGTTGATGAAAGATTTTCTGACAATGTCTCCGTACTAAAGAATTTGGATGATGTATATTTCGACAATGTCTCCGTACTCAAGAATGTGGACGAGGGAAAAGCTGACAATATTTCTGTACTCAAGGATGCTGATGATGGATATGCAAATAATGTCTCTGTAGTCAAGGATGTGGATGATGGATATGCAAATAATGTCTCTGTACTCAAGGATGTGGATGATGGATATGCAAATAATGTCTCTGTACTCAAGGATGTGGATGATGGATATGCAAATAATGTCTCTGTACTCAAGGATGTGGAAGATGGATATTCTGACAATGTCTTTGTACTTAAGGATGCTGATGATGGATATTCTGACAATGTCTCTGTACTCAAGGATGTTGATGATGGATATTCTGACAATGTCTCTGTACTCAAGGATGTGGATGATGGATATTCTGACAATGTCTCTGTACTCAAGGATGTGGATGATGGATATTCTGACAATGTCTCCGTACTCAAGAATGTGGATGAGGGAAAAGCTGACAATGTCTCTGTACTCAAGGATGCTGATGATGGATATGCAAACAATGTCTCCGTACTCAAGGATGTGGATGATGGATATGCCAACAATGTTTCTGTACTCAAGAATGTGGATGATGGATATTCCGACAATGTCTCCGTACTTAAGGATGTGGATGATGGGAATGCTGACAATGTCTCTGACCTCAATGCTTTGGATGATGGATACTCTGACAATGTCTCCATACTCGAGGATGTTGGTGAAAAATATTCCGTCAATGTCTCCATACTCAAGGATGTGGATGATGGATATGCCAACAATGTTTCTGTACTCAAGAATGTGGATGATGGATATTCCGACAATGTCTCCGTACTTAAGGATATGGATGATGGATATACCGACAATGTCTCTGAACTCAAGTATGTGTAAGATGGATATACCGACAATGTCTCTGAACTCAATGATGTGAATGATGGATATTCCGACAATGTCTCCGTACTCAAGGATGTGGATGATGGATATTTCGACAGTGTCTCCGTACTCAAGGATGTGGATGATGGGTATTTCGACAATGTCTCCGTACTCAAGGATGTGGAAGATCGATATACCGACAATGTCTCCGTACTCAAGGATTTTGATGATGGATATTTCGACAGTGTCTCCGTACTCAAGGATGTGGATGATGGGTATTTCGACAGTGTCTCCGTACTCAAGAATGTGGATGAGGGATATTCCGACAATGTCTCCATACTGATTGAGGACGTTAATGGATAAACCGATATTGTTGATGTATTTGTAGAGATCGTTGATGGATATACAGGCAATGCCTCTGTATTCAATGAAGGTAATGATGTAGACATCGACTCAACAGTCATGACTGTTTTTGTTTGATAAACAGAACCCGTCACTGTAGTCACGAGTTCTGATGATCTATATATAGTCTGCGAGTCGAGCCGTATGAATGTTGATGATTGATAATCAGACACTGGCTCTTGGATCCTGAGAGTCGAGGGCATGTTTACAAAAGCAGATTCCGAACTCATGGATGTAAATGATGAACTAGATGAAAACGCTTCTGACGACAATGTATAAACCAACACTGACTCCGAATTTACGGTTATCTGTGGCAGATTCAGCGATGATGACGATTCTAGACTGACGGAGTCTGTATATGTAGATGTTGATTCAGAACTCAAAGATATCGATGGTTGATACACTGACGTTATTCTTGACGTATCAGAGGTTGTTGGTGGATAAGCTGACATTGACAAGAACTCTGAACTCCATGTGGGGTGTAAAGAATGTGGGATCGACGTAGAGTATGAAACAGATATGCTTGTACTCGTTGTATTTGAAGAAATGACATTGTAGAATTCTGATAGATATTGGCTCCTATGCCGTTCACCTTTCGCTGACGATCCAGTAGGCGTTGATACCGTTTCCCATGATAAAGGACTAGGCACATGTAGTTGCTTTGTAGTAGCTGCTGCAAAGGATGAACTTGACGTAATGAATGATGATGATATAGAGGCATCTGTTGCTGCATTGGTATTGAAGTCTACTGGTTCTAGATATGTCTGAGAAGACACCATTTGCCCGTTAGAAGCACCCAAAACATTGTTTGATTCAGAGTTTGCAAGATACCATTCTGTTGTTTGAGTTATCAAATGATCAAATTCATTGACAGTTTTTGTAGGTCGTATGATATAATTCAGATATGAGATCGATGTTTCATCTTTTACAGTTTGAGAGCCATGCAGCGTCACTGAAGGATCATCTACTTGGAAAGTCTTCTGATTGAAATTGTTTATTAAACTATCTGAGAGCATTGTTTGTTTACTGGAGTCACTTGATGATGATTGTAACACAGTTATGCTTTCAAAATATCCATTCAATGTCAAAGTTATTTCATTTGACGATGGAGAATTCAGCTTTACACCTTTCGATGTCATTTCAAACAAATCTTTTGATTTACTTCTATCATAAAACGATGGTTGTAGAACCACTGAACTTTCAAATTGAGCAGTTAGTGATTGACGATTAACTTTATCGATCGATGGTGAGAATTCGCTCGTGGAATGTTGCAGAACTTCTGAATTAACTAACTGGTCGTTTTGCGTGACAACTAATTGGTCCGATGGTGTTGATGGTTGTTTCGTAGCGCCTGTTTCAGGTGTATACGTACTCGTGTCTATACCAACGTTGTTTAAATAGGAGTGCGTGGTCTGGAATGAATCGTCCGTGTAGACAGCTGTTGTGTGGTCAATAAGTTGAGAAGCTGAAAGCCCGACTGTGAATCGACATAGCAATAATAGACACAGCATCACCAGCTGTGTCCAGCAAGATACGCCATTTAAATTTAATCTCGAGAGTTTCAGAGAACACTTGCTTATCATGTGTACGGTTCCGCTTGGTTGTGGATTGACTCGCTTAATTGGTTGCAAAGCGTCTGGATACCTGGTAAATCTCGTTTTACGACTGCTCCGTTTATACGTCGAAATGACCCGCCTTTTTGATGTGTGCAACCCATCTCTGTTGCACCAGGTGACTGGCATGTCTACACATGCGGTAACGAACTACAATAAATCAATTTAACCGAAACGATTCCTGTTTCTGCTTTGATTGTTTGCCGTGATCCTGTGTTGGTTGTTCTCGATTGCGATGACGCGGAATATATTCTTCATTTCTCCTCAAACTTTACGGTCGTCTGTTGATCTTGATTTCGGAACGCCTTGTACGTTGTCTTTGCTTCGACGTTTGTCACAAGGAAGTTTATAGGCTTTATTCGCGTATTGGTGCAGTGATACTTAAGTGTGTTGCGCATTGTTAATTATCTGAAAGTAGAAATGAGGACTTGGGTCAAGTTCACACAATTGTACGCTAGTAAATTTTCTTTATATTGCAAACGTTAACCCTTATAGTGCTGGAGCCGACATAATTCATGCTTATGCAAACAGTATAGATCCAGACCAGTCGCCAATTTACTGTGATCTAACCTGTTTGCTTCTCTGAGCATCTTTCATCAACACAGTTAAGCAGATATTTAAGATTTTAAAAAGCAGACGACACAAAAGTCCATTTTTAGAAAATTACCGGTGTTAAATCTTTACCCAGATACAAAATACTTTTAACGAAAGATGACATAATTAATGAAGTTCACTTCACAGGTCAGTGTAGCAATAGGTGCTGAACAAATACAACATACACTGTTTGGAGTAATGGGTGAAGCTGCTACTTATTAAAACTGCCCATTTCAGGAAACGAGTTAAGTACTCACTCGTGATTTGATAAGGATAATTGATCTATTGGTCAACGGAATTAGGAGCAATAGCACACGTACGCCTAGATCAAGTAGGCAACAGGCGTCTTCGCCTACATTTTGTTTTAAAAGTAACAACACTAGAAACTAGGCAAAGTTTATACATTCCATTCCCTATTAAAATCATATGTGTGACCTGGCCCTGGCAACAACAGATGCTTATTCTAAAGAATGGAAAGCATCATGCCTTTTCCTTTAGAAAGTGTATGCTTTCGTTTATACGTAAGTTTCTTTGAAATAAAGGTTTGAAACGAAATAATTGTGAACATAAAATCTAGATCTAGATTAAAACGCGTTGCGTGTGTATATAACAGAGCTGCCCAATGCCAAGTGTGGATTTCTTTTCCAACATTGGGATATTACGTGGCCAAAGTTGATCCCTTACAAAAAGTAAAATGGTGAATCATACGTGTTATTTGAGTTCGTTTCACCAAACATTGAACATTGGCAAAGGAGACAAATATCGGTGGTATTAAGTTAGAAAAATCCAATTCTATGGCAATGAAGAAGGCTTACTGGTTTCCATCATGGAAATACCGAAAACGTGAAAAAACATTGTTGAAGACAATGACAAGTCACAAATAGACAATACTTCGTTACAAAAGAAATTAGTGCACAACCTAACCTTACTCGGGACTCTCGGTTCATTTTATATTGATCCAAGGTGTTCCGAATGGGGATTCTGGTATACCGGTATATTGTCAGCGTTTATTATACGGATTGTGTCGTCATGCAAAGGATTACAGACAAGTCCTATTGACTTATATGCGACAGATGTTCCGAGCTAAATCCCATACAGCATTCCCATTATTGACGTTTTATCTTGCCCAAATCAAGAGTGAAATCATGCAGCTAAATGGAGAGAAAAAAGTATTTCTTCTTTATCATATTTGGTAAAAGGACATTGGGAAATAATAGGAAATCATTCGTTTCGAGCAACTTCTTTTCGTGTCGCAGTTACTTTTTAATAAGTGCAGCTTTAATTAGGGTTTAACAAGTATGTTCGTACTAAGAAAATATCTACATGTATTTATAGAATGATATTACATTTCTTTCACGTTTTCCCTGTAAAGAGAGATTAGCAGCAGATGGCATTAAAACCATTAACAAATGTAACTTAAAATAATGAAAAAAAAGAGGACACATTTAATAAAACATTAAGAATGTCGCCAGTACGAGGAAGGCTAAATCACTTGCAATAGCGCCTTTATGTATGAAGAAATATGTTACCTATGAGTAACTCCACACTCCATTCATTCATATTCAATATTCCTATAATGTTCCAAACAAACAGAGTTCACTGGCGGTAAGTTAATATCAGGCCGTTCTGAAAGCAATTACCTTGATGGCCTTAAATATGTTGTTTGAAAACGATAATTTACCCAAACGAGCAATTTCTCTTTGTTAAACAATAGTGTTCAATGTTAAGTGCAACAGACATACAAATTACATTAATTAGAGAAGGCGAATTGAATCCTTTGGTAAACGGCTAGCAGCTGAATTGCTCTAGCAAGCCACTGATAACTCACTCATTAATATCTTAACGGGAAGGCCTTGCAGTTTCTCGTTCCTTTTTTTCTGACCAAAATACCTCTTCATTTAAAACAGATGACTATTCAAAGCAAGGTTGAAGGTAAGTCTATGTTTGTTAAACACAGGTTATAACATTGAAATCGAATCAGAGACCCCGACTCTATAATCCGTCGCCCGCCTATTGAGATTATTCGTTAATGAGTTGAACAAGCCTACCTCTCCATATTGTCTGTTAAGTGTGAGATGCGGGTGGCATTCGACTTAGGAGAGATAAAACGAACTAAATTATCGCATATTATTCATAAAGATCAAGTAGATACGTCATTTCTGTTTGACATTGAAGATATGATATACAGTGTGAAACCTTGCTGGGAATAATATTCCAAAGGGAATAATCGAAAGTTGTAGTGAAACCACAAACAGGCAAGGAGTCCATATTAGCCAACTTTAGGAAAATATTTGCGTAAGTCAAACTTAATGGACATGGAAAGTGTCTTAAAATACAATGTTTCAATGAGGCACGTCATTGGAAGCGCATAGGCATATCTAACGACGGGTTACCTTCCCAAACAATGACGACATTTGACCACTTTGTTGCAGACGACTTTAGAAAACATTGTGGGAAATGGAGAAATTGCTCGTCACGAGCAATTCCTCCTTTTCCCACAATGTTTTCTGCTCTATCTGAAAAATATTTTTCAATTTCATCACATTTTGAAATGTCGTCTGCAAACTCTTTCAATTTGGGACAGTCGAAAATGTGTTGTTTGGGAAAGGGTTAATAAAACTGCCACAGGACAAGGAATGTCTCTCTAACTTGCTCTACCGATAATCTTAAAAGTGAAACTATGTCGCAATATATATGTTATAGTGTTCATACTTTCCCTGCTCTAAGGTATATCTATACTACAGATGACAATATGTCTTTTCGCAAAGCTGGCCTGTTAATTGCGTATCATTGAGAATACGTACTTATTTCGATGTTACAGTCGAATCAGAAAACGCGTCTTCTTATTGTATTGTTTAACGTATGAGGAACTTCAAACTTAACCCAAACAAAGCGATGTTCAACTGAATATATAGAGCTTGCTATCAAATGTGGTAGCATATCAAACCATCCAGTAAAGAAAAATTGAAATTTAACCACAGAAAGCATGGATTAACGAAAGATCGCAAGGCAGATCCCGCATCTCACGGGATTCAAACTTACGACCATCGGGTCAATAGGCCGATGCTCTACCCATAGACCACTGTCATCCAGCTAGATATTAGATCAAATCAACACATAAATTCGAAACAAACATGTAAGCTTACTTGGATTCCATTAATCATAATTCAATCCGAAATTGAATTTACTAAAATCTAAGAAATCAACACATGGAACAACCAACTAGATATATACATAAGACAAGATATAGAATACCATGTACTGAAAGACCCGTATAAAATTAAATGTAATACCTTTGATTTCATCCATTTAAAAATAATCCTAACTTATACACTGTAATCTCATGTTGTCAAAGATCGCTGGAAAAACACGACTTCAAACCACGAACTATAAGTAAAAATTACATGCGGTTGATTAACAGGCAACTGCATGTGGTAGGCAACACATGTAAACTGATGCCCGTTTTATCGGAGAAATGAACGACATGTAAAAATTGAGTCATACTCTCGAAAGATGCAAAATCGCTTAAAGAGCAGTCGGTGTAGATTAGTCTGAGCTTGATTCACTGGCTCATCTACGACTACACGTTTACCTATTTTGGATGACCGATATGTGCCAAGTAACAGATTCTCTACATTGATATACGTGTATGTTTAAGATGAAGTGTCGTCAAGGATCAGTCGATGATTGATGTACCAGTTGATCCGGAGTTACGTGTTCCACTCGTTAAGGAAAATAAGACATTTTCATTAGGGATTCATTCTGAGGTGTATATGTGGTATATGATTAACCCTTTTATTATCCATTAGTTGGCTGGGGAAAGTATGTCCCTCTTCCTGGAACGAAAATATGCACTTTTATAAACAGATTGTACCATTATATTAATTACGCAACTTTGCCAGCCAGTTAAACAATGAAGTTTTCGTGGAAAGGATTTTCTTTTTTGCATAAACACGACTTTAAACAAGCCCTAGATGAGGCTAAAGTTTTGAACGCTGTGATAGTAAATAACTTGTTTTGGGTCAATCCTTATTTTAATGAACTGTGCAGCTTTTTCTAGAAATCCTTTCTCATTTTAAGAAACGCATTTAATGTCTTCTACAGCGGATTGTTTAGCACACGAAAATTATTCAACCTCTCTCCGGATTTTCCCACATTGTGTGCTCTCCATCATTAACACAAAGTGGGAAAAGGAAAAATGTATCGCACGAGCAATGCCTTCATTTCTTACGCCAATTTCTACCTTCTTATTAAACTCATTATATATTCTTAGAACACTTGAATCATCTGTCTGAACACTACAATTGCGGAAAGTCAAATTGGTCGTTAAGTAAAGCTTACATACCGGGAAATTAATCGGTTATAAACTAAGGGTTCAGTGCTAGGCTATACTAAGTCCTTTATTAACGTTAAGGACATACTATAGTACTATGATGAGCCCTCGAAACGTGATTTGCGTAAATTTCCGTGTATGAACTTACAGATGACGTCTCGAGTTTCCAGGATAGATCTTCATGGCTTATGTACATGTTAAATCAATATACATTGTAATGCAACCATTTAAAGATATATACTAATGGCATATCGTATATTAGTAACAGAAGACCAATACAGAATGCCATGTTCTTAAGTCTTTATATGACAGGGACTAATGTATTGTTATATGGGACTGTCGAATAAATAGAAATTGTCTTATACACCAAGGTTCCTTCTCCTTTAACTTCGGTGACTTAAAACAAGATTAACTGTGTATATAGGAATGGATGATACTGACAAAATGGCCTATCCATATGAGGGAATGGTTTGAATTATCAAGAAAAATAGGCTCAACTTTTCCACAAATGAATATTCAAAGATATGTACCGATATGAAAAATGTGTATAATAATCCTCATGCAAGTCCAATAAATTGGTGACGTTACAGAACCTATTACGTTAACTGGTGACCGAATTAAACGTTGAGCAAAAAACAGTCTTTATTTACCATAAGCTTATTGCGTCAAGTTTTCCTTTGAATTGATGAGAATTGTGAAAACAAGATATATTTCATTTAGCTGCGTTAGTTGTGACACAAGCTAATATGTTATTCGCAAATCGAACAATCTTTGTTCATTTGCATTAGTCGTACGACAGTCAATTTCCATCGTCCGGTTTACGGACGATTACAGTAAGTTTTAAGATATCCATTAGGCCAAATATAAAAGAAACGATTAATAAATCAGCCGAATAGAACCATTTTTTCCCACACCTAAGCTGAATATACTTCTCTTGTTGATACACCTGGTCCCTGTCAAGCCGAGTTTCGAACCCACATGTATATGAGGGTCCAAGTGTTTACATATCGAAAGCTCGAAAAACGACGTCCAATCGACAATGACCTCCAATCCGAAATCCCCTCAATCAGTGTATTGTGGTTTAAACCTTTCCCAAACGCCAAATTTTCGATTGTCGCAAATTGAAAGAGATTGCAGACGACGTTTCAAAATGTGATGAAATTTGATGATAATCCTCTGATAGGGCAGAAAACATTGTGGGGGAAAGGAAAAATTGCTCCTAAAAGCAATTTCTCCTTTTCCCACAATGTTTTCCAGAGTCGTCTGCAATAAAGTGGTCAAATGTCGTTGTTGTTTGGTAATAGGTTAGTAACTAGTGTCGTTTTCCTGTCTGCCGTGCCAAACGTTGATGCTAGGTCTGCGATGTGAACTCAGGAAATGCTGTGCATTACGGAGCATATCTGATTATAGTGATAAAACATGGTTCTTGTCCCATTCCATCATACAGTTACTCATTATTGATCAAAATCAAAAGTAACAGCAGACGACAATTACAAAGTTTGAAAATCATCACGTGCTTAGGAATGGAAGGGGAACCATTAAGAAAAATGAGAATGTTATCGTTCGCAAATCAAGGGTTCAGCGCAATACTATAATCAGTGCTTCATAAACATGAAGCACTTACTGTAGTATTGCGCTGAACCCTCGAAATGTTTCTGCGTCATCTGACGCATATGTGCAGAAGAGCATGTTAAAGAGGAAATGGTTAATTATTCGCTAATCATTAGATTTTAGGACCTTGTGCAGAAGTCATTAGAAGTAAGTGTGTGAACGCAGGAAAGTATTTGAAACAGTTTAAATAGACAGACGAATGGACCGCAGTTGGTTTACCAAGCTTGACACAGCTCTAATGGTAGTTAAGCTTTGGGTCTTTATCTTTGGATTATATGATAGGCGTCCTAAAATAACTGAAACAATGTTGATGCGATATGAAACACAAATAAAAAAGTAGAAAGAAATATAATACTTGAATAATCAGTCTTAAAACAGACAGATTTAATCCTTGAAACTGAGACTTTTGATTGCGTATAGATAGTGTCATGACAAACTCTAATTCGCAAAAAGGGCTTGTACAATGCACATAAAATAGTTGTATCAGTGTGTTATGTTTCTGTATTTGTCTTAGCAATAAAAGATCATATAATATAACACATGTTTCTGTAGGTTCAC
The DNA here is from genome assembly GCA_947846245.1 of Cerastoderma edule. Classification (NCBI taxonomy): domain Eukaryota; kingdom Metazoa; phylum Mollusca; class Bivalvia; order Cardiida; family Cardiidae; genus Cerastoderma; species Cerastoderma edule. Next base: position 18,434,864 of record OX401416.1, read on the forward strand.
TAAATTAACACAATCTCTCATAGGAGCAATTTTCCTCTGTTCCAACAATAGCTGTCAAAAGTGATCCGTTGTAAATTCGCTAAAGCAATGGTTTCTTTTGATAAAATTTGGTGAAATGTCGCTTAACCCTTTCCCAAACAACACATTTTCGACTGTCCCAAATTGAAAGAGTTTTCAGACGACATTTCAAAATGTGATGAAATTGGAAAATAATCTTCTGTTAGGGCAGAAAACATTGTGGGAAAAGGAGAAATTGCTCGTCACGAGCAATTTCTCAATTTCCAACAATGTTTTCTAAAGTCGTCTGCAACAAAGTGGTCAAATGTCGTTATTGTTTGAGAAAGGGTTAAGCTTTATTTCCTCAAGACATGTACACATTGCTGCCATTTTCCCCTATAGCACTACTCTAAGATGGAATCATGACTACTACGTTACATATAATAAAATTGGTCAGTGATAACGAGCGAATAAATCGTGTCGCAATGACTCCGAGAATTCGTTCGGTCGAAGTCTATTCCATCTTTTTCCACGGAGTTATATATCATGTAAAATTACATAGTGAAGGGCGGGGTAATGAGAGATAGATAACCTGACTAGACCCCTGGAATCTAGCCTCATTAATCAGAAACGCTTCCCGTGGCCTTTCTCTGTTATAAAACAAAATATCATGCCAAGCCTTTGTCTCTTGTAGAAACTTTGAGTTAGACTGATTTTAAAATCAAGGTATTTGAGACAATGAATGATAATCATCGCAAGTGCAATTTTTTCAAAAGGAACTTTTTGGCTTGCTTAAAAAAGCAGACGATAATCAGATGCAATGGCGAGATGTATGTCCTGAAATAGTATGTTCATGTTGGAACCACGCACGTCGCTTTCAATTATAACGAATGAAAATAAACCCCATTCTCGGGCCACCACCCCTACCCACAACATGTATACAACAACAAATAGCAACAATACCAATAACTTTAAAAAAAAACGAGATAATAACATAGACTTGGACCATGTGGAGTCATCTTAAGTCAGTAATGGATTAAACACGAAACGTTTTAGAAAGAGGAATTGCAAAAAAAATAAAGGAATCCACTCCCGACAACAAAAGGGATCACCCCTAAAATTTGATTGTAAAAAAACACATTGTTACAAAACCAGAGGTTGGATGTCATAAACAATTTCTTCAGAAGTTGCTTAGAAACTGAACATCTGCGAAACTCATGGGTCACGACTTATTTCTGCATGGCGCATTTCTTCATGTTATGAAATGAATCGTTTTTATTCATGCTGTATAAATCGTATATTTCAGACGCAAGCCTCTCCCACATTCATAATTATCTGATTAATGAGCGTTATTTTCCCCGGAATTACAAAACCAAAAACTATCCTATTTCGAGACTTTATCAAAATCTCCCGCCCTTTAACATGGGAGGAAATGATCATGATTGACATCTTGAAAAGCCGAGCCAAATCCGACTTGGGAACGAGTCTGACCTTGGGGTAGAGCGGTTTCGGGTCTGATACCCAAGCGTGGCTCTACAGCGGTACTAATGGCTTTCCTCCATGACATTTTTATCTATGGTTTATGGTAAAGCTTAATACCTTTAAAACATGGTTCTTAAACAAAAAGGGGTTTTGCTTATTTGAATTTGTGAACTATCACAGCAGAATAAGTTGTGAATGATTAAAGAGAATGCTTAACCAAATACAAAATTAGCCATTACTCTTGCTTTAAACTGGAGCGCTTCTCCTTTTTTTGCATACTAGTATACAATGTATATTAATGAATTTATTTGCATTCCTGTTTTAAATTCATTCAGTTTACTATGATTCCCGTTTACCACAAATATATTGAAAGACAAAGCCTAAGAGAAATTTGAGAAAAAACATGTAGACATGGTTTCTCAGTGATAAATGTTCGGTGAGAGGAATGAGTAATTCCGACATATGCATGCAATAATGAAGATATAATCACGATTCTATTTTCTTTTCTCTTCATGAAAAATGTTTATTTTTTATTTCATTCTAAGAAATATCACCTTGTGGGAATTCACGTTATCTCCCCCGCCATTGGACTATTAAAAGCTCACGGAATCTAATATCTGTAAAACCCCCGAAATAGCTTCGGACGTGTGCCGTGTTGTATGAAAAAGTGTACCATAGGGTTTCTGCGTTAAGCACAATTGAAGGATTAATTGAACTCTTTACCAAACGCCAAATTTTCGACTGTCCCAAATTGAAAAAGTTTGAAGACTACATTTCAAAATGTAATAAAATTGAGTAAAAATAGGGTTGAAAACATTGTGGGAAATGGAGAAAATGCTCGCTAAGAGCAATTCCCCCTTTCCCCACAATGTGTTCCATAGTCGTCAGCAACAAACTGGTCAAATGTCGTTATTGTTTGGTAATGGGTTAAACAATTATTTTACTTATAATGATTTTATATCCGTCGGCGCCTGAAGCAGATGCATATAAAGCTCATTCGTTGTAGTAAACGTCTTTAGAGAAAAATCATCTGTTTCGTTTCAGAGATTGTTTTCAAATAAGTTATCTCCGTAAAGCTAGGCAGCTAGACCATTTTGTCATAGCTTGTACGTTGTTGTCTTTTTGTAATTCACGTTAAGATATTCGGCAAAAAAAACATATTTTAAGTAAAGACGGTTGCCAAGGATTCGTGTTTCAAAGTATTGTACTGAAATTCCAGCAAATCGCTGCAGTATGCCTCAGACATGAATGACACGGCGCTTAAAACACATTGGAAATTTTGACTGGCCCACATCGAAAGCAACAGCAGAGGACGACAAAAGAGTATGTTTAAAAACCCGACTAATTCAATGTGGAATATGGATAAACAATAACGTCAAAAGATTAAATTGCTTAATTGGGGCATATTTTCCTTTTTGTACAATTGCTTTTACAG